>CM059974.1:12830326-14148065 GCA_030490835.1 Annona cherimola
TACGTGAATGACTTCCAAAAGATTCTCTAGATTTTATTCTGTCAATTAAAGAAGCACGGAAAGGACAGCAGCAGATCACTGCGGACAGGCGGTGGTGGGCCCACACGCAGCACTAGCGGCCAACTAGCCTCATGGGAATGTTTTTGATGGGTGGTTTTCACACGGAACACGTGTCACCAATCTGGCGGGGTTGATATTCGGACCTGCTGCTCCGTGGTGGCTTCCCAATAGCGGCGCGCGTGGGAGGAGATGCCGTCAGTCACAGTCAGCTATAGATTCTACGGCAGCTAGCGTGGGCGGAGACGCGCCCGTCGAGCCGATGATGCTGGTAACAGCTGCTGACGTAAGGCGATTCCGTACAGAAAGGGCATTCCGTAGTTAATGCTCGTCCGCAGCTGGTCTGCCGTCGCTGCTCAGCTCGCCTGCACAGTCAGCACTCAGCAGCAGTCATTGGACGGTCCCTTTTTCCTGATCCTCTCTCACCCTTCCACCCTCCTCCCCTTCTGTCTTCTTCCCACCGAATCTGTACAAGGCCCAACCCCACGTCACTTGGCGAGTATGCAGCGCCTTCCTAGTCCCTCCTCACGCAGAATTTCAGCAGTAGCCGTGCTGCCGCGACAGCGACAGCGACAGCGACATTGGATTGGAATGGCTCACACCACTGTCGTCACTTACTACACCGACAATTCATGCCATGTGCTTGGGAATTGTGCACCACTTGCACGTTGTGACTACTTCTCCCATCCCTTTTGGACCGTCCAACTATCTAGAAAGTGGGAGAAAACGAGTAATGAGGCCAGGGCTGGGCATCCTGTGGGGTCCTGTTCACATACAGAAGCCCAAGCGCATGCAGGCAAAGAGCCTGCCTTAATGCATGCTGCAACACACCATTCCCGATTTCCCAGGGAGATTTAAGGGTACACAAAGGATTTATTTTTAATATATGTGCTGATTGCACCCAAACCAATACAACACACCCAGAGGCTAGAAAGCACACACACTCATCAGAGTTTCACACTGGAACAGCTTCGCGTAGTTTTTCTTTCTCTGCAGCTGCCAAACTATCATAATATTCAACCAACACTTTCCAACCACCAGGGCACATGAATCCATCTGGCGGGTTGTCTCTATTTTTTGCAAGAGTTCGCATCTGCCAATTAGAAACAAGCACAAGTTTGTGATATTTTGCTTGCTTAGAAAAATTCCACTCACTGTAGTCAGGAGAACTCAAAAATGCTTGCAGCTTTACCTTGGTGCCCGATATGAACAAGAAATCTCGAGGCCTTGAGGGATCAAAGAAAGCCATCTTCTGCTGCTGCTTGTCATAAGCAGCAACCTGCAAATTTGCACACATGATTCAATAATATGGCACTCATAAAAATCAAATATTCATTCTTTTCTGACATTCAGCACAACAAATAGAACCAAATGAGTTAAAGTTGGAACCCCAGCGAACTGTAACAGATTAGTTGGTGATCGACCCATTGGAATGGATCAATTTTAGGGGGATGGTCTATAAGAATGGTTAATGTTCCAGACTGAGTCAACTGTCCCCAGATTGGACGATTATATTCTTCTTATGCCACCGGAAGGGTGATTCTGCCATGAATATGTTAAGATCATTCAGAAATCTTCTCTGCTATACGAAGAGGGATTGTGCGGTACATTCACTTACCCGGAAAGGAAGTATGTTGAGCCTCTCAAGCCCGGGTGCCATGCTGAGTACCTTCTTCCCATGATCAGCATCATACAAGTCCCTTCTCTCAAGAGGGTGTGACATGCCAGCAGGGTCTCTCCCAACAATGTAGAAATTTGCTCCCGCATTTATGCGGGACTTGGCATGCCACTGCACCTCAGTTGGGCCAGCATAATGCATGGGAGATGGGAAAATTGCAATAACTGTTGTATCAGGATTAAGAACGCCCTCCTCGAGCACCTGCACAACACATAATTCAGTTAGTTCAATTATGAGAAGTATTTAATTGTTAATTACCCATGAACAGCCAAATTTTTTGTTAATAACTAAAACAATAATAACCATACTATTAAAAGTAATTTAAAAAGCACCTATTAAAAAAAAGTCAAATTAAATTTTCATTAGAACATCATTCTCAGTTCAATAGCGGCCACTATGACATTTGTACTTAACAAGATATTTAAATGTGTGGGTTGCTCTAGGAACTGTGGTTTCAGTAAATGTTTCGCTCGTGCAATAAGATAGCATTTGACTGTGCACTCCTCAACCTTATATTTTAGGATTGGAATTTTACTCCATACACATGCTAATGGTACTAGTGTGGGGAGAACTTGACCAGCAGCATACACCCCAGCTTGAAGAGCATTTTTACATTCTCCCATAATAAGTCAGTTAGTCATCAAATGTGACAGCAGAAATATACAGTTTAAAATTCAATTTGACATCAACAGTTTTCCCAACCGATCTACCACATGATCAGATCAGAGGCAGATAAAGGATGGACCTATGTGACAAACAGTTAAAAGCAGATATGTAACGCACTCATGCTGGCTTGTGATGGGAGAATAGGAGTGATGATATTGGATGCTTAAAGAGAATATAGGCACCTTTTCATGCTGCTTCATCCTCCAGCTAAGAGGTACATCATCTGCTTTTGTATAGCCCCCTAATGGATGCAGCAGCAAGACAGGGTTCTTGTACCCCATTTCTAGTAATCGTCTGCGTGTATCAGTCATCAGTAAAGCATGCCCATTGTGTACAGGATTTCTAAGCTGGAAAGCAAATACAGCATCTGCATCACGCCTCTTGAATTCTTCACGGAGTTCTGCAGGAGACAGCCGATACTTATCGAGACCATCATTGTATTTTATTGGTTCTATAACCTCCAAGTCCCCTCCGATCAGCCAGTTCCCAGAATTTGTAATGGTCTCCTCAACGTATGGTAGTCCAGTGGCTGTTGTTCCCCAGGTTCTCGCTACCCGCTCTTCCTTATTATGTTTGTAGATCTCAATGCTGAGATGAAAAAGCATACTAAAGCTAATCAGCAAAATGGAAATTGAGTGAAACTAGAATATGGTAATTAATTTCGTTTGACAGGTTGACATCCCTCTTGTCAACAAGAGGCCACAAATTCTGAAATTCGCACGTACACGTATTGCACTCTTGAAACATGCCACAGTGATATGGAACACTAGTCAAAGGGAAATGCAAAATAATAAGATTTCCTTGACTCCATAACGACAAGGTGACCTTAAATCTTTACCGTCTTTTGAGTTAGAAATGAAAGAAACAACACTGCAACTTCAAAACTTTTGTTTTAAAAGAAAGGTTGGCCCCAACCCTTCTATAGAATGATAACCTAAACATGCCCATATTAAAGGATTTTTGAGTTGAACTGCCTATAGATTTTCTTCCAATCACATAATATTCAATCTCAGTTAGCAAATTCTATTCTAAGTTTTAAAGAGGACTCCAAGGAGCTTCTGATTCCAGTACCATTCAAAATATCCTAATATCCTTTGTGAAACCACATCGAACTACGTTCCACTCATTATCATCATCGCTAAATAGTTATTCTCTGTATATTCTTCACTTAATCTTATCCAATATTATTTGATGTGTTTGGTGGTTGTTGATTGTGCATGAATGGTGCTCATATAGCCGCATGAATGATGACCAGGAAAAAGTCTCATGCTGTGAAAGGGACCTAGTTTAATTTCGTGAATGGGCAACCATTTGGAGGTTACTAGTTGCACACAGATTTTCATAACTCCTTGATTTTGGTAACAGCTCATAATTTTTGTCATGACTATATTTTATGGCATAACCCAAATATTCACAGAAGCCTAACGTGTACATCTCATTTCGACTGACAGGAAATTCGGAATCATGAAAGCTGCCGTAGTCTTGATCTTGCAATTCATTCAACTTGAACAATCTCACTGCAATGTGCCTCGGTCTTGCTCTTTATCTGTAAACTCCATCTGTCATAAGATGTCTTACTGGCTACTGGTGGGAACCAAAACTCCCGTTTGTGCTCTCATTTCTAATTTGATGCTTCCAGGACTTTCTACTAAACCAACAGACCTACGAACCAAACAGGCATTGCCTAGGCGACCATAAAAATTTATGAATTCAAAGAATGCCTCAAGACATAATGACCGATAGAATATTAAAATTCCTAATCTCTTCCCTAAAAATTAAGAAGAAGACAAACAGCAACAAAAATTAAGAAATTAGACACAACAAAATGGCGCACAGATATTAGAATTTTCAAATAGTAAAAGATTCAAGTTTCGGGTAAGGATGGAGCTGAAACGGCATTGCTGACCATATAATCATATCATAAGCAATTGAGCCAATATGTATAGCTAAGCGAATTCCTACTGACCATCCACGTGAGGAGTAAATTAATGCTATGTGTCAAGGCATCATATCTGTGCAAGCAGGATCCAACATGCAGGATACAAACCACCCCCACCCACCCACCCACCCCAAATAAAAATAAAATAAAATACCAAAATGCAGGCAAGCAAAAGCCAGCTCACTCATTCAAGATGGCAACCAGATTATCCTTTGAATCCACAAGAGCGACCTTTCTGTGCTGCCCAATCCCCTGCTTCTGCAGATCATCGATCGCCAGCACAATCGGCACCGACATGTTGACGAGCGTTCCATCTTGAAGGCGCAGACAGTTGAAATGAAGTGTTTGGAGGAACTCGCTCTCCCGCATAAACCCACCAAGCGGACTAGCCCACCCCTCGCTCAGCACATGAACCCACTGAATATCGATCTCAGAGATCTCAATCCGCGGGATCCATGCCGCTTCCCTCCTCTTCTCCTTCCTCTGCGCCTCCCCGACAAGAAGATTCACCAGCTTACCCCCGTCAGGTTCGATCAACCTACAAGAAATCCGGGGGGCATTCTTCTTCAATTTCTTCGGGAAGAGCAGAGGAACCGAGAATTTGGGATTGAAGCGGAGATGGGCTTTGCTGCTTTTCTGAAATGGGTTAACGGGCTTTGTAGATTGGAGCGAGAAACCCGCCAAAGCAGCCATGTTTTTTCTTACCACTCACAAACACCTGTATTCCTGGCTTTGGCGGGTGTTATGGGAAAAGTCTGAAATTCAGTTACAATTGTCAGGAGAAAAAGGAAATGAATCTAGTCAAGTGGAGACGCTGACGAGGAATTGAATGGTGTTTATAGTTTGCAAACTATTTGTAGGGGGGATGAACCTGGACATTGTCTTCTTTTTTTTTTCGATTGGAACCTGGACATTGTCTTTGATGCTCCTCTTTCACTTCTTTTTCATTGATGCACTTGGCGTTATTGTCTAGTACTCTTGGAGCCTCCATATGGATTATAAGTAATTTCCTAGAAGTTGTAGCCTTTGAATTAACAAACTTTAAACATCTGCAGTAGGCAATTAAAATTTCCAATCCCTTGTAATTACATGCCCACATGCCCACATGGCTGGTTGTCTGTTAAAAAATGGTGGCTATAAAAAAAAAAAAAAAAACCAGTAGATGAGGGATATATTAGGGTCCACATGTTTGGCCTTAGTTAAGGTGTACCACAGTTAGATGTGCCATCAACTCCGCTCATCTTATTCAGTGTCATTTATTTTAACTAGCATACCATGTTTTATTAAAATCCCATCTTAAAAAAGTGTAAACTTAATATAATAGAATTATTCGATTTGTATATCAATTGTAAATCTATTAATATAACATTTAAACTGTGTAAGACATTACTCTCAAGTAGACAAATGATTTCATAATTTTTATAATTTTCTAGTGTATACATGAATGGATATAAGTGTTTTTGTTTATTTACGCATGACTATCTGCATTTTAAAGCAAATATGTCCCATCCAAAATTCCAATTAAACTAATTTTTGATGTCATAATCAGATAAAATGATATTAGATCAAATGATTAGTTGGATTATATGTCATCATAAATATATATCCTATTTTCTGAATATTGCACACTAAGTGAAACATGGTGTACCCTAGCCTGTGGGATTAAAATAAACACCACTTTTTGAATTCAAAGTTGCAACATACCAAAACGTGTTTGGTGTCTCTTGTCTGACCTGCGTCTGCGTGGGGCTGGGCACCCCAATGATGAAAGCATGGAATCCAAATGGATGGATAGGCTTTGCTGTTTGCATTTGTCCCCTTGTCTTTTTCAATTTTATACTTTTGACTTCATAACTGTGATTTAATTTTGCAAAAACAACCTCATTTGTGAATTTCATTTACAAAACATTAATTCAGGTTATTACTTATTAGTGTCCTTCTTAATGGCTATTGATGACAATGGCTTTTCCGCAATATATTTTTGTATAATTAATAGTTACTAGGTAAATTTTGTAAATTCACAAAAGATGAGGAGACACATGCAAATAACTCTTTTTAATGTTTATCTAACGGTCTTTCTTAACAGTCCTATTCGTCCATTTAATTTGCAACATGGTCAATGTTTATTATTTGTGAAGTATGAATTTCAACTCTCGTGTTGGCATCCCAAACAGAATCGAGGAGATTTTTGGCATTATCAAAAATTAAATTTAAATAATTTTATAATCCAGCTGTGTTTGGTTAATAACACACGTTCGGGAGAGGAGAGTGAATGGTTAAGTTACGAAATTTTGTAAATATTTCTAGTTTTATGCGTGCGGCATTGAAATATTTCTGTTCACAATACATTGCTTGGTTGTGGGCATATGATGATATGTCATATGAGAGAGAAGAGGTCGATCTCGAGGTGGGCTTTCAGTAAATCGACCTCATACGTGCGGCATGGATATGGGCTTTCCCTCTTTCTTGATGCGGATCCAAGGGCTACATTCTGATGGCCTTGTCTCTTAATGCCGTTTTGTAATTATGAACTCCAAAGGAAATGGGTGATGACTAGGTAATATTTCCAGATTTTTGTCATGGCGAAAATATGGGCATTTATTTCGTATATATTAGTTATCAAGCACTCCCATCGAGGGGTTCAATTTGTGCTTATGAAACTTAAATTCACCTCAACCATAATCCTAACTCTATTTGTGTAACTTAAACCTAATCTTATTTTTTAAATATCGGGTTCGGGTTGAATTTTGAGTTGATAAATTTACATTTTATTTGAGAGTGATATGTTTAGAATTTTATATAAATATATAATAATAAGAAATCATATAAGTAAACATAATAATATATAGTTAAATTATAGATTTTTTTAAAAATAAGGATATAAATAATATTTCTAGAAAAATTTAACATTAAAAATAAAATAAAGGAATAAAATTAATAGATGTAAAAGGAATGATAAAAATAAAAGATAAATATAAATGAGAATAATATATTTTATTTATAACATAATTACAATATGTCAAATATGTATTTAAAATTTAAATATAAAAAACATAAATACGCAAAATATTAGGATATATTATTTAAATATTATGCATATAATATATTTTATAATAAATATAAAATGAAAAATCAGGCTCGGATTCAAGTTCACTTGGACCCTAACGCTATCATTTTTACATATCAGGTTTGAGTTTTCCGGACTCCGACTATGAAAAAGTAACTTCTAATGTTGTTAGAAATCGGGTTCGGTGGGCCAAGTGGGTTCAACCGGCCCAAGTTGCACCCCAACAGTCCCATCTGCTGAATTACAGAGAACACACACCGTATCTGTTTGTTTTGTACATGGAAACTATCGAGTGTCGATGGATCTTGTGTGGACAGTGTAATTAAAACCCAACTGGACCGGCGGCTCAAACCGAGAATTAATCACGTCCGATCCGCCAGTGGCTAAACCGGGAAAGGAACTGGTGGACCGGCCGGTTTGATGCCCGTCCTAGTTCCGAAAACATTGGGTCTGGCCGAAGGAAATGTCATGTTTGTGTTAGGCCTACGGCACACATGATAGCATGATTAATTCAAAACCTGTCGGTTTGTTGACATTTTGGTTCATCTTCTAGTAATTTTTCAGATTCCAATCGCTGGTGCTGATCACCAAGCTTGTGTCTTGAAACAGACTAGCAAATATAGAGCTTGATTGAGCCGGGAAAAATATTTCATGCAATTGGAGTTTTGTCACTGCATCTTGCTGTTGCAGTTCATCTAATCACTCATATCATGATACTCTACAATGGATTGTAATTAATAGCCTAGTATATTTATACTTTTTGGTTTTTTCTTTACTTCTACGTGAGCCCAAGTACAATCAGTCAAAATATCAAAATTTATCATTTTTGACATTTTGCGTATATTTTTATAAAACTTTTAAAATGACAAAATTTATCATTTCTGGTATGTGGGGAGTTCAAGATGATTAAATTCTTTTGAAATTTTATAAAAAATATATATATACAAGAATTCATAATTGTTAAAATACGATATATGAATTAAATGCACCCAAGCTTGCAAAAAACAAAAAAAATATAAAATATATGAAATTGTTGTGTAGTTAAATAAAAACTTATTGTATAGTATCATAATTAAACCAAGAAAGGATCATGACAAAATAAAGAAATTATTATCATCCGTTGTGTTCTGTGCTCAGCTCAACAATGCTTTCCGCCAAGCTCATGCATAAAATATGGAAAAGATGCAAGAAGAAGATCAATTAATACCTAATACCAACTTACATAAAAAAAAATAATAATAAAAAACTAATACCAGCCAATAACGATGCCTTAGAGAGGAAAGAAGTCTAAAAATGAAAGACATCCCAATTCTAGTTATCCAAGAAGCCTTACCGAGTCCATTAGATAAACATGACTTGGCAGGAACTGTTAGCATTGGATAGATAAAGCAACGTGGCTTGTAATTGAAGTATTTTACGCCATTAATTAGATAGGTGAGGCTAACCACTCAAGTCTTTCCTGATAAAGATTCTGCTACAGTTCTGTTTTACTGATCAAAATAAGGTTTGTTGGTGGTCGATTGATAGCACATGAACAAGAAACAGGCACTACATAACATTGATTCCATGCAATGAACTTGCAAATCATGATCCTTTAATTCACAACCGATAATGGCAAGAGAAGGCGGGCATTTGGAAAAAAGAGTAATCAGTAAATACTTACGTAAGCATTGATCCCTACATGCTTATCCTTAATTTTTCAGATTTTACAATATACTTTTTAAAATCTAAACCATCAGTTATGTTTAACACATATTGTTTTATTATATTACAAAAAATAATTTTCATGAAAACCTATATATTATAAAAAATAGCCTTTTAAAGTTAATATATATCTATTCAAACTTTTTTAAAAAATGTATGTTATTTATACAGTATAATAAAGTTTGAAATAGATAAATTTTTTGGAATTATAAATAAATAAATATGGACAAACATAATAAATAATGTAGATTCTAAAAAACATATTTTAAAATTTAAAAAGTAAGGGCTTGCATAAGTGATTCAATACTTTGTAAGCATTGAGCTCTCCATGCTTACTCTTTTTTAATGGATGTTTATATATCATGATAACTCATATTACAATAAAGCATAATCATAACTCTCACATAATAGAGATAATTTAATGCTCCCCACACAGGAAAAAATTTACAATTGTGTCCACATAAATGAAAGAAATTAAAAACTCCCACTTCACATGAGGGAGGGGAGACTTAAATCCATGTTGAGTAGCACCTTGCCCACATAAGTTACCACCATGATAAGTACTCTTGTAGCCTCCATGCTTACTCTTAATTTTAAAATTTTGATTATATATTTGCATATGCAAAATTTATGGTCGCAAAATCTGTGGTTTTTTTAAAGGTGAAATCATGCCTCTTGGTCTCAGACCAATTTTTCAAGACATGGACATTTTTTCACTCGAAAGCGGCTGACGTTGCTTGGCATCGTACCCTGATCATGCATGAGATTTAGGACCAACGGACCACGAGTCTTCTACCTCTTTTGAAAAATCCGCCACCATTGACGCAATTCCACTGCTAATCACGCAACCCATTGAATTGAATTGATAGGAAAGTATATTCAAAGATGATATCATCCATCCAAAAAAAAAAAAAAAACAAACACAAAAGATGATATCACTAAAAGAGGCTTTTGATCAAATGAAAAGCTAGTAAACAAAAATAACTGCACTCTCTCTCTTAAATACATACCCCATGGTCCCCATCCAAACAAAACCCCAGAATGTATTCCCTGGGCTCCATTCGTTAGATATTGATTGTGTTTGGCTAATTAATTAAATTTCATGCCATAGCACAAAGACTTTATTAACTTTATTAGGAAACAAGAACACGCAATGCCCTCTTATTTTATTGATTCCTATTTGTAACATACTTATCAAGATGGGAATGGCCAAGCACATGCTTTTAAGATTCTCATGTTTTGATATAAAATTGATTTTCTCCAGTACCAGTTGTGGTGAGTGTCGAATTTCGGAAGAAACAAGACTTAACACGACCGGGTCATATGCATCGTTCCATTCGGGTGATAATTACTTAAATGATACAGTGATTATTAGTTCTTCAAATCAAAAAAGTAAAAAAAAAATTAAACTAGCAACGTTCCTTTTCTATTTCTTAGCACAAGTGACATTAAAAATTTCCGCAACGACAGTAGTATTTGGTAAGTGATGAAATTTTTAGATGAAAAATTTTTAGTATCAAAGTTTTTAAATTGAAAAAAATGATGTGATATGCTAGAAATAATGATAAGTAAAGAAAACAAAGTTAAAATAGATAATTTAATTATATAAGTAGTATATAAGAAGATAGTTACGTAAGAAGATATGAAGAAATAATTAAAAATATGATAATTATGAATAGTGAAAAATTTTAACTTAACAATGTTTACACGTTGCCAAACACACCTAGATTTTGCTGAAACAGGCAGAGTTCGTCGTTACATTTAAGGTTTAATGGATCAAATTAAAATAAATATTGTGAATTATCTTTAAAAATTGGGTACGTGATTTTTAATCTAACGAGTCAAGAAATGACCGAACTTTAATTTTATAATAATAATAATAATCATTTATTAGACATTAACTAAAATCATAAGTAGATATTTATTAATTAACATGAGATTTATGCCCTAGGTTAGATAACAATAATTTCTAATACTTTATTTTTTCAGCTTGGCTTGTAGTTCTTATTGATAAGTGTGTGCTTTGTAAACAAAAAATTATTTTATATTTCACATATTTTCCCGTGCAATTATACTCTTTTTTCCCGATCATTTCTACATATTTTCTATGTAATTATCATATTTTTCAATCTTTTTATACAATCTTTCATCCAACGACTTTTAACTCTTAATTATTACCCTCGTCTTATCATGTCACTCTCCCACCTTTTTCAAAATGTATTACACTATATTTTTTTCATATTACCAATCACGCTGGTCACCGGCTAGCTGTTTAAGATACAAGTGATAAAATGTGCTCCTCCTGTAAGTAAAAATGAATATGACATTCAATTACCAAACATCAATTTATGGTTAAATATAAGTTTTTTTAAAATATTTTATAAAATGTGTTCCTCTTATAAATAATAAATTCATATAATATTTAATTACTGAACATTAATTTATTTTTTTATGTCTAAATATAATTTTTCTAAAAAATTTTACAAATTTTCATTTTTTCATTTATGATCAGTGAGTTTTTTTTAAAATATTTCGCAATTTTTCATTTTTATTTATGTGTAGTAAATTGTTAAAAATGTTTTCACGTTCTCCCTGCAAGGTCGAAATGGCCGGTTTGAGCTTCACTAAGGTGATTTTGTAAAATAAAAATCATTCATCTTGTTTGAAATAGAGTTATAAACGTTGAAAATCAAAATTATTTAAAAAATGAAATAAAAAAATATTTAAAAAATATATTTATACATGCATCTAATAACTTGATATAAAAATTTTAACCAATTACATGTATTGTTAACTGTTAAGTGCAAACGACAGGTGGACGGATGGGAGGAGATACGTTAGGGAAAGTGCACGGGCTGTGGAGCAATTTTAAGGAACGGTGATGGAAGATTCGTGACAGCATATGGATGGAAAGCTGAGGGGGTTATGGACGCCATAAACATGGAGGCAAGGCCTGTTTTGGGAGGTATTAGGTGGGCAGCATAGATGGGGATCAGGCAGATAATTTGGAGACTGATTCACTCATTTTGAAAAACTTTTTGGAAGCAGATTGCCTCGTTCCGTCACCTGTGGGAGCTGTGATCAAGGAAATTCAAAACTTCAGAAATGTTTTTCATCCATTAGTTTCCATCATGTTCTCACAACCGGTAACAAATGCGCTCTTGCTTTAGCAGATTTTTCAGTGAAATCTTGTGACTCTCAAAGGGTCTGGTGGGGCGAACCCCCACATTTTCTTGTACATCCAATACAGTTGGATTTTTTGTATAGTTGTTCCTGATAATAGGGTACTTTTACTTCAACAAAAAAAAAAAAAAAACTGTTTAGTGATTATAACTATATGATATATTATGTTTATTTTATATCGAGTCCTTTGAGAAAAATTTGAATATATTGAGTTTTCTGGATAATTTACATTTGACAAAACCAACTTTCTGTCTTTCTTTCTTTCTTTTTTCTTTTTTTTTTTTGATAAAAGACAAAATCACCTTAGTGGAGCGGAAACTAAACATTTCTAACTTAAAGATACATAGAAACTCCTTAGAAACGTTTCCAAGTATCTCTCTTTTTTCTTTTTTTTGAAGATCAAAAAAGATACATGGAAACGTTTCTAAGGAATCATTTCTTTTTATTTATTTCTATTAAAATAAAATAGTATCCGATGACTAATGAAAGCCTGCTTTGGCTTTTTTGCTTTCATTTTTTGCCTTTATGTTTCTTTCCTCGAATGGGTGCATTAGCATTGCATCTGAAGCAAAATCAAAGAGATTTTTCAATTTCATCAAAAAAAAAAAAGAGAGAGATTTTTCAAAAGCCTTAGGTTGTTGGCCTCATATTCGTTTGCTCATATGGGTCTGGATAGGCCAGGTCATCAACCTTCCATAGTTTCTAGATTCATGCTAAGAACAGAATCGCTCAAGAGTCCTCTTCTCCTTTTAATTTCTTTTTCTTGGCTAGTCCCTCACATGCTTGTCACAAAATCAGCATCAATCTCATGGGAAAGGTATTCAGCTAACGGGGTTGCAAATTCAGAGGCTATGGTTGGAAAACAAAACAATAACCCTCAATGAAGAAATAGAACCAAAAGAAGGAACGAAATAAATGAAACATCGCAGAATATAGATGATAAAGGGCACGGGAAGGCTCACATGACTCAGGTTAAGATGCCCCTTTTTCTTTCTTCTTTTTCAATTTTCCTTTTTTGTGAACCTTGTGGGGAATGCATAAGAGTCCACCCTCTCATGGTCCCCCCCCATGGCCCTCCTGTTACCAAGCCCTCTTTTGGAGAGACTCAGAGATTCTCTACATGAATGAGATGGGAAGATGCATGCATGGTCCAGAGAACCTAGATCCTTCCTACTCCATCAAATTCACAATTCTTCACTTCGTGTATATGCACGTAATCCCTTCCAAACAGTTTGAAGAAATTGGTGAGATTTAGATGATTGTAGTAGATGACTTTCCATGCATGCTTGGGGCAGTGGATCATGAATGTAATCAATGAGAGGAGCACAGAGAGAAGGTTGCACAGCATCCACAGCATGGAATCAGTCCTATGTGAAAGAAGGGCCCACTCCAACAGTTCTACCTCCTGAAAGCCATTATAAACCTAGTAAATATAGAAACCCTAGTCCTTCGAAACTGCATGTTGGTGGTGCCTCTCGGTAGGAAAATATTCAATTGACACCTCTTTGGTTTTGTTTTTATTTGGGACCACGTACTTTTTATTGGAAAGAGCTTTTTCCAGCCTAAATTACTAATAGACTAATAACCACTCAAAGCTAATAAGAGATAAAAGCGCCAATCCAAACCCTTATTCTCTCCTCTATTTATGCTCATTTTTTCTCCTTCTCATCAAGAGATGGAGGAGGATAACAAGCTAGACTGAAAAACCACCTCTTTCTATCAGGCTGCTTAGAGCTTGCTGCTCCTTTATCATGCCCCAACATCGGTTGAAGCTGCCAGCATGATCTGATTTGTCTTCTGTCACACAAGGAAAGGAGAGCCAGATCATGTGGCAGTTTCACCTGTTGGTGGGTGCATGCGGAAACCCTAGCGTCGCCTCCAATTGCTTATTAGGGTTACCTCAACACGCGAAGAAGCTGGAATGGTTTGCTTTTACCTACCCAATCTGTTATGCTGGGGTAACACATCTCCTTTTTTTATTTTTTTGGGTATTGCTTGTTTGTGTTTTGCCATGATCACGCCGCACGCGAAATGGAGATCTAAGCCGTTCATTCGTTGAATCACGCCAGAAATCTTAGCAACATCACAAATCAATCTTATGCAGTCGATCTGCTTGAATCGCCAATTTCTACGCCATGTGTTTGCTTAAGTCCATGGAATATATATGTAAACCCATGAGGGCTAAATCGGGGCTGCCGTTGATAGAAGCAGATCGAGAAGACTTCTAGGGTTTCGAGTGGAAGAATCTCGCCTGTCTTGATACCTGTCCGTGGTTCTCGAGATTGTTGTCTTTGGAGAACGGACCTGGGTATTCGTTCCTTGTTCTGTTATTTTCTGAAGGATAAGCATGCATCTCCGTGCGTACGTACGAGTTTGGTAGCCTGCACAACCTTTAGATCTAGGTATCTTGAGATTTCAGGTTTCAGTATTTTTTTTTTTTTTTTACTGATAATCATTTGTGTCTCTATTTTGTTAGCCATTCTTTTCCCCTGTCAGGCAATTCTCTTTAGATTAGTTATGCAAAATTTAAATTTAGGCTATTTAGTTTCTTCTGTGCGTCTTGGCTGTGGAATCTGTATTTTCTTTCCATCATCTAATTTCCAGTATTTTTTTTCCCTTTTGTGAGGTGCTGCTAGGGTGGAGCTGTTGGTTTAGACGTGCCTGACTCGTGTACGTGCATAAACGTTCGTATGTCATTTTCTGCGTGGCTCATACGTTTGTACGCATTTAGAGCCTGTCAGTTGGCTTATTTTGCTCTTTTATCCCTCTTACTCCGGTTGACTGAATATATGTACTAAACAAATGGGAGTCGGTGAGTCTAAGAAGAGACGGACTACTTTGTATCTAAAATATTGTGAAGCAAAAGGTTGATTGAATAAATTTAGTCTCCGATCATTGAATATAGCTACTTAACAAAAGAAAATTGTTTGGCAGCGCATACATTTACTTCTCAAAAATTGTTGAGTATCATTAATTGTCTTCGGACAGATATTAAAATATGTATTGAAAGATGTTGGGCATTGCGTGAGAAGTGTAATCGTAATCCCATCATTTACTACACCATATTGATCTCTCCAATCTTCGTAGAAGGGTTTCCAACAGATATTAATATACCTTTAACCAATTTGTTTTGCGCATGGATTTGTGTTTCTTGTGTTCTTCGTACCCATCCTTTCCTGATAGTGGCAAAAATTACTAATAAAACATCACGACCCCCGGGGACTTTCACTGGATCAGCATCAAAAAACAAAACGAGCAGGAAATTTAGTTTCAAGGAGGACTCGAGCTTGTGTAGTATGAATAAATTCTTGGGAATAACTAACGAAAATAGAGATATTAGGATAGAATTTTTGCTTCTTTTGGCCTTACTCATTTCAACAAAAAGTAGCATACGTGTCCAACTTCTTACAGTTAAGTTTTCAAGTTGGCAATGTCTGATCAAACAGCTCAATTCTATAGTAATTGCAGCCAAAGTTTTATTACTATTTTGCAGCTAAAAATTTCGAAAACAATATTGAATGTTACTTTTGGTTTCACTTCATGTAAAAAAATGGCTATAATTAACCAAATAACATTACTCAAAAGCAATCAATTATTTATAGCTAAATATTTAATTGCAACCAAAATATATAATGCAATTAACCACTCATTATATACAATAAAAAAATTTAACTGCATTTAGTGAAATTAATTGTTTGTGATGTCTCTCTCCAAGCTGTCTATTTGTTTTTTATGGATTTAATCAAAGGAAGACAGGTGGTGTTCTTTGTATTCGGAAATATTAATGATGCTCATATGAGGAGAGGAACTCTCTTGCTCATCTCTCTCGAGGTGTCTGTTTGTTATTTGATGATATGAGAAAAGGAAGACAGGCGGTTGTTTGTATTCGGAAATATTAATGATGCCGATATGGAGGAGAAGATATTAGACCCCAAAACGGTTATAGAGTCAAATATAAACGCTAATGAAGTAACGGTCTTGCCTAATTTTCTGCCGACTTTGACTAGAAAACAATACCACTATCCGCCTCTTTCTCTTGCGCGCGCGCACGCTCACTCTCTCTGGGCCCCAGGCCAACAACCTATTCAAGGTTCAAAGATGGTATTCATCTTTGTTTCTTGTGATGGACTTGGTCTCTCCTTTTTGCTGCACTGCCATGATGTACGCTAGCTATCACACCGCTACCATCTTTTTACCCATCGATGCGAACACAAGGGAAAAGGAGTAATGGGAAATATTGCTGATTAGACTGTCCTCAGCGTTCTTTTGGGCCACTTGCATCTTCTTGTACAGAAGTAGAACCGAATGAAGAGTCTTACTCCTATCCTCTGCTTTTTCAAGCTTGTTCATATGCCATTTAAAGATCTTAGGTCTTACCATGAATCCGAACTCCTGCCGGCTCATTGAAATGGCATGTCTTAATTTCTTTCCTCTTGGAGCGCTTTGCCCACGTTCCGCAGAAGGGATTTGGTAGGCTCGTGATGGGTGATGTCGGCAAACAAAGAAGATAAGGGGGGCAATAAAAAGCCTTGTGACTTGCGAGGTTCCTGTTGCGGCCGGCGAGAAAATCACCTTTACCCGCGTTACAAGATCCACATAAGCTCATCCAACTGACCAAGCTCAAGGCCATCCTTCCTTTCGGTTGCTCCAACAGTGCAAACTGTTGGAATTTTGTACACATATATATTAATTATATATACGCTATCATAAATAGCGGCTCAATTTTTAAAAAGATGATCCTATGAGATTTTATGGGCCTAAATCATTTAATAAAATATGAGTCTCATATGCATAGAAACCCTACAACCTAATTTTTAATTTTTCTAGTCTTATATGTCGATGATATACTACTTGCTAGCAATGATAGAGGTTTATTGCATGAAACTATGATATTTCTATCAAATAAATTTAAGATGAAAGATCTTCGTGAAGCAACTTTCATATTAGGAATTCAGATACATCGGGATCGTTTTCGAGGTATTCTTGGATTCTCACAAAAGGCCTATATTGAAAGAGTACTTGAAAGATTTGACATATAGGATTATAATCTAGGAGATACCCCTGTTGCCAAGGGAGACAAATTCAGTCTCGAACAGTACCCTAAGAATGATTTTGAATCTAAGGAAATGCAGAAGATTCTCTATGCTTCAGCAGCAGGAAGTTTGATATATTGGGATGTTGGGCAGATACTTGAGTAATCCGAAAATGGATCATTGGAAAGCAGCCAAAAGGGTTTTAAGATACCTGCAGAGAACAAAACACTGTATGCTCACATACAGGAGGTCGGATAACATAGAGATCATTGGATATTCGGATTCTGACCATGCAGGATGTCGGGACAGTCTTAGATCCACTTCGGGCTATATTTATCTGCTTGCTGGAGGAGTGCTAAGCAGACACTCGTTGCTCCTTCCACTATGACAGCTGAATTTATAACATGTTTTGAGGCATCTAATCAGGTCGTATGATAGCGAAATGTTGTCACGGGGTTGCGAATTATGGATGGAATTGAAAGACCACTAAAGTTATTTTGTAATAATAACTCAGTAGTCTTATATTCCAACAACAACAAGAGCTTAACAAAGTCAAAATTCATTTGCCTCAAGTTCCTAGTTGTTAAGGAAAAAATTCAGGAAGGTCAAGTATCTATAAAGCATATATGAACAAACTCTATGATTGCGGATCCGCTGACTAAGGGACTAAGGAAAAAACTCTATGATTGCGGATCCGCTGACTAAGGGACTACCACCCAAGGTCTTTCATGAGCATACTGCTCACATGGGTATTGTATCACTTAATGATACTCTGGTTCAGTGGGAGTTTGTATTTTGTGCTTTTTCTAGTTGACACACATTTTGTATATTACAATTATTGATACTTTCTGCAGAAATAAAGTATTCAGTATTTTGGTTATTCAGTATTTTGGTTTTAGTTTGATCTCACTAAATAAGTCGGACTAGTTGAAAATAGTCATGTTAAATTACATTATATGTAATTTTCATGTTACGCATCCATACTTGATCTATGTCGCTTTGTTATGTTTGATATATGTGATTATGGATTAGTCTAGTTACGATAAATGTGACAAAGGCCGCCTTAGTTCTATGTTGGTATAACTAATGGACGAGATTGTTCAGAGATGATTTTTGGTATGATAGCAAAAGATTTTGAGCTCATAAGGTTATGTATATAATTTTAAAATATATGTAGTCCAAGTAGAAGATTGTTGGAATTTTAGACACACACATATTATTATATATACGCTATCATAAATAGCGGCCCAATTTTTAAAAAGGTGATCCTATAAGGTTTTATGGGCCTAAATCATCTAATAAAGTATGGGTCTCCTATGCGTAGAAATTCTACAGCCTAATTTCTAATTTCTAATTTTACGATAGGCTAAATTAGAAATATGAAAGATAAGTTTCCTATATAAATGGTTGTGGTCCTCAGGTTATGAACCTATCAAGGTTTCTTTTTTAACATCTCATCATTGGAAAAGAGGAGCCACATTCTCAAGAAAATGCTAGGGCATTAAATTGGAAGACCCAAAAACCACAAGATTCAAGAACAACTGCTCCTATGGATTCAGGTACGCTTCCGCTTATGATTTTATTTTTCTTAGTGATTTAGCATGGAGTATCCTGAGGTGATTATGGATTTAATCGATAAAATTTTTCCGCCGAAATGTGGGCAAACGAAAAAGATGAGGGGAATAAAAAGCCTTGTGACTTGCGAGGTTCCTATTGCGGCCGGCGAGAAAATCACCTTTACCCGCGTTACAAGATCCACATGAGCTCATCCAACTGACCAAGCTCAAGGCCATCCTTCCTTTCGTATGCTCCAACAGTGCGAACGACATATGGAATATGCTTAGTTTTGTATTGCTGTATACGCCCTTAGTTTTGCACCTGCAAATATATGGGCAACTTATGGCTGGACCGCTTAATATTTGTGCACAGCGAGCGCTACACTAATGTAAAATGGACGTAATAATCAGTGGCCAAAATTCTGCCGTGGGCAACATGAAAGGATGGAAATACATCTGTATTTGACTAGGCAATAGAGACAAGATCTTCGCTACTTTTGGGGATCATGCCACTAAAAGCATGGATTAAAGTTTAAACTAAGACATGGGGCAGTGCAAAAGGGTACAGGCATTCATGGCATTTATTCTTATGTTGATTTAAGAGGATTTGATACAGCTTTAAGGATTTAGTTCGACCGGGAGAGACTATAAAATGATGACACTGGTGGAAACCCACTTCTCTAAGAGCCACGCTGGATTGGATTTTAATAGCAATGGCTGGAAGTTTTTTTTATTTTATTTTCGTAGCAACTCATGGGTCACTGGTCAGTCACAAAGAATTGCTTATTTATATCAGGGCTTTTCTTTTTCTTTTTCTTTTTTTTTCCCTTTATTTTTTGCCTTTTCCCTCTTTTCATAGTTCAGAAGCGTTCTTCTGCTATGAATTAGACTAAGGAGTTGAACGATATCCATTTTATAAATGGCATAAATTAGACCAACCTCCGAACCGACGCAGACCATAGAATGTTGGACTGTATTCACTTTGCAGTTGATAGCTTTTTTAAAAAATAATGTCCTTTTTTAGGCGTTTGAAAAATGGTCCGTAGCAATGAATATTGCTCATTGCCTACTGATAATGGTAATGATAGATTGATGGATTACTGTTGGTGTTGCTGACAACGTTTATTTGATGGATCATTTCCCGACCAAGGCAGACCTCAGCAATCATTCTAGCAGCTATTGCTCTTATGACAAAGACCGTGACACGCCGCTGGCTGTGACAATTCGAAAGTGATTGAGGGATCTGTTAATGCTATATGCATTTAAAGAAGATTATCTTACATGGGAAATATGAGAGGACCTCTTGAGAAGTGACGGCAAGATTTCTTGAAAATGAAGAATTGCTAAGCGCATCTCTAGTGGGAAATGACTCTTAGAAAATGCTTGTAATAACTAACACATTTGTTTTCTCCATGATTCTAAGCTTACTTGTTCACAGAGTCGATAAAACGAGAATAGAATGAAATTTTTTATTCTCTAAAATTACTTCTTTCATTAACAAAAAATAATTATCTATTTTTCTCATTTTTCATGTAATTTTTTAAATTTCCATACAACTTTATGTATCCCCAGTATACAACAATATTCTTTTTTAATCTCATATCTTCGTGTCATCGTGTTGCTCCATTTTCTATTTTCTGAAAGTTGGTCTGGTAATTCAGAAGTGTAATCCGTGACGCATGAACCTGGCTTTCGCTTGTCCTGTCAACGACATCCCTGCGACAAAGAGATGAAAAAAATAAATTTCAATGACTACGTGAAGGAAAGTTGCCATTTGCCATTTTCGAGAATGCAGGTCTAGATTCTTACTAAACAAGGTCGAAGATTGCAGAAATGGAAAACTTTGGATCAGAGAAATTGACTCAGCTTAACATGATCCCAAAATCCATATTTTTTGTCTTGCATTTCGCTGTTGAAAATAATTTTTAAAAAGTATTCATGATTGTATTGGCATAAAATATTTGTTAAAAGTAATCATGCTATTAGGGGTGCATTCGGATTGGGTGGATTTGGGTTGAATGGGTTGAAGTCCAACCCTAATTTTAATCAATTTATAAGATCATAACCCAATTTCATTTATTAACTCATTTACAAAAGCTCTATTCTAATCCATTTATAGCCCATTTACCTTAATGGATCAGCATATTGTTAACAAGTTTTAACAAAAGCTAGTTTATTAACTACATGAAATAAAATAAATACTTGAATGCAATCCTCAATAACTGAATTCAAATACTTAAGAAATCAAAACACTAATGAATAAAATTAACTAACGGTAAACAGATTTGAAGGCAACAATTGAAAATTAATTACTGATGAATCAGATTAGAGCAAGATCATCTCATGCAATGAGTAGAATGATAGATTAAATATGATTATTGTGAAATTTAAAAAATTAAGGCATCCATAAAAGGAGACATCACCGAAATTAACACTTTGAAATTCTATATCCCACAAGCAATTTCTGGGACTAATTTCTTTAAGTACTACAAAAATGTGAAAGCTATTTTTTTTTCATTATATACTTACTTTAGAAAATCATAGCAGGTTAACCATTTGATTGGGTTAAACAAGTTATTTACCAGGTGGATCAGATGAAAGCTCTTGACCTTGATCCATTTATTTAATTAAACATGTTGTCCAATTAATAAGCTATCACTTGGGCTACTAATAGATCGGGTTAACTTATGAGGAAACCTCCAACCCATTTATAAATGAGTTTAAATTGAAATTTTTAAACGTTTACAATCTGTTCACCCATTTTAACCCATTAAATGGAAGTATATAATAAATATCCCTAACTCTAAAATTGATTCCCCCTTAACCCCTTTCTTGTCTTTATCTACCATCTAATCGCCTTCACTCGCACAACCCTCCCTCTTCTGTGTCACGCCTTGCTACTATCATCGTGCTACCATTGACAAGCTCCTCCCTCCCTCCCCCCTTCCTATCTCTCTGTCACCATCCCTAATCAACGATGACTAGTCCCTCTATCTTTATCTCTCGCTCTTTCTCTGTTCATACTTTGTCTCCCTTGATGGTGCAACATAGGTTGAGTGGGTCTGGTTCGAGGTTGATTCTGCCCTTATCTTAATGTCAATTCTAAGCCTACCATATCTTATTTTTTAACTTTGGTTCAATTCTAGCTTTGGTTCTAAATAGGTTCCTTAAAATAATCTTTATATATATTATGCGCATATTTGTTTAATACAAAAAACTTCCAAACTAAAATTTTTTAATTTAAAACTTTTTAATATTCATAATTATCCTATTTTTAATTATTTTTACATTTTTCTGTACAATTACCCTAACTTTTAATCATTTTTACACAATTATTCATAAAACTAACTTATCTATTAACTTTATTCTCTTTACTCATCATCATTACATCTATCATATTATGATAGACATCATTTTTTTCAATTCAAAAATTTTTTATACAAAAAACTTTCATCCAAAAATTTTATCACTTACTAAACACACCCCATATTTGAAAACTATAGTTTTATTACAAATTTCACTTAAATACCTATATCAAAACGACAAAACGTAATTTTTAAAATTTACTAAATAATAAAAGTTTCTATATATTTATAAATATATTGTATAATTCATTATCAAAAATATTTTATAAAATATATAATAAATATATATTAATAATTTGGGTCAATTCTAGATACCCAAAAATTTAGTAAATTAAACAAGTATATATATTATAAAAATATGTTTACATTTTTTCTTAAAAAGTATATCTCATAAAATATATATTAAACATATAAGATATTTTGTAAAATAAATATTAAATATATATTAATAGTACATATCAGTTATGGTTACCAGACCATAAAACCAACTATATCCTAATTGAACCAGATATTGTTTATTTAGAACCTACCCTACCTCATGGGTATAAATATATAAACCTACTCTATCCATTTTATGGTACCTAATGGGTCAACCCACAACTGTTATCCATTCTCAATGTTGTGAAATCGGATCGGATCAGCTAATTCGACAAGGAACTATTCTTCTATCTGGTTCAATCCAACCTTGTTACTAGTTGAGCGAATTAAGCTATTGCGAACGATTGAACTGGGAATCTAACTGTCCAGTCTAATGGTTCGCAAGTAATTTATAAAAAAAAAAAGTCAAAAGAATTCTAAAAATAGCACAGTTTTACTAGAAGCATCCCCAAAAAATGGTGAAATCTTTGGATTTAGCTTCGGTGCACCCGAGGAAATATCTATTTTTTATATTTTTATATACAACTGTTAAGTGTATTTAATATAAATATCAATTTATACCAATTTGGAAGATTTTTAGATTTTTTTTGATAAAAATACTAAAACGCCACTGATGTTTAAAAATTCAAAAAAATATGTAAAAATCTTCGAAATTGATATAAATTGATATACATGTTAAATACACTTATATTAATAATTTTATTAAAAAAATTTAAAAATAAAAATAAATTAAATATACTCGAGTACACTGGTTGCATACAATAACATACCGAAATGTTTTTTTTTTTTTTGATAAATGGATGCACTCTATCCCTTACCCCTTTCAATGTGGAAGGGGTAATGGATGGAGTAATCCAAGCAATTCATTGCCAAAAAATTGTCTGTACAGATTTTCCCAAAAATGGCTTGGGGGGGTTACCCCACCAAAGCTGGTGGTCTAAAGTAGAGACAGAGGCTAGATCGGCTAAGGAGTGAGCGACAGCATTTCCTTGCCGTAATACATGTTGAACTAAGAAAAATTAATTTTCGCTGATAATCGATCTGGCTTCACCAATAATGAATCCCACAGGGGAGGAAATGAGTTCTGGATTGGCCAAAAAGTTGCAAAGGGTGAGGGAGTCGGTCTCGAATAGAGCGTGACTGATGTTAATTTGGAGAGCCCATTTAAGTCCCAAAAGGAAAGCGGTAGCTTCCATCAGTAGCGAGTCTGCATACTCTCTTCTCCTCCAGCCACTCGCAGCAATAAAAGATCCCTCCGAATCTCTGATCACTGCAGCACACCCAAATACTCCATTATCCCTCTGGCAACAAGCATCCGTATTGATCTTCACGTACCCCGGGGGCAGCTTGACCCATCGTGGCACCATGGGTCTTTCCAGTATCCTTGACTGGACAAGCGGTTTTGTCTTTCTATGTTGGTGGAGGAACTCCACACACCAGGCTAAAGTGTCCTCAAAGATTGGTCGGGATCCCTCCTCCTTGAATTTGTTCCGCTGAAACCAAACCCTCCAACAGCAAAGGATAAAGAGAGTGAGATCGTCAGATCTGATTTCTCTCACGAGCAAGTCAAAGACCATCTGTATCGTAGCATCAGTGAAGGCCAACCTTGCGGCATCTCTGCAGACTCCCAATGTCGTAATGCACCTAAGGAAAGGTGGTTCGCGTCTTCAATTTCCCTTTTGCATAATATACAGTGGGGATCCACCTCCATTCCCCTATAGATTAAGTTTTGCATGGTAGGAAGGACATTTTTGAGGAGTCTCCATCCAAAAATGATTACCTTTGATGGGAGATCGAGCCGCCAAACAGCTTTGAAGGATATATTGGGGGCCTGGGTGTCGCTACCCCGCGCACAATAGCCTGTATGCCGATTTGACTGTGTAGTTGCCATTTGGTTCGTGCATCCAGAACACACAGTCCTCTACTGGTTCTAAGGGGCATACCGAAATGTTTTATGTTTGAGTCTTTTGGAGGAATGCGTTGCTCTTGCCACGTATCAGAAAAAATAGACATCGTAATATCAATTGCCTATACTGAACTATCAAACTACAAAATTACCCAATTTACTGGCAAGTGAATCGCTGCCATTTATTCATAGTATTTTTAAAACAAATATATCACAGCAATTGACCTATCAACCACTATAGCCCCGTTTCCATTGAGTACCTTAGCATATGACGTAAAGTATAAATTCCATGAGTACTCATGAATTTTATTCCTAATTTTTCTTATACACAAATTTTAAAAAACGTCTTTCATACCTTTGAATTTTCATGCTAATTTCTCATATACACATACTGTTAAGGATTTATTAAATGAGTCATTAACCCCCCCTGTGAAATGATGAATACGTTTAATCTCTAATATAATTTGAAGTTATTTTCTCAAAGTTAAAAATTCATATTCAAATAATATATTTTATTAGTTATAGAAATACTAAAAATCATTATAATATGATTTTTTTTATAAAATCACTTAGAAATGGGCATATTTATTATTTGGCCGAGGGTTAATAACTCCTTTAATGAATCCTTAATGACATAGGTATATGTGAAATTACGATGAAAATTCATAAGTATGAAAGATATTTTTGAAATTTCGTGGATATAAATGAAATTATAGGTAAAATTTATGGGTATATCAGTAATTCACCTTATACAAGATGTAAAAATAAGAAAATAATCACCAATACATAATGCAAGACAATGATGAAAAATAGAGCATAAATTAATGCAAAACTAACATTACGATATGTTTAGATTTTTTAATCGAACTTTATTTAATTTTATTCTTAATGCATAAGATTTGCTAATGTAAGATGGTGATTCTAATTTTCAATTATTTCATTATCTTTAAATATAAATTTGGCAGTTTTTATCGTAGCAATATGTCACATATCTAAATTTAATGCACATATTTGATCCTATTTTTCATAAACTGTTGAATTAATTGAACCAAAATTAGTTGCTTATCTAGTTTGTTAACCAATTTGACTTTAACATTATTCTCTATCTCCCTCTCCTTATCTTTCTCTCTCACCATTTCTATTTGACGATGGTTATTCTCTATCTCCCTTTATCTCTATCCCTACTCTCTATCTTCCTTTCTCTACCTCTCCATCTTTGTCCTTCGCTTTTTTTTTTTTTTTTACCAATATATAGTTCCTTCCTTACAACAAATACATTCTAACCTATTAACAATTCATCAACTCATTTATTAAATGGATTAAGAGTTGAAATTTTTTTAATATGTTGATAAACAAATTATGATTGTGGTTTTTAGATCAATTAGGATTATGATTATGCTCTAATCCATCTACCCAAATCCGTTAACAACCCTAACTATAAGCATTTAGCTAAAATATTCAAATATAAACAGCTACTAAGTTGGACGAACAAGTTACTAAGAAAACTTATAGCAAACATTATTATGAACTTTTAAAATATATACCGTACCCTATGGCATGTGATAAACTCTTAAGTTTTCTGTCAACGGACTTCGCCCTTTTATGCATTTTTATTAGGGAAAATAGAACATACAACCTATAACGAAACAACTGTCCCATATACCACAATCTTCACTAGTCTCTAGAAGCTCAATTTCTTGATTGCAATTGGATTTAAGTCAAGGATCCACTTAGTAATTAGAACTGCTAATGACCTAATCATCTTTTTGTTGTACTCATTATAAGTAAAACCCACTCCTAAATTTCACCAAAAATGTCGAGAGCAAGAATGTCTGGACCAAGAACACTATCTATGGGAGCAAGAAGATGATCTACACAGTAAACACGAGAATGTAAGAGTGCAAGACCTCTCCACTTCTCATCTCTATTTAAGGTTTGTTTACTATGACTCCTACTAGAAAATTAAGTACTTTCACCTTATTAAATTTAGAGATATTTCTTTATGCCACTAAATTTCTTCAGCTTAAATCCAAAAAAAAAATCTTTTATTTTATAACACTTCACGGAATTAATTCTTAATACTTTCTCCCTTGAAATACCTGATTTCATTACTTTTCCAGCAACTTTTGCGGCTCTTACTTCGGTGCAACACAGTGGAGGGAGTGACCTAAATTCCAGAAAGAACTCTAATGGTTTGAATTTAATTGCATATGCTCATTAAAATAATTTATAAGCGGGATGCTTTATGTAATTTTATTTATTTTCAACATCTAAATGATTGATGAAAATTCGGTCTATTATATTTAACATTACTTATATTATTATATAAACTCTTTCATTTGTTTAATATCACAATATATAAACTCACCTACAAACATGTACAATCAACATAATAAAATAATTTAATACTAAACATCAATTTTTAAGTAATATTTTCAACATCTAAACCATTTAAAATATCTACATAAATAAATAATTCTGTAAAATATTATTACATTTCAATACACATGTAAAGGGATTTAAGTATTTCTCCTAATTTACAAGTAAATATACCTTTTTTTAGTAAATATAACCTATATACATATTTGATTTGGATAAAATTTAATCTCATAACTAAATAAACGATTGTAAATAAAATTAATTAATTAAATTTCTCATAAAACTTCAAAATTTTATAATTTTTGAGGAGATTACATGAAACTGCTTTTATTTAACTCGATTACGTAATAACATTTGTGTAAATTATTCGTGGCGAGTCTTTTAACTAGTTTCTCTTCTCTCATATATCTCTGCCAGTCGAAGCTTACACCTGCAGCATTTACACCTGCAGCATTGTCGCAGAGGTGGAGCAATTCTGGCTGCACAGGGATGAATTATGACAACCCCAATCAAAGGGACATGTTGTTACATCCCAGTCATAGGGATGAGGTGAAACATCCCAACCATAGGAATCAGTTGCTTTAATCACAAAGCATGAGTTATAGTACCCACCACTTGCTAGATATATTATAAAATAATGTATTGGGACATACAGTACCCGATGTGAGGTGATATGATCACGTGGGTCCGAGGAAAGAGAGAGTATTAATTTAATATGTGGCTAAGATGACTGTAAATTTCATTTCAAGTATTGTAAAAGTTTTGTGCCGTTATATCAAAAAATGCAACAGTAATCGGAGAATTATTCGAGATTTTTGGTGAATTATTGGGCTTCGATATAGTGTTGATTGTCATTTTTGTACAAATTAATTGTCTAAATTTCATTTATAAGAATCGATTGATTGTGCTTATGAATGTTTCCAATTTTTAATCAGCCATTGATCATTATAGTACACTATGAAACGAACCAATTGCAAGACTTCTAATGAACATGATGAGAAGGTGAAATTTCCTTTTCACCATTGATAGGGTAATGAATTGGAATGCTGAGAATAATAATTAAAACAAAGATAATAACATAAAA
This sequence comes from Annona cherimola, assembly GCA_030490835.1. Taxonomy (NCBI): domain Eukaryota; kingdom Viridiplantae; phylum Streptophyta; class Magnoliopsida; order Magnoliales; family Annonaceae; genus Annona; species Annona cherimola. Next base: position 12,858,322 of record CM059974.1, read on the forward strand.
ATAGTGTAGTTATATAGTAATATTATTTTGCAACGTTAAATTAATTATTCGACGTACAAGACTATCAAATTTGATTGGAATTGGAGGATTTACTTTCAAATCGCTTCTGCATGCCCAACTGAATTCATGACTGGTCTCCGATCATGCACCTCTTCCTCTACTATCCTGATATCCCGATAACATTCTTTATTCTCTCTCAACAAAAAAATACCACAAAAATATAATTCAAAGCCAACACACTCAAGGGCTATGCATTAGGCAAAAATTTTCCCCATTTTTACATAATTTAGAAACATATCAAGGGCTAAAGCTTATTAAAACAGTAACATGTTATCCACTCTAGCATTGCATTAGCATCATCTTTTAGATAAAATTGTACATAAGTCACATTTGCCTAAAAAGATGTATTTATAAATTATACAAATATTTATAACAATCTATATATTTATTAAAATATAATAATATTTCATAAAATAATTTATCCATATAAAGTTATTTTTAAATAATTTATATACTAAATCCTTTACTTTAAAATTAATATTTAATATTAAAAATAAAATTGATACCCAAAAAAACTAGACAAATAAAAAATTTTATGATTACATTATTACAATAACAAATACAATATATGAAATATATTTTCATCTATCACGGTATCACCATAAATATAAAATAAAGAAAATTATAAATGTAACTGAAATGTTATAAAATTTTTAACAAAAAATAACGGTGAAAAAAATTTTAATATCAAAGGTAAAATAAGATATAACAGAATACTGATGATGAATATAAAAATAAAAATAAAATTAATAAGTCAAACATATTAGTAATGTATAGAAATTATTTAAAAAATAGAATAATTATAGAAAAAGTGACTAAATAATAAATAATTATAATTATAGAAAATGAAAATGAAAATGAAAATAAAAACTGATTCAATGCACCCCTGCTCACTAAAATATATATATATATATAATTGTTAACGTAAATATATTCAGCCAAATTTTAACCTTTTTGAAAGTGTATTTTTTTATCTTTAGAAAAGAATACTTAACCATTTTTAAGTGAAAATTTAACCATTCTTTATTTTTTAAAATTTTAACTATTTTTAAGTGACTAAAATATCTATTTATACATCTCTAAAATAATAAAATTTAATACCATAAGTTACCAGTTATATAAAAAATTAAATTTTGCATTCAATGCAATGAATTTTCAATTGGCGGGCGTAATTAAGAATAGATAAAAAAAATTTAATGAAAAATTTTATGAAATAAAAGACATAAAATGTTAAAATATAATTGAAATAACAATTAAAAGTAAAAATGATAAAATTAAAATAAAAAGATTGATTATGTCAGTAGATATATAAAAATAATTAAAAAATATGATAATTATATAAAAAATATAAATAAATAATTAAAAAATATAAAAATTTTAAATTAAAAAGTCTTGCCCTAACATTTTTTAGGCATCGCCAAACACACCCCTCATGTACAGCTTCAAATTTGTTAGAGTTTTAACAACGACAAAACGCCGTCAATAAGTTCAATTGCTGACACACATACAACTAACATCCACGGTAAGTTCATGTTCATGGCAGTAACAAAAGAACAAAACGAACCACCAGTTCATAGGAATCATAAGAATTAGGGTCGGTAGTATGAAATAATTTTCCATTTTCAAATTGTCTCCATATAAGTTTAACAATATTTGAATATATATCGCATTTTCCATTACAGAAAAGTCAAAAAATGGGACCATTCTGTTGGTTTTAAAAAGCAAAAATACAAATAAATTTTAAAAAAAGTTACTCTGAGAACAAAATTAAGGCGGCCTTCTTTTTTATTAAACCAAAGACATTGTTTTTAATCCCACTAAAATTTTTCAAATAAAAATCTTAAATTTAAGTAAATATCGAATTTTTTACTTATTTTATAGAATTTATCCTTTCTACATAACTATCTATATAATTAATTTATTCATTTTAATTTATTTTTTACTATTTATAATTTTTACTAGCATATCACATCGAAATTTCATAAATTCCCACGGCCACCACAAGTAAAAAAAATTTACGAGCTGGTCAAAATTTTTACTAGCATATCACATCACATATCAAAGTACTTGAGCGTCAAAACTTAACGCCCGAAATTTCATAAATTCCCACGGCGACCACAAGTAAAAAAAATTTACGAGCTGGTCGAAGATTTGTACATTTCGAAAACAAAATTAGAGCGTCCAGTAATTGCCATTCAATGCTATTCAAGACTCCAAACAAGCAGAACTGCAGGATGCTCTTGCTATCGATGGACGGAGATGTCTATGACAACCAAAAATAGGAAAGTGCGGTATGATCGTACTGAGTAACATAGACGGATGGACTGAGGTGTGTATGACAACCAAAAATAGAATGGAAAAAAATATACAATCGATAAATCAAGCCATTTGACATTTCTAAAAGGTCTGTTTGCAAATACAACCACTCTTTTCTCCATTCCAGAGAGATACTTTCGCTATTTCTCCATTAATAATTTCTTAATTCAGATCCAACCCCAAACCGATATGCTGGTCTCATCCGCCTCCCATTACATACAATCGTATCTTTGTTAACAGGAGACTGCATTCGTATTGTTCTGCGATCATAAAATGAGCGAATTCATCGATCCTTGATCCGATATATCCTGATCATCGACACGCGTCTGTAACCTTTGTTGTGCCTGCGACTGTAAAACAGGCAGAATGGAATTCGTATGCAACGGGCTGGTTCATAATTTTTATTACCTACCATGTCAAAAAATTATAAGCTACGCAGACCTAATTGAATTGCATTTTTACCTTATAAAAATACCCGCATAAAATAATATAATGTTCGGACGGAATGTAAACATAACAATCGAAAAACTTCAAACCCTGCATAAGTGCATCTACAGCTTAAACTGAGGACGAATTAGACACGACACATCGCGGAATACCCAAATCACTGATGACCGTCACATCTTTACCATCAACAAGCACAGCACTGGAAAAAATTAAGAATAAATAGAATATGGTGCATGTAATGATTCACTCTTCAAATCTGCTTCAATCCTGTTTTAAAGTATCCAAAATTCTTAAACGAGACAAATGAGTGCAATAATACTTACGCGCTGGCTGGCATGGCTTGTGAGCTTCGGTGCCAAATTTGAGGGAAGGAGTGAGGCTGTCACAGCATGACCTAACAAAGCTTCTCCTCGGTACTTTCAAGATCCGCTGGAAACCGAGCTAGATCATGCTGGCAGCTTCACTTGTTCCCAGGGCACCCACTTCTTCTCTCCCAAATTAATAGGCGAAGATGATCTTGTTTTCAAATGGGGAGGTAAAAGAGAGAATTTTATGTTGCTTCTCCATATTCAGCAACCAACCTTTTGTAGGTGAAATGGAAAATATGCCAAGGATCCTTTGAACGGATACAGCAGGGAGCAGAGAAGGATGGATCCGCTGTTGGAATCCTTTGGAAAGACAAGGAACAAAGAGACCCAGATATCCCAGATCAGAGGAACAGCTGATCAGGAGTATTCTTCTTGATGGAGGCAAGGCTCTTTTAATATTGGACAGGAAAAGCTTCCCAAAAAACTAAGGAGCCAGTATTCTTCCACCACGCCAAGAGGAGAAAAGAAAAAGAAGAAGGAAAGAAGCAGAAGGGTCCAAAGGGAGGAAAGTAAGGTAGAGACAAATATTACAAATCCTCGGCAGGATGCAATGCATGATATGGTTTGGGGTCCCCACCACCGACCAAACGTGAGAAAGGAATGGGAAAAGAGGTAAAAGAGCATTTGGCCGGTTGCTTGAGGAAGCCAATAGATTGTTGATCGGAAAAAGGAGACCTCGTCTTCCTATTTATAGCCAGGGCTGTGGAGAGAACCAATGGCTGGATTTAATCCCTGGAAAGCCATGCATCAATATTTCCGAGTAATTACTGATTGATTCGGCGATTAATGAGTATGATTAGGAGAGGGCATGAGAAAAGGAGGAAAGATTTCGTCAACAAAAAAAAAAAAAGAGGGGGGAAAGAAGAGCGGCAGGAGTAGGACTGAGGAGTAGGGCAGACGACAGAGGCGCGGCTGGCGACAAAGATAGACGTAGGGGGTTCATAGGGTCGTATAGGACGGCAGGGCAGGGAGGGAGGGGGCCAGCAGCACGCGAGTGAATCTGGATACAGCGTGTCCGTACAAAAGCGTTGGCTGCAGCGCTTTTGCGGGGCAGACGAGAACAGAGAAGAAAAAAGCGGCAGCATCATGCATGTGGGCATTCATGGGGAAGCTTATTATTCACATGGCTGCATCTGCACCCTTGCAGTCCAAACTTTCGATCTGGACGGTCCACGTAAGCCGGCGTACATCTCGGCTGCTGATTTTTCTTATGAATACGAGTCATAAAAAAACATATAGAAAAGAAAAATCCGGGCTTTTAAAAATGGATTTTTTATAGTATTCATGTCAAAGTATTCCATAAACATTTTATTAATATTTTTAATTTTTCTTAACTAGAGCACTTATCCGAGATCTATTCTTATTGACTGCAATTGCATCGCCATTGAGCGCTGCTCTGGTCACTTAAAAAGAAAAATTTAGTAACATAATTTTCTAAAGTGGACACTCCAACAAAAACTTGGGAAAAATATTGTTACTATTGTTCTGCATGCAGACACTAATACTAAGCATTGAATCGATGTCGCCTTGCTTAATGGGCAGAGCTCGTACCACTGAAGTATTGGATTAATGGCATGGGAATTTTTTTTTTTTTTTTTTTTTTTTTTTTGATTGGTATCTAATTACATGGATCTCAACACATAGAATACGTGAAGATCAGAGACATTCTTACAAATCTGAGAACACACATAACGTCCCAAAGAAATCTGGAAGACACAGCTTCCAACAGCCACCTGGGAGACCACCTTGCTCCCATACTTTCCACCCGGGAGACTACCTAGCTCCCACACTTTCCACCCGGGAGACCACGCTCCCACGCCTATCCGGGGATTCGATCCCCCGCCAGCGCCAGCAACTGCTGTCCGCGCCACAGCTGGCGACCAACCGAGCTAGCCTCGGTTGGTATGGCATGGGAATTCGGTTCCCTGCTTAATAGCGAAAAGAATAAAATGAAAATGTAAAATAAAATTTGTGAAAATGGGCAGAGCTTCTAACAGTTGAAATGCTGCTTCTACCAGTTGATTAAAGAATAATAAAGAATGCCTTCAAACAGATTTGCAATGTTTAAAATGATTCTCTTTGAATTGAATTTTCAAGTGAAGTTCATTCTCTATTTATAATTTTTAATATCCAAAACTACTAAAAGAAATTTTATCTACCAAATCCACAACCAATTAGATTTTTCTCAATAACCTGTAACAACTTAACTAATCAAAACCGCAAAAAAATATTTTCTCCACCAAATCTGCAACAAATCGAATTTTTCTCAACAATCTATAACAACTTAACAAATCAAGATCTATTACAACTTAACAAATCAAGATAACTCATCATAATAAACTAACCAATTTACTACATCATTATCCAATTATGTATCTATGAATTGCTTTCAAAAACTGTCGAAGTTTAAACCCCAAACTATGGAAGTTTCAAGTTAAAACAGTTAAAGTTGTAAACCAAATCAGTTAAGATTTGAAACAAAAACTATTGAAGTTTAAAATTAAAACTATTAAAGTTTCAAATGAAAACTGTTAAAGATTTACAGAAAAACTCAATGGATTCATAATACATAATTCCATGCTAATTTATTACAACTATTCGTCTCAAACCAAATACAATCATACACATTTCAAACATTAAATTTTTAACCTGTCAATCATCAAAACACTATAACTTAACAAGTTTTATTTGTAATATCAAATGTCACCATGTATATAATACCAATAAAAAAACGCATTTGTATTTTGCATATTTTTAAATTTTTTGTCACCTAAGTAAAAGCTAATCAGTCTACATAAATAGTTGTTGATATCATAACATGATCAGAGAATTAGTGGATTCTCCTCAATCAATCAAAGGTCTCACACTTGGTCACCCGCGAGGAACATACTATCGAATATGGAAGTCGAACCCCTTCTATGTTACAACAAAATTGTACAAACACCCTAATATCGTTTCAATGTCTCTTAAACTTTTCTTTACGGTGTTTTAAAAAATATAAGATTCTTGGATTGAATCTGTATTTAGATTTTAGAATGAAAATGTAATAATGTATATTACAAAATAAATAAATTAGTATTGGGAATGGATAAAATTATATCGAAAATTTAAAAAATTATCTTAAAAATTAAAAAATTATGTTGAAAATAATGATAAGAATTTAATTCAAAATCTTTTATGGTTCGAAGCAGGTCCAAATAAGTCTCATTAATGTGCAACCTTTCGGTGGTGCATCATCATCTATCATTAATGGCGACTCTAACGCCTAAGATGGGCATGGTCACATCATTCATCACAAGCCGCCCATCACATGCCTCATTCAACACTCAGCTAACTAGAGAAGAGCGCATTACTTTACAGAAGATGTAATGAAAATAATTATAGAGTCCCCTTTTACACTAATCATGTGTCATCTCAAGTCGATCCATATATCAGACCAAAATACCATCCTCTAAAAAGGAATTCGATGGACTAAGTCGCTGAACGGTGTATTCAAGATGAATGTGGATGCTAGGAAACACAGCAGCATGATGTCTATAGGTTTTGCAGCGGTCATCCGGAATTCGAGAGGATTCTTTATAGCGGTGAAAAGGTAGCGACGGAAAGGCGTGATGGAGCCTTTACTCATGGAAGCTAATGCGTTCCTTATGGGAGTAAACTGGGCCCTCCAACTTGGCTTCGGTCAAGTATAGATAGAAACTGATTCTCTCTTCCTGTTCAACTACCTGTCAACAGATGCTACCATTACCTCACTGGTTGGCTTTGTTGTGGCGGAGATCAAAACTATTTTGGTCGCTTCACCTCACATACCTGCTCATCATGTATTAAGGCAAAACATGGTTGCTCATTTCTTAGCCTACTTTATTTCAGTTTCTTTCTTGGATTATTATGTCTGGTGGGATAACCCTCCCCAAGCCATTTTAGCAAATATTTATACAGAAAATTTTTTAGCAATGCATTGCTTTGACTATTTTATCCTTCCCTCCTTTCACAATCACGATCCTTTTCATCAAAAAAATAAAAAAAAAGAAAAAGAAGAAGAGAGGATTCGACTAGGCTAGCTAATATTCAATACCGAAATCTTCACCCAAGTGGCCTACGTGACCTTATGTTCATTAGTCGCTCTCTTTCATGTAAAATTTGTGTTTATTTATTTAACCATTTTTTTCAATGATCTGGTCTCTTATCTGGTTCAACTAATTCTCGTAATGAACTTGAATTTATAAGTATTAAATATATTTTTTACGTGGATGAAGACTATGGCCGCAGCCTGGAATCCTTCACTCGTGGACGCACAACGCACAGGTCAATCTCTGCATTAGGTGACATGATTTTTTTTTTCGAAGAACGTGACATGATTGTAGAATAGCAACTTTTATGAAAAATAAATTTTTTTTAAAAATACATGCATGGGCGAGGTGAATGTTTAGTTGTCTATCGCCCATGCATCTAGGCCCATAATTGATTGGGGGGATCTAGGTAGCGAGGCAAAGAATGATGACACATGAATAGCTAAGAATGAATTTGATGCGGATTAGGATAATTCATTATCATTTACTGCAATACAGTTATAAGTATAAAATAGTATGTTATCAAAATAGTATATAATCTTGATGATCAAAATAATGAAGAGTGATCCCGTTAGTTCGGACTAAATAAATGTCCTACTCAGTCTATCTTAAAAAACTTATTTATAACAATTTTTTTTTTGCTTTTTTCTTTGTGTATTTGTTTATGTAAGTGTATTTAACATATAGACAAAGTTTTATCATTTTTGAATATGTTTATTTATTTATTTTGATATTTTTAAACATCTATATGTATATATGTATTTAAAATACTCTTATTTTTAAAAATTTTAAAAAAATATGTATTTAAAAATAGTAAAAATTGATTTATATATTAAATACACTTAGATAAACAAGTGTACGAAGAAAAAAATAAAAAAAAAATTATTTTAAATAGAATTTTCGAAGTAGACTACATACTTAGCTCCGACTAATAGGATCAGTCCTCTGACATAATATGCAATTTTATAATCAACATGAACTATCTTAACCGCATCTATTTAAATGCTTGATATCTGAGTTGAATGCTGAAAAAATAAGAATCCCTACGTTCAAGGACTTGTAAAATGAATGGGATCTTGGCTTGTTTGTCTCTTTCTGGTTCGAGATGTGACTCTGGATTATGCGATTGGAATTCGAAGAAGAGGTCTTAAACATATCTTCCTTTAGCATGCAGGGCCTAACCAGCAACGCAAGAGTAGGCCGATGAGGTGGACATTTCCAGACATGGACGTGTCTAATTTATTGTCGTAGCTTCTGTGGGCATCAGAATGCCTGGAACACTAATTTATTATTGGATGTGACGATACCAGTAAACCAACTCTTTCGTGTTTTCTCTACCACATGTGATAGGTGATCTTCGCATCGAACCGCGGAGCCAGGAACTCTCTCCATTGTGATTTGGGAAAGGTTATTAAGTCCATATTTGGATAAATGGATTTTTTAAGGGCAATTTTTACAGTAGCTGCCCGTAAATCAAGGGATTTGCTTGCGGGCAAAAAGATTTTTTTTTAATAGGAATGCAGGACTCATCAGAGCCATAAATTTAATAAAAGAAAAATTCCTGTAGTAACCGTAATATTTTACTCATATATTCAAAATGCTTCGTAAATTTCTATCGTATCAATGTGATTACATTTTAAATTCTTCAATTGTCCATACCCTCAACAAAATCATTATTTTTCTTAACGAAAAGACGATTTTACTTATTTAAAATTTCATAATCGAGACAATCCAACCCTAATATGACTAATTTTATGATAATAAATTATTAATATATTGTATTAAATGATTCAAAAGTCATACTAAAGTTGAATCATTTTAATTAAAAAAATTAAAGGGTCAAAATTATTTTTTACAGTTATATTGACGACGTAGGTATAATAAGAATTTAGAGGCAAATGTTATATGTATAAGAAGAATTAGTGAAATGTTATGGATATATTAGGAATTAGATGTAAATATTACGAGTATAAAAGAAATTTTTTTTTGATAAATTTTAGACTTTTTGATATTTTATTTTTAAAAATCAAAAAATCAAAAAATACCAAATTTCATAAGAGGCACAATCTAAGTGTGGCTTATACTTCTATGAAAAAAATAAACTAAAAATTAGGTTTAGTTTTATAGCAACCCTCACATTGTGTGAATAACAAGTAGCCATATATGTAAATTGAGAACTTAAAATTTTTCAATCTAAATTTTTTTACTATTTATGATTATCTTATTTTTAATTATTTTTCACATTTTCTTATATAACTAACATAGTTTTCAATCATTTCTACTCAACTACCCTATTTATTTTAATTTTATTGTATGTAATCTTCATTATTATTTCTATCATATCACAACATTTTCTTTTATTTCAAAAACTTTTACAAAAAAAAAAATTTCTTTAAAATTTGTATTCATTCCTAAACATACACATAATCACGCCCTTTTTTAAAAAAATTCTTAGAATTGTAATGATTGCCACAACGCTTAAGGCATCACGGTAACACGGCTGTTTCACCGAGTGCAGGTAATATGCTCGATACTAGAAGCTTGCAAGTATCATGCATGATAATTTACAGTTTAGTCTTCCTATAACGGAGGTTTTACAATTTTTCTCCATGTGTAACATTGGAATGTCATGATGTATATAGAAATACAAAAAAAAAAAAAAAAAAAGTTATAATGATTTGATGGATACATATGTACAAGCCTCAATGCACCCTCAAAGAGGCAAATTCCCATCTTGATGAAAATTGTTTCCGCTGTTATAGAAATGTGTAACAACAAGGTATGCTTTTAACATTCATCTTCAAAGATTACTTTCAGGTTTGATTTTTGAGGATCTTTGGAGTCTTATCTAGCATCTGATGAAATATAGAAAATTTTATTCTCACATTTTTTTTATTTGCCCTTGCTAGAGAATATGGTGTTTGATGAAGACTTTGAAACCGCATAGGTTGGACATGCCAAAATAATACCGAAGTTGAATATAGACGCCGATCTCAATCTATCTAACCAGCAAGTGGGGATGAGAGCTATAATTCCATGATTGTAAGAGTGCCTTTGTGGCCGCAAAATCCTAGACCAAGGGGCAGGGAGGGAATCGTTGATATCTTGTTGATAGAAGCTCGAGCAACGTGGAAAGGTCGTAGGTGGGTAAATGACCTCTCTCCCTCGGGAAGATTCTGATAGAGAATGACTCTTTAATTTTGGTCGCTCTTCTAAATAAGGAGAGGGCCATTCCCTCGTATCGTCGTATGTAGAGACGTTAATCGAAAATATTAAAAGTTTAGCTCTAACTTTTGATAGCTGTACTTTTAACCATGTCATGAGAACAAAGAGTGACGTTGCTCTTTTTTTTTCTTTGAGTGGACGCTGCTCATATCTTAGTCGAAAACTCCTTACTACAAGTATTGGTGTTAACGGATCGGGTTGGACAAGTTAGAGTCTAATACTAATCCTAACCAATTTAAAATATCTTAATCCTAATTCGTTTATTAACCCATTTAAAAATCCTCAATCCTAACTCATTTACAACCTATTTAATAAGCGGGTTGGTGGTTTGTTAACGGTTTGTATAGTAAATAACCTGAAAGCCTAGACTTTAGTAGATAATAATCTTGTAGGGAGAAACGAGAGAGTATTTTCAATGTACAGAAAATGAAAATAAGGCAGTAACAGAAAAATGGAATTATGGCAGCAGTGGAAAAATAAAAATTAGGTGATTTGATAAAGACTTAGAAAGTGAAAATAACCAAGAGGTTTACATGTGTGTGTGTGTATATATATATATATATAACTCTAATGAGTTAAGAGAGTTAAATGGGTTGAACGAATTAATTGAGTTGAACAAGTTATATGGGTTAAACAAGTTGCTAAATAGGTTAACGAGTTATAAAATCTCAACTCTGATCTATTTATTTAATTAAATAGTTAAACGGGTTAACGAATCATAACCTATTTATTCAAAAATTCTAACCTAAATCCATTTATAAACGGGTTGGCCAAGTGGATTGACAGATTAACCATAACCATTAACACTCCTGGCTATAACCATCTCGTACATGTCGTTGGTGGAAAACCCCACCTTTTTGTATAGCTAACCGCATACGTAGAGATCTGGTTCCCATGAATGAATCCCATAATGGGCCTTCCTCATATTCCTCTCTTTTTTGGATGTTTCGCAGAAGTTGGAGTGAGGGAATCCATCAGCTTTTCTTTAAAAAAAAAAAAAAAAAAAAATGCACCCCGGGTGCTTTGAGTATTTTTTTTTGTTGGTTTTCAAAATTATAAATGTATATTAAAAATGGCATATTTTGTTTTATATATAAAGATTATAAGTGAGCCCATGTAAAAAAACTAAAATTAAAAAATTACTCAAAACTTCTGGGTGTATTGGATCTCCACACATATGATGTATTGAATCATTGGTGATACTTGAAAGGGAATGGTCGGAAGTATCCAATTAGACTTAATTTGTCCCAGTAAATTTAATGAGAAGTATCATGATGCGTGGGAAATGACGGATTAGATGGGAATGTGAACAGTTGTATAGCCAATGAGAAACTGTGATTGTTACGTATTGAAAAATAAAGTATTATATTGAAAGTAAATTACTATTATGATTGAAAAAAGTAATCTAAATTTAGTCTCGTCCCATCTTATTGTATGAGAATGAACGAGCCCTTGCAAGTACCACTGATAATTTGAGTGGACAAAGACAAACCACACTTTGCTTCTTCCATCATGATGAATCTAACTCATCCATTTAAAATCATTTATCATTCAACTAATAAATAAAAATCCATCCAAATCTTACTTTGAAATATATAAATCAATATAATAATTAGTTTAATTTATATATCAATTTCAAAGTAATATATTTAGAGTAATGATTTAATACATTCGTTAAATAGTCAATAAAAAAATACATACATGATATATAACAATTTAATGTTGAGCTCAACTTCCATGATATGACCCATATTGACGAGTTACACAGAAGTTGCTAACAAAATAAATAATTTTATATACAATGAGTAGGATAAATGTTAATTTTAATACATGCAGAACTTATTTTGGGTGGAGTTCACCATAATTATAAATTTGAATATTTTCTTATACATACATAATATATAATATAGTATATGATATATGATCAACAAATCTGCATGTGCCACCTGTGGAGACTGAGTTAGAGCAGATGGCCCTCTTTGTTTTAGGAGCCTAGCCAGCTATTATAAAGGTTCTCCATCTTCAACAAGTGAACAGGTTCCAGATGTAAGTTGGTTTTGACTGGAATAGCTGGGTTGGTAAGCGATCCAACTTAATCTACAGAGAACAATGAGGATGACAAGATCGATGCGAGAACATTCCAACAACTTTTTGAAAGCTGCATGTACACGAAGCTAAAAAGCTGGGCAAGGACATGAGAATATGCAGTAGCACTAGCACACTGCCGTTGCTAGTTGGTCCATTTAACCTGAGGCAGCACACGAATCATGCATGCGGAGTCGGTCCATGCCTCGTAAGATTAATTTACCGCTGCATTATTGCAAATAAATAAGATTTCCGATTCAATGCACTCATCGCATTGAAACTTTGGTACAACAGCATGCAAAATTTATTTTTTTATTTTTAAAATTTTTTTATGAGACTGCTAGTTTAAGTGTTTTTAATCTATAAAACAAATTTTACCATTTTTAAGGTGTATTTTTTTATTTTTTAAAAACAGCCATATTTTAGTCATTTAAAATGCATGCAGCAAAATAGTTGATTTATATTACTAAAAATGAAAATTGTGTATTTTTATCAAAAAAAGAAATTTGTGTAGCGTTCTTTGGACTGTTTTTTAGGGCAAATATTTTTAATTTCTCAACTAATCAAAAATGTAACCATCGTTTCATTGTTTAATTATCGATAAAAAGTTACACCTGTTTCGTAAATTGCAAGTGTGCGTGTGTGTGTATAAATTAAGCAGCAGAAAAACTATACAAAATGTCCAAATGAATTGGCTGAACAAGAAATTCTAGTGGATTTTCCACCAGACCCACAAGGGTGAACCAGAATTCGCTGCATTTTCAGCTAAAACGTGGGCGCACATATTGCCCGTCCTAAGAACATGTTGGAAAATCTAGCATAAGCAAAAAAGGTTTGAGTTCCTCTGAATTTCCATAATCATGGTGCCTGTTGGTGATAGAACATGTTTTTTATTTTCCAAAAAGTGTAAAAGCACCACTGAATCCGTCTCCATTATCAGGTTCTGGATGCCAATCTCATCGCCCTTGCATCCATATTGATAGCATCCACCAGCCTATCTGTTTTCCATGTGTGTGTTGTCAAGACTATTAATTAGCTACCTATGTTTGCTTTTCATGTATTTTCTATTTTATCTCACTGGGCTCCTATACTAAGAGTAGGAATTAAGGCGTGACCCATGACCTGTCTCTGACTCAGACTCATTTTTGACTAAATAAAATTAACTTTTTTTACCCAGTACATGGATGAGTTCAAAAAAACTAACTTGGATTAAAAAATTTTGAGATGGGTTAATCATATCCCAACCTATCCTACTTATATTTATTTATTATAAATTATAAGCGCATTGTTTAATCTTATTCTCGTTTTCTTTCAAAATTCCTACATTATTTATTATTAATTATATTAGCAAAACAAGAACCAATAGAAGATATTTGCATATATATATATATATATAACTCTTATGCATATTGTAATTTTTCATCATTTTCAAAACTCTTACAAGAAATATTATTATTTTAGGAAAAATATTTTTATAAATGCTAAAATTTATTTTAAATGAAGTATATTTTACTCACCTATTTTAATAAAGATATATTATACTCATGTTTTGTTTAGCAATAATGTTTATTTTTTAACTATTAAAATAATGAAGCATACGATATCTAAATTTTCATAGATATATCTTTATGTTTAATATATATATGTAAATTCTTAAAATATTCTACTTAACTTACATTTTTCATCCGAGCTGACATCTTGATACTGACTTGAGACCAACCCGAGATTTATTCCAAAATATATTAAAAACTGTGAGAAATCTTGTTCCAACTGGGTATAAAAATAAGATGAAATAAAAAATTTTAAAAATAAAATCAAAGTTGAGTTAGAGTTAAATTTTTAAAAATAAAATCAACGTTGAGCAAACTCTGATCCAATGTGACTCGTCCGGATGATAGCTCTTAGATGTCCATTCTTTCCATTTCCTTCCCTTCCTCCACTGACGTTGACCAAACGTATTAACATTTTCTTTTAATTTCCTTCCTTCTATTTTTCGGCCGAACCCAGCGCAGCCCCAAGGCCCAAAGTGTCAAACCCAGGCAGTACCAAAAATATTGAATCCTTGGGAAAAGTGATGCACGTGCCTAAGGAGCTTTCCGAGTGTGGTTTTAAAAGGTCTGGCGTGGGGGAACCGGGTAAAGAAAACAATTACATTAGACCAACGTGGCAGGAGAGCACGCCTTTGGGGAGCAAGCATGCATGCAAATAATCCCGTGGGAAATGTTGGCGCCAGTACTGCCACCAATGGCAGCGTCCGCCTGCCCGCCTTCCCATCCTTTCTAACGTGCTTGAATCCTATATATGTACAGCCTAGCTAAGTAGCTAGGGACCTTTTCCAACCTGGGCCTTCGAGTAAGTAGCATTTGGCACGCGAGAGGATGCATTGCATGGGGAGTTGCCGGGTGTCTTGCTCCTCCCTCTGATGAGAAAATAGACTTGGACACCCCCCCGGCCTGGTTCTCCTCTGTAAATTATAACCCATCACCATGATGGGCTGGCTGGCTGGCTTCAAACATCGAAGTGAAAGTAGTGAATTAATTACTATGTTTGGTTAATTCTACCCACTCAGCGTCGAATGGGATAAAGATTTTTGAAATGGGATAAGCTGTATTGAAAATGAAAAACTAGCCTATTATTTTTTAAGAATAGAAAAATTATTTGTTTGTCGGCATTCAATTCATAACCCTCATTCATTCATTTCAAAAATAATTGCATCTCTTGTCATTTCAATTTTTCATTCATTAGAGAAAAATTGAAATGAAAATTCTTATATAAAACTTCTTTTCTATTTAACTTTTTCATCTTTAATGCATTGATGTTTGATAAAAAAAAATTCACTTTATCTATTGTATTTAACATCTTTGTAATATCTTGAAAATTCTTTTATTTATATAATATCACTGTATATATGCCCAATCTACAAATGTATAAAAGTAACTTAAGGTGTTAATGGATTGGATTGGCTAAATTAGAGTCCAACTTAAACTTAATTTGTTTAAAAAATTTCAATCATAGTCGGTTTATTAACTCATTTAAAAATCTCAGTCCTAGCCCATTTAAAAAACAAGTTGGCAAGTTGTTAATATATTGTGTATATATATATATATATATCGATTACAACAATAAAATGTATAAATTATACAACTCATAATAATAACATAGTGTATAAATTATACAACTTATAGTAACAACGTAACGCATAAATTAACAACACTATGTCCGGAGGGGATGGTCAAATAAAAGGAGAGGAGAGAGAAAGGAAATAAAAAAAGGGCAAAAGAGAGAAAAATATAGTGGGGGGGGGGGGGGGGGGGGGAGGTTGAATAGAGAGGCAAGGGTAGAGAGGAAAAATCAAGAGGAGCGGTGAGAGAGTGGAGATGGCCAGAGATGAAGAAGAAAAGAGGGATAGAGAGGGAAGAGGGAAAGAGAAATGATAATCAGTGTTTAAGGTACACATTAATATACTCTCTCTTAATAGGTTGTAAATGAGTTAAACAAGTTGGGCGGGTGTTATAATATTTCAACTCTGATCTATTTATTTAATTAAATGATTAAATGAGTTAGCAAATCATAAACCATTTATTCTAAAAACTCAATTCAAACATATTTATAAACATGCTAGACAAATAGGTTGATAGATTGATCATGATTATTACCACCCATAATACAACATAAAAAATGTTTTAATGTTAAATATTAATTCTAAAGTTATCTTTTCAAAATTTAAATCATATAAAATGTCATTTTTATGCAGATAAATAATTCTATAAAGTATTATTATATCCTAATATGTACGTAAATGAATTTAAGCACTTTTTGTACTTTATACATGAATATATATTGTTTTAATGTGACTTAGAAAGTTGATTTCTTAGCTAAATAAATGACATTAAATATAATAAGTAAATTACATTTTCTATCAAGCTTCAAAATCTTAAAATTTTAAAGAATTACAGCCTGAATTGAAATAAGCAAGGAAATTGTTTTCCTATTAAAAGTTAACCAAGTAAAGAAATTATACTTCTTTGTTAAAGGTGAGTAAACTAAATCCTTTACCAACTAAAATTTTCTAATTACTTGCTAAAATATTTTTCAATATAGCTGTTAGTAATAAACTCTTAAAGAATTTTTTCTTGTTGTAGTTTTATTATGAAAACATTATAGCAGCAGAATTTTCTTTTTAGGAATAAAATATAAAATATAAGGCTTTTTCAGCAGTGTCTTGGGC
Organism: Annona cherimola; assembly: GCA_030490835.1. Taxonomy (NCBI): domain Eukaryota; kingdom Viridiplantae; phylum Streptophyta; class Magnoliopsida; order Magnoliales; family Annonaceae; genus Annona; species Annona cherimola. The sequence continues at coordinate 12,875,121 of CM059974.1, forward strand.
TGCACATATTGGGGAAGGGGAAAAGTGAGGAAATTTTGAAAATTTGTGAAATTAATGTGATATAATGAAGTAAAGTAAAAATAGATATGGTAATTATATAAGAAAATAATTAGAATACAGGAATAAAATGAAAAAAGTACCGTAGTTAAAATAAGTAAAATAATTTGGATACGTGAGAAAATGAGTTTCTCATACACCTTTGACTAAGGCACCCTTCCTTGCCATATATTAAAACACCCCATCACAAATAAATTGGTTTGTTAGTTGTGCTATATTATATCTCATATTAACTCATATTACAATCAAGTTCAAGAATCATTCCATCTTATCTCATTTTATATTAAAAATCAATTTCAAATACCCTTGCAAATTTTCTTACCATCATCATAAAATAAGAACAAACGCTCTCCACACGAGAGGCTACAGCTCCCACTACAGGGATGAGGACTAACTTCCCATTACATGATTCAATTCCATGACCACCTGACCAACAGCGCCTCCAGCCATGTGCTGCTACTAATTGGCGTAGTTGGTCCCATCATAAATAGTTCTTTTATGATACAACATCACATTTTTTCCATCTGATTATTACATATTCATCCCACAAATTCTCACACATTTCTTTTACAAATTAACCCCTATAAATCCTCACAGATTTCCTTACAAAATTCTCAATAGTAAAGAGGATGCTAGAGCTCCTAGCGGTGAAGACAATTGCTTCCACGGGGGGACATATGCTCCCAAAATGCATGAGGTGACGACAATGTGGTTCGAAACTTTCGCAGGGTGGTGAATTTTTGTTGGGCCCTGCCACCCGAGCACAGCCCCATTGGTCCGTCATAAATATTTTTTATCGGTAATAATAGAATATGACAGTTGATATTACATATTAAATCTATTCATATATAAGAGACACATTAAACTCCACCAATTATCTCTTTGGGAATAAAGCTCGCCTATAATAAAGGAGATAAAAACCCCAAAAGCTGGACCCTCGTCGACGAGAGGAAAATTCAAACTCCAGGCTCCAGCAGTGGTGAGATTCGAAACGTCGTTGGCAATATGGAAGCTACTGCGTGTACCAACCTGGCAGCGCCAAATTGACCTATCATAAATAGTCGAATGCCCTATTTTCAAATCAAAACTTCAATGACCGTTCTCATCTTGTACACATCATTTAAACCACTACTAATAAGGGGAGCCCCGCCCGGATGAGACGTGAAAAAGCGTTAGCATCATGCAAGGGATGAAAAGTTTTCAGTGTGACTTGAAAGAATTTTGAATTTTTTGCGGTGACCCTCTTTTTGGTTGCAAGTTCATTATTGAGCGCGAGGGAATAATGATACAGTCAACGGGGCCGGCCCCCGTTGCTTTTTTTTTTTTTTTCTTTTAGGGAATATGCCTAGTTAGCTTGCCAACCCTGCATAACAGCTCTCAGAGCCTGAGGTGAAAAGTCCATGTCAGGAAGGAACCTGCAGACGCAAGGCATCTCTCAAGAAAGGTGCATGTAGGTTTGCAGGCATGCATGCAGTCACTCAAAAACACTAGAGACCCTAAAACAACATCAGAGCCAAAAGAGAGGTCCTTTCTCTCACTCTATCCCTCCTTGCCATGTGATCTCTGGCAGTAGAGAGGGACAGCCCTGGTACAGCTTTACAGAAGGATCTGGTGGTCCAACACCTGTACAAACACTTTTAGGGTGTCCTTCTCTCTCTTCATTTAAATAATCAGATGAATGATACTCTTGCTACTGTTCCACGAAACCCATCCATTTCTAGCCATGGATGTGCATGCTCCATCGCTCATAGATTTTTGGTTAGGGACTAGTGCCACCTTAATTTTGACCTGATTTTTATCTATTGTTGGTACTTGTTCCTCTCTGGAAGAACCCGATATATAATAATTAGTTAATCTCGTCTTAATTAAGAAATCATATATTCAGTTAATCAGTTGGATGCATGTAATTGCAAAAGCAGATGCAGTACGTAGATGATGATGGACTCCGGGTAGGCTTTAGCATTTTGCTGTATTGGCTTTGAGCCTCTTCACAAAAGAATAAGAAGAAGAAGGCTATGATGCTTAAAAATCAGCAGTTGGACGCATGGTGCTGCATGTCAGTGATAAGTTCAATGATAGGCTAGGCTATGATGGATGACACATGCATATATGATATATCCGTTGATACTTTTATAAGACTGTGGGATGACGTGGACAGTAAAAAAATAAAATATTTTAAAATTTATATAGTTGACTGGAAATGATAAGAGTAAAATTAGATTAATTAAATTTTTTATAAAAAATAATTAAAATGAAAAAAAAATATAATTATTAATAAAGTAAATAGTTACTTCCCGAAACATGCACCGCACCATGCCTACGAGGTGCAGTTGAGCAAGGCAAGTATCATTTTCTAGGTTAAAAAGAGGCACGTAGCCGCCCTTGCAGGGTAGACTCAGAAGTAGGCTGACCACCTTTGTATTTTTCAAAATGGGATTAACTGTTCTTTTATAAGAGAAGAAGGATTATGCAGGCGTGCGAAACGGGGATAGCTTTCTTTTTATCTGGAAGTTGGCAGCTGCGGAATTTCATAAAAAGACTAATCAATGGGTGCTTTGTTTTGACACTAATAAGATATTTTTTATTCCTTTATATATATATATATATATATATATATAAGAGCTCCAAAATGGGCCCCACATGATCATGAAATCATGATCTACTTCACCCATTGTATTTAGAATAATGTATTCTATTATCACACCAATTTTCATCCTAATCAGATATGTATATGGGCCCCATCTGAAAATGGTACAAATCCAACCTAATAAAATAGTTTGATGTAAATAACAACTTTAAAGTATCTGATTGGGATGAAAATTGGTATGGTAATAGAATACATTATTCTAAATACAATGGGTGGAGTAGATCATGATTTCATGATCATGTGGGGCCCATTTTGGGCCCACTGCACCGCTGTTCCGGTGCAGTGACGCTGCACCGGAACAGAATCCTATATATATATATTTAAATGTACTGATACTTTATATAATTATTTACCCATATATAAATTTTATAGCAAATAATTTATATGTTAAAAAAACAACTTTAAAGTTGTTATTTATATCAAATCATTTTATTACTTTAAATTTGTGTCATTTTCAGATGAGGTCCATACACATATCCAATTGGGATGAAAATTGGTATGATAATAGAATACGTAATTCAAAATACACTGGGCGGAGTAGATTATAATTTTATGATCATGTGAGACCCATTTTGAGGCAACTGCACTATTAATTGTGGTGCAGTGAAGATACACCTAAATTTTTTCATAGAGAGAGAGAAAAAATGCGCAACTGCACCGTAACAGCAGTGCAATTGCGCCAAAATAGGTTCCACATGATCACAAATTATAATCTAATCCACCTATTGTATTTAGAATTATGTATTCTATTATCATACTAATTTTCATCATAATAGGATATATATATAGACTCAATCTGAAAATGGTATAAATTCAACGTAATAAAATAATTTGATATAAATAACAACTTTAAAGTGATTTTTTCAACATGTAAATCATTTGCTATAAATTTATATATGGATAAATAATTGTATAAAGTTTCATTACATTCTAATATGTGTGGGGCTCATTTTTAGGCAAATGTACTGTTTTTCGATATGATTACGCTGCACTGAAACAGCTCTTACATGCATCAAGCCATCTGATATTACATCCAGTACATGCATAATCCTCATACATAGAGTTTCCTATAATCCTCCCAATACTAATAGAACATTTTATAACTACTAAGAAAACGGTCAAACTGATGACCCCGAAGCACTGGGCCTAGTGTGCAAACAATGTACCTCGCTGTTAGATGCAAATTGATAAAACTTTCGAATAAAAAGTTATTAGGGTAAAATTTTTTAAAATGAGAAAAAATGATGTGACATGAAAGATGTAATTATGAAGAGTAAAAATAATAAAATTAAAATAGATAGGTTAACTGTATGAGTAATTATATAAAAATTATTGAAAAGTAAGATAGTTATATAAGAATATGTGAAAAATAATTAAAAATAAGATAGTTTATATGGAGTAAAAAGTTTTTGAATTAAAAGTTTTGATGCAAAATTTTTTAGTTTTGTCAAACATGCTCTTAATTAAAAACTTTTCAATTCAAAACTTTTCGTTCTAAAATAACTACTTTATTTTTTAATTATTTTTATATCTTTCTATACAATTAATCTACTTTTTAATAAGTTCTACACAACTGTCAATACAAATAATCTATCTATTTTAAATTTATTATCTTTACTCCTCATTATTATCCATATTATATCACATTATTTTATTTTAGTTTTGAAACTTTTACACCAAAAAAAATTTTATATAACAATTTTATTACTATGTTAAATATGATGGTAATTAATTTTGATATTATATTTTCTTATTTAATATCTTGCCAACTTTTTCGAAAGGGCTTTGCTTTCAATAGAACATTTCTTCCATCTAATTTCTAACATTTTTAATAATCGAGGATCTTTTTGTATTTTAAATCACAAAATTTGGTCGTTTATATTTTAATCCCTCAAAACTTTAGTTCATTTGCATTTTAAACCTTGACATATAACGGTATTAAAAACTAACATTAATTCATAAAAAATGACATAAATACCGTCCAATATTTAAAAAATAATATTTTTTTACGTTTTAAACTTGACTATTAAGCTTTTTCTATTTTGTTCTTAGAAACTCTAGCAACATCTTCACCTTTAATACAAATTTAAGTTTTTTAAAAAATATCAAAAGGTATTCAATCATTTTTGCATAAGTTAATGTTAGATTTGAACGGCATTATGGGGTTGGGGTTTGAGATGCAAAGAAACCAAAATTTAAAGTTTAACATGCAAGCACAAAAACTTTAGAATTTAAAATGCAAATAGGTAAAATTAAATGGTTAAAATGCGAAAAACTAATAATTGATTGAAAATGCACTCCATCTATTGTATTTAGAATGATTTATATTTATCATATAAATCCTTTCATCTATCTAGTATTATTGCATGGTCTCATTTACAAATGTATAAAATCAATCTAATAAATTTTAATACTAAATATCAATGTTAAAGTAATATTTCACAACTAGGATAAAATGATTTTGGAATGAAACTCTACTATTTTCCAAAAATAATTTTTTTATTCTCTAAATATAACAATCTACTTTTTCATTTCCGGTACAATTTTTTCAATTTCAATACATCTTTTTCACATTCACAATGCACTTCCATTTCAAATTTTTATATTATTCTCATCTCATCCGAGCTGCAAACAATTCCTTAACATCTAAAGCATCTAATATGTGGTTATTATATAGATAATGATTATATAAAATATTATTACATTCTAATATATATGTGAATGAATTTAAGCATTTTTGCTAGTACACACAAATAAATTTTTTTAAGCAATTATGCCTATGCACATACATGATTTCGGTGAAGTTTGATTTTCTGGCTAAATAAATAATATTAAATACAATAGATAAATTTAATTTTGTATCAGTCATCAATATATTCAAATCAGGGGAGGTTACGTGGAATTATTACCTGGTTACATAAAATAATAGCCATTTTCGATATTGATATTGAATGCGGGTTATTACTTCGCGTTAATGCCACAACATGACCTAGAGAAAGATTTCGATTGTGTTTCTATAAATACCATGAAAATGAATTTGGTCTGACTGTGAAAGTCTGGATTGTCAGTTTTATTCTTCTGGTTTCTGAGCTGAACAGCTGACGACCCATAGCGATAATAAAGAATGATATTTTAAAAAAAAATTTATAAAATAGTCATGTGCAAAGAGAATACTTGTGATGGGTGTTCCACAAGTGGATTTTGCTTTTTAAATTTCCGGCATATCTTGTGATGGGTGTTCCACAAGTGCAGGTTGAATGGCATCTTATTAGATGGAATGTAATATGTACTGAATATTTCTCTTTTTCTGACACAAGAAGCTTAATTTTTTCCTTCTCAATAAAATCTCTCATTTCCCAAGTCCCAACATACAACAGCTCCTTTTCATAAATCTGGCTCCATTTAATACGTCCCGACTGGCCCCAAATGAATTCGGCTTGAATAGTACGGAGAGACGAACCGACTGGGCAGCGGCCGGTTCATGATCGTCAATGTTTGATACAGGTCCAAATGAAGTTTTCAATCAAACAAAAAAAAAAAGTCCAAATGAAGTTGTCTGTATAAGAAAAATTCATGATTTGAACCGAGTCAATACCAAGGCGTTGTGCTAGTACGTCTAGTGGCAATGTAAATTTTGTAATAATAATAATAATAATAATGTGACCAACTATTCTCGAAGTGATCTTACTCCTATGAAACTCCTTTCCAATGTAATATCTTTCATTTTTAAAATCTTAATGGTCAATATAAAATCTACTCCATCCATTGCATTTAGCATCATTTATAGCATTTTGGAAACCATTTTTATTTTTTTAAATTTAACTGTATACGGGTCTCATCTATGAATGTGTAAAATCAACGTAATAAAATAATTCAATACTAAAATATCAATTTTAAAGTGACTTTTTCGATATCTAAATCATCTAAAATTTACTATTATGTGGATAAATAATTCTATAAAGTATCAATATATTCTAATACATATGCAAATCAATCAAGGCATTTTTAATAATTTACACGTCACCTACTTGATTTGGATGAAACTTAGTAGCCTAGATAAGCAAGTAATGTTAAATACAATGAATTAATTAAATTTTAAATCAATCATCAATAAGTTAAAACTTAAAAATTAAAAGGATTAGATGGAACTGCTTCTAGAGCCCGTGTTTAAAATAGCTTCCTAGCCCCAAAAATTCAGTTCATTTATATAGTTAAATTGAGTTTCCTGTCTACGAAAGGCCCAGCGAGCACACCTTTCTGAACACGACCTTGGTATGACATCATTGGTGAAGTTCACCTCCCCCGGAATTTTGTTTCTAAGAGCTGATTTTCACATAGGAAAAGCGCTCCCCTAATTTACAAAGTCTGCACATAGAATTTACGCAATTCTATTTCAGCTAGTTTTCTGGCAACACATTATAGAAGCCCACTGGGCCAATTTTTATTTTTTGCTTTCGTGGGAAGCTCGGATTCCCAACGTTTCCCAAACAGGTTGCCCATTGGTTTTTTTGCCTCCAAATGAAACTTCGGCAAAACAAGTCCTAAGTTGCTAGCACGGCTATTTTTCAAGCAGTTTTTCAAGAGAAGCTACACCAAGCAAAATCTGCATTAGAATACGGAAAAATCTCTTACAACCCAACCCTCTAAAGATGATAGGGAGGAGCAATCGGAACACGCCTCTGAATTGCAGACACAATTTCCTTCATTTGTTATAGATTATGGGATTGCAATGCTAATAAAATACATAGATACAACAGCCTAGACACCCTTGGATACACATTACAATAATTAATCTTGCTCTATCTTGAACAATCATCGGCCGCTAGTGTTAAAGCTTCCACGCTGTGATGAAATTCCTAGTCAAACCAGCACATGCCCTGCAATATGCCTAACTAAGCCCAAGAGTCAATCAGGAACCTGAAGTTAGAGGCTACCAAAATTTGCTCTAACAAATGAAATTAATGACCAGAAACTAATCTGTAGACTTAGAGCTACTACTGCCAGCCTCGTCCCATCTTGAAGAGATGTAACAGCAAAGCTTGTCGTGGATTTCTCTAGCTGTTGGGCGGTCAGCTGGACTTCCCTTGGTGCACTCGCGGAACAAATTGAACAAAAATTTCCGTGCTTCAGTATCAGAAGATGACGAAGTAGCAGAGTCGAAAGCCAGATCCTGTGACTCCACATTATCTGTTAGTGGTGGCCGCTGACCTGACTGCAAATCATGATGTTAAATTTCAAATGATTATCTAAATATTAGTAAAGAAGCAATAATATTTGTTGCCATCATCTAAACATAGCCCCAGGCTGGGTGCCAAGTATCTGGATCAAATGACAAAAATGTAATCCACCTATTGAAGTATGACCACATCAATAACATGCAAACAGGAATAAAAATCAATGCCTTAGTTTGCATGGGACAGAAAAATTTATCAAGATGGCTGCAGGCAACCCATTATTTAACACAGTGGTAGGTCAATGAGCCTTGGCATTTAGTGAATTTACCATAATGCAGGAACAGGAACAGCATGATACGTGTACACTAGAAAATTCTGCTTCCGTGATTTAATAGTGATCTATCATCCATGGTGCAAAAAAATCCAAATGTAGAGAGTTAGATGTACCGGCACAGTTGTGGATTTAAGGCCAAAGTAGTTTCTAAAATAATCAATGATTGAAGTGATCTATCATCCATGGTAGGGGGAAAAAATTCCAAAATGTAGAGAGATTTCCTACCTTCCGACCTTTGGCCTGTTTTTTCAGATGGCACAGACTCTCGGATTCTGAGATATATTGGCACAGTTGTAGAGGCCCTAAAAATACTAATAAGACATTTCTGCTACCACATTGCCAAAATTTTAATGCAAACAACAAAAACCCTTACTGGTGACCAGAATGATCAAATGAATTCCCAACATGCTATGAGCTGATTTATGATTTATCACAGACTATCTATAAGCACCAATCCAAAGGGGAGAAAAAGAGATCAACTGCATAGTTCACTAGAATAAGCACATATTATACTGTTGAAACAAGCATTCATTATTCTCAAATTTGATCATACCTGTAGAAGGTGGTGTATTTCAGATTCTGGTAAGCCAGCATAAGGTACTTGCAGTGATAACATTTCTAACAGCACACACCCATACGACCAAATATCGACTTCCTGCCACCATAGAGAGAAGTTTATGCTCTACGAAATACAAGAATCACAAACTAAATAACTGTTTGTCCAATGAAAGCAAATCAAACTACAGGTGCAAAGAATACATAATCCACAATGAACAACAGATCCAAAACTCAAATTGAGAAGGTAACAATCAAACAAGCAGTCCACATAACAAGCAAATAACATCACATAACCCTGCAAATTGTTACTAAAGTTAACCATCCAAGAAATTAGTTGACAATTCATGAACATCACTATATTCACCATGAGAAACCCAAATCAAACTCATCCATATTCAAGTTATGAAGCACCATATCACATGCCAGATGGAGTTGCATGCTTTCACAGCTAGCCCAATCCTAGGCTAAAGGATAGTTACTGCTCCCATAAAAAGCCCCAAACCTTGAATAAGATTCCTAAACAAGTAGATTTTAAATAAAAACGTGGCTGTCTCAAACACCAATTTAGGAGGACAATCAGAAGCTTTCAAGAAGGTCAAAGAACATAAAAGAATCTACAAGTTAACCTTAAATTGGAAAACCTTCATACCATGAAACAAGTGCAATTCAACAACCTAGTAAAGATAACAACACACCATCCCCTCCTTATGGGCAAAACAAGACCTTATGTATCATTATGATCCCTCCTAAGGCAATACACACAATTAAATGTAGAGCCCAAATGGCAAGTATCATTGGGCACTAATCTTGGAGCTCCCTGCAGTAATTTTGGCAGTTGAAGCAGGAAGATCAAGTCCCCAGAAAAAAAATTTCAGTTCCCAACCCCTTAGTGCCACTAAAATGAAGCCCTTAGTTCTCTAAGAACTTAAAACAATTACTCTCTACAGTTGCCTCTTTTACTGCTCCAGGAATGTACTTGCAATACAGTAAATGCAACCCCACCATGACGCATAACCAAATAACCATTGTAATTTTAAAAATAGACATCAAAGAGGACAAAGGCCACTTTGGTTAAGTTGAAAAAAGGAAGAGTGGAAAAGTCAAAAGCTATTTGGATATTGAAAGTTTTTATATTTTTAGCAAATTCAATCTGGTGGACATCAAGATTCAAGGCAAAAGAGCCATGCCCAAGTGAGCCTTGTATCCCAAAAAGTCAAGTGGATTCCAACATCTCAGCAACATCGCATGCAAAACCCTTAACTCTCAAAAAAGATTTGCCTCCATAACAATAGAAAGTAGAAATTATCAGTGACAGGTCTTCAGTGCTCCATTGGGCTGCAACTGTTATACTGATGATGGAGGAAGCATTATTGAATGATTTTTGTTTTTCAGTGCATCAATCACACTGTACACTACTGAACTAGCACACGGGAGGCAAACCAGACCATGGAATCCACAAAGGAGACCATATCGTAGCCAAAGCATCCAAAATCCTTTGCATTGAATTCTTGAAACAACCTATGATGGGCTGTCCTATAGTGAAGCTTCTAAAGTCAATTTTGGTACATTTTTTGCAACATGAATATGGTACATTCTAATCCATGAAATACAACAGCAAAATCATGTCAATTTTAGAAATTTAAACAATAGCGTCTGAGCCGTTTTCAGATGACAGCATGCATTTTCATAGGGCTAAGAACGGTACAAATAATTATGTTTTCTTGACTATTTATCACGAAATATATTTTTCTTTTTTCTATTATAGAAGAACTACATTTTCTGCAGACTACTTTTTCTGCAGACAAAGGCATCCATTCTATCATTTGTAGAAGATATATGGGCAGAATCAAGGGCTATGGCTGAAAATTTGCAACCAAGTTATTCGAGATGAAGAAATTTTGCAGACACAAACAAAACATTCATCGCCAATTTCAGAAAGTGGAGGAGGCTCACCACACCATAGCGACTCCTCGTATGCATTGTCCGTAGCACCTCTGGTGCCATCCAGCGAGGTGTGCCAACACATGCATCAGGTGGAGGAATCCCAAGATGCGCAATACAGCATGTATGCAGCGGAGATTTCAGAGGAACAGCTCTATCAAAATCGCAGAGCTTAATAACTGGAGTGCCATCATTCCTCTTGCTATCCAAATTTAGTAGTATGTTCTCACTTTTAATATCTCGATGAATAATGTCCTTCAAGTGAACCTCTGTCAATGCATAGGCAATGTCTCTAGCAATAAATAGTGCTAAACTAACTGGGAAATGCTTCGACCCCTCTTGTAATAATTTCCCAATGTAATTCTGTATGGCAAAAATAGAAAAAATATGTAATAAAAATTTGAAGCAATAAACAAGAGAGCAAAACATTGGAAACCAAAGTTCTAATGGCCCATTTACCTTTAAAGATCCCCCACTAATGTATTCCATCACAATCACAGACTGCAACTGCCGATGACCTTTGCTTCCCTCTACCGGAGGAACCCACTTAGAGGACAGACGGTGTCCATAAATTTCAACAATGCAATTGTGATTCCTCAAGGCATTTAACAGTCTCACTTCCCCTAAACAAGTGAATTCAAACTTCCTCATTTCCTCCTCTGAGTCCTCATTCACCTCCAATATACGCAACTGCAAAAAATTTACAATGGAAAGAATAAATAAAGATAAACTAAGCAAATCATAAGTGACGCACAGAAGGATGTCAAGCAACTGAAAATGCAGCCAGAGTAACCATTAAAATAAAGAGTGGCAGCATTGCAACAGAGAGAAATACAACACATTTACATTTGAGTAATCACAGCAACACTGCATAGCAACACGCCCAAGAATCAGAAAGACATCCATGTGCGTAAATGGGTAGGTCTGTGCCTACGGAAGTCATCCAAAGCAATTAATGCTAGGTAAAAATGTTCGTATGAGTATCTTACGCAGCATATATGAGCTTTTCAGGTCAAACTTTTCATAAATCAAGACCATAGACAAGGTAAGGACCAAGACAAGATTCATCCAATTTTCTCCAAAACTGGAACAATAAAGTGCATATCTTCTCTTTGTTCTTTCTTTTACCTCTCTTTCGAGTCAAGATCAGGAAGACCTTTTTTATGTTCTTAATTATCTGTAGCCTCAAACAAGCATATTTAAGAGCCAAAATTTTTCCCAATCACCAGACCAAAGGCCTTTGTACATTTGAATACCAACTCAATAGCATGCAATTCATGTGATGCAACGACATTGCAAGCCACACACCTTCCTCTATCTACCAGCACATGGACAAGTCAATTCTGCTAATCTGTATACCTCCAGAACAAAGAAAGCCAAGCCCACATAGTAATGCAATAAATAAACAAGAGAATCTGCAACGCCGAAACTTATGCTTGGAAATCTTCAAGATCAATGATTACAGTATAATAGACAGCAAGTTCATCACATCACCGCACCGCTCAGCAGAGAGCACATACATACAACTTCTAACTCACTATTGCTATAAAACATATTTAACCATTACGTCGCACCATGTTAATTTGTGCAATGGAATCTTAAACCCATAACACCTCCAGAAAAGGATCAAAGAAGAATGCATTTAGGGTGCGTTTGTTTGGCACAAAAAAATGTCAACCAAAACTTTTCAATCCAAAACTTTTCACTCTCCATAACTACTCTATTTTTTAATTATTTTTTCACATTTTCCTATACAAACTACCCTACTTTTCAATCATTTCTACACAACTACCCATACAACTAACCTATCTATTTTAACTTTATTCTCTTTACTCCTCATCATTACTCCTATTATATCACATCATTTTCTATCAATTTGACAACTTCTACTTCAAAAAAATTTCATCAAAAGTTTTACTCCTAACCAAACACACCCTTAATGTATTCAAAATGAACTCTATAATGATAAAGAGATTTCCACCTTCGTGGCTACTGTATGCCCACCCAACTTGCACTGAGTGATAGAACCTGACGCTGCCTTTGAAGCTTCCATGCTTGGAGAAACAGGAAAACAGTGCTCCATTGTTGCAAAGTTTTCATTTGAAACAGGAAAGTAAAGCCGCGTCAACGGGATATACCTGAAATCAGAAGGGTACACATTTGTGCAATGATGAGTTTTGGAAACATATGGAGAACCCATGATAACAATAACAAACATACACAAATTGGACATGATTAAACCAGAATACATGGAAAACAGTACACCATTAATTAATGTAAATCACATGACAACAAAATGAACATTTTGTTTGACATCCGGTATAAAGCATCTTGAAATAAATAGAACATTCTGTTGGAAATCCAGCATAAACCATCAAACCAAAAAGACCAGAAAGGAAGATTAAAAAAGGAAAAGGAAAGGGTTGAATATTAACTTAATAAAATTCAAAGCATACACTTCTCAAAAAGCATTGAGTAAAAGATGTCAAAAAGACAGGAGGGGTTACACATCTTAAGTTATATCCAATATACATAAATGTCATTGGACACAAAATGCACAATTTGAACGATCTCTGACAGTAATATACCTTGAAAAGAAGTATGAAGTAAACACCTCTTCCCCCCAACAAGAGAAAAATAGGCATAACCGAGTGCCACACATGCAAAGGTGCAGCTCAAAGGAGATGTAACCTCTGGCTTTTATGTGCACAGTGATTACTCTCAGACTTGAAGTCTTGTCTTCATGCTGACACATTTTGTCATGAAAGCAACAAATGCCGGACCCTTGAAAATCCAATGGTAAAAACAAGAACATACACAAAAACAAAAAGAAACAACAAGAGCAACTTGCTAAGGATTCGCAAATGATGAAAGTGATAGATAGGATATTCCTAACAATTAAAAGCACATAATATTAAAATGAAGTAAACCAAAAACTGTATTTTTTATTTAGGGTTGTTTGTTTAAAGCTAATACTTTTCAAACTAAAACTTTTCAATCTATAACTTTTTACTCTTCATAACTAACCTATTTTTTAATTATTTCTTCAATTCTTCCAATACAATTACCCTATTTTTCAATCATTTTTATACAACTACCCATACATTTGACAAATCTATTTTGACTTTATTTTCTTTACTCCTCATCATTACCCCTATCATATCACATCATTTGCTTCCATTTTAAAAACTTTTATACCAATAACTTTTCATAAAAAGTTATATCACTTCCCAAACACACACTTAAAAACTGCATTTTTTTATTTTCACCTTTCAAGTTAGCCATAAATTACTTGTTCAGCTTTTCTCGCATTCACTGGTCTAAACCATTGTTTTGGACAAACTAGTCATACGTATGATGGATGGTCCAAATCATGCATTACCAAAGGAAAATGTCATTTTAACCAAATGAACCTAGAGACGTCACCAAGCTACATCATTACCTATACTGCACTCCAGTAGTTAATTCAGGTGTTAGAGATGCATGCCTTACCCAGGGTCAACACCCAGTAGTGTTATTCAACATCCTAAAGAGGCAATATTTAGCATGGAAGACAGCAAATTCAACACGCTAGTGTACAAAGAAGCACAGAGATAAAAATAAGAATACTAAACTAGAAAATACTACAGCATGCAGCAAAAAAGAATAACCATTTACCTGCAAAAATATTCAGCATCCATCTCTTCTCTTATGTCCGTTGGATGGCATGCATCAACAAGAGTGCGCACTAGTAACTCTCCTTTCCTGACCAGAATGATATTCCAAGCATGCGGCCTGAAGTCAAGGTAGCCCCTAACAAGTTCGCATGGGATCGGAGGATCTGCCCTGTCACATAGATACTGGAAAACATAACCAGGTTTAGCTAGTTTTCGTATGGAATTAGAAAAACAAGGATCCCATATGGCAGTATAAAATCAAGGAGCCAGCTGTCAGAAAGTCACCTTCATAAGCACTGCTCTGTGTCTACACACACCAAACCGTACGGATCCTATGGGGACAACATTAGAATTGCGCGTCTCCTTAATAAATCGCAGAGAATTCTCACATAGGTCGGCAAAATTGACACCTTCAATTGGGCCATCAAGCTGACCAGAGGATCTCTTTCCATCATAATTATTTCCAGTGGAGCAAGAACAAATGAATGGTTTTTTATAGTTTGAGTGAGCAACAGATCTTCGCATTGTCACAATACTTGAACTCCTGTCACTGCCTCCAAAACAGCTAGAAACATAGAGGGCAAGCACAGATGCCCTTTGCAAGTTATCAACAGACATTTCTTCTATCGCATCCAACGCATTCTGTGATGGCTTCAAACTTGACATCAGCATTTGTGTAGTCAATAAAATTGCATCCAGCTCCTCATCTCTTTTTCTGAAGATAACAGCGTAGTCAATAAGTGAAAACTATCAAATAAAAAAGAATGATAACAGCAATTTAGATGACAACACAATGTAAGGTCGAATTGCTACTGTAGCGACTTGGCAACGTCATAAGGTTACTAATTTCAACAACCCACAACCAAACAGGTATAAAGTCAACGCAGAAAATCAAATGTAAATAGCAAAAATATGGGTCTAGAATGAAAAATGCCCTACTAAGGACATGTTTAGCTGGCTGAGGTTTAGATGTGGAATTTCAAAAATTTTGTATTTCCTTCAACAATACACAACAACCCTACTTCCCATCTCCCAATACAATAACTTTATGATTAATTATCATTACCAATATTTACCTCTTTCAATACCTGATATGACATATACCTACCACAACAAACCTACTCATCCAAATTTTAAATCCATTCCAAATCCAAAATCCACTAACTGAAACAACTAAGTGACCTAGGTAACCCATGATGCTTGCATTGTATGTCCTTTTAAATACATGTTGAACAGAACAAAACTGCAACACCAGCCAGTGAAAAAAAAAATTAGACAAAATCAGAACATATCACCAGCTATTTTGTTATTTCTTTGGCAACAATTTACACATTCTTTCACAGAGAACACTTTGTCTATAGAATGGTCAGTGGATGAGAAGTATGTCCGAAATAACTGTTAAATAAAGAAAAGAGGAAAGAAAATGCCCTTTCACCATCTTCTTTTTTTGGGACATTCTTCAAGCAGATGCAATTGTATACAAATATTGTAGAATTCACAGGTAACAGTTTGAAGATTCCATTGAAAGAAAGATCTTGAAATCAGGGCTGTATCATAAGACTACCATCTGACACCATACTAGAAAAAAACTTCACATAAGCATAAACTCAAATGGAAACATGATCAACCATGCTTTGAATTGATTTGTTAAAGTAGGATATTAACGAAGAATGGCAAAACATCTAGAAAACAAAACTTGGAACAAAACACGGACTACTTGTTCTTTTCACACAAAGTATGAATGGGCGTCAAATGAATAGTACGTCTAGCAACTTCGAATTCAAAACACACCCCAACCCCCCCCAAAAAAAACCCACCCTCCACCCAAAAAAGAAAAAGATAAAAACACCCAGACATACAAACCTGTCCACAAGAATTACTTCACGGGAACTGATGGGCAGACTCTGTTCATAACTATTCAGTGGCATGAATGGTCGATCACGCCCTGCATCATAGAAGCCATCTGGCATATGGTCATCACTGCCACAGAAGGATTCAGTGCTATACTTGAATGTAAATTTCAAGCACTCATCAACAGGTCTACGGAACTTTCGGGGTTTAGGACTATCAAGATCGCTATCAGAATGCCGTTTTGATTTAAGCATGTTTTTCGATTCCTCTGAAGAAGACTCTACATCCTGTTCATCACTATTATTTAATTGGCTGGTGGAAGCAGCATGTTGTGCTGCCTTGCATCTACAGTCACTCTCTTTATTTAAGGAATCATCATCAATGCAAGAGCAATCATCCCCATCATACCCATAATCTGCAACATTTCTGTCATCCTCCTCAGCATGATGAGGCAAAACCTGACAATCATGTTCCCCAGCTAGTTCACATCCATCTCTGTTGAGATCTCTTACAATGTTATCTTCATTGCTTGTAGCCAAATGTGGTTCGAACTGCAGACATGGCTTTTCTTCATTTACATGGCGACGTGATTCAGAGTCTATGTTTTTAACGATGTGCTGTTTGCAAGGGTTGCAGTTTATGTCCATTTCCCCAGAAGTTAGCTTATGATGATCTTCATTTTTCAATTTCCTACTCGTGTTCAAGCGCTCCTGACGTGCTTTCTGCTGTAAATAATCATGCCGTTTCCAACCCTTTCCTATCCTCTGAGCAGCAGAACTTCTAGAATTTGAAGGGGATTCAGCTGATAAAGCTGAAGGCCTGCTATGACAATCTGACATCATTCAAAATACATATAATTATTTTATGGCAACACAAATATCCATATGCAGGAACAATTTCGGAGCAGTAAATTGGCCTTACCGCAACAAGGACTAGCTTTGACAACTTGGATGGCAGCATCTAGATCAACCTCAACTGAAGAACTGATGAATTCATCATTAGCAATATCTTTTCCATTTCCTTCCAGATTACAGCATATCCATGAAGGAATTTGACAGCAATGAAGAAGACGATTGTACTTGAACAAAATGAAGAATCAATAACAACAACAACTATGTTAGGACTTGATAAATCATGCAGAAATGACATAGCAACTGAAATCAGATGCCACAACTAACAAGTCCAACAACCTGGAAAAAGAGAAGAACATTTGTGCTTGAATCGAGATAAAGCTATTGATAAGTAACAAGCATCTAGAACGCATTTTTAACTCTGTGGTACCCTTTTGACATCCAAATCAGACAAAATCCCCTAATAAATAAAGGATTGAAAAAATGTACCAATTAACTTAAAAGGCAAAATATGCTTTGTACCCAGTAACCATAAAGGACTTATTAGTCCCGAATCTCATGGTCAGTGGTCCCACCTACATGAAGGCCACAATAAGTGCCAAACTAGCACAGTGCAATCTACCATTTCAGGGAGACTGGTCCAAACAAAGGATCATAGCATGCACAAGGGCAAATCGACAGTACACAGTCTGAACTCAGTAACCATGCAAGCTATAGCATAAGAAGAGCGACCAGTATAAACTTTATGAGTGGTGGTACACCTGATAAGTTAAGGGTATGCTTGTAGACAGGGAAACAACATAACTGGAACCACTTGATGAATGGCTCCAAACTAGCTCCAGATCTACTGGGCATATAATGGCATATGGATAGGGTACCATTCATACCATCTATAGAATTTGAGATCTATTAAAATGCAAGTGTATGTATGAAGATTTTAGCCTAGGGGGTGTTTGGCATTTGATAGAACTTTTGAAAGAAAAGGTCTTAGTGTAAAATCTTTTAGAAATGGGAGAAATAATGTAATATGATAGGGATGATAATGAGCGAAAAAAATAAAGTTAAAATAAACATGATAGTTGTAGAGAAATAATTGAAAAATAAGTTAATTATATAGGAAGATGTGAATAAATGATTAAAAAATAGGTTAGAGTGGGGAGTGAAGAATTTTAAATTGACAACTTTTCATTATTGCCAAATACACCCTTGACCAAGAAGCATGAAGCACAGAATAAAGATTGCAAAACATGAAAAAGCAATCAATGAAGTTAAATAATAGTTCTCATAGTTTCCAATCAATGTGAATTCTAAGGAAAGTTGCATCCAAGAACAGTTAACTTTTCATTGAGTAAGAATGTGAATCATGGAATACCTGAAGATTCAAATTCTGAAGAGTATGCATAGAGGCAAGGCTTAGAGATTCCAGTGACGTCAGTCTATTGTTCGATAAGTCCAAATTTTTTAGCCTTGGCAGACGTGAGAGACCTGATGGTAGTTCCACTAATTTATTATTAGCAATCCTTAATGATCTCAAGGCGGTCAATGAGGCAATGTCGTCAGGTAAATTCTTCAGCTTATTGAATGAAAGATCAAGATCCTCTAGGTTTGTCAGGCAACCAATCTGAGGTGGAAGGAATCTGCAAAAACATATTTTTAATATCATCTTCAATGTTTCCACAATAGGACCAGAATAGCATAAGAGGCCAATAACAATGCTTCAAAATTCTAGCTATCCCGTCCTCAAAACCATCATGGTGTTCTACTAAATGAAATTAATAGCAGCTGAAACAGATTATCGCATGATCAAAAGTCAAATAGATACAAAATAAACACATTGCAATCTCCAATATGAAATTTGTGCAGCCTCCAGACAACATCAGTCTCCTCTATTTCATTTAAAATGACTGGTATAAATCCAGGGTATTCACATGATCTTGGTGCCCAAATTTTAATCCAACTTGGGTGATGCATCAGACTCCTCAGCCATACTGATAGCTATTCTAAATTAGACACTTTCCTGCACCAGCATCAAAGCTTTCTATTCCCACTCTATCGACACCATGCGACCTTTAAAAAGTCATGATCATCATCAGATGCTTCCATCTGTGTGAGGTCATCTACATGGATCCTACTGTCCCATTCTAGGTGCTTAAAAACCTTCAGAAAGTCATCACCGTCATCATCAGTTGTTTCCCACCCATGAAGGGTCAGCTACATGGATCCTGTTGTGCCCTTATTGATGATCAAGAACTGTGCTCTCAATAATCTCTAGTGTGAATGTGTTCATATGTTAATTATTTCTATGGCCTTGAAAAAAAAATTTACAAAGAAAGAAAGATACAATAAAAAAGAAAAAGGCACCCATCCAACTATAAGCTGCTAATATTAGATGTTTGAACAAGCTGAAGAAACTCCAAACTTCGATAGCCTTGCAAGATGCAATCTTTTGAGAGCTTCACTAATAAACATATAAAAAAATGTACACAAGTATAAGCTTGTTTCAACTAGCATCTTAAGCCAATATCGCCAACTTCTATTATTGAATGACTACCTGTAACAGACAGCACTCAGTCACAATGGCATATTCATTGGCCTGTCATCTGTGATGAAACAAGAGACTACCAAGGAAGGAACCAAGGTTGAACTCAGAAAATCCTTCCAAATTCCAAAGTAAGCCTCTATGAAGACCCCCTAGGATCAATCTGGTTTTCCAGGCATCCTCATCATGCAGTGCTGTTTTCAAACAATTTTTTTTCCCAAGGTACAAGGAGGCTTAGCATAGATGGCCATATTCCTTACATCTTGTGCAATGCGGGGAAATATTTTTCTACTTTTACAAAAAGAATTTTTCATTACTTCTCTTTCGAAAAGTTGGTCTTCTAATTCATCATTCTTCTCCAATGTGAGTAGTGCTGGAGGATGGTAACTTTGCTAAATACGCAACTTTTCATCGTTTACAGATATAGCAATTGAGATGCATGATGAATACTCTTAGCCACAACAAATGAAGTAATCAAGATTCTCTTACAAATGGTTTCACATTTGGTGTATGTACGAAAATATTCATGCACACCAAACCGTGTCACAAATTGGTTGTAAAAGGCATCCCTAGTGGAAAAGCACTGGTGCACTGGATATTGGGAAATGGAAAGCAGAATGGGAAAAGATAAGAAACATATAAGTAGTGATTAAAGACAAATTTTCTATGAGCATGTTAATGATGGAGAATGTACATGCTCATGCACTACAGAAACTTTCCTCCTAAAGATTTTTCAAAGAAAGTCATCTCAATGGAAATATCATATCACAAATAAATAACAACTGAAAATGTGTAGAAAGGCAATACAGTCGTGGGCATTTGTCTGCGCCACTCAAGTCAATTCAAAATCCTAATGTAAGGAAATGGAAAGATTTTCTTCCTCTATTGACATTCATTTGTAAAAAGCGGTAATTGCAATTCCAATACTCCTACCAGAAAAAGAGTAAAAGATAAGTTGAAACCGGTAACTGGTCAAGAAATCAGTCCCTAGTGCTGCTAAAACGCAACATAAAGGGGAAAAAAAAAGGATGCTTGCGTTTTAAACCAGAAGGACAGAGAACTAGCTAGAAAACTTCCAATTGAAACAATGATTACCGCAGATGAGAATGGCATTCCGCACCTTATAGAGAAATGGCAGATGGAGAGCTTTGTCAGGGACTTCAACACTGCAATGTCGCCCAGTATCGAGAACATGGATGGGCGCGGTGGAACATGGCAAAGCTCCAGTTCCTTCAAAGCCACCATCTTTCGCAGCTCCAGCCTTGACAAGGCTGGTGACGCAACCTTCAACTGCAAGCACTCAAGGTCAACCAAATCCCCAGCCTCCGGAGGAAACAGCTCAATCTCGTTGGCGAAGAACTTCAGCGCCTTCAATCGACGGAAGCTACCAAGCGACTTCGGAAAGAGATTGAAGACATTCTTGTACACGTAGAGACTATCGGCAGAGTCATCTTGACCGTTAAAGATAGCCACCTCCAAGCTTCGATTGGAGATGTCTACAACAGAATCTGCGGTGGGAGACACAGCCTCATCATCTGCAGGATGTGGTTCAGCCTCTGTATCGTCTCCATCGTCCAATCGCGATGGGTTTTCGACGGTGGAAATTTCATCGGAGAGCTCCATAGAGATGACGGAGAGAGGAGTTAGGGTTTTTGTAAGGAGCAGAGAACGGTGGAATAGAAGCTAGGGTAGGAACGATTTTTTTTTTTCAAAAAAAAAAAAAAGAAAGAAAGAAGAAAGAAAGAGTTTTGTAAGGTTTTCGCGTGTTAAGGGAGCGAGAAAATAGAATTTTTATATTATTTTAGGAGGGCAGGAGAGGGAAAGAGGACTTGCGGAGCCGTTGCTTTGCAACTGGAACTGGCGATAAAAGGGTTTGGCGCGTATTAGTCAGATAACGGGAAGGAGTTATTTGTAATTTTACGGTTTCTATTGATGGCGGGCGCAGATTACTTGCGATATGTGATGCCAGGTCAGCCTGCGAATCCAGCGAGGAAAAGCCACGTCGACTTTGCTATTGACTATTTTGGGTACGCGAGCGAAGAAGTACAAAGAAGTCTTTAAGGTGTATTTGTCAATAAAAAAATCTGATGCAAACTTTTCAAATTTTTTATTTTTCATAACTATTTTATTTTTTAATCATTTTTTATATATTTATATATAAGTACATTACTTTTTATTTATTTTTACACAACTACTCATACAACTAATCAATCTATTTTAACTTTATTTTCTTTATTATTTATCATTTTTCTTGCTATATCAAATCATTCTCTTCAAATTCAAAAAATTTCGTACACAAAATTTTTCATCTAAAATTTTTTATTACTTTTCAAACATATAATAATGAACAAATTTTGATTTTATGCTACCAAAACTTTTTCTACAAAAGGTGTGTTTATTTAAGGTCTTTTCAAATCATAAAAGTTTCTTAAATTGAATCCGTATTATCATTTCCAATGCAATTTTTTAATTCTCAATGCAGCTTTTTCACTTTTCAATGCAACTTTCTTTATTTATAATACAACTTTATTTATCCCTAGTATACTTTTGGTGAATGATAAGAATTTTGTATGCAAAATTTTCAGTATGAAAAATTTTAAATTTGAAGAAAATAATATAGTATAATAAGGATGATGATAAAGAATAAAATAACTAAAATCTATAGTAGTTATACGGGAATATGTGAAAAATAATTTTTAAAAATGATATTTATGAAAAGTGAAAAAGTTTTAGTATGAAACAAACATGCTCTTATACTAAAAACTTTATAAATAATAATTTTTTAATGCATTTAACTCTCCATGGCTATAGTATTTACAGTTTTAGTATGCATTTTAAAATCATTTATACTCAACTACTCACATATTTAACTTATATATTTTAATTTTGTTACCTCTAATTATCAACATTGCCTCCATCATATTATATCATTTTCTTCTATTTCAAAAACATTTACACAAAAAATTCGTTCAATAGTTTTATTATTTTCAAACACACCTAAATTTTTTTTATTTTCAGTGATTATATTATTTCTCAATTATTTTTTCCAATTTTCTTATATAGCTGCTTTACGTTTTAATTATTTATACATAACTAAACTATTTATTTTAATGGGTTTCGCTAGAAGCGAAACCATGTAACCGCTTCAAATTCAAGATTTTGATTTTTGATATAAAATTTATTTCAATTGTTGTATTTAAGATCATTTGTCTATCTATTAGACCAAGTTTCATTATGTGCAAACGTGTTTATCAGCCACATTTGTTGAAAATTATATTTTTAAGTGTAAATTATGAAAAATGTTAAAATATCAATTTTAAAGTAGTATTTTTGACTGTCCAAAATATTATTTTATGTGATTCGTTATTGTGGAACCCCAAATTTTAGGACTATGTATGAAACCCTAAAGTCATGAACTCTGGGTTATTGATTTTTTTAAAATATATAATTTTGTAATATATGGAGTTGAAGGACCGAATAATTAATTTAATAAATAGTAAACATGAATAGTAATCATGTGATTAAGATAAAAATGATAAGTTAATCACTTTGGATTAACTTAATCATGAAAAGACCAAATTACAATTTTACAAAAGTGAGATTAAATTGTAAATTTAGAAAAGATGATTGATTGTTAATTTTGACATGAGTGGAGACAAAAAGTGGACTTAGTGGAAATTTACAAAGGTTATATTTGGAATTTATAAGAAAATGGAGGGTAATTTATTATCCCACAAAGATTAGCTATGAAAATGAATTTTTACAAATATTTTGGGAAGGAATTTCAAAATTGTGAATTATACAAATTGAAACTGTTTAAATTTACGTACCTTATGGAAAAATAAAAATAAATGGAAATTTTTTGGCTAATTAGGGGCTATAATTAAGGGTTTATATTCATCCTCACTGTTTTGATTAGATCTAAACGTGCATAACTCAGAATCACATAGAAATTTAATAGAGAGTACTAAATTATATGCTCTCTAATCTAGACGGATCAGATTATGAAAAATAGTTGACTAAATTGTCAAAATTGAATGTATTAAAAAGCGTGCCAAAGGTAATAAATTCCCGCCATGCACGTACACGTTGATATTTTAATTTTTTTTATATAATTATTTAGTTAATTAATATCTTGATATATATAAGATTGTTTGAGATGAAACTTTTGGAGCAAGCCTATTTTAATATACCCTACATAATGAATGAATTAAAATTTGCAAAATATGTCTACAAATTTTTAAAATGAAATTTTATGACAAAATATGATTTTAATTAAGTTAAAATATGTACTTAGCTCCAATTGAGGTGAAATTTTATGGGTAATCCTATTTTAATATGCTCAATTTAATGAAAGAATGAAATTTTGGAAAACATGTCTCCAAAATTTTAAAATGAGACTTTTTATCCAAATATGAATTAGTTAATTAAAATAAAATAGAAATTTTTTTCAAAATTTCGAAAGGTAAATTTTGTGAGCAATTGTGTATATATTAATAAGAAAATTTTTCATAATATATAAGTATATATGTAGGCAGTTATGAATTAATTTATTAATGCAGATAAAGAAAAAAGAAAACGAAAATGAAAAGAAGCCGTGGACGGTGCATGGACAGCTGCATATATGCTGGATTTCTGAGAATGCAACAGGTGGATTTTGATAAACGGTGACCTTGAGTTAGGTGAAATTTAAACTATGGTGAAACCGCTTAAACAGATATATAAATAGAGGTCGTTGCTTTTTGCAGCTGGAAAAAAAAGGGCCGGACATGCAATGCATGAGGAGAGAAGAACAGCAGCGATGGAATCGTTGCTGAAGGTGCAATCCAAACTCCAGCATTTTTCAGCAACGATCCAAGCAGAGGAGAAAGAGAGGAGCATTGAACGGCAGCAACGAAAATGGTTGCTAAAACCAAATAAAGGTGCACGGTCCATAATCCAAGCCAGCAATAGGTCTGCTTATTTCCAGTTATTTTATTTAAAAAGTATGATTTCAGAAATTCTATTTGGTTATTATTAGGCATTTTAAAATTTCAATTATATCTAGAATAGACATGTATAATATATATATAAACCACTATCTGATTTCAGATTATCAATATCATATATATATATATGAAAAGGATGAACCTGAATCGTACTGTTTTAATTTTAAAACTAGCTGGACAATCGACGTTGCTGAATATATGATTAATGTCATTAAACTAATTCAGCGTTAAACTAATTTAGGGATATTTTCATGATAAGTATAAGTTAATCTTGTTTTATTGCTTCAAATCTGGAGTTTATGTAATATTAGAAACAAAAATATGAATGAGATAATAAACGAATAATTTTTGGATTTAAAATTTTTGTACAATCTCATTATATTATCATTAAGGAATGACCAAAATTTTAGTTTAAAATATTAAGCAGGTTGCAAATTAAAAATCCGAGAATATTAATTTAAACAGGGTAAAACGGGTGACAGGATCAGCTATAGTAAATGATTTTTAATAATTTTTTTAGATGTATTTTTAATCTGAAATTTTGATATGATGTAAAAGATATTATTATTATTACACGACTAAAATTAAATATTATTTTTGGACGACATAAGTATCGTTTAAAAATAACGTGATTAGGGCTGTTCCTAATTTTACAACACTGTCCAGCACAGTGAAAATGTCAAAATAAATATATAATGTTAATATTTCTTGCTGAAATTTTTATGAGTGTTAATTAATTTAGTTATGGATATATGATAGAAATTTAAGAGTTAAATACTTTTATTTGATTATAAATCAAGATTAAAGAAATCAGTACGCCTGATTTCAGCAAATGTGGACAGTTTGAAAAAAAATCAAAAATAAATATGAAAACTAAGTGAAAGTGATCCAAATTAATCTATATGTTAGACAAGAGTGTAATAAATGATTATGGATAGCAAATTGATGCTATTATGTGCATATGGAATTAATAGATAAATAAGAAGATGAAATATAGTGAAAAGAGAAGGGCTATTTCGGAATTTAATAATAAGTTTCAGAAATTTTAAATGACAATTATGATTATTTTGATCATGGTAGGTTATGAAATATATTATAGGAATTAAAAGAATTTTTTTAAGTCAAATTTATACTTAAAACATAAATTATGGAACCTTATACATATATGTTTATAAGTGGCTAAAATGATTTATTTAACCAAGATAATCATGATTAATTCAAAATACATGAATTATCTCATGATGTAATAAGACAAAATCTATTTCATGGAATTTTTATAAAAAAAGAAATTGCCAAATTTTGAAACTCATGAACAGTGCCAAACACGCTGTGAACAATAACCCGCGTGAACAGTGAATGTGAACAGTAATTAAGAACATTGAACAGTAATCATGAATAGTAAATAGAGTGATTTGGGCAGAAATAAGATTGATATTTATAAGGATGTATGAATGGAATTTTTAAAGATTTTTGGGATAAAAATCCATATGTGAAAATAGAGACCAAATTAACCTCTGTGAGAGTTACGAAGAAAAATAAAGTGATTATGACATATGCATGGGTTAGAAATCCTAAGATGAATTCAAATTTAATAATAGAAATGTATAAGCATAGAATATTATGTCTATATGAGAGAAATGATTCTTTTCATTTGTATAGGAAAAGAAATGGGTACAAGTGAAAGATACAAGTTGACTATACAGGTAAGCAAGCAAATCTTTTGAAAATACAATTTTATACGACCTTATTCTGCAATCTTAAATTGTCTTGGAAATTGCTTCGTTAAAAGCAAATCCTTTTAATGTTGAAAAATATTGAAATGCAAATGTTGAAAAAGTTGTGTTGAAAGGAAAATGAGTTTTTAAAATGGTATTTGAAATAAATGTATTGAATCGTTTTATTTCAAGGTTTTGAAGGATTTTAAGGATATGTTTCAAAGGTTCTCTAAATATTAGATTATTTTGGAATTTTCAAAATCCATTGTTTCGAGCAGGATATAAGGAAGGCCAACAAGACAAATTAATTTGAAAAACGATTTGAGTACTGTTCAAAGAATTATACAAGTTTATCACATATAGAAATGAAGACAAAAGTATATGATATTAGATGAAAGCTTGAACTTGTATGTCCTTTGATCATAAAAACCCATAAATGGGAAAAACATTTATAAGAAAAATCATTTGGTTTCAAATATTTTTAAAGACGTTTTATCGTTCAAAAATTATTCACAAAACAGTTAGAAAATATTGTTATTTAAAATATTTTCCTTAAATATTTCAAATGAGTTATGAAATATAAATGTTTTAAATTTGGCCATCCTTACAAAACGTTTTGAGTATATAACTCGTTAACATGGGTTAAGCCCAGTTTTCAAGATTTGAAAGAAGTACAGACTGAGGTCTGTAGTATTTGATAAAAGCATGATAGCATTAAGCTTTTAGAAAAGGAATACAGACTGTGGTCTGTGGTTTTTATAAAATCATGCTAGCATGTGAATGTGAAGGAAACGTGTGCACAAGGGTTATGTACTAGGTCTACTGTAGAGGATATGTATACCGGACGCGGTTGCAAATTGGGCCCCCTTTGCATAGGCCGAGTCGCTTGAATAAGGCTAAATGCCGGCGGCGCCCTCCCTGAAATGGGAGATGGACACGGATAGTCGCCTGGCTCGCGGGCTATCATCTGGAAGGGTTTCTCTCATAAGGAAGGATGATCACTTGATAAGTGTCACCTACCAGATGGACAGAGACGTATTGCATGTTGCATATGCTTAAAAAGGGTTTTATGAAAAGTATTTTAGGACATGACAATGTCCTATGAGAAAAGGAGCTTCGACGAAAAATATTTTAGAACATAAATATGTTTTTATATGTCAAGTTTTACAAGCATATGTTTGCCATGAAATGGGATTATGAAATGTTCATGAAAGGTATTTATGAAAAGGTTTCCTCCAATTACTAGTCGAACGCTTGTTAAGCGTCTACTACTGAAAGGTGATAAATGCATTTAAAATGAAAAATGCTTGCTTATTGAGTTTCGACTCATGTTTTGTTTTCCCCAACCATAGACAGGTACCGCATAGGCCATGAAGGAAAGGAAAAGAGTATGAAGAAAACTTTTCAACAAGTTGGTCTGTATATGGTATGAATGATTATATGAAATCTTCAAAATATGTATGTATGAAATATTTAGATTGAAAGAACTTGTGATGTAGATAAGTCAGTTATTGTGATATGAACAATATATGTGAAATTGATATTAAGAATATGTTCATATATGATGACATGATGTTATGTGATGAGATACTACGTGTATCATGTGTAAAATTGATGACAAGTGTTTGTTATGTGATGAAAGAAAAAAAATTTGGACGAGATCCAAATAAAAATCTCACCGTGTGATCAAGACAACAATCCTGAGTCACGTTTACCAATCAATAAAGATCCCGGAGTAAGGCTTCTAGGCACCCTGGGTCGGGGCGCCACAATTATATTATAATTTACACAATAATATATGTGTAAATTAATGTAAGTATTTTTTATAATTTACACATGAATATAATTTTTAAACAAATGCAACTCATAAATGTACTTGATTGGGATAGAACTTGGTTGTCTATATAAACAAATAATGTTATATACAATAAATGAATTGAATTTTTCATCAAAAATCAAAATCTTAAAATTTAAAAGTGTTATGTGATTCCGCTTTTATATAATCTAGTTACATAAAAGTCGAACGTATTTTAACTATATTATCTTTACTTTTTATCTTTACCCATGCCATGCATATTATTTTCTCTTACAAACAGTGTATGGGCACGTTCGGCTATACAAACAACTTTTCAAACTAAAACTCTTAACTGTGAGTGACTATTATATTTTTTAATTAATTCTTTACATATTCATGTATAGCTACTTTGCTTTTCCATTATTTACATACAACCGCTCATATGATTAACTTATTTATTTTCACTTTAGTCTGTTTACTTTTCATTTTAGTCTGTTTACTTTTCATTATTACTTGTGTTATTTCTACGTAACTACTCATGTATCTAACTTATCTATTTTAACTTTATTTTATTTACTTCTCATTATTGTTCATATTATATTATATCATTTTCTGTTAATTAAAAAACTTCTACATACAAAAATTTTTATCTAAAAATTTTATCACTTCTCAAATACACGTTATGTATAAAATTTCGATAAAAGCTAAAAATGTAACACATGGCATGATAGTGATACTAGTTTAAAATAAAAAGAAAATATAAAATGGGTTTAATAGTTGCGTGAGGAAATGTAAAAAAAAAAAACAAATTGTGGAATTTAAAAAGTTTTTTGTGTGTCACATTTTTCACTGTCTCAGGGTATCAACTTCTGAACTTGCAAGCATTCATACATAGATGAGTACCACGATGACACAACACCAATCTCAAATTAAAAAGTTGATAATATAGAAAATAGGCGGACAAGTTATATTGCTGAACCATGTCACAACATGTAGATGGATGAGAAAGTTCTTTTTCACACGTTGCCAAAATGCTTATACTTATATCGAGGCATGATCTCGTCAGCAATGTTTTTAAAAAACCCTTATTCTATGTAATTTATTTTATTTCAAATATTTTGATAGTTGAGAAAAATTTTACTTTATATATTGTATTTAGCCTCGTGTATATCTTGGAATGCAACAATGCACATATTTGCCTTAGATGAAATTAAATCTCATAACTAAATAAACAGTATTAAATGCAATGAATAAATTAAATTTTTATCAAACATTAAAACTTAAATTTTGAGGAGATTACGTAAAATCACTTATATGTAACTCGATTATACAAAAGTGAATTTTTGATCTCATTAGCCCAGGTTAAGCAATGTTCTACTTAGCCTGTGGCAATAAACAAATTTTTTTTTTATAAACTTGTTCATCTATGTATATTTAATGCACAAGTCAATTTTAAAATTTTTTTGAATACATATTTATGGGGCTTTTAAACATACAAGTATTTTAATTATTTTTCATGGTTGAAATTTACTAAAATAATTAAGTGTTTAAAATATGCAAAATATATATACATCTTCAAAATTTGTAAAATTTAATTTGTATTAAATACACTTGAATTAATAAGCTTGCAAAAAAATTTACAATTTTTAAAATAAGTTTTTTGGCCGGGTTAAGAATGTCATTGCTTCACTTGGACCAATAAAATCACATTGCTTATATTTTTCAACTAGGGCATGACTAAATTGTATGGTATATAAATGCGTAAGTGCTGATATTGACTTTGAGTAATAATGGAAGCATTATTCCTATCATGGTTAGATGTAATTAAAAAATACATTTGTACTTATAATTAGTTATACAATTTTTTGTGTTGAAATCGGATGGAATTTATTATTATTTCGTATCCAAGGTGCACACAAGAAGATGCAAAAGTAAAAATGAAAATGCACAGATGACAAAATTTTATGGAAAAAAAAAAAGAATGACCTGATACAGTAAGGGCTTTGATTAAGAATAAGTGAAATAAAGTCAAAGAAAATATTATAATTATATAAAAAATATGAAAACATATTAAAATATATAGTTAGGCTATTAAGATGTAAGTCATGTTTTAACATGTGATGGCAAAAATTATAAAACTTGATTTACAAATTTAATACATATAGCATAACATGTTTATAAAGAATTTTTAAAAATTTCTCAAAATACGTTTTTTTAGGTGTTCCGATCTTTTACGACCGGTCGTTCCAAGGGGCCATCTTCGATTATCTCTGCACCGAAGGCCTGACGGGAGCTATTAATGTGTATAAATTTTACACACAAGTCCCTCTGTCGGTGTAGAAATTTTACGGGCAGCCCCCCACTATCAGCTCCTCTCAAGGCGCGATCCTCTTTCTCAATCTCTCCTCTAGCTATTTTTCCCTCTCGTGCATCTCCCTTCTCCGATCTCTCTCCTCGCCGGTGGCATCTCCTTCCTTGTCGGCGACTCCCTCCCTCATTTCTTCTCCCTCTCTCAAAATGCTTGCGCTCGTGCTCTCTCTCTCTCTCTCTCTCTCTCTCCCTCCTACTGCCTCATCGCCTGTCAATCTTCTCCCACGCCTCAGCCCCGATGCCGCCGTCATTACTCGCATTCATCTTCTATGGTGAGATCTCTAAATAAAATAAATTTTCTGTCATCCCTTAGCCTCACTTGAAAGAAACAGAGTCCCCCTCCAATGACATTCATAGTACGAAAAAGCCAACTATTAATATTCTTCTCTACTACCAAAGGCCTTTGATTTCTCTGGTCGTGGCGAAGGAGAAACTGAACTAAATCCTCCTAAAAGGACCTTTAAATCCTTGCACCGTTATACCAATTGGCAAAGAGGTGAGTACTTAATTTTACAGGTAGCTGGCCGAACCAGCAACGAGATCGGCATTTGTGAGGAAGATGTAGCATTTTGGTAGCGAAGGAGATGAATTTTAGTGGTGGTGGCTGCGATTGAGACTGAGGCCAGATCTTTGAAGACAACAGGAAGAAAAAAGGTGGAGCAGATATGGCGCTGCATGTTCGATCAACGATTTCCATATGGGTTTGGTCGACAATGGGTTTTGATTTTGTTGGCAAAAATCAAGGGAATCATTCATGGCAGTAGCTATATTTAGTTGTCATGCTACGGATTTTTAATGGCGGCACCAAAGCTATTAAACATGCTAGCTTGATTGAATTTGAAATCAATAAGTGCAGGGGTTGTGTAGCAGCTTGCACACGCCATCACTCCAACTAGCGTTTGACAATGCCTTAGATTTTGTTGACAACAAAACAACCATCATCCTACCGCGATCCATCAGCAATCTAAATTGTCCCCTTTCATTGACAATGGAAGCACTGTTTTGTTCGGTACTCTATTCTTTTGCAAAATCGCAAGTGCCCTTTTTAAAAATTCCTTTGTAGCTAGCGTCCGACAATTTCAACATGAGAAGAGCCGTTGACTAGGAAGGAGATGGTCTAGCAAGTGGGAGGAGATGCTCAGCATGAGAACAACTCGAACCACATCTGTGATGTCTGGAATGCCAATCTAGATGTTGAATTTACACTCATCCATACCCAACACGCTCATCCACTTTGGTCGATCCGATCGGCAATTGGCAATGAGGCAGAGAGAGAGAGAGGAAGAGCGTGTTGAGAGAGGTTGAAGAAATGAGGGGGGGGGGAGAGAGGGAGGGAGAAGAAATGAGCGAGGGAGAGGGTGGGACACATGGGCACGACGCTTCCCTGACGAGGGCCTGCCCGCAAAATTTCTCTGCATTAATTGCTCCCAGCAACTTTAGTTTTGTCAGAGTTAATTCAACGGCCACGAACAAGCCCGCGTGATCGAACGATGAGCAGGCATGGTCGAAAACAGCCCTCGTCTCCGACTAATCGAAGATGATCACGATTCTTTTTTTAGGCTGACTTAAATAAGAATTTACTTAAGCAAGCTTATCAGGTTAATAGGATCATCACTCTAAAAGTATAAAATTTTAAATTAAGGGTGTGTTTGGACGGAGTTAATCGTATGCGCCCATGCAGAAGCTGTTGAGACTTGAGACTTCATTCGCTCTTTGTGCACTGAATCGCGCTAGTTGGGTCCTGCGGAAGGATTGTGCGTCATTGGATTAAAAATAAGCGAATGAGCCCTCACAATATGAAATGGTTGTGGTAAAATAAAGAAACCAAAATCTCAAACAACCGTCGCGCTTCTCTCCTCTCATTTGCATTGTTTCCGTCACCTATATTGCCATCGATACCGCCCACATTCAGGCCATCAACAAGGCGTATGATGCAAAATTCCATGTATAAAAAGAGCATTAACCATGACAATAAAGAGTAGGTGATAGACATAGCAAAAGCTAAGGCAGTGTCATTCAACCACAATAATTATTTAAATAAACTAATTATCACTCGTCAAAAATCTAAATGTCGAATGCTTGAACTCGAAATATCCAACTCATTGAATTATCCCTGCTAACTTGAAAAGTATGCACATAGTTCAGACACCAGGGAATTTCATAGTAATATATAACTAACAAAGGAAAATGAAAAACAAGTTATTCCAAAGAAAAACCAAAAGCATTTGCTCAAGTTATTAGCATGACAACGCCACTATCCTCTTTGATCTTACTCCCATAGTTCTCGACATTAGCATCGCCTTCACCACAACGGGTCGTCTTTTGGGAAGTGCTACCTTCCCCGGCAACTTGAAATAATCAAATTGGGTGATATCTACTAGAGGCACCTGACCAGAAGTAGCAGATTTTGCCTTCTTCTTCATGTCGTTGGGGATCAACGACTAGAGATGGTCGACATTGACGATCGAGTGATAGAACTTGTTGCTAAGCTCGTGGATGTAGTGCATCTCGACCTTCCCAAAATAATGCTAAGATTTGAGAAGATTTCCACATGTATCCCTAGAAAAGCAACGGTGGGATGTTACCCAATTTCAGTTCGTTGGATTGCCTGAAGCTTTTTGATGGCAGGACAACAGAGAGGCGGATTGCTTTTGATATTCCCATCTCATTGCTTGGAAGGACTAGGAAAAACAGGGAAGATGAGAAAATGAAGAGAGAAGAAAGAGGAGAAAGCAGAGAGATAATGAAAAGGAGAAAGGGCTACCGTGCAACAGTTGCCACGACGAATGCGGGCAACAGCAACAACGATGCATACGAGGGAGACGATGCAGATGAGAGGATATAGGAGCGATGATCGTTTGGGATTTCGTTTTTTTAATTTTTCCGCAATTGTTTCGGATTGTATGGGCTCATCTGCATAAATATCCTCGATTTTAATTGGAGCCTGATCGCCTGCTACCGGGAGCAGGCAGCATTCCCTACTCCTGGGAGCTTATACCCATTTTTTTTAATTTTTTTTGAAAATTTCTCCTAAACAGTGTTAATCTAGGTGTATTTAACATGTGTATAAGTTTTTACTATTTTTAAAATATTTTAAATATTTATTTTTTATTTTTGAAAATCAATGACATTTTAAGTAATTTTAACCGGGATCAAGCGATAGGGCTCCTTGGTTTCAACCGGGAAGCAAACCAACTTGCTGCAGGCAAAAGCAGAGCAGACCAAACCAACTTCCTAGAGGCAAAAGAATACTAGACCCAACTTAACTAAGGACTTCGGTTGTATGCCACTAATTTTAAAAAATTAAAAATAAATATTTAAAATACTTCAAAAATGGTAAAAATTTATCCAAAGATTAAATACACTTGAGCTAACAAATTTATAAAAAAAAATTTCAAAAAAAAAAAAAAAATAGGTGTATGCGTCCGGGAGCGCTGCATGCTCCCCGGAGCATACAACCGAAGTCCATTTTATTTCGACGGTGCATGGCCCATCAGTGCGATTCCACGAACGCGATTTTGCAAACAATGCGTGGACGAATTCTCTGCGGTTTCCGTCCGGACGTACGAAATCAACTCAAAACTTTTCATTGAAAAAAATTTAATTGAGAGAAAGCAATTTGTTAGGGTATATCGGTAATGATAACGAGTAAATAAAATAAAGTTAACATAGATAAATTTATTATATAGATAATTACGTGAAATAATTAAAATGTATGATAATTGTATATGAAAATATGAATAAACAATTTAAAAATATAGTAATTATAGAAAAGAAAAAGTTTTAAAATTTGCCATGGATATCCTAAAAAATTTTACACCCTTAATCTTTACCCATAAATGTAGGGCTTGCTAAATGTGACGTTAACTCGTTGTCAGATATTTTTGATGGTCTTTCAAAAGTCTGGACTCAGTCGTAAACCGAATTTACAAATAATACGTTACCAAGCTCGAGAAATCTTAATTTCATTTTCCTTTTCTTCATTTAATATGATATACATATCAACAATATTTTTCACATTTATATATTTTATATTATTTATATCCATATCTAAATACATGTTTGTTGTGCCAAGATTATATTATTTTTAACCAGCCAAGCTTAGTTTGGTTGGCTAAGAGGCATGGCACATCTGCCTCTCACCAGCGATTGAACCCTTATGTCGTTGCTGGTGCCCGGTATAAAGATAAGTATTGATAAATAAGCGTCGTGGCTAGCAGTCTCTTTAACTTTTATAGGAGTGTATGCTATTAAGGAATATTATAGGAATATAGGAGTGATATTGTGAGGAAAAATATGAATACTGTTATATGAGTATTAAAATGTTGTACGGAGAAAAGTTGTAAAAATTTCTTAAAACGGTTGAATGTAATAGAAATCAAGATGACTGTAAAAATATATACCCATAAAAAAAGATTATATTATTTTATTCATATTTGTGCTAATGTCACTTATATCTTATTTTAAAAAGTTAAAATTGTTCTTAGAAAATACGAACTACTCTATTGGTAAAAATTTAGTTATTTATGCATATTAAGTTTTAAGCTTATTATTTATTTATTTTTTTGTATTGGTATTATAGACATAAACTTATTATTTTCAAATCAAATGAAAAAACGCCAACTTGCTTCCAACCTGAACTTGATTTATATATTGAATTTAATACATAAATTCTACAAATAAAGTTATGGTTTAACTTAGAATTTAAATTTTGTAAAAAAATTAATGTTGAGGCTGAGGCAAACTTATGTTTCACCGCCATGCAACTCCGGACTCTGGAGTTACACCCTACTGTGAGTGCTGCTGTGTTGATATCGTTTCTCTTTCCAGGATGGACACCGCAGTTAGCCCATGAATGGCATGTTCTCGATTCCAATATTTTGGACTTTTAGGGTTTGGTCTGATAAACAGGGAAGCGAGACAATTTTCTCCAAACTCATTCCTACATGTTTTTTTAAAAAATAATACAACATATTTATTTAAACTACCTTACTTTTTAATTTTCATCATTATATTGTAATTATTTTTTTACATAATTATCTTATTTATTTCAATATTATTTTCATTATTCCACATCATTTTCACAGAATTTAAAAACATTTCTCTCTCTATTTTCTCTCATGTCAATTATCAGCACAAGTGAGATTTGGGCACTCTGGATTAAAATTCGCGAAGCATGATCCGATCGCTAACTCACCATGTTGATTTCACTTGGTTTAGCACAAAACACCTATTTTTTTACTTAGACAGCTTAGCAAAAAGAAAGAAAATTTTAAAAAGTGGAAACCAGAGAAAAGGGGTAACGCAAACGTCGCAAAGGGCATTTATGGAAAATAAAAATGTACAGTGCTTACTTGCAACCTCAAGAAAATAGGGAGGTTCTGCCAAACAATCAAAATCATGGCGGGACTTGCCCAGCAGGTCGATTTCGCGCCTATAAATGGCCGCCCCTCTCAAGGACTCAGGCATCGAAGGCTCTCATCCTCGTCGAGAATGATAGATCTCAAGTAAGCGACTCGCTCGGTCTCTCCTCCTTCTCTCTCTGCCTGGAAATTGCAATTCGGTTTGATCACAGTGACTCGAATTCTGCATCTGTTTCATCTCAGATCGGAAGAACTTGCTCAACTCCAGCTCGTCGAACGGGATTTCACGGAAGAAGAAGAAGACTGCTTCGAATCGATCGACAAACGTGAGAATCTGACCTCTAATTTCACTATATTTACTTTAAACTTAGCAGATGTCCATCTCGTTTGCATCGCCTAGGAGAATATCCACTAGAATGGGAATCTCAACAGTCATCTTACTTTATTTCTCCGACGCATGAAAATTTCATCTGGTTTTTCTTGCATTTCATGACCTAAGCGGATAACTGACAGAGACTTTTATTTCACTTGATCTCTCTGCAATAACCATGATTTTTTCACGTTTTCTTCCCTACATCGGTTTTGCTCTAGTAATTTCTCTCGGAATCAATGCTGGAGATATTAAGAAGCTTCAAGATGCTGGAATCTACACGTGCAACGGGCTGATGATGCAAACGAGGAAAGTAAGACGACACTGTTTCGGAGTTTTTTTTTTTTTTTTTTTTTTAAATATTATTATAGCAGAGCAGACGAGAATTTTGCATGAGTCGTTTCCTCTGTGTTTTCCTAGTGCTTGACAGGGATAAAAGGATTATCAGAGGCCAAGGTCGACAAGATCTGCGAAGCAGCGGAAAAAATAGTGGTCAGAGCTTCGATTTTCTCAAAAAACCAATTCCAACGCTCTTTATTGTCCAATTTCACTTCTCGTATCTGAAAATCTGCTCGTTTTTTGCTGTATCTTTATTTTCACAGAACTACGGCTATATCACCGGAAGCGAGGCTCTGCTCAAAGTAAGTTACAGTGGATTTCTAACGTACGCCGAATGTGAATAGCGCATGACTTACCATTGGACTAGCATGCTATGCCCCTCCAGCTGTTTCTATTGACTGGATCGATTTTGATAAGAGAGAGCCATCCGTTATTTGAATTTCTCCATCTGCTGAGGAACGTCTTTTTTTCCCGCAGAGGAAATCTGTGATTCGAATTACAACTGGAAGCCAAGCCCTCGATGAGCTTTTAGGCGGTAAATCTCTTGTCATAAAGTGCTTGCCTTCTATCGTTTCTTTTCCTTTGGTTTTTTTAGTAATGAAATTTGAAATTCTGAAGGCGGGATCGAGACTCTGTCAATCACCGAAGCATTTGGAGAATTCCGGTGTGAAATTCTGTTTTTGATCTTTTCGGATACGACTTGCGTTACTCAGTCTCCTTATTTTGTTCTGCTTCGATTATTCTTTTAATCCTGGTTTTTCTCTGCCTTGTCACATCATCAGATCGGGGAAAACTCAGTTGGCACACACTCTCTGCGTTTCCACCCAGGTTTTCTTCACCATCTTCCTTGCCCGATAACAATATAGCATTCGCCAGTTAGTGAACGGCTAAAGTTTCTCTCTCGAAAGTAAAAGAACGAACACTTTCGGAGGATAAATTCAATAGGCGAGAGGGCTTCTACCCCTTCTCATGCGGTACAATACCGTGGCTGATCACTGATCAGGTGACTAAGTTTCCAATTGCAATTTTTTTTTCCAGCTTCCTGTAAATATGCGTGGAGGCAATGGGAAAGTCGCGTACATCGACACCGAGGGAACATTGTATCCTTTAATTTCTTGTCTTGCACTTCTGACTTCTGCTAACTTGCACCCAATGATCATACGACTGGATACTTAATTATTTCTTGCCAAAATTTCCACGTAAGCTTGATATATTTGTTCAGTAGTCGTCTTGAGTGAGGTATTTCCTATACAACATATTGTACTCTTGCAGTCGACCAGATAGAATAGTGCCGATTGCAGAGAGATTTGGAATGGATGCAGCAGCTGTCCTCGACAATGTAAGTTTTAGATTGTGATATTGTAGATCAGCTGGTGATGAATTTGTGGATTGATCTGCGTGGTTTTTTCAAAGATCATTTATGCTCGAGCCTATACGTACGAGCATCAGTACAACTTGCTTCTTGGCTTGGCTGCCAAAATGTCCGAAGAGCCTTTCAGACTTCTGGTAATCGTTTTACATTGTTGATTTCCCCATGGAAATAGACCACGAAAGAGATTTTTGACTTTCACTGGTGTGAATTACAGATAGTGGATTCAGTCATCGCTCTTTTCCGAGTGGATTTCTCTGGAAGAGGGGAGCTCGCAGAACGTCAGGTAAGCTCTCTCCCTGTGCCGCTCGCTTGTTTCCCTGGGCGCAGCTTCTGTCACGGGCTCATTCATGAACATGCGCCTGGCAGCAAAAACTGGCGCAGATGCTCTCTCGACTAATAAAGATCGCTGAGGAGTTCAACGTTGCGGTTTACCTCACAAATCAAGGTTATCCTAGGAAATTGTTAGACCCTCGCATCTGCTTTAAGTTGCTTGCTAGCCTGTATATTTGAAAGTTTACTGCTTGTATATAACGTGCGTCATTCATGCAGTAATTGCCGATCCGGGTGGGGGAGTTTTCATATCGGATCCAAAGAAGCCTGCTGGAGGACACGTGTTGGCGCACGCTGCCACCATTAGACTCATGTTTAGGAAAGGCAAGGGCGAGCAGCGCGTCTGCAAGGTCTT
This sequence comes from Annona cherimola, assembly GCA_030490835.1. Lineage (NCBI taxonomy): Eukaryota > Viridiplantae > Streptophyta > Magnoliopsida > Magnoliales > Annonaceae > Annona > Annona cherimola. The sequence goes on from CM059974.1 coordinate 12,913,726, forward strand.
CGACGCTCCTAATCTGCCAGAGGCCGAGGCGATATCCTTTCCATGCCTGCTTTCCTTCCGCTTTCATACTTTACTTTTGCTGAAAGTTGCAATATTACCCAACATGGCAATTTTGTGGCAGGTCCAATGAAATGTTAACGTGCACCCGTGGTTTCCCGTGGGAACTGTATATGAGAACGTTTTTTAAGGCATGATTTTGCCATTAAAATTTTTTATTTTTACTCTTTTACTCGTACTTTTCAATTATTTTTTTCCTTTTAACAACCTTATTTATTCTAATTCTATTCTTATCATTTTTTATCAATAATATGATTTTCAAAATATTTCATTTTTCATTTCCCACGATCCCACATTTTTTACATTACTAAACTTCCTCTTAATAAACATCAATCACGAGTCTCATGATCAACCCATTACATGACATGCACCCATTTCATACCCGTTGCATGTTCGGTTCACGACCAACCCGTAAAGGGACTGACAGAAAAGAGCTTTGTAAATGTAATGGGAAAAAAAAGGAAAATAGCTTCGTAAACATCAGTTGTTCGTAGTCCACATATCGGGCGTAATGCCAAAGCAAATAATTGCCGGTTGGGTTTAATATTGCTAGCATCCAGCAAATATGTGTTGTGCGAGTCCTTTGCCATTAACAGCCTGCTTCATGTTCCCCTTCTGAAGTATTCCCTTGACGAGAGAACGTCTTTCAGATAACCCCAGGAGGCATTGCAGATGCCAAGGACTGAAGTTGGATTTCTACTTTCAGCAGAACTAGAAATGGCAGGCCCAAGTTTTGTAGATCGTCTTTCTGCTTAAGCAGTATTACAGAATTCCCAAATCAGAACTTCAGAACCGGAATTGTTTTTGAGTCTTTTTATAGCATGCGAATAGAATTCCAGTTCCTCTAATGCCGATTGAGAATGACAGTGCAGGCAATAAATGACAGTAGGACTGTTCAGGAAGCGGAAGTAAAGTACCCTAAGCTACAACCTACCATAGGCAAATCACGTCTTTCTAGCACATAAGTCGTCTGCTAACTTGCAATTAAACTGCAATGTGTGGACACGGATTATCCAATTCCGACCATGGCCGCATCCTGTAAAAGCGAATCCGCGTAATTTCGGACGGTCAGTTCCTTGCGTGTTACCGTTACCTGGACGGTAGAGGTTAAAAGGTCACTCTCCCCAAGTGGTGGCCACCGTTCATGGCTGTAATGAGTTTTCATTTAGAAGGTGATAGGACGTTTCTTAGCAGTTTTTGCATAAATGATTCCCGCGCCCTTGCCATCACTCATCAGGCGTCGATCACATCCCCAGCAGCCATGTGGACATGGCTGCTATACATCATTCAACCAAGTACCCGTGAATCAGAGCCGTAGGAAATAGGAACAAGCTGTTAAGGTAGATTGCCCCACAGTGGTCGTTCAGTCGTTCGTGAAATATGCTTGGCACTCCACACAACTAATGCTAGGCCATGTCAATCCTCGCCTTTTATTTTGGAGTGGTCCACGGGCACAATGGAGCTTACCACGTTAGTCATGGAAGAATTGTTGTAGCGTATTGAGGAGGACACTGAAAGGTCATGTCCCCTAAATGCTTGATGGCTCAACATACATAATCTGTCTTGCGATCTGTAAGGTGCATTTCATACCATAGCTATCTAAAATCCCGTCCTCATTAGTCAAAAAAGCAATTTGCAGCATGGAATGAACTTCATCAAGTGGAATATATATAGAAAAAGTGCTCCATTACTTCCCATGAAGAACGTCTCGAGTCAGATGAACCATATCAAAGGATAAAACATTATTACATGGAAAGCTCTTTTAGACAAGCCGGGCGAAGGATATGGGATACCCAGGTGTAGACTAAAAACGGTGCTGATAATGACGAGAATGGTAAATGCTAGAACTAAGGAACCGCTACCAAATCCGGCCTTTACATTGGAGACCAGATCAGTAATGTGCAGACCAATCTGCAGCACTCCCAACCCTATGCATGCCAGTCTCCTTCTTAGTTTCCTGGTCAACTTTGTAATCAGAACCACACACTTGGCCTTTACTATCGACCCTTGCTATTGGCTTCAACTCGTTCAGTGGATGTTCATAGCTCTGCAGGCCTTTCGAGGTCGTGAAGAAACAGCCTGCCACAAGACCACATGAGGTCATAAACGCCAAAAAAAAAAAAAAAAAAAGCTTGCAAAAGAAACAGAAACACAAAATTTTATGTACTCGCTATTTATGTATCTTCCCTACATGTCATGTCTGTTTTGGCTTTTTTTTATTACCTTTCGGAAATGGGGCAAAGGAATTCCCACAACCTTTTTTCACAATTTGGACATCGCCACTGAAAACCAGATTTCCTTCTGAATCAGTTCCCCAAAAGAAGGGAACGCCTTCATCAGCATCCTGAGTTAACATGAAAAGGTGAACCACTGCATCAGCAGAATTGAAGACCACAAGATCAAGAAAACCAAACCATTGAAAGTCTTCATTTCATTCATTATAAGCAAGTTGGCAATGTTATCTCGTTCTTTCTAAATCATTATAGTGAAAACATCTTGTTGACACACTCAATGACCATATGGCTACAGGAAAAAGGGCGTTGAGAACAACTGTTATAGAACAACCAAACTGGTTACACGGAAGGCCTAAATTTTTTTTTTTTTTCAATGCAAGACATCTTTCTGATAACATGGAAATCAACAAATTCAACAGTTATACCTTCATGAATCATGAGGGATCCAGTTGCAATGAATAGTCCACATCCAGTTCTAAGTAGTTCCTTCCACCTGACTCGAGTTTCAGATCATGCTGGCATTTCGAAGGAGACGTATGAACACCAAAAGATGGATGGGGTAGCATGCTTGGCTTCTATGATATTTTTTAGAGTAATATCAAGGTTTAATGTATTAATTTGACTTATCATGTGATATTGACCTATATCTTTGATCTTTTCCTTCGTCTCTCTCATCCTTGGTAATAAAATTGCTCCATTGATTAAAACATGCTGACCAACGTATGCATCACATTATCAAAACATGAAACAAGTTAACTGAAGCAGAGAAATTGTACAAGGAATTACTTACAGCTGCTATGAAGGTTGATTTCACAGAGACATCAAACAGAATGAATGCAAATTTCCCCTTGATATCCCTGACAACCTGGTCAGCAGGATAAGGGCCCCTGTCTCTGAGAGTCCTGTAAGCTTCAATTATTATGCTAGCTTCATTTGCAGACTTGTTCAGCCCATACTGTTGTTTCAAAACAGCAACATTCTCAATGTGTCCCTCAAAGATGCAAAATACATCATCCACAACAGCAAAAAGCCTGAAAAAAGAAGCCAACCAACTATGATGAAATAGCAACTTCTTTGGGGTTAAAATTCAAAATTACTTTTCGCATGTAGCAGGAGAAAAGCTTGAAGAAATTGAGAACATTTGTAAGCAGTTGGGCTCTTGATGTCCAAAGAATGGATAGGGTTTATTTAAGAGTATACCATAAAGTTCAAGGCCTTGGTACTTGTTCAAGAACTTTAATGGTTTTTCAAACCAAAAGTGGCTTCATTGGTAATGGAAAAACTGCTTTTTCTGACCTTTTAATATCATTTGATATTTCAACTAATCTCATTGGATTACATCATTTCCTTCTTCTTTTTTTTCCCCCTTCTTTTCTTTTCCTCCACTTTTCCTTGTTATTTTTTTCTCACCATTTTCTCTGTGTGCCATGAAGGAAGTGGGCAGGATTATTTTACAAGAGCAAAGGCTGAATATAACAAGGAATTAAAAACAGAAAATAAAACCTAATTGGAGAGTGGGGAATTTTCTCCTTTTTTATATAAAAAATTATTATGATTGAGGCATTTTCTCCTTTTGAATGACACTAAAAGTGCAAAAATTGTTATAATTTGGATAGAGCAGAAAGAATTGCATCATCCTTACTTGCCTGTGCATAAATATCATGTTTGAAAGTTTTAATATCATGCAAATCATCCAGTCTGTTACCCAGGTAGGGTAACATGATGGATCCCAATGGATGGACCATGGCTGACAACCCCCAGGTAGGGCAATCCAAAACCTTTCATCATGCATGACCAATCCTCGTAACAAGATTACATCTTCACCCTTTCTTTCCTTACTAAAATGCTCAAAATTCTTGCAGGCACATGAGAGCTGCTTCAGATCAACAGAAATATATAGGAAAACACATTGCGTATAGGTTTTGAGTCCTTTGCTTAATTTATCATTTTCAGTAACCAAATTCAGATCTATGGATGGATTGATCCCCAAATCAAGTGATCATATGTGCACGAACCCATTTTCCTACGAATGAATATAGTCAATCATCCGTGTTTTAATGATTAAAAAACGAATTCTGAATGAATGATCTGATTTAAGTCCACGAACATGGGACCAGAAACGAAACCCTAATGATGGTTAAGAGGCAGTATATATATTAGGCGACAAAATCAATCCCTTCGCTATTATGATACAGGTCTAACGATTTTCATGTTTTGCTAACTTCCCAGCTGGCTGTTAGACACTTGCCAAGATGGTCATAACAAAAGAGAGACGATAACCCTAATACCACGGGCAAAATGAAAAATCTAACTGTTTGTGGACTGACCATCAATATTAACCAGAATTCCAACATACTTTTTGGCACCAAATACGTAACCCATCGATCTATGCACAGACAAGCATCGCTAGAGCTTAAAAGGCAATAAAACGACAAAGAAATCACAGATGAAAACTACTGAAATTTAGTACAACATAAGACAGACCGAGAAATAGATCAGACCAACAATAACAAAAAACAAGACCGAAAATTATAGTTAGTCCGAAATCTAGTTGTTTTGCAAACACCCATCAGTTATTGTTAAGATTGAAGACAAAAATTCCAACGCCCAAAATGGAATGGGTGAATGAAGATCAATGACGATGCATTCAAAACAGTTATCCCCACCGAAGAATAACCACCCACACTCATTTTTCCAAGATATGAAGAGGAAAAGAAAAGCGCATGAAAGCATGAGTACCCACGATGACAACGCCAAATATAAAGACATTTTGGATCTGTGTTACTCTTTTTTCTTTTCTTTTTTCATTCTTTTCTAGGGAGTAAATAGATTTTTTTAATAAAAAAATGGATGGAATGCATCAAACCTTGGAAGGATAGGGTTCTGTTTCTCGGTAGTGTAGGCAATGGAAGCATGGGTGCCCAGATTAACAACGACCACACCAGCGTTCACGGAGGAGAAATGCTCCAACATGCTCTTCTTCCCTTCCCCACGGCTATTTCCATCTGGGGTCTTCAGCCCTGGTGGGCTCTTTGCCACCGACTCGTGAAAAACTGCTAGCATTCTGTTGGCTTCTCCCTTTTGCTTTGATGCAGCGGAAACCGCTCTGTCTTCCTCTTACCTTTCCACGGCCGCTGGTCTGGAGTGCTCGGGACATGTTAGCATGTTGCATGGTTTTTATATTCTACCAGAGTGACGATTCAATACTTCTTTATTATTATTTTTGTTTCAAAATAAAAATAAAAATACTATTTTGTATTTTATTTTTTGATACTTGTAATGATGGTTGGTCGTCTGTCCGAGAATAATAAATAAATGCGGTCGAAATGCCGATAATACCCTCGCCCTCTTCCAGAGACCCTGTTCAAAAGGCGGCAAGATTTGGTGGGGCACTTGGGAATTTCATCTATCCACCAAAGAAAGAAAATATCCCACTGTTAGAAATTGGACGTCTAAGATCGCGGCAGGAGGAGCGTCATTCACCTTCTGACTTCTGTCATTTACGGTTCTATGGATAATACAATTTAAAATTCTGCAGAAGCTAATCAAGCTATGTGATTACTGAAATGCATCCGTACATAATCAGTAAAATGCCAAATAGTAAATATCGATTTATGATGAAAAATAGAATATTAACCAAAAAATTATTATTTTCAATTTATCTTGGTTTGTAGATGAGTATATCTGCAAAATGATAATTTTATTACTACATTTTCAATTTACCTTGGTTTATAGATCTACAAAATGATAAGTTATTGCCAGTAATATTTTCATTTTATTATTTATTTCGATGGACAAATGAACTATTTATCTAGCCTGTGAATCTTTAGGTCCAAAGGCTCTTCGCTAAAATCGCTTCTTTCAATCGCATTCTTAGAAATTGGATGGTTTAATGACGATCAAAGGCTTTTTTACTTAATCCTCCGGTGGGTTTTTATTTTTTAAGCTCCCTTTTATTGAGTTCGTTTCTCCTTTTTATCCGCTTAATTTTGCTATCTTAATTCTTTTTGTAACATAAAGATTTTAGATAATTGCGGTATTAAAAGACCAACGACACTTTATGATTTTCATTTCCTCTGAACAATTTGCTGATGTAAAATTTTAAATATTTTATTTTCCGTTTATAAAATCCATGTCCAATAAAATATGGTAAAACCTACTAAAACTTAGAGTTGTTTCTAAACTTATTCAAGAAAATACAACTTGAATTATTCATATTGTGTAAAAGTTTTGAAAATATGATAAAAAAAAAGATACGATAAATGCAACGATAAGAAATAAATAAGATAAAGGTAAAATAGATATATTAGTTTATGAGTATTTGAATAAAAATGATAAAAAAATATAATAATTATATACGAAAATGCGAAAAAACAATTTTGAAAGAGTAGCGATGAAGAGTGTAAAGTTTTAGATTAAAAATTTTAATTTAAAATATTTTTATTGTATCTAAAATTTTTCATTTGTAATAACTATCCTATTATTTAAACTATTTCTTCATATACTCACGTGTAACTACTTTAACTTTCAATAATTTCTAAATATATACCAATATAATCGAATCTTCCTATTTTAACTTTATTATCTTTACTTATTATCATTACCATATCATATTACAAAATTTTTTTACTAATTTAAAAAATTTTATACTAATTTTATTATTTTCGGAACACATGTAATTTTCCATTCCCATAAATAAGGTGGCAATGAGCGTGCTAGCTCGGGACATAGTTTTGAAGATTATTTAAATATTTTAAAATTTAATGCACGCATCAATCGAACTGTTTAAAATATTTCAAATGAATATTTATTAATGACTGCTTAGAAAAATAAATATGCACAAACTCTCCTAGGAACCTGAATGCTGAATATTATTATGTCTTAAGATGCTTCGGTGCAATCGCTTTACATGAATGAAGTTCAAGTTTTTTTTAATATACTTGCATCCATTTTTACCTACTTGATATTCTAAAATTCACCATACTTATTACATTTAAAATTATTTATTTATCTAGAAAATTAAGTTTCATTTAAATTAAAAATATGCATGAACTTAATTTAACAAAGTGTGTAAAATAGAATATAACAAATTTTTTTATTAGATATTAGATATATTTTCCCTATTTAAATTATTTAAAACGTGGATGAACGATATTATTATACTATAACATCCGTTCTGAATCTGATCTGGAAGAAACCACCGCCTCCACCAGATGCAATGTAAGATGGGTTGTCAACGTGGACTAAACGGTATAACCGGATTAAGCCTTTAAAGAACATGCCACGTCTACGACTCTGCTATATTTGGCTCTTATCTGCAACTAATCGGCAGGTGAGTCACGTGCTAGTCAAACCGACCGACCGACTCGAAATTTCTGTTCCCCAGCTATCTCTTCCGAGCGTCTGTTAACAAAATTAAAATTTTTTACTTTTAATAATTATTATTTTTTAAATATTTTTCACTTTATATATAGCTACATTATTTTTCAATCATTTATATAACTATCCATATATCTAACCTATCTATTCTAATTTTATCTTTTTAGTTCTTATCATTATTCACATTATATGACATCATTTTCTCTACATTTCAAAATATTTTAAAATATTATTATGTTTAAAAATCTTAGAAAAATATATAAACATATCCAAAAACAGCAAAACTTGATTTATATATTAAATACGTCTATATTAACAAGTTTATAAGGAAAAAGCAAAAAAAAATAAAATTAAATGAGTTTTTTAAGGTGGGTTAAATAAGTCATTTATTTAGTTCATGCTAATAAGATCACTTCTCGATATAAAAACATGTCGGCAGTTGATTGAAAATTTACTCTATTTATTGTATTTAGCAAAATTTAAATTTTGATGGAAACTCTTTTATCTATTTAATATCACTATGTATAAGCTTCATCTAGAAATAAGTAAAATTAACACAATAAAATAGTTTTATGTTATATATTAATTTTAAAATAATATTTTTATCATCTAAACCACATAAAATATTACTACTGGTTGATAAATGATTCTATGAAGTATTATTATATTATAATATGTGTGAACGTATCTAATCATTCTTCCTAATTTATATATAAATATATCTATTTTCAAGCAAACATGGGACTTATGAAATTACTTGGATGAAATTTAATTTTCTAGCTAAGCAAATGACGTTCAATATAATAAATAGATTAAATTTTACATTAATCGTTAACATTTTAAAAATTGAAAAGGCACATAAAATTGCTTTTACATAACCCAGGCAACGTTGGGTAATGTGTAAAATTCTGAAAAATGGTAGGAAATGGAAAAAAGAATATTTTGAGAAATGTATGATTGATAAGGGTATAGTTGGAATAAACAAGTTTGTTGTATGTAGTCGGTAAGAAAAATGATTAGAATGTAGGGTAAAAGTGGAAAAAGTAATGTGAGTGGTTGAGTAATAATTGGTCTTGGAAAACTAAATTTCATCGTTTTACCATGATTCCACACTTGCACATTAACAAATGTGCCCTTAGTTACATAAAAAGGAGATAAACAATCCATTAATCATAAAGGCACTTGACTCAATGTGGTGCATCTAGGTACAAAAATCTATTTTTTATTTTTTTGAAATTTTTTTTTGTAAAATTGTTAATCTAAGGGTGTGTCTGACAATTGATAGAAAATGTTAAGTTAAAACTTTTCAATCTAAAATTTTTCATTCTCCACAACTATCATATTTTTTTAATCTATTTTTTTACATTTTCCTATATAACTATCATACTTTTCAATCATTTCTACATAACTATCCACACAACTAACCTATCTATTTTAACTTTATCCTCTTTACTACTCATAATTACCTCTATCATATCACATCATTTGACCACTTTTACTCTCCAAAACTTTTCATCAAAAGTTTTATTCATTTCCAAACACACTCTAAGTATATTCGACATATTATATTTTTATTATTTTTGAAGATCTACACATTTTTTATTTTTAAAAAATAAGGGTATTTTAGATATTTATTTTATCTAAAATACCATTATTTTTAAAAAAATCAAAAAATATATGTAAAAAGTCTCCAAAAATGATAAAACTTAGAACATATGTTATATACACTCATATTATTAATAGTTTTATAAAAAAATCAAAAAAATACAAAAAAATAGATTTTTCACCGGAATGCTCTAAATAGCAACCCAATCATAAAAAGCAAGGCTTATACGAAACCATTCATCTTTCATATGCACTTGATTGAAAATCAAGATCTTCGGGTAGATTCATCTAAAGATGAGCTAGGAAACTATTGTAAAGCAGTCATGGGCTCATGGCGGAGTTTGCACTAGATATCCCATCCCATCAAATCCAATCCAATCCAATCCAATTGACTGCAATATCCACACGTGTATTGCGGTTCCCACGCCCCTCGAAAACAGAACGAAAAACATAGCACGCGAAGGGAGCACGGCAGCCTATAGCGCTGACAGTTAGCACGTGCATGCAGCCATGGGTGCAAGCGGGCCTTGGGTTTGAACTTTGAAGCCAACCCAGCCCCCTTTTATTATTGTTATTATTGTTATTATTATTATATATTATTATATATTTTAATCCAACCCAATTTTGAACCGCTGTTCTCCAACCCAACTCAGCCTATTTTCAAAAACTTTCCGACCCAAACTTTCACAAAATGAGGGTCCGATGGATCCGAACTGCAATCGGAACTACAATCGCAGATTCTTGTTGAAGAAGGCAGGAATTGCGGAGTTCAAGAATCGAAAATCAAGAATCTATCTGTGCTGATCTCATCTGACCAAGGCCAGTCTCTCTACAAGAAAAAGGAAACCTTCTAACTGACTAGAGAAAGTACATACACACGATACCCACTCTCTTCCTCTTTACAGTTGACAAGTCCATTCTTATAATATTTTCACCACTTGGTATGCACGACGTCCTCAAGGTTAAACAAAAAAGCAGCATTTTCGCCATTCGATCTCTGCGTGCACACACCCATGAAAACTGACGTCAAACACCTCGCCTGGCCGACCAAGTTTAGTTCTGTCACGCAGACATTTTGTTGCAGAACCATTAATACAAGTGGCCTACAGTTCCCTGTTGGGTCTGATGGTTTTGTGGAATGGGGTTGGGGATCCATTGCAGGACCAACTCACAACGTGTTGCCACTTTTGAAGGCATGCTCTTTATCTCTGGAGAGATTTCCCACACTGAAGTCCAAGACAGGCCTCCCGGGAATAGGGAGAACTTCCCTCCTTTGCCCAGCTAATCTTTTCGGCATGCTGTTGCTACCAATCACTGGAAATATTGGCTTAACAAAATCAACAGTTCCTCCAGTATTGAGAGTAGAGAGTGGAACATGCAGTAACGTTTCTGAAGATCTATTTCTGTTCTTGCTATGGAAGCTTGGACTCCCCTGCAATGATGGTTCATGCCATCATGAATGCTTAGGAGCAAAGGTGATCCCCCCCCCGGGTCCCCACTCACCTTGCCCCAGTGAACTGAAAACTCCCTCAAGCAAATACGACAGATTTCCTTTGTAGACACCTTCAAGGAACAAGGAATATTCCTGAAATTAAATTTTTTGTCCCATTTTGGTCTTGTTGTTTTTCTCATCATAATTTCTACCCTGCTCCCATGCTTGCACGAGCGTTTATTTCTCCCCTAGATCAAGTTCTTTTCGCCTTCTGCATCAGCATCGATAGCAAACCAGGTTCCTTCCACTGTTGGCATCAAAAGCTAGCATAGTCAAATAATTCTCCGCTCTTCCCCATATTTGCATGGGCATTTATTTCTCCCTTAGATCGAGTTCTTTTCGCTTTCTGCATCAGCATCGATAACAAACCACGTTCCTTCCATTGTTGGCATCGCTAGAAGAAGAAATCCATGTTCCAAAAAATTCTCGCTTCATCCGAACCATAGCAATATTCCATTTTCCCTCTTTCAAGATATGACGCTGAATTATTATTTTCTCCTTTTGAAGAGAAATGATTTGGTTTAAGGAGGTTGGCAGGCATGGACAGGGACAATCATCTTGATCCACAACAGCCACAAAAGCCCTGCTCATATTTCTGAGCTTTCCGACTTGGATTTAAACAGATTTAATTACAGCCTAGGTGTAGTTTCATCATAAGTGGGACAGATGTCAGTCCCTTCTTAGTTTTCATTGAGTTAGATTCGATACAGAAGCAGGCCTACACCTCTTTAAAGGAAGCACAATCCCTGCAAATTTCACCAGAAATCTCCACAAGAACAGATCCCACCCTTAAAGTGATGGAATCTACTGCTGTCCCTGACAACGATGTCACGTTCAAAGAATTTCGATATTAGTTTGGTGAATTGATGGCAATCGCCACAGACACGAAGGTTCTTGGTTATACGTAAGGGAGTTCCTTTGGAGGTGGAAATCAAACCAAAGGCAATGGCTAGCCTCTCGCTATGGCCCATCAACATTTTTCTCTTTTCCTCTTTTCCCACATCATGCAAGACATATTTGATATCGGCCAAATAGCCACCTTCCCTTTCCAACTTACTCGTCACTTCACTCAGCTTCGAATAAATTTCTACCGTGCATGGATGAGACTTATCTCTCGCAGTAAACGAGTGCACTTTATTTGCCACCTCAATCCAACTACATGCAGGACTTTTCCTCAATCCTTTTTCTTTCATTCTCAGCCTAACCTCTTCAACATCTTTCCATCTTTCTGCAGCAGCAAAGACATTTGACACAAGTACATAATTTCCAGGATTTTCAGGTTCCAACTCAAGAAGCTTCCGTGCTGCAACTTCTCCTAGTATATTATTGGAATGCACCCGACAGGCCCCAAGGAGAGTACACCATACTGTGGCTGTTGGTGTGATTGGCATCTTTTTCACAAACTCATATGCATCATCCAAATGAGCAGAACGACCAAGAAGATCAACTATGCAAGTGTAGTGTTCTGGCCAAGGCTCCAAAAGGAAATCATTTCTCATGATCTCCAAATATCTTTTGCCTTCATTGATCAATCCCGAATGACTACAAGAATAAAGAAGCGCCAAGAAGGCAACATGATCAGGTATCAAACCAATTTTCAGCATTTCTTGAAACAGATTGATAGCTTCCTTTCCACGACCGTGCAACCCTAAAGCATTGATCATGCTAGTCCATAAGACTAAATCATTAGATCTTATCCTACTGAAAAGTTTATAAGAATCATGTACAGTTCCACACCTAGCATACATATCCACCAGGGAACTCCCCAGAGATCCATCCATGGGGAACTCTTTCCTGACAAGGAATCCATGAATTTCTCTTCCCTTCCTTAGAGAAGATAATCTTGCACAAGCTGAGATTACACTCGTGAGGGACACCATGTCAGGCTCAACACCGTCTTCTACCATATCATAAAACAAACTAAGGGCCTCATTTGCCAGCCCATTCCGAACAAAGCATGAAATCATGGTTGTCCAAGACACAACATCTTTATATTTTATCAATTTGAACAATTGATAAGCAAACTCAGTTTCTCTACATTCTCCATATAAATCCATTACTGCATTCTCCAAAACAAGGTCAAATAACCCATTCCTGAGGATGTAGCCATGCAGTTGCTTTGCGTAAGGCATGCACTGCAAACTGTTACAAGCTATTAGGACACTGCCCATCATCATTGGATCCACTTTCAACCCCTCATGCTGAACCTCTCTAAATAAATCTAGCGCTTCCAAACAATAACTATTTTGTGCAAGACAAGCAATGATTGTTGTCCAGGTTATAAAATCTTTGTTGGGCATTTTATTGAAAATATGGCCAGCATAGCGCACACAGGAGCACTTAGTATACATATCTATTAGTGTGTTTCCAACCTGCAAATCCGAATCTATATCATTTTTAATTGCATAAGCATGTAGCTCCTTTCCCTTCAATAGAATCCTTAATCTACTCAAAGCCGAAGCAATGCTTATGACAGAGACCGGATCGGGTTTCAGATCTGCTCCCTGCATTTTTTCGAAATATACAAGTGCTTCATTATAAAAGCCATTTTGCACACAACCTGAGATTATTGAATTCCATGATATGCTATCTTTCTCATCCATTGCACAAAACACACTAAGAGCCTCATTCATTCGAGTAGAACTTGCATACATTACAACCAACGCATTAGATCCAATGACTCCAAGTTCACCTCCAGATTTCAGTACAGCAGCATGGATTTCCATCCCAGATTTCAGAAACGATAGTTCTGCGCAGGCTTGAAGAACACCCACGGCAGTGTACGAGTTCATTGAAATCCCAATTTGTTGCATGTCCCTAAACAGCCTCAATGCCTCTAAAAACTTCCCATTCTGTGAGTATGCTGATATTATAGAATTCCACGACACAACATCCCATCTCTCAGGCATCCTGTCAAACAACATCCTTGCCTGATCAACATCATCACACTTAGCATACATAGCAAGCAAAGAATTCACCACAATAACAACTGAAATGAGCCCACTTTTAATTGCCAGACCATGAATCTCAGTCCCCCAACGTAAATTCTTTGCACTGGCACAGGCTTTTAGAACCAAACTTAGAGTGCAAGCATCAAAAGGAGCCCTTCTTGCCCGCATCTCCTTGTACAATCCAATGGCTTCATAAGCCACCCCGCGAGAAGCATAGGCTCCGATCAACGCATTCCAAGTATACACAGACCTATCAAGCATTTCATCAAATACTTGGTGAGCATTGAAAAGGGAGTCACATTTTCCATACATGAACACGAGCTTCGTACTCAAGAAAACATTATCTAGGCTATTCGATTTGAGCATGTGTGCATGGATTTGCTGGCCTTGGGCAAGTGCCTTTTGGGCAGCGCATAGCTCAAGGATATGTGCATAGTTCTGTTGATCCTGTTTTAAACAGAATTGGGCGCTGCTGAAGGAGAGGAAGGCGTTTTCTAGTGAGGAAAGGCTGCATGCAGGTTTTGGCGGGAGTTTTACAATTTGCAGGGGCGGCGATCGGCAGGCGGGGCTCCCGATGGCTGAGGTTGAAAATGAACGGATGCGACGATGGCAGTGGTACTGGTGGAGGCACATCATCACTACTTCAATTAGATGGGCGCGGTGAGCTCTGCCGCACCCAGAGTTTATGACAAACAGAACTCGTTGGAAATCGTCAGGACTCAAGAGGGAGGGGGGAAAAAGGACGAAGATTCTCATCCATTTCTCTCCACTCACTTTTAACGAGCGGTGATCATTTACACGCATTTTCGACCGGGCCTAAAAAAATATATACAAATATTCAAAAATAATATATCTTGATCTATTGATAATCACATCTAGATTAACGACTTCAAGAAAAAACCGTAAAAATGGCTTTGAGAGGGGTTTTCTTGATCAGTTAGAAATGTCCTTATTTCCCACCGGTCACAAGTAATCAGTTTCCACTTTTAATAATTACACTTTTCTATATTATCATCCGTATTTTTATTATAATTTTGTATATTTATATCAAATTACCACAATATCCCTGTATTAAAAGTTAAAAAATATATATACAAATATCCAAAGTTAATGATATTGATTTATGGATAATACACATCTAAATTAACAATTTCATTAAAAAACGTTTAAAATGAATATGAGATTGGGTTTTATTGACCGGTTGGAGATGTCCGACAAACAGCTTACACTTTTAATAATGACACTTCTCTTTATTATCATCCATATCTTTTTGTTATTATTTTGTATGTTTATATCAAAATTACTATTTATTTTATGGCTAATAGGACCTCCTTTCCTTAATACAACGCTCCATTATATTTTCTTTATGTTTCTTTCCGTAAAAGGATTGTCAAGATTATAAATTGGGGAATCATTTCTATGAATGTTTGCATGGAATTGTAGAAAAAAAAAGTTGCTTTTTCCACTTTCTATAATATATATAAATATATTCTGTGTTTATTTTCAAATTTAAACAAATTTATATTCACCTTAAATGATGTTAAGTATTTATAGTATATAAATTTTCAATTAAAATAATTTTTGACATCGTAGATATTTACATGTTAAGGATTTCAATTCAAAGGAATCAATTTCATGAACGAAAAATTCACGTAAATGCCGCTCCATTTATGGGGTATCTTGATGACTATATGAAATCAACTCTATCTATTATGTTTAGAATTATTTGTCTAACTATAAAACTAATTTTCATATCAATCAAACTACTGCACACTGGGCTTATCTGATAAAGTATAAAATCAAAATAATAAAATTATTTAATTTGTATATAAACTTTCTGTTATCAGTTCAATATCTAATCTGTCTATAAATTGTCTAAATCATTTTTCTCAGATAGATGAATGACTATAAACTATTTCAACATTTTAATGCATTTGTAACTGAACTTTAGTCTTTTTCATAACTTATGTATAATTATATATTGCATTTTAAAGCATGTAAGCCCACTCTAAACTCCGACTAAAATATATATATATATATATATATATATATATATATATTAATTACTATAACAGAAATATCGTAGTTTAAAATAATTTTTTTACTATAACAAAAATAAATGATATTAAATAATATTACCGTTTGTGAATTTGGATTTATCATTAAGATGGCACCCTAATAAAGAGTTTCTAAAATCGATACCGATGAATTGAAACTCATGTATTGATTTATGGTTTACATAGTGGCTTAACAGATAAAAAGAAGTTCAAAAACAGAAAGGGTGACCACTTGAATGCACCCCTCCATATAAACGGTTGTAGAAAATCACTCTCGAGAAGGATAATCATTTGGATTTCTAGGTATGGATGGCTATGGCAAGCAAGATAGAACGCCCATAATAGAATTCAATTTAAAATGGAGTATAGTTTATTATCGGATCATTCCTCTTATACCCATAACAATTACACATAATTTCTAATATATCCACAATATTTTATAAATTCCTTTTATACTCATAATATTTCGTCCTAAATTCTTCCATACTCACGCCCTTAAAACCATCTTTATCTATCCCATTGAAAAGACGATTTTGCCATTTTAAATTTTTTATAATTAAAATAAATCAACCTTAATATTACTTTCAAGTTATTTAATATCTTATATTAATAATTTACTACCATTAATTGAGTCATGTCAAGGTTAAATTATCTCAATTAAAATTTTTTAAAAGGGCAAAATCATCTTTTCAATGGGTAGATAACGATAGTTTTAATGGCATAGATATGAGACGAATTTATGGTAAAATGTTATGAGTATATAAAGAAATTATGAAATGTTGTAGGTATATTAAGAATTATATGCAATTATTATGGGTATAAAAAGAATTATCCCGTTTATTATCCTTAACAGCATAACACTCGAGGCAGAATCTCTGATGTAAGCAATTCTAGAGACATCTTGATCGAAGAAATGGGTCAATAATTAAAAATAAAGTATTAGATAATTGGCCTTCACAAGCACTAAGTCCAAGAGACGGGGAACTGGATGCAGAATCCAACGTATATTTACAATTATTGATGTACAGATAATTTTATCCAGTGTGTACAGTAAGAGCCAAAGAAATAATACAGCATACACGATACAAATCACTAAATGGACATAAATATCCATGTTTATACAATTACTGACGATGACCTTCCGGAAGACCAACGACCTTGTGAAATGGCACAGTCCTCTTTGGTAAAGAACCATCTTCTTCGTCATCATCAAATTCCAACATATAACTGCTCCAACAGGAAGTCAGCTAAGTCATTTTCTAGCAAAATGAAAATGTATATGATGCTACGAAATGCATGTTTAAAAGATATATGAGATAGGCACGATCGGACTAGAATTTAGTGACAAGCATTGTAGATGCTAGGAAGCATGGATAGAGAAAAGCCAATTTAGGTTGTGCATCGATGAGGGTAATTGAGTTCCTCAAATACTCCATGACGCTATTTCCATAAAAAAATAAAACATGAACATGCTGAAAAAAAGCCACCAAAATATAATGAAAATGTTGATGCCACGTTCAATTTTATGCTTTGACCACGCTTTGTTTGCAACAATCGTGAATTAACAAGACACAAGTTAACCTAACGATAGCATGTGCAGGTAAGAAGACGAAAAGGAGATTTAGGTGATTTTGCAAACTGATGCCAAGAATTGTACTAAATATGAGAAATATACGAGTAGAAGATCATTAAGGCAGCAAGAATAAGGCCGAAAAACATTAGTAGGGGTCCCCCTACAAGTAGGATGTCAAAATATTTAGGCCTATAGAGGCCGTAGCTGAGATAAACAAGATAGCATGATAACAACATTCATACGGATAATTTGATTTTGGGGCGAAACTGCATATTATAATAATAATGATGATAGAATAACAAGACATAAAACTGCAGATAAAATAATCAGCCAGCCTTCTTTGCAAAATGTCAATGAAATTAGAGTAAACTTTCAACAATACAGGGGAAAAGAAAACTCACTCATCGGTTTTCCTCTGAATTTCCCAAATAGTTGCCAGAACCCAAATGCATGGAAGAAATCATTGTTAGTTTCTGAAAAGGCTAATGGATAGACAGATGAAAAATAAGTAACCAACAAAGTAATTGTGAGGGAAAAAGATGCATGCACACGAACAAACACAACAATTTGCTAACAAAATAATGTCTCCACAGACAAACAAGCTGTCAAAAATGACTTGCAAGAAGTGCCAAATGAACTTAAGATCGATGACTGCCGCTTGGAACTTTGGTTCAAATAGATGTGCTTGAACTTGAAGTAGTACTAGAGGTAGAAAAACCCTTTGAAGTTGTGGAACAATACCAAATAAAAATGCATAGAATATGGATATACATACAATGGGCAATAGCATCAAATGAGACTAAAAAAGCTTTTCGATAATCTGAAGGCAAAGTAGAGTCACTAATTACCTTACGGTGATTGACAACAGTAGCCTTATACAGTGCTGTAGTTCCAGGATAGACTGCCAAAACAGGTTTCCCAACTGGGAAATCTGTTGCTGTAGAAGGATTCTCTCGTTTTGGAAAAGGAATAATGCGTGACATTGGTAATTTGTACTTCCTGCATATAAAGAAATGAAATATACCTACTAGTATATTTAGATGAGGTTTAGATGATGAGCAGAAAAGGATAGTTTTCAAAAGATAAAATGTAATCCAATGACATTACAAAAGGATCTAACTGCTACATTGTACATGCATTTCAGACATTAACCTGGGAGATTGACAAAGTGAGTAAAAAGTTTAACTATGACTCTCCCAAACAAGTAATGTCAAACCATCCATGATAGGTTGTCAACATTATAGATATTTTAGGACTGGTAAAGAGGGAAATCCTAACTGAAACGACAGATTAGTGTTTCAAAAATCTATGTTCAACAAGAAAGAAGAGGAAACCAAATGGTTATTATAGAATATGGCACCTTTGGGTACTCTCCTCATCGTCACCAGGTTCCTCATCAAGTACTTCGAATCTAAAAAAAAGTTTAGCTGGTTGTTAGATCCAGACAATCAAAATGAAAAAGAAGGCAGACAACTACTAGAAAAACCCTTCAGATGTCAGGATATTATTATATGCACCTGGGTGCACTTAACTTCAGTGCACCTCGGTATATTTAACCCATTTTTTTTTAATTTTTGAAACTTTTTCATATAACTATTAATCTAAATGCATTTAACATGTTTATCAATTTTTACTATTTTTGGAGATTTTTATATTTTTAAAAATTACTTAATGTCACTGATTTTTAAAAATCGAAAAAATATTGAAAAATCTTAAAAAATGGTAAAAATTGTACACATTAACAGTTATGTAAAAAAAATTTCAAAAAAATAAATAAATTTTAATGGGTATTTGCACCCAAGTGCACCTAATCGGCTCCCTCAGATGTCACCATCTCATGTGATTTTCTGAAATGCATCAAGAGTGACAATAAAATGATTTTTTCGAGTGTTACAATTAATATATTAACATGCTTTTAGTTGTAGGTGAGTATTTACAATTTATGTCCTCCCAAAAAGATTTAATTCATGAAAAAAATAACATTAAATGATAATACTAAAATCACACCCCCACCATTGAAAGATTTGGAACAACATGCAGAGTTTTTACCAAAAAAAGAACCCTGTAACAAGGTTCTAATTTATGAATGATAATAGTACCAGATCTGGCCATCGGAGACTCAATGTTTGTGATATTCATCACACAGTTGTAGCACTTAAAACTTTTATTTGTGGACATCAAGAATTTTTTCTTCTGCATGTTTAAATGTAGGATGTTGGAGTTCTCCACTTCTATTTAAGGTTCATTGCACACATATGCTACATAAAATTAACATTAACCACCTTCTAGAAAGTTATTCAATTTCTTTATCGTCCGTAAAAGGATGATAGGTTTGAACATTTTCCAAATGGATATGCACAGCATTATGGTTTTCTCGAATATCTTGTATCAAAGGTCAGAGTATGCATGGCTGAAGATTAAGAAGACAATTAAACAGATAATGATCAATATTTTCCCTTATTTTAGGCCTCTAAAGTCTAAACATTACATATGGCCGAGAGATAAATGAGAAAGCTGATAAATGGAACCAGAACTTACTCCTTTGCCTCCCTATCAAAGTGCATCACTTTCACGACAAACCATTCATCTTTATCAGCATCATCAGTATTGACCCGAGCTGCAACCTGAATATATAAGTACAAATAAGATTTTTTTAAAAAAATTGCCTCAGGAATACAAAATTGGTTAATGACAACAATTAATAATAGTATTTCTCAAGAGTTTATTAAGATTACTGGGCAACATTCTGACAGACCAATACTTGATGAATTTATACAACTGCTTATTAATGTAAAAAGTCATTAAGTCACCTGCTCTCCCTTGAGATTAGCTGCTTGCTCAAGTTGGTTCCGCAAGGAAACAGCTGGAGAAAATCTTGGCATGTCTGAATCAGCGGCCTTCATCCTTTTCTTCTTTTGTTCACTAACTTCTGCAAGAAACTTAACTTGCAATTTTCAGATAAACAAACTATAAATTATCAAACAGGGTTAAAGTTGTATTACAAAGCAAAATTTTTGAAAAATTTTCATTGATGTCTTCCAAAGGAAGTCTTATTTCAAAGATGGACAACCATCAACTCTCATTTCAACATCCCTGGAGAAGGCCTACATTTAGTAGTACGTGAATGAAACCCAAGAGTCAACATTTTGAAACCAAAATCAACCTTGACAATCAGATAATGCAAAATTTTACCGAAGAACACAAACACCTATTATAGATATGTATCAAAGTTATAGTGAAAAGCTACACTGTAGGAAATGCATCATATCATCATGTCAAGACAACAAGATAATGCTTTCTAGCATATTCAGGAAATAGATATGACAAACAGCTACTTAATGTGGATATGCACCAATCTTTTTCCGTTGCGCTGTTGAAACTCCAGATTGGATTAGATTATCCAGTTGATTAGCTAGAGCACTTGAAACACTGCACCAGAGAAAACAATGTTATTTTCAAGAAAATCTTTTTCCTCACGAAATTTCAATTTTTTCAAATATTATAATCCAAAAGAGAAAATAATACACAGCCCACAGATTTGATGTAAGCCACAACAGTTATCTCCACTAAATGGAAGCAATGATAGCAATCTTTTTGCTAACTTCAATAAAAAAAGAACCAGTATGCAAAATTTCCTTTGTTGTTTTCTTCACTTCTTTTCTTAATTCTCTACTGGATTAGGGCTGTCAAGGTATTGGATTTGGAATGGATATAACATGATCCAGTTATAAAATTTTGAATATCCAAATTCAAATTCTGATTCAATGGAACTTCCAAAACTACGATCTGAATTCGACTTAATATTATATAAGTCTTGATTTGCTTCAAACCTTTCAAGTGATTATCGAGTTCCAATTAAATTTAAAATTTTTTTTTAATAAGACAACGAGAAAACCAGCTATTCTATAAGGGGCAAAATGTTAGGCACATAAAGAACCACATATATATAGAATGATTATAGCAAAAATGAGAATGCTGAGGTAAATAAGTGGTAAAATGGGAAAAAATAACATTAGACACGAAGTAATCTGAGATAATCTAAAGGTGAAACCAATAGGCTAAAAAAAAAAAAAACACACACACACACACACACACACACACACTAAGTTGGTATAGGCATGTTAAATGAAAACTTGAAATAACACCAATTAGGAGAGTTAAGTTTATTCAAATAGAATGCGTTGAGAGAATGATAGGATGACCCAAAAAAAGTGGATAGAAATAATTAAATAAGATATGAAGAATTAGAGATTACTGAAAAGATAGTTCATGATCGTAAACAATGGCATAATAGGATCCATATAGTTGACCTCACATGGGTGGAAAACAACTTATGATGATGATGATATCAGTCTTGATTCTTCCAATTGTGTTAACTTTATTTTTTCTCTTTCCAATTTTAAGATATAATTATCCTAAATATTACAGGATTTATAATTTAATATTTTATCAAATTCGAATCAAGATCAAAGCAAAAATAGATAAGGTATCTTTGAATCCGGATCTGATTAAGAATTGGACCTTATTTATTAGATGAGCTTGATTCAAAAATGAGTTCATTAGTCCAATTTTCAAATCAAGCCGAACTAAATGAAATTCAGATAAAGAACAAATTCATTGGCAAATTGATATATTGATAAACAACAAGATAGAAAAGGCAATTTGTCATCTTCAATTGTGTGTGAAATCTCAACTAGTGGAAGCAAAACAACAATAATAACTAACAGAATATAGTGATGTCAATTGTATTTCCATGAGACATTTTATTACCACCACCACTAAAACCTCTCCTCTAAATACTCCAGTACATCACCAAACATGACTTCTACGTGGAACAACTACGGATACAATCTTGTCTTAAACCTCTCTCCATATGAAATCAAGCTCTCATCTATGGAAGCAATTGGTAGTCAAAAGTGACGAGTGTTGACCGGATTAAAGCATGACCCAACTATCTATAACTATTAACTGCATAGAGATAGTATGGGAAAAACCCAGGATCCAAGGATTTGAAGACCATTACATATTACAAGGACGAACACATTAAGTTTGGTTAGAATTTCATTCAACTACCATGATGGACTTTCAAGAAAAATTTTAGTACAACTGAAACCAGATAATTCCCTTCTATATTCTTATAATGGATTAATTTTGCTTTGCTTTTAGTTAGTTCTGAGCTTACCAACTGGCATATAAGGTTACTACAACAACTGGTCACACATGCAATGCAGGGAGAACACACAAAACAATAGCCTTTGAAAAAAATAAAAAGGCATACTCTGCTTCATTTTCTGAGAGTTCTTTTGCTTGAGCATAAAATCCTCTGAGTCTATTTAGCAAAGTATCTCCAACCTTCTCAGTCACCACCTCTGGATCTACATTTTCAATTAAAGAGTAAATTATAAAACAAAATGACTAGCCTAATTGATTGGATGGAAAAATCAGAAAGGAAAAAGAAGAGAAATAAATTTGAGCCAATACTACAAGGACAATGTAGCCACAAAGAGGACAAGTTTTTTTAAAAAATTATATTGTAATGATTCTAAATTTTAAGTACTCTACAAGGCTCAGTGGCCCTTTGCATGGATAATGGATCTTCAGGAGCTCAAATTCATACAGTTATAAATATCGATATTCTCTGGGGTTAGGGCATCAGAGATTGCAAAGTGAGAATCTATTTGAGTAAGACATGTTGTTATCTCTGAGAGAAAAGCTGGAATTAATTTCTGAGTCATTGAATCAGTGTTTTTCTATGGTGGACTGTCTTAAAGGCAGGCCATATAATCTTGCGTGTTTAATTGAGCTCCAACGCATTCTCAACGTGATACATTTTTCATTTTTCATTTAACACACTCCACTTTTCCTGTATAACCATTCCGTGAAGAATTTGGCATACTCCACTCGATTTTAGATTAACAAAAAAAATTAATTGGACAGTGATTAATGAAACTTCTAATGTCTGCTACCATGAAAAAATGATTTGGACAATCTGACCATACTGATATATCTATCATAAGCCAATGCAAATTATGCAAAGAAACTTGCGTCGACACCACCGCCTGGTAAGTGGTAACACCCTCGCGCATGATTAAATATGGGGAAGAAATTTGCTTGCAACTCGTCTACTTGGCAGGGAGAGTTTATTAGACATTATTCCAGCCAGCATCAATAAATACGCCCATTCGTTCCGTTCGAATCAATGTGATCGAATTCAGCCAGAAATTGTCAAGGGTTTCTGAAAATCTTCAACAATCACAGACGAGATGGGTTTTTGAAATCTTCAACCATAAAAAGGAACACAGAATCGCAGCAGGACATAGAAATAGCAGCCCGTGCAAAAGGCACTGCCTACATTGATCCAAACCAACGGAGAACTGTAAGCGGGTCACGAAAAACCGGAAGCAGACGTAGGCAACCCACCGATGCCCCATAACTTGCCCAAAACTCCCACCTCGATTGAAATTAATCGCGAACAGACTAGTATTTCAACAAATGGTACGACCGAAGTCAGAGATTACCAAAAAGCATACGGAATTTTCTCAAATTTCACGAAATCAGACACACATCCTCGAACGTCACTAGAAATTTATAATTTCCGATAGCAGCAAGCAAAAAATGAAGAGTATTAAGCTGGGCAGACAACATACTCGATTGGAGCTTTTTATGGATCTTGTTGATCTCTCCGAGAACATCGTCCAGCTCCTTCCTCAACCGATCCAAATCCTTGGAGTGGTCGAAGACCTGCCCAATCTCCGTCGTCATCTCCACTCTCTCTATCTTTCCCCCTCACTGGAATTCCATTCCGAATTGTCCAGAATCATCGCTACGGCTTCCTTCCATCGCTTGTATACACTGCCTAATAGGCCGCACTCTAGGGCCCACGTCAGATCGTCCCAGCGGATAAAGTTCTTAATCCGGAGACTGGGCCACGCCCATGTGCAACAGATCGCATTGGAAGCAGGGCAAAGGATTGATTTAGAGAAAGTTCGATTATACTTTCTGATTGGTGATGGTAAAAGTTACAAAAGTCGGGACTGGCACATCAATTGCAGCAGTCCGGGGGAGTATATGAAGCAGGCCGAGCGGATAAGTGGATCGTGCGCATTTCTTAAGCATGGTCCACACGTACGATGGATCATCTTATGGTCGATATATCTGCAACGTAGTAAAAGGTTAATAAAGAAAACAAATATAAACGGCTTTAAGGTTTCCGACAAGCTACCAAGTGGATGCGGGCAGACAGCAGATCCGAGTTAGAATCTCTTGTGGGTCAGACTTTATGCTTTGTCTCCAATGTGGATTATTAAGCTTAATTGCAATATAAGATAAAATGTAATATTGTACAATTAATGAAAAAAATTTCAACGAGTCTCAAATAATTAGAAAAATTACAAAAAATAAATATGTGAATCTGTTTTTTCACGAATGCTTTTCCATAGGAATTCAGGTATAGATGTTTATGCTTTTCCACAGAAATTCAGGTATGTCTACCTGCTGTGCCAATATCAAGAATTTATGCTTTAAATTCAGCGTTTTCCAAATTTATACTCCTCAGTTGGTCGCAAAGACGCAATTGGAATTCGGCTAATCACTTGCTCAATGTTGTTTGTAGACATGGCCAAAAATAAGCGGGTTTCACACTACAATACTTTTTTCTGTTAATTATATTACAATAAACCATCTTCCAATCTCTGTTCTTTATTTACTCAACTTCAATATGTAACTTCAATGCTACGTATTACCGGTATCGCTTCCATTTATCCGCTAACGCAGGATTCTGGGAAATTATGCACGAAGGGAGCGTTTGGCATGGTGCAGAAGTTTTAAAAAGTTGATTAAACATCTTTAACAAACCACCCCACTTCCAAATTATTACTTCTATATTCTAATTATTTTTTAATATATTTAATCTCTTTTCTCACAATCATTACCTTTACCTCTTATGTAACTCTCTTCTTAAAATTTTCTTCGCAAAATTTACCCAGCTTTTATATCATCCCATACAGGGTACTAGGAAATGAGAGATTATATTCCAATTAATATATATATATATATATATATATATATATATATATATCACAGTAAAAATGGGTAAACTAAAATTGTTGTGAAAAACGAAAACAAAATTGAGAATTAAAAAACCGATCCCATCTTTTTGACGGGACCATCAGCAGGCAAGAATTCTACCCAATTCATTTTTCACTTCGACCTGTCAGCTGACTTATTCTGATGGATTTTACAGAACTCAAACAGTCAACAAACCGAAGATTTGAACCTGGTCCAACCAAACTGCACTATCAATTAGCTCCTTCCAAAGTCTCCACGACGTAAAAGAAACATTCCCATCTCGAAACAAGGACAGTGATCCAGAATTGGTGTCTACCATCCGAGAGCTAGAAAACATATTACTGATCATTAATCGATCCAGCCACATAATTTTGGAAAATAACAAAAAGAACTAAATTTATTAAGTTAATCCTGTGTATCTAAATGACTACAACATAATCACAGGAGAAACGCAATTCCTACTCTGATAAGTAAGAAGCGAAACAACAAAATATGTCATCAGACCCTGTTGTATGCAACTGACTTGCTGAACAGACGGCGGATATAAACAACCTGAAGGCCACTTGCAACTGCCAATGCGAGGTATTCTGCAAGTGTGTAAAAGACAAGCCGCCTCCTAGTGCTCTCATTTGCTGCAAAAGCCAGAGGAAAAAAAGTGAGGCAATGGGGAATGAGGAAAGTGGGTAAAAAAGGATGACATGAGGGTGGTAAAGCAAAGCCACAGAATGCCGTGGTACTCTGCTGGAATAGTCGATAGTAGCCATTAGAAAATAACCACCGATTTCTCATTCTACTAGCAATAGAGGGCATCCATTGACCAAATTCAATCCCCTTTGGCTACCAAGCAACAGATGCCCAATGCATAGGAAAGAATTACAAATCAGGCAAGGAATTATGAGTATGAATTGCTAACACTAACCAGTTAGAGTTGTAGAGAAAACTCAATTTTTCCCATCAATACTTCTAATATCACCTAATTTTACTTTTAGAATGAGCATAAATTGGAAATATTATAGCAAATTGCAAATGTCCGAATTGAATATACAAGAACTCTGTGAATTCCCAAACTTGAATTGGTGTCAGACGAATTAAAACAATGTGAACAGCATTGTTAAAGACTAGATATATCTGAATTCAGTGTCTCTAAAATAATAAAATCAAATTTTCATTATTCCTTCATATGTCCGCCTCATAGTCAATAAATCCACACAGGGGAGTAACTTACTATGACGATGACGAGCATCACGTGCTTTCAAGTATTTCTGCTCTGCTGTAACCGATTCCAATGCCTCTCTAAGCTCTGCAATCTTCACATTAATGGGATCCAAATGCTCTGTAAAACCAAAGAAAAAAAGATTAACAGAAAATTTCTTGACATCACATGGGACACCCGTGGAAGTCCAGGAAGGGCACAACATTAAAACTGATATGGCAATTAATAATAGGCAATCTGTTTCACGCTGTGGCAAAACAGTAGGAGCAAGAGAAAGGAAGCCCAGTTTTGGAACTCACCATCTTTAGCAAGGTCGTGCTCATTAGG
The DNA here is from genome assembly GCA_030490835.1 of Annona cherimola. Taxonomy (NCBI): domain Eukaryota; kingdom Viridiplantae; phylum Streptophyta; class Magnoliopsida; order Magnoliales; family Annonaceae; genus Annona; species Annona cherimola. The sequence goes on from CM059974.1 coordinate 12,940,681, forward strand.
AATATGCCCAACATGGATGTAGAAAGATACAGTCTCCGGTGTCGAGTAAGGATTGTGAAAACAGAATTTGTACATTCCACTTCTTGGGGCCTTGAACTCAAACTTATCCCCAGACGTTCCCTTCAGTGAATGCACCGTATTACCAGATGGAGTTGTCACCTGCACATAACCATAAGAAATTTAAATTTCTCGTGACATGACATTAAAAAAATGCTGGCAATAGTAATCACAAAATTAACATTAGAGTGGCGGTAACACTAAGTTCAAAGAAAAACAACAACAATACTGACAAAATTGACACCTACGATTAGTGTTACGAGGAAATTATATGACTACCAATTGTTTAGTGCTGGCAAAAGAATACTTTACCTAGCATTCTCCCAGTTCAAAGGACAGAAAATAGGAAATTTTTTAATAGATGTGTTGAAGGGCCGACCCAGTGCATGGAGCTCCCACAAGGTGTCCAAGCACACTGCTTTATCCTTGCTTTATTACAAAGAGATTGTTTTCAGTTAGTCAAATCTGCAACCTCTAGTCACAAAGATAGCAACTTCTACCCTTGTACCAAGGCCTGCCCTCATTTTTTCGCAAAAAAAAAGGTGGTCTGCCCTCATTTAACAGGTGTTTCCATACTAATAGATAAAGCCATATACATCTTTTTCATGTTGCGTTTACTAGAACCACTGAATATCATGTATTGGTGCTTCAGCCAGATTTTGTTAATATCATCTAGCATGAGAAGTTCTAATCCAATGTCCAAATACTGTACAAACTATCCACTTTATGTATTCATCTTAGATCAAAATACAGAATATGGTTATAAACCACAAGTAGAGATGACGCCAGTTGATATGAATGTAGTAAACACATGCAGAAGTTTTTTTTTTTTTTAGGTCGAATGAATAATATGTGTAAAGAAATTGTGATATCTTCACCGTTAGTTATCTCATTGGTCTTACTATGGTGTGAAATTGGATGACTGGAACAGAGAAAATATAAATATGAAAGGTTGCGTGAACAGATGAAATACCTGCTGAACTTTTGAGATACAAGCAGTTTGGTTAGCAAGTCAACAAGAAAATCTCCAATTGATGAACAAAAAGGCACCAAAAGAATCATTTATAACTTGTGCTCAATTATTCCTAACATAGTCAACAGTATTAGCAATAATACCCAGATCCCCAGATCATAGCACAAAGTACCATGATGATATACACTAATCAACATTTTCTCTTAGTGATGACAACAATATCAGCTATTAATATGAAATTGTAAACGGTATTGCAAGAGATGACTCCATTCAATTAGCTCGATGGGTTCAAAAAAGAGTGTGCGAAGCAAATCTTAGAGGGCACTTGAGGTGATGGGAACAAAAATGAAGACGTTTGCACTTGCAAAAAGATAGAGTCTGGATATTGTTATCTGGCTAGCTGGTACACTAATAGTCAGTGTTGAGCATTTAACAGGATTAACTAATCCATAATTCAAACCAATCATCCGCAGCAATGCAATAACAGTGACATTAATATTTATAACTTTCAGCTAGGAAGCACTCTGATGCTTTGATCAAGAAAAGATTCTTGTAAAATTTCTAAGTCCTAATGAAAAATCTTATCTTAAGGGCCTTGTGAATGGAATAGGATGAAATTTCACATTCCTCACAAAAATAAATAAATAAATAAATAAATATAATTCTCGTACAATACTGTCTCTCATTTTTCAGTATATGATAACCTTACTTTTCTCATTTCTAATTCTACTTTTCTGATTCCCAACATAATTTTTCATTTTCTAGTACAAGACAACTCCTCATTCCATCCAATCATATCCTCCTGAATAGGCCCTAAAAGATTCAAATTTTATGATATTTTCTTTTGTTCTGAAATAAAACTGTTAAGTTGCAGCAGCAAACTAATGAAAATTTTGACACATAAACTTACGACCATTCAACATGTTTACAAGGAAGGGAAGGGGGAAAATAGAAATAACCATAGAAAAAATATTATGAGCATCATCATAAACGGCAAATTGAATATTTCTACCTAACTAATTCCCATAGATTGCATGAATCCCATCGCAGGAAACGGAATCTCAAAATCCTCTACGAAAGTCCTATTCTGCCTTTCAGCTACTTTCCTTAAGTCCAGCGACTTAAACGCAATATTCCTGTTTCTAAACGCAAACTATTGCAGTGGTTGATAAAACCAAGCACACCCTTAAGGACCAGATACGTAAACATTTCAGTTTTTTTCTTTAAATAATAAAAACGAATCGTATGAGTGAAAAGCATTAAATTAGTGAGTTGCCATAAACGAATTTGACAACCCCGATCCAAGAATTAGATAATAGCAATCTACTTAAGTTGAAAATGTCATCCAACAGCAAAATTCCACCTTAAAACGCCAATTCGCAGTTGCAGCGCCATAATATTTGTAATGACAGAACCCGAGTGGCGCTTAATCGGATTCAACAGAAAAGAACAAAATCAACAAAGCCCTAGGGAAAAAATAAATCAGAAACACAAGACGGCAAATTGAGCGTCAAGCACAACAGAAAGGTCGGATCTTACGGTGAGATCGATGCCGGGATGATCACTGCTCCAGAAGATGTCGTGATCGACAACAACGAAGTTTCCGGATACGGTATCACCCTCGTAGAGTACGTATTCGTAGACGCATTCCACATCGTTGACAGTGATTGAGATGGCCGAAAGATGGCTGCAGAAGCTAAGAAACAACAGGATAAGTAGAGAGATTTGAGCTGGATTTCTGAATCTCTTTCTCCTCTCCATCGCTAATCGGCCGATTTTTCTTCCCTGCAGGAGCCTGGGAAGGATCTGATTGCAGCGGGAGAAACGAAGAACGAGCAAGGAGAGCGTTTTATTTCGGCAAAGAAGAAAAAGGCTTTGCGGGTTGGCTGGGCATGGTGCGGCGTCAGGCAGACCTTCGAAATGCGTTCACGAAGACGATCTGACCCGTCCATTTTCCTTCCGCAGAGTCCAGTTGTAAAGGTATGATCTGAACCGTGAATTTTTCTGACCAGCATAATCCAATATTTAAATACCCACCTTAACTGGCCGCGCCCGGTGTACCAGGGCATGACCCCACGACCCAGCTACCGTGTTGGATTAGTGAAATTTGTTTAGCTGAAGGTAAAACTTGTTGATGATAGGGTGTAAAGAGGATGATGTTAAAATAGACATATTAGTTGTATTGGTAGCTATATATAAATGAATTAAAAAATATGATAATTTGTATAAAAATATGAAAAAATAATTGAAATATGATGTTACATACGGTGAAAAGTTTTTAATTAGATGATTTTAGTTGACATTTTTTAGTCCAGTCATACACACCCTTAAAAAAACTTTTAGATTATAACTTTTTAATTTAAAATTTTTCAATCTTTATAATTATTTTATTTTTTAATCATATATTTGCTTTTTTCTGTACAATTATTTTATTTTTCAATTATTCTATAAAACTATATATATATATATATGGAACTTACCTATTTCAATTTTATTATCTTTACTTTTCATAGTTACTTTTGCTATATCACAAAATTTTATTTAATTTTAAAAACTTTTATATAAAAAAAATTTCACTTATCAAACACACCGCGTGTGTGTGAGAGAAAAGAACTGGCCGCCTGTTACAATTTTCAAAATCAATCATTACAATGTAATTGAAAAATGAAAAGAGTGAGGAAGTGGCTTACTGCGGTCATTTTGATTAAGAACATTGGCTATAAATGTTTTTTCATCTATATGGGGTGGCAACATAATTATAAAATAAATCTAAACAAAATAGTTAGTTTAAGATAGTAATTGTACTTTTTCTTTTGGAAATGTTACTTTCTATGAACATGGCTAGAAAAATTAGGAGCGTGAATAGTTGCATAATTAAGACTTTTAGGGAAACAAGAGGTTGCAAACTCAGCATCAATGGGTGGCAATGTTATCTGAAAGGGCAGTCATATAAAAACATATTACATTTTAAATATTTGTCAAATTTTAAATAATTTTTAAAATTTCAGCCAACCCGCCTCTCAACGCCAAGTAGCTTCTCCTCCGAGTATAGATGAGTTGGGTAAACTCAACCCTCACTTCATTATTAAACGATGATTTGCGTTCCCACTAAAAACATACAATTTTTATTTAAAAATATTATTAATTTAGGCGTATTTAGCTTAGTGATCAAGATTTACTATTTTTTAAAATATATATTTATTTTGAATTTTTAAATACACGAGCGTAAGAGTGCAGACCTTAAGAAAGGTACGTTGAAGGGTAAAAATGACAAAAATACATATTTAATTAAAAACATATATATACATCTCCAAATGGGTAAAAACTTAGCTTATATATTAAAAATGCTTGGAATAACATTAAATGTCTTTTGAACCCAAGCCCCCCTCTCAAATTCATTTATAAAAGGTAAATTTTTTATTATACTCGCAATATTTGTTTCTAATTCATGACATATCCACCAAGTTTCAAAATTTCATCCTATACTCATAACAATTTAATTCCTAAGTCATATTATATGTTGCAGTCAAAATAATCGTTAACTACTTTATTAAAAAGATATTAACCCTTCAAATTTTTTCAATTAAAATAATTTGATCATAATTATAATATTTGAATTACTTAACGTCATAAAATAGTAGTTTGTCAATATTAATTAAGTTATATTATAGTTGAACTATTTCAATTCAGAAATTATAGACAGATAAAATCATATTTTCAATGGAGTAATTAACAACTATTTTGATTGCATATATGTGATATTAACCTAAAGTGAAATGTTGTGAGTGTAAAAGAAAATTTTTAAAACATTGCTAGTATAATAGAAATTATGGGGGTGTTTGGTAAACACAAGAACTTTTACAACAAAAATTTCTTAATTTAAAACTTTTTAATTTCCACGATTACTGTATTTTTTATTTTTTTACATATTTTCACACAACTATTGTATTTTTTAATCACTTTTATATATCTATTTTAACTTTATTATTTATACTTATCGTCATTAATTATATCATATCACATCATTTTCTACCCATTTAAAAATTTTTACATTTACCACTTTTCAGACACACCCATTGGCAAATGCTATGAGTAACCTAATTCAACTCAAATACTCGAAAAGGGGTAAAATAACATGATGTTGAGTTCTAAGGACACTCCATACTATGTTTAAAATATTTAATATCTTTTAGATAGCGTTAAACTAAAGTCGTGTAGGTGTTAAATTTAAATATCCACTATTAAAATATTTATTTGACAGATTAAATAAATATATAGGTTGTTATGATTGGAATTGGGAAATGAGATTAATTTTGATAAATTAAATAAATGTATAGGTTGGTATGATTGGAATTGGGAAATGAGATTAATTCAGGATTCTTTATTTTTAATTAAAAATACGGTTGGGTTGGGGAACGGTTGGCCTAACTATAAACTTGTTTTTCAGATTAGGCCAAGGATTCCACCTCATGCCAGTTCGGGTAAATTAATAAATTTTTTTTCCTTGTTGCCCCGGGTGAATTATTAACTAGCTGGCTTATCTGGTGCAATTGTGCAAATAAGTCAGGTTGGAATGGGTGCCTCCCTGAAAGCCCATAAGCCCGTAAGGGCCATCTACAAGGTAGAAGTGTCGGAGGAGTGTCCGTTAAAATGTCCGGCAACCGGAGTGAAAAAATCAAGGTGGCACGGTGATAAAACCCGCGCAAAACCCTCTCCAAGGGTCCAATACAGCAAGCAGAAGCCGCGTGAAGATGCACCTCCTTCCTGTCCAAAAGCTTACTTCCCACCCGTTCCTCAGTGGAATTTCCTCCAGGAGCGGTTTCTCTCCAAAAATGTCTCACGAACCCCCTAGAAAACCAGCATCTATCAAACCCCGCGGTTCCGAATTCTTTGAGCAGCAGAGCTTTGCCCGTCCTACGGACTCTTCCTTCTCTCCTCAGCCTTCTGCGGCAGGTATGTGTTTCATCTATTTTCAATTCTGTTATTTTTGAGCAACATGGATAAGCAGACTCTGGTAGCATGGTTGCGTAGGGCACAGCTAGAATGGTAACCTTTGCAAGAGAGTTTGTCCAGGTTGAAGGCTGTAACATGCAAGCACAAGACCTAAAAGAACTTGAGTGGAAATGACATAGTTAACTTTGATTGAGAAGGTGATATGGTCTATGTTTAAGCAAAATGGCAGAACCGGATTCATGCAGTGCGGCCGATTCCATCTAGGATCATGTTTAAATGACATTAATCAACGTCATCTAATGTCTTGGCTTATTAAATAAATAATAAATAGTTTCACTTTTTCCTTTACCCTTTCTCATTTCGATTTTGCAGCTTTGCCAGGAAGGATTTATGTTGGTCATTCTATATACAAAGGAAAGGCGGCTCTTACAGTGGAACCCAGACCACCTGAATTCGCTCCTTTAGATGTATGTAGAGGTTTTGGTTGTCTCAGTTTCAATTTTAAGAACTCAGTTCTTATATCGACCAGTGCAAATGCTGAAATTTCCTATGCTGATAGCGTCTATAGCCTGACCAAGCTGTGGTTTGGACTTTAGACGGTTGATAAATTCCTTCGCTGGAGCCTACAGACAATTTTGTTGCTGTAACCTCTCTGCTAAGGGCAGCTGGCATACAATGACAGCTGAGTGGACAGTCCTTCAGAGTGCTGAGACTGTTCTTACCTCCTTGTTCAGTATAGACATGATCTATTCAGTTTAATGAGCCACGAAGTGATTGGCTGAGGTGGCTGTAAAATCTATATGTCCATCCACAAACGATGATGAAAGATACAAAACATGAACGTTACATCTTGTGAGATTTGATGCTGGACTTGGTTTGGCCTGCTTGATCTAACCTACTGTCAGAAAATAACTCTTTAGCAGTTACGGTATCATTTCATTGGATAGTATCTTGCATATGCAGTCAGGAGCAGTCAGACTTGCAAAGGAGGGATTTTTACTGCTTCAATTTGCCCCTGCAATTGGTACAAGACAATATGATTGGAACCGAAAGCTGGTTAGCCTTTTTTCTTCCCCCGACAAATTCATATTGTCATAGAAATTCACAAGCCTATCTCTTACATTGGTCACTTTATACATGATTATAAGTAACTGACAACATTACTGACTAGCTCACTGTCATTTTACCTTAAAAGGGTTTATGATATCAGAAGAAATCAATGTTGTTTAAAACCAATCAACTTGTTGCGATCCCTGTAATTGACCGTTGTGCATGAGTTGCAAGTTCAGGAGTTCGAGTGAGCCTCGAGTATGTGATTATTGCTGAGAGAAATGAAAATTTTTGGTCTGGAGCAGGACTGACAATGGATCAGGTGTTACTTAATATTTAAGGAGCTATATTGTATCTGGAGAATAGACAGGCCTTGAGCCCGAGTTGTAGAGTCTGGTAAATTTTGGGTTTGGCTTGGGCTTAGGGTTTTTCAGCTTGATGGACTTGAACTAGTCCAGCTGTTTGGGGTTAGATTCTGACATAATTTAGTCTTTCTGCAAAATAGAACTACTAATTTCTTGATATGGGTTGTTATTAAGGTTAACGTAACCTGATTCTCATAAAATAAATATAATAAAGGTATTCAAATTATGAGCGGGTTGGAACCTAGGTAAACTTAGGCTAAGGATTTGATGATTCCCTTGGGGCTGACCTGGACACTGGGGGTGTGTTTGGTAATAAGTAAAAGTTGTCTAGTTAAAATTTTTTAATCTAAAACTTTTCACTCTCCACAATTACCCTATTTTTAATCATTTTTTCACATTTTTCTATACAACTACCCTATTTTTCAATCACTTCTACACAACTACCAACACAACTAACCTATATATTTCAACTTTTTCCTATTTATTCCTCATCATTACCCCTATCATATCACATCATTTGACAACTTCTACTCTCTACAACTTTTCATCAAAAGTTTTATCCATTCCCAAACACACCCTAGCTTTCATAACTTGAGATTTGGCTGGAACTGGGAGAGGCATGGCCAAATCAACTGCTAGTTTTAGTCTAAAGGTGTTTTTGCAGAGGAACTTTGCATGAGTTTCATTGATTATGAATACTTTAATTCCACTAAGAAGCTGGGGCCTGCTTGGTTTGATGGAAAAAATGAAAGTAATAAAAATATATATTTGTTCGATAAAGATGAGTTTTGAACTTATGATCAGAAAAATTAAGCTAGAGGTAGTCAAAATTTTCCCTTCTGTCCTGCCAATCAAGAACAATCTACAAGGTGAAATTATCTCCTGCAGCAAAAACTGACAATTTTATCCCTCCAAGTGCGAGCGCGCATGGAATTGGCCAGAGTCCAGTTGCTGGTGCATTTCCATAATAGCATATCTTTTCCTTGTGCATGTACTGGCATATATGAGCAAATAGATCCTGACACACATGCAAACTTTCTATCCCATTAGTCTGAAACAATGCCTTGAAGGATGGATTAAGAACACCTTTCCGTAAAAGCAAAAGGATGATCTCAATTCCACAATGCATTGACATTCAAGCACCAGTAAAATAATGATTCACTAGCTAGGAAAGCACAATAATCCATATTAAAGCATGTGTTTTTTCTCTTGTATTAATTTACAGTATCATTTTGAAATTGCTTTAGGTTTTCTCACTATCAGTCAACGAGATTGGATCATTGTTGAGCCTAGGTGCAAAAGATTCATGTGAATTTTTTCATGATCCTTTGAAAGGAAAAAGGTACATCCAATTTCGTATTGCTTGCAGTAAAAGATCATTTGTAAATCGCAAGTTGTTTATACTAGTTATAAAAGGTCAAAAGTTCATCAGGTTGGATGCATTTTTTCATAAAATGGATCCTATCTATCCACACTTTCTGTATGTCAGTTTTGTTGCATTTCACACTTGGGCTGTGGGTCCTGTGGTTTACTTGGTGCTATGACAAAATGTAATTCAGAAGTTAAAATCACCAAAAAAAATAAAATAAAAAAATGAAAACTTGAAAAAATGGGAAAAGCTTTTCACATGCTTTTCCAATAGTAGTCTATCTACCCACACGGATTCTGATTTTTAAGCTATATTTGGTAGCAGAAGATAATTATTTGCTGTTGTAATTATAATACCTGCATGAAAGTTGCATTTAATGCACATTTTTTATATTGCTTTCTTGGATTGTTCTGTGAAATGTACAAACCAAACAAAGGAGGGAGTGAGGGAGGGAAACACAAATCCATAGATCTTGTTTCTGCTTTTTTTGGATCCACAACCAGTGGATTTTCATCTCAGCAATCATGCTAATGGTGGAATAAAGCTTTGGTAATAATGAAGATTTAAAATACACCATAAATGTAACTTTTTAAATAGTTTTTTACTTCACTCATAAAATTGGTTAGTCATGACTCACATTGTGCATTTGCACATTATATTGATGTAGGTATAGTTGGGCCTTTTCTATTATATATTTGAATTTGTTTCAATTGTAGTGAAGAAGGCAAGATCAGGAAGTTTTTCAAGGCAGAGCCCCTTCCAGATGGCTCTGGTCACTTCTTTAATCTGAGTAAGTTGCTATTCTAGTACCTTCTCATCCAAGGCTTTTTTACTTGTTTTCCGCATTGTGCCAGCAACTAGACAAATCTTGGTTAGACATGTCTTTGATTACATTCCTGTTAGATCATTGACGAGATTTCTGCTGAGTCACAGTTTATGCACATATCAATTGATAATTTACTGGGTTAGTGGCCAAATGCCAAAGCATCCCAAAGGTTTTAGAAAACATTCAAAAATTTAAACATATGTATTCTTTCTTGTGCTGATAGTGTTAATTCACTAAAAGACATTTAACTTAAAGTATTGAAACAATATGAGACTGTTAGGACCCGGGTCCGTTGCCTCACTCTAATGTCCCACTTTGGCCTCATCCAGGTTGGCCCCTCTAGACTAGGTCCAAGCTCCCAACCGATACTGGCCCAAAGGTATTGTCCCGAGGTTCAACCGAAGTATCAAGATGATAGCCCCCCAATGCAGTTGGCATCACTTGAACCTCAAACTTTGGTATTTGTTGGTTTCTAGAACCATGTCTCTCACCAACTGAGCTGCAAGGCCTGCGTCCTAACAGCTCAATTGGTGAGATGCGTGGTTCTAGAAACCAACAAATACCAAGATCTGGGGTTTAAGTGATGCCAATTGTAGTGGGGGCTATGTTCTTGATATTTGGGCCAGGCCTTGGGACAATACCTTTGGGGCCAATATGGGCTGGTAGCTTAGACCCAGTCTGGAGGGGCCGACTTAGAGGAGCCGACCTGGACGAGACCACAGTGGGGCACTAGAGTGCGGCAACGGGCCCAAGTCCTGACAGAGACAAAGTTGATCAGTGAAAGTAATTGCTTTGTTTTATCAAAGAACGGAATAATAGTATTTGTAAAGATGGTTGCGACATTAAATAATATGACAAGAATCTGATTAGTAAAAGTATCCTAAAAAACAGCAAACAGGTAGCTTGTAAAAGTAGTTGATAGACGACCACTTTTTAAAATGGCTTGGAGCATATACAAAGCATTTCCCAACTATAGCTCATAGTGGAAGCCCCATGGTGTGTTATACAAATTTCATTTATCTTGTTAATTATTGCACATCAATCTGCAGCAATTACTGCTGACTTGTGTTTTCCCCAGTTTAAGGAGTCATAATTGGGCAAAAACGAAAAGGTTTGTCCGTAATTGATCAGCCTTGCCCTAATGGACCCATCATTTTGTCCTTTTCCTTGAAGGTGTTCAAAACAAGCTCTTGAATGTGGATGAAAGCATTTATATTCCTATCACAAAAGCAGAGTTTGCTGTTCTCACCTCGGCTTTCAATGTATGTTACTTCACTTTGTCAGTCTATGCTCCATACTATGTTTTCCCCTCCATGCAAGATTCTTGTGTAGGACTGTATTATGGACTTGAGGTAAAGCAGTTACGTACTTTTTTTGAATAAGTGTATGGGGATTGGTTTGGGTGTGCTAGAGTTATCTGCTGGTGCTAATATTTATACTAGCTGGCTTGCTGCCTAAGAAATGAATACAATGATCGCAACAGCAGACAATACTGTACATTTGACAGAAATCAGGATAGCCGATCATGAACACCATAGTATAATGTCTGAGATTCGTGGGGGATGCAAGCATTCACTAGTGGGTATCTTAATGCTATCGGACCATGAACGTATTCTTTATTTGTTTGTTCTGTTTTGAAACTGATACTCCTCTTCTAGACTAATATATTCCTACTTGTTCATCCTGCAGTTCATTGTGCCTTACCTTATTGGTTGGCATGCTTTTGCAAGCATCATCAGGCCAGATGACCTTTACTCTTCCAACAATGTCAATCCAAGATCTGGTGCTGACTACGAGTGGGGCAGATGAGTGGAGGAGGTAGGGTAAAGACCAGAGGCAGCTTGCTGCGTTTTTTCTGGGGATTTCCAGTTCTGTTCGTTGTAGCTGGGCACGTTGCCTTCCAGAAAATTCCCTTGAAATTTCGGTTGATATACTCAAAGAGGAGAAAGGAACTTTGTTTTGTTTTTACTCAGCACTTTCCAAATCTTGGAGGAAATTTCAAGATAATGTCTGGTTCAGCGTGGAAAAGGACGTAAATTAAATGATAATTTGAAGAAAGCAGGATGATAACTGAAAAAAAATTAGGGCAATTATGAAATTGACAGTGATGGAAATTGAAAAAAAAAAAAAAAAAAAACTTGCTCATCTTAGTTCAATATACAAATGTCATTTTCAAAATGATTAATAGTTAGGGTGGATGTGACGCATTCTTATTATGTCTGTTCAAATTGGGGTGATTGGCAGCATGACACGAGGCAGGACACATTATTTCGTCCCAAAGTTGCATGCAACTCTCTGGTCGAAAAAGTTGCTAGTTTCTTCGTTGTTTCCCTTCAAACAGTGTACCCTAGGATAAGTGAATGTTATAAGAAGAAATCAGTGGGGTTTTGGTTAGAAGTGTGTTCCATAGGCGAGGAAATAGTCTGGGAAAGCATCTCACCAAATATGAGGCTCTCACGAAGATAACATAAATTATAACCATAATAATCAATTTGATAGAAAGGAAATGAGAATGAGAAGCAAATCCTTCCGTGGGTGAAATCTGCAGTCGTTGATGGGTGAAAAACATGAACATTACAATTGATATTTCATTCCGACAACCAAATTTTATTGATAATTGGAAAATGGAATGCTGAGTTCTGCAATTACATGCAGTTTTTTTAAGTCCTGTATTTGAACATTCCAAAAACTTATGAAATGTAGGTGTCAATGATGGTTGTCATGGGAGAAATAGAGGTGTTGGTTCATGACCGGCTTCTTTTCTACTTCACCACTACTAACACAACCACTTTATTCTTCTACTCACCTCGCCTTGTTCTCATTACCTCTGACCCCACCATTTTCTGTTGCAATCATCCACAACTCTTCTTCAACTTTTTGATACGGGGAATGATTAAAATCAAATATTGTACAATAGGGGATCTATACAAATTGTTGTTTTTTCATTTTCCATATAAACATTTTTTAATGTCTAAACGGCATATGATGTTTCGTATATACATATATACACACATACATTTAGTTATTATGTTAAAAGTAAAATATTCTGAAAATTTTACATATCATAGATTATTTTTAATTTTAGCAATTTTATATTCACCCTCAAATGATGTTAAGTATTTATAACATGAGTTTTCAATCAAAGTGGTTTTTTGCATTATAATTATATTATCAATTTATATTTTGAGTGATTTAAATGTAAAAAGAAAAAGTTGAAAAATGTAAAAAACGACCATTTGCACGAACTGTTGTTTTCATCATCCCTCCTTTGATAGTGTATGTATTCATGTCTTGATTCACAAATAGGGGTCTGAGGCTTGTCAGATTGACTTAGTCATTTTTAGCCTAAGTGGTATTAAAAACAGAACTCTCAGTGGTAGCAACTACGGGATGCCAGCACGATACTTTTAATCAGCTTTCAATACTAATTTGGTGGTCCAATCATCCAAACAACTACTTACCAATTCAGGCACTCTGCGTATATATTTTTATTAAAGAAAAAATAGCTGTAGTTAGTCTCTAGGAATTGGTTCGCACATATACTTGTACGCAAGGAAAAGACAAACAAGACTTTCCTCTTAAGAAAATTGTTAAGAAATTGCAACGGGAACAATCCATACTCGAATTGACCACATGCAAAGAAAATGTCTTTTCGTTTAAGAAATACTCTCTTTGAAATTTTGAGGCGGAGATTTAAACATAAGGTTGTTTTTAAACATTTGTTAGTAATAAGCGTGACTTAGAAACCAACGAAATTTCGATTTCATTTTTCCTGCAACATTTGAAGTATCCAGTATGGCATCAGTGAAACACGGTGATGATGTTGAGCATCTCAGCAAAACAATGGGTTTTCCTTAATATTTTATGTGGGTGGGGAACAAATGAAAATCAAGCTTCTAAGCCACCTCCCAGCAAGATGCTTTTCTCTGGACGGAGCATCAAAAGCAATCTGAAAGGAATAACTCCAACGAAAGCCTGCTCTGTTAATATCTCTTTACTGTTGAGCGATCAGAAACAATTTGCTTCTCACACACATCACGCTGCATTTTTGGAATATAATCCATTAAATCTGAACCGTCGGTTAATGGGTCCCTCCTTGCACTTAAATTGGATACACTGAAAGATTGTACTATCTTGTTCTAACCGGAGGAGTAGAATGGCTGTTTCCAAAGTGAATATAAAAAACGCTTTATCCGAACACCGACCCTTGCAGCATAAAAAGGCCTGATAGAAGATTTCGTCAAAAGAGGCCGGTGGATTTTAGAATGCATAATCTTCTTTTCATAAATACCACTCTTAATGGGAGATAGATTCTTTTTCCTGTCCTTCTTTGCTTTTCCTTCTTCGTCCCATGAGCATCACAGTTGCTAAAAGATAACCATTTCATAAACGGGTGAGGTTTTACTATTTTCTTCTCAATGTATTGCCTTGTACATGATCCTTTCCCAACAACTCACCACCCCCACCCAAAAGAAAAAAAAAATTCATTGCCATACATGTTCTCCTTCACCCTCCAAAGGAATCTGAGCCTACAGCAGGCCGTTGAATGCTGATCTAGCCACGCATTCGGTGGAAGAAGAACAGACTTGAGTGGCATCCAGGCGGGCAAACACTATCCACAAGGCCCACAAAAAGTTCTGCCTAGATGCAAATTCCTTTTCGATGAAGTAGACGGGTAAAAGCTAGATCAAACGGATATATAGGTGGGCCACTGCAGGTTGGCTGATGTTTACTGAGAGGAATTCACGAGAATATGGGTGCATTGGAGTCAAAGAAGGGAAGGTAAAGTCATGAAAAGGGATTTGGGGAGGGAGCTGCCTTTTTTTTATGATGCAAGGAAGGATAAGATGGAACATGGCCAACATGGCATGGAGGTGGCACCTCTGATATTCCTCCTTACCATGACTTGCAATTTGGTACCCGCCCTCCAAAAAAAAATAAAATCTGAAGGATGGTGTAAGAATCATGGGATCTTGGACCTTGGATATGCACATCGCGTAGTGTGATGTTATTTTGAGTTGGTTGGCAATTGGCATGGGGCCTTGGCGTAATAATGCAGGCACTTGGCTTGCTACATAAGACTGCTGGAATAGGAATATTCTGATGCCACTATCAGTCTCCCTGCTTTAGGAGATTCATATGACATTGAATTGGGTAAAGCTGGATGCTTGATTAGCTTGTGGAATCCTCAAAGTCTCCTTGGAAAATCCACAGAAATTACAGCAATTGGTTCTCATATGTGCCTGACTAATTAAGACAGGAATAATAAGATCTTAGCCATTAAAAAAAAGGGGAAACACCCCATTCACGATGGCATCCGTACCGATCTGGGTAATCTGGATCGGCTCCAAGATGAATGAATGGAAAAGATAAATCAATAAAAATCTCTCTAGACAAGGTTACTTATCCTAACAACTTGTATTTTTCTGTATTTTCTCGTCGACAACCTTTTGCGCGTCTATTTTGCATGTGAAACAGTGCCCTAGCAGTATAGGATGTCAATTCTTTCACAATCAAATCCAATGTTTTAAAAACCGTGCATTGAACCGTTTTTATGTACGGTTCAGGTCCGACTGGTTCAACCACTGGTTCAAACCGTTTTGAACCATGATGTCAGTATGACATAATTATGAAATAATAAATATATTTAATTAATTTTATTTATTTAAAAATTAAATTAAAATATAAATTTTATATAATATAAAAATTACATGTGACATCAACAATACATTTAAGTCCATTGTACTAAAATTATTATGCAAATCAACAAAAAAATAAACCACATATACTAATCAATATGAAATTTTAAAAATAATAACAAATTTTAACAATTTAGAAAAAGGGTGAACCGCAACCATGGCATAGGAGTTATTCCAAGGAAACAACCAGCACAGATCGAGAAACCAGCGTCTGCTTGCTCCCATCTAGCACAAGCTCTTACCCAGTAGCAATTGCAAGTCGCCCACTTTCAAGAGCTGAAACATTAGCGTGAAGCAGCAACTTTGAGCCGCGTAGGCAAGACAGAGGAAGGATGTGCCTGCTGCTCAACAGTTGTTGCCTAAAGGATCCAGAGTTGTCGTTGCTTTCAAGAATGGCCGATATGCTCGTACTTCGAGCTTGTCTTCTTTAGGCTGGATGTAGTTGAAGCCGCAACCTGGTTCGGGAATGCGGGCAGTCTTTCTCAGCAGTTCCGAAACAAAGTGGGAGTTCTCTGGACCTCTTTCCATCCGAGCTAAACCGCCAAGCCCCCATCAATTACAGTGGCACCACCAAACCCACCGCAGAAATTGCTGAAAAATAGCGAAAAAATGACACTGGGACGATGAAGCTTGCTGTCGGACACTGGGACGATGATCATCGACAGCTGAACGATGGTTGATCGGCGGCTAATTAGTGGCAAAGCTCCTAATCTAGGAAACCGTAATGGAAGCAGAGCTGCAAAGGGGACAAGCGGGAAAGGGCCAAGGGAAGAGGCGCGGGCAGGAGATTTTCTGTGGGCCCGCGCCTGGATTTTCTTTTTCTATATATTTTTTTGAACAGTACGATATTAGACGGACCGAACCGTGGTCCGACTGATTTCTACGGTTCAACCGTCCGGTTTTCACGGTTTTTGACTTAAATTAAAAACCGGGACTAAACCGGACCGCAAAGCTGCCGGTTGACGGTCCGACCGATTTTTAAAACACTGATCAAAATCTAGTGCCGAGTTACCAACCGAGGCTAGCTCGGTTGGTCATCGACAGCAGCGCAAGATGGTGTTGCGCGGTCAGTGTGGGTTCGAATCCCATTAGGGATTTCGGCCCATAATATAGGTGAAGGAGCAGGTGGTCTCCCGGGTGGAAGGGGTGTGAGAGCAGGTGGTCTCTCGGTTGACTGTTGGAAGCTGTGTTTTCCAAATTCTTTCGTGGAGCTGTGTATCCAGATTTTTTGGGATGTTATGTGTGTCTCCAAATTGTAAGAATGTCTCTGATCTTCAGTATAAAAATGTGTTGAGATATATGTAATTATATACCAATAAAAAAAAATCTAGTGCCGAGTTTTCAATGGCTGATGCACTTTGTTCTTTTTTGTTCAACCTGTTTGTAAACTGTAATGGGAAACAGTGGTGGAATTTTTTTTTCAATCTGAAAAATAAAGAAAATAAAAATAAGAAACAAGATGTTATCAGATATACCAAATGATTAAAGATGTTTGAATAAAAAAAAGATCATCATTATATATCTTAAGCTATATTTCCCACCTTGTGGTGTTAATTGCAAGGATCCCAATTAGATGGAAAAGACATAAGCTAGTCACTAGTAAATACACATATAAGAGGGGTGATGCTTTTAGGCCGGGCGCATGGGACCCCCTATGAGTCCAACCTAAAGACCATTCACAAATACTTTTTTATAAATATGTAGAGTTATGTGTATTTAACTTATAAACTAAGTTTTATTATTTTTGGATGCTTTTAAATATGAAGAGTGAATGGGTGCGGCTGGGCGCATGAGGGTAGCTATGCGTTCGGCCATTGGACCCATTTTTTTATAAACATGTATAGTTAGGTGTATTTAACCTATAAATTAATTTTTACCATTTTTGATGTTTTTAAGTTTTTATTTTTAAACGCTGTGACATTTTTTACAATTTTTGAGTCAAAAAATTACAATAATGTCACTACGTTTAGAAATAAAAATACTTAAAAATATTCAAAAATGGTAAAACTTGGTTTATAGATTAATTATACACAGCTCTATATGTTTATAAAAAAATTTGAAAAATATTTTTGTGCGTCCCATGGCCGGACGCATGGGGATGTCCCATGCACCTGGACGCATGAGATCACCCCTCTTTAAATTTTTTTTATTTTTAAACATAGTAATATTTTCGTAATTTTTTAACTCTGAAATTACAAAAAATACCATTGTTTTCAAAAACAAAAACTACTTAAAAGTATTCAAAAATATTAAAACTTAATTTTTATATTAAATACAACCCTACGTGTTTATAAAAAAAAAAAAAAATTAATGAATTTTTTGGCCGGACGCATGGCTACCTCATGCTCCCGGCTGCACCCCAACACCCCTCTACATATAATGGTGAAGAAAGACACTTGAAGTAATTAACTCAAGATAATTACAAAAATAACGATAGAAAAAATATTTTTACCCTTTTCCCTTTGCGAACGACATCTTATTCCCTTTTATGATCGGCCCATTTATCATCAGTTGCCGAGTAGATGCAGGCATGCAGTCGATTCAGACCCGTGAAAAGTGAGAAAATCTGACCATGCCTCCAGAAAAGTCGACTGGGGCATGTGAGCTCCCCACTTTAGAGAGAAGTAGAAAACGACGAATGGTTCATTGCCTTTCTAGATATCGTGATTTGCCTATGGTAACAACGGAACAAGGAAATTAGGAAGGTGAAAATCCTTTCTATAAGTTTTGAAATTATAATGTAAAAATTTTCTCCAATTGTTGAGGGTATTGCTTAATTCCTTCAGTGGTGGAAGGTATTATTTACTTTCTCAGTGTTGTGATAATTAAGCATGTACTTGGTAATATAGAAAGCTTACATGTAGATCCTTAATTTTTTTAAAAATGTAGAAATTTCCTGAAATTTGTAGGTCAAAAGAACGATTCCAGCTAAATCATATGGGAGAAACTCCAACATTTTTGCGCCTTGTGTTGGGAAGAAAACTCCAGCATTTACACCTGCTTGGAATTTGGAAATAAAAGCCAACGGACGTCACTTTCTGCGGGTGGGCTGCCAAATTTCCAATTGTACGTTAATTCGGTCGGCTTGAGAGGTTCCATCACACTGACCGGTCTTAGCTTGTGCCCTGCTATATCACACACACAACCACACCCTAAACCATCAATGTATCGACATCAAAGGTAAATGAGATGTAAAAACTGAGAAGAAAAAGATATGAAAAGGGGGATGTGATCATGTCAGTGGGAAAAAGATGCCTAATAATGGAAAAAAAAATAAGCAAATTATAGATAATTAAACATCCAGTGAAAATTTGGGTTCTTTGTTTACCCCTTTCCCACCTCAAAACTTATCGACCGCTTTTTTAAACGCAGTAACCGTACAGAAATTTATATTTCAGATGTCAAAGGTTTCAATATTTAGATTCTCATCTTATCTTATATTAAAAGTGTGTTTGGAAAGTGATAAAATTTTTGTATGTAAAGCATTTGGTGCACAAGTTTTTAAAATAGAAAAAATAATGCGATATAATATGGATAATGAAAAATAGTAAAAAATAAATTTAAAATAGATAGATATAATAAGGATAATGAGGAATAGTAAAAAATAAATTTAAAATAGATAGATTAGTTGTACAGATACTTGTGTAAAAATAATTGAAAAATAAAGTAATTGTGTAGATAAATATGAAGAAATAATTAAATAATAAAGCATGGAGAGTTAAAAAGTTTTAATTTAAAAATTTTTATACGTAGCCAAACATATCTTAAATATGTTTATTTGGAGTTATCTTACCCGTTTAGGAATATGACAGAGATGTGTAGTTAAATATAGGATGAGATGCAAAAATTGTAGCTATATACTAGGAATGAGAAATGTTGTTTAGAAATGGAAAAAATGAGTCATTATTAAATAAAAATATTTTTTGAAAATGAAAAATTCTATTTCATTATTTCGGAAATGATGTAATTAAGATTTAAAATAGTATTTAAATAAAAATATAATAATTGCATATTAAAATATGAACAATTGTATATAATCTCAAAAAGTAATATTAAAAAAAATTTTGAAATGAAAAATCTTATCCTATTTCATGCATTGGAATGCTCATAAAACATGCATATGGGCAAAAGAAATGACACAATAAACCACATGTCATTTGGTCCAAATAGATTATAACCGTGACTAATGGAAATTGTTTTTTTGAAATTTTAATTAATGTGGAATTTGAGTTACCTGAGTAATTCCATTTTCTTTATCGTTATAGTCACTTCTTCTTATTACTTAAGTATATGTTTGAAAGGGATTTTCCTTTTCACTTTCTCTGTGTCTGGGCGTGCATGGGAGTGAGAAAAAAAAAAAGAGCCAGGGAAAAAAAAAAAAGAAAAAAAGAAAAAAAAAGAGAGAGATAAGAGAGGTAATGATATCAGAGAGCGCAATAATTTGAAACAAAATATAGAATATTTAATCACTTCATGTGAAAAAAATAAAAATATTCGTAAAATATAAAAATAAAATATTAAATATTGAGGACATGTGGACAACCGTATTCTACGGCGTCTTACTTGCTCTCATGCGCCTGCTTCACCAATATTTTGTCAGTAGCGCTAATTTTAAAGAGGAGGGGCTTTTTTTTTTTTTTTTTTTTTTTTTTTTTTTTTTTTTTTTAAGTAGACATTTTGTAATGTGCGGTAAAACATCTGAACCGTTTATTGGTTATGTTTTTCTTATCGAGACTACTATATAAAAATTAAATGTATTGAACGTGTACATAATTAATTGTAGCTAGCATTCAGATATAAATTTTAAATCGTTAAATGCATATGCGCTACTTTTTATAATATTAATTACTTATTTTTGAAATTAAATCCATCTATTATATTCAACGTAAGTAAATATAATTATAGCAATAAAATAGAATAATAAATATGTATAAAGCTAATATCAATTTAAAAATGAATATTTCAATAAATTTAATGGGAATTAACATTCACATCAATAAAAGATTAAATTAGTTTCAATTATACCAATGATTTTAAAATTGTTTCATCAATGTCAACATATTTCCAAATTGGTTTCATTCATGCTAATGCGAATAATTGCTCTTACATTTTAAAACTAAATAGATTATGAATGGGAAAGAATTCCCTTAAATTGCTAAGACTGATCATGATTATCACTGGGGCATTGTTGTTAATTTATAACCCAGTTAACTTTAAAATCTAACTATAATTGTTAGCATTTACATAAATGAAATTAGTTTGAAAAGATGTTAATGTGGATAAAAATATTTTAATTTGGTTGACATTGATGATAACATTTTAATTTTTTTATTGACATAAATGTTAATGCTTTTGAATTTAAAGGCAAATTCCAAATATATTACAAGCTTTTCCAATAATTCTAAATATGCTTATAATATTTTAATAATTTTAAATATATCTAAATAGTTTGCCCAAAAACCTATACATTCTCATACCTTTCTATGAGACAACTACTATGCCCAATCCCCTTATTATAAATTTATAAAGTTTATATTCAAATGATATATGGTTATATAATTGTAAAAAAATAATTTTATAATTAAAAATTATTAAAAATTCATTTGAATATGAATTTTTTGCATAGTATCATCATTAAGGCTTGGACATATTTGTCATTTTTCATAAAGATAGCAGATATAAATAAAAATTTGAACAATTATATGAGTATATTTAAAATTACTAAAACATCACAAGTATATTTAGAATTAAAAGCAAAACTTATGAGTATATTTAAAATTTACCTTAAATTTAACTTTTGAAAACTCTATAATGTAAGTAATGGTTTAGACAAAGCATACACTATATTTGATTCTCAACGCCTTTGAGCCTATTTTGGTTTTCAATCTTAGATTTCCATTCTAAAAACTTGTCAATTAAAAACTTTTGAATCTAAATTTTTTTTAATCTTCATAAGTACTCAGTTTTATAATTTCTTCATATTTTCTTATACGACTGTCGTACCTTTTAATTATTTTTCTTCGTATAACCATTCTATTTATTTTAACTTTGTTTTCACTTTTCCTCACCATCATCGTTGGTATGTCACATCACTTCTCTCATTTTAAAAAAATACATAAAATAATTTTCTATAAAACGTTTTATCCAATGCAAAACACACCTTAAAGTTGGAAGTGAAAATAAAAAATTTTGTGAACCAAACTCACATCATGGCCAGAGATGATGAGACTAGCGTATTGTCTCTGATGGGTAGAGCACTATAAAAAATTGTATTATATAATATATTTTTCATATTTAAACCATTAGTTGTATTTAGTTAAAATTTAATACCGTAAGATAAAATTTTATTTATTTACATGAGTTTTTAGATAATTAAATTTATTAAAGTATTTATTTTTTGAATTGAAATTAGTTCTATATACAAAGTAGCGCATATGTACTTAACAATTTAACTATCATTTTCGAATACTAATTATAGTTGATTATATATATCCAATAAATTTAACCTTCATACATGGTGATTTTAATATGAAAAATACCAAGTAGGCAAATTTGACGTTTCGTTATACATCACGTGTAACTGGATTTTATGAGTAGTTCACATGTGGGATGAGTATAGGATTAGAGGTGAAAATAGGGTCGAGTCAACCCGTGACTTGTCCCACCTTATCTTGATTTTACGGAGAGTCGGGTAAGAATTTTGATCTAATAGTATGGTGGGGCGGGTGAGAATTTTGTACCCTTATTTTAATTTTAAGGGGCACTTTGACCAACAAGGCGTAAATTATTTTGTAAATTATACGATTTAATTATGTGAATATTATTTTGTTAGATAAACATGTTTAACTTTATGACTTATTAATGTGAATATAATTTATATTGATGTATGTTGAACTCTATAACTTGTTAATTGTATATTTGTTGTTTAAGTTATCTTATTCGCGTATTTATTAATAAAATAAAATATATTATCTATGATGTTTATATCTTACAACAATGAATATTATTATTTTGCAATTTAGTAGTTTTAATTATAATTCAAACTTTACATTAATGTCTTTTTTAAGATTAATATACATATTTATCCAGGTTAAGTTGTCAATGAAATTATTAAAGTTTTTTACTAATGCTTCATTATGACAATTATGTCTTACTCACTAAATAGTAAAATATTGAATAATTTAACATTTAAATTTATTATAGATATGAGTTTATATTGATATGTATATAAAATTTTAAATTTTGACCTGCTTTTTCAACACAACTCATTGTCCCAATATCAACCTGGACTTAATCCAAAATATGTCTTGATACCCGTTAAAGAAATGAGAGAGTCGGACCGACCTTGTCTTAATTCAGTATAAAAAATATGATCAAATAATATTTTTTAAATGCAAGGTCAATGTTGGGTACACCTTTACCTTTCCTGATTTTCACCTTTACAGAGAATGGGATGAGATGTCACATTTTCTAATATACTTTTACGCATTCCCAAAACACATTTATGTATTCCCAACATACATTTACTCGTTTCCAATGCACATTTACCCATTTTCTCATTTAATCCTCATCCTATTCCATCTTTAAATGCTTTATCATGAGAAAAGAGTTCGGTGTTCTCTAAAATTCAAATTCATCATGGCTGAGTTTTCTCTTCCTTTTTATTCTAAGGGTGCATTTGAAAATTAATAGAACTTTTAGATGAAAATTTTTAGCATAAAAGGTTTTAAAATATGAAAAAATAATGTTGTATAATACAGATAATGGTGATGAGTAGCGAAAATAAAGTTAAAATAAATAGGTTAATTTTATGAGTAGTTGTATAGAAATAATTGAAAAATGAGATAACTGTATAAGAAAATATGAATAAATAATTAAAGATAAAGTAGTTATGAAGAATAAAATATTTTAAATTGGCCATGACGCTCTCCACGTCATTGTAATTCAGCCTACCCACTTTGGAGCCATGTTGAGTTCAATTCATGCAACCATTGTTGTGATTGTTTTACAGTTTAGTCCCTTAGCTATAAGAGTTTTACAATTTCTCCATGTTCTGAGGATTTATAATTTCCCCATGTTCTGAGGATTTATAATTTCCTTCCATTGTGGAGTTTAGAAAAAAAAATTTCCTCTATTGTATGAGGGTGTAAATGTGCTTCAATGTAATACTAGATTATCATGATGTATATAAGAATATCGAAAAAAAATTTAAATTGAAATTTTTTTAAATGTAAACAAACATACCCTAAATAAACACTATCGCTCAAATTGGGCTTGAATAAATGTCAAGTACACACCCGGTGTCATCCAAGTAATGACTTTACTTTTTTTTCTGTGTTTTTTGCCTATGTGTTCCTTTATTTGGGCTTAGATAACATTTTCATGGAGACATTGTTTGGTAATATAAATGGTGAATGCTAAAATGATATAATATGATAAGAATAAAATAAAAAAAAATACTACAATTGTGAAAGAAAATGACTTAAATATACAAGTAAAAATCGCATAGATGAGATGTAAAGTCATTTTAAAAAAGGGCGTAGATAATGTTCATCGAGACATTATTTGGTAATATAAATGGTGAATGTTGAAATGATATAATATGATAAGAATAAAATAAGAAAAAAATACTACAATTGTGAAATAAAATGACTTAAATATATAAGTAAAAATCGTATACATGAGATGTAAAGTCATTTTAAATAAAGTAGGGAGTAAAGACAGCTTGCCACCTCTGTTATCGAGGGCGACTAATTATGATTTTATCTTATATCCCATACTACTCAGGCACGGTGTTATGCCGGCTATCTCTAAAGCAAAATAAAAATGAATCTTGCATATTTTCTTTGGGGCATCCAGGCGTCCGTTGTCGAATGTCGATGGAAACGGCATTTCAGGAAGACAGTGGTCTCGTCCTTGTTTTCCAGACGGACATGGAAGTACATAAAACGCATATGAAAAATTAATAGAAACATAAACTTAAGAGTTCTTATCTTTGAATATTTATTCACATTTTTTTAATAATTATTGTTTCTTTAATTTTTTTCTTATCACATGATACTGCTCTGGTCATTTTCAAAAACTTTTTCGTTAGAAAATTTTCTCAGTTTTTCTCACTTTCCACGCACACTGTAATAATAAAGT
Organism: Annona cherimola; assembly: GCA_030490835.1. Lineage (NCBI taxonomy): Eukaryota > Viridiplantae > Streptophyta > Magnoliopsida > Magnoliales > Annonaceae > Annona > Annona cherimola. The sequence continues at coordinate 12,965,117 of CM059974.1, forward strand.
GCTAAAATTCAAGTCACAAGATCACATCAAAATTCAAAAGAAGTAAATAAAGTGCTAAAATTTGTTTTATATATATATATATATACATTTTCCTTTGTTAGCGGACCTGTAGATGTTCTCCGAACCAATGCAGAAGAATCCAGGAATAGGCAAAAATCTTGCCAGTCCCCGACCACTCGTTCTGGATTTTTTGAATAAATCGACAGGTCAGTGTACTGTTGCTAGTCAACTTCTCAGGGCCAGCGCATGAACGTGGATATTCTGTCAGAGTACCAACCCGTCTCGGGGAGCAAGGGCAATAAGCCCCAAGTAAGGGTAAAGACGTAATTTCAAACGGAAGGAGTTTCAATAAAAAAGGAGTGGAGACAGAAGGCAAACAAGGAGGAAGAAGAAGACGGTGTTCCCAATCCAATTTCGCTTTCCCGATTTTCACCCCTTCTTCCTGCGGAAGCATGACTAGCTCCTCTGCTCCTTCCCGGAAGGTCTTCCTCTCATCTTTTCCTTGTTGTCTTTCTTGTTCCGCTTCTCCACTTGCTTTCATTCTCGAAAATCCCGTGGTCGCCTTCTTTGATTCTGCAGGCGCTGAGCAAGATCGCGTGCAATAGACTCCAGAAGGAGCTCGTCGAATGGCAGGTGAATCCCCCATCTGGTTTCAAGCACAAGGTCACCGATAATCTTCAGAGGTTCGTTTACGGAAATCCCTCCACTGTTTTGCTGCTTCGTTTTATTGATATTTTATCTGTTCGAACTAATTCTTCATGCTTTTGTTTTGGATGATTTCAAGATGGATCATTGAAGTCTCTGGCGCCCCTGGAACTCTCTATGCCAACGAATCCTATCAGCTCCAGGTCGACTTCCCGGAGCATTACCCCATGGAAGCACCTCAGGTGAGGGAAAAAAAGAAAAATCTCGCTTTTTTGTAGAAGTCAAATTTCTGAACAACCATCAGTCAACTTTGCATGCACCTATTTCTGTTTGTCTTTTGAAAGGAGTTTATGCAATATCGGTTGCGACATTAGTAAAATCTGAACTTGCATTAGCCAATGTGTAATCTTCTATTTGGGTGGTTGTCTCTGCTATCATTATATCATTTTGTGTTTTCTTTTGTCTTGGAAGGTTATTTTTCTGCATCCAGCGCCCCTGCACCCTCATATTTATAGCAATGGCCATATCTGCTTAGGTAATTTCCTATCTAATTGGTTTTGGATTATTTTTTTTGTTTTTTTTTTTTGTTTCCTGGAAGTGAAATTGTTCTTGTGCTCTGAAACAACGACACTAAACCTGTAACTGTGAAAACGACGATGGTTTTATGCTTTTGTTCTATGTTTGAGATAGTGATGGTAAAGTTCTTTTCTTTCAATTTGAGCTTTGTTTACAGTCAGTGAGTGATAAATACTGGCAGTGTTACTGCCAAATACATGCTGCCAGTTGGTATGACATTGACCTAAAAATGTCTTTTTCCATCTGAATTTTTTTCCTCCACAATTGCCCTATTTTCTCATCATTTTTTAACATCTTTCTGTACAACTGTCATACTTTTCTATTATTTTTTCACAACTTTTCATACAACTACCTTATCCAACTTCCTTTGATTTGCTCTTAATCATTACTCTTATCGTATCGCATCATTTTCTCTAATTTAAAATCTTTGCAACCAAAAGCTTTTTTTTCCAAAAGTTTTTATCAAATGCAAACACAATTAGGCCATTTGCAGGAACCACTGTAGCAGTCCCACAATCCAAGAGGGACTCAATTTTTTGGACTCTTTTGTCCTATTTTTAATGATTCTGACCTGTGATTGCTTCTACCATGAGCAGTGTGATGCTTTTCTACTATTATGCCAATTGCCTTCGTAGTTTACTGAAGCTTTTGGGTTGACAGGTCTGACGAAGTGGGTCCGCTGTGCAAATATATACGAGCCTATAAAATATCTCTCTCCCATTTTTAGATCAACGTGATGCCTTAACTAGTTTTAACAATCCTACCTTTTTCTTTTTACCACCTCGTTTTCAATTATTCTCTCATACTTTTTCCTTGAAAAGTCTATTTTTCTGATATCGTTTCCCATTTTTCTGATACTAGCGTGTATTTCAGATTCTTTTTTTTTCCCCTAATACACCGTGTCAAACAAAATGTTTTCCAGTGATTTGTGCTCTTCTTAAATCTCTTTACGGGCAAGAATATCTTGTTTTCCTTGTTCCTTCTCCATTATGTTTGATAAATTCTTTTCTTATGGCTAAGGGAATGTCTTAAATTCATCTTGTGTATCTGGAGATTCCTTCCCCCTTCTGTAATCTGACTTTTTCTCCCTTTATTGGGGTTGCTTCCTGACCCATAGCAATGGTAAATTGTTAACTATGTAAAAGTAAAATGGTTTAGGGGGTGTTGGTATATATATGATTAGCTAATCTTATTTAGAAGAAATATGATGACTGTGTATAAAGAAATGAAATGAACTTCTCTCTCTTTTTTTTTTAATCTTATTGAATTAGTTCAACTGTTAGAATTGCATTTCTATTGACTTGGTTCATGGTTTGAATCATAGACACATTCCATTCCTGTCTAAGATATACATTAAAAAGAACTGTTGTTTAGGCCGGAGCCACATGTATTTCCTTTGCGTGACATTGGTTAAGGTTAGGAAATTCTGCTTAGGTTTCAGAAGGTTCCTTGCTTGTCAAAGCTGTTGTTAGGAGTTGTATGCTGTTTCTAGGTAAGGATGAAGCACTGAAGTTGACTTTCATTGTCTCTATAGAAGTCATGTGGTACTTCTGTTGAACAAATTCCTGGCGGAAATGGATTTGCATCCTTGCTGATGGTTGCAGTGCTTATTTTGTTCCATGGAGATCTACTTTGATCTTAATGAGTGATTATCCACAACAGTTACTATGGCAATAAGTGAAAACCCTACATATATATGTATTCATCTAAGCATGTTTGGGGTTTTGGATCAATCATTATGAATTAATGAGCTGAACTTTTCTGTAGTAGTTCCAATTTACAATTTCCAATGAAACATGTCTGTTCTAGTTGCATGACGATAGAATTACTTTTAAAAAGGAGAATATGAGCCTTATCTGCAGCATGAGAATGGTAAAGGGTTGAGATGGTTGTGTGTTGAACTGACCTAGTATTAGTTGTACTGCCTTATTTTGGGGAACCCATTTGATTTTTGGAGCTTTAACTTATATTGAATGTAATGGATTGCAAACGATGGTAGGAAAAGTATGTGTACAGCTAAGGATATGGATTGGTAAATGCACTAGTGTACAACTCTCAACTGACGTACAGGTGTTTATGTGTAGGTGTTTAACTGGAATTCGCTTGCCCCACATTGTTAGTATAGGCCCTAGGATGCCACATAAGAGCTGATTTTAAATCCTTAAGACTGATTAAATATCTATTGGACTCCAAGTTTTTGGACCCATTTGTTTGCTGTTTTTTGTTTTTCTTTTCTGCGTTTCATAGTGGATCATCTTTTAGTAATTTTCTTTTTGTCCTGCAAAAAGTTTAAGGCAGGTATTCTTTGGCTTTGAAATTCATAGAATCTTACAAAATGCTGCATAAATCCCTGTATCTTTTTTTTTCATAAAAAACGAATTTTTCTTTAAATAGCTGAAAATTTGAATGTACATAGGTTAAATTGAAAATTATTTGTGTTTGTAGAGGCATTTTGTCATCTTAAAAAAATATAGCACCATTTTTTCAAAAATGAAGTGGAGGGTAGGCCTTGGTACAACCATAGAATTGTCGCCTTTGTGACTGAAGTTCCCAGTTTCCAGTCACACGGAACAGCCTATTTGTTAAACAACAGTAAGTCCGTGTATGTGGATGTTGTTTCCCAGATCTGCTGAAGCTCTATGTACCTGGTCAGCCCAGCCTCGTCAGAAATGCAGTGGTTAAAATTTTTAGGCCTGTGTTCTAAAACTAGTTAGCAATAAGATTAAATGAGCAAAATTGAAATTTTTAAAGAGTTTGTTATGCAAAGTTCTTGTAAAAACTTTGGATCGGTGTTTAAATTAATTCCGTATCTAGGAATTATTGGGCCATCTCTTGAATATGGCTTAATTAACTTGAATTTTTTATTCCAAAGAACTATAGGTTGCTTATTGGATTTTACTGGTGAACTGTATCCCCAAAAGGGAGAGTGATTTTCGTTTCCTCTTTTATTTTGTAAGTCCTTATACGCAGAGGCAGGCTGTTCAGCCAAGTTATTGGCACTAGAAAACTAAAAAGGAACAAAGGAATTCCCTCAGATTTGAAGTACCCCAATGTAGTTGTTTTGAATTAGTGCTTCATAATTTTGCAATTTCAGATAAAAGATTTTTTTTTTTTTAAAGTGTCTTTCAGATAAAAGATTTTATCTCTCATCTTGTCAATATTTAAACATTTTTTTGGCCATAGTAATTACAATCTAATCTTTGCATTTCTTGTTTAATTATTTGTATCTATGTTTTGATGATGATGATGATATATAACCCACTTTTACATCATGCGTTGAGACCCGTTGTGGTAGGAACATTAAGTTCTTTCCAAAGCTTAAGGACTATACATGTAATTAGACAACATTAATTTATGTTGTCTGAGCATGAGAGGATAATATCTTCCCCCTGTGAAATGTACTCTTGAGCTCCAAACAGGTACTTGTTATCCTGTTGAATGGTTATACTCCATTCTGGCATGGGTGCAACTTCATGTATGGTTCTTCAAGTGTTTTCTGATTCAAACCTCCTTAAAACTATCCGTAGTTTGGGCTCGATTCTCCAACCTCAGGTCTGAGTCCTTGTATTCTGATTCAATCATCCTGACGATTGGATAGGTTGGGCATGACTCTCCATCCTGTGGGTAAGGTTTGTTCAGGCCTCAGTCTGATGACAGTTCACCCAAAAGCTGACCTAGTGCTGCCTGAGTAATAAGCAGCCTGAGTTAAATTTGACCACTCTTAATCAACATCCAGCTAAGTTATTGTTGTTTTAGGCATGGCGTTCTTGGCAGTCTGTGTCCTGAACGGTTGTTTCTCAACTGAAATTGTTTCTTGGGTGGTTGCATTCATGCTTTGGATGCAAGGATTCCAGAAAAATTAGTGACTCTGGGGAAAAACTGTTTTTGCTAGTGAACGTAAGTTCTGAAATGGTCATTTGGATGCACATGTACGAGTCATCTTTTTTTGAACTGACGATATTTCATCAAATTGGGTGCCAAATGTTAGATATCTAACCAATATCTAGGTTATTTTAATTATGTTCTTTCATATTTATTGTCAAACATGCTGAATGTGTTGCTATAAATCATTCACACAAGCTTTTACAGGTTCACATAGGCTTTTACAGGCGAACCTACATTAATGAACTGGTTTCATAAAATAATAATGAACTGGTCGGATTAAAGTTTTACAATGTGGTTTGTGCATCTAAAATCTCCCTGTCAACATTGGGTTAGTGATGTAATATCCTATATCTGAAAAATTGATCTCCTGTGGCTCAATGCTCCTGAAATTTTCAGTGGGGTACAAATTTCATTGAACTGATCTTTTGGCCTTCTTCTGTTGATTTGAGTTTTGAAAACGATTTTAGAAGTTGCAATCATCCACAATCAGCAAACTGTATTTCCTGGGTCGACTTAAAATGGCTGCTTCAATGGGTAATATCCAGTCAGGCTCATTCTGGCTTTTTACTACTTTTGTATGCATAAAGCAGAACGTACCCTAGTATGAAATAGCCTTCTAAGGTCAATGCAACACAACTACCCCATCCTGGGCTTGGTTTGCATTGGTTTTAGGCATCCCTTGGAGATAATCTGGGTATGATTGTATAAGTTGGCTATCAAGCTGATATGATCTGCTTAAGTTGCATGCCTTGTGTGCTACATCTTGTCATGGAAGAGGTGCACAAACCTGTAGGTTTGTCAACACAATGGATATTGAGAAACTATTGTCTGGTTGTTTAATCAGTATTAAGTGGATATGAACTTCAACTACCAGAGCTCTGTGGCCCCAAAATTCTTTTTATGAGTCACATCAACTATTTTTTCTGCCCTTTTGGGTTCATAAATAGTTCTAGTTCTGTGCACTAGTAAATAATTGGAGATACCTTTCAATTTAGTATTGTCATTTTTTAGTCTGTCTGTGTAATGACAGTGATTAACTTGTTGGTCACAACTCTTAAGGGAGCTGATTTATCCCGGGACAAAAAAAAACCCACAGACATGTTTAAGAAGACCCAGGGCATACTATGGTATTCTGTTCAGGAAGAATCAGATTGCAAGACTTGGATTTCTCCTGACAGTTATGCTAATAACTTTTATGGGCTGTTAACCCGCCTAGTTATTGTGTAGGATTTAGACTTTGCTATTATTATTATTATTTTTCAATCTAAAATGAATTGGAAATCATAACCCTGTGCTTCCCTTTCCCTACAGCAGTGGTTTCCTTGAACTTATTCAATATCGAAATCTTTTTCCCCCCTGAAATTTCAGAGTTTGTTCATTCTATGGCAGATATCCTGTATGATTCATGGTCACCAGCAATGACCGTAAGCTCCATCTGTATCAGCATTCTCTCCATGCTGTCAAGCTCCACTGTCAAGGTTCTTAGCTGACAACTACTTTCTCCTTAACTGCTGCTCCTCAGCTTCTGCTTCCAAAAAACATAATGTGGGGGGGTGTTTAAGCAGACATGATATTATTTCTATGAGACATGCAGAGACTTATGATGCACATGCTGAGAGTTCTTATTAAAGAGGATACTCTCCATCTTTAAGTGTAACCATGTGCCCATGAGTAGTCAACGTTTATTCTTGGTGTAAAATACAAAAAGTTGGGTGATCCATGCCAGTAAATACGAAATTAACCAGGAGAAAATGAGGAAGGCTGGCTGGCAGCCTTTTTAAGAATATGTGATTGCTCATGAGTGTCCATTATAACTTGTGCATGGTGACTTGCATGGTCAATATTCAGTATCGCATTTATCTTAGGTGGGATGGATTGCAGCATCACATGTGATCTTATTGCTCTTAGTAGTAGGGTGTAATTCAAGAACTAAATGACTTGCAAGTTCTTTTATGATGATGTCTTATTTTGATTTCCAAAATTTTTTGTATGCAGCAACGCCCTGCAGACAATGATCGCTATGTGAAGAACTGTAGGAATGGTAGATCACCAAAGGAAACCAGATGGTGGTTTCATGATGACAAAGTGTAGTAAAGCAGATAGCCTCCATAGAGCAGATACGGTGAAAGCATTCTAGTGCCCACATGTGGTGTTCCTTGTCAAACCAACTGTTCATAAGATGCTGCTGTAAATCTGCATGCCTGGTATTTGTAAAGGAAGAGTTTCTGTTTTTATGCTATATTTGAAGAACCGCTGACTGTGGTACTTGATGGATTAGTTCTAATGTTTCAAACCAATGGAACCTATTTGGGCCCAGGTTGACCTAATTGTGTAGCTTGTCTGCTGCACTGACTCTCAAGAGTCAAGATCTCTTGTGCTCTCTCTCTCTCTCTCTCTACCCCCCTTTTTTCACCGCATCATATGAATGCATAGAAAAGTTCCATGGGCTGTAGTATGTTATTTGGAATATTCCATAGATTATATATTCAGGCTAATCTTGTTAGTGCTTTGAGCCCCGGAACAGTGGTATGCCTGTTGCTTAATAGTGTGCTATTCTACATTGACCAGCTGCTTGTGGTGCATTTTATGAATCACTCTCTAAAGCTACCACTCCCAGAACGATTTACACGGCTTCGCATGGATATCCAGCAGATGTTTGGATCGGAAAGCTGGATGTGATATGGTGTGCTGCTGGCGTTTAAACATTTGCCTCCCAAGGCTCACTAATTCCGCATGGCTTTTCAGGAACGAGGCATACATTTTTTAAGTGGCACCGACGGGGTGCCGAGCAAAATGCGACCGTGCGGAAGTAGACGGGGGCGTAGACTGTCCTGTGGGGACACACTGTGGCCCTGATTTGCTCACGTTAGGTGGATATGGGGCCTCTGCTGATGTGGGCAAACCAGAACGAGACAGCCCAGGACGTGTCCTAATCGGCCTCTACTGCCAGCATGTGCTTCTTTCAAACGTGAAAAGCTTTATTAACTCATTTTTTAATAGCAGCTGTACTTTTGGATAAATTAATGAAATTCCCTTTTTAAAATAATTACTTCAATCAACAACCCTGAGAATTTTACAACTCTGTTATTCATATGGCTAAAAGAGTCCATAATTATTTAAATAATAGTAATAATAATAATTTTAAAAAAAGAATTATGAAAGTTCATAATGGTCACATTATTAATAGGATCACAAGAAAATTTTCTATAGAGAAATTATTAAAGGCATTCTAAAATGGAAGGAAAAGTATGAAAGTAAGACAAATTATAAAAATTAAGAGAAATTTTAGGTGTCAACCATACCTTATTCAATGACAATATTCATTATCATCAAAGGAGGAGTCAACTGTTGACACCCCACTTAAATGGAAAATTTTGGTTTTTAAACGAGCTCATTGCCATTTGGCCCACCCATTTAAGGCCTTTCATGGATTTATATTTGAATTTTTAACCTACATATTTGTAAGTTCAATTTTGTGTAGGATCCATGTGAAAAATGGACCTCCAATGCTTCAAGCCCACTTTCGAAGTAACGACTAATAATCCATATGGTTCATTAAGAGCAATTGGCATTCAAGATGAAGTAAAGAGTATTTCCTCAAGTCAATTGGAGCAGAGTCGACGTGATGGACGGTTTGAATTAAACAAATAATTAGTATTTTATGAGATTTTTAATGGTCAAAATGAATTTGACCGAGGAAGGAGGTGGACTTGCAACATTTCAAATGGTGGATGAAAACTACAAGATCTGACCCACTAAATGAAGATCTAAATCGTTAAAGTCATTAAGAGACATCAACAAGTGAGGGCCTCATCTAAGATCAAGGAAAATTAAGGCATGAATGAAGGACATCAAAATGCACAAAATCAATAGTTGAGAGAGGTTTGACTTACTAGCCAAGCAAAACAATAGGCCCATTGGTGGTTTTCAAAAACCACCTATAAATTAACTAAAGAGTCCCTTTTAGTTAGAATTTTGCAGAAAGAAAAATGATGGAGTTGTGTAAAATATTACCAATATATATACTAATGTGTAATTTTCTAAACCTAAAAGGTTATAAAAGGACCCCTCTCATCCTCCATTGGGAAAAAAGCAAGGATACCTAAATTTCTCCCTCACCCATCCGTCCAACCCCTTTCATTTTTCATTTTGCCAAAAATCCCAATCTTACCCGTTGTCCATCGCATTGCTCCATTTTAACTTCTGTTTATCATTTTTAAAAAAAAAAAAAAAAAATAAATCCCAACGCTGCCACATCCCATCCTTTCATTTCTTTTTCCTATAATTATTATTATTATTACTATTATCAATCCTATATCTGGTCCGTCTAGTGCTCTACTTTATGCTTACTTAAAATTATTTTGCTTTTGATCAACGTTGTTTCATCATTTCATTTAACGTCATTTTTTTTTAAAAAAAGATTAATAATAATGGAATATCCATACTTAGCTATACCTACATCGTGTTATAACGTTTACATTGCATACCTCTTTTAACGCAATCATTTGCATCTACGCATTTTTCATACAAAAAACGATTATTGAAATCTGACAGTTAGCTTCCATCCATTGATTTTTTTTAAACAAAATCTTTCTTGTTTTGTAATCATTACAAAATTTTGAAAAAAAAAAAAAGCAAACTTCATTTATGGGAATGAAGTTTCTAAAGCCCTCTTTCAGATTGAGTTAGGGCCTCATAAAAAGTACAGAGACGCCTCTACCCTCCTGAACTTTTGTGTATAAAATGTATGTTAATTTTTCAGCACTCTTAGGACCAATGTACTAGAGGAAAAACAAAGTTGTATTTCTTTTAGTTGTAAGTTCATCCAGATAAATCTTTGTATTCAGTACCTTATTATATATGGACTAATTACCATTATTTGGTTAGTGGTAACTTCAAAGAAAAATTAATATATTGATTTTCTTTCAATTTATTATGTGTCTTTGCATTTGCATGCATTTTACTAACTCCTAATTGCACCTAACTAATACATCTATTCGTGCATGACTAAGTCGCATCATTTAAAAATCTCTAAGAACTTGCATCATCTAAAAGCTTTAACATTTGCATCTACCTTCTTTAACCCCCACGTCTACATCTTTTATATTTTTGCCATTTCTGATATTGAACGCCTTTTCTACATCTTTTTATTTTTTTGATTATTTGCACATTTAATTTCTGTATTTAACTCACATCATATTTAACCAGCTAACCTGTTATCTCGTATTTCATATTCAATCTCGCATTTGCACATTATTTCTCTAACTTTGCATTCATATTTATTTTCCTCTCTTGCATTTGCATGTTTACTTTTGAGCTTAGTTCATATCTATTTTTATTTTATTTTTTTAGCATTCTGCACTATGCATATCTTATAATTTTAGGCCCACTTATCGACCCATGGTAGCACGTCAAAAATCACGTGCTACACAGTCATACTAAAACAAATATTATAGGCCCTTCTTCCCTTAATACCCAACACACGTCTCTAAATTCACATGCTTCTCAGTTCTCCCTTACACATAGCTATATATCTCCTCATTTGTTCTTTGTGCTTTTCTTCCCAACAATCTTCGTGGAAATTTTTGTATAGAACATGATGGAATTTTTTTTTATCATATATATGTTTGGAAATTGTTCAAGTGAAGTCAGATTATACTATAATTGTGGTGCGGCCCAGTACTAATGGGCATCATGTGATTATAAAGTTAACGTCTATCCTGTTTGTTTTATTTAGAATTATTTACTTTAATAGTATATAAATTTTCATCCAAATCAAATGTGTATGAGTCCTACATTAAAATGATATAAAATTAATATAATAAAATAATTTGATATAAATATCAATTTTAAAGTCATATTTTCATCATCTAAACAGTCAAAAATATATTTTTATATAGATAAATAATTATATAAAATAATATTACATTTTAATACATGTAGGGCTTATTTTGCAATGGATAGCACCGTAGCTATGGTGCAGTACGTTTGCATTAGATAGATTCTCTTTTTTTATATATATAAGAAGCTATATGATACAGAAGGACTACCGCAAAAATGAACCTTACATATATTAAAATATTATGATATTTTATAAAATTATTTATCTATATAAAATTATATTTTAGACGGTTTAGATGTTCAAAATACTACTTTAAAATTGATATTTACATTAAATTATTTTATTACAATAATTTTGCAAAATTTTAAGATGAAGTCCATACACACGTTTGATTTAGATGAAAATTAGTATACTAATAAAGTGAATAATTCTAAATACAATGAATGATGTAGATTTTCTATTCATGATTAAGTAGGCCCCACAATGCATAGACTGCATGGTGCAGGTGCATGCATTAGATCAAAATCCCATATATACAATGTAGTTGCATGCATTGGATTAAAATTACGTACATATATATAAATGTGACTTCAACATGCGATCCATGTATCGTGGGACCCACTTAATCATGAATATGAAATTCTTTCTACTTATTATATTTAGAATTATTCATTTTATTAGCATTCCAATTTTAATTCAAATCAAATATATGTATAAACTCCATCTTAAAATACTATAAAATCAATGTAATAAAAATAGTTAAATGTAAATATGAATTTAAAATAATAAGCTCAACATCTAAATTGTCAAAAATATGATTTTTATATGGATAAATTATTATATAAAGTATCATAGCATTCCATTTTATGATGTACATGTGGATCACTATACCATAATTATGTTATGGTGCAGTCCGCTGCAAAATGAGTTTCATACATATTTGAATTCTATGATATTTTATAAAATTATTGAGTTTTTTGCATTTTGGTCCCTTTAACTATGCATATTTTCTTTTTAATCCACGAATTTCATGCATTTGCCTTTTAGCAGTAGAGACTAAAATGCAAAGAGAGCAAGCTTACAGGGTTTAAAAAGCAAATACGTATAATTAAAAGGACCAAAAAGTAAATAATTCTAAAATCATTTATCCATATAAAAATCATACTTTGATGGTTTAAACGTTGAAAATATCATTTTAAATTTGATATTTATATTAAATTATATTATTATATTAATTTTATACCATCTCAAGATAGCCCATATACATGTTTGATTTCGATAAAAATTACTATACTAATTAAGTGAATAATTCTAAATATAATGTATATATTAGATTTTATATTAGTGATTGAATGAGGCCCACAATACACGATTGCACAGTGTAGTCGCATGTACTAGCAAATTAATATTGAAATACTATAAATACTTAAAATACTTTATAGATATTGAAATATCTATAAACTAAACAAATATTGAAAAAGATATCTATAATTTTATCTATAAACAACATATAGGTTTAGATATTAAAAAAAATACTTTAAAATTGATATTTTAATATTTAAATATTTTATTACGTTAATTTTGCACATTTATAAATAAGACTATCCACAATGAAACTAAACAAATAAAAAAAATTTCCATATACTATAAATAATGTTAAATACAATAAATAAAATAAATTTTCTATCAATTACCAAAATTTTAAATATAAAAGAGATTACACACAAGAAATTTCATAAAAGTTTTCTGCCCATTTATACACTTGCTAGTTCATAAATTCATATCCATGATAATTTTTTTGGCAAAGCATAAAACTATCCAATTTAAAAATTTTTACTATCAACAATTATCATTTTTTAATTATTTATTCTTATCTTTCTATAAAACTACATTACTTTTCAATTATTTCTATACATACACTTATACAACTAACATATCTTTATTCATCTTTATTATTCATACCATATTACATCATTTTCTGCACAGACACAAATTTTTATACTTAAAATTTTTCATCAAAAATTTGATTATTTTCCGATACAAACTGAGCCCACACCCCCCGAAAAAAAGAGAAAAAAAAAAAAAGAAAAAAAAACAACTGAGCGTCTTATGCATGCAGCATGCTAGAGTATTAACGTAGCCGGGGCTTGCCACCCAACCCGGCGGTTATAGAAAAGCTTCCACCTCTTCGTAATTTGGGCCACTGAACATAAACCCTATCAATGGCAGCAACCGAACGGTCAGGATTGCTCGACAGTCTTTTCCAAGACCAACAGTTCCATCCTCAATCATTCACACAAAAATTCAAAAGAAATCTCAACCAAATAAGTTCCGTACCCCCGTTAATTAAAGAATTTCGACACCCAAAATTCTCAACAAAAAACAAGGAAGAAAGGCAGCAAACAGCCTTATTATTTTTGAATCAAGGCCGTTTTGTTTACATTCCGAAAACTCCCAAAATATAAAGATCAAAGAGTATTGCCCGGCCCCCGCCCGAGTAGAAAAAGCACCTCCTTCTGACAGTTCTCCACCATGTCTAATCCAATCCATCAGGTGGCACGGGAAATCTTCAAGGCCCGTACCAAAAAATCTGGGCTTGTTCGTAAATCAGCTGGGGCACATTGTCACCGACTTTCCTGAACACTGTACCTGATCGGAGTCTGTTTTGTTTTCGACGGTTGGCCACGTAACAACAGACACCTCCAAAATGGGGCACTTGATGAACGGCTCAGATCTCGCGCTCGTGGGACCAGGGAGCGCGCGTGTTCGTGGTTCGCGGAGTTGATGCCCGCGCCACAGCATGGACGTCGAGAGAAATACATGACGGCGCGACGAGATCGAGATCCGTCGTCCCACATCTTTTTTCTCACTTCTTTCGCAGGAGCTCAGAGACGAACCAACGGTCTGGATCTAGCACGGCATACGGGCCTGCCGGCGCGGTGCTCGCCACCTGACAAGATCCATCGATCGCGCTAAGCGAAAGAGGCCAGCTTCTTTAAGGCATGAAGAGCTTGTCGCCGCACTTGCACCGCCAGGCTTCGGGATAATACTCGAGCGGCATGCTCTGCCCTGGGTGGATGGGCACATGCACGGCCTTGCAGGGCGTGCACTGCCCGCACTTGGATCGGCACGAAGGCGGCGATGATCCCGGCGCTCCTAGCCGCCTCCGGCTCAGCAGCTCCTCCGCCGCCCAGCCCGATTCGAGCGCGCGCTTCGTCTCTTTGCCGGCCTCTCTGAAGGCGTCGACAGCCCCGCCGATGAGCAGAATCGCAAAGGCGGCCGCTGCCAGGTAGACTCGGTGGCGGAGCGTCGTTGAGGGGTGCACTGCGCCCATGGCGGAGGTAGGAGTAGGCGGCTGCCGCTGCTGCTGCTGAAGTTAGCAGGCGATGGACGAGATTAAAAGAGGAGGGAGATTGGGGGGCAAGCGCTATTATTGGAGCGGCGTAAGGGTCAAGTCAAAGAAGAGACGGAGGTTAAAAATGGAATTCTGCGAGAGTAGGCTGACGCGCTGGAGTGGTTGATGGCAGAGATACAGCGGGGTTTCCAATCTTTGCTCAGCGAAAATGTCTCCGAGATGCAGAATATTACCGGATTGCCACTTTAGTCTTCGGATACTCCGCCGGATCGCTTACCGTCATAAGCGGGCATCTGATAGAAATCACCTGCGTGGCATACGAATAGCTGGGATTTAAATAGTTGCCGGATGTTCCTCTCCTGTGATATTGTATGCTACTCATACGATGAGATTTGGCTGTTTTGAAGGGAGCCTTTGCATCAAACGCCATACAGAGCCGGAGTATGATTGAGTTGCTTTCCAAAGAAGAGCGGGCAGATGCCACGTGCTCCAGTCCTTTTACTGGCACACGAGCGGGGCTGGAGATTGACACCTGCACGTGTACGCGATATTCAGCTGCGGAACGAAAGCCTTGCAGTGGCTGGCCACGTCGGAGGCACACGCGTGTGAGCCTTCATCGGTATCAACGATCATAGGATCAACGGTGGAGATGAGATATTTGCTGGACAGTGTACAGCCAGCCTGTCAAGCAAACCAACAAAAGAAAAAAAAAAAAAACTGAGAATTTTTTACGTGGAGGAACTAAAACAAAAGCAAGCGGGGCCCATGAACGTGATAGTAGGAGTAGACTGTGGATCGGCGCTGCTTTTGTAGACGTGGGGATATGGTCTCTCGCAGCGCAGGTGAAGCAGGCGGGCAGGCAGCTGCTCTTGCTCTGGCATGCACGTGACCGAGGCCTTGGCCGTAGCGGCGCGGAGCGGATGGGATGACCGGATGGAGTGGGATGGGATGGGTGGTAAAAAACGGGATTTTACAGCGCGCACGTACGTCCACCTTCTGTCACTCCACTCGTTCAAAACCATGAAACTTCAAACCTACCTATCATCACTGTGCTATATTCCTTTCTTCATAATTTCTAGCTGTATATCAGGACAGCCCACGATCCACACCAGTAGCAATCGCTGTGCCGTTCTTCCATAGCAATCGACACCACGTGCAGGTGCTCTCCACAAATCTAATCTCCGTAGCTGCTAGAAGATTTTTAAACTTTTCAATACTAAAGATACTGTGGGTTAATCAGTATTCAATTAGCAGCGGGGCCTTTTTTTAATGGGATGATAATGTAATAATTTGTATTACACAAAATATATTTGAGAACGAGAAATCTTATTCCTTACTCATTCCATTCAAGAAAGTTGGATCTTTTGGAACACTCTTTAGTTATTAAATTGCCTATTAACTAGTCTAATCCGAATGATTTAACCCTTGAAAACATAGTATTACTATTATACAATTGTAATGCACATTATAAGAGATGAAAATCTAGTCTTGGAAGGAAAATCAAGTCATTGGGCCCACACTCTTCAAAAAAAAAAAAAAAAGTCGTGGGGCCCACTTGCCACAGGTTGTCCAATCACGTATCCATCCGGGAATGTTTCTATGTAAGCTCTTACATTCAACTTCCGTATAAAACCACATCTTAATTGGCCACGATAATATCTGGACGTGGATGGTCTAGAGCAATCTGATCAGAAAAGGAAGTTGTAGATGTGTAGAACTTAGTCTGCCATGCTTACAATAAAGGAAAAAAATTTGGTCGTTTTCCTTTGGAAGTACTAGCATTTCCAAATTCCGAGCCATCATTAGTATCAACCCATAAGCCCGCTGTCACTGCTGGAAGTGAAACAAGGAATCCCAGCAAAACTCAAGAAGTCATTGGAGCTGGATGATGCCAGGAAGAGTGTGGAAGAACCAGAAAATGGGAAATAGATTGAATGATCGAATCAAACAGTTGAAGACATTTGACCCCCGGCAAAGTTAAGATAGCATCAGCCCTTTCTATTTTATTTCTTACCTCTTAATCCTTTTCTCTCCGTGTTTTGTTTCTTTGATCTTCTTCTACCAGCTGGGTGAAACTTGAATTTTAGATTGATTGCCTATTTAAAAAATTAAATTAAAGTCCTTGAATATTTTTTTTATTAGTGTACATTTACATTACATCTCGACTCATATTATAACCAAAGCCCTAAGATAATTCTTATAATTTTTTATAAAAGAAGAGAATGAACTCTCGAATATCACTAAGAGAAACAACAAGCTCTCAAATATGAGGAGACTATTGCTCCCAATTTACATCCGGGCAATTCTCATCTAGAGGGATTTTGAACTCATGCTCACAGTAGCGCTAGTGTCTCATTTGCTTGTTGTTGATAATTACTTATCTAGAAAAACTAACTTAATATTCAAATTTTTTAGGCCGGTGTATTTCTCTTAAGATATATAACCGAAGTGGCCCTTTTTTAATTTAGAGTTCGTTTGGATAAGTGCAATGAGAAATGTTAAAAATAAAAAATAAAAATAGATGATGATGTCATTTTTTAATTTTAAAAGGTGGTTAACATGTGTGTGGCACGTTGGTAACACTAATGGCGACCTCTACGCTGGCTAGCATTTGAATAAGTGAGGGTGTTGTTTTCTAGATATTTATGGGAGCTTTTTTCAATTTGCTAGCTAGGAGTCTGTGGTCTTCTCCGTTATTATTTAGGAGCTAGTAGTCTTCCTCATATAAATTATAATTGTCTTAGAACTTTAATGCAAAAAATATGTTTGAGATATGATGTAAAAGTACACTAATCAGAAAGTTTTAAAAAGTAGAAACAAATGATTAAAGAGGTTGATGATACTAAGAAAAAAATAAAGTTGTAAACTAAAGGTGTGCTTGGTTAGGAATAAATTTTTTAACGAAAATTTTTTACGGTAAAAGTTGCCAAATTGATAGAAAATGACGTGATATGATATGATAATAATAAGCTGTAAAGAAAATAAAGTTAAAACAGATAGGTCAGTAATATAGGTAATTGTGTGGAAACGAATGAAAAATATGATAGTTTGTATAAGAAAATATAAGAATTAATTAAAAATAAAATAGTTATAGAAGGTGAATAGTTTTAATTGGTTTTTTTAGCTCAATCAACACACCATAAGTATCTATCCACCTTTTATTTAAAAAAAATTCCAAAAATCTAAACCATTTAGAATTCCAAAGATCACATGTACGTTGATCAAAGTCAATTTTACAATACATATAAATTTACAATCAAAGTCAATTTTAACATGACTAAGGAATATCTATTAATAAATGTCATGATACTTTAAATTTTAAAGACCTTAAACTATAAAAAGCAACACGTTACCAACCGAGGCTAGCTCGGTTGGTCACCGACAGGCGACAGCAGCGCAAAAAGGGCGTTCGGGCGGTCGGTGTAGGTTTGAATCCCATTCAGGATTTTGGCCAAATATATATGTGTGTGCGTGTGTGTGTGGGCGGGAGCAGGTAGTTTCCCAGGTGAATGGGGTGTGGGAGCAAGTAGTCTCCTGTTGGTTGGAAACTATGTCTTTCTAATTCTTTCGTGAAGCTGTGTCTTCAAATTTCTTTGGGGAAATATGTGTGTCCCAGATTTGTAAGAATGTCTCAGATCTCCAGTATAATATATGTTAAGATATATGTAAATATATACTAATAAAAAAAAAAAAGCAACGCACTGCATGGATGCTGTGTCACTACATCGGTGCCCCACCGATGTATGGGTGGCTATTAGATTATATTTTTATATATGCCGTTTCTATTATGTCTATTATAAGCCAAAAATACACCGTTTCTATTATTATTATTATTATTATTATTATTATTATTATTATCGTCGTAGGGTTTCATTAGGGCGGAATATAATATTTGAGAAGACGCTCACTCGCAGTAGCGTGGTGCCGTACGGCCACAACAGAGAGAGAGATACGGGTGGGTTGTATGAGAGTGAGAGCACGAGCAACAAGTATGTACGACGGTAGATGGCCCCACTGGTTCCCATCTAGCCTATCAGTGCCGGCATCTACTGTAGCGCACGACAAGCAAGCAAGCATGTTGAGGTTGCTGTGCAGGTATGGTGTGGATGGCATATACCGTAAAACTTTTTATTTATCAAGAGGGAACGAATGTGAGTTTTCTGATTTGGATCAAACTCAAGATCCAACCGAATGCAGCAAACCTAAAAACACCGACTTGTATTGAACAAACAGAATGTGTCTGCCCGTTTGAACCACTATCCCCCCCATTCCCATCCCCACCACTTCCCATGTGACACTGTCAGTTCAAGCCCTCCCCTCCCCTCCCCTCCCCTCGCTTTTCTTCACTTTTCTCTCTTTCTCATCGGGATTTGCACTTAGAAGTTTAGAATTTAGGGCCTGTTAGCTGTATATAAAAGGGTTTGAATTGGTAATCTGAAGTTTTTTTGTTCCAAGCAAGATTTTCTCTTTTTCCAATATATACCCTGCATAAAAACTTTACTTTCCTCAATTCTAATATATTTTTCAATCTCAATATAATTTCTTCTTTCTCAACCCGTAACAACTTCTACTCATGGTTCACTCCCTAAACATATTTTATAGTATTTTTCAAAATTCTAAAAAGCTAAAATATTTTTCAAAAAATTAGAAGTACGCCGCAATTGCCCACCCTCACTCAACATAGGTCGGCTGAGGCCACGCTGGTGGTGAGCACAGGTGGGCGACTATTGGGAACCACTTCCTGCATGTGGTTCGACGACCCTTTTGACTATTTGTTTCCCAATCCTTTCTCCAACCGACCGAGATCGTGTATTATTGAGATTTTTGCATGCGTTGCGGGAGGAATTTTCTGTGTCACTCCGATTTTAACATTATTGGTATCAATCATTATATTTTGTGGAAAATATTGGAATATAAACGAAACCAAAATCACTGGAGCAAATTATTGGGTTTTTTTTTTTTTGATAAAGATTATTGGGTTTTACAGGTCTATGATTTTGATTTATTTTATAAGGTACTCTTTTTCAAGCATTTCTCATGCCAGAAATTATCCGAGTAATTTTAGTTGTCCAGATTTAGGCTCTTCGAAGAAACGACTATTGTAGTTACTAATGTTGTATGATATGAGAAATTTGCCTTTTATAGATTATCAACTTTTCCCTAAAGGGAATTGATAAGGACCTGCAACACATGGGTGGCAACGCCAGAAGACTTGTCCAATACTTTTTATAAAAATCTTGGCAAAATTTCTTCACAAAATAATGCCCTGGAGAAATCTTATATAACAGCGCACTTTTCTTAATTCCCACAGTGATTTGAATTTGAATCTGATTCGTTGTAGCTTTACATTGATTTGGAAGCGTATAACCAATATCCCAAAAATCTTGCAAACTTTTTTCTTTTTCTGTTGTCTAAAAAAAAAAATTTATTAGACTAGGTTATAGGGTTACTCTAAATATTTCAATTATCAAGCGAACAACCTTTGCAAATAGTCTCTTTTCTACTTTGATGGCATCTGATCAACCTTAGGCTTCACAGCTTTATCAGAGTTCCAAATGTCAAATGTCAAACCAGGCTACAGCTTTTTGATGCACGACGCCCGAATAGATCGATCCCACCTAGTCTGGGCACCGAATAGCGGGCATAGGTCACTGGATGCCCACTAAGGGAACAGCGCTGACGATCGACTTCTGTCTCAGGCCCACGCCGAACGTCTATCCTTTCAAATTTTCAAAAATACAGATAAAGATGATAAAAAAAAATACAGATGGAAAGATTAAACAATTAAAGGCATGGAAAGTAATTTTTTTTATGGGTATTTACAATCATCTTAATTGGTATTATAGTCGAGCTCTAAAATCTTCTTACAAATTTTATACAATATTGTGACACATATAACAATATTTAATTTTTCCATTCAATGGATACTCTTATAAAAATTAAGGAGACGCTTGCCACCACATTTCGAAAAAGCATCGCACCTTTGATAGGCAGACTGGTTAGTATGACGCCACGTGCCTCGTGGCCATGAAAATTAATTAAGAAGAAATAAATGTAAAGAATAAGGAGTATTTGCTTATTTATTTATTTGAAGGAGAGTGTATTTGCTTATTTGAGATGATTTGAATGTGGAGAAAATGGGAACCCAGAACAATGCACCTGTATGTACTTCACCCTTTTTTATTTTTTAAAAACTTTTTTCCTAATATTGTTAATATAAGCGTATTTAACATGTGCATTAATTTTTACCATTTTTGAAGATTTTTAGATTTTTTTTTGAATTTTTAAAAATGAGTGACATTTTTAGTAATTTACATGTTAAATATATTTAGATTAATAATTATTTAAAAAAATTTCAAACAAAATAAAAAAGGGTAAAGTATACCCGAGTGCATTGAACTGGGATCCGGAAAAAATGTGACCATTGAGTCATAGACCATCGTACACTTCAACATCATCCTTTTATGACACATGTTGGGACTTCATTACCACCATTGGGTTAAATTGCATACCGCTTGTATCTAAATCAACAAGATGTAAGAGAAATCTATTGAAGCTGGCTATGATTATATCACGAACAAGCCCTTTTTCTCCTTTCCTTCCCAAACACATGTTTACTAACTCTAACAATTAGCTATATTTGATTGCAAAGATACTTTAATTGGACGCCTAGTACACATATAATTGTACACACATGAAGGAAGTATAAGTCTCTAGCAGCATCCCATATATTTGTAGACACCCTTCCCTTAAGCCCAAATAAATAAAAATAAAATGAAACATGTGTGTGGGCTAAAATCCAAGCCCAACAACAAAACAATTGATAATGGGCCTTAAAACCACAACCCATTCAGAATGAGTCAAAAACAAAGATGACCAAGCCAGGCCTACCACCAGATGAGCCTACTCAGCCTCGGCCCACAGGAGCAAAGCTCCACCAAGCTACCAGAATGAACTCTACAACAGCAGCCCACCAGACACAGAATGGGCTCTACAATAACAGCCCACCAGATCCAGCTCACCAGACACAACAACTAGATTCTACAATAGCAGCCCACCAAGATCCAACCTCGGCCCACAAAAGTAGGCTCTTCTACAACAATCCATCAGGTCTCAGCAACGGCCCACTTGGAGCAATGGGCTCAAACCAGATCCAAGTCCAACCGCAACGGGCACCCATCCATGGCCCAAAGCCTACATGACCCACTCCATCTCTATAAAAAGGGGGCCAAGCTCTCATTTCCCACACATGAGGAGGCATCCCCAAGAGGGAGGACGAGAGTCTGCAACAAAATCACGGCGCCCCGACTTCTCCTCTCCTCTCCTCTTCAGCCCTCTCCCTCTCTTCTTCAGATTTTTCATTTTCATTTTTATTTTTCCCTTTTCATGCTCGTGTAGACTGCCTCGGATTAATAGATTTTGCCATATTTGTTTTAATCCGAAGGCCGAAATCCAAACTCTATATGATCAGCGTCTTTATTCATTAAAAACGGGGACTGACCTCTCTTTTAATATCAGTGGCGACTCCATTTTTTTGTTTTGTGTTAGTATCAACACACTTGTTTGAATCGATGCTTCGGCAAGGCGGGCGCGCACGAATCCGCAGATTCCAGCATAATACACTGCCGTTATGCTGCTGAATCCGTGGCTCAATCCGTGTACAAACAAGCCTCGTCTTAGCCGATATGCCGTCGAATCCATGGGAGAACACCCGTATGTCAATACTATCCAAAGATCGCCCATACTAACCCCTTCTATTTTATGAGAAATGCAGATTTCAGCCCTTTCTATCCGGCCCAGATTTTACGAGAAACGAGAAAGGCTTCCTAACCCATCGTAGCGCTCGCGGTGAGGGCTACAGCTTGGTGACTCCGCTAGGGACGACACTGCAAGTTTGCATCAGGCACAAAGGGGATAAAAATTCGAAGATCGAAGCATTTTCTTCCCTGGACAGCGCGGTTCCAGGTCTTATTCATCCTCCTGGCAGCAACGTTTCGTTGTTTCTAGAACGGAAACGCCCAAAAGACGCCTGAACTTACTAAGTTTTTAGGTCCAGAGGCGTTTAACACATGAACTGGAAAGAGCTTGTAAAGGAGGTAAACCATTGTGTTTTAACTCGTAACTGTTCATGCATGTAAAATGAGCCTAAAGGAAGGGTTTCCAAAGGTTATATTGTTAATGACCACTAAATAATTTTTCGACAAAAAATCACGCCTTAAAAAGGGACAGACACTCTAAGCTAAAAAAATTTCAGTTCTGAAAGGGATCACCCGGGTAACTTCAGGATGCTCTCTAAGGCACAGGCTGTTGCGTATGATGTCGTAAAAGCGTGTATGTGTAAAACGAGCCATGTAGATTAATGTCCAAGAGTTAAATACTAATAGCCATCAGAAAAAATTTGGCAAAAAAATCACACCTTTTTCCGAACCAGGGAAGTTTTTTGGTCCAGAAGCTTCTTCAGAAACGCCTCGGATAGGTTGGGCTAGAAAGTCCAAACCGCTTCACGGGAGGTACTCGAAACAAGCAGAGTCTACACCGACGCTGAAAGGACCCCGATTTGCAAACATCCATCCAAAGGAGCTGAAAAGGTACTGACAAGACCGTCAAAAGTTGGAGGAGGCAAAGAGGTGCTGACAAGACCACTGACGTGACAGGTGCCAAAAAGGTGCTGACAAGACCACTAACGTGACAGATGCCAAAAAGGTGCTGACAAAACCACTGACGTGACAGGTGCTGATAGGACCTGAAAAGTTTCCTGGTCGAGTTAGCTTGTGATGCGCACCAAGTGCTTGTCGTTAAGAGCACTGTGATCACCAGTTTAATTAAAATTAACCGAAACACATTAAAGCTACCACTATACGGATGATAGTGTAGAATAACGGTGAGTCGGGTCGAATCCACAGAGAGGCGATGTAGTTTTGAATTGTTTTTAAGAGAAAGAGAGGGTATAGAGAAGAGAGAGAAAGAGAGAAGAGAGACGTTGGAGAGAGAAAAGAAAAGAGAAATTAGAAGAAATTAGAGAGAGAAAGAGAGAAGAGAGAGAAAGAAGAGAGACGTTGGAGAGAGAAAAGAAAAGAGAGAGAAAGAGAAGAGAGAGAGAAAAGGAAAGAAGTTAAGAGAGAGGAGAGAGAGACGTTGGAGAAAGAGAGAGAAGAAGAAATTAGATAGACAAGAGAGAAGAGAGAGAAAGAGACAAGAGAGAAAGAAAAGGAAAAAAATTAAGAGAGAGGAGAGAGACGTTAGAGAGAGAGAAGAAGAAATTAGATAAATAAGAGAGAAGAGAGAGAAAGAGAAGAGAGAGAAAGAAAAGGAAAGAAATTAAGAGAGAGGAGAGAGAGACGTTGGAGAAAGAAAAGAAAAGAGAAATTAGAAGAGATTAGAGAGAGAAAGAGAGAAGAGAAAAAAGAAATGAAAAAAGAAAAAAATTAGAGAGAAAAGAAAGGGAGATAAGAAGCTAAAAGAAATTATAATTAGCTAACAACTTAATTGACATTATTCTAAGAAAGCAATAAAAGCTATGAAATTCAACTATTAAAGCAGGAAAGAAAATTTAATTTAATCCAACAATTACAAAGCGGAAAATAAAACAGTAAATCTAATCTAAAAATTAAAACTACAAATTGAAGATTAATAACTACGAAATACTACAAAGCATAAAATAATAAAATAAAATTTACATCACCCGAATGCAAATCTCCACGTAATATAAATTTATTGCTTGGCCCCACTTCCTTGCTACGGGTCCCACAAAATGGGTCCCACCCACTTGCTAGGGGTCCCACAAAATATGTCCCACCCAAGGGAGAAAAGAAGAATGTATATGGGGTGAGGGTCTTGGGATGAGTGGAGGGAATTTATAGTTGAAGGAGGGGCCCAACAACCATTCTGGCTTTCGATGTGGGATTCACATACCATGGCCCACTGTAGTTGCTCTCGTTGCTTCTTCTAATCTTCTACTCCGAAGAACAAATCCACGAATCCACCATACCTTCGCCTCTCAACGGGCCATTCTCTGCACCCTTTTCTTATCAATGCCAGTACAGCATGTTTTGCAGTTGCTGAAGCTGCTGGTTTGGGCGTTCAATCGATTTTTGCTTTTGGGTTGCTGGATCGTGGCCGCAAATGGGTTTTCTGTTGGTTGAAGAGGATTGCTTTGATTGGAGCTTATGGGCAAAGCAGGCAATTCCATTTGCTGGAATTAGGCGTAGAAGACGCCTGGTGATTGGGGCTGAGCGAGAACGGATGGGGAAGATGGATTCGGTGGCTTCAGCTCGTCCATTTGAGGGAGCTGGTTCTGCTTCGCCTGAGAAGTTTCCCCAATTGCGGCAGGCCGGATTTTGGGATCGCAATTAGCAATGGCTGCCGGAGATAAAGCAGAGAAGGGACGGTGGCTGTTGATGGGTGTTTGGTAATAGAGGCGACCGGCTGCTCCTTGGATTTGCTATATAGTCGTGCGGACAAAGTTAGAGTTTTCCATGGTTGCTGAAATCGATTGCAGGAGAAGACAACGCTGCCGGTTTTCATGATTTCATTTTTTGGACAGATTCCGAAATCTATGGCAGCCAGCGTGGTGGGCGTTCATAGGAGTTGCGGGAATAGCAGGCACCGGTTGAAGCATGTTAGCTGCCTCTCCCTAGCCGGTGCTATGGATGATTGAGATCCTAGCTTTTGGGGTTACTAGAGTTGCTAGAAATAGGGAAGTTGTCGTTTTGGATGTAGTTGAATTTCTATTATGATGGTGGAGATGAACTGGTTGTCGATTAAGGGGAAAAGGGGAGGGGCGATGCTGCTAATGAGTTTGATTTCGTGGGTTTTTGGACGATCAGTTGGCTGTTTGGCTTGCTGATGTCGAATTCTATGATGGAGCATATACAAGATCGGCTAATTGGAAGATAAGGCAGAGCTTATGGTTTTCGCTAGTTGGTCGCCGTGCTTTGGTTTGATTGGATTTGGGGCCAGCTGAAATTTCTGGTTCGTGGTGGACGGCAGCCATGGGTTTGGGTGAAAATGAGAAATGCGGGTTGAAGAAGAGGGCTCCTTGAAATTTTTGAGCTGTCTGCCTGAAGTAAGGCCGGTGATTGCAGATTCCTGTTTCTGCTAGTTCGTGCAGCTCGGACGATTTGCGGTTGCCTCACTGTTGTTGAATTGATGGGTTTGCCGTTTCTAGTTGGTAAAGTGATGGAGGTGACGAGATTCTGCTGCCTATTCGTTGATGGCGGTCTGCTGTAATGGAGGCTTGCTGGTTTGCCGTGACTAGAGAAGAGGGCTAGCTGCAAACACGATCGGTGCTGGCCGGATTTTCTGGTTGGAGAAGACGATGGAGCACCAAACTTGTGCTCCGGCGGTATATGGGAATTTAGTGACCTGCAGTGCTTTTAAACACGAATTAAAATATTGATTCTTGGCCAAATAATTTCAAAATCGTCATCTATCTTCTAGATTTAATATATATATATATATATTTAACTTCTTTTGAATTCGTTTTATCAATTAATTTATTATAGTCTATTTTGTTCCCTATATTTTGAAATATAATTGGGGAGATATGTATGTTTTACCCAGTTAAACTATTTTATAATTTTGCCCGAGTTATGCTAATACTATTTCAAAGTTATATATATATATATTTGTTAGACCAATTTAATTTTACCTTAGCATGTATCATTATCTTTGTAATTTTATATTTTTAAAATATTGCAAAATGACCATTTTATAGCAAAATTAAAGATTCTATCGAAAATATGATTTTCATGAAATTCCACTTAAAACATGTATTTATTTAACATTTTAATATTTAATTGTGCAAATTTAATATGAAATTAAATGAAAATTTTTAGACTTATCAGCTTGAAAACAAAGCAAGTCAACCACTGATGTGACAGGTGCTAAAAAGGTGCTGACAAGACGCGTCAAAAGCTGGAGGAGGCAGAAAGGTGCAGAAAAGATCACTGCGATAGAACCTGAAAAGTTTCCTAGTCCAGTGACGTCCAGAAGCATTCCAGCGATGCAACAGCAAGCTAGCGACGAATTTTCAAGCCCAAAGATGATTAATTAACCTTTCTACCCTTGGTTCTGAAACATGGGGCATCATATCATATTTTCCGTAATTTTGCTATCACTTCTTACTAAAAAAAAAAAGCAAAAAAAAGAGAGCAAAAAAAAAGCAAAAAAAAGAGTAAAAAAAAAAAGAAAAACATATCTCAAAGTTCTAGTTGCCTTCAAGCCAAAGCTACACACATGGAGCCGACAAATTATTTTTCAAAGAAAAATACTGCATTCTCATTTGAAAAGTGGGATCAAACAATGCAACGAATGCAACGGATAGAGGACATGCTCTACAAAATGCTAGAGTAACGTCAATCAATGACAAAGCAGCAACATCAAGCGTCATCTTCTTCATCACAACATCAGCAAACAACAAATTCAAGTTCACAAACTATTCCAACTCAAGGATCCCACGACCTAATGAATGTGCAAGGCCAAATAGAAGAGGTCAAAATACAGTTTCAAAGCCAGCTCCAAGAGCTACAAAGAAAAATTGAGCGACAGCAAGGGGAGGATCTTCATTTGGTAAAAATTGAAGACTTATGTTAATTTCCAAATACACAACTACTTGAAAATTTCAAAATGCCAACCCACCCTATCTATGAAGGAAACTCATGCCCACATGCCCATATCAATGCCTTTTGCAGTATTTTATACCCTCTGGTAAAAAAAGAGAAAATTTTGGTCGTGCTATTCCAACACAGCTTGAGAGGACGCCCTTGAATGGTATACGTCGCTCAACTGCAAACAAATCAAAACATGGGAGCATCTATCTCTAACTTTCATGGATCGATTTTCCTACATGCTAAATGTTGCACCCAAAATGGCTGACTTAGAAGCCTTAAGGCAAAAAGATGGCGAGACCTTCTCAGAATACGTGACTAGATGGTGAGTATTAGTGGCGAAAATGAAGAGTCTTTTGCCTTTGAACGAGCAAATCTCCATCATCATCAATTCAGCTCACCCTAGCATTTCGAGCTACCTCGTCTCACATCCCTTTGCCAGCTTTACACAACTATTGCAAGCGGCGGAGCAAGTGGAAGATGGCCTAAGGAAGGAAATGATTTTCCCATGTCCACAACAAGAGAATGTTATTTATCTTGAACAAGCAAGTCAGACGTCTCAAATAGTGGACATCGACATGGAAGTCAATTTTGTCAAGGGTAATGCCAGAACTTTTGACCCTTTTACTTTCATAACAAAAGTCCAACTCTATAACGCTCCTGTTGTTTTACAATGCCGAAATGTCAACCCTATCACCCTTCAAAGAAAATGCGTTGAGTCTTTCATTTTATTAGTAAAGTCTGTCAAGCCTATGCAAGAGAATCCTATTTTACATAAATCTTCTTCTGCTCAAAATAGCGACCCAACCAACTTCCCCTCATCTGCTCCCAAAAAATATATTTGTTCCGGTCAACCAACCAACATGCCTACAGTCTAAAAGTGCAGAAGAGAACCTCAAAGCTCCTTACACATCTAATCCTAGCATCCATCTAAAGCAGTCATTATCATCTACACAACTATGCCCGGTCACAAAAGGTTAAATATTAGTCTTATTGACAAAGCAGACAAATGCCTCAGAAAAGAAAGTGCTAGCCAAAAAGCACAAGTTTCAAGAAATTGCTGCACAAGAAAAGCTAAATGGAAAAGACCATCTACAAGTCACAAGTGAATTCATCCCTCACATAGACAATCAAGCAGAGGCATCTAAACAGCCCCAATAAACCATCATCAACGCGGGCAATGTCGACAAAGTCGAACAGCCAAGAAGGTTAGTCCCGGAAGCCGCAAAATGCGCAGGGCACACAACCGTCATCAATCAACCCATCGTCACAAATACATCTTTGTCAACACATCCACAAGGGATATTTCAAAATGACTATCAGACAGTCTTTCCATTAAGCTTGGTAGAAAAAATGCCAACAATCAGTGAAGATAATATTTCACAAGGTGCAATATCAATCTCAAAATTATTCAAGGCAATGCTCAACAAAAGTGGGGTGGTTACGACAGATAACACACACAAGAAGCAGATTACCAGAACCGCATGCCGGGGAAGCATCAAATTCAAGCGACAAGGGAAAAATTATAAACAAATCCTGAGAGGTAAATGGTGGAGAAAAATATTTTCATACCATTACAAAGCATGGGGGCAGGCAATTTTGAAGGAAAAGGACACAAATTATTTTATATCATGTCACATCTTGCCTCAAAAAAAGTTTGGGACCCGGGAGGCAAAGCTGCATGAAACAACGCTCGGTCCACTCCCCAAGTGCTCCCTACGTCATCAGAAGCAATTCCTAGCCGCCCGACCGATGCTGGTTGCGGTCAAAGTCCTAGAAAGTTTTTAGGTCTAGAGGCGGCATTCTCAAATGAATTTCCAAGCGTCCGTCAGATGCTCCCAAAATAGCGCCGGCAATCCCCCTTCCAAGACGCCTGAACAGCTGCCGATGGACCTCCAAACCACCTGAGCTAAGGCACTAATTTACCCAGCTACACCACAAACTCCATCAACAACAAATCATCAACCAGGATCACCGACCGATACTAATCCTCAGCTCCTTAGCAATAAGTCTCCCAAGATCGAAGAAAAAAAGAGATAGAGAAAGGAAAAGATATACATGCCGATCGATAGCAGCAACTCCGACGAATACCGGAGATCCTCCTACAGCACCGACGGATATCCTACAGCCACCCGAAATCACCGACATTAAAGACAATAGCAAGGAGAAAGAAAACCAAAGAGAAAGAGAAGAAGATACTCGCCCGAGGAAAACACGACAGAAACGATGACAGCAAAGGAGCTCTCAATGACGGCAACCGCGGCGGTTGGGAATGAAGAAAATAGAGTGCGGCGACTGAACGTTCGCCGAGGAAGAAGAAGAAGACCATGGAGAGAAAAAACTCGTCGCCTTGCAGAAGCCATCAAGATCTAAGACGGTGCGGCCGCATACCGAACAAGCTTTGTCGGAAGGCAAGAAGACACCTAATCGATGAAACCCATGGCTCCGCCGACAAGAAAGACGATAGCCCAAAACGTCGATAAAGATAAAGAAGACTAAACACCCGGAACGATGACGATGAAAAAAAGGGTGATGGCAACCAGAAGCCGAAAATGGCTGCTGGAAAGAATCTGTCCCATTACTCGGTGACAATGGCAGCACTCTGAACAAGCCATGTTAACTGCCAAAAAAAAGACGGTCGGCAGTGATGGCAACAGAAAGAAGACGAAACGTACCCCAACGCCGGCGACCGCTGAAGAAGGGTAGAAGATCAGTCTGATAACTGGTAGCGATGTCCCGGGCGTGCTCTCGATAAAGGTGACGATCGGTGCAGAGAAGGGGTGAAGGCATTCGGAAAATGAGGAGATGGCCGGAGATAGGGAGGATGACGCAACCCACCACGAACACGACTGGGAATGGGGGGAACAACGCTAACAATGGCAACGCACCTTGAGCATGGTGAATCAGCAACTGCCGACGAGGAAGATGACGAGACATGACAGCGCACCCTAACCGGATCCAGACACAGTTGATGATCTGCATAAAAGAGGAAGATAAAAGGCAGCAAGAAAGGCCGGAAGCGGAGAAGACGATCGGCAGGGGTAGGCGGCGCAAAGGAGAGGAGACGACAGGGACGAGACAACGCCTGATGACGACATGACCCTGCTGAGGCAGCAAGGGAAACGGTCGGCAACAGCAACGACGAAGGCAAATCAAAATCAGCAACAACGGCAGCGGCGCATGCCATGCC
Organism: Annona cherimola; assembly: GCA_030490835.1. NCBI lineage: Eukaryota > Viridiplantae > Streptophyta > Magnoliopsida > Magnoliales > Annonaceae > Annona > Annona cherimola. The sequence goes on from CM059974.1 coordinate 12,995,218, forward strand.
CGGGGCAAATCGTCTACGACAGCTCCCGACGTAGCCAGCGGTCGGCGTGAAGAGGAAGAACGGCGGTTGAGAAAACCCATCGGGTTATGACGAAAATCTAAGGGGTGGGATGAATTGCAGATGGTTCCCCAAAGGTTCCGAAAACTGCAAAACTGCTCGAATTTAGGAAAAATGCAGAAACAACCCAACAAGTTCCTAGATTTTACAAGACAATCTGCAAAGATTTTACAAAAAAAAGCCGTCCTGAGTTCACATTTACAAAAAAGTTGGTACAAGTTCGCAAAAATTGCAAAATGACCCCAAAACTTAAACAATTCTTTAGGTCTATGCCAAAGGGGTGTCTAATGTTTTGTCATTCACCATCAAAACGCCTCTGGCAAAAGGAGGCAGCTGTAGACACCCTTCCCTTAAGCCCAAATAAATAAAAATAAAATGAAACATGTGTGTGGGCTAAAATCTGTGAAACCTGCAATTCTATAATAACACGTGTAAACCCAGGGTTGTAAACCTTAGATTTTTGTACTGATTTTTTTATATAATAAATAAAATTCATGAAATATGTTATATTTGCAAACGTGTGTATTAGAGGTTAAAATAGTGCAATTAATGATTTTACCCACGTGAACAGTAACCCAAGGATTAAGACACGTGATTAAGGGTTAATCACTTGGATTAACCTAATCACAAAATGACAAAAAAAGAGATTTAATCACTACAGGACGAAATAGCAATACTTTTTGATATTTTGGTAGAATTTCGGATTTTAGTGAAAAATTGAAGAAAAATTCATAATTTGCAATCCGGACGTTAGATTTAGATGAAATTTTTTATGGATGACCAAATATTTATGATGATCATGATGAATGGTTTAAGATGTGATGAAAATCATGAATTAAAGGTCAAGATTAAATGTCATTTGGAGATTAAAAAAGTAGCTTATCTTTATCATTAATTTCCTTTGACTTTTATTAAATTTAAATAATTAAAAATAATAAATAATAAATGCAAATCAGCTACAAGGCAGGGACGTGCAGGGGTAGGGGGAGACTTTTGACCAAAATTCAATGGCCCAAATCCATCCTCATCAAAGATCAATGGATGAGATTGAATTAGCTAAAAAAATTAATTTTAATAAATTAAAAATCATAAATAAATAGGGCTGCAGTAGGGGGGCTTGAGATGCTGTAGGGTGGCTGCACAATGCTCCACACCTTTTATGAAATTAGAAAAATAATATTTAGAATTAAATACCTTGAGCAAGAGGGTAAATTACAATTTCATGAAAAATAAAAAACTATAAATAGGAGAGCCTTGGACGTCCAAATGCATTCCAACCCAACTCCATTTGAACAAAATCCCTTGCTCCCACACGTTCCCAAGCCAAAGAGAAGGAGGAAGAGGAAGAGAGAAAGTGAGAAGGAAATGAGGAATTCTTCACTTCGGGTAAGTGAATTCTACCCAAATTTTTTTTGGATATTAAGTAGGTTAAATCCATACTTAGACAATGTCTAAGCATGAGAAAATAAGTATGGTTATAATGCTTAATTGAAATTATGTCAAAACATCAAAAATTTGAAGCAAGAATAGAGCATTCGGGAAGATAGCATAGTATATATGTAAATAAAGCTCCAATATTGATAAATGATGATTTGGGATGAATGATTATGATAATTATGATGTTGGAATGATGATATATTAATCTCATGATTTTCGGAATTAAGAATTATGCTTAAGTGAAATTATGTTGATTTTTAGTATATGGAGAAAATGATTTATTTAGCCAAGTTATGATGATACATCCAAAATTTATGAATTTTTCCATGATATACTAAACATAAGCTATGTCATGGTAATTTTTTATTTTTGGGAAAAATGTCGATTTTTGGAACCCATCAACAGTAACCAACACGTTGTGAACAGTAACCTCGGATGATAGTAATTTGCTACAGTAACATGAATAGTAACTATGAACAGTAAACAGCGTAATTCTGGAAAAAATTGAGATTTATTTTTATAAAGATGTATGGATGAAATTTTTAGAGATTTATGGATAAAAATCCATATAAAAAATAATGACCAAGTATTTTTAAGGTTAATCTCTATAAAAACTTATGAAGAAAAATAAGGTCATAAATAAATATGACTCATGTATGATAAAATATGTATATCCTTTTCACTTGAATAAGAAAAGGAAAAGAAAGAATAAAGGATTCAGATTGAAGCAAAGCAAAGGTAAGCAAGCAAACTTTTTGAAAATGATTTTATATATTTTTATATTACAACCATGGAATATGTCAGAATTGCTTTATCATAAGCAAATCTATATGGAAGTAAAGAAAAATGTTGAGATATGTGAGAATTATTTTATCATAAGCAAATCCTTATGAAAATAAGAAAAAAAAGTGAAAATGGTTGCATTATAATGGAAAAGGAAATTTTTGATTTCCAATTAATATTTGGTTTTATCGAATGAATTTAAAATGATTTATTAAAATGTTTCAAAAAGGATTTAAGGAAGGCCAACTGATAACCAATTTGAGTAATGATTTTTGAAATAATGACCAAAGAATCATACAAGTTTACAAAAATAATCCAGGTGTTCTGTGAACAAAGAATATGATATCATATGAGAAATGAATTAGGTGTTTGTATATCCTTTGTTCATGAAAAACCCAAAAATGGAAAGAAAAGCGTTTGCAAAATCTTTTATTTTTAGATATTAAAATGTTTTTGAAATTATTTTACCGCTAAAAAATTATTTAAAAATATTTTAGCAAAATTTTGAAATTATTATTTCTCAAATATTTCCTTTAAATATTTTAAATGTTTTAGAAATATGTTATTTAAATGCTTTCAAAATTATTTAAGGTTGGTAATCCTTACAAAATATTTTTATTAATTTGTTAACTTGGGCTGTGCCAAGTTTTCAAGTTAAAAAAGGGAATACAGACCGAGGTCTGTACTATTTTGAAATGACATGCTAGCATTAAGTTTTGAAAAAAAAGTCACAGACTAAGATCCGTGGAGTTTTATAAAAAGCATGCTAGCATATGAATATAGAGAAAGGAATGTACACATGAATTATGCACTAGGTCTACTTTAGAGGATATGCAAACCGGACGTGGTTGCAAGATGGGCCCCCTCTACATAGGCCAAGTCGCTTCAAAAGTCGAAATGCCGGCGGCGCCCTCCCTGAAATGGGAGAAGGACACGGATAACTGCCTAACTCGCGAGTTATCAATTGAAATAGTTTCTCTCGTAAGGAGGAAAGGGTGATAACTTGGTAAGTGTCACCTACTAGAAGGACAGAAACGTAATGCATAATGCATATGCTTATTTTGAAAAGGTTTTATAAAAAAAGTTTTAAGGACATGAGAATGTCCTTGGAGAAATGAAGTTTTATGAAAAATATCTTAGGACATAAAATATGTCCATACAGGTAAAGTTTTACAAGCATATATTTTAGGTATGAAATATGAAAGGTTTTATGAAAAGGTTTCCACTGATTGATAGTAGATCACTTGATAAGTGTCTACTATTGAACGAGAGAAATGTATTTAAATGAAAAAATGCTTGCTTACTGAGTTTCAAGTCACGTTTTGCTTTTCAAAATATAGACAGGTACAACACAGGCCAAGAAGGAAAGAAAAAAGAATGTAAGAAGAAAATTTTATGATATGCTGATCTGTATATGGTTTGAATGAATATATGGTAAGGAGTTTTCAAATTATGTATGTATGAAATGACCAGGTTAAAATAACCTGTATTGTACAAAAACAAGTATGAATGTTATCAATGATAATTGAAATTTGATAATAAGTATATGTCTCTATGTGATAAAAGAAAAAGAAAAAAAAATTTGGACAAGACCCAATTAAGTACCCGCCGCGTGATCAGGGCAACAATCTTGATTCACACTTACCAATCAACAAGATCTTGGAGTAAGGACTATGTGGATGCTTCGGTTCGGGGCGCCACAAAATCCAAGCCCAACAACAAAACAATTGATAATGGGCCTTAAAACCACAGTCCATTCAGAACGAGTCCAAAACAAAGATGACCAAGCCAGGCCTACCACCAGTTGGGCCTACCCAGCCTCGGCCTACAAGAGCAAAGTTCCACAAAGCTACTAGAACAGGCTCTACAACAGCGGCCCACCAAACATAGAATGGGCTCTACAATAGCAGCCCACCAGATCCAGCTCACCAGACACAACAACTGGGCTCTACAATAGTAGCCCACCAAGATGCAGCCTCGGCCCACAAGCGGGCTCTTCTACAACAATCCATCAGGCCTCAGCAACGGCCCACTTGGAGCCATGAGCTCCAACCAGATCCAAGTCCAACCGCAACGGGCACCCATCCATGGCCCAAAGCTCTCATTTCCCACACATGAGGAGGCATCCCTGAGGGGGAGGACGGGAGTCTGCAGCAAAATCCCTGCGCCCAAGCTTCTCCTCTCCTCTCCAGCCCTCTCCCTCTCTTTCTCTTCCTCTCTTCTTCAAATTTTTCATTTTTATTTTTATTTTCCCCTTTTCATGCCCGTGTAGACCGCCTTGGGTTAACAGATTTTGCCGTATATGTTTTAATCCGAAGGCCGGAATTCAAACTCTGTATGTCTTTATTCATTAAAAACAGGGACTGATCTCCTTTTTAAGATCAGTGGCGACTCTATTTTTTTTGTTTTGTGTTAGTATTAACACGCTTGTTTGAATCGGTGCTTCGGCAAGGCAGGCACACACGGATCCACAGATTCCAGCAAAATAAACTGCTGTTATGCTGCCGAATCCGTGACTCAATCCGTGTATAAACAGGCCCCGTCTTAGCCAATATGTCGTCGAATTCATGGGAGAACACCCGTATGCCAATACTATCCAATTCCAAAGATCGTCCATATTAACTCCTTCTATTCTATGAGAAACGCAGGTTTCGACCCTTTCTATCCGGCCCAGATTTCACAAGAAATGAGTAAGGCGTCTGAACCCATCGTAGTGCTCGTGGCGGGTGCTACAATATTATATAGCATGTAAATCAAATTTAACAATGGATCATTTTACCAATCGGGGCGTGGATGCGGCCATTGGTGCCACGAAAATGCATTCAACCCTATATGTGGTTGAATTTGTAAATGGAAGCATGTTGTTTTTATTGTAAATTGGCAAGAGCTTAGTGTTTCTGTTATAAATTATTGAGCTTTGTTGTAATATAAAATGAGATATAATATTGTATACATGATTAAAAAATAATTGGTCATTTTTCATTAATTTCTCTTTTGGTAACAAGAAAAAAATTGAAATGTTAAAAATTTTTTCACCATTTTTTCCTTATTCTTTCTAGGGTGATTTGAAATCTAACAACCACCACTACACCTTAAATTAGTATCATATTATACACAACTTTTAGATACATAGGTGGAAAAAAAAAGAAAAATTTGTATTCCTCCAAGATGTGGCGACATGATAACTTTGCAATCAAATACTCGCTTTCTCCGGTTTTTGTCTAGTATCACTTGATCTTGTGTTTTATTCGAACTTTGCAATTAAATACTAAAGTATGGTAAAATTATCTTGAACCAATGCCTTGGTGCAGTGATATACATGGTGGGCATGTTTGCCATAGTGAAAGATTCAAACATCCCCACCTACGGTCTCCTCAATTGTTGTGGGAATTTTAATTTTTTTTAGTGATGAGAGTTTGTAGGAATTTTCGTCAACGTTGTAAAGATTTGTGTACTTGATTGTAATATTTGTTATATTCTTACATATAAAAGATAAAAAAAAAGTACTAAAGCATAATATCTAATTTTTCTTTGATGGTTTCATCGTGCCATATTTATAAGGGATTGATTAAAAACAACTCTTTGTACAAATTGGATTTAAACAATTTTTTTTATTTTTTATTAAAAATTTTAATATATAAACCATTTGTAATATTCATTCACATATATTTTAGTCATGAGATAAAAAAAATTAAAGATTTTTAAAGATTCTATGCACTATATATTTATTTTTAATTTAAAATTTTCGTATTAATATTTTTAACAGATAAGTTTCCAATTAAAGTGATGGTTGACATCACAAATATATGAATTTATATTTAAATGGTTTAGATGTAAAATATTAAAATCAAGTCTAAAAAAGACAACAAACTCTCATTTATTATTTGGGAAAACAAACAAGTTCTCATTGATCTACAACACGCAGCAGTGGGGCTCGAAACCGGCTGTTGGCAAGTTTAAATCCAATTTTATCTTTTTTGATTCTGAGGCTTCTGGAGCTTTTAAATATGGAATATTTGATACCATTATGACCCAAAGGATTAGTTGAAAGTTGAAACAATGCTATTACTAAGGACTAATGGGTTGCTCTGGAGGCAGAGTTAAATTCGGAGTACGGAAATTTATGGGTTGCGGAAAAATCGCGTCCAAAAACTGAAGAGCGTATTAACATGGCCGGCCAAACATTTATGAATGGCCGTTGGCTCTTCTGCCCAACTCCTTGCCCTTCACAGCCAAAAAGAGTACATTTCCCCACTTTTGCCAGAATGGAAAATAAAGTAAAATTCTATCTTACCATATTTGTTAATTCACTTATTTAGTTGGCCATTCAAAAATTATCTAAACAGAACAATGTTTGCATGGGCCGAAAAACTAGAATCCTTCAAATGTTCGTATTAAATTTCACGACGTTCCAGTATTCCGGTGTATGCATAGATCGATATCAGTAATTTTTTTTCTAACTAGGATGATAATGCTAATGTAATAGCGGCCATCGACGAGATGACGCGGCTTCTTCTGTTCGGGCAGCCAAATGGCCTTTTGCCAAAGGTTGCTAACTTGCTATGGATGGAGCGTCTTTTTTTCAGTTAAGAGGCGCGGTTCCTACCATCAGAAAGCCCCGCCAAACATGCCATCGATCTATGCGGAAATTGCCACGCCATAAACAACCGTTCAAACCCGGCTGCATTCCTCGTTCAGGCATCTCTTCCACGCCTCTCCAGATGAAAATATTATGCTCATTTTTTCTTTCTATTTGATGCTACCATGAATTTGTGGATGAATGTTTCAATGCGTACTCATGCAAAACCAATTTTTAAATTTTTTTGAAATTTTTCATAAGACTTTTAATTTATGTGTATTTAATTCATATATTAAATATTACATTTTTTAAAATGCGCATATATTATTTTGATTTTTTAAAAATATATATACATCTTTAAAAATGTTAAAATTTGATTTATAAATTAAATACAGATCAACCGTTTTATAAAGAAATAGATTTACAAGTTGAACTGGCTTTTTCAGTCTTAACGTGCGGCCAAACGAGGCCAACGTCAGCTCATTCAACTGGGCTCCATGTCTGCCAAGAACTTTTGCTTTTCTACAGAGCTCCGAGGGACAATGGCTTCCCATTAGAATCCAACTCCTAATTTCCGTCGATTCTCAAGGCATAGATCTCGTTAAAAAGAAAGAAAAAAAAAAAACAAACAAAATTTTGGAATCGGGAGTACCCTACCCGAACTTCTGAGGTGGTAAGCCAAGAGGGGAATAGTATTTGGCCCGCGGTCCGAACGCTTCGCTGGTCAAACACATGCAATCGCGTAAATACGGCCAACCAACATCAGTGATCAGTCCGATGGCTTTTAAAGCCGGCCTTCCAACCGACTTCCCACCATCCTATTAATTGGCTCCCACGCCAATCCTGTGAGTTTGCCGCTGTTTCCCCACGCTGAAAAATTGGAAAACTTCTATCGCGTATTTAATTAAATAAAACGATAAGTAAATAGGGTAATGATTCGAATTTCACCTCACAAGGGCTAACTAATCACGAAGACTAAAGACATGCAGCTCATTAGTACAAGAGAACTAATATTCGGGACGAAAGTCTGGATCAGCTGAACTTCACACAGTTGGAGTTGAGCGGCCGGAGCTACTCATGAGTCATGATCCAATGATGTCACCGATATGAAATCGCACTGCTTGCAGTTAATGGCTTTGGGATGGGACAGATCATCTAATTAGCTAATCTGTTTCTGTAGTAAATTTTATTTATAGCTAGAAATCTTTGCGTTTGCGGCCAATCCACCCATAACGACTAATTCAAGGGTCTGAAGTCTCAACCACCTTACCTTACTGAAATATCAATGCATTGATTTGCCTGCGCTTGGTATGACTCATAAAATTCATCCGTGCTATGTTTCATTGGAAATAAAACTTTTTTGATACAAAATTTTCAGGGTATAAGTTATCAAGTAGAAAAAAAAAAGATGTAATATGACAGGAGTAACGATGATGTGTAAGAAGAATAACTTTAAAATAGATAGATTATTTGTATAGTAAATTGTATTGAAATGATTGAAAAGTACCATTGTTTGTGTTAAAAAATATGAAAAAATAATTAGAAAAATAATAATTATAGATAATGAAAAGTTTAAAATTAAAAAGTTTTAATTAGCATTTTTTGTGTCCAGCCAAACACACCCAAATAAAAAGATCGTTGAATTATTGTTCACGCCACATCTCAATTGTGGCTCAACGAGTGTTGTAGTTAATACTCGAGCACTCATAACTCAAAGTGTGTATTATGTGCAGCATTAATTCCAATTAAAAATATTCATTTATGATTAATTCTTCGGGAATAAACCACTTGGCGGGGCTGTGCAAATCAAATAATTAGATGAAATGAGGTTGAGATTTTGACGATGAAATTGGATAGCCAAAGGTTATTATGTTTTCAGATTAAATAAGTAAGAACATTGTCTAGACATTGAGAAACAATTTTTTTTATTAAAAATAACAAAAGGCTTCTTCAAAATGATGAATCTTGCTCCCTTCCCAACCCATTGGATGATCCGAAAAGCTCTATTCTTCCACCTTTAACACACACACTTTCTATTGTCAGAGCTCTCGTTTCATAATCTTTAATGATTGATGAGGTAGCTCTGGTGTTTTTTTCTGAATTTGTAGGGATAACTTTGAATTTTTAAAACGGCTTCGTAGAAATTGGATCGTTCAAGTTCGAGCGCCTAACTGAATGCGTTTATTATTTGATAAAAAATTTTAAGCTTTTAGAGTGCATTTGGTATTTAATAAATTTTTTGAATAAATCGTTTTTAGTGTACAATTTTTTAAAATGAGGTAAGTTAGCCCGGTGATCTTTTCAACCGGTCCAAATATATATTTTATTTATTCTTTTTCAAATTTCTTTTATAAACATGTTAACTACTAGTTTAACATGTTTATAAAAAAAATTTCAAAAAAATTGAACATATATTTTTAGACATGTCCAGATTTCAAACCTGTCTAAAAAAATCTAGGTTCGATAAGTTATGTAATATAATAAAGATAATGCTATTGAGTAAGAAGAATAAAAATAAAAATGCAAGGTAGTTATACAGGTAGTTGTTAATAAATAATTGAAAATTATAATAGTTATGTAAGAATATATGAAAGAATAACTGGAAAAATGTGATAGTCATTAAAATATAAAAAATGGAAACATAAAATAGTTGAGTAATGAAGTGATATTTGCTTTTACATTCACCTCACTTGCATTTAAAATATAAGAAAGTATTTATCTAGAAAAAAAATTGAGGGAGTATTTTAAAAGATACTAAATTCTTTAATGAAATCTGTATCTCTATTTTAAGATAGTTTTTATATTAAAAATTTTACATTTTTAATACAATTTTTAAAATTTCAATTTACATTATTACATTCTCATCTCATTTCTGCATCTACTTAAGCTTCTGAATAATTTTAGCACAGGGTAAAAGTAAACAAACCAAATTACTGAATACAAATAATATATATATATATATATTTATTTATATTTGGAAAGATAATATCGATGTTGAACGGAGGGTGCCGTGAGCAAATTACTACGTGTGTAGGGCCAAAGGATACAGATGGACTGATGGAGACGCACACCCGGCCTCAACAAAGCCCAGATAACGGTGACAACTCGGCCGGGCTACTTCCAAACATGATTAGGCTGCCCACGCTAAAGCATGGTGGGGTTACCTGCGTATCAACTTCCGCCGGAGCAGAATGCAACCTCCCACATAAATACTTGCTCCATCCTTTCAGAAGCTCTGTCACTGGCAGCCAACCGAAGAACCAAACGCCAATCCGTCTGTACTCTCTAGTGAAAATCTCTTCACCTGCCTTCCCACCCGCGGCCAATCATGGCAGACCCCTTGAAGATGCGCGTCACGGTTCGCGGCAAGATGACGGCGGTGTCGTCAACGCCGGTGAAGCCAGGGAAGACCTACCCACTCTCCGTTCTCGACCACCTCATGGCCTTCCACCACCTCCGCCTCGTTTTCTATTACAACCCCAGCCAATCCGTCGACTCGGACAAGCTCAAGGACTCGCTCTCCGACGTGCTGTCCTACTACCCTGCGATCACGGGGCGTTTGAAGAGAGCCGATGATGGCAACTGGGAGGTGAAGTGCACCGACGCCGGCGTCCGAGTTTTGGAAGCCACCGTCGATTGCACCCTAGATGAATGGTTGAGATCGGCCCACGAGTCCCAGGAACAAGATCTCACCTATTGGGAGGATTTGCCAGAAGATCCCTGCATCTGGTCTCCCTTCTATATCCAGGTGCGTGCTGCGTCTCTCTCGTTTTCTTCGTTCTTCAATTTAAAAGAAAAAAAAATGATAATAAGAAAGTTCAAAAATCCTTTTAAAACTGGCCCCAGTGTCAAAGCAAGTCCGGGGCCGTTTAATGCAGAGGCTTAGGCTGCTCACAAATAATTTTATCTTATTCTTGATGTGAATTATATCAAGTTTATTGATTATTATTGAAACTATATATTTTTTTCATTTTTCAGAAATTGAAAATTGGATTTTGGCACATGTTATGATAGGCGGATTCCAGTGTTAGGCTTGCATGTATGGCAGTCATTTTCAGCGCATACTTGGAGTACGTTGGTGGTGCTTTGTTTTTTTTTGTTTTTTATAAAAGTAAAAAGCCCGGAGTGTCATTAAGGCCGCATTAATAGACAGCATTGATGAGAAAACAACCCCACGTGGGACCCAACGACTTTTGCAGGCGAACGAGACTGCGTGTGGGTAGGGTTGGGTATGATGGATGGATGGTCGTGGTTTAAATGTTAGGCAACTATTTCGGTCATCAGTCGTGAGAAACATGACAAAAACAAATTCCAGTGGATGCGTTTCAAGCAACTATTTTGGTCATTAGACATCAATTCACTAGCATTCGTTACGATGGTAGATCTGGGTCGGGCCAAGGCGATGACGATTGAGCTCCAGAGCCAGTGGCTGAGATGTTGAAGAGCGATATTTAGTACCTCGATTGAATCGATCCCAAGAAGGAGGGAAAAAGGTGCATCCCAGTTCTCATCTTTCTTTTTGCAGTTAGGTAGTTAAGCGACTTGGTGCCTCTTGCCAATCGGTCATTTTCTCGTATTTCACAAACTACCGTTCACGGGTATCTGGATCTAGTGATTTTATCAGATTCGTTGAGCGAGGTTCGGTTGGATCTAAGTAAGCTAATGCCGTTGAACCAAGTTGAGCTGGATCTGGGTTAGGATGATCCATTGTGCTAACTAAGTTAGAATGTGTCATAAAACTTTCAAATGAAAATTTTTTTATGTAAAAATTTGTGAAATGAGAGCAAATGATGTAATATGATATGAATAATAATAAAGAATAAAGAGAATAACGTTAAAATAAATAAGTTAATTGGATGAACATATATGTATAAATAATTAAGAAGTAGGGTAATTATATAAGACCGTATGAAAAAATAATTAAAAATAAACTAGTTTTGAAGAGTGAAAATTTCTGTTTAAAGAGTTTTGACATTTGTCAAACACGCTCTTAATCCTTTAGTTTGGTGCACAGGATACAGTACTATCTTATCCTTGATAGCATATTTAGGATTTGCTTAGAAAGTGATAAATTTTTTTAATGAAAAAATTTTCATGTAAAAAATTTTAAATTGGTATAAAATGATGTGATATGATAAGAATAAAGAGTAAAAAGAATAAATTTAAAATAGATGAATTAGTTGTATAAGTAATTGTGTAGAAATGATTAAAAATATGATAGTTATATATGAAGATGTGAAAAAATAATTAAAAATAGAGTAGTTATGAAAATTAAAAATTTTGGATTGAAAAGTTGTTATTGAAACAACATGCCCTTGATAAATATGAGTTGATGTTGTGGGGATGGCCTTAGAGTTAAGCGTTGCATTTGGATCTAATGGATTCACCCACGATAGGAGATTAGAAATGGGAAAAAAAAAGAAGGAATGAGAATGCCACTCCTTTGGAAAGCTTTAGCTTTATAAACCACATAGCTTGTTCTGTACTTCTGTTACCTGTGTTCATGTTCAACAAGCGTGCAAGTACGTTCAACAAACGTGCAAGTACTTGATGCCTCCATTCTTATGATGCAAAATTACCCAGTTGAATTTTCATAAAAAAAAAAAGAAAAAAAAAATACCCAGTCGAAAAATCATTTTTTCGATACGCTGATATATGTTGATGATCAAGAAGAAGGCTTGTTGATGTTGCAGATGAACGAATTTGAAGGGGGTGGAAAGGCGATTGGCTTAAGCTGTACACACATGTTTGCGGACCCCACATGCGCTACCCTTCTCATGAAGTCATGGAGCGACGCCCACCGTTGCTCCTCCCTTGCCTATCCTCCATTCTTCCACCCAGCTGGACTAAAAGTGCGGGACACCCCCAATACTAACACGAAATCAGCCAAGTTCTACGCAGCCAAATCACAGGCACCGTCTCCAGACCCAGTGAAAATGTCAACTGCCACATTTAGATTCTCGGACGCGACGGTGAAAAAGACCCTTTCCGAGATCCAAGCAGATTGCCCTGGGGCTACTCCTTTCGACGTGCTCGCCGCTCTGTTCTGGTCGCGAGCGCTGAGCGCAAAGCCTCCCTCGAAAGCAGAGAACCGCTCACTGTCCATCTGCATAGACTTCAGGAAGCTCATGTTTGCTCCACTCCCACACGGCTACTTCGGCAATGCATTGCACTTCTCTAGTGTTTCATCCAGTGCAACTGAGATAGATTCTGGAAGCCTTGGATTCATCGCTGGGATCATACACCATCATGTCACCAGCCTCGAAGAAGAGGAATACTGGTCCACGGTCGATTGGGCGGAGTCTCGAAAGGATGGCAAGGGCAAGCTTCCCGCACCCTCCAGGATGTATGGCCCGGAGCTGACATGTGCTAACTTGGAGAATCTGTTTGCTTACAGCGCTGCATTTGAGAAAGAAGGGAAACCAGTGCATGTGGGATGCCACGTGGGGAACGTGGAGGGCCAAGGGCTGATTTTGGTGCTGCCATCGCCCGAAGAAGGACTAGGACGGACGGTAACGGTGACTTTGCCTGCGGAGGAGACGGCGAAGCTATTGAATGACGAGGCCATCTTGCGCCTCCAGCCCACAGTTCTTTTCGGGGGTAAAGCATGAATTAATTCATGGGAAGGAATCAATCATTTGGACTATTCATGATTTCTAGTGCGATAATAAAAAAGCACGACGTTCAGTTTCTCTGCTCTTGGTTGGCGGTTGAAAACTTGAAATCGAGTATGACGATTTCTTGATTTTGTGTGTGGTGGTCTTCTAGTTTGAATGTGTTGGTTATCATGTATTCTATTTTTCCAATTATAGATTATTTATTTCGAAACTCGTGGGTTTATCTGAGAATATGATTCATGTCGACAACTATCTCTGTTGTAGTAGCCAATTTTGGTTGATGGTCCTAGTTTGTTAACGGGCAGATGGAGGTAAATTTTGATTAGAAAATTTAAAAATGTGCTTATAACGTTCTTGTTTTAAAAATTTAATCTATGCTTAAATTAAGAAAATCTTTCAATAGGACAAAAAGATTATCTAAGCAAATTATACGAAGGAAAGTTGGGGCCAAAAAACCATCATATATTCTCTAGATATTGAATCTTTCGTGGTTTTTTATTTGTGTAATCGGATTATATTGCTGGTCTGATTTCATAATCAAGTTGAACAGAAAATTCTAATGCGTTTAGTTAATTTAATGATTTAATTAAATGAAAGCTAATTTAGTTCTAGAATTATCCTTTCATTCTTCTTTTCCCCTGCATGCGTGAACTACGGCTGACACTTTTTAAAAAAATTTTAAGAAGCACTTTAGAATCGTGCGCTTGTACAAAATCATCTGTCTAGCAATGATTGGACTAATTAGGCTCCGTCAGGGAGGTGTTTCTGAAGCAACGATGATAAACTAAAATGTTTTATTTTTACTTTTATTTTTATTGGAAGGTAAAAAAGGCACATCTGACAAGCACAAAAACTATCCCTTGGATGGGAAGCGCGTGTACTATGTTTGTTGGAAGCATAGCAGCACCAATGGAGGCCTCGGTCGTCCACTCTTGTCCACCCAAAACTTGCAAAATCCCGAACCAGCATCTAAATTAAGCGAAGCAACCTGTGAGTGCAAAAATAAAACCGTCCACAAGTATACCTCGGCAATGTCAATTATCAAGCACGTGCAGCGGCTGGCACATTTACTTGCTGAGGCTAAGACGTGTTCGGTCCGGCAGTATAAACGGGAGAAGTTAAACAAGTATAGAACTTAGAAAGTATGAAAGTAATATTTAAAAAACGGGAATGTTTGGTAATCCACAAAAAAATTTTACCTAAAAATGTTCACCTTTCATAATTATAATAATTTTAAAATTATTTTTTTCATATTTTCTTATATAATTATCATCATTTTCAATCATTTCTATATTAATATCCATACAACTAACAAATCTATTTTAATATTATTTTTTTTAATCTTCATTATTACCCCTGATATATTATATTATTTTCTCTCATTTTAAAAAATTTTATACAAAATTTGTCATCAAATATTTTAGTACTTCCCGAACACAAAAAAAAAAAAAAAAAAAAAAAAACAGAGATAGGTGATAACGAAGAAGGGCGGTAAATATAATAGCCCTTTTGATGACTATGAGACAATGGAAAAAATGAAGGGAAAGATTTTAAAAAATAAGAAATTGATTTTTTTTGGTAAGACATAAAAGCCAAAGGATGAAATTGTTTTAAGAAAAATATTTTAAAATATTAAAAAGTAATCTCATTTTTTATTCTTAGGGTTTGTTTTAGAATGGATATAACTTTTAATGAAAAGTTATAGAGAGTAGAAGTTGTCAAATGATATGATATGATAGGGATAATGATGAGGAGTAAATAGGATAAAGTTGAAATAAAAAAGTTAGTTGTGTTGATAGTTGTGTATAAATGATTGAAAAGTACGATAGTTGCATAGAAAAAATGAATAGATAATTAAAAAATAAGGTAGTTGTGGAGAGTGAAAAGTTCTAAACTGAAAGTTTTAACTCGACAATTTTTTACTCATTATCAAACACACTCTTAATCATTACCTTTATCAATATAATGTTACATTTTTTAGTGCATAAAAGTAAAAAAAAAAATCGCTACATTTTAACTACATTTTTTTATGATTTCACATTTTAATTTCTTGCATATTGTATTTTTTATTACTGCATTTATATTTTGATATTTTTCATATTTTTCCACAATTGGCACATCTTAATCTTATCATATTTGACAAGAGACATACCAACACTCTTTCATATCTAGAAAAATTTTTTAGACAAGTTGAGTATAAAAAATTAATAAGCTTATCCTAAAAAGGAGATTTGAGTGGAAAAAATCCTCAAACCTTGTATTTTCATCCTATTGTATTTCCAATTATCAATAGTAGAATTTCAACCACAGTAACTTGTGATTTTTTAGTAATCCTATACTAATAAATAACTATTTTTATATAAATTTTGTCTCTCTTAATGATGTAAGCTCTTATTCTAACTTGGACGAACTCTATACTAAATTTGAACTTATGAATCTTTATTTACCATTATTTTTAATATTAATTTCAAATATATCAATTATTTTTAAATATAATTTCAAATATACTTATTAAGCTTGAAACTTTATTCCATATTTACTAAGTATGTATTCAATTCCAACCATGCCAACCATACCAAAATTGCAACGGACATTATGATGGTTGGATAACCACAACTTAAAATGATAAAACTACCCTTTTGGTCTGAGGCTAGATTTGTAAGTGGACGTTAGGTCTTTACAGTTAGACCCATTAGGGCACTCATGCATCTGGCCTAAAAATATATTTTTTTAATTTTTTTCATGAACAAGTAAATTTAGGCATATTAAATCTATAAATCAAGTTTTAGATAATTATAGAAATGCTAATGTGTTTAAAAATTCAAAATAAATTTATAAATTTAATACACCTCAATTTACTTGTTCATGGAAAAAAAAATGAAAAAAATGAAAAAAAATATGTTTTTGGACTGTAACGGCTCTTGTAAGCCCCAAACCGAAAAATCCAAATTGCTTCGAAGCTGCAAGTTGACTTATCAATTGTGTAAGCCCTAAGTCAAAAATCTCAAATTGTTTCTGAAGCTACAAGGTGGGTGATGACAGTTTCTTCCTTTTATCATTGTTCACCGGAATGTGTCGTCGGAAGTGAAGAGGGGTGGCAAGGATGGGTTTAATGGAGACAGCTGCGGTGGTGTGATCGTAGATGGTAGATAAGTTTGCTGGTAAAGATGGCGGCAGCAGTGATGGTATTGTTGATGGTGATAAGCAGAAATGGAGGCAGCGGTGGTAGCGTGGTGGATTTTTCGCCGGGTTCGACGGGAAAGATAGTGGTGAGGGACTGCTTGACGACCATTTTTTGGACTCATTTAAAAATGGTTTATAGCCGGTTCCAATCTTCGTCGGAGCGATCGTGGAAAATTGGCCTCGTGGTACGCGGGTTATGATCGGCATGGATGCAGGTCAATGACGTTGCTCGTAGTGGGCGCCACTCTAATTTTTCACTCGATCTAGTCACTTTACAACCACTAAAACTCTAAAAATGGAGGTGAGATTTGGTGTGCCTGAGGCAAATGGAGGCCAGGTATTGTGCCGGCGCTAGAGTGGAGGTCGGATCTAGTGTCAGCGCGTGTACATATTGCAACGCACCAGAGAAGCATCATGCCACAAGGTCTTCTAATCAAGCAAGCATGGCTGCTGGCTAAGGAATAGATGCGATGGTTGCTCTCGTTTTGAATTACTGATTTATAAGGCGTTGGCATCCGATTCGTTTTGACGAGGTTTCTGAAAAGCGAAAATTTTCTCTACTTTGATTTTTTTGGGTAGTTTTTCGGCGCCAGGTCTTTTTTCTTGTTGTCGTCGTCGTCGCAGTGGACTTTCGAATGTGAGCAGGCAGATGGATGGAAGAGGATGTGCTGTGAGTCGTCCAGCCTCATGATGTGCGCACCAAAACGACATAACGTCCACTATCCGATTTGGCTGGGTGAAGAGGAGAGATGGATGGTACGCCAGCAGCCGTGAGATTTTAGGCAATTTACTCATTCTAAAAGACTCATTCATCCAAAATAATCATTGTTCTGTGAACCCAACCGTAGACTGATGGTTGCACATGCGAGAGCCCGTGGTTCGACTCTGAGAGCATGTCTTCCCTCCCTCCCTTGCAATTAAAAAAAATACCAATTGCATCCTTTTTAACTCACGGCCACTAGCTTTCATAAAAAAAAAAAACTCACGGCCACTAGCGATTTGAGCACATGGGATTGATGGCATAGTAAGCGAGAATGAATGTAAGTTTCAAGATTTAGTGAGTATAATTAAAATTAGGGTAAAAAATAATGAATATATCCGTAATTTATCTTTATTTTTATCATATCATGTGATTGTATATAAAAATGGTTAGAAAGATATGGAAAAAGATCGAAATGTATAAGCGCAAACAAAAAATAAGACAGTTGAATGTTTATTTTTGCTTTTCTCTCTCTCTTTATTCTCCCCGTCCCGAATAAAATCTTAAAAATTTTTTCCATTAACAAATTGTACTTTTTCATCTCGCCAAACGGGACATAGCAGGAGAAAAGAAGAAAAAAAAAAAGGAAAAAACACACCCGACCCACTGAAAGGGAGCCAGCCGCATGACCTTGAATTTACCGGAGTCCCTCAGGGCGGAGTACTTTACCTTTTCGTCCCCGTCGCGCGGAACATGATTGACCCGCGCAGGGTAGAAAAAACAAAGGAGAAGGTCTTTGGAGATAAGTGGAAGGGCAATTTGGGGAGATGGCCCTCAATATTAAATGGGACAGCCACACAACGTGGCAGCCTGGGGTGAAGCACGGTTAGATAAATAACCCCAGCGAAGCGGAGACGCCGCGGGCTAACCCCTGAATTTCTACACACAAAAGTTCTCTCCCACTCTTCCGCTCGCAACTCAAGCGCCCCCAAAATAAATAATCACGAAAATATCAGAATAATATTCAAGAAGAAAGAGCGAGCCAGAGAGAAGACGGAGTGCGGGAGTGAGTGAGGGATCTCGTTTCTTTCTCTCTTTCTTCTTTCTCCTTTCCGTTCCTCTCTAGGCAATCGGACGACGGAGGTAGGAGCTGCAGAGAAGGTGCGATTGCGCGTCATACGTCGGAATCTGACGATATGAAACCCGCGGAGACGGCGTCCCGGTCGCCTCTCGACAAACCTCTGGGAGAGCTGACCGAGGAGGACATCGCGCAGCTGACACGAGAAGATTGCCGGAATTACCTGCAAAAAAAGGGTCAGATTTCTTACTCACTCGCTTTGTCCTCTTTTCCCCCTCTTCCCATTCCTCTATCCTTTTCCGAGCATCTCGCATAAAAAGGGGGAAGAACAACTCGGCTCAGACCTACACGGGTCCTATTCTTTCGTGTCCGTACAGGCATGCGCCGTCCTTCCTGGAACAAATGGCAGGCGGTCCAGCAGGTCATCTCTCTGAAGACGCTGCTGGAAGCGCGGCCGGACTCAGGCGACACCGGAATCCGCCAGAAGACAGCCACTGCCTGCGCTGAGCCGGATATCCCGCCCGCCGTAAGATCACGACCGTACATCGTCGTCGGCATTCTATTTTCCTGTCCCGGCTTTATTTTTCTTCTGCCGATTTGCAGGTGGAATCGGCCTCCGGCACCGATTCTCTCTCGGATCGGAGCAAGGATCTGCAGCAGTCTGCGGTCTCCGGAGATGTATCTTCTCACCGTCCGGCAAGCGGCAACGGGCCGTTCCCCGTCGACACCAACGGCATTTCTCCCAGGTTTTCATTTCTCTCATCTATTTCGTGCTGTCTTGTTCCCCCTGGTCCCCGTTAAGTGCCTATGCTCTGCTTTTCCCTGTCCGACTGTTGCCAACATGCACCGGCTGCTCCAACCGGCGTGGGATGATGGGCATCAGGCGTCGTAACCACCTATGCGGCCCGTCACCTGCGCCGTGTGCGAGTGCGTGCGCGTGCCAGATCTCGCCCGTCCATCGCCTGGGGTTCGCATGAACAAGGCCGTTTCAACTTGTTAGTATGGGCACATGCTCGTTAGGATGTGAGGGGCACCATGAATGAGATTTTTGGAAGAGATCTGGGGCTTACTGTTTACTGTGGATTGGGAAATTAGTTGTTATGCTGGAAAATTAGAAAATATTACTGGGAATGAAAGAGAGGGAAAAAAAAAATGGGACGGGAAAAGTCAGCCGGGGGATGGGAAAAGCAGTCTAATCCTCACCTCTTATCTCCCATTGGATGGGAGGCCTATGAGAACCCATGGGGCCCATTAATGTCTGCCCGGGAACTCTTACACGTGTGCAGCTAGGGCGTGTGAAGTTCTTGGGGCCAAGTTAGGATGGGAAAGCCTTTGACGTGATTTCGGCGTACGCCGCTGGAGTTGGTAAACTGCACCTGATGTCGCGCACATAGGCTTGTCGCTGGAATGCAGCTAGGCGAGGTGGCACTAGTTGATAAACCTGCACCACTGGCGCAGCGTGGGTAAAATCAGTACGGTTGGCTGTTGGTGCGGAGCCAGGCGCCGGTGCTTCGTCCGGGACCACGAGCTTTCAGACGCATGGTTCGATAATACGGAATAATGTCAGAGATTTGGAGATGGTATAAATAATTGGGACCGGTGATACGTATATATCTTTTAATAGATGTATTTTATTGGGCCGTATCCAGACATGATGGATGAGTCATCCAAACTATTTAGAGAATTGCTGTGGGTACGAAAAGGTCAATCAGGTCATTTGGGTTGCCTATGCTGGTGGCAACTTCGTTTCGGTCGAGCCGATGTGGATGGGCCGAACCCAATTCCGAGGTGGTTGGCTTGATGCCGGGAGATTGGGGTTTAAGGCATCGCTCAGCCAGCTGGAGCGGGCCAACTGTTATTTAGTGTCACTATTTTAAGATCCATTTTGTATATGGGGAATTTATATTATACAGAGCAGTAGTGCGTCTCTTATAGCCTTGTATTGGAATAAAAATACGTTACTTTATGCTACACTAATAAATAGAAAAGTTTTGTTTCAACACATCAGTTCACCTATCACTTTCAAGGAGAATCGAGGGAAATAAACATGCAAATATTTCAATTGCTGGCCATAACATCATAATCTTATAAAGATCCTCTATTCTTTTTCATGTTTCATTGCTTTCGATTCACTTCATATGTATATGCTGAGCCTTGACACACATAAGTGTTTGGAGTTTTTTTAATCATTTTTTCAGCTTTTCTTTTTATTTTATATGGGCCTACATCTAACATTTATGTATACTAAAATTTCTTATTTTTGGTTTATATATATTTTTATGATTTCATAAATTAACAAAATTTACCCTCATTTAACATTTAATGGGGTGAAAATTGTTCGTATTCAAAATTATAAAAAATATATACAAAAATTTTAAAAAGTAACTTTTGGTACATGTGAGCCTATATAAAAATGAAAAAAGTTTAAAATACCTATATGCATCAAGGATCTAAGGTAGAAGTAGCAAGATGAGGGAGTAGAAGAGCTACATTTCTACATCTTAGGTGGTGTTCCTAGGGGTGCTTGAGGAGTTGTTGGTCATTTATTCTTTTTTGCCTTGAGGAAGAATCAATCTTTTATGTATGAAGATACTGCGCATTGTGGACCCAAGGACCTATACTCTTAGTAGGCCTCTCCACGTGATGGCCCCCATTTAAATATACCTAAGTTGGTTGTGTGTTATGGTGTATCAAAAATCAACATGACATATGATGCTTGAGTGTTATTAGTTGCCTTGGTTGTGTTGCCATGATTACCCGTTTGACTGAAGTGGTTATAGTGCAAAATTCAGTGTCGGGGCGACTTTAAGTGGGGCTTTGGTGCGATGTATTTGGGTACTAAAATTTAGAAAGGAGCCCATCACCTTTTAACGACATTTAGCATTTTGGACAAATATGCATGGTTGATAGGTGAAACCCATTCAAAGTTTCAAAGAAGATAGGAAATAAAGCGAGGTATTTCTATTGTTGGAAGGAATTAGGTGAAAGGTAGTGAAAGAAAAAGTAGAAAAATTAAAAATGAAAGATGTGTGCCGGAGATGATAATTACAAATGGGAAATGGTTCTATTGTGGCCATCCAATCTATTTTTAAGAGAAATCAAAATAAAAGGTTAAAAGTTTTCACTTCACTACTCTCTCCCATACTTTTTCACGAAATTGATTTCATAATTTTGTACTTTTCTACTCCCATATTCCAATCACTTGATTATAAAATTACTCTTTTTCTTCTTATTTTACTTGGAGACCAATAATGTAGATTTACTTGTATTTTAAGCTAATATACATTATTCATTTTTATAATTATTTGTATTTTTAATTGTTTATAAGCATTTTTTTAAGTGTATTTGATCCATACACCAAGTTTTGCTATTGTACACTAATTTTACATGTTTATTTTTAATTTTTTTTTAAAAAATTTTAAGGGATGAAAATGACTTAAATGCCTTTGAAATTGATATTTTTTAAAGCAAAAAACAAAAAATATGTATAAGTATTGTAAAATGGCAAAACATGACATATGGATTAAATACATTTAGGGGGCGTTTGTTTACCGAAAAAGCTTTTCAAGCTAAAACTTTTCACTCTTCACAACTATCATATTCTTTAATTATTTATTCACTTTTTTCTATACAACTACTCTACTTTTATATTATTTCTACACAACTATTCATACATCTAATCTATCTATTTTAACTTTATTCTTTTTTCTCTTGATTATTACATTGATCATGTCGTATTATTTTCTTCCATTTTAAAAACTTTTACACAATTTTTCATCAAAAGTTTTATTACTTCCAAAACACGGCCGTAGGAAAATATGTTTTTGAAGAAAAATAAAAAATAAACTACTAATAAGAAATGAATAATGTATTTTAGTTTAAAATACAACTAAATGTATATGATCAATCTCTTATTTTTCCCTTATCATATCACGTCATATTCACACTTTGCAAAAACATTCCTCTCCCCACTTTTCCCTTTACCTCATTACTAAAAGGACCCCTAAAAATAAGAAATGGTTATATGGTGGTAGGGGTATTTTTGGCTTACTTTCTTATTATTATCTATTTTAGGTGATGATTACAAATGGGAAATGGTTCTATTGTGGCCGTCCAATCCATTTTTTAGAACGATCAAACTGAAAAATAGTTAAAGTTTGAGCAAAGTAAGGGAGGAGGTGGGAAACTCAATTCCCCACCGTTCTCTCACACAGTTTCATAAAATTGATTTGACACGTTGACCACTTAACTAAGTTACTTTTTAGATTTCTACCCTATATTCCAATCACTTTATTGTAAAATTGCCTTTTTTATTCTCATTTTACTAGGTGCCCAATTGTATACATTTAGTTTTATTTTAAATTGAAACACATTACTCATTTTTTACCATTATTTGTATTTTTAATTTTTCTTTATAAACATATTTTTCTGAGCGTATTTAATTCGTGTACCAAGTTTTGCCATTCTACAATAATTTTACGTATTTATTTTTTATTTTTAAAAATTAAGTTTTTATGGGATGAAGATGATGATGATAAGGTTTGTATTTGTAATGACGGACGATCATAACATGAATGTGGATGATGATGTTAGTGTAATTATTATATGGATAATGTGGTTACAAAGAATGTAGAAATAAGCGTAAACATCAACAAAATGAAATTAATTATAAATTGTAAAGTCTAAAATGTAAATGAATATTGCTTTATATTATTTAAAACAACACAAAATATTTTTCATATGTTGTCATTGGTTATTGTAGGAACCGAAATCGAAATCAACCCTGTGGATAATAGATAGAGTAGGGTATAGTAAGAACCGACCCTGTAAGCGAGTAGGGTAGGGTAGGTTTTTTGAAAATTGAGTACGAGTAGGGCAGACTACTATCCAAACCAAACCGATCCGGGTTGCGCTCCGAATAATAAGGAGCAAAGAGAATAAAGTTAAAACAGATAAGATAGTTGTATGAGTAGTTGTGGAGAAATGATTAGAAAGTAACGTCGTTATATAAGAATATGTAAAAAAAAAAGGGTAGTTATGGAGAGAAAAGTTTTAAATTGACAACTTTCATGATTGCCAAAGTCACCCTTAATCGAACAAAGTAATATAGAAGAATGAGAAAGAAATAAAATAGAGATAGATTTATGTGAAAAATTCTTCAATGTGAAGGGAAAAACACATTGAAGGAAAAAAATTGCGGACAAAGGAGAAGAAAATCCACTAGCATAAATAAGCCACATATATAGACAACTTCAAAGCATGACCTCTACAAAAGAAATATACAAAAAAACTTTAGAAAATCATACTCCATACCCTAGAGTATTCCCTCTATTTATAACACTAAAGGAGTGCAATACAGGCACCAAACAATGTGGGATATGAATCTGCCGCATGAAAGTGTGCAGATTATGTGTTGCATATAAAACTTAAGTGCAAAAGGGCTTGCGTAAATCAATAACTGAGTAGGTTGCATTAATTAATGCATAATGATTCAATGTATACACATGCATTGGGCCTTAAAATGTATAGGTGTTTCGACTTTTTTTCCTTTTTTTCCGGGCCCATACATAATTTTTATATATGCCAAAATTTGCAAGTTTTGAGTTCTTTTAAAATAAATTTCTTATAATTAAAATTTCTAGTTTTACTTTCATTTAATGTTATGTGGGGTGAAAATTATTATTTTTTAACTTACAAAAAACGTACACAAAAATTGAAAATAGTAAATTTTGTTATATGAATTAAATACACAGGGCTTACATACAAATGAAAAGAAAAAAAAAATTGAAAAAGAAGGCTCAAAACAATGTATTAAGGGTGCAATTTGGGTTGGGTAGGTCCGGGTCGGGGCCGACCCTATCTTTACCCTATGTTTAAAAATTCCTATTCTATTCTATTTTAGATTTTGTCGGTTCTAGCATTACCCTAGCCTATTTTTTCAAGGGTGGGCTGGTTCCGGTTCCAAATTATTCTAAAAAAGTTGTGTTCATGTTTATCTATAGAAAATTTGTCTTACAAATAAATCATAGAACTGTTTGACACAAATCTGCCTTATAAATATATATAGAGCCAACTGTTTTACAATCTATCAAAAAAGAAACCGTTTAACATAAATGTATTGCAAATTTCTATAAGAGCTTGTCTTCTAGATTTGTATAAACAGGCAACTGTTTAACACAAATCAAAAAATTTGCAAACATAGGGTAACCATAATAGTAATTCTAAACACAAACCAAAAATAAAAAAATTGGAATAAAATCATTTGACTACAGTAGTAATTCCAAACTTAGTCACCATCCAATATTACTTTGAACTACTTCTAGTCCACCCTAAAAAAATTACTTCTGTCCAACTATTTGAGGGATGGAAATATTTATAGTCACATATATACTCATTTACACTCACAAATATATCATTTAAACATCGAACCAGATGACAATTTGGGGATGAAAATAATATGAACTTATGCTTCTACTCTAGGGGTTGGAAATATCAAAATTTATAAAAATGCAGGAAACTATGGTCCAACACAAAATTTATGAAATAAAGCAGTAACGCACTAGTGAGACAAAAACAGAGGCTGAAACCACAACAAAGAGATGAGTTGCAGATGTGCATAAGTTGGGGTTTTAGGGCAAGGATGGGAGCAGGGAGTAGATTTGAAGTGGAGATGAGATTTAGACAGAAGCAGATTCAAAGAAGATGTGAAGGATATGGCCTCTAGGGTTCAAAGAGAGATGATTTAGGGGATTAAGGACGTGTAAGAGGGGATGAAGGACGTGTAAGTTAAGGATTTGGGGCAGGGATGAGATGCAAAGTGCAGCTTTAGGGCAAAGATGAGATCTAGAGAGGAGATTTGGTGGCGAGAGGGGAGAGGCGTGTGATTGGGGCCGTTTGGCTGCAACAACAGCTAGGGTTTTCTGGGGGGAGAAAACTGCAAAGGAGAAGCCCAAATGTAGAAGTCGCGAATGAGAGGATGGAATGGTCGCGTATAGCTGAAGTTAAGTGGATAGGGTATTAGGGAATATGATATAGTATTTATACGTTATATAGTTAACATATGTTATCTAGATTGATTCTCGGTACTCGACTCCTAGAACGACCTCACTTGCTCTCGAACGGGTATTTTATACTTGGAAGCGAATCGACATTATGGTAGGAATAATAGAACTAAACCTACCCAATATAGGATACTCAGTGGGTTAATCTGCTATGCTCGGACCGAGTTGCACTCAATGTTGTCAGAATCGAATCGGTAAAGGAATTGGTCTAGTTTAAATTAGTTAAGCAAACCAGTTCGAACTGGTGATGTCAGCATGACATATTTATGATGTTATAGATGTTTTATTATTTTAAATTAATAATATATTGGTAAAATTATATATTCATAACTCTTAAATTTATATGTTAGACTAATCATTACAACAAAATATGCAAGAAAAAATTAATAGAAATTTTTTAGAAATTCATTAACTAAGCACAAATATCATCGTCGTCATCATAAACTATTTCCCACCTAGGTGGGGTTGGCTGCACAAATATAACATATTAAATTAAAAAATCAACTATATTATTTGACCGGAAATGTGTAATGAGCATTGATTTTGGATGCTTAACTCATGAATTTTCACCGTTTATCTTGACATGTTTGTGAATTACAATTTTCTAAACAAACCTAATGCCACAAGAAAAAATATAAATTAATGATGGTTGAAATGGTGAACAATTAAATCATTCATAACAATATAAGAACAACTCATTTGCTCAACAAATTTGAAAATTTAAGTCTGAAAGTTCATCATTGTCACAAAACATAAAATTTTAAGTGTATTACAAGTCTGTTGTTCTCATCAAACATAAAATTGCTATGAATTGCAACGTATTGGCTACTACAATAGTAGATAACTTGAATTTAAGCTCTACCAATTAATCATGTACTATTTTGTAAAGAAATAGAGAAAAGGGTGAAGAAAGAAACAATTCTGTAGTAATCTAAATCTCAACTCTTAAGTTGATAGCCTAAAGTAAAAATAGCTTCATAAATGGGAAGGTAGGTGAATGGAAATAGCCTTGCTATGCCACCGTAGAATCATTCATGGAAATTATTAAGATTATCAAACACAAGAACTAAAAGCCATTTCTTTCGTCGCTTGCTACCAAACAACCTATTGCTATTGACAAGAGTTGGCCACTGTCATTCAATGCCCAACCAATAACCAATTGAGGAAACAGTCATATCTTTATATATAAGAGAGAAAGGGAATTCAAACTCCACTAATCTCTATTTAAAGTTATTTAAGACCATTAATCTCTATTTAAAGTTATTTAAAATTATGAACTCTAGTAAAATATAAAACTTCAACAAAATTAGCAATAGTAGGAAATAGTGAGAATTATCAAACTGGTCCTAAAACATTTCTTCAATGTGAAATAACAATTTTGTAAAGTTTTAAAATTTTATAATATTTTAATGACTAATTAAATGGGTAAAATTTTTCTAATTTTGTACATATTTTTATATATTGTGGTCCCCAGAAAGCCTAAATTGAAATGATTTTCTGTATTTTGGTTAAATAAATAATATTAAATGTTATTATGAAGTTGTTTTCGAAATATATTGACGTTAGTGAAATAGTGTGGTCTTCACACTATTGAAACACTCCCGTAAATAGGTTGGGCTTAAATTCGTCTCCCTAATTTTTTATGATGATTTTTCTTCTTTTAAATCATAACCATTGATTTTGTAAAATCTCATCTTGTCAATAATTTTTAGAATTTTCGATAAAGGCAAAGTTTGAGCATATATGGTTCTTCTTGTCTGAATTTTATGCACATGCGATTGCTATCATTTTTGTTAAAGGGAAATGATTTGATAATATGTGGGTATGTATTATCAGAAGTTCTAAAAATTGTTCTCGTCTGGATGTGTTCTAAAAACTACTCGTGTGAAATGGAATCTCACCGATGGCCAAAATTCCTATGTGGGTATGTATTATCAGAAGTTCTAAAAATTGTTCTCGTCTGGATTTGTTCTAAAAACTACTCATGTGAAATGGAATCTCACCGATGGCCAAAATTCCTATGTGGATGACTTAGGATGTTGCTTCACCAAGAAGTTAGTGGGTTTTGAGTCCTGATTTGAGGGATCTTGAGCATACTAGTGTTTAATGTGATTTCTTCTCTCGGAAAATAGGACAACGTTGATGGAGTGGCCACTAGCTGGCCAGATGACGATCTTCTACGATGGCAAGGTGAATGTCTATGAAAGCGTTTCACCGGAGAAGGTATGAAATGTCCTACACAATAGCCTTGTGGACTGCATGTATCCGAGCATAATTTTTTTTTTTGTTTCCCATCTGAATTTGCAGGCTCGATTGATTATGCAACTAGCCGGAAGCCCCAACAATTGTTGCTCGCATTTCGAGGTGCCACCACCAACTACCAGTTATCAAGAGACAAGGGCCTTTGTCAGCCGTTTACCTTCAGATGCATGCAGGGCAAATGGGCGACCTTCATCTCCAACCATGCCTGGTGTCATGAGCTCGGCTTTCACTCAGCAGCAAACTGGTACGTGTGCATCTCCGGGAATAGGGTGGGTTAGTTTATTGACATGTGCCTTTTTCGAGTTTGCTTGATTTGCTAGGCCTCTTGGGCTAAAAGCAAATTGTTTACTATTTGATTTGATTTTGACGCATGTCTTGAGGTTGTTTAACCCTGCTCTGCTTCCTTCGATTGTGGAGATTACTCCCTTTCTTACAGCAACCCAAAATGAAAAACAACATAATTTTCTTTTTAAGAAGGTAAGTCTCAAATACATCCATAAATTTTGCCTCAAATTCCAAATTTACCCTAGATGTTTTTATAATTCCAAATATATGCACGTAGTTTGTACAAAATTTCATTTATACCAATACCCCTAAATTTTTAGCTATAAAGTCATATTTAGGGCTTGGGATATTCGTCATTTCACATACGAGTGTGGGTATGAAAAGAACATTAGGCAAATATATTTTGAAGCATTGAAATATCGTGGGTATATTTGGAATTATAGACAAAACTTGTAGGTATATTTGGTATTTGCTCTTTTAAAATGGAATTTTTGTAAATATGCCTAGGTTTGATCAATATTGCTTCCATGCCTCTAAGTTTGCCGAAATTGCAAATATGTCTATAAGATTTGCATAAAATTGCAAGCATCCCTTGTTCCAATTTTCTATAAAATGACATTAATGCCCTTTTAGCCAAATGATACACTTATAATTTTTGCAAATATTGTAAGCATATTTGTAAAAAAGCTAAAATGACAACATATGTAAAAATATATACAATAATAAAATAACAAATATGTCTACAACATTTGGAAAAATTGCAATTGTATCACCCGACTTAAAGAACATTATCAGCATTTTACAAAAAAAAAAATAAAAAATTTACGGCATCTTAATGGAAGGGATACACTTGTAATTTTATACAAACCTTGTGGATGTAGTTGCAGTTTCAACAAATTTAGAGACATCGATGCAAAATTGATCAAACCTTGTAGGCATATTTGTAAAAATTTCTTTAAAATAAAAGAAAAGATAAAGGAAATAAGAAACTTTCGAGCCATGTTTCGAAAGCTCGCTTCCACTAGCTAGGTCAAACTAGATTTATTGAGCTCATTCTGCACCATTTTTTAGTGAGTAATGGTTTATCTTTTCGAGCAAATCTTTAATTATTTAATATGCAGATTGGTCAAACTTCTTTGCTATGATAACCTGCCTAAAAGATCAAGAGCAGTTATTTTTAATTTTTAAAAGGTCAAGGGTTAAGATTATTTTTAATTTTCTTTTAACTCATATTTCTTAACAATTTTATGTATTTTAGTAGTAACTGATTTTCACAATCTAATCTAATTTGAACTACCTAACTAATTGGTTCTCAGAGTGGAAAGGCATTCTTTTCCAGCTACTCATGTGCTACTGGAATGAGAAATATGTTCCACAGTTTCAGGTGACAGACTTAAGTGACCATTTCACAGTCACACACACTTCTAAAAGGAAACGGTCAGAAGCATTTGTGGCAACAGGAGCAGAGGTTTGCTGAATGCATGCGGTCTTAGTGGAGACATTGGTGATGATCTGAGCTACATGCATGGGTTCTCTAGTATTATTAATTGTTTTTGGCCTATTTTTGCCAGAATGTGTTGCTTATCCTGTCTGTAGAATCTTGAGCATTTGTTGCCCTCTAGAAAGGACATTTTGAAATGATGGCATGGACACAGGGATGCGATATGCTAGGTACTGGGATCAGCGACCAGTGGATAAACAATTGAATTTAAAAGTGGGTTGCATCTTTTTATTTTTTATTTACATATTTTTTATGTTACTCTGAGCCAGAGAAATAAATCTAAAAGTAGGGATACATGCAGGGAGTTCTCATGAAGATATTTTGAGCCCTGGTTGAGTTTTCTGATTTATTGTTCCCTTGATGTTGAACCAATTAAAAAAATTTATTGTGATTCTATTATTCTCATGCACAAAAGTGTATTACCATTGGAAAAAAGTATGTACTCCTTTCCTAGCTCTAGGTGGTCCCCTATGGATGATGATCTATTACAGATAATTCTTTTAGGCAATGTACGAACTTATTGGAAATGGCTGCATGGTTCTTGTCACCCTTATCTTGATGTGCCTGATTTCAGAGTTATTGCCTTTAACCTGTGGAAGCCTTGGAAGAAAACATTTGTTTATGCTTTTATTCTCATTATTTAGAATTGCATTTTGTTTGGTGATTCTTACACAGGCAAGATGTCCCAACTTTACCGAGAAACTAATGAAGAGAGGAAAATGTCGCTTGACATTGATTGTGGTAAGGATGGGTGCAGCATCTGAATTTTTATTGTGTATACTGTGAATCAGCATCCATGCTTTAGGTGGTGTTTTGCCTGGTCTTGCCTATTATCATTATTTTTGTACATGTGATTTTTGCTATAGTTCAAATTCAACTGATCATTTGAAAAATTAGATTGAGCTGAATTAGATAAACTACTGGCTCAACTTGCAACTGTTACTTTGCTTCAGCTAATCAACCTTCATATGCATTATTTTGAATTCTGTCTTAATGAGGTTTTCTATTATCTCGTTGGTGCACGTCCCTTTACAATGTCATATCGTGAAGATTAGCTTTGGATATCTTCAGATGGTTATGCAGGACTATACTCCTTTTCAAGTTGCTAGCATGAGAAGTATTCTCCTGGTATTCTGGGAAACTTCGGAATAGTTAATGAACAGACTGCATGCTTATCTGAAATTTCTTGTTCCGTTAATGATCAACATATGAGCTACTGTTTTCTCTTTGCATGGTCAAGTTTTGCACTGAAGTATGTGCTTTCATGTGTATCTTCCAATAGAAAGTATTGCTGGCCAATTACTTTTGGTCTTTGTACTTCTTACTCTTCCTTGGTTTCTTTCGAGTTCTACCATTAAGGGGGTGTTTTGGTTTTGTTGATCTCTACTTGTGGTTTCTTTTCCTTATATTTGCAGTTGGTCCAACAAATAGACAAGCATCTTTGCAGCGTTACCTCGAGAAGCGAAAAGACAGGTATCAATCTGAAAGTTCAGAAACAATGAATAGTTAAATATTCAAATTAATACACTGCAAGCAGCCAATTCTAATTGCCTTTTGTTTTGGGCTAGAGGAAGATTTAAAAACAAAAGAAAGACAGGAGGTTCATCTTCGTCTAGTTTAGAGATATATATAAACCAACATCTGAAAGGGGGTCAGACCTCGAATGGGCAATCAAGGAGTGGAACATGTTCACCCACTCAACCTAGACCACATCACACACCAACTCGATGCAGCTCTGTCGAGAGCCAAGCTAAGAACCCGTGTCTCCCAGTTGATCTCAATGATGATGGTAAGCCCATAATTCTTTGGTTATATAGCAGTATTACACAACACACTCCTAGCATTAAAAGAACTTATCACTGCAGGAGAATTCTCATATAGGCTAATTGTAGTTATATGCTTTATATTCTGTTTCATTTGCGTGATTTTTGATTTGCGAAAGGTGACAGCTTTCATGTTTTAAATCACATTCTATTCTCAATAATTCAATTGATCATAGACATAATTGCTTTGAGAATTTCAAAAACTATATAAAAAGAAAAAGCGAAGGATGGACACAACCTGATCATGGTCAGCAACTAGTCCACCTTGGGCCTCCACTCCCTTTCAGCTAAGATCATAACTCTAGTCATGGCCAGCTCTGGTAGTATGATAGGAAGGGTATACAAAAGCTGGAAAATGAACTTGCTGTCATATGGCTTATCTTCCAATTACTGGTGATTCAGGCAGCTTGCAGGTGATTTGCCTGATCCATTCTTTGACAGTGTAAAAGCAGCCATTTTCTGTAGTGTGGTCTGCAAGGGCTATTCCAATTTCACATTTCAAATGTCAAGCTTATGACTTATTGCCAAAAGAACTTTCTATTTTTTTCACCTGTAGTTTTCCTAGTTCGTCTCCAGGCAGACAGATTGTGCTAGAATGCTTGAGTCTACTAGTTGTGGTATGTGGCTTATCTTGCAATCGCCGGTGATTCAGGTTTCATGGAGGTGATTTGCCTAATCCATTCTTAATCTGGGACGAGTATTGTTGATTTTTGACAGTGTAAAAGCAGCCCTTTCCTGTTGTGTGGTCTGCATAGGCTATTCCAATTTCACATTTCAAATGTCAAGCTTATGATTTATTGCCAAAGGAACTTTCAATTTTTTTCACCTGTAGTTTTCCTAGTTTGTCCCCAGGCAGAGAGTGTGCCAGGATGCTTGAGTCAACTATTTTGGTATCACCAATTGCCATCAGGTGCTTGGGGTGAGGTCCCCTGTGTACTCCTTCCATTACACTGGAATATTGAGGTCTTAGCAGGTGGTTGCTTGGGGCGTGACGTACTCAGGTCATTCTAGGGATACATACTGTTGCAGAGCGGCTCAGACAAACAACTCGAAACTCCTTCCTAACCTGAATTCAACCTATTTTGGGAAAGTTCAAGCCCGACTTACCCCTTATTCAATTTGAGTTCTAACGAAAGTAACAGTCCCAAATTATGATGGTGACATTGGACAAGTTAAAAGGTTTAACTTTCTCAAGGATTTAGGCATGAAGCATAAAGCAAATTTCAACGTCCTAAATGGTTGAACCCTAATCTTCAGTTTTTTTTTTTTTTTTTTAAAAAAAAAAATTATTGGAAGGTTATTATTTAGGGCCATTCAAATGAAGTGTTTTGCTAACAAATCACCTTTTGCAGACGGGATAGTTTATTGTAAGGTTTCTGACTTGAGAGCTTATTTTGGTTTTTGAGACATTTTTTTCTCTTAATTCCTTATCTGAATTTCTCTCTTTTGAATTTCCCCTTTTGTAGATTCTTTTTTTTTTTTTTTTTGGTATTTATTCTTTCTTTTTATTGGAAAGGTCTTATCTATTTTGTTGCCTCTCTTTATCCTTTCTATGGGAAAGGCCTAACTATGTCTTTCCTTTTTATTCTTTTTTCGTTGTAGTTTTAAGGCACTTCAAAACTGGATTTGTATTAGACAATCTTTGGACCATCTACCATACTGCCACCACTATCCTTGGCTTTGATGTAGCTTATGTGTGCTGTTGTTTTTTACAAATTTCCTTGGATCGTCAATATGTCATGACTATGTTTTAGGTTGCACACGTCAATTTGTCAGTTGATTGCTCTCATCAAATGGCATGTAGGTTGCTAGTGCTTTGAAGATTCATTTTCTGCTGTATCCTAGTCGTTGTCTTTGACAGGGGGCAAAAAAAAAAAAAAAAAGAAGTGATTCATAT
The DNA here is from genome assembly GCA_030490835.1 of Annona cherimola. NCBI lineage: Eukaryota > Viridiplantae > Streptophyta > Magnoliopsida > Magnoliales > Annonaceae > Annona > Annona cherimola. Next base: position 13,028,481 of record CM059974.1, read on the forward strand.
TTGGTTTTGAAAATTGGCAGGTAAAGTCGGCTAAGATAAATCAAAACTAGTATGAGATTAACCTGCTGTTCGTTGAGCTGATGACTCCCTCCTACCGTTCGGCTCTTTCCAGCACTCAAATGAGATGAGCATTTTTCGCAGACTCAGTTATTTGCTGAAATAGGCTTCTTCTACTAGGAAAGTTGTGTAAATCTGTGGGGTGATAGGCGAGTGCTTTTTTACGTCGAGGAAATGTACGACTATAGCGGACTGGAAATGAGGTGACTTGTATTTAGCCGTTCCACTGTAAAAGAAAAGTATGGGAGAGAAAAATCTCCTTTTTGAGGACAAGATGTTGTGATCATGTTGGGTGGTACCCTACACAAATTTGACGCTTCTGAGCTCTGATAACTTGTTGCCACGGGCGTATTAAGAGACCTGGCCATCTATCATATCTGAAAGTTGCAATCAACAGCTGAAAATGAAATTGACCATTGTTGCGTGTCATCGGTGATGCGTCCAAGGGATCATCCTACATTCCCCTTTACTGTGTTCAGACTCCGAAGTCTACTCAAAAGACTGGTGACGAATACGACGCAATTTGCTTAGAAATCCTGATGAAATTCTACGTTCTTGACTGTCCAAGAATTTTCCGGAATGGTGCTTTCTAAAGAATTTGGGTCAAAATCTTTTAATACAATGATCTTTACGAATTACGATTTGGCCTGTTCACGAATGGGATGAGATGAAACTGTCTATTTCCCAAAAAAATATATTTTTTTCATTCCTAAAAGATAGCAGCGTATTCCATAGATAATAATAGCTTTTCATCTCATTCCACATTCCTTGAAGACCCTGGTACGAGTAAAAGTTTCGACGCTCGGATTGATGTTTTTTCTTTTTTGGGATTGGGTGGATTAATGATTTTATTAACCGATACTTTTATGAGATTTATTCATATACCTATATTGAAATTTGGTAAGATTTTCTAAATCCTTTTTTTTTATTGGTCTTTACAAGATCACACCCCATCTCTGCTCGTATTACAAATCAAGCTGCGGGAGTCCGTCCCAAGCCAACAGCGCCTGCGCTCAGCGCTGTCATATACATCTGGTAATGAAGATACAATGTTAGCTTATTTTAATTTCATTTTTACTTTCAGAAAATTATATAAATAAAATTCTCCACCGTTGCTGCTTTTACTCACTTTCGCTCTGATAAATTCTCTCCGCTCTCTTGTCAATCTCGATGCAAAATCTAAATCAGGGCTTAAAGGAGAATCGATTGGTGACTCTGGGAAATTCACTACAGAAGCAGCCGATAAGCGAGGCATGGCGTCCTCCTCCTCGTCGCTGTCATGGTCTTGTTATCTGATTGTTTCATCTCGCCTGCAGAAGACATACGTGGGCGTTACAAACAACTTCCCCCGCCGGTGCTTACATCACCCCCTCCGTTTCAATTACTCTCTGGAATTCAAATCTTCGCGACACACGTCTCGCGAGCTTGTTTTATTTCCTTTGGGGTCCTTTCTGTAGAGCTGTCTTGCCGATTCCTCAGGGAAATGATCTCGCAATTCCTGGTTTCTAGGAGCATAAAGGACTGAATTTTACAACCAGAAACCGATCTCCTGAATTGGGTTTCTATGCGAAAAACATGGAACCTCTTTCTCTCCGAGCATGGAAAGATTCTGATCTAGCTAGCTGCTCTTCGTTGACTTGCATTGGATAATGCTCAAGAATGCAGGAAGGAAGGGTCGCCAATTTGTCTTATTGATGCTTCCGTCTCATCTTGCACAGAGTGATCTTCTGTATATTTCAACTTGTTTATGATATGAGCATTATGAATGGTTGCCTTCTTGTCTTAAAGATGAAAAGAAGTCGATAACTTGGATGCTTGTTGTTGCATTCTGTCTGAACCCTTGATTTTCCCATTTCATGCTGAGATTGATTGAAGCTCCCCTCTTTGTGCCCGAATCTTTTTGGCTGCTTTTTCCTGGGAGCAGGATTTGCTCATTTTGATAAGGAATTAGTCGTTGGCGATTGTCCTTCAATTGTTGTTATGTCTTTGCTCAGAGAGCCTGCCATGGATTACCACCCTTATAAAGAGGGAAGGAGAGTCCATGTAGAGGGGTGTCCTGTTTTTGTTGATTCTCGCAATTGAATGCAAAGGAGTTCTTCCTCCTAAATAGGAACCCCCTTTTCCACTGTGAGCTTATGAGAGGGGGAGATGAGCTCGTTACTGGATCTGGCCACCTGGTTTGATCATAACAGGTTTTGGCCTTGTTTGGAGTTTTTAAGAAAACAATGTATGATGGTCAGTAGCTGCTTGTTTTTGCCTTTTCTTTCATTTTGTAGATGTAGACATTATTTTTGTGGTCTTATTCTTTTTTGTGCTACTTTTTTGTGAGACTAATGAAGAAGTGTTCGATATGATTCTTTCTAGGTGTGTTATCTGATTGACTGCTTAAACTCTTTGTAGTCTGAAACAACATAATGGTGAATATAAAGGTGGAGCAAAAGCATCTCGAGCTGGAAGACCCTGGGCTTGTGCGTGTATAATCCATGGATTCGAAGGTCGTAGTGAAGGTATTAATTCAGCTGTATTAAGACCAATTCATTCGTATGCTTTTGTGTCAACTGTCAACTCTCAGTTCATTGAAACACACTATCTACGAATATAAAATCTTTTTCCCAAGAAATAACTGAACTTTCATTACCACATTGGGTAATGTTTTATAACTATATGCTGTTGCAAACCCGCCTCTTCAATCTTGGTAGCAAATCTCATTGCCATATTAGGAGAGCATAGACTTCTTAAACCAGAACTAAGTTGTCTGAGCTTGAATTTTTATTGCCATTATTCATGAGAGATACGTATCTACAAATACTAATATATTGTTTCTCAAATAGATCTTATAAATTCTTCATTCAGATCATTTCTTCAACAGGAAATTCTTTATCTTAACAATCCACTGATTTTGCATGTGTTGATTAACTCTTTGTAATGCTACTTTGTTTTCATGTTTTAAATTTATTTTGTTGGTAGATTAATTATTTTTATTTTTCTAGCATGCGCCTTTGAGTCAAAATGGAAGAGGTTCTCTCGTGCTTTGTCCCGGAAAAGAAAGGCCGGGGATGTGAGCGAACGGGCAGAGGATGAAAGGTTACTACCACTACTAGACCATAGGAAAGCAGCTCTCTGTGGGGTACAAGCTTCGCTAGACTGCAGCCACTTGGAAATTAATTGGCAGTTGGATTTTTCCATGGACGGATGATTTTGAAGGACCCAAGGCAAATCTGAATATAGATAACGGGATGCGTATGTGATAGTTCCTTTTAACAATCCAGCGAGTGTCGAATTCAACAGGACAGCATACGGAAATCAGGTTGAACATTCTATCCAATTGCATTTGGATTGAAAAAAAAAAAATTAGAATATTGGGTTAATCACTGTTGGGGTGTCTATTAAAAGTTTGGTAGAGTGATGCATTGGTTATGGCCAACTTTGGAGTTTGATGCTCATGATGGATTTGATCGTTAAAAAAAAAAAAAAAAATTCTCTGATCATCTGTTTTTTACCCCCTCGAAAATTTCATCAATGTACTGTCTATCAATGGTGGAACCTTTGAAATTGACGAGTGGCTTGCACCTCCCAAAGCTGCTCATTCTGTCAGATTGATACGAGAACAAATGCGGTTGCCTGTCTGGGCTGCGATGATCGAAACAGTTATGTAGTGAATAAAAGGAGAGAAGGGGATGAGAAAGGTCAGCTGTATCATTGTGAGTTGAAGAGGCAGAAGACAATCATAAAATAAAATCCAAATTGGAGCAGTGCTACCCTCCTAACACACACACACTGTCATTTTTTCTTTCTTTCACCTTGTGAAATATGATGTATTGTTGATGTCCACTTGCTCGTAAGTGTGCATGTTTCCAATGTCAGAAAAAAAAATGTTATCCGTTGTCTCAATAAATGATTAATTGTTTATTTATTTATTTATTCTAATCTTTCCTTACCTTTCCTTTCTTTGACAGTTCCATATGCCATGATTAGGGATTGCCCAGTCACATTAACATTTTAAAAATATTAATGGTATATGTGTACAAATTACTTTTCTAAAAAGAGCACATGTTTTCCTTAAATTTAAAATTACATTTCTTCCATCAAAAAAGAAAAAATTACATTTCTAAAAAGAGCACTTGTTGTCCTTAAATTTCTGTCATCCACTACAACCCAGTTTGCCAGGACACATCGACAACTGGAAATCAAGTCTTGTTTTCGGTTGATGTAAGCCTCATTTTCAAAACTCTAAACTTAAGAATATTTAGTTTGCCTTTTTGTGTTCATCGGTTGGATTTATCGTAATTAATTACTTGTGGTCGTAGTACATATATGTTATCTTCATTAATTGTACTAAACAATGTTATCGTTCGTTGGCTGATGATACAAAATTACAAATATCGTGATAATTTTTTTTGATGAACTCCAAGAAACAGAAAAAAAAAATTCAAGGACAGCACCAAATCTAGTCCAGCGATTTTATTATGGTTTGAAAATCAATGGAGCATCTTACTGCAGCACTTTTTGCGCTTCTAATATCTCTCTATTTTTCTTCATTGCCTAAACGTAAGCAGTAGATATTTCTACCGGTGCGATCGAATAAAATATCCAAAAATGCATCAAATCACAAGAACGCTTTCTAAAAGTTCCCAGGATACTTTGTCATCTCAAGAGTCGAAGTTAGACAAAAGGGTTTTAAAAAAAAAAAAAATGCAGATTGCTCTTGGAGGGATTTCCTCCAATATCTCAAATCCCACAGCTTCCAAGCACACGCAAGGAAGTCAAACAGCGTCTTGCTGATGCTCATTGCCTGGTTTTCATCCGCCATTAAGCAAGATTTCACCCCACCAGTGATGGATGGCCCAAAACAGCCTGTACGCTTGAAATCTTTTGTAAGCTACATGTGAAAGATGAAGACGAGAAAATAAAGCATCATTCTAAACCTTACACGGACCAAACTGTTACTATTTCTAATGACAACATTGTACATCTTCAGTCTGGGGAGAAAATTATTATATCGACGTTCTGAATCACTACAAACACGCTCAAAAGGCAAGGCAACCATGCCTTAATGGCTTTACAGTAGGTTTTTATTGCGGTCCAGGTCCTCCAAGGACAAACAATCTTCTTTGGCATTTTATCAACTGTCCGTCTCCACCTCATGGACCTCATGAGAACATTTCAATCACACAAAAAACATCTTCAGAGAATGGATGGAACACAATTTTAACTTGAGCTGGTAACCGATAGAGCTGTGGATGTCGACAAACATTCTGGCAGTAACTGATTTCCACTGCCAAAAGAGAAGATATTATTGACTTATATCAATTTCGAGGACTCCACGTCTCTGTCCTGATCATCATCAACAGTTCCACCAAATTGCTATACAGTCAGTCTTTGGGTCATCAGATTTCACCCCTGCCAAATGGCTGCCTCGAGTTGTCCCCAGAAGCCCATGCTTGATAGTCCTTCACAAGCTGATTGTGGTCCCCAAAAAAATCAGATCAGGTCAGAAATTAAAACTGATTGCTGGCTATATTTGTGGTTATATCAAATTAAATTGCCATCACTGGTATAATGAGAGGAAGATTTTCTTCACAAACTTCTTTTTTACAGAAACACTGCAATTTTCTTTACTTGAAAGCTGATCTCCAAAAGGGACATGATTGCTTCCAGATTGTTCAATGCCAATGATGGTAAATGATCTTTTTATTATTTCCATCAAACTAACTTCCATGCTCACAATTGATTTACTTCCAAATTTCTCAACAACAGAAGAATTTTTTGCTGTGTTACCCCAAACAGCCACTTTCAACAGTAATTATGTCTGAATTGGACTTCCTATAGTGACCCTCAAAGCCCTCAAGAAATTGATACTTGGGTGCTTAGATGGTCATGGAGAATCAAGTCCAACTTCCCCACTTCACCGTTTAGATTTTAATGCATTCCCTGTGCACTGATATAGGTCATACGAGAACGCAGTTACTATTCAACAAGTTAACTTCAATTAGATGGCAATATATGAGACAAAAAAGTTAACACTTCATGGTTTCCTCAATACTTCATCCACCAGAAACAGTATAAACTACATCAAAGTAGAAACAGATCATATGAGTTTTACTAACCTGCACCAGAAATCGCGGAAGCACTGTATCTAAAAGTTGTTGAAGGCCTACAGTCCCTGTTGATTCAATCACTTGCACTGGTATTATTGCTCCAAATGTGACAGGTACATCAATAACAACCTGAATATCACAACTTCATCAAAACATAGTCAAAGAACATATTGCCAGGCTGTTGGTGATTGGCTCTCAAATCCGAAAAACGAAATTCAGAAGAGACCAGTCTGAACAGCTCGGATTCCAGGTAAAAGTCCACCTCGAGGTTCAGCAACCACTCTTAAAACTTCTTCATGTGTTGTTTGACGTTCACATAAAAAAGGAGAATGCCAGTAATAATTACCTCAATAGCTGCATCTGCAGTAAGCAACTGCTGTGATGAGTCAGAAAGATCAGAAACAAAAGACATTTTGTTCACCATTGAAGCTGCATTTCCCACACCAAATCGATGTTAAGGACTCCTGAAAACTGAATTGGACAAGTTGATTTTAGATATATGGTTTCAATTTATCTTTTTTGTTCTCATTCCAACCAGAAACCTTTATGCTGATTGGTAGCTCAGGTGTATTGTTCTTATGATGAAATGGTACACCCGAAAGAAAACAAATTATGTGTGTCCATTCTATTCGTTTGCTATTCTGCACTGAACTTGAATGTTTAATCAAAATATGGTTTTGAACTCATCCTCAATAGGATGATAGAAATTTGATGAATGGCTTGGATATGACCAAAACCAGCTCACTCACATCCTTAACCTTTTGGAAGTAAAGAGCATCCCGTACCAAAAAACTTATCATTCTGTGCAACGACAACAGGGGAACCCTCCAGCTATCACCAGCAGCCAGCAAGCCGACGTCACAAAGAAGATGAAGAATAAGAATAATTACCAAAACATGGAAACAAAAAGAAATGCAAATCCTGCATTCGCAGATGACATGACAGCCTACGCAGAAGACCATTGGATGCTTGAATTTTTATGTTAGGAATGGCTACTGTTGGTTGTCGAGAGACAAATATAGACCTTGCAAGACAAGAGGCGAATGCAGCAGCCGTTTGGTTCTTCTTCCACCTTAACTAAAAGGACAGGCACGATTTCAAAAGAAAAGACCTTCAACCCGCTCAAATAGCACCGGAAAGTGTCTTCAGTTACACGCTCAACCCTCTCCGCATCCATCAGCGAGTACCGACTGGCAGGCAAGCTCATATATTCGGCTTCCAAACACCCCCAAAAAAAAAAAAAATCACGAAAACAAACATGCAATAAGAACCAAGGCCCCAGCAACGGGGGAACCAACAGAACTCAACGAGATCAAGAAGATGATGCGGTACCAAGGGGGCGCTGCAGCTGCGGAATGGACACGGTCTCGGAGCGTGTGGCCGCGAATCGAGCTTTAAGGCCAGCGGAAATGTAGACGGAGGATGGCCTCTTGTGGGACGCGCTGCTTCTGTTTAAAGGAATGCCGGAACGAATGAGAACACGATCTCCGATGGTGGCAGAAACTTTGCTTTTTCGTTCCCAAGAAGTGAGAACGGGAAGGGAACGCGGAGCGCGCGAGGAATTGGATGAGATGCTGAGTGCCATTAAGCTAGATCTACATTCCACTGCGCTCCAATCATTCTTCCATGGAAACAGCTAGTATTGAACTATTTCACGGTTTCTCGAGCTCACTGCATCAACAGAATCGAGCTGAGCAGCTTGTTTTCTGTGGCTATGAGCACTTCATTACAGCTACCAATATTAACGACCAAAAATTATAAATTTGGGAATACTTCGTTGGAAAGGTCCGCTTAGTAACAAATGAAAGTAAAAAATAAAATACCACTAGCTACTAAATATGATTTCATCTTTTAAGTAACTACCTACCTTATTTTTCTGTTGTTAACTTTATTTTATAATTATCTTTTCACATCTTTTCATACTCTAATATAATTTATTAATTTTATTCTCTTTACGGCTAGTTATTTTCTTTATCATATATATCACTCTTTACTTTTTTTAAAATTATTTTCAATTTTCGCTTTTCCACTTTTATTTTTATCTTCCTAGACAAATCCTATAATCATCGTAAGTGATAAACATAATCAGAAGCCTGGTTGACTGGAGTGCCGCTGCTCTGGCTAAGCGCAACATTGGTAATTTGGTACTCAAAAAAACAAAAGGGAAAAAGGGAAAAAAAAAATGAATATGAATAAAATAAATAAAGATAAAGAATAGCTCTTAACGATAAATAAAAATAAATAAATAAGATTTTTGAGACAGTTATTAGTAGCCGGACTAGTTAAAATGGATGGGGTAAAAACTTTTGTGTACCCCATTACACTGGAGCAGGAGTCTTGTAAAAATGGGTAAATTAAGTGGAAAAAAATACCATTCCTTTTGCCATTGGAACAGCACACCATAGTAGTTAGCGGTTCACATCAGCAGACAGGGTCATGGTTGGGCAAGGGCCAAGCGGCCAAATCCTCTCCACTCCAAAGTGCCTAAATTAGGGGTGAGAATTAAGGTGGGCCATACTGGGTTAAGGTATGTCCAACACTGACCCTACTTTTTAAAAATTGAGACTTTTTATACTTGATCGAGACAAGGTCGGTTTGACACTCACTTCTCTTAATAAGTTCCAGGACAAACTTCGAGTTGGTATTGGACCAGTTTCAGGATAGCGGGTTAGGTCGAAAATACGGGTCAAATAAGATAATTTTAAGAATTTATATACCTATCAAACATAAGTATACATTTATACTAAATTTAAATATTATATGTTTCAATATTTCACTAATTATTAAAAAACATATAATTAAGAAAACAAAATATTTGAAAATATAGTATAAGTTTATTAAAATAGGTTAATATACAATTATACATAAGGATTATTTATGTACAAATTTTTTTTATTGATTATTATATTGCTTTCTGAATAAATAGATTCTTCTATTGTTGATAGAGTTAAATATAAAAAAGTGAAAATTTTGAAAGAAAATAATAATAATATTTAAACATAAGCTTATAATTTTTAATAAATTAGTATACACAGGGCGGGGCGGACTATTCTGGTCAGGACATGGTCGACCCTATTTTTGAATTCGGGTCAAAATTTCTGACTCATCCCTATACCGGGTCAAAAATATATTATTTTTATCAGGCCAAAAACGGGTCAGGGTCAAAGCCGGGTCACGGGTCGACCCGCCTCAATGCCCACCCCTAGCCTAAATCGCTCATAGGATAGCATTTGGACAGTACAGGATGTAAGCATCGACAGTGCCAAAAATCATGATGGACTGCTGGTTAGCATGCTTTTAAGACTTTGGTCTTAAGGTGTTTAAGATGCATTTAAAGTGCAGGTCGTTCTAAAAATACTCAAATTGGAGAAGGCGAAATTTGCTCGATCGGGGGCCCGTGCCTCCATTCAACCCTCTGAAACCCCTCATTCTACTTAAACGACACTCTTCCGCAGCCATCTGTTGATTTGCAAATGATTTTGGGTACTTGGATTTGAATTTGTTGGGATATTTGCTAAATATATCCTATAACTTTGTATAATGTGAATTCGACGCATGGAATTTCTGTTCTTTCACTAATTTAAAATGTAGCATAAATATTTTTCAACACCTTCACTCCGATCTGTGAAGGTTGTGAAGAATGTACAGGGATGCAGATGACAGGAAAATACAAACAGAGTAACTTAAAAGATCCAAACCAGTAGCTATCGTCACCATCTTGCTCCTCTCAAACATCTTTACAAGAAGAATCATGACTATAACATGGCCCACCTTTGTCTTCAGTTCATCCAGTGAGGTTATTTTCATCCATTTAGGCCTCTCCTGAAGGAAGGAGTCAAATGACATGCAATGATAAACTTGGATTGTCAAAATTCATGTTGCTAGAGAAAGCTACAACCAAGAATCGAGTACTTGTGACGTTAGGATTTCCAAGAGCAGTTCACACTTTTTTAGGGATCAGGAAACTAGTGAATGTGAAATCGATCAATAAACCTTTAGAAGTGTACTGAGAGTTTCTGCATGCCAAATGAGCTGGAAAGTACCTTTAGAGCAAACATCCCAAACAAGGAAGAACCTTTGAGAGCACGATCCTTGTCTGAATGCAATCCAGGAGGTGTATTGCTGATAAATAGACCATATAAACCCATGCCAAATATCAACATGACGGTTCCTGCAAGATAAACATCTGCAAAAGATAACATGTTAGTTGACATCTGCAAAAAATATGTTAGTTGAGACTCTTTACAGAAATAAATGCTATCAACACTAGAAGATGAAGTCAAGCTAATATTGCTCTAGAAAAGTAAATTTAACATTTTAAAAAAAAGTGACATGCGAGGTGAGAGGCTCCCACATTGCTCATATGGGGTTGATGTATGAGTTACATACAACGAGGTAGCTTTTGGGGATGGGTTCTCCTAAAGTTGTGTCAGAAAGCTAACAAATCATCAACCCATACAAACTCACTTTAAGCGATGTTCCTTGGAATAAAAAGTTATTATGTGGTTTGTGGCAGATGATGTCTTCTTCTTCTGTAGATAGTTTCATTCTTTCACATGTCTATCATCATCATGATTCAGTTGGATGATGCACAACAATCTATGCTGAAAATTAAGTCAGAATCATTACCAATAGCCTCAACTAGTCGCAGCACCATCTGTCCAGTGTGAACCCCTTTAAGGCAACCAGTCCAGTAGACCTTGTAAGCGTCAAATATGTAAACACAGCCCTATCCATGACAAGATCATTTATATTAGTTGATGTCATCGAGACAAATTCAATCTAACCTCACCTGTATCTCTAGACCAAAATGCCTTCAAAAAATAAATCAATCACCAGGATCTGAAATCAAAATTATCTTTTTCCATTAGGAGTTCTAACTCACAGGCATCACATCCTACCAATACAAAGCTAAAACATCTTGCATAAATAAGATTATGCTCTGCAAATCACGTTAGAATTTTGAACCAAAACATTCATTCTTATGTTAACAAATTTGTAGGAATTTGTGATAAAAGGTGCAGAAAAACCACAAAAAATTTGTGCTGGTTGCCAATCTAACACAGCCATCCTTGTAGAAGATGTCGGCATGAGCAGGTTCACTGTTAGCTGCCTATCTAAGGGCGCGTTTGATAATCGATGTGGGAAACATGGGATGGAAAACCATTGGAGCACGGTTTTCAAAGTCCATTATTAATCAACCAACCATCATATTTTTCCACTTTTACCTTTATATTCCAATTATTTTTCCTATTAATTATCTTCCAACAAACCTATTTATTCCAACTTTACCCATATCATTTCATATCAATCATACAATTTTCAAAATATTCCATTTTCTACTCTCACCTCATCCCACATTTTCCACAACTTTCATTTTCCCAACCGTATCCTAACTTACTTTCTCCCTTTCTGAACTGGGGTAAGAATAGATATTAAAAAATGGGACTCCCAATAGTTAAACCCTTTCTTGAATTATTTAACATATCACATCACAAAAAAAAAAAAAAAGAAAGAAAAGGAAAGGGGGAAAAAAAATCCATGCTTGGCATTAGCAGGACAAAAGTTGTGGTGTCCAGCTTCCTTTACCCTGCCTGTTTGTCCAAAATGACATATCAGATAATGAGAAGTCATTCGTTTATAAATCAAAAGTTTCCAGAATTGGTTAGTTCATGTCAATGGACTCCATTTCAGACCAACAAATAAGCTAGTCACTGAAAAATGTGCGTAATAGAACATGAGGAGAAGCCCATGAGTGAACAATGTTAAACATCTTTGAAAGCCAGAAAATCACATTTTGCAATTGTAGCGTACCACATGTTATGAGGAGAGAGCCCATAACAGAAATGAGTGATACACCACATGATAAATTGTAGTGTACTCTATCTTCCTCTCCTAGAAAAGTATTTTCAAATGAATGGTCTCATATCCAACTTCATTTAGGAGAAGCATATGATAACGATGGATGGATTTAGGCAAGCTTCTTTCTAATGCTGCCTCCTATAGGTTTTACAGAACTTACATTCAAAAAGCAAAGCAACGAGCCGGCTAGCGAACCTCCAACGGCGAAAAGTGCCAGGAAGCGGAAATCAAATATTACCTGCGGAACAAAAAATAAAATTTGTAGACGCATACTCGGTTGCATAATAGTATTCCAATGCAAAGCATATATAGGCTATGCAGTTTACATGCACGGAAATTCGTTAACCGTCCGCTTGGACCTACGATCCATCTTATTAACCCATGTTCGATAAGCCAAAAACATCGCAAAAGGTTCTCCATTTTCATAACGTCTGACTTGAATGCAAGACAAACTCGAAAGTAAACTGGAGACCAACTGCATGTTTTTAAACTTTTTTTTTTTTTTTTTTTGGTTGCCTGGAAAGAACCCACAAAGAAAGTAGTAAAACAAAAGATTTTTACTCAGTAAATCATGAGCTATTCAATCCGAGAGATTAAAGAAGTTGGTGATTGCCTAGCGATCCTTAACTGTGGTTGCTTGACAAATAAAACAACTAAATCGCTCTTTGTTCACAAAACTAACCCTTCCCTCTCAAACGATTATTGCCAAACCTTTTTCCTGAACCCCTGTTCTTTACCGTTTATTTTATCTTCGTCTTTCACACAAACTCTCCAAAAACAGACGTGGCCTGGAACAACCATCGACAGAGACTAATTGCCAATGATCATGATAAGTAAAAATATGTACAAAGAATTATCATTTTAAGCCAACAGACCAGATATTTTCGCTAAAAATCCAAGCCGGTCCAGCTCGTTACGATCCTCCCACGCTCCGGTGGATGACTGCAGAGAAGTGAAAGTTGCAAGTAGTTAAGAGAAACAAGCAGCTTACTCGCTCGATGGTGGATTCGGTGGAGCGCGCAATCCGAACGATGGCATTAGAGCTGAGAGTCGCCAGAACGAAGTTGAATGGTGCGTCGGAAGTCGGAACAGAAGCAGCAGGATCGGCAAAATGCTTGGGAGTCTGATTAGGGGATGGAATGCTTTGCGTAGAGGAGGAAGAAGACGACGACGGGGAATTAGAAGAAGCGGAGGAAGAATTGAGAGACGAGGCGATCGGAACGAGACGAGAAGAAGACGGGTTTCGAGGCCGAAGCCGAGAATGGCGCAGAGGAGGTGAGATCATCATGGGTGGGAGGTTCGTTAAAAGAGCCATCTTTTCCCCAGAGAGAAAAGGCCGAGTCTTGACTCTCGAGTCTTGAGAAGCAGCGAGATCGCGCAGTGGAATGAGTGGCGGGAAAGCAACGACTGCTGCTCGAAGCCTTCCAAGTTCTACGGTATCGTGGGTTAACTTTCGGCCGCCTGCACGATAATTAATCGATTTGGATCAGAACCCTTAATTGGTGATGATATGTTTTTTCTTCAACACACAGTTTTATTATTTTCTTTGGAACTATTTGCGGTTCCTGATTTTTAAAATAAGTTCTCACCGGATTCTCAGACATTCTTTTTCTCTTTTCTTCTTCTAGCAAATATTATTCTTCATTTGGTCGTCAAAAAAAAAAAAATATTTTTGCCTCACGATATTTATTAGCTAAAGATTAATGAATTGCTAAAATAATCTGATTTGATGACGACAGTTTTTTTTTTCTTCTTTTAATCGTGTTTCATCGATAGGAACGTATTTGGATTAGAATTTGATTAGAACAATTACCTTAGGTAGATCGTAGTTAACCTTTCTCCGTTGAGGGACAGTCGGAAAAAACTGTTTATACATGATTTAGGAATAAAATGTTTGAAAGTTTAGCCTATCGCTTCTTTTTCGTGAGAACTTAATGGGACAAATGTAAATGACACTCCATCTTTCCTTACTAACGCATCGCGGTTACAGATTTATGAAGGAGATGCCTATCGGAGCCAAGCGACTTGGGGAACTCCCTTGTCATCTTTGTCATCTTGCAAAGCATCTAATGACAACCTTCATGCACCACCGTGGGAGATTGTAAGAGATGAATTTTGCAGCAACGCCTGCATTCCACCCCACACAAAGTGCATACGCGGTGTCACGGATGATACACAATTTTGCAAACTTCAGTGATGGCATTGGATTATTAACTGCAATTTTGAGCAACATTTGGTACATATAATTGTTTTACAGGTAATTTGTTCTTCTGACACATGCAAGTACAATAACAAAAAAGACTAGAGAAAATTTGTCTATGCATCAGAGCATCTACTTTAAAAATCCACAAATTAATGCGCTTAGCAAAATAATACAAGCTTGAGACAGTGAGTGAGAAACTTCAAGGTCACTATGCGTCTTGGCAAAATCTCAAACCCAAGTTGCAGAGGAGAAGGATCAACCATCCAACTGGTGGATTTCTTTCTCCCACTTCAGACCAAACATCTGACGGCCAAATGGTACAATAAGGTTGTAGCGAAAGACCTGAATTTGTCATATATAGGAAGTCAGTCCATGCGTTCATGAAATATGTTAATATTAAAAGGTAGTAACACATTGCATTCTAGAATTACCACAATGGAGGCACATTCATGCACATCTCAGATCCATTATTTAATCCAAGACATAGTGAGAGGAAGTTGGTCACCTTATCATTGATGTCACGCAGCTGAACTTTCAAACGCTCTGAATCTTCAGCCCATTTGGGATCATTTCCATTTGTTTTGCCTGCACAAGCTTTCTTTAGAGCTGATCTCCACTCGGAGACTCTGCATCTTATCTCTTTGTTGAGTTCAACCCACTCAGGCGCACATCCATTCTTTGAGAGAATTCTGTACAAGGTGTCTTCTGCAGGATCTCCATGAGAGTTATTAGCCAAATCTAGCGGCTTTCCTTTTCCAGGTAGGTTCTCGAACTGGCCTTCTTCCATTGAATGCCAAATCCGTTGCTCCACAACATTAATAATATCAGTCTCTGACCTGCCTAAGAACCCATGTCCATAATTATCAAACAACTTCTGTTTTATTTTGGTGTACGAGGCACCACTTGAAGAATGTGCACCGTGACAGTAATTGGATATAAAGACAAGAGGCGTTTACACAGACAACGAAAGAAATACTATTGAGTCAGATGATAGCTGTAGCCATGTAGGAAGGTAAAAGTGTGACAAGTCAGTTTACCTTACCCAACTAACGCATTTCATTAAAATATGAATATAAATGCAAACAAACGAACTGCTGATAGTAATTTGGGCATCCACACTTTTACGACTCTTCGACTTTTTCCCCCCATTTTACTTGTCTGTTACCTCGAAACGAATCACCCTTTAAGACAGAAGATATTTAAAGAAGAGAAACCAGAAGAGATATAAAGGGTACATAGTGAAATCACCAATATAGGAACCTTGTCAACCATAAGTATATATAATTATATATGTATGAGCTTTTTATAAAAATCAGAAGTAATGAAATTAAAAATTAGTACACTCATAGATAACTAACTGTTACATCTGTGTAAAATAAGAAGAAAAAAATGCTTTTGTTCTTCCTTTGGTAAAAGAATAGTAAAAGTTTATTTTTTTCACTTAACAAAGAAAATGGACAAAAGCAGTCCTTTTTTATTAAAAGAAAATTTTAAAGCACAAAATACACGAATGAAATCTATTTTGGCCACATGTCTTTATAGCACTCCCAACAAACATGTTGAAGATTACACCAGTTATGAATCTGCGCCAGTCAGACAATAGAAAATACTTGACAGTGATTAAAAATCTTTAAAATTTTAATTTCTGGCAAAGATCAGATTAGCCAAATCTCCATCCCATTCAGTTTGTTTATTACAGTAGTTGAAATGTTACACCAAATTTCAGACAAAACATAGATAGACTGACGGGAGTCATTTAAACTTCGGTACACGTTTTTACATTTAAATTGCAACTTATATGTACATAGACCTACGCAAATTATCTTATTCAAATATTCACATCGTCGTCGTCATCATCATCATCCACCTTAACATTCTCATTTCTGCTACATTTATTCTATTTATATGTTTTTCTTTAACTAGCCAACATTCTGCCCAGTATAACAGAGCCGGTCTAATGATCTAATCACTGTCACACTCAGCGTCAGAAGAATTCATAAATCCAGCTGAACCAGGATTCTCATATCTCACCTCCTCCGCCTGGAATGAAGCTATTAATCTAGCCGAACCAATTACTTCTTTCATAAGCATCAATTTGGTTACGTGAATAGAAGAAAGAAAGGGTTCTTTACATTTTTAAACAGTTATTCGGGTGAATGGATCTGGATAGAGAAAGTGACCTGATAGCATCGAATCGTCGCGCGCGGAGCTCAGAAGGCAGTTTCCGATCATTGAGAGCGTCGATGACGGCAGAAAGACGGTGGTTGTGCTTCTTGTCGGGCTTGCGATTTTCAGAGGGAAGTTCTCCCTGTGAATTTAAGGAAGACGAAGAAGAAGAAGCCCAACGTCTGCATAGAGCCAGATAGAAGCGGTGAGAGGCAGCGTCTAGTGCCGCTGCAGGGGCTGTTGATTTGGGCAGAAGAACGGACGATGCAGCTGTGGCTGGACCTGCCATGCGAGAGCAAGTGCCCGTCGGAAATTAAGACCTGGCGTTCCCAAGGCTAGCCGCTAGCCTAGAAAATGCAGAGGACGTGGACCGACTTCGAAGTTGGGCCGCCGTCGTAGGATTATTCGGGTTCTGGTCCTTCTGGAGGACAGCCATGCTTGGGAGGGCCCGGTAGGGTGGAATGGATCCGGACTTGTAGGCGCGCGATAACGGTTGCAGACCGCGCGGTCTAAAATCAATAAAATTATGAAATGCTGCCGAGGAACGCCTAAATACTAATAACTTCATAAATTATAAGCCCGGGATCACATGCGGCAACATGTGAATCGGGTGCTTTAAGAATAGCCTAAATTTTTTAATTTTTATAAATATATAGGCCGGAAATTTTGAATTTGCTTATTTTTATTTTTGAAAAATAAACAAAAAGGCATGTATACATCCTTTTGTTGATTTTTAAAAATAAAATATATAAATAGATTCAACAATTTTCCAAATTACATCAAAAGCAAGATCTATGTGGGGTCATACGTTTGTATAAAAAATAAAAAAATTATCTCAGTTTCCCGGCAGCCATATAAGATGCGGACAAATTATAAAAGGTAAATGTTTAACTCAGGAGATTTTTAAAAAAAAATTCAAAGAAACCAGCTGCGCGTTATAATCCCCTGTTTTTTCCTTGTCCTAATTATTTTTTATCGAATTCAAGGTAAATACTGTATTTAACACAGTTATTAATTTAAATATAAAATAGACTGATTTAGAACACCTGTGGTTTGCGAGGTTAAAATTATGAATTCGCATTTGCTATCGGTTACGTGGACATTCCATTAAAATTACTTTTCGGTGCTGTGAAAATATACACAGTAAAAACAATGATGCATAGTTTGAGTTTCGTCAAAACTCAAAACGTATTGCCAAACTTACATGCACTTAGTTTTATTGGAAATTTCCAAAACCACATAGCTAGATATTTAGTGAAAGTTAGCAACAAGATCCCTGACCCTCGCCTATAAAATTTTTATTTTTCACTCATCTACTAAAAAATATACATAATAATAATTTAGATAATATATATAAATAAGAGGTTCACTTCTATGTGACTGGCTTACATGGAAGCAGTTACACATAATCCCCTTAAATTTTAAAATTTTAATGCTTAATAGAAAATCTAATTCATTTATTGTGTTTAACATTATTTATTTAGATATGAGACTAAAGTTTATCCAAATCCAATATATTCATAGACTACATTTGCTAAAAAATAAGTATATTTATGTGTAAATTAGATAAAATACTTAGATACATTTACATATATATTAAAATATAGTAATACTTTATAAAATTATTTATCCATACAATAACAATATTTTAGATGGTTTAAATGTTGAAAATACTACTTAAAAAATGATATTAAGAATTAAATTATTTTATTACATTAATTTTACATATTTGTAGATAGAGCCGATGTACAATTATATTAGACAAATGAAAAAATTTAAATGATAATATAAATGATGTTAAATACAATAGATCAAGTAAAATTGTCATCAATTACTTAAATATTAAAAATAGAAGATGTTAATAAAAGGAGTTTTCACAAAGCATCCCGCATAAATGATGTGATTTAGGGTTTTTTATTTTTCAATATTATTTAAATCCACGTTGAATTTATTTTTTTTGAAAAAAAATTGCCGTATTCCGAAGTCTGAACCAGGGCAGGCAAGGCCTTCGACTCCCGCCTCCGTAGCTGGTCTGAGAAGCCTGAGAAACCCGTCCCGAGTACTGACGCGCTTTTGCTATTGGAGAGAGAGAGAGAGAGAGAGAGAGAGAGATGCAGATGTCTTCTTCACGGAGGAACGGAGGAGATGAACTGCAGATGTCTTCTTCACGGAGGAACGGAGGAGATGAACCGCTGTCAGGGGAGATGGAGGTGGACGCCTACAGGCGCCTCTTCCCGCTACGCTTCTACGAGCGCCATCTCCTCGAATCCGTCCGCCCCGATGCACGCCCTCTCTCACGCGCCAGAGAAACCACTCTCGCCCTCGGTCCGTCTCTCCCTTCTTCTCTTCTTCTCTGCATTGCTTACTATTATTATTATTATTATTTAAAAAAAAATCTCTCCTAATTCTCAATCTGGAAATGGGTGTATGCAAGTAGATTAAAAAGCCCTTCTTTCTCCTCATTGATCTGTGAATGCATGTTATTAGGTGCTGTGGCATCAGCGGATGGCTCGGCTCTGGCAAAGATCGGTCACACTGTGAGTGTTTTACTTTCTCCCAGCCCTCCCCCCTTCTCTAAATTTCAGTACGAATGCAATGCATTTGTGCCTGCATGAATTTATTAGTTTGCGTTTTCTGAGATATCTTGTTTTGGAAGATTTTATTTTGGGTGAAAAATGCTGCATTAGAACCAGAACAAAACTTTATGGTTCCGGTTCCACTCGTACCATGCCTGTGATGTCTCCCATCTTCACC
Source organism: Annona cherimola (assembly GCA_030490835.1). Classification (NCBI taxonomy): domain Eukaryota; kingdom Viridiplantae; phylum Streptophyta; class Magnoliopsida; order Magnoliales; family Annonaceae; genus Annona; species Annona cherimola. The sequence goes on from CM059974.1 coordinate 13,047,621, forward strand.
ATCCAAATCATGACTTTTTTGGCTTGGAAATCGATCTGCTTCAATGATGTAAATCCAGTTGATTGCTTAAGTTGAGTGCATGGCTTAAAAGGAGAGGTCATTGGCCGAGACTCATTTTTCAATGCTGGAGGATAGGGTTGATGTGATCGACTTTTGGTGTGTGAATATAATTCCCGGCTGGAAGTTTGAATCATGAAATCATGCAAATTTGAAAAATTCAAGGGATGTGTACTTTCTGCTTCAAGACATAAATCTAAAAAATTGTCAATTCAACTAAAGGAAAATGGTTGTGAGATGAAATAGGCTAAAGAAGAAGCTGCAGCAGCAGCAGCAGCAGCAGCCAAAGTTTAATACTGACTCTCCCTCCTAGGACCTATCAATGTGGGACTTCCTTTTGAGTTATGGACTTTATTTCTACATGATAGGAAACTAATTAGAGCAAAATATGAGATCTGTAGTTTTACAACAGGATTTGCTTCTGGGCAACTGAACTGGTGAATCAATTTAAATTCAGAGCAGCAAGATATCCAGATTACTACCTTTGTCTTGCATGATTTGGCAATTTTCAACATGCATACGCACATTACTATCCTTAGTCAACAAGGATGGAAACCACCATAAGATATATAATTTTAGTCATTCTGAGGGCTGATTTGGTGTGACTACATGGCTAAGATGAAGAAGTAAAAATGAAGGGGAAAAGGGATGTACCATCTTGTTCTTCCTTGATTTCTTCTTATGCAATTGTCTTTAGGGGAAGTAGAGTCTGCGTCAGTCACCATTGTGAACTCCTTTTTCTGTTTGAATTTAACTTACTCCTCAATTTAGGAGCTCAAGATACAATCCACAGTGGAAGTAAACTTTGGGGGTGTCCTGAATTCAGTTCTAAACTGTATTTTGAATTCGTTTTGTAGTTTTTTTCCCCTTAGGCTGTTCATATTCTACTTGCAGACGATGCTGGCTGGTATCAAATTGGAAATCATGACTCCTACTTTGGAATCTCCAGATGAAGGCTGTCTAGGTTGATATTCACAATGCTTCATCTTCCAGTTTTTCTTTCATTTTAAATTTTGATGAGATTAGTTTCTGAAGTATTTGATTTCACAGCAATCGACTTCCACATGCCTCCAATTTGTTCTACGAATGTTAGGCCTGGCAGACCAGCTGAGGTTGCACCAGTCATTTCTAAGCAATTGTCAGATGCTATCCTAAGGTATTATTTTTTTAAAATGCTTATTCAATAGTAATATTTTAAACGCTTTATAAGTTTTTCCCCTGAATTTTGGGTGATCTGTACTAGTTATTCTTGTCTAAATATGCATGTTTAATGCAGCCCTGTTATTCTGAAAATTTCATGTCATGCATATTAAAATTTCTGGTTTTCCATGATCTTGGTCGTTATGTTGTTAAAGTGTCTTCCTTGCATCAATTTAAATCATTAATACGCTGCTGATTTTGCAATTTTTAGGAGTCTTCGTTCTTTTCGCTTACATGTGTTCCTACCCTGACTGACAGTTGACCTAGAAATTGCTGGATTTCAGTAGGAAAGCCATTAGTTTTGTTCTTTACAGATTTTAATTGGAAAATTGTGGTCTTAGGCTATCCTTCTTAGAAGTGGTTTTGCAAGAAGCAGCTTTACAAGGACTTCATAGAAAGCTTCTTATGTTGCTGTTCTTATCTTAACACCCTGAAAAGCAGTATTATTAAAATTCCTTGGAAAAAAGGAAATGACTATTGAATTCTATAGAGTTGTTTCTCATGGAAGATGAAATTTGCCAACCACCACTAAGAGCCAATAATCTTCTCTCATGTGAAGCTTCTTTTTTCGCACAATCTTAACAAGATACACCTAGTGCTTTCACCATGCTACAGAATCCCAGTCACTCCCATTCGTGATTTTTAGCTATTAAGTGATAATTGTGTAATTTGAAGTAATAACAATTTTAATGTTATTTTTCAACATATAAACTATTTAGAACATATTTATACATGGATAATGATTGTGTAACCAAAACATGATCCAGTTCGAACCCAATGTCCTCCCTAATTTGTTAAAAGAATTGTATTAGTTTATGTATTAAGCATTTTAACTATAATTATAATAAAAATACTTCTGTGTAATCATAATCTAATTAAATTATAAAACATTTATTCTAAAACCTAAATGCTATCTACATTTGTCGATAAAAAGTTGATGCGATATATACTAACTTTTTAAAATTATTGCTTATACACCAATTAACTATGAAATATATATATATATATGTCTCATTTTTATTAAACTTGTTTAGATAGTGATTTCATGTGACCTCATTTTTTTTTTACCTTGATTGTGATGGAAAATTCATTACATTTATTGTATTTAGTAAAAACTTTTAATTAAAATAATTTTCATCAAAATCAACGATGTGATAGGTCATGTATATTCATGTGTAAATTATGAATAAATACGTTATCATAATCAAACGTATATTTTAGAATTAGTTGATGCGAATTCAATAATGTTCAAAAAGTTTAATATTTCTCCCGGTAGATTTCATCTTCTGTTAGTTTGTAACTAACCCACATTTCAATCTGAAACTAAGACCAAAATTGATGTGAACCTAGTCTGAACTCAAATTCTAAGATTAGGGTTTACTCAAACCTGGAAGGCTTAAGTTTAGGGTTCACCTAAACCCTATACAATCTGACCCGGGATGCACCCCTAGTTCAAGTGTTTTTCTTTGATTATTGTGCATAGCTATGGTCAACCATTTCAGCATTACTTTTTTTTTTTTTGTCAAATGCATGCTTTGGATGACTGCTTGTTTGGGTTAGTGCAGTTCTGGGATGATCGACTTGAAGGAGCTATCCTTAATCAGTGGAAAGGCAGCTTGGATAGCCTACTTGGTACTAATGAGTGAGTTATGCAGTATCTTGTCCGGATGATTTTTCTGAATGCTCAGGAAACTCTTTTCTGTTGCACGTCTTGCAGGATATATATTGTCTGGATGCAGATGGTTCTCTTTTTGATGCTGCATTGCTTTCAGCTGTTTCTGCTCTCTCTCACTGTAAGTTCCATTACTGTTGCTCGTTTTCTCATTTACCTTTCTTTATCTGTGCCATTCATGTTTATTGTTCCGGCCACTTTTATGAAATTTCTGATTTGTGTGGCACGTGACGTTATTTCACACTATATCAGCTCTTGGGCGTTATGGTTTTCGCCATTTTGGCTGTTGTTGATTCTGTTTTGTATACTGAAGCTCTCCTCAATCCTCCATAAGCTTGTCAAGTAATGCCAACTCTGTGATGCTTCAAGAGCTAGAAGGGAAATTTTCATTGTCGTGATTGTCTTACTGAACATGCTATGCATTTGATTTCAATTAATCAGTTGGATGCATAGCTATTGACTCATGTATTTTCATATTTAATTTGCAGTGCAAATTCCTCTTGTTACTGTTAATGATGATGGAAGAATATTTACCATTTCTGGGGAGCAAGGAGAAGGGAAATCTGCTAAGGAGCCTGTCAACAAGGACAGAAGGAAGCTCACTCTAAGCAGCATTCCATTTGCTTTGACATGCATACTTCACAAGAAGTACATCTTGGTAGATCCCACGGCAGAAGAAGAAACCATAATGGAATCTGTTGTGACAGTGGTTCTAGACTCGTCAGGCCGACTTGTGTCCTTGTACAAGCCAGGTGGTGCTGTTCTTGCATACACCTCAACCGTCCAGGTTCTGTAGTATCTTCAGTTTGAATGAGTTTTCCTGTTTCCTTTTCCTTTTGTTCTGGTGTTCAGCATATTATTTCACAAAACTGATTTTGAAGCATGTGAAATACACTCCGATCATTACTTTTGTCTGATCTGTGCAGGACTGTGTGGCACTTACAAGGCAGAGAGTGAAAGAGCTTCAAAAGATTCTTGATGAAGCCCTGTCAGAAATGGAGATTGACTAGGGGTAGTCTACAGGACTTGATGTTGAACAAAGACAGCATAATAGAGCTTTGTACCATCTTCAGTTGCCTTTCACGGGGGAGACGTGTCTTAGTTAATGTTAGAAATGGTTGGCAGCAGCAAGATCAGCAATCAAATTGTTACAAAGCTCTTATTGAAGCTTCACATGGAGAGCTTGAGAAACATGTTGAGCATTTAATTCTATGCGTTATTTTTTTTCTTTTTTTTTGGTGGGGGAATAATTTCGAGGAATAGGATCAAAGAACATTGCCTGTTTATTTATTTTTTTTCCGTTGTGCTTCATGCCTCAGAATGTCTTCCAAGCATCAAAGGCAAGTAGCACCCAGGTTTGGGCCCAGCTTTTATTGGAACATTTTGCTACGAACCATTTATTTTATGTACAGAATCGATACTTTTCTGCAATGAACTGATCTATATGACTATAATTCTAGAAGGGTTGATCGTTCGCCGTGCCATGCCCACAGTGGTTTCAAGCCAGTTGATGCATCTTCTATGCTTTCAGCATATCTGATTATACCATTCTGATTTTTCTGGACGCAGATTTATCACTAGGCTGCCAGATCAGAATTGGGTTGGTGAATCTCATTATCGAAGAGATTGTATTTGGATTCCCTTGAATCAACTCATATATGATCCTAGCTTTTGTAAATATTAGATTTGATCCATATATGTAGTGGTGCTGCACATGCCAACAGCTAATGTGCACGTATCGTTTGATGACTTGCTGAAGTTTCATTTAGAACCAATGAAACTCAGTCCTGTGACTAAAATATATACTTTTTTGTCACCGTGTGCAATTAAAAGACTGATATTAAATTATATATAGATAAGAGGGTGGTGAGTCAGGCATTAGAAAGTGAAAGCATCTTCGACGTAGTGGGAGGGTGATGATCTCATGAATAAGATTAAAGGATTCATTAGCTCATTATGGATTTGGTATGTAGGAGTTGTTAGTCCGATAAGCACTAATATATTATCTCGTGGGGCAAGTGGCGGCATGAATATTGCAGTAGCCTTGTAGCCTTGTGTTGGGAGACATGAGTCTAGAAAGTATTTCTTGGGAAACGCGATGAATAGCAACTAGGGGTGGTGCTCGGTTCCAGGAGAGTTTTTCTTGTCTCTGGTCGTATTTGTAACATTTAAATTCTAGTTCTAATTTTATTTATAAAATTTATATATGTAAATCAAGTTCAGGTTGGAATTAAAATTAATAAATTTTTGTTTGAATTAAGAATCACGTGAGCAAAAAAATCAGAGGTATAATAACAGCGCAGCCGCATTATTTTAGCAATTTTACACGTACGCACCTGTTCGTGTTCATCCAACCGGAAGGAATGAGGTTGGGATTGACAGTGGAGATTTGATGATGAGTGAGTGATTGTTACGGGGTGGAAAATGAAAAATTATATTACTGACAGGAAAAGTAGTAGTAGAACTTTTTATTAAAAAAGTAAGATTATTGCTATTGAAATTTGAAAAATGACAAATGTTTTTGGAAATTGAAATTCTTTTTTTAAAAAAAAAAAAAAAAATTCATCCCATTCCCGTCTCATTTTAACCATACAAAGTGAGATGACTTGGAAGAGGAACGAGTGGAGCAGTTGACAATGAGACTGCTGCTTATTTTGCATTCACGTAGCCGGTGGATGGTCCAGGTCTGCTCTGACAAACCTACCCCCACAGGAGAAATAACTGGAACCCTGATGTTTATTGAAATTGCATAATGCCTTACATATTCGTCGAGATCTACCCCACATGTTATTGAAATCCAAAAAACACACCTTCATATTCTCAATTACATTATCTTCTGCCTGAGCTTATAATTGGTCCACAAGGGATGTGCCATTTAAATTGCAAATCAATGCTCTAGTTTCTTTCCTGATGCAATCATTGGCATGTATTCGTACAGACGTTATCGATCGCCTTTCTTTTCTTTTTTTTCTTTTTCTGAGGAGGCCGGTTCTAAAAAATTACTGATTACCAAAAGAATAAGACGAGGTGATCGTGGCAAATGGTGGGTGGGGGGAGGGGATCAATCAATATTCCAATTTCAGCGACGCGAATCTGTTAATGGCGAAAAGAAGATCCGTATGCTACTTCCAAATGACGTCCATTATTCGAATAGTGTGATAAGCCAATTCAGAAAGAATTTGCGCCATGTGTGCGGTAGATACGTCTACTTTTTCTTTTATCAGGCTATCAGCACCCGTGATGTCCAATAAGGCAAAAGACAAAAACAGAAGGTGGGCCCTGTATTTTTTTAAACGAAGTTTCAATATATATTTTTTGAGTTTTTCTTTTCATCTTTACGTGGGTTAAATAAATTCTGAATGTTTATATTTTTGTAATTAATTTAATAATTTACCTTAATTTTTGAAATTATAAAATACGTAAAGTTAAAATTAATAAATTTTGGTATATAAACTAAATACGTATAAGCCTGCATGAAAATAAAAAGAATAATAAAAAATAAAAAATCGACAAAACTTATTAAGGTTCTTGGATCATTACCCTTTCTAAATGGTAGAAGCATTACTTCATCACTTTGGCAGGAAAACAGACGGGGCTTACGCAATTTTGAACAAGAGACTACTTGAGGACGTAGGGAAATCCAGCATTTCTAGAAGGAAATTAAAGACGATAAATCAGTGTACTAAAAAAAAAAAAAGACGATAAGTCAGCTATTTATAATGTATCTGCTTGGAAATTTTTATTTTCCGACATGTAATTTCTTATTGGTTTATCATTATTCTTTAAATTGTTACTAATGGTCTATTTATTACTCACATCATTTTAGTCAATGGATCTAATTAAACCCATATTAACGACCATATATGAAATAAAATCCCATTGCAATGCTTTACAGATTAAAAAAACGAATTTTCAAAAAACACAATAATTGCTGAATTGACTAATAGCGGACATGGAGTTAATTGCAACATGTTAAAACCTAAAACAGCTAAAGGGCATGCATCCTCCAAAAGATGACAAATGGCACGGACGACTATCCACTTCGTTTTCATAAAGTGGACAGGCTGAGAATGTCCAAAGCTAGTGGAAGAATCTGGCAGCTAAGGCGTCCAAATTCTGATCTCAGGATGCGTGTATTATCCTGTAGGAAAATGGAAATGCATCTGTCCCGGCAGCCGCACATCGCCTTCGAGAAGTTCTTACTCTAGCCGTAAACTTTTGAAAAGAAGCCAATAAAAAAGCTATGGATGATGCCAATCAACAGCAAAAAAGTAAAAGAAAAAAAGGCGATGAATCTACTCTTTGCAAATATACTCAAATAATGCATGAACCTATTCTTTTTTTCTTCCCCTTGTTTCCGTTTCTTGGGTTAAAAGAAACAGAAAGTTTACCGTACTTTTTCATGTTTTCCATTTGCATTTTCGTTTCCAATATTGCCATGAGTTTTGTGATTCAATGATGGTGGAATGACGGCAATCCCATCCATCGCGTTGCTGATTGCAAGGACATTATTTATCGGCTACGAAGGCCGCGAACGCAAACAGACCATACTTCTCGTATATTATATTAATACAATTTTCTCTTAATTATTTGAAAACTCTTTCTTAAAAGCTTTATTATTTCCCAAACACACCCATCATAATTTATAAACCTCTTTCAGCAGTGTCAACATGAAGAATTGAATTTAACTGTAATCAATCTCCTTCCTAAGTTAAAATTCATTTAAAAATAATATACGGTTATATGATCAGATTATAAAGATGTGAAAATAACAATTGTACGTATACGGTGCACTGTTTATAGTGAACTGCATTTCCAATGTATTATGAATTTTATTTTCGAAATTAATAACTCTTAGATTATATCGTCTCGCATATTTGCATGGATTGGATTCAATAACTAATGTTTTGGACAGTTACTCATGATATCGTGCGATATTGCGATCCCTTGATATTGACACGTGTACACCTGTCCAGAAAATAAAACTTAGACACCTGCCATTTGAAGAAAATATAGTAGGTATTAGCAGGGTTTCTGGCTTGAGTTTTTCAATCTTAAATACATAATTCTATTATGTACAATATGTTGTATACATGCTTAAGTTGTGGTATTTATTTTTTATTTTATTTTATTTTTTCTTCATAAATATGTTTTGTTAAGTAAAGTTAATTCATATATCAAATTTTACCAATTTACAATACTTTTACATTTTTATTTTCTATTTTTAAAAATTAAAATTTTAAGGGATGAAAAATAATGTATATGCCCCTGAAATTGATAATTTTTAAAAATGAATAAATTGATAAAAGTATTATAAGCTGACAAAGGTTAATATATAGATTAAATATACTTAGAAAAATATGTTTTTGAAGAAAAAATTAAAAATAAAATAAATATAAATATTGTAACTTAAACATATATATTACATATATGTATAAACAGGCCTCTTTAAATATTGTATTTAAATTCAAGCCATATATTGTATATTAAACCATTTCCAAGTTATAAATTATGTCACTCACATTGGATGGCTAAACAAGACCACTTGTATCCATGCGACAAATAAACAAAACGAATGTCTCAACTCAACTTCCAACCATGAATTTCACCCCCACATATTCTACACATACTTACATCAGTCACTTAATCATTGAAGTTGTAACTATCTTAAACCATTTGTTTAACCTAAATATAGAAAGTGAAATTCATTGAAAGCTTTTATAATTTTTACCTTTAAAAATATAACTTTAATAAACTCCATTCATTTGTATTTGCTAAGAATTATATACAACTTCAACTAAAATAAATTTTCAGATGGTATAAATGTTAACTAAAATGAAAAGGATATGATGCATTATTTTTTTTATTAGTATATATTTTACGTCACATATTAACTTATAGTACGATTAAATGTTAAGATAATTCTTATAAATTTTTTTTATTAGTATATATTTTACGTCACATCTTAACTTATAGTACAATTAAATGTTAAGATAATTCTTATAAATTTTCCCATAAAAAACAACAACAAACTCCCAAGTATCAACAGAGAAGACGATAAATTACCAAATACAATAAGTACCGGTCTCGAACCCAAGCCCACACATAATAAAATAAAACTCAAAACCACCTGTGCTAACCACGGGTGATGGCATGATGCTTTACTTGGATTTACATAAAAATATGAGAAATGCTAAACTTAAAGGACTACCGAAGCGGACGAGACCATAGAAATATTTCCCTTATTCAAATAACGCACTTATAGAAATTACTAGTTAATTCGGAACTCGGATAAATCATTTTCATCCCAGATCTTCTCCAGCTTTTGGAAAATAGAGTAAGATTTAGTTGGAGAAGAAATAATTTAAAAATCAGTTAGACAAAGGGGATTGTCAATCCTGTTGCATTTTATATTCCACATTCATTATTTTTTAATAACTAAATCGTTTATAATACAAATAAAAATTTGCATTTATAATGCCAAAAATCGCTTCAATTCAAAACCTATGTATTAACATTTAATATCATTTAACAGTAAATATGAAACTACTGAAAATTTCAAATTGTAAGCAAATTTTTTCAAAATGGTGAATTTTTCATCATTCCTAAATACAATAAATAGATATTCTAAATGATTTAGATATTATAAATAATGAGAATAAAATGCATAAATCAACTGGAAAATTTTGAGAAAACCGGATCCGAACCAACCCGAGCGAAACTCGGTGCATCAGCGTCCTTCTCCGCGTCGCGCGGCCACGAAATTTAACTTCACCTGCAACAGCTGCACAACCCCGGCCCGCCCTTTCCCTCCTCGCATCTCGGTAAAAGAAAAAACTGCCCCAGCCTTTTCCCACGAAAAAATATTCCTATTTTTAGTCCGGCGAAATTAGTTATGTATGCTAATCCAGGAGATGTTGAACTCATCGTAGCCGTCTATTTGGCGGGACACACGGTTCGACTTTTACCGCAGACGGTGGATCTAAGCCGTTGAATAAATTCGTTGAGGGAGGGACGTTGCCCCACGAAGCGAACATTCTAGATGGCCGGAACGAGGAAAGAATATCCAGAGGCGCATGGAAAAAGCAAGTGGGGCCTACTTTTTAGTGGTGAAAAAAGAATGGCAGTTCAAGCTGTCACCAGAGTCCGTCCAAATGCTTGGGTTTTTTCCATGCGTATCCGTGTATTTAGCTTCAGTGTATCAGGGTATATTTAATTTAATTTTTAATTTTTTTGAATTTTTTTTAGAAAACTGTTAATCTAAATGTATTTAACATATATATCAATTTTGAAGTTTTTTAGATATTTTTAATTAAAACTTAATGACATTTTTAGTAATTTAAAATTATTAAAGGGTTTAGGTTCATCTCGAAAATTAGTAAAAATTGATACAAATGTTAAATATACTTAAATTGACAGTTGTGTAAAAAAATTTCAAAAAAATAGAAAAATGGGTATTTGTACCCAAGTGCATCGAAATTAACTCCATCCGGGTGCACATGATCGTGATCTCCAAATGTTCTTCTTTTGGCGCCATAATGTGAAGTCAGGGTCTCTCAAGCATGAGTTAAAAAATTGCACTTTTAGGGCATAATTATTCAAAATTTTGTTATTTATAATTTTTCACTTTACATAACTATCATATTTTTTAATTATTTCTAAACATTTTTCTAGGCAAATACTTTATTTTTTAATTATTTATTCATAACTACCTATACAATTAACATATATATATTTTAACTTCATTATCTCTGTACCTCATCATGACTCTTATTGCATCTCATATAAAAACTTTTCATCTAAGAATTTTATCATTTCTCAAATACGCTTTTATTGCAAACCTTTTCATATAATTTAATATATTATATCTTGATAATCTTACAACTTACTTTTTTATTACATTTAGCGATCATTTTTCAAATCTTGTTGTACAATTATTATATATTTTCTTTTTGCTTTTAATCATTACTTCCTATCCTACTACGGTATTTTTCTTTTTTTACATTTAAATTTTTTTCTATTTTTACCTCGTATCAAATTGACAACGATCAACTGGACTATTTTTTATTTCACGACCTTGGATCACTGATCAAACGCCTAATTTTTAAAAAAATTTAGGCCTTGTAACTAAAATTTCCAGAATCCTCGAGCCTATACCTAGCAGGTTCCCAAAGATAATGACATACAAAGGCAACATGCATTTCCAAGCTGATCATGAAAATTAATGTAGTTGTGTGAGGATGTAAAAATAAAAATGTGCCATGGCTATGAGGTTTTTTTTAATATATATATTTACAATCATCTTAATTTATATTACATTTAAACTGTTAGACATTCTTACAATTTTATAAGTGAGATAGCAAACTCTCATCAAATGGAATAAGTAAAACTCCTACAAAACAAGGGAAAAATAAATATTTGAACGCACATGTCAAAAATCAAACACTCAACTTCACTAAAATGGGTCATGAGTGTTACCATCAGTAGACGTCCGGTGACATTATGAGATTTTTTTAAGTGAAAGAACAATGCGATAAGATACGAACAAGGGAAAAATAAATATTTGAATGCACATGTCAGGAATCAAGCACTCAACTTCACTAAAACGGGTCATGAGTGTTACCACCAGTAGACGTCCGATGACGTTATGAGATTTTTTTAAGTGAAAGAACAATGGGATAAGATACGAATTTCAAATAAAATGAATAAAGTTTAAATGAGTAAAGTAGTTATCCAAAAAGGAAAAGAGGGAGCATGCAAATCCCATTTAAGCACCTGTAATTATTTGGAATACGAACAAGCGTTCCAAATAATTATAGGTTCTTAAATGGGATTTGCATGAGATGTGATTTTTCATAAGATAAACTTTTAAATTCTCAATATGATTTTTCATTCTAAATGCACATCATTATGTTCACATTCAAGCTCATGGACTCATTCTAAATGGGTCATAGTTAGGCAATAAAAATGTATAATCAGATGAAAAGTTGCGCGAGAAAAAAAATATAAAAGATATTTTCTTTGCATGTTTCCAAAGGATCTCATTAGCTTGACAGATATGGGTGGATCTACACGTGGGTGAGTGGGGACAATTAATCTGGAAATTAGTATACATACAAATCAAAATCTTTTAACCGTCCATCCAAAGCCAACTCCTCATGAAAAAAATAATAATAACAAATGCCATCGTTGACGTATATATCCCCGCATGTGTAGATACGCCTTGCGGGTCAGGTGTTATTGAGAAATTGCACCACAACAACGGATGACAATTCCTAGCCCCACTCAAGAAGGGGACGAAAAAATGCGAGTACCATTTTTTCTTACTCCCCTCAAAGTAGGGAAAATTTTCCATGCTCACTTCGTATCTCATGCGTTCTAAATTTTTAATCATTAATTTTTAAGCGATCCTAACAGCATTTATAAAAATAAAAAATTCTAAAGATTAAAATCAACGGCTCGGATTTCGAAATCCACGGTCGACTGTTCCAGCAGCAAGAGGAGGAGAACATGTCGAGTATACTCTCGGCGATCGCATTCGCCCTCTGTCAACCAAAACACTGCTTTCCTCTCGCCACACACTCTCTCTCTCTCCCCACCCCCGCACCCCAAGGACAGAAAGAGGAGAAAAGAAAAAGAAAATAGCTTTCTTTTATGGATGGAAAGAAAAGCTACTAAGTCAGAGGTTCCCCCCCAATTTGTTTGGTTGCGTTTGGATTCGAAATCGCTTTGATGTTTTCAGGCATTGGTTTTTCAGGCATTGGTTTTTCAGTACATTAGTTTTATGTAGATTCACAAGAGTAAATAGAATTTGCTGGAAATTTGCTTTTTGCTGTTGTCCCGCTCCTTTTGAGAGAATCATCAGAGTTAGGTGGTTCTGTTCTTTGTTTTGATTATGGTTTCTTTGTTCTGAAGATTTGAAGGAATTTAGTGGGTTTGGTGACAGAGATCTTTGTTAATCCGAGTTGTTCAGAGATCTTTTGAGGGAGGGGGTTATTCTTCTTATTTTGTCAGCGTAGATTTTATTTGCCCTTGATTCTGAAGGGGATGCATTGGTCCTTGATTTTGGTAGAATAGAAAAGGAAGTTAAGAGAGTTTGAGTTGGGTGAAGTATGATTTCTCCTTATTACTGTCTTCCTGATTTCTTAGGGAGTTCCCCTTTTTCTTCAATTGGGTGTCGCGGAGAGTGAAAAGAGCTAAAGAACAAAAGAATTTTGCTGCTTTGTCTTGTTGATTGAATTTTGATTCGAATATTCGACAAAACCCATTTGCAGTTTGTATTTGGAAGTGCAAGGGGTCCTCTTTTTGTTCTTGGTTTTGTTTGGGTGATTGTAGGAAGAAAGTTTTATGCATAGATTGTGTTGTTGTTTGAGTGAAAGGAGAGTCCTTTTTCTCATGATGTGTTGTGGAATTTCTATGCGGTGATTGCTCGACCAAGAAATCTATTCATACATTATCAGCTCTGTATAATTGAGAGAAACCCAATTAGAGATAGTGGAGATCTGGGCTTTGTTGAATCACCTATGCGCTATGAGAAATCTCTTCCTTTCTGATTCTTGGAAAGAAACGCAACTCCATCCATTCAATCCGCAGTCGTGGCTGCAAGTTGAAAGAGGAAAGTTCCATAAGTCCTCCTCTCACTCCCCTTCGTCTATGTAAGAATCTCTTGCCCACCCTCACCCCTTCGTCCTTGTATCTGTGATCCATGTTTTCTTATCATATGTCTGTTTTCCTCGACGGTTTTGAGATTTCTTTTGTTTTTTTCCCTTTTTTTTAATGCGTGCAGTGAAACTTTTATCAAGGTTGCTGAACCACCCATCCTTCCCTATTTTAAGCCTGTGGATTATGTGGAAGTTCTAGCTCAAATTCATGAAGAGCTAGAGTTATGCTCCCCCTGTGAAATATCGGACATCTACTTGCTACAGTTCCAAGTATTTAGAGGCCTCGGGGAAGTCAAGCTACTCTGGCGGAGCCTACGTTCTGCCTGGCAGAAATCTTGCACCGTCCACGAGAGGCTTGTGTTTGGCGCATGGTTGAAGTATGAGAAAAGGGGGGAGGAACTTGTCTCTGATTTGCTTGCTTCCTGTGGGAAATGTGTGCAGGAATTTGGACCAGTGGATGTTGCTTCCCAGCTTCCTACAGACTTCTGTTCGGAACAAGAAACTTGTGCAAGACTTCAGGTCCATGACCAAAACTTGGAATGCATTTCCAACACTGTCTTCTTTTGTATTGGAGAAGAGAAGATAGCATGTAGTCGCCAGAGGATTGCCTCACTGTCTACTCCATTCAATGCCATGCTTAATGGGTGTTTTACGGAGTCACTTCGGGAAGATATAGATTTGTCGGAGAATGGTATCACTCCTTTGGGAATGAGGGCCATCAATGAATTCAGTGAGACAGGCAGTTTGGGTGATTTGCCTCCGGATGTTTTGTTAGAGATCCTGATATTTGCTAACAAGTTCTGCTGTGAAAGGCTTAAAGATGCATGTGATCGTAAACTTGCGAAGTTGGTTTGCTCAAGGCAAGATGCAATCGCCCTCATGCAGTATGCACTAGAAGAAAACTCACCTGTCATTGCTGCTTCATGTCTGCAAGTGTTTTTACATGAACTTCCAGAATGTTTGAATGATGAGCAGGTGGTTGATGTATTCTGCAATGCCAACAAACGAGAGAGATCAATTATGGTAGGTCATGCATCATTCTCGCTCTACTGTTTTTTAAGTGAGGTTGCCATGGCTGGTGATCCAAGGTCAGATGTAACAGTGCGTTTACTGGTGAAGCTAGTAGAGTCTGCAACAACTAGCAGGCAAAGGCAGTTGGCTTTTCATCAGTTGGGATGTGTGAGGCTCTTGAGGAATGAATATGATGAAGCAGAACACCTCTTTGGGCAGGCTTTTGCAGCAGGCCACATTTATTCTGTGGCTGGTCTGGCTAGAGTGAGCTTTATTAAGGGCGATGAGTTTTCTGCGTACGAGAAGCTCAGTTCAGTCATATCCTCCTATCCGCCACTTGGATGGATGTATCAGGAGAGGTCTCTATACTGTGATGGTGATGAAAAGCTGGAAAATCTTGGAAAAGCGACGGAATTGGATCCCACACTGATTTACCCTTACATGTCTCGAGCTGCGTCTTTGATGAGAAAGCAAGACGTACAAGCCGCACTTGCAGAAATAAACCGTGTTCTTGGATTCAAGCTAGCACTCGAGTGCTTGGAGCTTCGGTTTTGTTTCTATCTTGCACTTGAAGATTACAGAGCTGCATTATGTGATGTTCAAGCAATTCTTACACTATCACCTGATTACAGAATGTTTCAGGGGAAGGTGGCTGCTTCACAGTTATGCACTCTAGTTCGTGAGCATGTGGAGCCATGGACCACTGCAGATTGTTGGCTGCAACTTTACGATAGGTGGTCTTCTGTTGATGACATTGGTTCCCTGTCTGTTATTTACCAAATGCTGGAGTCTGATGCAGCTAAAGGAGTGCTGTACTTCAGACAGTCATTGCTTCTCCTGAGGTATATTCTTGTATCTGTGCAATAGTCAGGAATGTTCTACTAAGTTTATGCTCATGACAACCAGACATATGTGCATGGAAACTAGGGTTGAGCATTAGGTATCTTATAGTGTAATTGCGTGTAAATAAATAGGTTTTCCTTTCACAATTATTATGTTTTTGACCATCCACCTCCCCGTGTGGCCTCATTTCTGGTTGACTGCCATTTATATTTTGGCATAGCTGTCGATGTAATAATGGCAGCCTGATGCAAAGCTAAGTTTATATACAGACATGCCAATTGTACATGCGATTGCCATAGAGGTTTAGCATCGCTTTGATGCTCCATTTTACTCTTCCAATTACTGAAAATTTGTTTCTGAATCATGTTTATGTATGGACAATAATCTTATTGTTCTCAAGCAGGTTGAACTGTCCAGATGCAGCGATGCGCAGTCTGCAGTTGGCACGCCAGCATGCTGCAACTGACCATGAGCGGCTTGTTTATGAGGGATGGATTTTATATGATATGGGTCATTGTGAGGAAGGGCTTCGAAAAGCAGAGGAATCAATTAACCTGCAAAGATCATTTGAAGCTTTCTTTTTGAAAGCATATGCCTTGGCAGATTCCAGCGCAGACTCTTCATGCTCAAAAACTGTTGTATCACTCCTCCAAGATGCCTTGAAGTGCCCTTCAGATAGGCTCCGCAAAGGTCAGGTATGTTGTGTCCTTCCGCTTCTCCTTGTCTCCTCTTGCCTTTTTGTGAGTACTAAGATCTCTAATTGGTAGCAGCCACATGCGGAAGGCTTTTAGATATCATATTACCAGCAAAATATTTCTGATAAAGTAATCCTATTTGAACCAGTATAATATATGGTAAGAATGTCTTGACCTCATTAGTTTTGTCAGGTGCTGGGTAGAATTCATCGATTACTTGATGAAAGTACATAATGAAAAAAGTATGTCTGATAAGGTTTATCTGAATTCAATACAGGCAATATTGGTTTCCCTATCAACATAAACCATTTAGAGATGACAACTCAACTACTTGATCATTGCCTAAGGGACAGTCATAACTCATAAAGTATAAACTAAAGTCGACTAATGAAAATTAACAACCGAGTTTTTCTTTACAAGTTCAATAACTACTTTGTATCTTTTTCTTAATGAGTAATGCATCTTTAAACGATTTATGACAACTTGGTTCGGAATTTGGATGACCCCAAACATGATCCCTGCCTGATCCCACCCACATTGTCTAATGGTCTCAAAGCTACGTTTTGTACGAGGGTTAGTTTTTACCCTGACTTGTTCAACCTGTTTTTGGCTGGATTGGACTTGGGTTGCATCACTCAATACATCCACCCAGATTTCAAATACATGACACAGCATTAAATTCCTCAATTGCCAACCCAGGTTCATTGCCTTTCAAGTTTTACCCTATATATAATTAAACCATTGGCAACTCTTCTCTAAACATCTAGAAAGCACCAATGCACCCTTACTTTCATGAATGTAGATGTTTTTAAATTACGAAATTGTTTAAATTTTGAGGCAATAGTAAAGACCATTGATCAGATTATGAGAAGGAACAGGATGGAAATGCTATATGTCCAATTGAAATCTATAATGAATGTAATTCATTAGTGTATGGATGCATTGAGTGCATAATCTTAGCTAAATGCAACATGTATATGTCAGATACAATTGTTTATGTAAAGATGAGGTATGGGATGTTTCATGTAGGTTTCTCCATATGTGCTGAACAATGAATTGAGTTTTCTCGTGGAGAGAGGTATTCACTTCCTTAATCCAAATGAACCTGAATACAAACTTACCTAAAGATGGTTGAGTTATGCAGCATGGAGCCAGCCCATCATCTGTTGCCTTGTATTTGGGCAGTGTGAAGTGTCCTTTGGTGGGTTTCAGTTAATCATCTAGCTGACCATTCTTCGATGGTCCAGATTGTGCAACTGAATTGCCTTTTGTTAAGCATTTGCAGATCACCAACGGAGGGGGCTAGGATAACTTGTATTTATCCAATTGAATTTTACAAAATAAAAATTTTCCGTGCTTGAACATATTGTGAAACCACATGCAAGCAACCTATTTGTATGGAACTCCATATATGTGAGGATCAGTTACTTTGCTAGCTATTCCCAGTTAAGTTTAGTTATTTTATTAAGAAGTGCTTAACCATGACCTTGATTGGTCTGCATGACACTCAATATAATCTAATTTCTTGTTACAACCCATCTAAAACAGACAAATTTACTTTATATGTCATGGTGGGCCCCAAGTTATCTCAACAATGAGTGCTGTGGCTATTATTTCCCTTAATTTGACCTACTCGTAGAACAAAGGTCAGCCTTTCATTGAACCTGCTCCTGGCACGGAGCGATGTAGATATTGATCGCATTTCATGATCAAAACTTTAACATTTTGCTGGGATTAAGGATCGTGGTACTAGCACCAATGAGTTACAGCAGGCTAACATCATGTTGGGATGAGGGCATAAGCTGTGTGCACATTTACTGGAGCCTTGCTTGTGTTAGGTGAACCCGAAGGGATGCAAATGTGCACCACAATTGGCATAGATCACTTCATTCGGGTCTGCATGTTCCTAGGATGGATTCTGATAGTGAAAATAAAGTTCTCATTCAATACTTGTGTACACACCTGCCATTAGCATCTTTGTCTTCCATTTCCTAAAGTTACCTGAGGATCCTGATCTCCAACATCGAGAAAGTTAATGTATGTGGCCATGGGCCCATGACAACCTGTCATTGTTATTCTCTTAGGCTATTGCATGTTCCTTCTGAGAACCAACATAGATGCATCTGGATTTGGAAGGCACTCGCTTCATTTGGAGAAGCTACGACCTGGCAGTCAACCCATCCATTTCTAGGCACAAGTTTGCTTGATGATCTTATGCATTCTAGCCTTTCTATGGAAAAGAGATGTTCTGCTTCGCCGTTAACAATTAATGAGACATAAGCACGCTGCCACTAGAAAAAAATGCCGTGCAGAAAACAATATGATGGTATCATTGATCTAATGGCAATTTTTTGACTGTAAAAGATATATCTTTTAGGTGTTGACCAATCTACTTTGGTATGTCATACATTGACTTTTGATTATTGTGAATTCAGGCCCTGAACAATCTTGGCAGCATCTACGTAGATTGCGGGAAATTAGATGAGGCAGCTGATTGCTATGTTAGCGCGCTTAAGATACGACACACCAGAGCTCACCAGGGCCTTGCCCGAGTACACTTCCTCAAGCATGAGAGGAATGCTGCCTATGAGGAAATGACAAAGCTGATTGAGAAGGCAAAGAATAATGCATCAGCATATGAGAAGCGGTCTGAATACTGTGACCGTGACCTTACAAAGGAAGATCTGCAGAAGGTAACTGAGTTGGATCCACTCAGGGTTTACCCTTACAGATACCGAGCTGCAGGTAATATTGATTTATCTGTCTTCATTTGATGTGACATGGAGAAATGCAATTAACTTAAGTTCATCTGCAGACACCTACATTTTATCCTTCTCTATGATTATTAGAGATTATATAGAATTGTTTGCTTGGTTTGGAAGTTAAATATGTGATCTAGTATACTTATGATAGAAATGCCTAAATTGCCAAATGGGTAAAGGATTTGGTATTTGCCTCTGTACAACCACAACCATCCACTGTGAGAATCCAACACGAATGAAATGGACAAACTGAAAAAGTGCCTGCATTCAATAGGACAGGTGTCAAAATTAAAAAAAACCAAGGAATCGCTATTTGGTTAAGGTGCGGGAGAAAGCACTCATTCTACTCAGATTACGATTGAATAACACACTATCAATCACTTAATTATTTCAGTGTTTAGAAATTGCCTTTTATTTTCTCCGTTATTGCCAGTTATCTCACAAGTATTCTTGCTCTTTATGCTATGGAGTACTGACATGGAGCTTGTTACTGTGTGGGATTCATTTGATTTATTGCAGTGCTCATGGACAGCCACAAGGAGAAAGAGGCGATAGCAGAGCTGTCGAGGGCAATAGCATTTAAAGCTGACCTTCATCTCCTTCACTTGCGAGCGGCATTCCACGAACACATTGGGGATGTGGCTGGGGCCCTTCGAGACTGTCGAGCAGCTCTCTCTGTCGATCCCAATCACCAAGAGATGCTTGAGCTCCACAGCCGTGTAAACAGCCAAGAACCTTGAACATGTACACTACTTGGACGATGTGGGGGGAATGTACCACATCGTCAGCACATTCATTTTATTTTATTTTTCTTTTCTTTTTTTTCTTTTTTCTTTTTTAATTTAAATGTAATCTACGTATGCCTTGAGATGTTCAGTTGAATCAAATGTAGGCCCAATTTGGCAAGAAATTTTTACGTTTTTAGGAAAGAATGGAAGTAATCTTGTGTTTTGCTAGCCGGAGGTGCATGATATGTTCCCTTGATGATTGTTTGGTCAATCGAAGAGGTGCATTAACCAAGATTGGAGATTGACACTGCGAAAAGAATGCCTGCAATAGCTATATGAATGAGAATAGCGGCGCGTCGAGGGCGCAAACAGCTTGTTGTGTTTTTGGAGGAGATGATTTCACACAGCAGCAGCAGCAAAACCAAGCCTTTGCCATGTTAAAGAGATTGAGATTAACATGCACGGGGAATTGAAAAAAATGTATGTAATAACGAAAAAATGATTATCATGAAAGCGATTGAGAGTGAAGGGTCGCTGTATATAAGAATACGCAGAAATAAAAGGATACATAGAAATCATTGGAAAGAAAGTATGATAATTGTATAAAAAGTGTGTATTAATTTTATGATTTTTTTAAAACCGAAAAGACCGTGTCCATAATTTTCCAATTCCATCAACTCACTGTGAAATTTGAAAAAAAAGAAAAATGAGTTCCTGTTTCTCACAGCCATACAACAAGGACAAGCCAGATATTCCCGAGTCGTTGCGCGGTTGTATTTTTTTCCACCAATTTATTGTTATTACAATGACCACACACTAGGCAGAGACGGCCGGAGTCTATTTTTTCCACCAATTTACTAGTATTACGGTGACCACACAACAGGTCAGAAACGGCCGGAGTCGATTTGGGCCTTGTTTGGTAATAAGCACATGTGAGAATAGTACGCAAATTACATTTTTTAAGGCCACCAATTACTCCATGGTTCATACTATTTTTTCTACTTTTATCCCTATATTCTAATCATTTTTCCTACCAATTATATATAATAAATCTCTTTATTCCAACTATGTTCTTGTCATTTTCTATCAATTACATATTTAACGAAATATTCCATTTTTTATTTTCCATAATTTTCCACACTTTCATAATTTTTCACTTTACCGAACGTCTCTTGGCCTCGAAATTTCTGGAAGCATTTATAAATTAAACATTTTTATAAAAAAAATAAAAATCAGAGAAAACCTTTCACCGTGCAATGGGAGAAAAAATCCCATATGTAAATATATACGGATTCTTCGGCGCATGATCTCAGTAGTCGCTAGCATCAAACCGAAGAGGGTTTGTGGCGCTCAATCGACCAAATCCCATGGCAGTAGAGGTGCGTATATCGCTGAATTAATGTATTTGCAAATAGACAGATTGGTTACAGAAATCAAAACTCTTCTTGGTTGTGTGGATAATGCTGGTTACACTGACAGGCATGGTTGATGGATGAAAGCGATGAGGATCAAAGGCTTCCGCATCATCGCAACCCAAAACAGTTCGTCTCCTTGGACGAGCTTGCAGGTATTGTTTTCTAATTTTCTTTCACGTCCGCTAAGGATCATTCAGTTGGGTGGAACAGGATGGGTTTGGAAGAGGAGATTGTTTGAGGAGTAACTGTGCATTAGGAGATGAAAATTAGTATTGAAAATAGCAAAACAGGTGGAATGCGACGGAAAATGAGCGATGACATTGGAAACAGGTAAAATTTTTTGTTAATGAAAAATCTCGTCCCATTCCCATCCCATCGAATTGGACGATCTGAACAAGCCTCAAAAACCATGCACATCCTCCAAATTTTTACTCCGGGTGGGCCACCTCAGATTCAATGGTTTTAAGCATGGTATCTATAGTAAGAAAATTTGTTACATTCAATGACGATATTTGGGATATTCTTTTTTTTTTTTTTGGGTGTGGCAGAATTGGGGGTGCTATATTGGCAGCTGAATCCAAAAGATTATGAGAACGATGAAGAGCTACGGAAAATCCGAGAAAGCAGAGGATACAACTATATGGTAAGCTGTTTTTTTTTTTTTTTTGTCCTTTTTGTTTTTATTTCCTTCTTTGTAGAAAAAAATAAAAAAATTGTTTCGTCCTTGTTGATTGTTATTAGGACCTTCTGGACTTGTGTCCTGAGAAGGTGGAAAACTATGAGGAGAAATTGAAGAACTTCTTCCGTGAGCACATCCACGCAGATGAAGAGATACGTTACTGTCTGGAAGGCAGTGGTTACTTTGATGTTCGAGACAAGGATGATCGTTGGATCAGAATCTGGATCAAGGAAGGGGACATGATCATTTTGCCTGCTGGGATCTACCACCGGTTCACGTTGGACACTGGAAACTATGTCAAGGTAAACTCTACTCAATTTTACAATTACCACAAGCTTAGGAAATGTTAAGTTGATGCTAGTGGAATTTCAACGACACATTAGTTGGGGTATGAAATTATGAATTGTGCGTTGTCTTTGTATTTTCCATGGTCGCAAAATGGGTTTTTTGCAGGCATAAACATGTGCTAATGTGGACTGATCAGATGTAGTATTTGTTTGATTACTTTTGTAGTTGATGCGGTTGTTTGTGGGAGAGCCCGTTTGGACTGCTTACAACCGGCCTCAGGAGGATCATCCAGCAAGGAGGGGTTATGTTAAAGCTCTGACGACAGAAAAGTTTGGGGTTGCACTTGAGGCACATTAATTTGGAGTCATGTACTTATGTAGTTATATAAAAGCGTCTTGTTAATCAGCATCTCTTTTATAATGCATAGATAGTGATGCCATCTGCAAAAAGCTCTCTTTTGCGTAACTTCCAACTTGCACTTGTTGCCGTCCCTACAAACTTCGTCGCGAATGAGGCCTGTAGAACGCTTCGAAAATATATTTTGCACCGAAACAGGTTTGAAAATTAAACTAACTATATGAAGTTTCGTCCTGTTATTATATTCCAAAACATCCAGCATTACTCTTTTCAAACTCAAATACGCCCTATGGAGAAGGAAGTTGAAATTAAGTTCATACTTGTCCATTAGAAGATAACAAGAGACGATGCGAACTAACTCGTTTTCAACCTGAGGAAAATTATTCCTCTTGGAAATGTAAATAACTGTTTAAGCATTGATAATTCACATCTGCAATACATCTTTAACAGTTAAGCTTAACTATTACAGGAAAAAAGGAACAAAGATTACTTTGGATGCTAGCTACGAAATTGAAATAATGAGCAGAGTAGCTACAAAATGCCTTATTTATCTAGAGAAAACAAATTGGGGTGTCTAGCGTGATTGACATTCTCATGAATTTGTCAATTGAAAACTTTTTACTTTTCACAATTACATTATTTTTTAATCATTTCTTCACATCTTTTGATATAACAATCCTAATTTTTGATCATTTTTCTATAGCTACAAATACAACTATTTTATCTATTTAACTTTATTATATATATTTTTTGAAGGTAAATCTTCATTGATGTCCACTAGGCCTACCTCTAACAACGGAGGAAAAAACCCAAAGGACATCTAGGAAGACTTACAGGACCAAAAATCTCTATACAAGAGATTGAAGATACAGCTTGGTGGATTACCCTGCCAAAATTTGGGTCCCACCCTATACAAAAAGGCTAACTTAACTAGAGCATTTGCTGGCTGGTTGCATTCCCTCATAACATGACAAAAAGAAACCTTTTCAAAAAGTCACTTCTTCCCTTGATCTCTTTGGTAGAATATTTCAAACCTCATCTTGGAGTGACATGATCTGTTGACATGTTGATCAATAGCAAATTCAAACATTACCCTTTTATACCAATATCTTGGCAACATTTGATGCCCATAAGGAGTGCCCTTGCCTCCATATACAAATGATACACAGAGCTAGACTCTGCAGCACATTTGGCTCCCGCAAAGTTGTCATTCCAGTTTCGTTTGCTGGTTGCCAGGCTAATACAATTGTCTACAATTCTCATTCCTGAATCCACATTCACTTTCAAGAATCCAACATCTGGACAGTTCCATCTAACAGCACTCGACCAAACCGCCCATTGAAGTAGGTTCCCCATCTGCCATCAACTTATTTCTGAGATACCACACCTTCCCATAGATGGTGACAAACAGGGAAAAGAGAAAGCGATCCTTACCTCTTAGCAGTTGATTGAGAATCTCCTTAATATCTAAGAAGGAGCCAATCCTTAATCTCTTGAAACCAGTAATTTGAAGAGCAAGCAAAGTTTTCGGGCATTCCCAGAAGAAGTGCATCTCAGCTGCAATAGCATCCCTCAGTTTGCATAGCTGACATGTAGGGTCAATTTGGATACCCCTTCGGAATAAGTTTGCTCTCACCAGAAGAGGTTTGGTGAAGACTCTCCATCAAAACAATTGAATTTCGTGGGAATTTTTGATTTCTAGATAGCCTCGGCAAATTCTTCCATCGAATGATTCCTTCCATATGTGGGCGCTTCATCTTTCTCCTTCCTTAGCTATTGGGCAAGATATTAAGCACATCTAACACCGAAATTTCCATCAGCTTCCATCTTTCAAAATATTTCATTAGCTTCTTCAGTTAAGGGAATTGGAATGTTTTTCATCTGTTTCCAGCCATACGAGCCAACTGCCATTTCCCTCAAAATATTTAACTTTATTTTTATTCGTTATTATTTCTATCATATTATATCACATTTTTCTTTTCGAAAAGTTCAGAAGATATATTTGGTTACCACAAATCCAATAACTATCCATAACTATTTTATTTTTCAATCATTTTATGTTATTACTCATGTAAATAATCTATTTTAACTATTTTTTTTACTCTTCATAATTACCTTTATTATATTATATCATTTACAACCGGTTCAAAAATTTTTCATCAAAATTGTATGACTTTCCAAACACTCCTTACCATAAAAATACTTTTATTCAAAATTTTAACTCACACCAAGCACACCAGAAATGTAGAAAATTGAATTGACAGAGGAGCTAGACAAATAGGTGAATTATATAGTAGAGGTGAAGTTCACTTTGAAAAAAAAAATTCTCTTTAAGCAGTAACCATCGCACAGGAAGGAGAGCGTGACGTGTCCAGGTACGCTGGTGTGTAATGCCGGCTCGAATGTGTACATGTCGAAGGGTGCTGCTACGCTTCAGATTCCATCCCTCGTATCATAAATGGGTTGCTGTGATATGACATCCCTAAGTTCCACTCCCGTTGATCATATAGCGTGGGTAAATTCTGCAGTGCTTTTTGCACGAAGATAATTAGCAACTATAACAAAAATCAGGTGCCAAAATGGTAATGAGAATTGCCCGGTTCGCCACTAAACTTGTATGACTCCTGACCCAGGAAAAATGTGTTGAGGGATAAGACAACGAATCTTTTTTTTTTTTTTTTTTTTGGGCGTATATTTATAAACCGAGATGAATTAGGCTTAAATAGATCTGCACTTCCCCAGTTCAGAGAATCTTCGCATAACCAGGCAACAGGAAGATCATACGCAAATGGATACATAAATATTCAGATTCGTTGTTTTGAAACTCTCAAGCACAAAATGAAATTATTGAGCAATCAGTACTCGTAATTGCAAAATAAATCAAATTAACACTACGAATTCAGCAGTGCTAGACATATGTGGCAGTAATTCAATTGTCTAAGCCTAATGATCGAATATTTGCTGTTAGCACCGAGGCTTATACAAACCCTTAGTTTTTTCAAATTTGATGAAAATTTTTTGATATAAAAGTTTTTGAATTGTTAGAAAATTATGTGATATGATAGAAATAATGAAGATGAGTAAGGAAAATAAAATTAAAATAGATAAATTAATTGTATAGGTAATTATTTAAAATGATTGAAAAGTAAGATAACTGTATATAAATGTATGAAAAATAACTTAAAAAATAAGATAATTGTAAAAAAGTGAAAGTTTTAATTTGAAAACTTTTAGAATTTACCAAACATGATATATAAATGGTCTACCTTACTTATTCAAATGTATTTATTTAAGATTCCAATAGCTACATATATTACAAACTTTTATTTATATTCTATGTATTTTTCCAAAAAATTAATAATTATACATTTATTTTCAAAAATTTCTATTTTATAAAATATAAAATCTTAATTAAAATTACTTTTGAGAAAATAATAAAACAAGTGTGTTAAACATAATAAGTAGTTCAAAATTTTAAAATAGATTTTAACATTAAAAATCCAAGGTACTAATAAAGCTTCCATGCTTTATATATTGAATTATTAACTTACATACATATAGGATTATGGTATTGTCAGCAGGACGCACATATATATATATACATATATATATATATTCATGAAATATGATTCAAAATGCATTTCACCAGCGGAACAAAAGTTTTAATTTTTGGACTTTTTTATATATTTTCCTAAATTTCAAAAATAATAGTTTCAGAAATAAAAAAAATGCATTGATTAGGATATAGAAATAAGTAATGATCTTGTTAGCCCTGGCTAAGCAAATGACTTATTTAGTCCATCTCAAAAAACCATTTAAAATACTTATTTTTTTCTTCATACACTTGTTTATCTAAATGTATTTAACATATAAACTAAGTTTTAACATTTTTGGATATGTATATATATTTGAGATTTTTAAACATCTATATGTATACATATATTTTAAATACCTTTATATTTAAAAATCTCAAAAAAATATGTATACAGATCCAAAAATGGTAAAACTTGGTTTACATGTTAAATACACTTCGATAAACAAGTGTAAAAAAACAAAAACAAAAAATAAGTGTTTTAAATGAGTTTTTCAAGGTGGGCTATTTGCTTAGTCTGGGCTAACAAGATGACTTCTTATTTTATTTTTTTCATGAAATATGATTCAAAATGCATTTCACTGGCATACCAAAATTTTTAATTTTTAGACATATGTATATATTTTTCCAAAACTTCAAAAATCAGTAGTTTTAGAAATAAAAAATAACATGCATTGATTAGGATATTCAAATACCTTTGTATTCTTGTATTCTCCTCAAAGTCATATAGAAAAGAAGCTCAAAAATAGCCCGAGAGGAAGGTGTAGAGTTGAATGGAGTTGTAAGAACGATGCAATTATTAAGAAATAAAAGTAATTTTGCCCAATAAAACAATAACAATAAAGTAGTTTTGTGCGTTACAAAATGTCCTAATTTTTTTAAAGCCTAAGACATGTTCCTAACGCATTCATGTGATTTATTATCTCGTTGAAGTCTTATATTTTTCTTTAAATTTTTATTTGATTGTGTATACCCTCTTATTCATGTCTCTGTATCCTTTTCAATGGTTAGCATTATTTGGTTACTTATATAACATATTAAGATTTTAAAAAGGAATAATCAAGTAAATAACCTATTTTAATAGTTTGAAATTTAAATCTAAAATAGGTTGTCTTTGGGAAGTGATAAAACTTTTAGATGAAAAATTTTTGACGTAAAAAGTTTCGAATTTAAAAAGAATAATGTGATATGATAGGAGTAATGATGAAGAGTAAAAAAAAATTAAATTGATAAGTTAGTTTTTTTATGAAAAGATGTGTCTAGCCCAAAGAAACTAAGATTGATAACAAAAATGCAGAAATTGCAACCAAAACTTCGTTGCTATTTCTGATACTTTATCTATAAATTGCAATGAAACACTTCTTGTTGCAAAATGTGGTTACTAAAGAGTACGATTGCAATGAAAATTCACAACAAGTAGATTTTCGTGGCAATTGATCAGATACATTTGCGACAAAATGATAGTTTGTTCCTATTAAATGCGTAAATTGCAAAGAAATCTATCTCGTTGCGAAATGTGGCCGCTATTACTTATTAAAAATAATAAAATAAAAATATATTCGCATAAACAGAAAATATTTATTAGCATTATAATATTTTTAAATAATATTTTGTACATTAGCATCAAATATTTTTAAACAAAAAATTAAAAATTTTAAAATATCCAAATTTGTATTTAAAAATTATTTTATTATTTTTATAGTAAAAAAATAATTATTAATTGAACTTATGAATAATATTCATTGAAATTATTTAATGATATCAAAATACATTATTTAAATAAGTTGATTATAAATTAATGGCTTGAGAATGACATAATAAACCATCTAAAATGAAGAAAATAAGATCATAATATAGGCAAATTAGTTTAAATAGAATGTACATATATAATACATCAATTAAAAAGCCATTGTTGGTAGTCTGCAAGTTTGCCGGCCAAAGGAGTACTAGCTGCAATTACAACGAGTTTAGGAAAAGATTTAACTTCCCATCAAGCCCTAACTAGTGTATGGTTACGGAAATTGTGGATTGGCGTAGGGCTTATTTGTTACTTATTTATGTAGGGTTTTATGTATGATTTTTAAGCTATAAGAATATTGAAATATCGCTGTACATGGTGGCCGTCACGCCTAGCCGTGTATCCATTCTTTTGGGCAGCAATCTAGCTTGAAAATGGTAAATGTATTAGTTTAAAATTCTATGGAGATATTTCCTCAAAAAAAAAAAAATAATAATTCTATGGAGATAACATGGGTAAAAATCCTCACGTTCTAACGCTCAAACTGAGCTTATGTATGGGACCTTCGCATTTCAACTATATCGCTGTACATGGTCGCAGTATGTTAGTTTTATAAAATTTTCTTTTAGCTAGTAGGAGTTTTGATTCATGGAGGTACCCTCATTTTAGACTAGAATCACTCTGCAATTGAAGACAATCTGGTATATATGATCTTTTCAGTTTTTTTACCACTATCTTTTTGTGAAACATTTGGATATGGTTAGAAGATTCTTTGTAGCCTGCATTCGATTATGCACAAACTTTTTATCTTATGTCGGTGTCTTGCACACTTCTGCTGATATGTTTAAAATATGCCAGTTTTGGATTAGTGATTGGATAAAGTGCTAGCTTCTGCCATTGTGATTTGGGCTTTTTCTCCCACCTTTCCCTTCCTTAAACATTCCTTCAATTTTCTGAGCAATTCTTCTCTTCCTTTGCATCATGAGAATCCCAGCTATGAAAATGGGGGTGCATAAAAGAAATGAGATGAAAAATTGATTTTTGCTTGCGGGTGATTTGGGTTGTGGTTGCTTTCATTTGCAGGGTGATTAATCTTCCTCCGGTGGAGATTAAGGAGCATGATGTATGCGTCAAAATGCTTGCAGCTCCAATCAATCCTTCAGATATTAATAGGATTGAAGGTCCAACCTCTGTTGTATTCACAAAGTTATTTTATTTTGTTCTATTTTATTTTCTGAATCTTCTTAGAAGAAAATAAACACATTGAGAGAGGAATGACTCGTTTTGGTTTACGAATTTTCTGGATAAAATTGAATGGCTTGGTTTACTTCTATACATATTTATAGAGAAATGATCTTTTCACACCGGTCGGTTGCGCCCAACCACTCCGACCAGCCTTCGAGGCCGTTGGATGATGCGGGAGAATCGTCCACCGTTGGATGATCAGGGAGAAAAGCTGTGCCGCAACAGCAGCATTAAATGCCGGAAGAAAGCAGCCCAGCCCGTGTCAGTGGATAATTTTTGCAAACGACCCCCCG
Organism: Annona cherimola; assembly: GCA_030490835.1. Classification (NCBI taxonomy): domain Eukaryota; kingdom Viridiplantae; phylum Streptophyta; class Magnoliopsida; order Magnoliales; family Annonaceae; genus Annona; species Annona cherimola. Next base: position 13,076,857 of record CM059974.1, read on the forward strand.
CACCTTTCGCCTGCACTCTCTCTTCCCTCCCGCTCGCTGTCTCTTTCTTCTCCCGCTCGCCCTCTCTCGTTTGCATGGGAGAGATGGAAGCTACATCATCAGGATTGCCATTCCAAGATGCAGCTATGTCGGTCTCCTGACGTAGGGAACAACTGGTTTTCCATTTTCAATTCTTGTGATATTCATAGCCTCCTTCAGTTAATACAAATACTTCTAGACTGCTACTTGGAACAATAACAAAACTAGACCAGCAGTCAAACCGATTTCAACTGTATATATAATTAGATTTTAGTAACCAGTTCAATGAAATTGGAGATATTGACTAGTTCAACTTCATGGAATTGGATCCAATTATCGGTTTCTGGGGATTGATCTCTGCAGTGGAATTCATTGTCCTCCCTTTTGATTTCTCATACCCCTCTCAAAGTGGAATAAAGTGGAATAGCCAATATTACCTGGCAACTGAATTTGATGCTACGAGGTACATTGCTGAACACCTGCATGTGTTCTGTTCCAAACATTATCCTAATTTAAACAAGTTAATACAATGAAATGTAGTGCTCTTTTGCAATACATATTTTTTTGTTGAAATCTGAGAGAAGAAATCATCAATTTAACACCCATGCCAAAACCGCAATTTAACACCCATGCCAAAACTGCAACTTGAAGGTTTTGATCTGCATCTTGTTTGGGCACCAAAACTGTTGCTGAAAAAAAAATCTGATGCTGAAATGGGAGAAATCAATCCGTCAAGCAATCTTCTAGGCACCCACGACTGTTGTTGAATTCTTGTGTTTAGTTTCTCGAATCAGAAGAAACACCGCACAGAATCTCAAGCGAGACACCAGTCCAACACAAAGAGAACTGGACCTTTAGTAAATTCGATGCCCAGTCTCCTGCAATCTTCTTTACAGAACATCGCGACATCGCCCTCTCCTGTCTCCTGCAATCTTCTTTACAGGTCGACGCCATAGCCCTTGGACGATGTCGAGCTCGTTGTAGGTGGTCCTCCTGGAGTGATTGGCGTGAGAGCGTCACCTTCTCGATCTCTCTCAGGTACATGATTGCGATGTCGGAGAGGGCTTCTACGGCAAATTGCTGGAACCTCTAGAATCTGACGCTCTGGCATATCTAGGCGACGACAATCCGAGCAACGGAGCGGCTGAAATCATCAGCACCCGACAACTTCTTCTTTTCGCATTACGGAAGAAGAAAAAGAGAGAGCGGGAGATAGATCGCGATCGGGAGAGATGTCGCGAGCGGGAGAGGGCTTCTAAGACGAGAGAGGAGAGTAGCGGGAGACGAGAGAGGGCGAGTGGGAGAGAAGGTTGAGGGCCGAGAGTGCGATCTGGGAGATGCTCACCGGGAGAATTGCGGGCAGGCCCGTCTGGGAGGGGGGAGCTGCGTTGCATTTCCGCAGCAATGGAGGGGCGAGAGACAGATCTGGGAGGGGGAGAGAGGCGACGCATTTTCGCAGCAGTGGAGGGCGAGGGCCGAGAGTGCGCGAGAGAGAGAGAGAGAGGTGCGTGGGAGAGGAGGGGAGAGAGGGAGGGGCCTGCACGCAAAGGTCCCTCTGGCAGAGGGACCTGCTCGCACTCCCTCCACGTCAGACCCGAATAGCATGCGGTCGTTTTTTTCTCGACGGTCCAGATTCCTAGCGCGCCATCTGACGGCTGCGAATGGTGGTGTGAAACCCACTCGGTTTCACACCGGTGTGAAAAGATCATTTCTCATATTTATATTAGGCATGAATTTAATTTTTTGTTTGTTTTTTCTAGTTGGTTCACTGATTGAGTCTTTGAATCAGATATGGTAAGATATTAAACTGTTTTTGTGGATGGTTTAGAAGAAGCAGTTGGGTGGCATGTAACATGGTTGATTTCCATTTCAATATGTGGAATGTCAGAAATGGAACTATTACATTTTAGCCTAGTTTGGGACCAAAGGATTTCCCTTCTACATAACTTGGACTTAGCTTTTTTACCTGTGATGAAAAACAATATTCATATGCAAATTAGTATATTCTCGTCATTGATTATTCGCTTTTGTGAATTTTTATGCCCATGTGCACGCATTGAAGCTAATGAATGTTATTACCTATTGATTATGCCCTGATGTCAAAACAGAAAGTATTCTCCAACTGTGTGAAAATCGCAAGATGCTTTTTGACAACAAAACTAAAGATGCATCAAAGCAGGAAGTGGACATCAATGAATTGATTTCCCTGGTGAATGAGGTTGTTACAGAAAATGGTGGACAGCTTTTCGCTGACAAGTTTTTCCAGGAACTTGTTTGTTAAGATATTCTCACAATTTTCTACCAATATTTTTACAAATGTCTAACTAATAATCCAATTTTTCTAACAATATTTTCTAAAAACTTATTTAAAATTAAAGATTGTTGCTAACAAGTGTTAGATTCAATAATTGTTGTTTAGTTGAAAAAACAACCTTAGATTCGTTGCCACTAATGGTTGATTTTGTCAACTTTTGTTATACATAGTGAAGGTACATGTGAACCCAGCTTTTGCAAAATGAATATTCTTTAAAATCCTTTCTTACAGACTGGAAGCGCTGTATACCATGAATAAGCATAGGATTTTTCTATGATTAATGTGCTTTACATCGAATACATTTATTTTTGCAGGATAAGAATTGTTGTCATCTCCTTTTACATTTTCTTGAAAATTTAGGTATGCATTCGTCTGCTTAGCTCACTCACAAAATGCTTCCGGCCATTATTCTCACTATAATTCTTGGATAGACAGGACCTTCACGCAAATTTTTATGTGATTCCAACTTGATTTGCAAAGTGGTGAAATGGGCTGTCTTCTTGCTAGAATAATTTTTGACAAAGTTTTTTTTTGACAAAGTTTTGTTTGCAACTGCAAATGGGTTTTTGTGTTATCTGTATCTGTTTTCAAGCAAGTGCATGATGAGCATAGTAGGCCTTGGTCATTCTTGATATTGGCGACCTCTATGTTGCTTAGTCTGATTACAACGAGTCAATAGTTATAATCCGATGACAGAAGAATTGCTAAACGAAAGCAGCAAATGTAGTTAGCCTAAGTTGGCTTGATAATTCACCTCTCTGTGTTATTGTGATGTGATAAGTTTGTCAATCTTGTAATATAGTTGTTCTAATTTTTACAAACTGAATTATTAATGTTCTATTCATATGATCATACCAGATTGGTAACGCAGCCAACAAGTAGCAATAGATGTCCTAGTGGGGCATCTGAAAGTTCAACAAGCATGGCACATGGGGCGGCCTTGAAGAACATGGCTCATGTAAATGATGGACATACACAACAATGATCACCTCCATCATTGAGAATGTCTTCGACTTCAAGTGAAGGTTGGCACAGTTTGGTTGGTCATTACTTGTATTTTGTCTTTTGCATCCTAACAAATAATTGATGATTACTGATACTTGTTATATGGAGAGGTGGTAGACATGTTGGGAAAGTACGAGGGCCCTATCACGACTTTGTTTATCTTTGTTGTTAGTTGTGAATTATCTTACCAATTTAGCCATTGTATATTTGATTTCATATTGAAGTAAGTTTGCAAACATTTTGGAAATTCTGGAAAACACATTAGTACTTGAAAGTCCTGCTCCTTAATTGAAGATTTGTGACTTTAAAGGGGAGATCATACTCATCACTTTAAAGGATACAACATACGAATTATTTTTATGAAGTTGATAGGGTAATTGGCAATATTAGGTTATGTACTGCTATGATGTATCTGTAAACACGTGAATATGCAAACTAAAGAATGTAGAAGCTTAATGGTTATATTTATGATATGGACTTAAATGATATTATGTGTCGTGCTTTCTTTGAAGGTGTTCTAAAATCATGATTATATTGATGAAATATTTTTGATTCACCATGTTCTACCGATTTAGATCATTTACATATAGCAACATAAGATTTCATTGCAAATATGTCTTGTCGTTAACTAACTAACAATTCGCAGCAAAAATATTCGCGAATTGCATCCAAGCATTTGGTTGCTATTGGCATGTGTATAAATTGCAACCGAAGATTTTGGTTGCTATTGTGCTTTGTTCATGAATTGCATCCAGCTGTTTCGTTGCTATTGTCATGCATTGCTATTGTCAACAACTAGTCTTCCGATCATCGGAGAGATCCAGCAACCATTTTAGAAAGACAATTGCAATAAAAATTTTTGTTGCTATTAAGGTACCAATAGCAACGAAAGTACCTTCACTTGCTGGTGACCGGGGCAGAAGATTGCAACGAAATTGATCATAATTTGCATCTAAAAAAATTGTTGCTATTGATGTGTCAGTAGCAACCATCTTGGTGTCATTGCTATTGTCCTTTAGGGTAGAGGCTTTTGTATCAATTGTGCAGCCAACGGTTTTCGGTTGCTAATGTATATTAATAACGAAAAAACACCGATAGCAACAATATGCCTCCGTTGCTATTGATAACTTTTGCTGTAGTGTTGGGTAGGCTTCCCCACAAAGCAAAATGATTTTCACATGCCTTACCCATAGCGTGAGCGTTCAAATGAGCACATTGGTTTACCGAGCGGAAAACAAGCATAAATGAAACAAACAGACAAGAACTTATCAATCATTGAATGAATTTGTGGTATCTAACTTCCTACTATTGATGAGATTGGATAGGCTTTCCTTCATGTACCAAATTTATCAGCACCAACGAGTCACTTTTCATTTCTATGTGTGGAGTTTTTAGTTGTTCAGCCCATTCCAACCCAAATTTCATTGTCATAGCCTCCATATTAACACAGTTTACCTTTCTCTCTACCCTCCAGTCCGCTACAGCAATGAAGATGTAAAAAGTAGGATAGTTATATATGGAAATGTAAAAAATAATTAAAAAATAAAATAATTATAGAGAATAAAAAATTTTAGATTGAAAAGTTTTAATTTAATATTTTTTTATTAGGGTCAAACATACCATGAAAAGTAGTATTTAGCAATGAAAGTGTAGGGTGCAGAAAACAACGCTACCTATGACTCTTCCGGCGCAAACATCGCATGCCGGCAATTGGCATTGAATCCGTAAGTTGCTCTTTACATTCGCGCGTTTAATTTGCATGCATTAACGGCTCACACGCCCTGCTGACGATGAGTCGATGACCAATGGGAGAGAACGAGATGTGAATGCCATAAAAATTTTAATTGTAAATTTTTGTTTCACTTACGGTTTCTCTTTTTTTTTTTTTTTTACCAAAGCTTTCTCATTTTTAAAATATATAATAATGAGGGTATTTGATAATATGAGAATGAGAATGAAGACTACAAAATGCAAAATAGTAACATAATAATTATTCAACTACTCTCTTTTACATTTTCATTTTTATATTTTAATGATTTTCTCATTTTTTCAGCAACTATCTTTTTTATTTTTATTTTATCCCCATCATATTTATTTCATTTTCTATTCCTCATTTTTATTTTATGGACTAGGCAAGGGTTCGAATGGGATAGGAAAATGTGATAATAATGTAATGATGCATGTCGAGAAGAGAAAAATTATATTAAACATTAAAAAACTATATTAAAATCCATCTCATTCCATTCAAGCCTTGATATGCTTTGGAACACTCAAAGCCTGCTTTAGGAGTTTAGAAACTTTGATATATAGTGGGAACGAGAAAGAATTAAATTCAAAATATAAAAATTGTGATGATGTGAGTGAGAAAAGGATGAAAATATAATGATGTATATTGAGAATGAAAAAATTATATTTAACATACAAAAATTGCTTTGAAAAATGAAAAAAATTGTCCTATAAATGAAGATAAATATTTCATTCAACCATCTTTGATCTCTTGGAAAACCCAACCAACATAGCATATGACTAGGGACTATCAAAAAATAACATATGAGGGGAATGCCACGTTATCATGCAATAAATTTTTTCATCTATCCATCCAAAGATAATAATTTCATGAGTGAAATTATTTTAATGAGGTATAGATTGGGTGAGCCACGACCATATGTTGACTTTGATTCTAAGTAAATCATGGTTTAAATATAATAAGGTGTGTTTGTTTAAACAATATATGGTAACGTGGGTAGAGAGGAAGGTGGAGAAGTTGTAAAAAAAATAAATTTAAAAAGCATGAGAGTGGTGTAATATAATATGGACATAGTGTGAAAAAAATTAGTTGTATGAAAAAATAATTGAAATAAAGAGATAGAAATAGAAAAATACGATAGTTAGATAATTAATGTGTAAAATTATTTTTTAAAAAGTGTAGTTTCCTACTTACTATTTCTTTTACCAAAATGTGCCTTAGATAAAATGAAAAAAAGAAAATGTAAATGCAAAAGTCAACACCAACTTCATATTTTTTTCCATTTTTCTCTTGTGTTAATCATTTATTATTATTTTTATATAACTACTCTATTTATTTTTCTTTATTATCACTTTACTTACGTCATATTCATTTCATTTATATTCTTCAGCACCATTTGGCAAAAAGGCAGTAATTGAACCAAACTTTTCTTATCTCCAAACATTTTTAAGAAATTACTTAACATTTTAACTATTTGACTATACTATTTTTATTTTTCCTCTTATATTTTAATTATTTTATCACATGGTAAATCCTATTTATACTTATTTCAACCTTATTATGTAACATCACTGTCGTATTTTTTAAAAATAGGGTTAATTTCAAATATATCTACTTTCTTTGTCCTTAATTACAAATATACCCATTAAGTTTGAAAACTTTCACACACCCACCAAGTATTTTATTAATTTCAAATATACCCAATTAAGAACGTTTAATAATTTTAAACTTCTAAAATACAGCTGGTTAATCTAGCATTTGTTATCATTATTGCTATATTTAGGCCGTCGAAATTCATTATGTTTAGCTTCTTTTTTATATTGGATGGATTCCTTTCACATTGTCTAACTTTTGTCATAGCTAAAAGGCTACCATTATCAAATTATAAAGAGCATTTTGGACATTTTATATTAAATAATAGTAGTTTTTAATTGTACCTGAATATGAATGAAATTTCATCCATATTTAGGATATGTTTGGGAAAAGATAAAAATTTTGATTTTAATATAAAAGTTTTTGAATTGTAAAAAATGATGTGGTACGATGGGGATAATGATGAGGAGTAAAAAATAAAGTTAAAATAAATATGTTGGTTGTATATGTAGTTGTGTAAAAATGATTAAAAAAATATGATAATTGTATAGAAAAATGTTAATAAATAATTAAAAAGATGTCTGATCCCATGCATTGGGCCATGGAACTCTTTTTTTAGTTTTTTTTTAACATATAAAGTCAGGTGTATTTAATATAAAAACTAAGTTTTACTATTTTTGGATACTTTAAAGTATTTTTTAATTTTTAGGTACAGTGATATTTTCGTAATTTTCTAAAAATATGAAAAATGTCGTTGTGTTTAAAAATAAAAATACTTAAAAGCATCTAAAAATGGTAAAACTTGATTATTAAATTAAATAAACCTCACTCTATATGTTTATTAAAAAATCAAAAAAAATATTTTTGAGAGGCTACCGTGGCGGATTCATGAGGTCCTCCCTAATTAAAAAATAGAATAATTATAGAAAGTAAAAAAGTTTTCCTTGTCCTCAAGGAGTATATTTAAAACTTTTCAAGCTTGTAAATACTAAAGGTGTATTTAGTAAAGCATAAAAAATATCAAGTTAAAACTTTTCCCTCATTATAACTATTCTTTTTTAATCATTTCTTCATATAATCTTATATAATTACCATACTTTTTAATTATTTTTACGTAATTATCTATACAACTAATATATATATTTTAACTTTAGTTTCTTTACTCTTCATCGTTATACTTACTATCATTTTTTTTTGTTTTGACAACTTTTATACTAAAAAAAATTTATATAGAAAAAAATTATCACCCCACCTGACGCGACGCTTGCTGACATCACGGACACGTTTCACTTTCATGACAAGGGCCATGTTTCAATCCACGTTGTATTTCTTCTAACTTTATATTATAAATTCAAATTCATATAACCTAATGTAATTAGTATATACTTATATATTCGATAAAAAGAGAAATATTCAAGAGCTGTTTGACTGCACCATAATTATGGTGTAGTCATCTCAAAAAAGGCTCCATATAATCATAAAATTATAATCTACTCCACCTATTGTATTTAGAATTATGTATTCTATTGTCATACTAATTTTCATCATAATTGGATATGTATACGGACTCCATCTAAAAATGGTATAACTTCAACGTAATAAAATAATTTAATATAAACAACAACTTTAAAATTATTTTTTCAACATGTAAATTATTTACTATAAAATTTATATATGGATAAATGATTGCATATAGTATTAATACACTTAAGTACATGTGAGGCCTATTTTAGTCCAAATACACTATTAATTATAGTATAATTTCACTGCACAGAAAAAATTCTCCAATAAAAAATAATATACTTATATTGAATTAAAAAGATCTAGCTTCACAATTTATTGCCCAGCACACCTTTTATTTATAAATCTATGCCAAATAGTTCTCATAAAATCTTGAGCAGAACGAGGGCAAAGGTTGATCTGGTGGGCCGCGCCGCTGCGGTGGGAACGAAGCATCAACCTTCCAACTTCTACCCTCGGCCCGGGCACGGGGAGTGCCATGGTATTTTAACGGCTGTGATGAAGCCGCATAGAAGAGCTCCGAATTGCGATGCTTGTGACAGGGCGATTCGGGTCCTTATCGTACGGCATGGGAGGAGACTGGCGCCAACTGTGAATGTGAGCCAAGTCGGGCAATTCATCGGGCAATGCGAGCCTTAAATCCTCGTATATTACCTGCTGTCGCGGGTGGTTCTGCACTTCTGCCAAGCGCCAACCTCTGCTGCAACTTCGGCTTTCGAACAGGGTGGTTCGAGTTCGATGCTGCTTTCTCTTTCTTTGGAAGGAGTGGAGCAATATTTGGAAGAAAGTGTTGGAGTATTGCGTTGCAGAACCTTTTGATGTTTTGAAGTGGTGGTCTAATGCCACCAGGTATCGAGTATTGTCTCGTTTGGCGCGTGATGTTTTAGCCATTCCTCTTTCTTCTGTTTCCCCTGAATCAGTATTTAGTACAAGAGAACATGTTCTTAACCAATTTCGGTGTTCATTGACACCACCGCTCTTAAATTGTATTGTTTGTGCTCAAAATTGGTTGAGATCTTCACCATATCCAGTTGAAGATGAGGAAGATTTAATTGAACTGGAGGAAATGGAATCAGGTAGTCCTATTCAGTTAAATGATTTTGTATCTTTAAAGAAATCAATATAAGTTTTGTTTTTGATGCTTTCAAATTTTTGCAATAACCATTTACAGCTGCTAATGATAATGCTGGATTTATGGCTACCGATTTCATTCCATTTCGAAGCTTGTATGCTGAGGTAACTAAAGGAACTTGAAGATTCAGTTATGTCTAGCTGGTTAGTTTGCCCCAGAAGTTATATTCTTAAAGCATGTGAGTTATTGAATTTCATTCTTATCAGGAGAAGGGGGAGTAATGGCGGTGTATTGAAGACTGAAGGTTCCTAATGGGATCTGTTGCCATTTAAGATTTTACTACTACGTAAAAGATGTTATAATGTGGTCAATGGTGAGTGGTGACGTTGTTGATTTCTTTTTACAAGTTTGAAAGTACTTGTGTTGCTAACTTGGAGATGCATGACAATCTGTATGTCATTCCGAATCAATGCTTAATTGACTCATTTTATTTGAATGTCCGTCAATGCATTGCTCTGGTCGTCCTTGCTTGTTTTAAAAATGTGTAGTTCTTGGCAAGCATATTTAAGTTGTTAGCATAGTGCAGAACATGCTCTTTTCCAGCTATTAGCGGGATAAACGCAGAGTGCCATCCAACTCTCAAATTTTGTAGTGCTTGAATTGCTTTCGATTGTGCAGGGGGAACTCTTCCCGGAGAACCTAGTGTTTTTGGCTGGACAGCTCTTTTGTTTTCTTCTTCTTATTATTTCTTTAAATCCTCGTGAAAATGGCATTTTCTCAAGTGCTTGCTAATGAATACCAACACTCCGGAAAGGAAGAGCCTTGCTTATGCAGGAAGACTGCTCGGTTTGAAGAGAGAGCAAGACGCGTTATTGTTGGCTGGACAGCCTGGCCTCTTGTGCGCTGTGGGGCAGGAATTTGTTCCGTTAAAAAAAAGAAGAAGAAGAATTAAACTTTATCGATTTATTGTCGTATCACATGAACGAATATGTGTCTGTATGGAGTATCTGGGTTGACGGAATGGGATGCGAATGTAATGAGATTTCTCATATTCAAGAATTTTTTATTTTAATTTTCAATACAGTATTTTGTTTTCTAATACATAACCATTTTTTTCCTATTTACAATAATATTTTTTCATTCCGAATATAATTTCTTATTTTTCAATTGACAACCATTCCTCATTCTATTTCCTTACCTCATTCCCATCTTATTCCATCCCTTCATGTACTCTTGAATTCCGGAAATCACCATTCAACTGTTCAGTACGATGGAGTGGGATCAGTATGAGAATAGAAGATTGGATGAAAAAGTTCTATTGTATACTGGAAATATAAAAAATAGTAATAAAAATTGAAAAAATAAATCGTTATGTATTTAAATGGAAAAAGATTTTCGAGAATGTAAAAAATCATCCTCATCCTATCTTTTTTCTGTTTGATGATTTTTCCTTCTACTTTTGTGTTCACTTAGGACGAGTATGTAAACAATATGCTTTTCTCATTTTTTCATATCGCTTTTTTTTAAAATTTTCACACAATTTTTTTCAATTTCCGTTCTGAACACGCAATAACAATTTTTTCATCCCTTCCACCCACCATCCCATTGCAGTGAATCGACATAGTTGTGGTGTAGCAAAAGTGAAGTAACCTCTCAGTTTTCAGTCTCTCTTACTGGATACTTCGCTATTGGTGCACCGTCCGGGCATAAAATAGAGATGGTCCACTGATCTTTTTAGCAAGATCCAAACCGGCGGTGAGCTTCGCAGGGTAATGATTTTGGTCACTAGCAAATTCACGCAAATCATATATGGCATAGAACTCATATATCTTTTTTAAATATGGAAGAAACGAGTCGTCGCATTTTAATCGGCCAAATGTTTGTTTTAGATTTTTCTATTTTGATAAGACCCCTTAATCAGTTTTTTTTTTTTATAAGGATAAGAAGACCCTTAATAAGTTGAATATGGTAAGTCTCCTTAATAGATGTTTGGGCCTGATCATTTGAGGCCGTCTTTTAGTTGTTTCGGTGGCTAGAGGAAGTCACCCCCTGAAGTAGGGGTATAAATAGGGCCGGGTTCAATCCGAGCCCGCATCAACCCGAACCGATTTATATCATGGTCAGGTTGATGTTTTGAAAAATCAGTTTTTGAAAATCGAGTTCAACCCGACCCGATTTTAAAAATCGGTTTGAGCCGGGTTGAGGGTCGGTCAACCCGACCCGATTTTTGCATATACATTTTTCTTATTAATAAAAAAAATTTGGATGTTAATAAAAGTTACCAAAAAATGTATCCTCTTGTAGTGTTTACTTGCTAATATTGACTTTTTTTTAAAAAATTCCTACCTTGTATCTTATACTCTCATTTTTGCAAATTATATTTCATTGAGCAAAGGAAAAATGTATGATAATTATGTGTTAAAAATCAGAAATAAGTTTTTAGGAACGAAAGATTTCATTTTATTTACTTTCCATTCGAGCCCCTTATTGTTTTTATAATTATCATTACTTTTGTTATTTTAAAAATTCGTGCGAACAAAAGCTTAACTAGCATTGATAATATGTGTAATTTATTAGCCCGATTTCTAACCCGAACCGAACCGATTTGAGGTGGGTTGAAATAGGATTGAGTTAATGTGTGAAAAGTAGGGTTGAAAGTAGGGTTGGGTTGAAATTTTACGAGGTGAGTTAGAGTTGTATTTGTCCCAACCCGAGTTAACCCGACCCGATTTACACCCGTACCCTGAGCTAGCGACCCTCTTACCTTTTTCATCGGTCATTGTGAATTCAAACCCTAGCGCCTCTTGTTCTTGCCCTCGAAACGCATTTGCAATGTCTTGTCTCCCTCCGATCTCTCAATCTCGTCTGCAACGGTAAATTTTCGAATGCACGAATGTTCTTGTTATGTAGTTGTTATGCAACTGATATAGCAAGCTGTTGGCTGATTGAGAGCAATATGTAACTTTTAATCTCAAAAAGTTTTTGGCGTCCTCTGCTAGAAATTTTCGGTTCATATGTATTGCTGATACTCCAGAAATGGTGATATAAGCAGCAGCTTTTCTGTGGTCTATGTATTCTTGCTGTAGGTAGACTCTGCGCATTTGGCATTTGACTACCGGGCCCTGGCTGTGTTGCCGGTTGGGTTTCTAGTCCAACCTATCCGAGCTGCAACCAATGCAGTAAAAGGTTATTAGATACCTAAGAGATAAGGAAGAGAAAAATGGTGTTCTGTTACTGTTTCAAATGCAAATGTCAACTACATATGCGCACGTGTGTGTGTGTTGGCGTTTCTTGAATCCAAATAAATTGCTCCTTCTTTGTTCTAATTTGGGGTTTTTTTCGTGTTTAATTTCGAACAAACTTTGATGTAGGACAGGTAGAGAAGAAAATAGAAGAAAGAGGAAGGAACCTCTAGAGATGAGAAGTGAAGAAAGAAGGTAGAAAGAACAGATGAATAAGGAGAGAAGAACAAGAATAAGTAGAAGAAGTAGAGAATACTTTTATAAATCTCAGAACTCATGTCCCTTTAGAACTTACAATGACTGTATTTATAGGTGAACATACCACCCAATCTTAGCAAATGAAATCCTTCTAGAAAAAACAATATATATTTTAAGTAAACTTCTTAAGAAAGTAAACTTCTTAAAAAGGTAAACTTAAAATAGATACATGCTTATTTTAAACAAATTCTAAAATATCCTAGGAAATTTTTTTTAGAAAAGGAAGTTGTATATTTTAAGTAAACTTCTTAAGGAAGTAAACTTAAAATAGATACATGCTTATTTTAAACAGATCCTAAAATATCCTAGGAATCTTCTAATATCTTTCAAAAATAGCAAAAATAAAATCTTTCTAAATATCCTATGATTATTTCCCTTTTACAAAATTCTTGCGCCTAGAATAGACAGATTTGAAAAATTTCTTGCTATTTTCATCAAACTTGCTTTGAAATTTCTAGGTACTTATCATGTAAAAAGATCTCAATTCAGACACAAATGAGCCAACTTCTAAGGAAAAGGATCTTGATTCGGACGCAAATATGCCAACCTTATGTCTGAGGCTTCCACACCCATAGCCAAAAGCAAGAGGTCAAAATTTTGTTATCATTTCAATCTGATCTCAAATTCAGGGGACTAAAAGGTAGAATCTTGCCAATGTAAGTATTGCAAGAAGGTCTTGAAGTATGTGAGTATTCAAGGCGCTGTAAACTTTAGAGGCACTTGGAAATTTCTTTCAGGAAGGGTTTAGAGCTGGGCTGGTTGGACTGACCAGTTGAACCAGGAACTAGCAGCCACATGTCTGTTTTAATTATAACTGGCCCGGCTATATATTTAAAAAACGCCTGCCTAACAAACCATGGTTGGACCGGTCTGACCGGTTCAGGTATTTTCAAGATAAATAAATAAAATTACATTGTCTTTCAGGTTAATCAATGCTGATATTTCTTTTGGTTTAATATGCTCAGTTGATGTAGCTTTGAAAAGATTCTATTGATTTTTTTTTATTTTTTTTTTCGTATGTTTTGGTTTTTAGAGTGATGAATTCTAGGCTTAACTTATAGTGTTAGGAGTTATAAATATTAGAATCTATTAGTATTTAAATAATTTAAAATAATGAAACATTAATGGCATCATAAGTATGCAACAATGATGCCGTTAGTTCAAACTAGTTTAATTAATAGTTTAGACCAGTTCAAATCAAACCATTCCTTTCATCAGTGGACACCGGTTTGATTGTCCGTCCAGTTTTGACACATTGGTTTTGTCCTTGTTCGCAAATGGGATAAGAATGGGATGAAATATTACTTACATTTTTCAAAAATACTTTTTTCATTCCCTAAAAAATAATAATTTACTTTTCTCATTTCTCATATAACTTTTTCCAATTTCAATACAACTTTTCTCATTCCCAATACACAACAACACTTTTTCATCCTATTCCACATCTCGTCTCATTTTTGAATAGAGGCAAAAAGAAACAATAGTGCTGTCAAAAGATAAGACGAAAAGGCATGCAGAGAAGCAGTTGGAAAAATGTTTATTATTGATGGATTGCTGTTTAAATTTGTTGACAGCGATTAGTTTTGAAGCTTTTGCAAACTCATGCGTCAGAAATTTAATTTGGTGCCAAAAAGACATTGGTTAGAGATTGTATTGAAATCTATGAGTTGTAAAAGATGAAGTTCAAAGAAATATTTGAGGAAAAGGTTCAAAGTATTTGCTTGAACATAGTATGGACTTCTGCTTCAAACGGTCAATATGTGTATCTCATTATACATTATGTTGACAAAAATTTGAAACTTGAATATAAAAGTTATCAAGTTTAGTTATCTCCGATCACTTTATACTGATGAAATTATTGCTCGAGGAATTTATTTATTTTTGCTTGACTGGAGGTTAAAGCAAATTGTGCTGTTACAGTGGATGCTTCCAGTGTTAATGCTGTTGATATACAAGTATCCAATGTTTGAGACAAAGATTTGTGAGCAGTGAATTTTTGTTGTTGAATGGTGAGTTTTTCCATGTCCAATGTATAACAAATGTGGTAAAGCTCATTATAAGGGATGCAATAGTTGAAGTAAATGACTTCGAATTCGTAATAGTTGCAGATACATGAACTGTCCGAGAAGACAATGTGAATTTTTGTTGTTGAATGGTGATATATTCCATGTCTGATGTATAACAGATCTGGTGAATCTCGTCATAAGGGATGCGATAGATGAAGTAAATCAGTCAGTGCTTCGAATTCATAATAGTTGCAGATACATGAGGAGCTATCCAAGAAGACTATCATTTTTCGTTTAGGAATGGGATGGGATGTGGGATGAGATGAAAAAAGTATTGTTGTGTGTTGGGAATGAGAGAAGTTGTATGAGAATTGGAAAAAGTTATATGAAAAATGAGAAAAGTAGGTTGTTATTTTTTGAGAATGAGAAAAGTGTTTTTTGGAGATGGAGAATTCCATTCTATCCTATCCCATTTGTAAACAAGCCACAGATGCACAAAAAAGCATCTCAAGCAAGGCCACTCTGTTTAGATGTACGAACTCGATGGGATTCTGCATTTTTCATGTTGGAATATGCTTTTTGCAAGTTGCATTTGAATTGTATGTACTAGAAGATTCTAATCTTGCTGAGGAGCTCCATCCAATATGATTGGTTAATTTTTATGATTTGATTCTGCAAATAGTTTGTCAAGATCTTCAAATGTTAATTCTTATGAACTTTTTCAAATGAGGAGGGACCTTGCCTTGTCAACACGTGCATAAAAGCTGAGGGGGAATTCGAAAAATATTGGGGTGGCATTGACAATATCAACATATTATTATTGATTGCAGTTGTAAGTCTTTCAGAATTTACCAAGATAAATATTCTTGTTAAGAATTTGACAACTGATGAAGGTGGGCAAGCAAATGAGAGAGACTGTACATACACATGCTGAATACCTAAGATTCATTCAAGCCAAGTAAGCTAAAGAATCAATAACAGAAGTAGATCGTATCTAACAGAAACTTTGCTGTGTTTTGAATCTCGATGCAACACATTTAATATTTTGGCATGTTGGTCTACTGTTACTAGGTATCGAGGGCTATGTCATTTGTCGCGTGATATGTTATCCATCCGTCTTTCTTCTGATTCTTTAGAGTTAGCATTTAGTGCAAAAGGGTGTGTTCTTAACTCATTCCAGAGTTTTTTGACACCAAAGCTCTTAAATTTTATGATTTGTGCTCGAAGTTAGTTAAGATCGTCATCACAGCCTGTTGAAGATGAGGTGAATTGGAGGATATTGAATCAGGTAATCCATCGATTCATTTATATTGAATTTTTTTTATAATAGGAATCAATATGAAATATTCATTTGATTCTTTATCATATTGAATATTTTGTGATAATCATTTTACAGATATTAATGGTGATACTGAATTTGTGGATCTTAGTTTGTCACCATATTAACGGTAATATGCTTGAGGTAGTTAAAGGAAGTTGAAATATTTGTTATGCTTACTTTTTTTTTTTTTTTTGGTTACATCAAGGGAGACATTGCTCTTCTTAGGGATCGAATTCTGGACTACAGACACGTATGCCCAGATGTGAAACCAACTAAGCTACGGCTGGTTCACTTGTTGTGCTTACTTTTGTCCTTTATGCTATATTCTTAAAACCTATTACTTACTTTTCTTAAAACCTATTACATACAGAAGGTCCATTTTTTCAGGAAAATTTTGACTTGAAAGAGAGTGACTGAATTGAAGACAAGATCACTGTTTCCTAATGTGATTCGTCCTTTGATATTGTACGTCCTCTATTTTTAAATTTGAAAGTGCTTGTGCTGCTGAATTGGAGACGTGGCAATCATATGTTACTTAGATTCAATGTTTTTAAGTGTTTCACTTTGTTGATATTTTGTATTTTGTTGTAAACTCTGTTTGCCACTGATTCTTTTAATTGAAAACAGTTAGAGCTTAAACGACATTGAACATATTTAAGTTCTTTAGGTGGAACCCATGTTGTTTCAAACAACTGGCTACAATAAATCTGGCGGTATATTATTCAGCTTTGAAATTTCATTGTGCTGGAATTGCTTCTGATCCTGTACTATTGTTGGGGTAGAAAATCTCTTCGATAAGTATTTGATCGGGTGAAAGTTTTCCTTTAAAGTGCATGTGCATTGATTGGGAACTTCTCGCTCCATCTTTACTTTTTTATTATTATTATTTTTTTGGGGTGTTGGCTTTCACAGAAATAACAGGGAGACTATACACCACAAACAGATACTTGACATTTTTTGCACCTGCAGAGAGTTGAAACAGCGTCACACGTAATGGCGAAATGCTGTTTACCAGTAAGGCAAGGCCTCAGTGGGATTACATTTTTTGTGAGCCATATGTAGTTTGATGTTCAAATTGTGATCTCTATGGCGTCATTGTAAAGTTTCCTTCTCCAGAACGACTCTTCCTTCCATTTCCATTTGTAGGCAGGATTTTTCTTTTGGTTGTCGACCAAAAGAAGCTTGTTTCGTTTAAACATTGTCATAGGCATTTATTGGTTCCCCTGTAATTAGTTATATCGGTCCTGCTTTTATGAAATTCTTTTTTTATATAATCCTTTCCATAATTAAAATCTTATCTTCATGGTTGATGAAAAATCTAATCTATCCATTGCATTTAACATCATTTATAGTGTTTTGAAATTTTTTATTTTTTTAACATCATTGTGCATGGGCTCCATCCACATTAACGTAATAAAATTATTTAATGCTAAAGATCAATTTTAAAGTTATATTTTCAATATTTAAACCATTTAAAATATCATCTCTATGTAGATAAATGATTCTATAAAATATTATTACAACATAATAAAATGATTTAATACTAAATATCAATTTTAAAGTTGTATTTTTAACATTTAAACAGTTTAAAATATCATTTCTTTGTAAATAAATGATTCTATAAAATATTGTTATATTGTAATATATGTACAAATGGATCTAAATGTTTTTTTTATAATTTATACATGAATATTAATTTTTCGAAAAATGTACCCATAAATATACTTGATTATGATAAAATTTGATCTCCTAGATAAATAAATGATATTAAATACAATTAATAGATTGAATTTCTATAAGATTAAAATTTTAAAAATTAAGAGGGTTGCATGGCTTGGCTTCTATCTAAAATACGTAAACGCATGATGATATATTAATTAACGTAGTTGACATGGAGTTTTGGCAAACAATTGGCAGCCTGGGGTTCAAATGTTGTTAGCTGCTTTGTGAGAGTTTATCTTCCTTAGTGATGGTTCTCCTCGTTTGGAAGTATTTACAAATTCCTCTTATTGTAGGGATTAAAAATTTTCCTCTATGGCATGAGAGTTGTAAAAATATGCCTAATTGTAGTATCAATTATTATCATGTATAAGTAAAGATCAAAAAATAATTTTTGTGGTGATATACTCACATGACATGAAGTGGCCCGTCAAAACCTCCAATCAGAGTAAATTTTTTGATATAGCTATCATAAGTGGTTGATATCATATGCATACTACTGACACTCCACCCTTGGGCCCAAAAATGGATAAGTGAAATGAATTTCAAGCCCAAGCAAATTCAAGGCAAAAGGAAATTCAAGCAAGCTAAGCGGGTCCTTCCGAACTCAGCCCACGGGAGCGAAGCTTCACTAAGCCTCAAAGCAGGCTTTTTCAACAAACCAGGTCCGGCTCACAAAGAGCGAAGCTCCTATAGGCCACCTCAACGGGCTCCACAAAGCAGCCCACCAGAATCAACTCACCATACGCAACAAACGGGCTTAGCCAAGCTCTAGCCCGCCAGATTCAGCCCACTAAGCCTCAGAAGCAGGCTTTTCTACAACTTTGGGCCTCTACAACGGCTCACCCAAAGCAACGGGCTTAGCCAAGCTCTAGCCCACCAAGCTCAAGCCTATGGACCAAGTCCAACACTTCAAGTGGCCCAAGGCCCATGCTCCCACTCCAAGCTCAAGCCTATGGACCAAGTCCAACCCTTCAAGTGGCCCAAGGCCCATGAACACACCTCAAGCTCAAGCCCAAGCCCATTGACCAAGTCCATAGCCTCAAGTGGCCCAAAGCCCGCTCCAACATCTATAAAAGGAGGAACACCCCCCTCACTTGGAGAGGCATCCCAGAGGGGAGGACGGGAGTCTGCAGCAATGCCCCGGCGTTCCGCTTTTCACGCTCTCCAAGCTACGAGCTTCTCTTCCACGTTCTCCCTTTCCATCTCTCTCATTCTCTCAAATATTTTCATTTTTCCCCTTTCACGTCATGTAAACCGCCTCGGGTTGGCAGATTTCACCATATTTGCTTCAATCCGAAGGCCGGAACCTGGACTCTGTACGATTAGTGCTTTATTTCATTAAACATGGGCTGATCTCCCTTTAAAGATCAGTGGCGACTCCGTTTTTTCTTTATTTTTGCGTACGTGTTTGAGTTAACGCCCCGGCAAGGCGGGTGCATGCGGGTGCACGGATTCCAGCATAATACGTTGCTGTTATGCTGCCGGATTTGTGACTTGATTCGTGTAAGGAAAGCCCCGTCTTAGCCGTTATGCTGCCGAATTCACGAGAAAACGCCCATATGTCAAACTACCTAAAAACCGCTAATCCTAACATGTTTTACTCCATGTGAATGCAGGGAAACTAGGCCCACGCTGCTGCCTCGGAGACGTTGATAACCCATCTGGCACGGCCCAGATTTCCAAGGCGCGGAAAAACCATCCGAGCCCATCGTAGCGCTCGCGGCGGGTGCTACACATACATAAAAATTAACAACGGTTGTTGTGATTCTTGAATCATAACTCTCCATTTATGAGGAGCGATGCAAAAAATGTGCGTACCAGTTATTTTTTCAAAAAATAAAAAATCTAAATCATTCTTAGCATTAGTCCATATGCATTGAGTTATGATTTTAAAAATTATATGCTTGGAAAATTTTCATGGAGGAATGATCCTGTTAGCTTTGTCTAATTTATATATTTTCAAAAAAAAATTAATTTTTGTTCAGGAAAATGTGAGCCTGCATATATTCAATTCGCATGTAAACTTTGCAAATTTTTAATATGTGCACATATATTTAAAATTCAAAATCAACTGATGTGGTACTCGAATACTAAAAAAATTATTAATTTTAAATTTAAAAAATATACATATATTCAAAAATTTTAGAATTTGGTTTATAAATTAAACGAACCTGGGTCCATATTTTTATGAAAAATAAAAAATTCAAAAACCTACGTGTCGAGCCAACAGTCCCTGGTAAGCCATCATAATTGACTTATAATTGATTTGAAAATTTTAGTAATACTCCCTAGTTATATATGTACTGTAAATGGTATTGATGTTATAATATATATAAGTTTCTAATAAATGTTATTTTTGATATGAGATAAGATCCCATGCGGCGGGCCGTGGGACCCCTTTTCTTAAAATATTTTGATTTTTTTTTATAAATATGTAGAGTTATGTGTATTTAATATATAAATCAATTTTTACCATTTTTTGGACACTTTTAAGTATTTTTTATTTTTAAACATAGTGGCATTTTCATAAATTTCTAAACATGTTTATAAAAAAATCAAAAATAAAATTAAAAATGGGGTCCCATGGTCAGGTGCATGGGGTTCCAGCTGCATGGGATCTCATCTCTTTGGAGATTATGAATATATATCTAATGATGAACATTATGCTTAATTTACATTTAATAAATATTTTTCAATATAAAATATGAGGTTGCGTTGAAATTTCCACGGAAGATTGCTTCCTTTATTTTATTTATGTTTTTGGATTCTTTTTTCCTTTTATGTTACTATTTTTAGTTTCCACCACTTTGTGATAAACTTTGTGATTATTTTAGGCGCTCATTTTCCCAAAGAGAAATGATTTCGTTAGTCCGAGCTAAGCAAATGTCTTACTTAGACCACCTTGAAAAATCTATTTAAGAACACTTTTTTGTTTTTTCCACATACTTGTTTATTTAAGTGTATTTAATATATAAACTAAAATTTACCATTTTTGGATACGTGTATATATTTTTTTTTGAAATTTTTAAATATCTATATATATATGTGTTTAAAATATTCTTATGTTTAAAAATTTTTAGAAAATACATACACGTATCCAAAAATGGTAAAATTTTGTTTACATGTTAAATACACTTAGATAAACAAGTGTATGAAGAAAAAATAAAAAATATTTTTAAATAAATTCTTTAAGGTTGGCTAAGCGGGACATTCGCTTAGTCAGACTAACAAGATCATTCATCTTTCCTAAATGTACCAATAAAATAACACATCAATCATTTAACCCAGACTTGTTATCCTATGCACCAGAGTGCACTTAACTTTAGTGCACCCAAGTGTATCTATTTTTTTTGAAATTTTTTTATATAATTGTTAATTTAAGTATATTTAAGCTTCCATGGCTTTGGCCGCATGGTAAAGCATCCGGCACTGATGTCAGGTAAAACCTTGGTTCAAATCCTGTCCCCTTTGCGGTAAGGGTATTAAATTTCTCTTAGTGACAGGAGAATTATAAAATTTTCTCCATAGTATGAGATTGTGCATGTACTAATTTATAATATCAGATGACTCATTATATATATAATGAATTCTAAAAAAGTATATTCAAAATGTATATCAATTTTTTTTATCATTTTTGAAAAATTTTAGATTTTTTTTTGAATTTTAAAAATTAAAAGTATTTTATTAATTTAAAAAATAGGTTTCATTGGGGTGCATTATGTATACCCGTTTAACCCTTGGTCGACATCAAGGAAACGTAATGCGGCCAGCCCCGCATCCGCGGCAAGAGTGCTGGTACCCAATGAGCAGGGGTATAACTTCGGGAGCGCATGTTAAAACAATCACAGAAGTATCATGGGGTAATAGTCATCTTATAGAGATAGCATGCTATATGTTAACTAAAACTGAAAAATATCGTCATGCAGCAGTCTATTAACCGTTGTAATCTACATCCTAACTTTGGGTGGAGACTGAGAGGTGCATGGATTGTTCTAGTACAATTAGGAGTGTTAACGGATCGGGTTAGACGGGTTAGAGCTTAATCATAATCTTAACTCATTTAAAATATCTCAATCTTAAGTCATTTATTAACTCATTTAAACAACCTCAACCCTAACCTATTTACAACCCATTTAATAAATGAGTTGGTGGGTTATTAACAGGTTGTATAGTAAATAACTTGAAAGTCTAAACTCTAGTCGATGATGATCTCGCAAGGGGAGACGAGAAGGTGTTTTCGGCGTACGGGAAATGAAAATAGGGTAGTAACGGAAAAATGAAATTAGGGCAGCAGTGGAAAAATGAAAATTAGGTGATTTGAGGAATACTTAGAGAGGGAAAATAACCAAGGGGTTACATGTATATATCGCTTAAAATAGGTTGAACAAATTAAACGGATTGAACAAGTTATATAAGTTAAATGGGTTACTAAACGGGTTGACGAGTTATAAAATCTCAACTCTAATCTATTTATTTAATTAAATGGTTAAACGGGTTGGCGGATCATAAACCTGTAGCACCCGCCGTGAGCGCTACGGTGGGCTCAGAATGAGTTTCCCGGGCCTTAGAGATATGGATCGTGTCGAAAAGCGACGTGGACTTGGATTTCCTGCATTCACATGGGGTAAAATGAGTTAGGCCTCACGTTTTTTAGAAAAATGGGCATATGGGCGTTTTCTCATGGTTTTGGCGGCATGACGGCTAAGACGGGGCTTCCGTACACGGGTCAAGTCACAAATCCGGCAGCATAACGGCAGCGTACTATGCTGGAATCTGCGGACCCGCGTGCACCCACATTGCCGGGGTGTTAGCTCAAACACGCACACAAGAAAATAATAAAAACGGAGTCGCCACCGATCTTTAAAGGGAGATCGGCCCCTATTTAAAGAAATAAGGCACTAGTAATACAGAGATCGGGTTCCGGCCTACGGATTGAAGCAAATATAGAGAGATCTGCCAACCCGAGGCGGTTTACACGGCGTGAAAGGGGGAAAATAAAATGATTTGAGAGAACGGGAGATGAAAAGGGGAAAATGGGGAAGAGAGGCGTGTAGAGCATGGAAGCCGGGATGCCAGGGGCGTTGCTGCAGACTCCCGTCCTCCCCTTGGGATGCCTCTCTTCAAGTGTGCTTGAATGAGAAGGGAGCTCCTTCTTTTATAGATGGTGGAGTGGGCTTTGGGCTCCCTTGAGGTCA
This sequence comes from Annona cherimola, assembly GCA_030490835.1. Lineage (NCBI taxonomy): Eukaryota > Viridiplantae > Streptophyta > Magnoliopsida > Magnoliales > Annonaceae > Annona > Annona cherimola. Next base: position 13,099,871 of record CM059974.1, read on the forward strand.
TGGACTTGGTCCATGGGCTTGGGCTTAAGTGGGATCATGGACTTGGTCCATGGGCTTGGGCTTAAGTGGGATCATGGACTTGGTCCATGGACTTGGTCTTGAGTTGGGGTCATGGGCTTTGGGCCTCTTGAATGGTTTTGGACTTGGTCCATAAGCTTGTCTTTGTGGGCTAGAGCTTGGCTTAGCCCATGGCTTTTGGGTGGGCCGTTGTGGAGGCCCAAAATTGTAGAGAAGCCTGCTTCCGAGGCTTTAGTGGGCTAGAGCTTGGCTAAGCCCGTTTGTTTTGTCTGGTGGGCTGCTTTGTGGAGCCCGTTGAGGTGGCCTGTAGGAGCTTCGCTCTTTGTGGGCCGGATTTAGTTTGTTGAAAAGCCTGCTTCGAGGCTTAGTGGAGCTTCGCTCCGTGGGCTGAGTGTGGAATGACCCGCTTGGCTGGCTTGAACTTCTTTTTGTATTGAATTTGGTTGGGCTTGAATCTTGTGTCCAATTGTCCGTCTTCGGGCCCCGAGGGTGGGGTGTCAACAAAACCATTTATTCAAAAATCTCAACTCAAACCCATTTATAAACAGGTTGGACAAGCGAGTTGACCATGAACATTAACACCCCTAAGTACAATACTGTGTAGCTTGTATTATTACACACCAACCATTACTGTCACTTCACTGTCTCAAAATTCACCTAGATGCTATTGTGTCAGCATGAAAACTGCACATTATTGCATTGGAATAGTGAATGGACTATTCCGATCTCATTCCAAAAACTGGGATGGACTACTCGTGTGTCGATTCTTTTTTTTTTTTTTTTTTTTAAAACGTGTATTGTATTGTATAGCAAAGAAACCAAAACAAAAGAGAACCTCATCCTAGCCACATTAAGATTAAGATGAGCGAGGAGGAAATTCAGCTCGATCCGAAGAACAATCTGATGTACAAAAGAATTGTCCATATACAAAAAATTCACAATGTCATCTGGTGGACTCCCACAAGATATGGCTTCTTCCGTCACCTCCAGTTGCATATTTCGCCAAATGATGAGCAGCTTGATTAGCTGTCCGCAGAATATGATTAAAAGAAACTTGATAAAAGGGGTCTGCATGATGCTCTACGCTCCGCAATAGGAAACTTCAAATGAGAGCGACATATACAATCCCTTATCAAAGCATCCATAAGGATGATGGAATCACTTTCCAATTGTATATTCTTCCATCCAACATCATTCGCCCAAGAGAGACCCAGCTTGATTGCTCTAGCCTATATCAGAAGAGGGTTACACAAACCTTTATCTAACCAGCATACAGCCACAAGAAATCCCCTCCCAATCTCTGCAAATAGCTGCATAGCCCCTGACACCATTTTTACTTATACCAGCATCAACATCAATTTTAATGACCCCCATCTCAGGACGGTTCCATCTAGATTGACTCACCTCAGCCCAACTCATATTCTGAAGTAAGGAGTTCGCAGATGTGTAGCAGTGAAGATAGCTCATGCACCAATCAAACGCGCCTCATCTAAGATTACAGATTCACCATCAGCAACAAACCTGTTTTTGATTTCCCAAATCCTCCGGCTCAAAAGTATAAAAAGAGTAAAATTTGGGTGTCATTGTTAATCAGCAGCTGCTTCAAAACACGATTCGTTGGGTATTTTAAAATAAATAAGGTAGGTTCCTATTTTGTATCTATAAGAAAGGATAAATTCTAAATAAAAAATATCTTATTTAATTAATGTATAGTAGGTTCCAAGATGTGGGTACCAGAATCCATCAGTATTACTAATATATATTTTATGAAATATCTTTTATATTAAAGATATAAATATATTCCTTAAATATGTAGAAACTTGTTTAATTTGTCTATTTTAAATCAATTCAATATATGTATTTCAAAAATTATATTATCATCATCTTGAATATAGGTTTTTAAAGTAAGATTTATAATGACATTATAATTTTTAAATATAATATGAGTCATGTTTATATACTACTTAGTCGTCTATTAGATTATATATGATATTTATTTATTTTTTTGTTATTTGTTTCAGTTTTTTCATGAAATATTTTAGAAAAGTATTTAACCCATATACCAAGGTCTACTATTTTACAATAATTTCCCTTTTTTTAAAAAAATAATCAATTTCAGGGATATTTTAGTCAATTTCACCCCTTAAAAAATTTAGTCTTTAAAAATTAAAAATAAATATGTAAAAATATTATAAAATAATAAAACTTGATATGTTGATGAAATACATTTACAAAAACATGTTTATAAAGAAAAATAAAATAATAAGTCAAAAAATAAATATTGTATAAATAGCCTGTATGATTATTTTAAAAAACTAACTTGGAACCGAAGTTTGAACCAACCCAACATTAAAAATAATGTTAAATAGGGTTAGAATCAACCCGACTTAAAATAAAATAGGATAGGAATTTTTGAAAATAAGATAGGAGTAATGTCAACCCCAAACAAACCTATCCGACTCATGGGCTGCTTCCTTATCTTAAATCGAACTTTGGCAATTCTATTTGGCACATCGTCTTAATCCATTTTCTTGTCTTAAATTGTTGTTCTCCTCTAAACCTATCAAAAACTGAAACTACATTCATAAGTACAAAGATAATCTTGTCATGAGCATCATTGACAATGGTGTGCTATTTGAACTAAGGCAATCAATGTGTTAGAATGGAGTCTAAACTAGTTGTCAATGTTCTTGCATTTATGATTTACACCTCAATCAATTTTAGGTCTTGTTTGGATACACATCAAATGAGCAAAAAGCCTTTTCTAATATTTAGTTTGCATATCTACATTAGTGGTTAAGAATTAAGAGGACCGAGTAAGATTTTTTGCCTTTACGGAAAGTTAAATTAATCAATTTTTCCAAATGTATTAAGTGAGATCAACACATGTCTAAATCATGATTTCATGCGCTTCGGTGCACTCAAGTGTATTTAAACTATTTTTATTTTTTAAAAATTTGTTTACGCGAATGTTAATCTAAATGTATTTAATATATATCAGTTTTTACCAATTTTAAAGTTTTTTTAGATTTTTTTTAAAAGCAATAGCATTTTAGTAAATTTCAAAATTGGTAAAATGCTACTAATTTTAAAAAATCTAAAAAAACTTCAAAATTAGTAAAAATTAATACACATGTTAAATATACTTAGATTAACAGTCATATAATAAAATTTAAAAAATATATTTACACCCAGGTGCGCCGAAATTAAGTACATCTGAGCGGATGAAATCATGTTCCAATTGACAGGATGGATAACTTTTTGTTGAGGCATCGAGGTTAAAGAAAGTTTAAAGGTTTGTTTAGTTGCTTGTTTTGAAAATATAAAGCGCATATTTTTTACGCTTTTAATAGATATGTGGCCCCACTTTTAATTGTAGCCGAAATTTTTTCACTCCAACTATCAAATAAACGGTGATAATCGTGAAAAGTAGAAGTGCAAAATCTAAGTTTATAAAAAAAATTTTTAAAAAAAAAACAGCGCAACGCGGTGCCAAATAGAACTTAAATAATTTTTAAAAATGCTATTCGAGGAATATATATTTTTCAGGATAGGGATAATAGAGGAAACTTTTGGGGGTTTTAAGTTTTAACTAATGGCGGCAAGCAGACCGCTAGCCAAGTCACCTTGTGATACGTGTGACATGTGCGCTTCGCTCACGTACAATGCACCTGGACAATTTTTGACCCGCAACACGGATTGGGAGGTGCAGTCCAGGCGTAGACGGCAATGTTGATTTCAACGTATCATCGGTCCTCGGTCCATAAACATTGCCTCTTTGCTCACATGCGTTAGGCAAAAAAAAAAAAAAAAAACATAATTTTTTTTTATTTTTTGATTTTTTATAAATATATAGAACTAGATGTATTTAATTTATAAATCAAATTTTAGCATTTTTGGATGTTTTTTATTTTTTTATTTTTAAATACAGTAGCATTCTTTGTAATTTTTGAGTTAAAAAATTACAAAAATATCACAGTGTTTAATAAAAATACTTAAAAGCATTCAAAAAGATAAAATTTGATTTATATGTTAAATACACACAACTCTACATGTCTATAAAAAAAATTTTAGCCGGGCTAATTAATAACGAAATCACCCCTCATTTTTTTGTCAAATGAAATTGATTATCACGGAAAATGTTCTCGGCCCATAAACATTTCTCCTTTTATTTTCAGCCTTTTTTTGTCAAATTAATTGATTATCATGAAAATGTCCTCGGCCCATAAACATTACTTCTTTTATTTTCAGCCGTTATTCTATATTTTTTTGTCAAATGAAATTACTGCTTCTGTTTTCAATCTAATATTTTATTCCCTTCGACCTTATTCACTTTATTACAACATTATTGACGCTAATTTTTCTTTTCATTCTTTCAGTAACGAAGGTTTCGTAGGAATAAAAAAAATTAAAAAAAGAAAACTAAAGTAAAAAAAAAAATATGATAAAATAGATATAGTAATTAGAAACTGAATAAATAAAAATAAAATAGAAATTTTTACAGTTGAAAAGGTATACTTCGATACTTCGATCGTTGTAAGTTACGCTACCAATAATCAGATTTTCTTAGTGGTTTTTGGGTACCTAATAAATCATTACCACGATTTATTATGTATGAAGTGGATATTGGATGGGAACAATCCCAATGGGATTTGGACAGAGAAAGTTTACTGTATATTAGAAAATAAGAAATTATATAGAAATGAAATTTTTTTAATGAAAGTAATCTATTTTAAAAAATTATACAAAAAATTTAAAAAAAAAACTTTTTTAAGGTGGAGAAATCCCTCCTGCTCGGTAGACACTGAACACGCCATGGCCTCATATTCCATCCGAGGGCGTTTTGGTCCTTTCAAAATGCCACGTTTGAGCGATCGACGACTTCGGCTCGGGGGCACGCTGGAGTTGAATAAGAAACAGCAATTGGCGTCGTTTCAAAGCTGCTGCGAACCATCTTCAGAGACGGAGAGAGAAGCATAGACAAGAGAAAGGAATCGAAGGAGAACAGAGATGGGCACCTCCGCTAAGGTATATCATCCTTCTATCTCAGTTCAGATAAAATACGCAGCTGGGGATTACAAATTGTTCTCCCTGTTTTCATCCTCTTGATTATTTTTATCCCAGAAAATTTGTCATGTCGGACACAGCCAAACGCACCCAATTTTGCAGCAGTTCATCATGTCGTGTTCTCTCGAGATTATCAGACGTCTTTTGAGCATGGGCTGAAGGGATTGGTACTGAATTTATTATTATTATTTATTTGGGAGAATAATGTGGGGGGAAAGGCAAACCACTCGTCAGAGCTTCTGATGCCTTGCATTCGGATCTGAATACAGGCATTAGTGACCCAAAGAAGCCATCTTTTACTCGTGGACGATACGTAGGTAAAGAATGGAATACTAATTTGTCAGTTTTCTTGTAAGGGGATGATTCAAAGCATGGAACTACCATGCAACTAGTTGCCACGAATAACTCTCCTTGTAATTATATTGTGTATATCTTGCATGCAAATTGAGATTAAATAGGACGCGTTCGTGAATCAGGAAGATAGGCAAGTGGAGGAAATAACATGATGGAAGTGGTAATGATTGAAAACAGTATAAATAAAAACAGATGAGTAGGATTATTGGATTTGAAGGCGGGTGATCGTTCAAAATATATTTAATGATGAAGATGTAGAACTATTGTAGTAGGTGAGACTTAAGTAAATTTTACGTAAACTAAAAGTAGGCAGGAAAAGGATTTCCCATCATTTTTCTTATTACAAAACAGAGACTAAATTATGTAAGGGAGTTAATTTATAATGATTTTCTTAATATTCAATGCATTTGACCATGGCTTTTCTGTATTGAAACTGGTCTTTAACCATTATGACTTGAATATAATTGATCAGTTGATTGGATATGTCCTTGAACAATGATGAATCCAATCCAACATTACAACTTGAATACGATGGATCAGTTTATTGGATGCATTGTTAAACTATGATGCAATCAAATCAAAGGTCATGATCGTGAATCGAATCTGCAATTTATTTTTATTTTTTTTTTATTTTACTGATTTGAAATGAAAGAAGAAATAAATTTTCTTGGCATAGCAGAAAAGTAATCATATGAATATCGTTTAGCTAGTTTATCCAGGGATTGTACCATGGACAAAAGAAAGCTAGGCAGTTGTGGCCTCGTTTCGGGAATTAAATTAGGTCTTTCTTTTTTAAAGAATGTATAGACCTGTAAAGCACCATTTAACCATAGCTTGATTGAGAAGATGGAGGTCTTCTGCACTTTGGAGATCTCCTACAGTCATAGTACTTGTCAATGACTCTTAAGAACCAAATACGTAAGTCAATTGCTGCACGTAGGCAATCTCTTAAGAATCAGACTGGGAAAGCAAGCAGAGAGTGTTACTGGCTAATAGCTGTCTGGAAAGAACAAAGATGAAAACCCTTTTGAGGATTAGTCTGACTAGTGAACTGGGAAACTGCTCTCTCTCTCTCTCTCTCTCTCACTTTTTTATTAGTTGTTGCTGTTGTGTGGTTAATTCTGAAGACAGTCACAAGTTTTTCCCGTATTTGCGGATATGACTAGGCAAATATGACCATGAATTTTCACTATTTTTCAAATATGACAATGCCCCTAAGAATTTTTTACTAAAATACCCTTGGCTAAAAACTAAATTTCTCTCCTCGTGTCTCATGTAAAGAATGGTTTTCATGTCATGTTGTCATAGTGTTTTCTTTGGATAATGATGTACGTGAATGACTAATTTTGCTGCCTAGGTTTAGGTTTTAATCAATGGTATTTTGGTAACAATACAAGAGGGCATTGTCATATTTGGAAATATGGTAAAAACATGCAATCATATTTGTCATTTTTATAAATGTGTGATCATATCTGGAAGTAGGGGTAAAACCTATGGTCATATTCGGAATTAACTCTTGTTGTTTATGTGTGCGCATAAACTTGATTACTCATCCTTAGTGTTGATGGTTAATGACAGTGTTTGTTTACCTCTAATATCTTTGACATCTCCTTGGTATCTTTTTGACAAGTGGCTGTACAATATTAGCTGATAAAATGATTTATTTTGAACATTGAACAAGTAGTTAATTTCATTCCATTCATTTACAGTTGAAGTTCTATAGTAGAGCAAAAGACTGTAAATTTAATCTATGATTTTAAAACTTATTATGCTGCAAAAAAATAGAAATGAGAAAACTCTAATATTGACATTCAGGAGGTGTTGAAAAATGAAAAATAAAAATGGAGTTCCCTCATTGCTCAAACAAAATGCTTCTAATCAGGGAAGTGGTTGCTGCACAAATAGTAAATATCAAGTCTGCCTCATGGTCGAGATTTTGGAGAAGAAACTTATGGTCAAAAGCAAACATTAATTAGATTCAAAATTTTAGGCATTAGATTCACCGCCACCACCATCAGTATCACTTGTTTCCCACCTTTGTGGGGTCAGTTGCATGGATCCTGTTATGCCCTTTTTAACGATCATAAACTATGTTTTTAATAATATCTGAATCTTGTTTATTTACTTGTATCTATATTTTTTGGGATCTTCCTCTCATTCTTTTACTATCTTCTATTTAGATAAATTCAACTCTCCTAACTAATGCCATTTTATGCTTCCATTTAACATGCCCAAACCACCTTAGTTTGCTCTTCGTCATTTTGTTACCCATTGGCTTCATGTTTAGATTATCTTGGCTTACTTCATTTTGTATTTTGTCTTTTTTTGTTTTCCCACTCATCCATATTTAAATTTGGGCATTAGATTGCTTTGCATTTTATACTGTATGGCTCACAATGCAATTATGTTATGGACATTAAAATCTTAATTTTTGCCTCAGGATGAAAGGGAGGATGTCATTCAAGCCTGGTACATGGATGACAGTGATGAAGATCAAAGACTTCCACATCATCGTGAACCCAAACAGTTTGTTTCCCTGAAGCAGCTTGAAGGTAATCAATATTGTGAAAAGTTTGCCCCCTTTAACAATAATATTTGTGCAAGTGGCAGATTTCTGAGAGCTCTTGTTTTCCAGAGCTGGGAGTGCTCAGCTGGCGTTTAACCGCAGATGACTTTGAGACTGATGAGGAGTTAAAGAAAATCCGTGAAGAGAGGGGCTACTCCTACATGGTTTGGGATTTTTGCCTTCTACTTCATTTCTTGCTCACTTTCATAAATAGAGATGTTGATGATCACCAACGTTTTTTTTTTTTTTTTTTTAATCTTGTTGCTACTATGGCAAAAAAGCAATATATCCACAACCAGAGGTCCTCACTCTATGAAATGGTTATTGCAACCAGACTTTTTTCCCCCTCAGCTAAGTATGTATTTATGGTGAAGATGCTGGTTTCTATCATATAGCCCTTCAACTTTGAGAGTGCTGCATGAATGGGCAGCCACGATGTACAAAATAAGGGCAACCATGATTATGAACTTGTTGGATATCAAAGAACAAAGGGATGAGCTGATGCATCAATTGCTTGACTTGTAGTAAATGTTTCATGAGATGATTTCTCATGATTTTGCAGGACATTTGTGAGGTCTGTCCAGAAAAGCTGCCTAATTATGAAGCTAAAATAAAAAGCTTTTTTGAGGAACATCTCCACACTGATGAAGAGATCCGTTACTGTTTGGAAGGCAGTGGTAAGTACCATACCACTCCTTCAGTTCTTAGTCATGCACCTATTCTGAATTACATTGCTGACTAGTTCTTTTACCCATTGTTTCTATTTCTTGTGGTGGTGAAGGTTATTTTGATGTGAGAGACAAAAATGATGACTGGATCCGCATAGCAGTGAAGAAAGGGGCAATGATTGTTTTACCTGCTGGGATTTATCATCGTTTTACTCTTGACACAGATAACTACATCAAGGTATTGCACTTTTTTGTATCTTGAATTGAACGTGTGTTAGGTTTTGAACGATGGCATTTCTTTGTGACTAGAGTTATGTAGTGCTAGCACACGTCTTCGAGGCCTCCGATTCAATTGGTGTACTTCCCAGAAAATGATAACGTAGTCAGATATATCCCTTGATTTGCCAGGTGGAGAGTGCTTTGGTTAATCACTAGTCCATGTTGGTTCCAAAAGAGGTTGTCGTATGGAGTGCTATAGGTTGAATGGAACTTAAAATAGTATTGTGGACGGTATTCAACACGTTCACTGGCCAGGACAACAGATCCATCTTTTTAGTGGCACGAAACCTCAAGTGGGTATGAAATTTGCCGTGTTCATGATTGCCTTTAATCATCTAGCTTGCACGTTGAGAGATATGGTGAGGTACTATTGAAGTATGATGCTAATGAAATAAATCCAGAGGACCTGTTGCAGAGGAAACATGATGCTAGCAACAAGCAAGAACTTGTCACAATGCGAATATTGTTCCTTAGCAATGTCGTTGTCGTCTATAGGCTGTGTATTTTTATTTTTTTTCCCAGTTATGGGTATTCTGGCAAGTGCAGCCAGAATCTATTGATGTTTATTATTAAGCTTTTCAAAATCTTCTTGACAATGTTGGTTGTTCAGCGTCTTTATCTGTAATTCACTGACTGGCTATGCTTTTTGGTGATAATTCGGACTGATGCTTGGATTTAGTGGATATCAGTAGACATTGGACTCATGGCTTCTTGAATTCTTGGGAGATTGATATTCTACAACTTCATGTTTAGTTAAACTAGTCCATATCCCCCTATCTAATTTGACAGTCTTCCTGAAGGAGTATATTCTTAGTTGCTTACATGGTAAGTTCATGTAGGCAATGCGGCTCTTTGTTGGCGAACCAGTTTGGACTCCATACAACCGTCCTCGTGATGATCTTCCTGCTAGGTAATTTCTTTTTGTCTTATGCCTTTGGGCATCTTCCTCTTTTTTGCTTTTTTTTTATTTAAAAAAAAAAAAAAAAAAAACCTTCTTTCAAAGGATCGAATTCCTTTAGACTGGTAATTCCTTTTCTTCATTGTGGAAACTTTGTTTTGATTTTGCAGGAAGGAATACGTTGAAAATTTTGTGAACAAGGAAGCTGCTGGTCGGGCTGTTGAAGCTCGTTAATGGATGATGTTGCTTATGGCGGTGTTATTTATTGTGAATGTAGGTTTGAAACTAGTTGTGCCGGATAATAATGTCTCAGTTACCTTTATTGGAATTTGTGTGAGCTTAGTCTGATGTGTCCGACTGATATCAGTGGATCTCACAAACAGCAATATTTGGATCTCCTACATTAGCTGCTATATATTGCAAGTTGATGATACGTACTTTTGAGATCGCTCTCATGATGATAGAGTTTGTATACATAAGCCGTGAGCATTGCTTAAAACGTAATTAGTCTTTCTAACCTTGATGGAGCTAGTTTAGCTTATGCCTGAGCTTGTATGAAACCGTCACGCTTGTTAATGATGTGGAATTGGTTGTGGTCCTTGTGAAGATGGCGGAGCTATATGGAGATGATGGAGGAAGCGTGATACAGTGCACCCGGGTGCAAAATTTCATTTTTTAATATTTTGTTTTGAAATTTTTTTTGTATACAACTGTTAATATGTATTTAACATATACGAAACTGCCACTGATTTTTAAAAAATTCAAAATAAATATCTATAAATATAAAAAAAAAGTAAATATTGATACACATATTAAATATACTTAGATTAATAGTTGTATAAAAAAAATTAAAAAATTAAAAAATGAGTTTTTGCACCTGAATGATTGAAGCTAAGTGCACCCGGTTGCATTTAAAGATATCCGGGAGATGGAGGTGAGCCTGAATTTTTTTAAAATAATCGACTGTTCTCGCTCCACCGCTGACTATGGCTTCTGTAACACTTCTTTTTCAAAAAAAAATTAATAATAATAATAATAGTAGTAAAAATATGGTTCCGTAGAGAAAAGTGAATAAAAAAAATGCTGGGAAAAAAATGGATGGACGAAATGAAAAGAGAAACTGTATGATAGGGACCAAGTTTATGAACTAAATAAAGGGTGTGTTTGGTTACACACAACATGTCAATGAAAACTTTTCAATCAAAAACTTTTCACTCCTCATAACTATCTTATTTTTTAATTATTTTTTCACATTTTCCTATATAAACAATCCTACTTTTCAATCATTTCCACACAAATACCTATACAACTACCCTATCTATTTTAACTTTATTCACTTTATACCTCATTATTACCCCTATCATATCACATCATTTTCTATCAACTTGACAACTTCTACTCTGAAAAGTTTTCATCAAAAAGTTTTACCTCCAACCAAACGCACCCAAAATGATCTGTTTAAACAAATTGAAAGAAATAACTGTATATATGGATAATGCTAAGAAAAATATGGTTGCTAGTAGACATTAAATTACGCGAGAAGATGAAATATGGGTAAAAATGTTGGACCATATCTCCTCGTTTATTGTCCTGATTCACAAGCCGAGCCAATAAATGTCGATGGGATTTTAATTTATATATATATATATATTTTTTTTGAAGTTTACTCGTCCCGGTCCAAAAATTTTAAATTATCACTTGCATTTTCAACTACTATTTTATACGTTTTACAAAAACAATTTATTTTATTTCACGAATGAAATTATATTTTTATTTCATAAGTGGCACCATGTTTTAATGGATGATTACGAACAACTATGACTGACCAGAGGTGCGATTCAACCAAAGCCTCAAATATGCGGCTTGCAGTCCAATGCATCAGGCTTAATAGACTTGGGTGCGTACACCCATTTATTTTATTTTAGTTTTTGAAAAAAAATTTACGCAATTATTAATTTAATTATGTTTAAAAACCTTTAGAATATACATATTAAATACACATATATTAACAGTTTCATGTTTAAATGGGTAAAATACACCTAGGTGCACAGGACTAAGTTCTCAAATATGCTACAGCCGACTGTCCCAAAGTCCAACCCACACCAAAGGGTTACTCTTGAAGGGCCATGATTAAAAACATATTTTTAAATTTTTTGAAATTTTCGTATAAATGGTTAATGTAGGTGTATTTAATTTATAAATTAATGTTTACCATTTTCGAAAAATATATAGTTAGTTTTTATTTTTAACACAGATATTTTAGGTATTTTTAATAATTTACAATAACTAAATATTTCTGTGTTTAAAAATTCAGATAAATATATATACATATCCAAATTTGTAAAAATTAATTTATAGATTAAATAATACAGATTAACAGTTTTACAAAAATTTTCAAACAAATAAAAAATATATGTTTTTGGACCGATATCCCAATCTTGAATGAGTTGTGGGTATGTTTGGTATTTGATAAATTTTTTAAAATTTTTGAATAAAAATTTTCGGCTTTTTTCCGGATATACAATGTTTGCCCCAATTCTAGCGATACTAGTAACATTTTCAAATTTCTGGCTAACGTTAATTAATATGTGAAATTACTAATATGTTTATCAATTTTAGGATGAAATTGAAAAAATGAATATTATAACTAATTGATGCCTTAATTAGACATGAACTCTAAATTTACAGAGCATTAATTTTATATTATTTTATATTATTTTATATTATTTTACAATAAGGGCATTTTGGATATTTATAAAAATTTAACTAATAATACAATGTGCAACTTAGGTCTAATAGGTCTAATTTGAGGTTAACTCCGTCCTAATTCTAGTATTAAAAACTCTATCTTATACTATTTTAGATTTACTCTTTTCTATGTCTACCTTATCCTATTTTTAAAGTTGGGCCAATTTCGGTTTTTGTTCTAAATTAATTCTTTAAAATAGTATTTATATTATATTTAAAAACTATAAATTTTACTTAAAAATCTATAATCAGGATGATGATAATATAATTTTCAAAATATATTTATTAAATTTACTAAATAATAGATAAGTTAAACAAGTTTTTACATATTTAAAAAATATATTTGCGCCGCTATCTAAATAACGAACATGTTTATGTCTTTCAATATAATATAGAAGACACTTTATAAAATATATATAATATATATTAAACATATAGTAGTAATCCATGTAAATTCCGGATACCCAAACCTTAAAACCATCCTATCTTAATTGAACCTAGTATTTTTTTAATTAGAACTTATTCTATCCTATGGGCATAAAACTAGAAATATATCTTACTCATTTCAAAGTATCGAATGGGTTAACTCATGGATTTTCTACCCAAATTGCGTCCTTATTGGAATTGGTATTTTTGAGATTAAATGAAAATGAAGTGGGTATATATTATATTTGGGATTTTTATTGTTAAAATTTTTTAAAATTGCATAAGTATGTGATATGATAAGGTTAATAAAAATGAATAAATAAAATAAAAGGAGGTAGATACCAATCGGATGATTAAAAAGTACTATAGCCACATATAGTGAAAAGTTTCATATGGAAACTTTTTATTTGAAAATTCTTTTGTGTTAAACAAACATACCTTGAGAATTCAGGGGAATGTCAAACGCGCCCCGTGAATGTAACTCCAGGGAAGAAAAGTTTAAACTCAACCTAAAACTTGTATTGGATTTGGCTAGGCTCATGGTTAGGCAGCTTGACGGAGCCTTTTAATCCAAGATTTTCAACGTCTTAAATTTAAATACAAAAATTTGACCTTTTATATAATCTGGAGATCCATTTATTTCGTGTACAATGTATAAAAGTTTAAAGAGTTTTTCCCAGATATATTCATAACGTTTGACTATAATTTCATATATACTCACTAAGTTTCAGAAATCTGAAATGTACCCACTATTTTTTCATATATTTTTAAAAATGTCTACTTCGTTAAAGACAATTAAGTAAGTTCACGATCATCCATTTAAATGTTGGTTATATATTCTTAAATGCCAAAAATACCCCTGGTGTAAAATAATAAAATAAAATAAGAATAAAATTAGAGCTCTCCATATTTAAAAATCTTGTAGAATTATGGTGAACATATTGGTAATTTCATAAATGAACTACCGACGTTTATTAACGTCTGTAACAGAGTGGGTGTTTTTGGGATTACATACAAACTTGGTGTGTATATTTAGAATTTTTGAAACATAATTGGTATATTTGATATTAGGGTTAAACGAAAAGCCTAAGTTTATTTAAAACTTAACCTTATTTTGCTTATAATTTTCTCTTTATATTTTTTTAAGCAAATAAAGAACTGTAACATTTTTTGGATTCACCTGGTCATAAAAGAGTTCAGATACCTTATTTTTATTAATTATTTTCTTTGGTATTTACTTAAAATTTTGTTTTTAATTAACTATGATTATTTATATCAACTGAAAATACTTCGCATATTTTTGAAATTATTATTTTCAATTTAAAGTTGTTATTAAATTGTTAGGTATATTTTTAAACACATTTTAACTTAAATTAATAACTTCTGATAACCCCTATTCACTTGTATTTATTTAAAATTTTTATCTTTAAATGACTATCATTATTCATATTAATTGTCAAGACTTTGCACACATTTCACCGTCTTCGAAATATTCATTATTTTTTAAGATAATCAATATAAGCTTCCAAATGGTTGCTATAGTTGTGGCATGGATGCCACTGATCAGGATGTTCGATTTGTCTCCGATGTGGATGTTTTTTATGGATTCTCCTCAGTGCTAATAAAAATATAATATAATATAAATCATTAACTTATAATTCCATCTCAAATTCCGTATAGTTAGCATGCCCAACGATCTCATACAATTATTTACGAGCCACAAAATTTTCCTATTTTAATAGCCCCACCTAAAATTTTCGTCATGTTAAATTTAATATTTATCAATTTTATTTAGCATTTTTTTAATTTTATAAATAACAAAAACTATACGAACGTATGTGTCTAAGAAAAAATACCAAACTACTTAAAAAATTACCAGATTTCATAGCAAGGTCACATATTTATTAAAATATATATATTTTTCAAAGATTGCCTGTAAATCACTCGATTTGAATTATGGGCGAGCCAATAGGAAACGGCTCCAATTAAAATTAGGTAGGGGTGCAACTTGGTACCGGGTCGGTCCGAACCCGCCCGACCCGACCCGGTATCAAAACCGAAAAATGGGTTTTGTTTTTAAGATTTTTTCAAAATAGACTCGGTTTCAACCCGACCCGTAGAAACCCAAAACCAAAACCGGGTTCGCACCAACCCGGTACCAAAACCCGATCCGGTCCGAACCCGGTGTAGTTTATATAATTTTTTCATCAATTATACATGCTTTTTTGCAATATTAATATATATACATGTTTTATGCATTACTAACTCTAATTCAGACAAATCACCTCTTTCTTCATTATCAAAGCATACTTGAGGTAACTTAATTTTTAGGATGATTTTTTATAATTATTATCTTCTTATTATTAACAGTTGCATGTATTTTTTCTTCTCGGTTGATGTATATTATTTTCAAATATGTAAATCGAGGAGGAAGAACTTGACATTAGAAATGTAGATAAAAATCAAGGGAGACATTATTTGGAAGTCTTCGAATAGTTTTTTAGTTTTTTTGGAAACTTTGGAGACATGAACTCATTTGAAATTTGAATTTGTTTAAAAGTAGATATAAACTTATTTAAACTTGAGATTTGTTTATATTGTCATTTTAAATTTGGATTGCACTTAAATTAGATTGGAATGTTGAACCATTATGCTTAATGTATTTAGATTTAGTTACTTTGAATAACTGTTATGTGGATTATATTTTAATTTGAGTCGACATAATAAATCTATTTCATATTATGCTTTCTATTAGTACGAGAAATCTGTTAATTTGAATTTCAGATTGTAGTATAAATTTGATTCATATTTTAAGTTTATTGGTATGACAAGTGGTCAATTTTTACTTTAGCAATTTGTATGATAAATATTCAGTTTGAATTTAATTTCAGCAATTTGTACGATAATGTTTAGTTTCAACTACAAAGTTGGTATGATATGTTCATTTTCTATTTGGTATACTTGAGTCATTTCCATTAGCTATTAAATAGAAATGACCAACTAGTCATAAAACTAACTAATTTGTCATTTATTTATGTCTATAGGGTGTTGAAAAATTGCTTGCAGAGTTCATTCAAAGAATATTGCAGAATTTAGCATGATGTTGCAGAATTCTTTGAAAGTATCTTGTAGAATTCAGCGTGAGGCTTGACTTCATAAACACATGTATGTATATTTCAATAATTTTCTTTTAGATTACAACTGAATTTGGAAAAAAATAGTTTATTGGTAACCCGAATTCAAACCCGAAACTAAACCAAAACCAATGCAAACCTGCCCCGAACCCGGTCCGAACCCGGTTGGCTTAGGGTTTGGGTTCACTCAAACCCGGTATAACCCGACCCGAGTTGCACCCCTAAAATTAGGGGCCGATTTACACTAGCGGCATGAGAAATGGATCAATTAAAATTGGGTGTTTAGTGGATGGTTTTGGTTTAAAGTTATTTGGGTAAAGTACTTACTCACCAAACTCTATTTACATATTTCTTTAGAATCATCTAAACTTGTATTACAATCTAATTCCTTAAACATTTTAACAATTTTACCTTTAATATTGGAAGTGATAAAATTTTTGAACGAAAAGTTTTTGGTACAAAAATTGTCAAAATAATGTGATATGACAGGGTAATGATGAGAATAAAGAGAATAAAATTAAAAAAATAAATTAATTGTACAGATAATTGTGTAGAAATAATTGAAAAGTAGGATAGTTGTATATAAAAATGTGAAAAAATAAAAAAAAAATAAAGTAGTTATGGAGGATGAAAAATTTTAAATTAAAATATTTTAACTTGACATTTTTTGTGTGTTACCAAACACACCCAGTGTCCTAAATTTTCCACTTGGTAGCTCGCACACAAATACAGGCCAAACGACGCCGCCACCAGTTAAAACCGTATCAGCTCTATGGTTGTAAATGTGGTTCGTTGGCCACCCAACTCTAATTTAGATTTTAGAATGATAGAAGAGGAAATTATCCATAGTTACAGGTGACGTAGAAAATAATACCCACTTCCTAGATAGGGTATGAATAAGGTATATATTCCCAATGCTACGGAACCAATTCAGAATCTACCTATATGGGACCTAGGTGGTCTTGACTAAATTATAACATACCCATTTATTATAGATTTCGTTCACATTCGTCCCAATTAAAACATAAATATATTTTTTAATATTGTATTTGAGTATATAAGTAGTCAATTTTGGAACTAAAATTGAAATAACCTATTTTTTCTTTGATTCTTTGTCATTTGTACAACTGATTCATCCAATTGATTCATTCAAGCATTGCCTATTTTTTCCAATTTTCGTCCATGGAAGACGCTCATGAAATGGGCGATACACCCGTTATCCCGGATCAAAACCGGATTGCTGGCAGAAAGGCCAGTAGCGAGACTCTAGCTGAAACCACCGCTGCAGACAAAGGGCTCGAAATAACCTATTTTTAAAATAGGTAATATACTAGAAATTGACACGATCAATGAACAGGATAGAACAAGTTTTTTTTATAAATGAAGTTTGATTATATACATTATGATGTATTATAAGCTAAAATACATATTTTATTTATTTTTATAATTAATTATATTTTTTGATTTTTTCTTCATAAACGTGTTTTCCTAAGCGTATTTAATTTATACATCCACTTTTGTTATTTTACAATACTCGATTTTTGAAAAATTAAGTTTTTCAAGGGGTGAAAAATAAGTTAAGTGCCCGGTAATTTAAAAAAATTAAAAATAGATATATAAAGGTATTGTAAAATAACAAAATTTTATACATGAACTATGTACACTTAGTAAAATATGTTAACGAAGAAAATATCAAAAAATAATTAAATAATTTATTTTAACCAAAAACGCACCGTGATGTATACAACGAGACTCGTTTGTAAATAGGGTATAGTCACGGTAGACCCTTACCAATCGGACCCATGAATTACCTCAAACCTGACTAATCGAACCCTGTTTTCAGTCGCTGCTTCATTTCGAGCGACATCATTGCCATTTATTTCACCTCAGTATCGTGTGCTTCCAATCCCGTGTTTCCCACCCTGGCCAAATAGGGGTGTTAATGGTCATGGTCAACCCGTCAACCCGCTCGTCCAACCCGTTAATAAATGAGTTTGTGTTTATGATTTTCCAATCCGTTTAACCATTTAATTAAAAAAACGGATTAGGATTGAGACTTTGCAACCCGTCAACCCGTCCAACCCGTTTATATAACCTGTCCAACTCGTGTAACAAATTTATAATATATTATATATAATTATATATATAAATTTAGTCGGTTCCCGACTTCTCGCTCTCGGCACTCTGTCCCGCCCAGCGCCCATGCATGATGTTAACTTCTACAATCGCAGCCGAGACCGAGATTTGAAGTTCTCTTGGATTTGTCGTCGCACGCATAACCATATTTCAGAGTTGAGACCCCTTCTACAAAAGCATCAATTGCTTTTGACTCCCCCGCTCAACGACCCATGACAATTGCACTGCACTACGCTGTCAACAAAGTCATATATAAATAAATAAATCACATTTAATGCTGCAGTTACATCAACCAGAGTATTCTTCAAGGGCATAGAGTGTCTCCCTCGCCCACTCATTTTCTCCTTTTTCTCTCATGCTTGCTCCGGTTCTCGCTCCTCATCTGTCATCGATTTGTGGACTATGCTGGCTCTCTTCATCGCCCTTTCTCTCTTCTCTCTTCTCTTCTCTTACTCGCCTCTAGAAAGGCTAGCTCGCATCCTCTTCTCACCATTGTGTACCTCTCCGGACCGTTGAATTGCCAAATGGCTTGCCTACAAACTGCAAAGGAACGAGCATCATATTTGACACTCAACAGATGCCGGCAGTCGGCACTCGCTGCGACCTTCGATCTGCCGTCGCACGCACGAAGACTCGGCAGACGTCGGCACGCTGCAGCCTTCAGATCTGCGATGCCGCACATAAGAAGACTTGGCAGATCAGGTATGTTAATTTCGAGTTATTTAATTTATTTAATTTTACAGACTTTATTGAAGATTTTTAGCATTAAAATTAGTAACAAACACAAGCCGTTAACAACCTGTTAACCCGTTTATTAAATGGGTTGTAAATGAGTTAAGGTTGAAGTTTTTTAAATGGGTTAATAAGCGGATTAGGATTGAGATATATTAAATGAGTTAGGATTAGGATTAAGCTCCAACCCGTTCAACCCGATCCGTTAACACCCCTATTGCCAATCCGGAGAAATTTGCGAAACAAACTCTCTAATTATGCGTATTAGCATTTTAAACCTTGAAATTTATGTATTAACATTTTAAATCTTGCAAAATTTCAACCCTTACCTATTGAACCCTCACTCCCTAATGGTGTTAAAAAAAATACCGTGAACATATGTATCATGTCAAAAAGACCCCTGAGCTTCATTCTGCGCAGCCACATCATAATTTTATGAATTATATTAAAAAACTAGGCTGCATGTACACATAACGCAGTGCAATAGTGGAGTACCAAATTCGGTACTCCACCACTCATGGCTGCCAAGAAGAGACCAGAAAACCCATCGCCATTTGCTTCTTTGAAAGCTGGCCAGATCAAGTGGAAAGATGAGCATAGCAGACAAATTGTGATGCGTGCCGCCCCTCCAAGTTTCCATGACGAACGACTGGAAAAATCTCCATCCCCGGCAGCCTTTTTTTTTTTTTTTTTTCCCTCCCTTAGATTCGACTATCCGGGCCATTCATTGACATATCCAACCTGTTGAATGGAAAGGCGGCAGAAGACCCCCTCGTCCAACATCATTGTTTTCCAAGAACCTATTGTAAATCCATGCAGAGCAGCAAGCACTTCCAATTAATTTCATCCATTAATGGCCGGTAAAAGCAACTTTAATCTAGCAGCCTCCCACCCTTGGTGCCGCCCGCTCCGCTCTGTCGTAGCTGCTTCAATGGCGGATCGTCCATGTCCCCAAAAAACCTGAAGATGAACAGCTCATTGCCGAGCGATGCCAACTCCGACAGCATGTTCTCCCAATACTTTATGGTTTTCGAGTTCAGCTTCGACGCCTTTCCTCTCTCTCTCTGTCTCTCTCTCTCAAGTTTAGCTTCGACGTCTTCCCTTGGAGGAAATGCGACAGCAAGTTGACGTTTGGCAACAATACGGGTGAGTACGGAAGTTGGATGATCTAGCGAGGTTTGATGCATGACACACGGGTGGAGATGAAATTTGGGTGGGCTTAGGCTTCTTCTCGTATCCTGAATAGGGGTTGGCTTGCAGACGCTGGTGATGGCGGCGGTTGCTTGTGATGAATGGTGGCAGCGGCACGGAGACGATGCGTGAAATGAGTTTGCGTGTCCCGGAAGAAGACGAATATTTTCGGCATTTTTTATGAGTTAACGGCGTTTTTTCTACTGTAAGGGATGAAAGTTTGGAATGCAAAAATCTAAACTTTCAGGGGTCTTTCATGCTACTACGTAAACTTCACGAACCAAACTGCTAATACGCAAACTTAGGAGGTTTATGACACAAATTCCCCCAGTCCGGCGAGCCACGGTGCGCAGGCTACAACTTGGTGGAGCAGACGATAATTTTCAGGATCGATCTTCCTTCCAACCTCTTCAGCTAGCTGATTGCGCTGCATTTCTCATTCCCTTTCGTTCTTCTCCGGACCTGTTTGGCGGCTAAGTGAAGGCCGTCTATAAGAATTCACGGATCCTTGCATCTATTTTCCTTTAAAATCTCAAGACTTCTCTAGGAACCTCCTTTATGCAGATCCAACACTCGGTTTCGATGATTTTTGGGTTTATTGGTTCCTACTCATACTCCCCATCTCTTCGTCGTCAAGGATTGGTAAAATAAAGAACCGAAGACAATACTCGAATGCCCTTGAAATTCATTGTAGTTTTCGGGATTATCTCTGCCATAGTCTCCTTCTCCTCCCCTGAATCTTCCACATGTCTGACGGTATACAAGGAAGGTGGCGCCCCCGCGGTCTTCCAATCCCCAAAGTGCCCGGGATGGACTCTCTCTGCAGATGGCGAACATCGCCGGGCGGCGAATTGCCAGTTGGCAATGCTCCAGGGAAGGAGGAAGTATCAAGAGGATCGGACATTCTGTGCCCTGGACTTGCGGATTCCATTTCCTGGTACGTGATCTCAGTGTCATCTTTTATTTCGTTTTCGTGCTCGTGATTTCATTGAAATCGTCATTTGCTTCTACCTCGTCCTAGTGATAGTGGAAATACATCCGTCGGGCTGGGGAGCATGTGGATGGAGAAGGTATGCAAGCGGGTTGGTTGGATTGGATCGACTGGTGAAGGAAGAACATTTAGGAAGAAGAATGGAACCGTTGAAGCGATCAAGGCATATTGGCTGTTCTTTTGGCTCTTAAAAGAACTCTTAACAAGCATCGCTGAAAGCAATTGACCGGAGTAGAAAGGGGAAAGCTTGGTTAATCAATCAGACAATGATTTCATTTTTACTTTTCTACTTGGTTTTATTTGGTCTAATAATGATTATCCCATAGCAGTGCCAAAGCCAGGATTACAACTAGGATTACTTGGCCAATCCTGGAATGGACGAGGTCACATAAGAATTGTTGTGACATACATCCCCACATGTTTTGGAGTTGGTGAAACAACCGAGAATTGCTTCTGGGGGTGGACTTTAGACTCATTAGCACACGCAGATATTTGGTCAAGATTGTGTTTGATAAAGTCAGAGATTCCTTTGAGTAATATTGAAAGATCAGTTGAAAATGATTGGGCAAGACTTGCCAAGATCCTCTGATATTTGTGAAAGGCATCCCTTCTGATAGAAGAAATTAAAGACCATTGGTTGGTGGCTGAATAAATGTTTCTTGGTCAAACCCCTTGCTTTTATGATGATGTATGTTGCTTCACTGTCAAAATTCCCTTATTGTGATCATCTGGTGTTGCATGTTCTGGCAAGAGATGGCATTGTCGACATCTAGCATCAAGAAAAAAAGTTTCCATTGTTGATAACTTTTCAGAGGTGGTTTTATGATGGAAAATGGTGCATATTTTTTGACAACTCAAAAGTAAATCATCTATTAATTGTTGTTTCTGGTTATTTAAAAAAGATATTTGCTGGGTAATGTAAATATTCTTAAAAGGCATTTTGGAAAAATTGTTGAGTTGCTTATGGAGTGTGGAATGGACAAAGCTGTTGATGACATTTGGTGTTTGGGGCATCCAGCTTGAGGTGGACAAAAAGTGTTTGTACCTCCAGGCAACTTCCAAGTTCCAGAAACTCTTGCAAATATTTTATGCTGGTGATCTTTTGGAGCAGGGTCAGGCTAGACTCAGATCAATATTTTTATTATGTTGGGTTATATTCTGCAACAAGATCCAAGGCCAACCAAAAGTTGGGTTAAGTAACAAATGAGCAGTTGAAAATGAAAAAACTGAATAGCTGTTCATATGAAATGCAGGGACAATAGGAGTTGTGCTGCATTTTTCTGGATGGATATGAAGTTCACACTGCTTTAATAAATCTGATGCAAATCCTTGCTTTATCTTGTGTAGTGATGGCCCAATATTCTAACTATGGTGGACTTGCTTCTCTTTCAAGTCAGTAAGATGATTGTTGAAATTCTTTCTTGCCTATGGTTATTAAAGCAGTTCCTGGGACAAGTACGAGGAGAAGGTGATCTATTTTTTTTCCCCCTGGCAGCGGGCGGGCCGGGGGTGGGGGGGTGGGGTGGGGTTGTTTGGTTGGAATTCTTGATGCAAGAAGAGGATAAAATAATGAGGCTCTTTCTCATTCTGAATCTGGTGCATTAAGTTAGGACATCAAGGTCTCCTGTTTTCTATTCGGGTCATTGGATATTCTGTGGCAGACTATTCTTGCCTTGGCTGATTTTATTAGTGGCTTGCTTTGTGATAATTTTGTATCTTTTTCTGCCTATTTATCCAGGCAGGGTATTTACCCTTATAACAGAGCATTGCTGGCATTTAGCTCCTTTTCTTTTCAATTTTCATGTCTGATGTCACATGGAATGCTGTTAAATGGTGGGCAATTAATAGGCTTCGCAACCTTCATCTGCAGTGGTCATTTATTTTTGGAAAACCAAAGAGTTGGGAATCATTCCCAATTTCATTCCTTTTTTTCGTGGAATGTGAGCTATCAGACAAGCTTTTCTTTCCTTTCTCTTGGTTGCTATCTTGTAGAAGTTCATTCACAGTCCATTTTTCCATTTGTTTCTTTTAATTTAACAAAAGATGAAAAGTCTGGTCCACAGTAGGGCAAGGAGTATTATCTTGATGTACACGTTCCCATGCATAGAACATAGTCCTTAACAGAAAAAATTTCATGCTACACTCTCTTGAATTTTTTCAAGAAGGTTTAATGATACCTGGTTCTAATTTTATTGAATTATGATTCAAGCAGGCACTGTTGGTGTCAGAGAGATGAATGTTGGTGTGGTTGCTGTTTTTGATGGCCATAATGGTGCAGAAGCTAGTGAGATAGCCTCAAAACTTTTGTTGGAGTATTTTTTCCTTCACATATATTTCCTTCTTGATGGGATATATTCTGTTGCATTAAAGAAATTGGCTGAACAGTCACCTAATGGAGTACAGCAAGACTATATTTTTCATCTGTTTAATCACTATAGGGAGATCCACCAACATAAACAGGATCTTCAAAGGTGAATCTTTTCTTCTTTAATATCATAGCTGTGTAGTATGTTAGGTGTAATGCCCATACAAGTTCCATGCCTCGTGTTTTTCTTTTGTCTATTAAAGTCCTTGTGTGCCTGACTTTCTCACTTCTTGTATGGATTTCTTTGACTTGAGCAAGGTAGTTGGATGGCTGATCTATTTTCACTTTTATCTTTTAAAACTGGATGCTATTGTGCTGGAAGTCGAGTCACCAGTCACTCTAATTTACTCCTTCAAGTAAGTTGGGATCAATGTTGTCAGAATGGAATCAGTAAAGGGACTGGTCTGGTTGAAATTGATTTAACTGGTTTTAGCACACTGATTTGAATTAATGTTGTCAACATTACATATTTATATGTCATAAACATTTAATTAATTATATATGAGCAAATTTATATATATATTCTTAAGCCCTAAGTCTATATTTAGACTTCAAATATATCATGTTAACTACCAAAACATGCAGGAAAAATAGATACAATGTTTCAAAGATATACAGAGATAATATATTGAATAAGAAGAAATCAACCTCATTAATTGACCTGAATGTTGACATGGTTATAAAAGTGCTCCTACAATGACACATGCATTACTGTAATTAAACCATGCAATCAACGATAATAATATACATGCACAATTGAATCAACTGCAATAATGAAATGGAACAGTACAATACCATCAATCAACAATGCAGTTGCTTGCTATCCAATTTTGAATTTTGAAAAATACAAACTGAAGAGATATCTTAATTCTCATTTCTTACAGTAATGTACTGATTGTTCTTTAAATTACAGAGTGTGCTGGAGTAGTTGGCTAGTTGCATGCTTGCAACAAACAAATAATCATCAAAAAAGGGGAAAATGGAAAATATGAAGACATTTGGAAATAAATCAAAGAATGGGGATTTTGCACCATGCATTGATGCTGCTGTTTCAAATTTTTTGAAAAAGATAGAAATATTATTACTGTCGAGTGGAGATGAAGAAGAAAGTACAATTGACTTTTGCAAGGGTTGGCAATTCGGTTGTTATTGGTTGCAGGAGCTGGTAGCTAGGGACTTTGGGTTATTGGCTTGATGCTGGTTGGTTGATGCAGGGGTTAGAAGTAGGGAGTTGACGGATGGGTAGTTGGAGCTTGGAGGCAGGAAGAAGGGAATCAGCAACAATGGTCGTCGTTGGCCAAGAGGAAGAAAATACTCAGAGGCAGGTGGGGAGAGGAGACAGACTGATGGAGAGTGGAAGAGGAGATGGGGAGGTGATGTCATGTGGTCGCAGTGAGACTGCGAGGAACTGAGGATGACTAACGATGAGCACGAAGGTCGGGGAGGTTGGCGAGGACAACGAGGTGCTAGGGTTGCAGTGTTCGAATTTGGGCAGGAGTGGAATTGGAATTGGTATGGGGACAGGGATGCGTTTTTGGATTTTAGTGTTGGTTTCTTTATTTTTCGCAAATCGGCCAAATTGTATTTAATCGCTTTTCCTGGTCAGATTGCGGTTTGAGCAGTTCTATGCCAAATGCTGGACCAGCTTCAAATGAACTAGATTGGAGGCCAGTTCCTTGTTGGACTGGTCGAATTGTTTCATCCAGTTCTGAGAACACTGCTCGGGATGTGTGCCTGTCAAGACGAGTGCATGACGAATATTCTAGGGAATTAGAAGTTTCTTTTGTAACTTATAAGGTGGGAATGGATGTAGACTTATTTAGAATAAATTTTAGTTAGATGTAGTCACTTTGCAGAGATAGCCAAACATTAGAATATTTTTAACTATCACTGTTCCAAGCTGATAAAAATCAGTTCAAGAATTTGCAGATCAGCATTATGCAAAGATGATATTAGTTAAAATTTTAATTTAACGTTTTTCCTGAATAAAAATTCTAATTTAACATGTTCTACTCTGAGGGTGTGTTTGGGAAGTGAAAAAACTTTTGTATGAAAAGTTTTTGAATTGGTATGAAATGATGTGATATGATAGGGGTAATGATGAGGAGTAAAGAGAATAAAGTTAAAATAAATAGGTTGATTGTATGAGTAGTTATGTAGAAATGGTTGAAAAGTAGGGTAATTGTATGGGCAGATGTAAAAAAATAATTAAAAAATAGAGTAAACATGCTCTAAATGGACATTATTTTTGAAAGTAGGACAATGATTTAATGGCTCAATTGTGTTCTATTCTAATTAATCTTTGTCTACATAGCTTGCATGCTCTTTCTATATTTTTGTATATTCAGAATTCTATACCTCCATGAAGATCTTGATGAACTACGTAATGAATGAATTGCTAACATGGTTAGCATGGGTAAAAGTTGGCAAGTTGTTGTTTTGTATTTGAGGTGTCTGAACATTGCAGGTTATTACACTCACATATGAATCTTATCTAAACTCCAAAAAACTTACAAGTGCATCAAATTTGATGTTGTTGCAGCCAAATGTCAAAGTTAATGTTCTCTAGTATTTTCGATGAAACATTTCATATGGAAATTTTGAAAGAATCATTGTTGAGAACAGTTCGTGATATGGATGCAACCTTTTCAAAGGTGAGTATTGTTCTTTGTCTTTTATGTAAGCTTCCCACATCTTTGTTATCATTGTTGAGAACAGTTCATGGTATTGATACAACCTTTTCAAAGATGAGTATTGCTCCTTGTCTTTTACATAAGGTTCCCATATGTCTCTGTGGTCATGATCTGAATCTCTTACTTTTTGTGTTTTTTTTTTTATTTTCTTTTGTGTAGGAAGCTTACAAATATAATCTTGCATCAGGATCTACTGCCACCATTGTTCTCATAGCAAAGGGTCATGTTTTAGTTGCCAATGTTGGGGATTCAAAAGCTCTTCTGTGCTCAAAGTGTTTTCAATCTCCTCAAGAAGTAAAAGGTTCAACTTTTATACTACATTTTGTTTTTCCTGTGTTTAGGGTGTGTGATAGGAGGTCGGTCAATGCAGTATATTGTCTGAGAGTTCCGCCAACAGTTGGTTATTTCATTATTGATTCTTCCATCACCTATTCACTTAGACTACTGTAGTACTTTGTCAAGTAAAATGGCTCTCTGTTTCTTTCTGGTGGTTGTTGCTGCAGGAACTCTTAAAAATTGGGACAGACGAAGAAGACATAGTAATGCTGTATACCTTGAAAAAAAATATAGGAACCCAGAGTCACAGGATTGTGAAGGGTCTACATGCTTTTGTGCTAAAGAATTGACAAAGGATCACAGTCCAGACAGGGATGATGAAAGAATGCGAATTGAAGCTGCTGGTGGTTATGTTGAGGAGTGGGCTGGAGTACCTCGGGTGAATGGTGAGCTGGCTGTATCTCGAGCAATTGGTGATATTTCTTTTAAAAGGTGATGCTTAATTAACAATGTAAAACATTGTTTATTATCTTATCTACACATGCATAGAGATGTAAGCACTAAAAATGTTTGATTTCTCCTCCTATCATTCCGGTAGGATGTTTATGAGGCTGGTGATCTTTTAAATTGTTGGGGGCGAGAGATCATGCTTTTAATCATAGAGCATAGAAGTTTCATTTTTTTAAAAAACTAATTCATCTATTTTTACATTCCTATTCCAGTTACTTCTAGCTGGCTGGATCTTCTCCATTGTCTATAGTCTTCCCATAATTTGTATCTGATGACTTAGGATCCAGCAGTTCTTTGAGATGGCAATTTCTCTTTTTCTTGGATCATTGCCTGTCAGTACTTTGAGATGTTGATGTATTTTGGTGATGTTTAATCACTAAAAAGGATGCCCCTAATGCATAAGGGCTTTTGCCGATGCAGTCCTTATGTGGGTTGAGGGAGGGTGTGTACACAGCCATATGTTTATGTATTTATTTATTTTTGTAAAGTTTATTAACAAGGTTTGGATTCGCTCCACTAAAGACAAATACAAAATCCTTATCATTGCTCTAGGGAATGTCCTTTGATATGGAAAATGCTCCTCCATACACATTGGATGTTTATTTTAGAAACTTGCCAATGTGCTAGAATTAGGAGCTTCGTGGCAAATGATATGAGTCTTAATTTTTTTCATTCTTAAGAAATGAGAAAGACAGTGGATATTTTTGTAAGAATGGTGGTTTTTTAGACCACAATAATTGCATTACATGAACTTGTTGGACATGTCTGTTTAGTAGCTTCCAGCATTGGCTATACTAAATTCTTGCATGTTATCTGGGCTTTCCATATT
Organism: Annona cherimola; assembly: GCA_030490835.1. NCBI lineage: Eukaryota > Viridiplantae > Streptophyta > Magnoliopsida > Magnoliales > Annonaceae > Annona > Annona cherimola. Next base: position 13,127,752 of record CM059974.1, read on the forward strand.
AATACTGGTTATTAGGATCCTGATCTATCAGATGGCTTGACAGATTGCCATTTTTTCCATTAAGTAGCCATTTTTGTGCATTATCACTAGGTTTTAAGTCCTAAACTGTTGGCAGTTACGGTGTTATATCTGTACCTGAGGTGACTGATTGGCAAGCTCTCACTAGCAATGATAGTTACTTGGTGGCTGCAACTGATGGGGTCTTTGAGAAAATGACCATACAGGACATCTGTGATCTGTTATGCGATGTGGAGAAACAAGATCACGGAAGAGCAGAATCTGTTTGTGTCAGTGGGCAGCATTTGGCTGATTGCATTGTGAATACAGCTTTCGAAAGAGGTAGCATGGACAATATTGCTGCTGCTGTCGTCCCACTGATTTCTACATATATTTCTGGGACCTCTGCAGCTGAACGATGTGATTCAGAAGGAAGTATTGATTCTTCAACTTGCCGACCACAAAACCTCATTAAAATGAGATCAGGTATACTTTGTTGGTGAAGTTATCTTTGACAGTTAAGCTTCTCCGATGAGATCCTTTCTGCTTGTATGCGCTTGTACAAGAAGTTCTTTTGTTTTTTGTTTTCGTTCGGGAGAGCTTTCCCCCTTATTGTGCCCGACCCGGTTCGACCCCAGAAATTGGAGGTTATTGTGTAGTATATTAAAAAATTATATTCCTTTACAGAAGGAATGGAGAGGAGAATGTTAAGGAGAATGTATGGTAATTTGAAGGAAAGAAATAATTTGTGGATATAGGGATGAACCAAAGCTGGTCATTTATCGGCATGTCTTGATTGTGCAAGCTTGAATGTGGTCCCTGAATTTGTGTATATGGGTATGCAAGTCTGCTCTATCATATGAATGTATTAAAGTTTACGACGTTGGCCTTTCTTATCAATAGGTTGCAGTGGTTTTTACTTTTCATTGCATTATACTGGATGGATGGTATGTTATCCCGACATTTGGAAATGTCTGGACTACAAACTATGTAATTCATAATGTTGGTGTTTGGATGAACAATGGTAAGGTATCTATGATCGACTTTTTGTAGTTTGGTGAGGAGCTGAAGCAAGTGCTACCCTAGACGAAAGCTGGTGTGTCATCCTTCATCATGTGTTGGAATTTCTCCTGAGATCTCTTACTATCAGTGTCTGATGATGCAAAGTATCCCTTGTTTCAGGATATTTGGCATCTGTATTTTACTCTTTGAATGAGTGTTCAGGGCTTATCATAAGTTGTCCTAATTTTGGGGTATGTCAGACGGAAGACTTCCCAGAGTATCAGAAACCTAGGGCTACTTATGATTGCAGGAATTCTGAACTTATTTTTGTTTTTATTTCTATACGTGATGTAGAAGCCCCTGATCTTTGAGACTTTGACACGCTTTTCCTTGGTGAAGTCGTTCATCTTCCAAGGTGAACAAAGCTACTTTCTGATGTGCTATAGATGTATACGAGTACAAGCCCATGACATAGAATAAGCATGTGAAGCAGATTGGCCTGAAGGTGACTCAGTTCAGGTGCTGAGTTGTTGCAGAGTATGATGTGCAATAGAGTGGGGCCACATTACCTTGGCTTGATGACTTGTGAGCCCCTAAATACCTGTGGATGGGCTGTATACATATTATGTTGAAGTTAGAAGACCCTGATCTTAATCACTTTTGCCCCGACTAAGGGTGCTTATTGCCTACCTTTGCATTTGAGTGGAGGTCCTGGGCAGTTTCTTCTTTCTATTGGCAAAAATTATTAGAGGGGTTATACTTTTTACTATAGAACAGATAGCTATACGTTAGCTAAGGTTTTACGAAACCTGAACTTGAACCATTGGATCAGCTTTATTTCTGCCCTGGATTTAACCTAAGCCCAGTCCTATGTGAACATGCAGGGTCTTCATGCTTCAGCTAATGATACTATAGAGAGCATTATGCTGTTTTAGTTTTTCTGAATGCATGTTCTTCCTTTTTTTTTTTTTTACCCCACATCCTAAGAGGGTTCTAGTAGTGTTCTTATCTTGTTGCTTGGTCATGAGTGACGACATGGTTATCTTCTATCATCTCCTATTGAAACTTTCAACTGACTATTTGACCATCTTATTGTATCTTCAGATGATGCCCAAAGTTCTAGCCTCATCTCAGTGGAATATGCTAACCAGTTTGTGGAAAATTTCAAAAGGTTATGGGTAAGAGGTTTAAGGAGCATTCCACTCCTCACTATACTTTGTTTCTGGCTTTTGCTAAAAAAAAAACAATGATCGCCAATTATTGCATGTGAGTGTCGTTGTATCTCTTTTGTCATCAAAATTCCATAATATGAAGTAGTTGTATGTTGTGAAGTACTGATAAAGAGACATGATTAGTGGCAAATGGATATTAAATCTTGAATGAATAGACATCTAGAAGTAAAGAAAGAAATGGTCCTCAAGCTGTAGTAACTTAAGCAATGTAATGCATGGGGTACATTTTCAGTTTTGAGTATTTACACTACCTGTGTAATGGATATTTTGCAAATTCTAGGTTGAAATGCTGGTAAATGTTTCCGAAATATAACATTGGTAAATTCAGGACAACTATGTATTTGTTCACAAAGACTATAAATCATAGAAACGAAAAATGTTGCACAATCTGTTTTTAGATGACTTATAAACATGTCGTTTGTATCAATGTTGTAAGAATTGACAGGATTGGCTGGGTTGGGTTGGTTCAAGAAACAGTTCAATATGAGAAACTGGTAGAACATGTTGGTTGGACTTGTGGAGGACCTGGAGATTTGAGCTCAACTGATCGGTTCTGCTTATTGTTTTGAATTTCAAAACTACAGCACCTCTAACTAAATTAGGCAGATATTGGCCTCCCTATCCTTTGGTCTGGAGTTTGAGTGCCTTCAAATCTCTTCTTATATGATATATCTATTTTTAACTTCTTATTTTTAGCATAAAATACTCTTGCAAACAGTGTTTACGGTTTTCAATTTTGGATGAATATTCCACACCCTTGGATAGAAAACTTTTGAGAAATATTAGTGAAAGCAATGAGAAACATCTGGAAGATGGAAAAAATGAGAAAAAGGGTAAATCGAAAGAATGTTTGATTGAAGAGTTACGAATATTAGAAAATGAGTTTACATAATGTAATATAAAAATTTCTAAAAAATGGTTTTCTTGAAGATTTGCTTTATTCAAGGTCATCTGCCACGTGCTCCAATATTTATTGATGGAAGAGAGTTTCATCCTCTTTTTGGCAAATAGCTAAATAATGTAATATATTAGTTTTGTGGTCGCTGTTGCTTCTTTGAATTAGTTTGTCTTTAAAAGATCTTATTAAACCACATATTGTAACCCATCAAAAAAAAAAAAAAAACACACACACACACAAATATTGTAAAGTTTGACAAAAAAATGCTGATGTTTCTCAATATTTTTTTTAAAGAAAAAATTCAGCATTTCTCGATATTTCTGCTATTTGTTTTCTTGAAGATTTGCTTCATTCAAGGTCATCTAATATTTTTTGGTGTAAGGGAATTTCATCCTCTCCTTGTCAAATAACTCAATGATGTAATGCAGTCTATTAGCTTTTCTGGTCCCTATAGTTTCCTTAACTGAGTTTGTCTTTAAAGATTTTATTGAACAGCATTTCTAAAATTTGGAAAAAAAAAATCCACTGATGTTACTCAACATTATTTTTTGACAAAAATTTCAGCTTTTCTCGATATTTCCGCTGATGTTATCAATTAAATTTCTCAGAGTGGTGGTTTAGTGATGCATGAAAATACTAAAACAATGTTATGGCATATCGTGGTAATTTAAGTGAAATCAAACAATTTGTTTGAGCTACCATAATTCGGGTGTGTTTGGTATTTGATAAAACTTTTGAAAGAAAAGTTTTGGGTGGACAAGTTATTAAAAGGGGAGAAGTGAGTTGATATGATAGCGGTAATGATAAGGAGTAAAGAAAATGAAGTTAAAATAGATAGCGGTAGTTGCATGAGTTGTAGAGAAATGATTAAAAAGTAGGATAGTTGTATGTGAAGATGTGAAGAAATGATTAGAAAATAAGGTAATTATGTAGAGTGAAAAGTTTTAGATGGACAAATTTCATGGAATCTCTTCATGAGTTTTCTTTGGAATAAAATCTTGGCTGCATGTATAAAATTGTTGTTTCTGTCAGCATCTAGAAGTACTTTTGCATAAAAAGTTTACCATCACTCCTTTTGTTAATGTTTGTTGCTCATACTTAGTGTTGACCTTGAAATATTTATTTTTTCTGTTGAAGGTTGAAGGAACAAATAAAAAGTTTGGATGCTTCTATTTATCTGAGAATCTCAATGAAAACATGGATTACATCTTTCATGCGCAAAACAATGATTCAAATAATAGGCTTAATGGTATAACACGAGCTTTACCTTGTGCGCTTGACCTGCTTCCAAGTGAGTTACTCCTGCTTTTGCTTTATCTTTTTTTTTTTTTTTTTTTTTATAATGGATTTTGGTTTCTTACAATTTTGCTATTGCATATATGTTCTCGTCTTTTTCTGATATGTTGATGCTTTATTAAACTGGAGTATCAGTAATTTGGGTTTTTTTCGCCTCATTTTTAGGGCCAGGTAGAGGATGATCTGAAGGGATGAGATTGGAGTTCCCATTCTTAAAATAGCTTTTTTCAACTTCCAATACAACTTTTTACTTTCCAACACATAACGACCTTAATTTTTTGCATTTTCAATACCATTTTTTTCATTCTCAATACACAATAACCTCTTCTTGTCCGATCTTTTTATCTGCTCCCCTCCCCTTGGATCATGCCAAACACGCGCTAAGTATATAGGATGCGAGAGACTGCATTTTGACCTTTCGGTGAATATTCATTATATTTTTTGAATCTTCCATGTTTGTGAAGAGGCTGCTGTTTCCATTGTGAACAAAATCCTATGACATCCTTATGGTGTCTTTTCTAGTGCATAGGTAATATAAATGTAGGCGCAACCCATATATTAAGTTATGTCTCATGATATTTTATGATTTTTCAATTTATAGAAGGCTATGATTGTTTAAGTGTTTGATGACGGTGTTCTACATGATGATTATGCAAAATATTGTAATCTTAATGCAGATGAAGCAAGGTTAATAAATTGTTGTCAGTTGTGAAGCCCATGGGGTTTTGACCTTATTCAGCCTAAACAAAAGTTGGGCAGAATTGCAGATGCTTTGCTGTTCTTGTGGGAGACTGATAATGAGCATTGCTGGTGGATTTGCCTTTAGAATTGCTTTTTCTGTGCTGTTGGCCCTATTTGGCCAATTGATATAGCCAAGTTTTGGGTGTTAGGGTTAACAATGAATTGTTTGACATGGTAGATGGGTGTGGTCTTGTTTAAAATTTGCAACTGTTTCATGAATGCACTGTAGTGCTAGAAATGTCTTTGCTGTTTTTCCCCTCCTTTTTCCTGCAACCTTTGGATACATGCACCAAACATACATGCACCAAACTGCAAGGCATACATATTTGGTGCTTCCGATATTCCAACTGTTTTCTTTTGGGAACAAGCCCAAGGTCTTTTATCAGCTGAGCTCGTTGTGGAGGTTTAAATATCTTGTTGATATAAATGAGTCTGCTGTTTTCTTATTATCAGTATGCGCTTAGTTTGGTGTTCATTCAGATCATATTTTCATGTGGTGGATCTTTAGGTCTGTTCAGTGATCAAAATTTCTGTCTTCTCTTTGGCATGGATACTGAAGATGCAAAAGGCCAGTGCCTGTACCCTGAAGGCTTTACAAGTTTGCTTGCCCTGCTTGAATCAATCCCTTTCTATGATATGGGTTTTAACTCGTCAGAGTCACCTGAATATGAGACACTTGATAATAGGTAACTTTGTTTGCAAAAGATTCTATTGTATTACTTCATGCTGCATTTTTTTCGAAAAATTTATTCTATTGCTTTTGTTTCATTGAAAAATTGTTTTATTTATGTTTTGTTTCTTGGTTTTTGTTATCCATTAGAGCATAAAAAATGAGAATACATGTACTATATACTTAGTAATGTATGTTTGTTTTGTTCCCCTTCCTCCTTCAATGATTAAATCATTCCATCCTTATCCAACCACAAGAACTACATCCCTCATAGCCATCAGTGCAATGGATGTTCTTCTTCATTGTTTGTTCAATATTTGGCTGTAGGTATGTGCTAAAGAGAAGGTTTGATCGTGGATCTTTTGGAGAAGTTTATTTGGCTTTTCGCTGGAATTGTTCTCAGGATGGTGACACCATAGGTCTAAATGACAAAGCAAAAAGTTGCTGCATTAATAGTCTGCACCTTGATCCACTGGGTACAACTGCAGAAGCCAATTCTAGTCAGAATAGGTTTGCTGATCATGACACTGATGATTTATTTGTTTTGAAGCGCATAATGGTAAGAAATTTTGTGTTGGTATTTGCTTAATATCTCAAACTTCTATTTTTTTTTTTTTGATGGAAAACTTCTATTTGAAATGTTTGTCATAATCTGTTTTCAGTGTTTTTAACAGTGGAACTACTTGTTGGAATCTTTCAATTACTGTCATTTTTTTCATTTCTATATCAGAGCCACTACAGTCATCAATTCATACCTGAGAAATCCATGGATACAGAGTTATATGTCATAATCCATACCTATCAACTTAATTGGCAACTTTCCATATGCTTTGTCGTAGTTTGACACATTATGGATAAAACGTAGAATTAGGATACAGATAAATCGTAAATGTCTCTAAATCTCCGTTGGTGGGTCTGGTGCTGAAGATGCATGTAATGGCTTTAAATGTGAGAAGAGAGTAAAACTCATCATTGTTGAAAACTAGTGTAAAGGGCTGACCCAGTGCATAGAGCTCCTGCAGATTGTGGGTGTGGGCTCTGGGGGAGGGGCGTCCATTACCAAGGAGGCTGTTTTACATGACTAGAACCTGTGACCAGAAAGGCAACAACTCTGCAGTTCCACCAAGAGAAAATTATGTTGCTGACTGATGGTTTGGTAGACACAGATTATTGGATTAACATTTCAGTTGGTAGACAGATTATTGGATTATCATTTCAGTTAAATTCAGTTGTTGGCATCCCTTCCACATTAACTGTGTTTGCTAATCTTCTTTTGCTTTATAACCATACAGGAGGTGTAGTTCATTTGTAATGGTTTTGATTATTGGGATTATTTGTTATGATTTCAGTTCATTTTCTTTGTTTTTTTTTCTTGCTCTGTTATTCTAGCCAGCACTAATAATGTTCTCTTTGTTTTTCAACAGATTGAGAGAGGTACAAGTGCATACTTGAGTGGGCTAAGGGAGAAGTACTTTGGGGAAATTTTCTTAAATGCTTCTCTCTCTTTTGGTGGCTTATTATCAGAAAGATTACTGAAATCTTTCCCCACAGAAGCACAATCTGAGTTACCCGATGTGTTTCAAATGAAAAAGCCTGTACCAAATAAGGCTAAAAGTAGTTGGTTTTCCTCATATGCATTTTCAAGTAATTTAGGAATGCCGAAGAGTGATTATGAAGAAGGCTTGATGCATATTGCGAGATATATAGAATCTTTTGAGTCTCGATCGAAGGAAATATGGCTAGTATTTCGAAATGAAGGTCTTTCATTATCAAAGTTGATGTATTCAACAAAAGAAACAAAGACAATGACTGGGGAAGAGCAGAACAGTCAATCCAAAAATGTTCAGGTGCTGCATCCATCCTCTTGGTGGCATTGGTTAAAGACGACTGATGGTGGAAAAGTGCAAATGAAGAATCTTATATGGCAGCTGGTATATTATCATGAAAACTTACTTTTAGGGTGCATTTAGGAAACAACAAAACTAAAGTTTTCTACCTAAAATTTCTTTTCCCTCCATTTCTAATCTATTTTTTAATCATTTCTTCACATCTTTTTATACAACTATCCCATTTTCAATTATTTCTATACATCTTACCATACAACTATACTGTCTATTTTAACTCTATTCTCTTTATGCCTCATCGTTACCCCTTTTATTTCACATCACTCTCTCCTATCTTCAAAAACTTTTCAACCAAATTTTTTCCATAATTTTTTTTTCACTTCCCAAACACACCCTTAAACATTTTCTTTTTCATTTTGTGCACGTTTTGAATCAAGCTGATGACCACCCTAGTAACTGGAATGAAGTAACTTTTGTCATAGTTTGTTTATGCTTCAAGTGGAAGTTGTGATAGGACATGTTATGTTCTATCATTCAACTTGATTTGCTTGTTGAAAAAGATTATTTAGTTTGGATTTGTATTGGAAATAATCTCATACTTTGAAAGCAACATGCTATTACCATTTCAGAAAATTTCATCCTATATGGGATCTTTTCTTGTTGTCTTTACTTTGTCATTTTGGGGGATGCATAATTGAAGTTGTACCCACCCAATTGTGGAAACCAGGAATCAGAATCAATCTACACATGCTGATCTTTTAATACATCTAAAATTGATGAAAATTGTCACACCACATCTAGGGTTCTATCTATGCTACCTTTGACAATCAAGTAGTCAATTGCATAGCTAGGGATTCTAGCTTAGCTACCTTGATTATTTCCAATTCCAAAGGATATGATTGATTTGCTGCTGTTTCAAAATTTAATATTGGTTCATTGGACCCATATACGCCCTGAATTGTTTCGTTTAATAGATACAGATTCGTGTAAAAAATGAGTAAATTGTTCTAAGTCTACTTAACCGAATGAAGAAAATTGTCGTGTGTGTGTTATTGATGCAAATAGTTACCCACTGCTATGTTTTAATTTTTGTTTTTTTTTTTTTGTTTTCCATTATCCTTTCTCCTCACTGAAATGTCTTCCTCTTGAAACAGCATAAATCATCTTACAATGTCTAAATACATTAAAGCTTCCAGAGAATTTGTTTGATAATCCGACGAGCCACTCTAGTTGAACTGGTTTAAGAGGTTCCAGTTCACTTCTTACATCTCGCTACTGCTCTCCTGATAAGATCATATGGAGTCATGGCAACACTACCTTCTGGAATTTTTATTAAGGATTGGCATCCATCTTTCAAAATGCATTATACAAACTAAAATTGATTGTCACCATTAATTTCTGACAATTCCTTTTTCCTGTTTTGATGTTGCATTTCTTTAAATGGACATCATGAATAACATTTCATTTTCAGGTATTTAAATTAGGGGATGTTTGGTAATTTGAATTTTGTGGGAAATATGGGATGGGGTGGGAGTAGAAAATAGAATATTTTGAAAATTGTGTGATTGATATGAAATGATAGGGGTAAAGTTGGAACAAATAGGTTTGTTGGATGGTAGTTTATATGAAATATAATTGGAATATAGGGGTAAAAATGGAAATTATGATTATTAGTTGATTAATGACGGATGTTGGGAATCATATTCCCAGCTATTCCCACCCCACTCTTCCTACCCATGTTACCAAACATGCCCTTAGTTATCTTCCTTTTTTGATTCAAAGTTACCTCCCTTTTTAATCTACTGTGTGATTACCGAATATATATATATATATATATAGCTGATGCATGACACAACATTTGTGGTTCCTAGCAGCATGACCAAATTCAGTTCTTATGCGTTCATGTTAACGTCCAACATTTATGGACTTGAATATGATATCCCCAGCATACCTTCCGAAATTTTGTCCACCGATTTTTATGTTTCTTTTCTGTCTCATTTGCTATTTGGATCCCTGTATGGTGATGTTGATGTTAACTACCTGTGCATTTTTGTTGTTTAGCTGATGGCACTCAAGTCATGTCATGACCGCAACATTACACACAGAGACATTAAACCTGGTGAGAACAAGTACCTTCATTTCACTTCTTGCACCTTATGTTAAATCTTTATAGTTCTGCCTCCCTCTTCCTGGCCTGGCATATGGGTATTTTAACTTGGTGGAACTAATTATTTTGCATTCCTCACATCATCATCATCATCATCATCATCATAAGCCATTTCCCACCTAGGTGGCGTTGGCTGCACGGATTCTATTGCGCCATTCTTGGCGATTTAAGACTAAATTTTCAGCAATTTATAATATTTTTAAATCTTGTTTAATTACTTCTATCTATGTTTTTTTGGGTCTTCCTCTCATTCTCCTACCACCTTCTACTTGGATAGCCTCAGTCCTCCTAACCGGTGCCATTTTAGGCCTTCTTTTAAAATGACCAAACCATCTTAATCTATTTTCTCTCTTTTTATCACAAATTGGTCTCACTTTTAGATTTTCTCGAATTATTTCATTCCTAATTTTATCTTTTCTTGTTTTACCACTCATCCACCTCAACATTCTCATTTCCGCTACGTTTATTTTTTATATATGTTGTTCTTTAATAGCCCAACACTTTGCCCAATAAAGCATAGTAGGTCTAGTCACAGTCTTATAAAATTTTCTTTTTAATTTGATTGAAACTCAACGGTCACATAAAATTCCTGACGCACTTCGCCATTTTTTTCATACTGCTTGAATTTTATGTATTATATTTTGTTCAATTTCCTGGTTCTTTTGAACTATTGATCCTAGGTACCGGAAGTGATTAGTTCTTGTTACTACTTGATCTAAAATCTTAATTGGTTCCTCATCCGGGTTTTCACTATTAATAAAATTGCATTTCATATATTCAGTTTTTGTACGGCTAATTCTAAAACTATTAGATTCTAAAGCATCTCACTACCTATTCAATTTTAAATTTAGTCTTTCTCTAGTTTCATCTTTTTTGCATTCCTGACATAGGATGTAGATTTTCTTCATCGTTTTGGGTCTGTTTGATCAGTCTTCAACTCAGTACTTTGTTTATTTGTTGCATGTGATAAATTGCCTTGGACTTTTCCCCCCCATAAATACATAGATAAATAGTGTTCAATTATGCTGGAAGAGCATTCTGACCTACTATGCCAGTGCACAGCAATAGTCAGCAACTTGTGCTGGTGGTCAACAAAATGAACAGATTGAATATTCTTCAGATGATGAGACATTTATATATGAATATCATATGTTATTTACTTCAAATATGCTAATTCAAATTTTTTTTTTTTTTTAAAAAAAGAGAATATGGTGGTCTGTTTTGAGGATGGGGAAACAGGAAGATGCTTAAGAGTGATCCCTAATGGTGATAAACATTACCACACCAACATGTACGTATATGTCATCATTTCTTATTTGTTCCTTTACACACAATGTTCTCTAAACTTCCATTATTCCTGTTCAAGTTGCTTGTTAGAAATCTAGTATCTGTGGGGATGGATCACATAGAATAACATCAAATGAATCTCATTCATACCATTTGTATTTTATATCTTAACATCAAATGAATCTCATTCATACCATTTGTATTTTATATCTTACTTTAGGGTAAATAGTTGACATATATATATATATATTATTGAATAACAATCTAGAAAATGATTATCTTAAAAGAGTTGTGTATTATGAACTGGGAAGTTGATATTCATACCAGAATATTGCATATTTGGCCATGCTCATGGGATCACCAACAAGGTTCACATTGTTTTGCTCATCTGAAGTAAATGTTTTAATCTTTTTGGCCTGGATTAGTAGCTACTCAAACTTGGACTTTACGTACAGCAGAGATCCTTGGAGTGACATCTCTTATGTTCCCTGTTTGATTTCTAGCTTTGAGAGCCTAAGACAGCCCTTAGATAGAATTAAAGTATTGAAGTGTTAATTTTTCAATTTCAATTTCAGGGAACAGCTCAGCAGCATTTCTTTTTAGTGTGCGGAGGAATTTTGTAGGGGATGCATTAAAGACCTGTTTTCCTACTTTTTAATACAATGTGATATTTAATTATCCTGTCACCTGTACCAACCCTACTGTTTTTGTTGATCTATTTTTATATGTTCCAACCATTGACCCTTATAAGTCCTGTTCCTTTTAGGGTGTATTTGGCTACATCTAAGACTTCTCAAACCAAAACTTCTCAACTTAAAACTTTTCACTCTCCACTACTACTTTTTTTTTAATAATTTCTTCACATCTTCCTATACAAATTACCTTATTCCTCAATCATTTCTACACAACTACCCATGCAACCAACTTATCTATTTAACTTTATTCTCTTTACTCCTCATCATTACCCTTATCCTATTATATCATTTTATCTCACTTCAAAATCTTTTACACCAAATACTTTTCTTTCAATCACTTCCCAAACACACCCATATTCGAAAAATTTCCTTTAATCAGTTCATAAATAACATCATCCTGCATGATTTATGTATCCTTTTTAATCCCATCTGGCCATATTTACGCAGCATAAAGAGAGTTTATAAAACTAACCATAAAAATAGTGAAAACGTCATTGAAAAAGGGCATAAATACATAGTAATTTTTTGTGTATGCATACTGGAACTATACATTAGCTCATTCCTCAAACTTGTGCCAATCTCATCAACTATCTTCTGTGGCTTAGCTGTGTATCTGTCTAATTGATTCTTTTTAAAGGCCTACAATGGGATATCGAATCCAGTCAGCAGAATGAATATCGTCTGCACATCTTTGTGAGGTGTAGGATCTAGATTCAGGTGTACTTGTATAGGGTGGGTATTTGTAGCACATCCCAAGGACCTTTTGTGTTGTAACATTATATTTTCTTTTCTCTGTGTGAAAAAAAATCTGGAGGATGGGCCTTGGAATAATGGTAAGAGTTTTGCCTTTGTGACCAGAGGTGTCACTGGTTTAAGTCATGGAACACAACCTTTTTGGTAATAAAGCAAGGGTAAGGCTGCGTATATGGAATGCTCTCCTTGGACCTTGCTTGCAATATGTGGTAGCTCTCTGCACCAGGTCAGCTGTTTGGGTATGAACTTCTGAATACTCTACTTCTACTTATGTTTCCCATTGGGCACCTTTGCCTTTTTCCATTGCGCACCATTACCTCTCTATATCTGGTGGTGAGTCTTTTTTAGTTGTCTAATTTTGAATGTTTTAAGTTTCTAGCATTTTTACTATTTCCTTTCTATATCCTAGGAGTGTGTTGACTCTAATAAATATATCACTGGTTGCAAGATTTGAATTTATTTCTAGGAAATAAATATGTTGTATGTCCAAATTGGTACTCAGCTAACTCTGGTCACCCTAATTGAAAGCACTTGGTGATTTCAGGCGCATTATTGACTTTGGTAGTGCAATTGATGATTTCACTATCAAGCATCTATATGGATCTCATGGGCCCTCTAGGTATGCTTTAGGTTTTCTAAGAAAAACTGGAAAATGATACTGAATCCTTTTTTTCAGCAAACCAATAAAAATGACTGTCTGGTTTGCTAATTTTAATTATGTGAAGGCTGATAAATTTTTGTATTTGTGATTAAAAGATGCAGATGCACTTTAGGTTATATTTTCATTTACCAATATTTCAGATAGCAAATCTTCACATTTGCTTTCTAGCAACTTTGTTTTTGGATTTTTATTTTTTTATGGTTATATGCTCTCAGACATTGCCTCCCCTACCCCACCTTTATTTATTTATTTTTACCCCATATAATAATAACCTGGACTTCTTTGTATTGGAAACTTCTCATATTATGCTTATCTACCAAAGGTATTTGTACATCCTTAATTTATCCTCTTACTTGGTCTTATCTTTTAAATTATTCCACCTGTAAGTTTCTGATCCCATTGGGTCGGACTGAAACTGATCTTGGCAACCCATTTTCCAAATTCCCAACCCAAAACTAGTTTTAATTGGATTGGGTCAGTAGGGTTCAGGTTGAACCTGACCCTATTTACGCCCCCTAGTTTCTGTGTTATCAAAACTGAACTCGTGATTGAGCTGGTTGTCTGGCTGCTGGTTTCAAGTACAACTAGTTTGAGCCAGCTCAGAGTCTTTTATTAAAAAAAGATTAAGAATTCAAAAAACTGCAATCTCCAACTGAAATTACTACCAAACAAAAGAATTGATACACTGTTGCCAGCTGCTTTTGCAAGCTTAATCAATGTCCATTTTGGCATTTTCTACATCTTTCATTGGATCAGATTAACCATGTATAAAATCAGAATTTAAATGAATCCGGCAATCTGGTGTTCTTTCTCAGTCAGGCCTGTTGAACCAGATTTTGTACTCCAGTTTTTGCATTACTCGTTGAAAATGGTGGTTGCAATTACATTTTCAGTTCAAAGTTAAATATGAAACTACAATCCTCATTCAATTTCATGTAAATGTGAAAAAAGGAGACAAATGGAGTCTTTTACAGTTAGTTGTTTGCATGAGAACTTTAGGGTCTCAGGATAATTGCAGTTTGTTTCCCGAAAAACAGAAAAAAGAAAACAAATGGTAAAGATGAAACAAGAAAAAGAAAAACCTTGCTGCTCATGTTTCATATGAGTTTATTTTTTCTCTGCATTTGATTGCGTTCTGTGAAAATATTTTTGTGGATTTTCAGGTATCTTCCTTATTTTCTTTTTCTAATCCAGATCTGAACAGACTTATGAATACACTCCTCCAGAAGGTCTTCTTAATGCTAGTTGGTTCCAGGGTTCAACAAGTGCAAACTTGAAGTATGTTTCTTTGGTCTTATTTTTGCAATGACTGAGAATTCCTGTGAAAAAGAGAGTTTGATTATATTTTATGTGAGGTACTAGTAACGATTTTATATTTGGTCTTTTCACAGATATGATATGTGGAGTGTTGGGGTTGTTTTGTTAGAATTGATCCTTGGATCACCACATGTGTTCCAAATAAGTGCCCGAACGCGTGCTCTTCTGGATCAACATCTCAAGGGCTGGAGTGAAAGCACAAAGGATCTAGCCTATAAGTAAGTCTGTAAAGTGTTGATGTACGAAAGGAATAAAGGAATAAAAGTTAGAATTAAAGATTAATTAGGAGATTCACAATTCCACATCTTATAATGTATCTACTTATTGAAAATTGCACCTAACCATCGATAATTTCATGTAAGTAGCATATAATTCTGTAGAAATTTTTATGTAGCCATTTGTATGTTGACCCAGGCATGCATGTGCTTATATGAGTTTTCAGGTGTGCGTGCACATGTATGGTGCATGCATGAGCGTGTGGTTTTTTGTAGCTCTGCATTGCCTATGCAGGTGTGTGCACAGGTTATGCACGTGCCTGACAGGTTTGTGCATGCACATGTATGGTGCATGCATGAGCGTGTGGTTTTCTGTAGCTCTGCATTGCCTATGCAGGTGCGTGCACAGGTTATGTACGTGCCTGCATACAGGTTTGTGCATGTATTATGCATGTGAAGTTGTGCGGCTTTATGGTGCTTGGTCATGGATGCAGATGTATTTACATGGTTTCCTGTCCATGTAGTTTATGTGAACAGGTAGGTGAGTCTTTGCGCGTGGATGCAGGTGTATTTACATGGTTGCCTGTCTGTGCTGTCATGCAAGTGTATAAATATTTCTCATGTGCATGCTGATGGTACGGTTTGTCCTTGAGTAATTGTCTGATAGTCCATTCATGTTTGTGGGCGTTCATGAGCTTGTGGATTGCAGGTAGGGAAGACACTTTTATGCAGGTGGACGATTAGGTTTTCACAAGTGTACACCTCCTAATTCAGTTGGCAGGATTCACCTTGTCATCTAGTTCATCTGATTTTTGTAGCCTTATATACAATGGGCAACTTCTGGATAGGTTGGATGCAGGATGCTTGCACAATATGACACAAATCCATTAAACTAGTTTTAGGGTGTGTTTGGTAATGTATAAAACTTTTGATGAAAAGTTGTAGAGATGAAAAGTTGTCAAATGATGTGATATGATAGGGGTAATGATGAGGAATAAATAGGATAAAGTTGAAATAGATAGGTTTGTTTTATTGGTAGTTGTGTAGAAATGATTGAAAAATAGGATAGTTGTATAGAAAAATGTGAAGAAATGATTAAAAAATAGGGTAGTTGTGGAGAGTGAAAAGTTTTAGATTGAAAAGTTTTAATTTGACAACTTTTTGTTGTTAACAAACACACCCTTAACCTAGATTCTTATCTCAGCGCCTGTTTGGGGTGGTGATCCTGCTTAGCATATTTATATTTCTTTGCACTCCATTTGGGCAGTCAATAACACAATCACCATAGAAAGTTGGTTTTTGTGTAGTACCAATAATTGTTATATGTTGTATGATCCAAAAAAAAATGTTATATGTCGGAGACGAAGACAGATTTTTATTCAGGGGTTGAAGTCTTCATTGTGTTAGAGTTATTACTCATGCTTCAGTATCATTTCGTGTAATGGTCTGATTGGTGATTAAACTCATGTTGACTGGTAGTCCTGTTGAATTTTCTAAAACTAGCCACTTGTTATCTTTGGGTGTTTCTGTGGCCTCTGCACACAGGCATCCGTTTATTGCTTTTATGAGGATTGTACCTCACAATAGCGGATTATTTTCTGGTCAGAAGTGTCCTCTGAATATTCTGTTCTTCTGTCAGTTTCGGTATCTTCCAATATGAACAGAAAACAGGAGATTTATACAAGATAATGATCCATACACCCAGTTGTCAGTTGTTACTTAGCTAAGTAACAACTTTGTGCATCACATATATTTTTATATTTTTTGCCAATTTCAGATATTGATATTTTTTATTTTTTACAAAATTTCAAAAATAAAAAAAATTATCCGCTTGTGAAAATGGTAAAATTTTTTATTTTTGAAATTTTATAAAAAAATACAGGAGTTCAAAACTGGTAAATTTTGATATATGAACTAAAATGTGGGCCCACAGAAAATTAAAAAATATAAAATACATGAGGTTGTTATTATCATTATCCATCATCCTTTTGTGAAATTGGAAAACACTGGCTTATATTGTTTATGTTGTGATAATCTTTCTTATTTCTAATCAATGGGCATTGTGTTGCATTACATTACTTATCCTCAAAATCTTGAGCTTTGGTTTGAAAACCATCTCTTGCTGGTTTTTCTCTAGTCTTTCACAGCTCAAATTTTGGTGCATTGATCTGAATGATCAATTGCCCTGAGCCTTTTCCAATTCTAGATTTCAACTTAGCTACTAGGTGGAAACACAAAGATAAGGAAAATAGGAAAGGAAAAGCTGCTAACATTCTGAGATTTACTTGAATGATAAATGAAATCATCAGCTTTCCCCAGCCCAGAATTTCTTGGCCATGCATGCTGATTTCTGAATTCTGATGCTGTCAAGTCAAGAAATAATTCCAATGGTTCCCAGTCCATATGTATGTATGTGTAGTATTTGTAATTGACTAGTTTAGTTCCAAAGAATCTGATATCTGGCTGCCGTTTAGTGCCCTGAAATGATTTGTTATTGTTGCTTCTATTTTCTTCCATGCATATGATTTGTTCATTAATAGAAAACCTAATTATAATGTCTTTCTTGTTGTTTGCTCTCTAATTTTTGAAACTATCTGTTTACAAATCATGGTATCTTGATTGAGATTGCTTTCTGTCCACTTTGAAGTTCTCTTTTTGAGAAAACCTTGATGACAGGCCCTTAATAATTCATTCATTATGCTACCAGATTAAGATCCCTCATGGAAATGTGCATTTTGATCCCTGGAAGTTCTCCTCTACATCATGATAGTGGTGGTAGGATGAAGAAACATGTAAGTTTGCCTGCATTCTTCTACTATTTTTGTGAATTTTTATGCTTGAGAAAAGTTGCCGTGAAAGATGTATTGATTCATTTTTTACACTTAAATTTTTTATTGGTATTTTGACACCCACACCTATTAATTGATGCACGATCTTCATGTCATCTTTATCTTCCTAGAACTATTTACTGTGAGATGCATGAAAATCTTGTTTTGCCTATGATTGGAAGTTGTAACTTCTGATATTCTATTGGTTTGAAATTTGAAGCATATTCAAAATTTATGCAGTGTTTTTGCTTATTCAAGAAGTAATATCATATTCCGTCAAAAAAAAAAAAGTAATATCATAAACATGAGGTCAATGTTGAGTTCTTCCAATTGAAGCAAGAAACTCACAGAACTTGACTATCAGTTGACATCAAAGGAAGTGATTCTAGCATATTACACCAGTGAATCCTCCTCGGATAAACAAAACATTATTGACATTGCAACTAATTTTGAAATGGCAATAACCTTCACCAAGGCAAAAAACTAGTCAAATGCCAACAATAAACAACAATACCACACCAAACAGACTAAAGCTATCAAATTCAAGTGCTGAGCATTGACTAAGCAAACCCAAATAATATTGAATGAAGTCAGATTTTACCATTTAGATCTTAGAATACAATCTGCATAAAACCGTTTCTGTTCTATTTTGGGCATTGCTGCATAGTAACATATGGTCCTTGATTATCAATCATGCAATTCTGGTGTTTTATTTGATTTGTTACCATTATTTTTACATTCAATATTAGGCTAATTGTTATCAACGTTTAGCAAATGGATAAATCCAATTGGCATATATAAAAAACAATTTATGAGAAATGTGTAGGGTGTCAAAATTGTTTCTGGTCCCAGAATGGAAGACTTTGTAAATAATGAGAGAGGTGAATCTGCTTGTCCAACGCATTTTTGAGTTCAGTGGAGAAGGCTGCAGAAGTTGGTTTATGGAAGATGAAAAAAGTCTATGGGGGGTAGATAGTGGGGCGGAATGGTGAATACTATTATTAAGTTCTCCTGTTTCTCCACCTTCCCTATCTTTTATTTTTCTGTTTGTTTTTGTTTTTGCTTTTGCTCTTGTTTGCTTATTTCTTCTTTTTTTTTGGTTTCTGGCATTCCCTCCATCCATCTGATTTAATGACTCAACATGTGTTTCATTATTATCTTCGTCATACATTATTCTTCTGCATGTATGAAGATATAATGTGTGTACATTAATTAGTTGTTATTATTATTATTTTTTGAAACATAGGCTAAGCTTTGGCTAGCTTCCTGGAAATGCTCTGAAGAGTTCTTTTCTTATCAAGTGCAGCAACGAGATCCTCTTAAAATTGGGTTAGTTTTGAATTCATTGCCATTGGCTCATTTCTGTTGTAGACTGTCATTTCTTCAGTTGGCGTTGGCATCATATATGTTTATTTGGATTTAGAAGTACATGTTGTTAAAATTGCAGGTTTCCAAATGTGTGGGCATTACGTCTAGTGCGCCAGCTGTTGCAGTGGCATCCTGTAAGCCCTCAGGCCTGTTCTGTTTAATGCTATTTTTGCTGTACTTTCTAATTTATTTTTGGCGTCTGCAGGAGGATCGCATTAGTGTTGATGATGCCCTTCGGCATCCCTATTTTCAACATCCTCAAGCATGATGGCACTTGGGAAGGTCAAATTTGCTAAAGATCTTGTTTGGGGGATAGGGAAAAGAGGTAGGAAAAAAGGAGCATATTGAAGTGAGGACCAAATAAAGGAAATGATGTGAATAGTTATTATAAGAAAGAATGAAGAAAAAAGATTGGAAACATAGTCAATAATGAGGGAAAATAGTAGTATTGGGTAGCTATGATGTCAGATCGCAATAAATTTACTCTTCCTCACTGATGATCACATTTGTACTAACATGTTGCAATTTTTTTTCTTTATAAAAAAAAAAAGATCTTTTTGTAAATATGTTAACAGACAAGAAACCAGATCAACGGCTTTGCTTTTGAAAAACATGTTTCACCCACCATTCTTGTCTATTATTCTTTTATGGGGTGATTGAGCGAAATCACATGTGGGCGTCTGCAGGATTTAAATTTCTGGTGTATCCAGATGCTTATACAAAATTGCAATGCCCTCATTCTTGTGGCGAGCAGCAGCTGGGTACGCTTATAAATTATAACACAAGTTTTTCCATTAGTTAGGGAATTGCTTTAGTTGGAATTGCTTGGATATTTCTTTTTCCTGAATATATTGTTTAACATGTACTGTCCATTACGATCTCTTTTTCCTTTTCTCCCCATCACTAGCTATATAGACTGTCTGCATTTATTTGTCCGCCGTTTTGTTTTGATTTAATTTTTACCCTATAACTGTAGCTTTTGTAAATGCGTTTGCACGGACACTCTTACCGTTAATTGCTCATGTGGTAAATGTAAATAGCATTTTATACTGTTGAAAGCAATTAAAATATAATTTGCAATAAGATCGACTTTAGCATCGTGGGGATTAAGTTGAATTGGATGTACATAACGGATGAAGGATGGGAAAAGTTCAAAAATTTCCTATTCCTAGCAATGACTCTTTCATATGTTCGCGTTTAATTAACAATCTAATATGAATGTAATGTTTGTTGAGATGTATGTAAATATAACCATAAAAAAAAATCTAATATGAATCAATTATCAAGATTGAAGCCTTCTTTTTTTCCGAATAAAGATTAATGCCTTTTGAGTCTGCGTATTGGATGGTGGTTTTAATATTGACTGACTATGGACGTGCAAATCTGCTGATAGGTTTTATTCTACTAATAATTTTGGATTTTGAAAGCGACGATGATTACTGAAAAATGTTGGATTTCTAAGATGATGACGAACTTATATATACTCGTCGGAAGTATATTAAGATATTATGGATCTTTCCAAAGCATTAGGTGCTTAAGTCGACGTGGAGGATAACAATTAAAATGCTTAGTTGTTAGATGATGATGAACTTGTGTACTTGTGAGAAATATATTAAGCCATTTATTAGGGATCTTTCCAAAACATTAGGTGCTTAAGTCGAGGGTGAGTATAACAATAAAAACATTAGTTGCTTGATTCGAGGGGAAGGATTCGCCTCTTCCCAATTTGGATGGGGATGAGTATGAAATAAAATTTCCTAACAGAAGAACGCTTTTTTTTTTTTTTTTTTTTTTTCTTTTAATTCTCCACAGTCGTCTTATCCAAGTCGAAACCTGCGCTAAGATATCGCGCATGGTTTTTGGTTTGACTACGAGCCTGTTTCTGCATAAGACTAAAGAGTACGCAGCCATAGACTGGTTTTGTCGGGTTTGGTACAACTGGGAGTTAAAAAATATATATATATTAAAAAATTAAAAAATCTGAGGTAGATAGAAAGCTGGAAGAGACTGTCAAAGCATGCTTTTAATTCCCAATTTTGACCATGTAATTTCTTGACCAGTTTGGCGGCATTCCTGCCTGAAAATCGCATGGTTTCTATCGCCGTTCCTTCAAATCTCAGCAACTTTTTCAAATCCGGACAGTCACAGCGCACCCTTCTCCAGTCACCACCACGTCAAATCCTATAAATCTCGCGGCGCTTATCATTATCAGGGAAGCCTTGCCGCTAGTCGCTAGATATTTTTCTTTAGTAATCTTTTGCTAACAAACTTTTAGGTTGGGTCATCGCTGGGGCGATCAAGCGGCTGATAAGAATGTATATGAATTATTAGAGTAGGAAAGTTTAGGCGTTCAAATTTGGGTGGAGGCAGTGATCTCATTCTTCCTCTTCTAAGGTACACCTCTGTTGGGCGTTAATCATCTAACATACGTGACTTGACTTAAAAAAAAAAACAAACAAACAAACTTGAGGGGGAAGTGGCTTACCACCTCTTCTGCACAATTTTTTTTTAAAAATATTTTAATATTTTAATTATTTAACTATCATAATTTTATTTTATCATTATATTTCAAATAAGTTTTCACACAATTGCCTACCTATTCTCATTTTAATTTTTTTATTGATATGTATTTACATTTATCTTAATTCATATTACAGTTAACTCTAGAGACATTCCTATAATTTTTTCTGAATGCTCGTGTCAATGTAACGTTGGAGACACATGCTTCACCACATTAATTGAGAGACAATATTCCCATTTATAATATAAGAGATAGTTCCCATTTATAATAAAGGGAGATCATGTTCCGCGCCTGGATCAAATCTAGATAAGCTAACAAACACGCAGGGATGAGCAGTGTTGGGCTTATTTCTATTTTGGGCGTGTTCGTTTTTTTTTTTTAAAAAAATTAATCTGAAACTTTTTATTCCTTATGATTACCATATTTTATAATTATTTTTCCCATCTTTCTGTAAAACTATCATATTTTTTAAAAAAATTTATACAATTATTCATACGACTAAATATTTGTTTTAATTTTATTCTCTTTATATATTATCATTACCCTTATTATATCACATCATTTTTTATAAATTTAACAACTTTTATCATATAAACTTTTCGTCCAAAAATTTGATTACTTCTTAAATACTTCCTTAGACTTTTTAAAAATACATCCTTTCTCACATTTCCACTTATTTTATAATCATGTTGCCACCATCAACATGGCATCATCATCTATCTAACCGTTAATATTATAGATGCTGATACAGTGTACTCGGTGTTTTAACCTATTTTTTTTTTAATTTTTTTGAAATTTTTTTATACAACTGTTAATATAAATGTATTGACCATGTGTACCAATTTTTACTATTTTTAGATTTTTTATTTTTAAAAATCAGTGGCATTTTAATAATTTTAAATTACCTAAAATGCCACTAATTTTTAAAAATCAAAAATAAAATATTTAAAATACTCCAAAAATAGTAAAATTGATACATATTTTAAATACACTTAAATTAATAATTATAAAAAAAATAAAAAAAAATAAGTTAAAATGCACGTGGGTGCACTGAGGTGCATTTAGCCTCAACCGCCAAATGCACCTCAACCCAACCCCCATATTGCTCGCATTGGCTTCGTTTGGCCAACATTACTTTTCTTTTTTCTTTTTAAAACAAACGTGGCTCCTTTTGCAAGTTACACGTGCAGCCTTTATCCATGCTGGAGCACTTGCACATACTCCTGGCATTGATACATGCAATCTCACCCAAGAACTTTAACTAACTTATTAATTAAAATTATTATTTTCGTTTTCTTTTATTTTTTTATTAAAAAAACCTCATTTTTTTTTTCCCGAGAATCCAACAGAAAAGGGAAAGATCGGCATTTGAGGCATCATTACTCAGCCGGAGTACCAATATCCCTGCATTTAAAAAAGCAGAACTACAGACCAAGGTGCCCATTGTATCCAATGAGATATGGCCAAGCACCATGCCCCCATGTGGGCCCCACCTCGATCCGATCGCCTCACGCCATGAAACTTCCGGAACTTTCTTCTCCAACCTTCCCAGGAAATTATAAAATATTGGAAATGAAATAAGTGGGATTTATCTAAAAGCTTATTAGTGTTCTAGAACGTTCTACCGGGAACCTCTTCCTCCTACTATTTAAACTCCAACGGCCCTCATCCGTCAACCTTTCCTATTGTGGCACTGGGCGTACCCCGCCATCGAATTCCATCCCAAAAGGGGAAATAAATAGCTTTTTCTTCACTGTTTTTATCTTTCCTTTCTCCTCGTGAGTTTTCGTCTGTTCATCTTTCCCGTCTACGAATTGATATGCACGGCATTTAACATTTCTGCTCTGTTTCTTGCCGTTTCTTGGTGTTTACGTCATTACCGAATTTCTTAAAATTCTGTCTTCTTCTTTTCATCTTGTTTCTTATGCCTTCTTGGTTTGGACTAACTCCCATTTGCCTTTTCTTTTCAGCAGAAGAAAATTATTCCATCGTTGCCCTGTTTGGAATTGGTCTTTTCAACTTTTCTTCAGCCAACTATTTGTCTGTGAAGTTTTCTCTTGCATTTCCAATCACGGAATGGAGAACGTGATTCACCGTATAATTTCTCAGAGCCCTGTTAAACCCATCAATGATCACGTCTGAACTCGTTCCGTTTTTCGCCGCAAACAGTCAATTTTGTGGAGAAATATCTCACCTTCTGTTCTCTTGTATAAAGTTCACCTAACTATTTACTACTAGTGGCATCGGATTCTCCTCTTTTCCATCAAAGCACTTCACAATCCAGTAGTTCCTACTCCATTATTATCCGCGAGTTTCAATTTTGACATCGAATTCGGAAAAAATAAACTGTTCTGCTTTCGCAGACATGAATCCGCCTAATCCAGTGAAGGAGGAGCATACGGGAGGAAGTTGTTCGTCTTACTGGGGGAATGCTTTTGGTTCGATTGCTCCTCCACGGCCAATCGAAGATCTGCATGAAGTCGGGCCTCCTCCATTCCTGACCAAGACTTTCGACATGGTGGATAACCCCAGCACTGATCAGGTGGTGTCTTGGAGCAGGGAAGGCAATAGCTTCATCATTTGGGACCCCCACACCTTCTCCATGAATCTCCTCCCAAGGCACTTCAAGCACAACAATTTCTCTAGCTTTGTCAGGCAGCTCAACACATATGTAAGTATTCCTCGAACCAGTTTTTATAGTTTGCTCCTTGATTTCAGGTGCATAGGTAGGGAAAGATTTCGAAAAGAGGAAATACAAGATCAAGAAGATGAATGAAGAATATGAAGCAAGAACTAGTAGGATCCATCTTTGCTTTTTGCTCATTCATTTCAGCTGTGAATTTCAGAGGTGGTTTTCTGTTTCTGTCTTTTTTTCTGTCTTAGCTTTGCTATGACGGATGATCGTGCGCTTGAGTTCCTCTTTCAGCACTACAAAGTTCTAAGAGGCTCTTTTAGATCTTTTCGGGAGTTCTCTATTTCCTGAAGGAATGATTTTAGCGGCAGACAATTATTTCGAACGTACATTGCTTGATTCTTTTGAGTTTTTTCGTAAACGTCATTGCGGTCGTTTAGATTTCAGATGTGTCATGTTGTTGGTGTGGTTGTTGATGATGATGATGATGATGATGCTGGATCGGCTTTTGGGGTTTTTGCGAAGGTTTTGCGTTTTAGTGCAGGGTTGCAGGCTTTCTCAGTTTCCACAAGTGTCTGTCTCTGTAGCGGACACTTTTTTTTTAATTATTTTTTTTTAAAAAAAAAATTCAGAAGCCACTTCGTTTTCCCCTTTTGGAATTCTCATTTTTCTTTTTGGGAGACAATAGATTTTGAACCTAACCAGAACCCATCCCATTCCCTTCGCGTGCTCTCTCTCTCTCTCTCTCTCTCTCTCTCTCTCTCTCTCTCAAGCATTTTTTTTAAGCATAAGGGAGTTTCAAATCTGTCCTCTTTTTCTCACGATTGCCATTTTTAACAATTTCTTTCTTGAGAGAATTTGTAACTTAGCCTCTCTGAATGTCTGTCGTGAGTTTGCGAGAATCATAACACTAAAGATCAGGAGGATTTGTTTTTTTCCCTTAAATCTTTCAGGGTTTCAGAAAGGTGGATCCAGACCGATGGGAGTTTCTAAATGAGGCGTTCCTGAGAGGGAAGAGGCACCAATTGAAGAACATAAAGAGAAGAAAGCCACCTTCTTCTCAACCCTCTATCCAACAGCAAGTTGTTGGCCCGTATCTTGAGGTTGGGGGTTTCGGACTAGAGCACGAAATTGATCGCCTGAGGCGAGATAAGAGTGTTCTAATGATGGAATTGGTCAAGCTACGACAGCAGCAACAGAACACCAGAGCCCAACTACATGCCATGGAGATGAGGCTCCAAGGAACAGAACAGAAACAGCAGCAGATGATGGCTTTCTTGGCTAGAGCAATGCAGAACCCCACCTTCGTCCAACAGCTGATACAACACAAGGAGAAGAGGAAGGAGCTCGAGGATGCTATGACCAAGAAAAGGAGGCGGCTAATTGATCATGGGCCTAGCAGCAGTGTCGGCGAGCTGAGTCGTAGCCATGACCAGGAAGCACAGGCCAAGATTAATGGTTTGAATTTGGAAGAGCTTTCTGGGTTTGAAGTGTCAGAGTTGGAGGCTCTTGCACTAGAGATGCAAGGCCTAAAGAAAACTACAAAAGATAAATCAGAGGAAGAAGAAAATGATGATAATGAAGAAGAAGAAGAAGATGAAGAAGAAGAGGAAGAGGATGATGATGATGAAGAAGAAGAGGATGAGAATGAAGATAAAGAATTGAATGATGAATTTTGGGATGAATTACTTACTGAGACTCTTGGACAAGATGACAAAGGAGGAAAAGATGAGTATGTGAATGCCTTGAGTGAGAGACTGGAGTCCCTGGGTTATAGTCCAAAATAGACCGAGAATGTCCAGACCTTTTTTCTCCGTCCATTAGATGGAGAAGCCAAGTTTCCTACCAATCGAAGAAGAACTTCTAGGGATCGGTCTTCCTGAGCAGTTAGTTTAGGTTCTGTCTAGAAATAATTTCTGTTGGTTTTATTTCTCTGACATAGGTTGTACAGTTTTAGGAAGCTCCAAGCTGGATATGGTTAGTCTCGCCTCGATGGGTAAAGATCCTGAGACTCCTTTCCTGTTCTATACCTTTTTTCCTCCTTTTGTTCTTCAGATCTCTGTTGTTGTTTCTACATGATTAGAATGCCAGAAGCATGTAACTTCTCTGCCAGAAGTCTGTTATGTTTTATCAGCAGAAAATCTTTTTTGCTTTCAGTTCTGCTTTCCTGAATTTCTCGCTTTCATGATTGCACTTGGTAACAATTTCACTTTGGTATGAAGCATTTTAACAGAAGATGTTAAAACCATATTGATTCAGTAGTAAGGCGAATTAGCAGGCACCTAACGACGGACTCTATTTTTCTTTATTGGGTTCTTCTCAAGCAAGACTAAAGAGATTTTCAGGCCGGCCTGTTAGGAATGTTTAGATGGGGGAAAAAAAAATGTAGAGGGAAGAATAATGTCAAAAATAAATAAATAAAGAGAGAGAGGGGATGAGGATTAAAATAATATATTTTCCTGATAACATTTCAAATCGATATCTTGAACATATATATATATATATATATATATGAGAACCGATCCTGTGCAGTCGGACTGCACCATACCGCTGTAAAATGGACCACACACATATTAGATTGTAATGAAACTTTATACACTCATTTATCCATATATAAATCATACTTTAGACGGTTTAGATGTTGAAAAAACCACTTTAAACTCGATATTTACATTAAACTATTTTATTACGTTGATTTTGCACAATTTTAAGATGGAGACTACACACATGTTGGATTTAGATGAAAATTGATATGGTAATAAAGTGAACAATTCTAAATATAATGGGTGGGGTGGATTTATGGGAAATGATTAGGTGGGGCCCACAGTGCATGGACTGCACGGTGCAGTCGCATGCACTGGATCATTTCCCTATATATATATATATATATATATATATTTTTTTTTTTTTTTTTTCTTTGCTTTTTGGGTTTCTTGAGTAGATGAAAGTCATGAGGCTTGAGAGCACAGACTTTCATCGGATGCTCGTATACACCTATTTTTTTATTTTTAAAAAAAAACTTTTTCATGAAAATTATCCAAAATGTCACTGTTTTTTTAAAATCCGAAATAAATATCTAAAAATCTTCAAAAATAGTAAATTTATACATACATTAAATACACTTGGACTGACAATTGCATGAAAAAATTTTGAAAAAAAATTTAAAAAATAGGTATATGCGCCCGGGAGCATGCGGGAGCATACGATGAATGTCCTGAGAGCACTGGAGAGCAGGGATAAACGATAATAATGATGTCACCAATCAAAAATAATAATAATAATGTCATCTACACTCTTTTCGTCATTCCATAGGTGGAGCTTGGAGACGCTCTATTTGTGTCCTACATACCAACATGATCTGATCCATTCCTATCTAATAGGACATACAAGTCCATTATGATTCTTATACTTCCAGCATCAGTTATATTTATTTTATCGAGAAGACGCATCTTTTTTGTTTTTTTCTTACTAATAAGAACATGCACCTTGGTGAGACGGAAATAAAACACTTCCAGCTTGTATTTTCTGTATCATTTGAAACCATTTCACTTCCCTCGTATATTATGTGTCAATGGGTATTTACTATTTATTCAGTGCAATCGGTTGATTTATATTTTCAGAGATTAATAGATTTGATCTAGTGTTTATCTCTGAGTATTTGTTCCACAATCGTATGTTTCTAAATAATCTGCATAAAATTTTCATTATTCCTTGTTGCAATTCCTATTACTACTATTATTATTTGTGCATGTTTATTAGAGAATTAATATAAGAAAGTGATTCATACAACCCGATTGCATGGATTGGTTTAGGATTTGGATGACTTTAGATTAAGAGTGTGTTTTTTTAATTATTGATATTTATACATTATAACAACTGATGTTACAATAAGACATATTTACAACCCTCACACTATAGAGAGTTTGTTTTGTAAATCCATATGACAATAGCCTAGTTTGAACTTGGGTGGCATGAGATTTTGCTAATGCCTAGGACCAATTGTGCAGCCGGTAGCAAGTAAATTAAGGGTATGTTTAGTAACATAACAAGCTTTAAAAAACACTTATTATTTGTACGTACATCTTTTGATATGATTTTTTTAATGAAATGATATGATTTAACATCTTAATTTACTTTATGTTTATATTTCAATTATTTTTTGTGTGTTTCTATACAAGTACTTATCCATTTTATCTTTGTTTTTTAACTTCTAATCAATATTTCTATCATGTTGCAGTCACTCGCTTTTGAAAAATCTTAAAATTTTCCTTTTTTGAACCCTTACCAAACAAGCCATCATGTCTAGTTTATGAAACTAATCTCGAATTTAATGGGTTGAAATGTGCTTGGAAAATTAATCACCCATAAAAAAATAGGCAAAAGAGAAGATACCAAATTCATTTTGTTAATATCTTTCATCTAAATTAATAATTTTCTAGGATAATTTACAAGTATATTCACTTAATTTGACCATAATTGCAAATACATGTACGTAGTTTCAGAAATTGTATATAATTTCTATGTAATTTGACTATAATTGCAAATATACTTATGTTGTTATGAAGTCGTTACTGCAACATCATTACATATACATATATATTTATAAAGGTGTGCAATTTTGGTTCTCCAATTGTTGGCATGCATTATTACCGCAACGGTGTAGTAACAGCACCATAATAGCATAAATATATTTTCAATTTTGGTCAAACAATATGAGAGTTATTTCAATATATGAAACTATGTGGGTATTTACAATTATAGTCAAGTGGGTGTATTTGCAAACCACTCAATTTTCTATTCATGAGTCTATAAAGTTCAACAATGTATAAGATTCATATCCTCCATGCCATATACATTGTTTCTTAATTTTCTTTTTTAATGGTATCAACATATGGTGTCCTATTTCTTTTACATAAGATTCATGTCATGTATATGTTTAAAATGATGTTCTATTTTTGTGGATCACAAGTCAATTCATAATTAAAAAAAATAAACATTATGCAACTTATTTTAGCTAAACTTAGCAGATGTTAGCCAACTTAGTATATTTGTCACCCTAGTTAATTATATAATAATTAATTAAGTAGATTTCAAATATATCCACAAGTTTTACTTTCTAAAATTTTAGATATAATCATTTAGAAATTCCAAATATATTTTTTCCAATATTTTATTTATACTCACATTATTAAAGATCTATTAAATGGACCAAGCCATAGTTATAATTTTATAAATAAAAGTTTACATTTTAATGAATTCTTAGTACTTTTTCTCATGTATTTTCGTAATTATAAAATTATATATTATTTGAATGTGAATTTTTAACTTTAAACAAACCATCTTAAGTTTTATTAAGGTTTGTGCATATTTGTCATTGCGCAGAGAGACAATGGCATCTTTAATAGATTATAAACTGTGTGGGTGTAAATAGAATTTTGGATAAAATATGTGTATATATTTGAAAATTTTGAAATATCATGAATACATTTAGAATTATAAGCAAAATTTGTAAATATATTTGGAATTTACTCTAGTTATTATAGCTGAATATTATTAGCTTTCAGCAGCTATCATATCATGAATATTAAGAAAAAATCATCTTTTCAATGATAGCTACAAAAATAATTGTTAAAGCCTTTGATGACTGACTTATCACCACATTATCGTACCATGAAAATTCATTTTCTATGGTTTTTTATTTCTTCTAAATATGAGCTACGAATATGTGATGATATAATAACACAAATTAGACGATTAACTAAAGAGTTCTGAAGTCCCTTTCCACGAAGAGATTATGATGATCGTATCCAAATTCATTATACATACAAAAGGAGATCACGTGCGAAAGGAAATCCAGAAATTTGTCACATGAAAGTATTAATGCGAGGGCTTATTAAAGGATTCCATGTGAAAAGTACATCCACGCATTCAATTTTATAGACTTTCTTGTGAATTCAGGTGACTTTTCGCAACCGAGAAGTGTGAGACGGTAAAATTTGGTGCAGACGTTTTTCAAAAGACAATTTAACAACCAAATAATCTTGTTTTTTAAATTTTATTCTCATATTCCAATCATTTTTCTTTTTAACTACCTTATTCATACCAATTTAGTCCTATTATTTTATATTAATTACATGATTTCTACGATAAAAAATCACACAATTTTAAAAATATTTCCTTTCTTGCTTTTACTTTGTCCCAAGATTCTACTAACTTTTCAATCTCCTAACGTAAATTTAAGTTACAATAACATATCCTACAATTTGAAATTATTTTTCTAGAATTTTAAAAGAAGAAAAGCGAAAATCTAGTTATAAAAAGATAATTTGCTATGAAAAATACAAACGATAAGGAAAGAATTTTAAATGAAATTTCATTCTATAAAACCATGAATTTTCAACGCCTGATTATTTGATAATATACCATAAATTTTCTTTTTAATTATTGTTTATTTTTAATTATTAATTCACTTATCACATCACATCAAAAAAACTATTAATTCACTTATATTTTAATTACATTATTTCGTGGTTGATTTCATTTTAGTTTACTTTCCGTCGACCAAACAAGCCCATTGTTAACCAAAAAAAAAAAATCTTCATGTAATTAATGCTATTAGGCCCTGATACAATGCATGGGGGTTGCTTTAACCCATTTTTTATTTTTTGAAAATTTTTATACAACTATAATCTAAGTATATTTAACATATTATCAAGTTTTACCATTCTTGAATATTTTTAGATTTTTATTTTTGAACATCAGTGATATTTTAGTGATTTTCAAAAAATAAAAAATATTTAAAAATGATAAAACTTGGTACACATGTTAAATACATTTAGATTAACTGTTGTTAAAAAAAATTTAAACAATTTTAAAAATGAGACAATCAGAAGATTTTCAAAGGTCACTGATTTTCAAAGATCAGTGGCATGAGTAGACAAAAAGAAGACCAAGTAGTAGCAAAGACCCCCAATGAAGAAGATTCGCAAAGGTCTTCTTTTCTTTCCTTTCCCTTTCTTTATTTTCCAATTTGGGATATGTTTTGCATTTGGCTTTCACCTCTCGAATTACATAGAGAAATCAAGTTTGTTGAATTGACATTGCGGCATTATCTTTGTGGAAGAGATGGATTGCGAGAATGACAATGTCGGGCCCGTGTAATGGATTGTAGTTAGATGGCAGTGAGATGAATTGATGAATTATAATGAATTGTAATTGCGTCTTTTGTAGCATATTTCAATTTAGGTTTTTGGTGGATTTTTGCATCGCTCAAATTAGATGGGTGGATGGACACGATGGCAAAATGGAGGGGGATAGTTGATTTAAAAATAGTACGGTGATTAACAAATATTTATCTTACCTAACTGACTCCATTTTCTATTTAAGTAAGGGACTATTATATTTTGGGTATATTTGATATTTAGGCATTATTTAATGGGTATATTTGAAAATTTTTATACTTAGTGGGTATATTTGAAATTAATTCTTTTCAAAATTTAAAATAAAATATTAAAAACAATTAAAAAATATAAATATATATAGAACTTTTACGCTTTATCCACATATAAACTTCAAACACAGTAAAACAAATATTTTAAACAAAAAAAGCACCTCCAAAAATATTATATCTGACTCCCCTTACTCAAGTGCCAAGAAAAGGGGCAGGCGACATCTGTCGCGACATTGCGCCCACAAATAAGCCCACGCCCGAGTCCCGACCGCGGACTCCAGCAACGCCAGTAGCAGAGCTTTGGAGTTCGGAGGATCGAGGCGGTGAAGCCACACGTCCGCTCTCAAAGAGTCAAGAGGAGACGTGATCACGAGCCAGATGAGGAAAACCTATAGCGTCTGTACGTGTGTAAAAAGGCCTCCATCGGCAGCTGTCGGAGAATAATAAGACCATGCCACCTGGTCTTCGCCGAGGCTCCAGGTGGCGACTTACCTACGAAAGCCCACCTGCTAAGTCAAGCAAACATAAAAATTTATTAGTATCTCATAATTCCTTCCAAGCTACTTTTTGGCCTGAACACGACACTGATTGCATATATCGCATATGTCAACCCCCAGCCTGCAAAATTCCCGACGTGCCGTCCATCACGGGCAAGATATTTTCACTGGATGGCGTCCTACTGCCTATAGCGCGAGCCAACTGACATCGGAGCTGTTGGCAAGCTCCCATTGGATGATGCAGCACCGGAGCAGCAGCCTACTCCTTCTCCCGCCACCAGCACCCCTCGACCAGCTCCCACCTGGCTCGCTTCTTTGCGCCTGTCTCAAACACCCCGACATCTTCCTCGTTCTTTCTAGATTAGCTGCGCCACGCACTCACTGCACACGTGGCTGCCTCTTCTTCCTAGGCGTGGCGCTTCCTCTGTCCGACACGTATGAAACAACAGCAAAGCCGCCACTTGTTTCAGTACATGCATCGGCAGTTTTTTATAACTGCAAGTGGGCATATCGTACATAATGCATGCAGTTTGGCCTCTCGGAAAATCAGAAAAAATCTAGAACGCACCAAACATCTCTCGACGGTTGTCAATCATCCAGGTAGGCCCATCTCGATTGTCCCTCCCACGAGCAGTGATCAGATCTTCTAAACTTCCCCTTCCCCAACACTTCAACAAAAAAAAATTCCAAAGTGAAAAATATCTGCAATATATTATACATTAATGGGAGAAGCAAATGTCCGCGGCGAAGTATTGTTCTAGAACTTTCGAGCGCTACTTATACATTTCCATCTTCTCTGTCTGTGCATTCTCACTTGCTAAGCTAGTTTCGTATATCTTACAGTCATTGCTTCCTTAGGAACGAAGAACTTGGGTAGGTTTCAGCTGCATTAGTCCATATTTTCATTGAAGGCTCCTAAGTTCGATCTCGTCGATGGATCCAAGTCAGCAGCCGCTGCAGCTGAAGGAGGAATTTATTGGAGAGGGAAGTTCGTCGTCGTCGGCGTCGTCTTATTGGAGTAATGTTGATATTGCTGCTGCTGCTGCTACGTTGGTTGCGTCTCCTCCGCAGCCATTGGACTGCTTGCATGAAGTGGGGCCGCCGCCGTTCCTGACCAAGACGTTCGACATCGTGGACGACCCAAGCACTGATCAGGTGGTTTCTTGGAGCAGGGGTGGCGACAGCTTCGTAGTCTGGAGCCCCGACACCTTCTCCATGCATCTTCTGCCAAGGCACTTCAAGCACAACAATTTCTCTAGCTTTCTCAGGCAGCTCAATACATATGTGAGTACTTTCTATCAATCCATCAATCGATCGCCATTTGTTCTTGATTTTCAGGTCTGTAGGCTGGAAAAAAGATACATTCCAAGGAATGATTACCAAACCAAGATGAAGGAGATGAATAAAGGACATGGAAGAATCAGACAATAGGATTCTTCTTCACTTTCAATTATATGTGAATTTCAGGTCACTCGTACTGGCTCTTATTTGTTCTCCGACTCTTCTCTTAATTTGGCTAATTTGCTCCTCATCCTTTAATTTCTTGGCTTTTGAGATATCTGGACTAAAACTTCTAACATTCATAAATTCTCCAGCCATTTTGAGCTTAAGTATTTTTTGGGACAAACTCAGTGACAATAATTATTCGATCCCAATTTTCGTTTTTTCCCCATTCTCGGCTCTTTGGTTAAGAATGTTAATAAAGATGAAATGGATAACATTAATCATAAAAAATGCATAAAGGGATTAAGATTGGTTAATATCTCATTGTACTAAAGAAGAGAAAAACGGCGAGTTTTCCTCTCTTCCTCGAGTATTCGAACAGGTCATCAGTGAATGTCACTATGGATATAATGATAGGAATATTTCAAACGACACAGTCAGATATTTGATGTTTTGGAAGTAAAATTTCACAATTACTGCCCAACAATCATAATTACTTTAAAAGTTTTGCTAGATTGTATGAATATCGGTTCCGAGATTGTAGACCTTCGCCATCTTTCTTTGTATGTTCACAACTTCTTGAAAGAGACTGGATATTGACAATCTTTTTTAGTTGAGCTTCTATGTAACCCATGTCTTCATTATTTTAGTATTTTAGTATATGGTGATGATTGATAAAAAATTTATTTTATTTATTTATTTAATATCATTTATTTAGTTTTATTCAAATTAAAGATTGCATAAGACACATTTATTTTAAAATATACATATTTATATAAATTATAAAAAATATTAATATTTTATTCACGTGTGCATTAGAATGAAACAATGTTTATAAAATTATTTATCAATGTGAAAAAAATGTTTTAGATCATTTAGATGTTAAAAATATAATTTTAAAGTATCAACATATTACGTATTTTTAGACGGGGCCATGTATAATGTTATTAAATAACCAATGTTAAATAAATTGATAAAGTTAAGTTTTAATTAATCATCAAGGTGAGGTAAAATAAATAAAATTTTACTATAGTTATCGAGCTCTATGTGGTCAGACTCAATGTATCTGGCGGACAGATCCTTTTTTTATTTTTATGCATGGAATAGTCTCATGATCTATTATCCTGTGAAATTCATGTTCTCATTTTTTAATTTTTAAAAATTAGAATAAAATATTAGATAAATTTAAAAATTGATAAATTTAATAAGATAAAATATCTAAGTAAAATCCACATACACACATGTATATAAATTTAAAAGAAAAAAAATCCGTGGACTAAACAGATTAAGGCTCAATGCGTTTGTCCGCGTAAGTCAGAGCCCTTTCCTAAAATGGTCTTGATAGAAGTGAGAATTGTTTTCTTCTTGGATATTTTAGTCAGTGAGTGTGTAAGAATTAAGATGTGTATAGGTGGGAGGTCCAAAGTTGGAAGTTAGATTAAGTAGTTTGTCTTGTTCATTCCTCTTGTTAGTTGCCTAGTCATTATATCTGGGTAGCAAAATAATAATAATAGTAATAATAATATCAACTTCCATCAAGAAAATCATTGCTACATCATTCTTTAAGCACTTGTGTTGTTTGCAGTTATGTGACATTTAATTTTTGGGCATCTTAATTCTCATGATTTTGCTTTTTCTTCCTCCAGGGATTCAAAAAGGTGGATCCAGAGAGATGGGAGTTTGCAAATGAAGAATTCCTAATGGGGCAGAAGCATCGACTGAAGAATATAAAGAGGAGAAGGCCACCTTCCCAACTCCCTGTCCAACGGCAACCGGTGGGCACATGTCATGATTTTGGCGGGGTCGGTTTGGATGGGGAAATCCAGCGTCTACGGCGAGAGAAGAATGCTATGAGCTTGGAATTGATGAGGCTCAGACAGCATCAGCAGAACACTCGAGCCCAACTCCAAGCCATGGAAGTAAGGCTTCGAGGAGCAGAGCAAAAGCAGAAACAGATGATGACTTTCTTGGCGAGGGCGGTGCAAAATCCCACCTTCATTCAGCAGCTGATTCGACACAAGCAGAAGAGAAAGGAGCTCGAAGAAGAGTCGGCCAGCAAGAAAAGAAGATGGCCAATTGATCAAGGGCATGGAAGTAGTTCGAGTGGCGCCCATCACCAAGAACTTGAGGCGCGAAGTTCTGGTTTCAGACAGCTCTATGGTTTCGAAGTGTCAGAGCTTGAGACGCTGGCATTGGAAATCCAAGGAATAAGGAAAACTAAATCAGACATTGAGGAAGAGCAGCACGTTGGAGATCAAGATGACGATGAAGATAAAGATCTGAATGATGATGATTTCTGGGAGGAATTGCTACGCGAGCGCTTTGAAGAAACTATTGTGGAAGAAGAAGATGATGATGAAGATGTGAACGTTCTGACAGAGAAGCTTGGGTACTTGGGTTCTGGCCCCAATTAAAAGAAGCAGAATCCTAGAAAGAGAAACGGCTGTATATGCTTTGCACTCTTTCCCTCGCTTAAAGCTAACAGATACAACCTTTCTTCCTAAATTTCTGCAGAAATCAGAAATAGTTTTGTGTCCTGAACTGTAGCCATCCAGCATCCTGGGAAGCCCTTCAGGTGGGTGTCTTGGCATTTTTGGCAGTTCCTCCGGTTCTTGCATTCGGTAGTTTTAAATGTTTGTCTACTTTTAGCTCAGCTTCTTGTATTCCTAGAAGGAATTTCTTCCTTCTTTCCTTGCTTTCACTGTAATTTCAGTTCATCTGCTAAGAGCGGTAATTTATTTCCTTCTATTCACTTTTCTTTTTTGAGACACTTCTATTCACTTTTCCGAATTTAGTTGCAGAAAGAGATATGAGAACTTATCCTGCAATCCTTGGGGGGAATTTTTTGAGATAATATTTTAGTGGTCACGATGGTACTCTCTTAAATGAAAAATTTTAAATATATTTTGCAGGATCTTGATATCTTGATTAACAAAATTGTTTTACTAGTTCAACACGTATGTATATGTGTGTGGATGTACTTGCATGACTTTTATTTTTATTTTTATATGAACCTAGATACTTCTTTTTGTGTTAGTTTTTCTTATACATATTCATGTAATAGAAAATGCTTGGAATAAGAAAGGATGAAATAGTCACCTTCTTTACAAATAAAACTTTTAAAATTATAATATTATTTTTCTCAATTGGTTCATTACTATCTCTGTACATGGTTCCACCTATTTTCTTTACCTTTTCTATTAAAGCCAACCATTATTAAATAAGAGCAATTTTAAAAACTTTAAGAAACACGATATTTATTCTAATATGCATTTGCTTGGTAGGGTTAGGGAAGGTGTGGTTGGCTACAAATCAGATATACATAAATAATGTTATGAATGGTTATCTGGTTTATTAGCATCAACAATTTCAATCGGACTGTTAGCTAACAAGTGCATGCTTAAAAAGTAAAAACATATATATAATCATGCATAAATTAATAAAAATATTTAGGACTATTTATATATGCATTAGAATATAATACTATAATTGTTATCCACGTGGGAATGATATTTTAAATAGTTTAGATGAAAATTTTATATTTTTCAAAATGAATTATATATATATTTCTAATTAAGAATGTAGCTATAACATTATTAAAATTTTAGTTCATCGTATAATTAAATCACTTAACAAAAACTATTATGAATATGATATTGCGCTCTTAGCTAAACTGCTATGAATGTGCTCACACTACGATTTAAGTAGCTTTTTCTTTATTTGACCTTCTCGGATGGAGTACTTCTCCTCCTTCGATTGAATCGTGTTTTCTTTTCTGATGTTATTTAATGAAGATTTGATATTTTATTTTGAAAAATAGAATGAATGATTTGGATCCATGAAAGCTTTGAATCTAATGCGACCGGCAGGTAGCAAATTTGCTACATTTTCACGAGGACGTTTTATAACGGTAAAAATTGGAGCTGCTGTTATTTAATTTTGTGGCTGCTAATCAGATGGCGTGTCTTTTCAAGTGGAAGTAAACCTTCCAAAAACCACGAAGGAGAGAAAATGTTGAACAGCACAAAACCCGATCTCTCCTTGCCCAGTGCTCCTTGTCCAAGCGTGACCCAACCCCTGGAAATAATCCCTTGATCATCAGTGCATTTTCTCTCTAGAATATGAGGATATGGCCGCAAGCCCCAAGCTACTAGAACTTTCCATTATGGAACCTTATCTTCACGGCCTCACTAACACTAAAAGGACGTTTGACAATTGAGAAGTGGAGGATGGGATGGTAAATTATGGTATATATGTTCTCCTACAAATGATTTAACAATCCAATAATTCTATTTTTCCAACTTCACTCTTATATTGTAATTATTTTTTTCAACTATTATATTTATTCTAACGTTATCCTTATTATTTCATATCAATCAAACAATTTTCAAAATATATTTTTTTCACTCCCACCATATCCTAAAATTTAACCAAATTCTCAATTGTCAGACGTCTCCTAAAATTTTTAGAATGTGGAGTCGGTAAGAAGAGTAGAATTTCTTGGCTTCAACTAATAATTATTCATTTTAAGTCAGTCCGTTTACACAACTTAATATGGGGAACAGTCTTATGCACCCACGTGCACTTAGGCTCGGTGCATCTAGATGCATTTAATTCATTTTTTTATTTTTTAAAACTTATTACATACAACTGTTAATCTAATGTATTTAATATATGTGTCAATTTTTATAATTTTTGGAGATTTATAGATAATTTTTAAAATTTTTAAAAATCAATGATATTTTTAGTAATTTAATGTTAAATACGGTTATATTAACAATTGTGTAAAAAAATTAAAAAATGGTATTTGTACTTAAGTGCACTGAAGCTAAGTGTACTCAAGTGCATAGTGCATACGGTCGGGACCCATTTAATATTTGTTTAGAATGATATAAAGAGCTTTTGCATGTGTACATGCAAGATTTGACTGAAATTGAATGCTTAATCTTTATGTATGAGGTTCATTTGAAATTACGAAAGTACTTATAATCTCTAAAAATGACAAAAATACCTTGGTAAATAAATAAAATTAGAGAATACAAGAAAATATATTCAAAATGTCAAAAATAGTTTTTAAAAAATATTCCTCACATTAAATAGATTTATTATGTGAAATATTCTTTAAAAATAATTTATTTTTGTATTTTGAAAGCATTTTATTGAATTTATAATTGTATTTGGAAAATTATTTTTGACATGTAGATATGTTAATGCCTCTTAAAGTATTTATTTGTTGATAATAAATTTTAAATAAGTCTACCCGTATCAATGGACCTATTTAATATCTTGTTGTCAATCCTGACCCACACAATGAAAACGAACTAGTTTACGGATGAATGGAGAACTAGTGACTGCTTTCTAGCTAAACTAGAAGTGCAACTTTGGGAGTAAGTTTGGTTTGGAGTCCAATATATTTTTATCTTATTTTCAAAAAATATACTCTACCCTATTTTAGGTCAAGTTGATTCCAGTGTTGTTAAAACCGGACCGGACAAATGACCGGTTCATTTACATACGGTTCGGTCTAATATAACTAAACCGTGCGAACCGTAGAACCGGCGGTCGAACCGGATGTTGCGGTTGGACCGTATTAAACCGGTTTGATGGTTCAGCGCTGCATCGGTTCCTTTTCGTCCCGTCCTGTCGTCGACCACGCCGTTGAGGTCGAGATCGAGCCCCCAAATCGACGACGCAGTTCGTCCCATCCTGTCGCCTACCACAAGCCATCGAGGTCGAGAACTCGAGATCGAGATCGAGCCCCCAAATCGACGAGCCCCCTGCTGCGGTGCTGCTCGAAATCGACAAGCCCTCTGCTGCGATGCTGCCTGAAATCGACGAGCCTTCTGCTGCAGTGCTACCGAAAATGGACGACGACCAGCAGAGCTCCTTTCCTTTCCGGCGACAAGCAGATCAGCGACGTCCTATCGGCATTTAGCGACAAGCAGAGCAACGACGTCTCCATTTTCGGCGACGAGCAGAGATCCTTTCCATTTCTGGCAATGAGCAGAGCAGCTACGTATGATCAGTGTTCCGCAACCAGCAGAGCAACAACGCCTCCATTTTCGGTGACCAGCAGAGCAGCCACGTCCAATCGGCATTCGGCGACAAGCATAGCAGCGATATCTCCATTTCCGGCTACGAGCAGCGGACTCCTTTTCATTTCTAACGAGTCAACAACCAGCAAAACAGCGATGTTCGATCAGTGTTCAGTGAGCAGCAAAGCAGTGAACTCTCCATTTCCGGCGACAAGCAACGACCTCCTTCCCATTTTAGGCGACACTGACTGAGCAATGACATATAAACAGGTTTATGTTAGATGCCAGGGTTGCTGGCTTCTCTTTCAACAGTGGCCTTGAAATGAATGCCCCGGATTCGATTCACCAGCTGGTAAAATCCTGTGTGTTGTCGAGGGATAGATAGATAAAAAAGTTTTTAAGTGCAAGTTGAGTTTTAAAGATCAAATGAGCCTGCTATAGGTTGAATATTTAAGAGTGCTCAAAGATGCATTAATCGAAAGTCATGGTATAAAAACTAGCCCCACACTAGATTGACCACTGATCTTGCTTCTAAATTCTACCTGATCAAAAGACATAGCCTGTCCTCTACAATACCTGAACATTTTCAACTTAATTATTGGCAATATTTGTAGGCTTTGGATTTATTTAGGATTTATGAAAATATAATTTTATCAATATATTTATTTAAATTTTAAAAGTAATTTAATATTTATGACATCATAAATATGGCATGATGACGTCATCGGTTCGAACCGGTTTGCTTAACCGGTCGAACCGGTTCGAACCAGACCAGTTCCTTTACCGGTTCGATCACCGGTTCAGTTCTGACAACATTGGTTGATTCTAAACCTAGCTTACCTTATTTCTTAAAGTTTGTTTAATTCTGGTTCTAGTTTCAAATCAATTATTTACATTAGTCTTTATATTATATTTGAAAATCATAATCTTAATAAAAATTTTACTTAAATTTATAAGCAATGTGATAATAATACATTTTATAATGCATTTGTTAAGTATATTAAATAATAGATAAATTAAACAAGTTTCTATATTTTAAAAAATATATTTCATATCTTCAAAAATATAATATATTTCATAAAAGAAAGGATGAATTTCTTATATATCCATAAATTTTATCCGTAATTCCACTTACACTTATGAAAATACTTCCTATAACCATTAATTTTCATCATAATTTCACGAATAACTATGCTATTAGAGTTCTATTAAAAGGGCCGTTAATATAAGGAATTTGCCCTAAAATATTAAATATATATTAGTAATCCGGATATCCGAACCTTTGAACCAATCCTACCCTAATTATACCTGATATTTTTATTTACACTATATAAATAAAAAAAATAAGAATCTATCATACCCGTTTTATGGTACATAAGGGATCAACTCATAGGTACCCTCCTGAATTACACTCTTAAGCTAAATTGATTGTTGGGTGATAGGTAAGAACCCAAACTATGCAAGGTGAAAATGTTGTTTGGTGAATTTTTAGAAGATCTTGGTTGCCAAATATTCTCATATATTTAAGGACAAGTTATATATATTTACAAATTTTACTCTTAATTCTACTTATATTTATAGACTTTTAAAATTTTCAAATATACTTGCATATTTTACCTAAATTTTTACTTATAATTACATCGTTAGGATCTCATTAAAGGAGTCATTAGCCCCACGTGAAATGACAAATATGCTCGTTCTAATATAGCTTGGGGTTGGTTTGCTTAGAGTTAAAATTTCACATTCAAATAATATTTGATGTTATAGTTGTAACATTAAAATGAATGACTTTCTAGTTATAAAATTATAATTATGAATGGGCATAATTTGTTACTTCACAACGCAGCTAATCACCCATGTAATAGATCCCCAACGGCATAGATATAAATAGAATTTTAAGAAAAATATATGGATATATTTAAAAATTTTGAAAGTTCGTATGTATAAATAAAATTAAGAATAAAATTTGTACGTATACCTAGAATTTGCCTTGTAATTAATTTTAAAACTTATCGTTAAAAAAGGTTATAGATCCACTATTATAATTTAATGCCACCCTGTCCAAGAAGATCAGTCCAACACTCAAATAGACCACAATTCATAAGCAAATATAAATTTGCCAGGTTCAAAATAAACGCCTTTAATTTTCACAAAAAATGAAGAATCAGACAAGTGTTCAATGGATTCACCGGAAACATAAATAAATAAATAAAAAAAATATTGCCAGAGTTCTGAAATAAAATCTGTCGGAGTATCTTTGGAATAAAATTCACACAGAATTCGGTCCAGCTCCTTCCAAATTAAATAAATGGGATGATGGATGAAAGAAGATGGGAAAATTCTGTTAGGTATAGCAGTAGCAAGGTTTTCACGTGCACTTATCATCGGCCGCAAAAGATGAGAAGGTCTAATTGAAGTTCCAGGAAAACTGCCAGTGGGCATCTCAACTCTCAAGTGACTCAACAGAGTCGCTGTAACTGCTGAGACCGCCGCATGCATATGGTAGCATCAGCTCTTCTAAATTCCTTTGATCTGTGGGCGTCTCAATTGACTCAAAAGACCTTTTTCTACTCTGAGCTTGAGATTTACGTTTATGAATTCTGCAAAGAACATAGCCGTTCATCTGGAAAATTACAACCAAATGAGATGATCATTAGTGTCTACTAGCGATTAGGAATAGAAATTAAGGCCTTGAAACTTGACATTCAATCAAGCTAATGTATCAAGAAAAGATATAAGAGGCAGACAATTATAAGATCAGTATAGACTGCTTGTTCTTACCATGTTGGATAGAGTAGGCTTTTGGGGTTGATCGATCTTTTCTCTCTGATATTCATCCATCAACCAATCCGTGGGGATGCCCTTTGGTGGTGTCCCTTTGTGAAATTTCAGGTTCATCTTGTATCCCAATATCGTCCCTCCATCATCCGCTACAACATAGGTGCGATTTGATTTCCTATAACCATCACCGGCAGTTCGATCTGGACGTGTTGCATGGATCGTCTTGCGTTCCCGCTTTGTCAAAAAATACATCTCGTCGTTGTCACCAACCCCATACATTCCTATATCATTAAAATAATAAGTAATTAATTAGTTAGCACTGCTTCCAGGATTTCTTGAGCAACAAGTCAAAAAATAATTATGACGTATTTCAATTGATATAAGATTCTTGGATCAAACTTTTATTTGGAATGAGAATGTAATAATATATATTCGAAATAAGTAAAGTTGTATTGGGAATGAATAAAGTTGTATTAAAAATTAAAAATGCTACATTAGAAATGATGATTCAATCCAAATATTTGGTATAATTTGGAATATGCCCTTAATGCTTGGAGATATATCCTTTACCTGCAAGCTGATCGGGATTGAAGTCGTAGATGTAGTAGTCGTGAATGAAACCCCAGGTAGGAAGATCACGGCGAAGAATCTTGTTTCTAAGGTAATAACCCAATATCTTAAAATCAGTGGGCAAAAACCTGAAACCTGTAGGAAGATTGTGCTGCATGATCGAAGCTGTGGAAGTTGGGATTTTGAGGAGAGAATTGGCTGCGGTTGAATGATTTGATGGCTTCCT
This sequence comes from Annona cherimola, assembly GCA_030490835.1. Lineage (NCBI taxonomy): Eukaryota > Viridiplantae > Streptophyta > Magnoliopsida > Magnoliales > Annonaceae > Annona > Annona cherimola. Next base: position 13,170,878 of record CM059974.1, read on the forward strand.
ATTTATAATGTCGTCTACACAAGCATTACACTTAGTTACACGCACCGCCGTAATGATACGCATTACACGGGTTACTTGCAAAAATGAGTTTTCCTAATTGTATTTGTACCCTGTAGTTTAAATATTTGTAAAAATGACCGTCATGAGTTTCCTAGTCGGTAGACGCCGGCTATTGAACTGGGTTTGGCGGATATGATGAAGAATGGGCCTCATGGGCCACTTGCTGTGGGTTCTATGGCGGTGATTTCTTCTTTGTGCTTTTTATTTTTCTTGTAGTGATTGCCTACGGAATCGGTGTAGGGAATTATTTGTTGATCATCTAATCATCTAACTTCGCCATACTTCATATGGGAAACGTGTTTGCCTTGGAGAAAACATTTTTTCTACCACTAACATCGTTAATCCAAAAGAAAAATTTTCATTTGGAAAATAAATTTCATCCATCCTTAGTGTGATATATACTTATTTTAATTAATGTTAAATGCTTTTATAGTGTCGCCATCATTGAAATTTTTTTGTGTTGTGATCCCATGTTGGGTTTATCATTGAAAATCCAATCATCCAATTCCGATTAAAATCATTTTTTGATCTTCCAATTAAAATTATTGGTTTCATTTTATTCAAATATTTTTATGCCATTTATTTGATAAAAGTATAAAAATTAATAAAATAAAATTATTTAATCTATATACTTATAGTGCATTTGAAAATCACAAAAACCTTTACTTAAAACTTTTTATTCTCGGCATACTACATCTTTTTTTATCATTTCTTTACATCTTATTATGTAATCACCCACTTCAATTATTTTTCTACAACTATTTTTATAACTACCATGTTTATTTTAATTTTATTCTCTTTTACTTCTTATTATTACCTCTATCATTTCATATTACTTCTTTTATTTCAAAAAATTTTTAACTTCAAATTTTTATTTTAAAAATTTTATAAATATCAAACGAATGAAAACTAATTAATTTTAATTTATCAAAAAACTAATTGATTTGATAAAAGAAATTTAATTCAACATTTAAGTCATTTAAAATATTCTTTCTATGTAAAAAATAATTATATAAATGATCACAACATTCCAATAATAAATCTGTGAATCTATTTATGTGATTTAATAGCGATAATTTTTTTAATATATAATCGCCCATATTATTTTCTTCTCGAATGTTGTACCTGTTAGAGATCCGCTGGACGGAGCAGATCCGACGATAGAATCACAGGGGGCCCACCGCAAGCATCTCCTGTAGCCGGGAGTCTGTCAGCGCGCCTCTTCAGTTAAAGCGGCGAACTTCCCATCGCGATCGCCGCAGCAATCCAAACGCCTGAGCATTACCATTTTCAAATCTCTCTCCTCGCTCTCTATCTCAGATCTGCTTTTTTCTGCCTCCGCGTATTGGTTGAATTCCAGCTCAAGAATCGGAGATGTCTTCTTTCAGTGAGATCTGCAGATTTCGAGTGTAGGAAGGAGAGAAGGGCATTCGAAGCAAATTACCGCAAAGGAGGATCGTATGGGGGCTGTGCCTTCGACGCCGCGGAAGAGCGCACGGCCGCAGGACGCGGCCGAGTTCCTCATCGGAGCCTTCGTTGGGAGTGAGTGCTTCCCCCTCTCCTCCGATTTCTGGCAGAAGCTTCTGGAGCTCCCTCTGACCCTCCGATGGCCGTCCGACCGGGTCCTTGAGGCCTGCCAGACCTTCGGTCAGCATTGCATTTCCCTTCTTTATCCTTACCTTTTTGGGTATTTGATTCCGACCTTTCTTGGTGAATTCAAACTGCACCTTCGGGCTTGCGCTGGACATACATTGATGTTTGGCACGGAATTGGTAAAAAAATCTTTTGAAGATGACGGGTCCAATTCGATGAGCATTTATGATAATAGGATGCTCTATGCATTTAAGTTCCTGTTCTCAGCGTTTGATTTCCATGTGCTAGGACTATTATCATAGAGAGAGAGAGAGAGAGAGAGAGAGAGAGAGAGAGAGAGAGAGAGAGAGAGGCGCTTGAAGAATTTACATAATTGTTGATTATGAACCCAGTTAAAAGGAAAATTCTATAAGATTAGCTACACTTTGTTAACGTTGGCATGCAGTTGTTAACCCTGTTAAAAAGTTGCGTGGCCTCGTTATGTACACAATGGAGCATGCATGCAGGCAGGCAAGCATTTTCCTGTCCAGAGATCACTATCGAGTTGTCCTCTTTAAATGTTGCGTGGGACACATCCTAGGACAACCAGTTTTCCTTCATAAGCTAGACCACTACCACCTGTGATGATTTTACCACCATCTCAACGTGTCAACGAGAAAAGGTATCCTTACCACCATCTCAATGTGTCAACAAGAAAAGGTACTCGTACCACCATCTCAATAGGGTAATTCTTGGAAGCAACTGGTAAAGACAACAATGTTAATGCTCTCTCTCTCTCTCTCCTCTCTCTCTCTTACTGCTTAATGTCCTGGATTTGGATTTGAAGTAGTTCCTGCAGCACTCATAATATAGTTTTTTTTCTTTTTTCTTTAATGTTTGTACAGAGCAGAACAACTATCACACCAGACACCTTGCGAAAATATTGATTCATTTGGTATGGTGTTTGCAAGAGTCCATGTCAACTTCAGCTGGATCATCAATAGCTTCTATGAAAGCTGTAAATGCAGCTTATATTTCATCCATATTTCTAAAATACTTGATTGAAAATGCAAAAAGTGATAATTTTGAAGAGTTTTATCTCTTTCTCGATGAAGATGAGGCTGCTCAACATGATATTCCAAAGGGTAAGGCAATGTCTTGACTTAAATATGTGGATGCTGACAAATAGCACTTTTGATTGTAATCACAAAATCTATTCCTTGGCACGTCTGATTTTGGAGATGAAAAGGTCATCTTTTATACTTCAGCAATGAAACATTTTGTATGAAGAGGGCTGTTAAAATTTAAAATAGGTTTCATGGATCATTTTTCCCATTCTGCCCATTTTTCTGATGTCCAGTTTCATAAAACTGGAAAATCTCTTGTTCTTGGGAGCCTTTGCCAAAAAAGAATTTCAGAGTAATATTATTTCTCAATTTGAAAACCACCATAATTATCTAACTATCTCATTGTTGATATCGTAATTGAGATTGTTTAGAAATATGTATCTTCTTAATGATTCCATGGTTATGTTTGTTGAATGATGAGTCTCCATTATGGTTTTGACTTTCATCCTTCAACACCTATCTTAACTTCATGATCATTTTTTCAAATATTTCTTTAATCTTTTGAACTTCTATAAGTGTGTTCGGGAAGTGATAAAACTTTTAGATGAAAATTTTTAAAATGAGATAAAATGATATGATATCACGGGGATAATGATGAGGAGTAAAGAGAATAAAGTTGAAATAGATGGGTTAGTTTTATGGATAGTTGTGTAGATATGATTCAAAAGTAAAGTAGTTATATAGAAAGATGTGAAGAAAATATTTAAAAAATAGTATAATTACGGAGGGTGAAAAGTTTTATTATTAAACAAACACACCCTTAGACAATTTTGTCCAAGTTTATGCAATTATGCTGTTGCTGTATTCTTCTGAAGATTTCACAAGATTTTTTATATGTATTTTGGAGAAGGGAGATTCTGTACGAGAGTTTCTTATCTTTATTTTCCTGAAATTTTGAGAAAATAGTTTTAAGATTGCATTCATGTATATAATTCTACATTTTCGAACGTTTGTTCTAAAGATGGTTTGTATGTTGTTCATGGTGTCATTTGTGTTCACAACTTCTCAGTGTTGCCTAATTTTCCAAAGATCTTGTCTTTTTGGCCTGATTGATTGAGTGGATTTGGATGGAATGGAATTCAATGAAAAATATATGATATTGTGATGTCAACAACGTGGGGATGATATTGGCCATAAAGTGAATAAGATATAAGAGATGATGATTGAGAATATAGGTAACAATGAAAAAATAGGTTGCCGTAGACAGTAAATGTCCAGTGAATCCTTGAGAAATGGATTTTCTTGGGATTGAATTTCATGGATTCAAAATTCATACAATAATCATGCCAAAATTTTTCTCTTTCCACCCATCTCCTTTTCTAACCTTTGGTTATTTTAGTAAGTTTTTTATCTTCATATTTCTTTTTCTTTTTTTTCTTTTTTTTTGTTTTGCTGATGCAGGCCAGAGTATTGAAAGTTTTGTCATGTATGGTGTGCTTTGTTACATGAGCACATCAGATGTAAGGTACAATATTCTTTCACTTCAGAATCCCTTATCTTTCTGCCACATTTGCATTCTCTTGATTTCCTTTCATATTTCTATGGCTAGTCCACAAACCTGTCTCCTCCATTATGAACTGCTGAACTTGATGCTCGTGGCCATGTCTACTCAGCTTCGTTCTGGCCCATCTCCAGGGCCAAAAGATGTACATCCATTCATTGATGCAGTGATGACACAGGTAACATTGGGCTGCTTCCAACTTTTAACAGTCGGTGCAGAAGCATAACCATAGCTATGTCTAATTACATTTTCTTCAGGAAGGTGCCTTAGTGGGTGCTGTAGTTCGCAGATTGTTGCTTAATTATATTACACGACCCCGAGTTCCTTTAAACGGGCCAGCATATGCCTTTTTTTCTGATGGAAGTCAGCCAGGTGTTCTACAAAAAGTTGGTTCTGCAGCTGGTATGGTGACTTCATATTTTCATCATCATGGCTTTAAGTTTTTAATTTCTTTTCCTAATTTTGATTTATTTTTATTTAGTATTCATCATTTTCAGCTGGTAGAATCATTCTGTGGCAGTTCTTGTGAATTTGGGTGATACCTTTTGTTTTTGCTCCCCAGAAAAATATATAATATCATGTAATTATGCTTCATCAAATTTCTTTAATACTCTGCATAGTTGTTCATTTTGTATGTAGGTTTCCTTTTTTTTTTTTTTTTTTAATGGTGGATACACTTTGCTCATATAGTTTAGCCTATGCATGATACAAACTGGAACAAAGGATGGGCTGATGGAGTATATCTATAGCCACTTGTTCATTTTATTAACTTGAAGACAAGGCCAATATCATTTTTTTTTTTTTTGGCTGTAACACAATTCTATTATTCCGGACTGGACCAGCCAATCTGACTGGGAATCTGTCATGCTCCACTTAGCTGGTTCAACTGGTTAAACCGGAAGACCCTTCAGGTTAAACCAGAAAAACTGGGAACCATTTGGGCAATTGGTTTGACTCCTGGCTCGGTTTTAATTATACCGCTGTAGTGGACTTCTACAACTTTTCAGCAAACATTGATTTTGTTTCAGGCAACTATTTCGTGCTTGCCAACAATATAGCCCAAGATCAACAGCAATTATGCAATTAGATCCTTGTAGCAGATCCTTTTTAGATGGGAAACAGCATATTGATGATGATGATATCACTGATAAGATGTCAAAAGTTAGGCTTTGCTCATAATCAGCAGTTAACTTTGCTGTCCTTATTCTTATTTATTCTTTTATTCGTCGCTATCAATGAAAAGCTTGATCTGGTGTATGGTAAAGGGTTGGATCATAATCTTACTTGGATCATTGATTTGATTCCATTCTGGAAGGCACAGATGGAACCAAAAGACCAGCTAGAGTATGAAATAAACTTCATTGAATGGTAAAACTGTCTGGTGATTGAGTTGCCCATAGCTATTACAAATTTTTTTTTGGATATCTGTGGAAGTTGAGATCTCCATAAATCGTTACTCAAGACTGTTCTTTTAGCATACTTCTGCCTTGTATAATCTACTCTTGACTAATGATGGGTATTCTTGTTTTTGTTATGTGGGGAAGGGGGAGTGCAATACAGTCTGTAGTCTATACTTCACAAAATAAAGAAAAAAAAAATCTTGTCTGCATCAATGATTTGAGACATTTGCGTGTATCTTTCTTAGATGATCATTGATCCTCAACTCTTTTAGGTTCTCTCTAAATTTTCAGATAATGGATCCTTGATATGGGGAATTTGCACTTATGGATATTCATGACAGTAGACCATACTTATCTTAAATGCATTTTTCCAGCAAAATTTCAAGTTGTTTTGTTATATGTATAGTGGGAATGCACTGGCTTTTGATTTCAGAAACACTGCTACCTGTTGGACTTAATGTAACAAGTCTTTTTTCCTCCTCGTCTCTCTCTTTCTTTCTCTTGTTGTTTCTGTTTTCTACTTTATGCTTTATATAGGGCCTATTGATTGTTCAAACTTGAAGTACTTGTTGGGCTAACTGTGATTTTTACTGGAAGACACTCTAGATCAAGTTATCGATGATTCTTTCATTAAAATAAAAAAGTTAATTGATTATTTATGCTTTCTTCCTTTGCAGCTAGCTTTGTCCTCTTGCCATACTACACTTTCAATTATCTTGTTAGTTCAAGTGGTGAGGGTTCTAGAAATCCATTGGCCGACCAAAGCCTGCTTGTTTTGCTTATTCTAATCCACTATCGAAAGTGCGTTTTGGTGGAAGAGGCCACTGCAGTTAAAGTTGATAACAGTAATGACTCCAGTTCTTTTATGAAAGAAGAGATGCTCTTCTCTGTCAATCCCTACTGCAAGGCATTAGAAAATGCGAGAGATATTGAATGTAGGATTCTCTCTCTGGTTTTTCTCATTATTATTTACTGTTTCGTCACCATTATCCAGCTTTGATTCGATTCCGTTACTGGTTGCAGTTGATCGTGTTGATATTGAAGGCAATGCCCATAGTGGACCGCTTGCGAGATTGCCTTTTGCCTCTTTGTTTGACACCCTTGGAATGTGAGTAGCTTGGATACTTTTATCCATTGAGTTAAAGATATGTCTTTTGTCAAAATTTCCAGGCAAAAAAGGCAAAACTAAAAGAAAACAGGCTGCATCCTTTCATGTTTTTATGTTTTGCCTCTGATCAGAAGCTAACCAAAATGAATGTGGTGCTATTTGGTTATGCATCTCTGTTAACAATTATTTCCCATCTTGTGGTGATTAAGCTGAAATCAAATTGATTTGAGTAGGATTCTGTTTACTATAAAACAGAAGGGGGTTGAATAATAATAATAATAATAATAATAAAAGATAAAAATCATAAGCTATTTAAGATGTAATTATAAACAATCAATAAATACTTCTAATGCTAGTGATTATTGGAATTTAAAAGATAAATTTTCATATTTATTTTTAATTAGACTGTTGATTCCATTATTAACAATTATGTATAACTAATAAAATAATAACGCTATTAACTTATGGGTTGTAAATTCGTTATACAGTTTCATGGGTTAAATGGGTTGGATTATCAGGCTAATGGGTTAGACAAGCTTAATCCAGGACTAAGCATTTATTTAATGGGATATATAAAAGGTTGACAGGTTGAAAAATACTAACTTCAACTTGTCCTCAAGTTGAGTTTGGTGGTCATGAGTGGAGGTGGGTTAACCTTTGATCGACCCCTGACTTAACCCGTTCTTTACCAGATAAAACCAATGTTTTTTTGACCTATTATATAGGTGAGTCAGAAGTTCTAATCCGAATTCAAAAATATAGTCGGAATGAGTCCCGAAGAATTCCGACCTGCCCAGCATATATTCACTTAGCAAAAATTATAAGCATATTTATAAATCTTATTCTCATTTTCTTTCAAAATCCTCACGTTATTTGTGATTAATCATATCAATAATATGAGAATCAATAATAGGCATTTGCATATATGCATGACTTTTATCGCGTAATTGGAATTTTCCCAACATTTGGTAAACACTTGTAGAAAAAATACTATTATTTTTTGGAAAATATTTTTAAAAATGAAAAAAATTATTCTGAATAGGATAAACTTATTTTAATAAAGCTATACTATATTTACTCATGTTTTGTCTTAGTAATGATGTTTATTTCTGTTAATTAGTAAAATATTGAAACATACAATATTTAAATTTAGCATAAATGTGTCTTTATATTCGATGTGTATAAATTTTTAAAATCATCCTACTTGACCCGTATTTTTTACCTGGCTCGTGATCCCAAGACTAACTTGAGGCCAACCCGAAGTTTGTCTAAGGTGTACTTAGAAAAGGTGAGGGTCAAATTGACCTTGTCCTGACCCAATATAAAAATAGTATCGGATAAAATTTTTAAAAGGGTAATTTACATATATATCCACATAGTTTGACGTTAATTGCAGATATTCTCACGTAGTTTCACGAAATGCATATTACCCCCATATAGTTTTACCAAAATTGCATATTACCCCCACGCCTTTAACTGCCGTTATATTTTCAAAAAAGACAAAAATACCCTCATACATAGTTTCACCAAAATTGCATATTATCCCCATGAAGATGAGGGCATTTTCGTCATTTTTGAAAATATAAAGGCAGATATTAACGGCAGTTAACGGCGTGGGGGCAATACGCAATTTTGGTGAAACTAGGTGAGGGTAATATGCATTTCGTGAAACTACGTGGGTATATCTGCAATATCGATGAAACTATGTGGGTATATATGCAAATTACCCTTTTTAAAAAGTAAGGTTAAGGTTGAGTAGACCTTAACCCAGTACGGCCTGCTCTAATTCCCACCCTTAGTCATAAGTTGACCCTAACCCAATTACACCTCTAGAATAGATAGGATTTTGGAGCATGAATTCTTGTTTCAGACTTTTATTGAGTCCTGCCTGGTGAAATTCCTTCTCTTGGCATGATCCACATCATCATCATAAGCCATTTCCCACCTAGTTTGGGTTTGCTGCATGGATCGTGTTGTGCCATTCTTGACAATTCGAGACTAAATTTTCATTAATTTTTGATATTTTCGTATCTTGATTTCCATCCATGTCTTTTTGGGCGTCTCTCGCATTTTCTTACCATATTCTATTTGGATAGATCCTGCCCTCCTAACTGGTGCCATTAGTGGCATAATCCGCATGCGATCAAATATTTTGTTTGTTTGCTTATGAAACAGCACAAGACCACAAGCTCTAATTGTTGCCACTCTGCAGGAATTTGGCTGATGAGAGTTCTGTACTACTGCTTTATTCATTGGTGCATGGAAACTCTGACTTTTTGGAGTATGTCCTGGTTCGAACTGATCTGGATACATTGGTATGCCCTCTGCATCCTATAGTCATAGCAAAAGGTTATTAGATTTGGTGACTTCTGTTGTTATTCCACCAGTGTATTTTAAATTTTTTATGATATCATGAGAGAAACTTGCATGCTGGAGAAAATTGAATTCCGGGCTCTGTTGTATTTTAAAGGTTTTGCATAATTTGAGCCATAAGTTCCTAACTTCCTGTTAGTTTAATCGATAGTCTCTTGTTACGCATATTGTTATTATCATTAGTCCTTGGGTGTATCTGATATCTATTACGAATTCCTGAGAAATTTCTCAGCTTTCTTTTGTGGGTTCAATGTTTTTCAAGTGATGCGTGTTTATGGAAATTATGAGCACCTATATCTTCATAATATGAATATTTTGGCATGATATGCAAATTTGATATTTTCTTTCTGGTGGTGTAATGAACAGCTAATGCCAATTTTAGAGACGCTTTACAACGCTTCAAGGAGGACTTCAAATCAAATATATATGTTGTTGATTATCCTTCTTATTTTAAGTCAGGATGCATCTTTCAATGCAACTGTTCACAAGCTGGTAATCATTGCTTTTTATTCTACAGCTATACATTAATACATGTTCGATATGGATTGCTATTTTGGAGTTAACACATTTTATATTTTGCATTTACAGTTTTTGCCCAGTGTTCCTTGGTATCAAGAGCGACTTCTCAATCATACCTCTCTTGGCTCACTGATGGTTGTAATACTCATAAGGACAATGAAATATAACCTTTCCAAGCTGCGGGTATGCCTAAAGAAAGTTATTGTAGATAGGGAGAGAGAGTTAACACATTGATCAATTATATATAACTTGGATTGATCAGTGAATGGAGGACAATGGCTATATAACTTTTGAGTACACATTTCGTTTTATCATGTCAATAATTTTGTAATCTGTTACACCCAAGATTTATCACAGATATAATTTATAATATGGATAATATTGCAATCTGTTAAACAATTCTATACTCTCTTTAAACCATTTCTTCCGTTTGTTTTTTGTTCAATCTTTCACTTAAAATTTTCCACAGGATGTCTATCTCCATACAAACTGTCTAGCAACATTGGCAAATATGGCACCACATGTTCACAGATTAAGCGCATATGCATCACAGAGGCTGGTCAGCCTTTTTGACATGCTTTCACGCAAGTATGACTTCTTCTATCATCTCTCTACAACAAACAGTTTATTTGGCCAGAAGTTTGGAAATTGCGAAGTGGGTTGTTTTTCATTCGTGGTGTTATTCATAGTCCTTGATGAATGGGATCTTGACTATATTTTCGTCCAGGTATACCAAATTAGCAGAACTGAGGAATGATAAGATTCTTAAAGCTAAAGGGAACTCAGGAGAAGGGGACAATTTAGCAGAAGAAATGGTATGCATCTTGGTTTCAGTCCTAAGCATATGATTTACACTTAAGCGTTACTTGTGACATCCATTAAAGCTTGTAGGATAAGAGTCTGGGGTGTGTTAGAATGTGAGAAGTCACCAAATTTCTTTCCCTTATGCATACTTCCCTAGAGTGGTTGGGGGCAGTTTTAGATGGGAAATGAATGATCTTATTTTGTTGGTTGGACTTGTCATTTTATTCTGATATCTAATTTTGGTTTCTAAATTTTTCTCCCAATTGTGTTTTGTATTTTCTATAATGCTGATTATGCTGCGGTTTGTTTTATTGCAGTCAACAGAGCTACAAATTTATACTGATTTCCTGAAAATTGTGCTCGAAATCATAAATGCAATTCTTACATACGCCTTGCCACGTAACCCTGAGGTACTGTCTATTTAACAATTCTAGTCTATGCAATTTAATTTCATTATATCGTGCATGATAACTCAATCACAAGTATATAGTTCTGATTTGGCAATAGTAACATCCCCATGATGGTCTACCTTTGATGGAATTTGAGCAGGTTGTGTATGCAATAATGCACAGACAGGAGGTCTTTCAGCCTTTCAAGAATCACCCACGTTTTAGTGAATTGCTTGAAAACATTTATACTGTATGTCCTTGATTATTCTTTTTAAAATTTCCATGTGCTACTTTCCTCAACGATTTGCACCCTTCCTTCATGTCCTTCTAAACATGCATGTTGTTTCACTTAATAGGTCTTAGACTTCTTCAATACTCGCATCGATGCTCAGAGAATGGATGGTGAATGGTCTGTGGAGAAAGTCCTTCAAGTCATAATTATTAATTGCCGTTCTTGGCGTGGAGAAGGAATGAAGGTGAACTTTTATTTTGATCAGAAGCAAATCCTATAATAAGTTAGTGCCATTATTGTTTTTGCATAAATGTTTTGCTTTATACTTCATTTAAATTTTTTAGCTTTTGACCAGATGTTTACCCAATTGCGGTTCACATATGAGCAAGAGAGTCATCCTGAGGAGTTCTTTATCCCGTATGTATGGCAGCTTGTTCTATCTCATAGGTAATGATCATAGGCCTTTTTTGTTCCTTAACTCTCTGAAAATGACGAAAGTTATGAAAGAAGGAAACGGAAAGAAAACTGTGCTAAACAAGCTAACCACAAGTGACCTTTAAGCAAGTATTGTTGAATTTTTCAAAATTTTACTTGAGAGGGACAGTAGAAAAAGAGCCAACATTTAAAATGTTCATGGTAATTGTTCATAAATGATGTAAACCGCTTGGTCACTTATACTGCTGGGGGTATATGGTTGGGAAGTTTAGTTTGTTAGGCAATTTACCTTAAATTTAGCATGCTGAAGTTCCATCATCTTTTAATTTTCTATGATTTCATGATTGGTATAGCTTATTATGAATTTATGATGCTTGTGATTGTGGCTGGAGGCAGTTATGTGTTGTTTAATAATCTATCTAATTGGTTGTGTTATTGGCAAATTTCATGAAATGTCCTCTCTCATATAAATGTTCAATTACAGAGCTTACTGGCTTGGTTTACATTGAGTTGTCAGTGATTCATAGCATGCCGGCTTTATTCTTTTTTGCAATTTTTTTTTTCTGTTGACTTCATCTTTGCAGTTGATTAGTTTGCTTGATTTCTCTAAATTCTGTATGTTTTAATTCCACATTTTTATATTTTTTATCCAGCAGTTTCAGTTTCAATCCTGCTGCTGTAAATTTGTTCACAGCTGATGTGCCCTTGGATGTAAGTACTATGCCCTTGGAAGTAAGTACTTCATTGCAGAAACAGAAATTTGCATGTATGCTTTCAATTTCCTTTCTCCTGCTAAATTAATATTGTAATTATTGCTATTCTTTTTGTTGTTTTCTTTATGTATTTTTCACTCATCAATTATTTTTTGCTTCAAATTTTTCATTAAAAACCTACTAATATTTATGCTTGTTTTGTGAAATAGCTAGGATTTGGTAATTAAAGAAGTGTTCCAAGATTGTTAACGAAGACTCCTGCAGATATCTTAGAGTGTATTTAGGAAGTGATAAAACTTTTGGAAGAAAAGTTTTTGGTATAAAAGTTTTTGAAATGGAAAAAAATAATGTGATAGAATGGGGAAATGATGAGAAATAAAGAAAATAAAGTTAAAATAGATAAGTTTGTTGTGTTGAAATGATTGAAAAGTAGGATAGTTGTATAGAAAGATGTGATCAATAATTAAGGATAGTTATAGAGAGTGAAAAACTTGAAAAATTTTGATGGAAGCCAAATACACCCTTAGTGGATAGTTCATAAAACTCAGGAGACTGAAAAGTGGAATCGGAAGTGCGTTTTCATTGTGCTGTTCTACTGCTAAGTAGGAGCAAGATTAGATGAAATTCATCATAAGATTAGTGTTTTGACGATGGAGCTGAGGTCAAAGAGAGGTCAAAGAGTTAATATTGGAGTCTTTTAAGATGGTAGTCAATATGAGTACGTATGATAGACAGAATGACATAAAGAATAGGGTGTTGGAAGCAAGCAGAAGTTAGAAAACAATGAAGGTCAAAAGTGTAGCTGGTTTATCAGTTGACACTGAGAATGCACCGAGCAATGTTAATGGCAAGTAAACTAAGGAACAATTTTCTAGCATGAGAAAATTGAGGTATGCAGAGGGGCTGCAAGCAACTATCATGAGGTACTTACAGCCCACTCTAGGAAATGGGAGGGATGGTAATGCAATATTTGCCAACACTTTGAAATTGAAAATGATGATTTGATTTACTCCTGAAGTATGAAATAGGAGACAGTGGTGCAACGATTGTTTAAGGCTTGCAGGAACAGCAAATCTGGTCTGATGATGGTTAGGTATCATTGTTGCAAGTCTGATACAAGGAACCTATTTTATAGGGTCCATTGATCAAAATTAAGTAAGAAGACAAGATCTTTTGATCAGTTATTAAGATATTTAGGTCAGATAGGGCCAAAATTTTGACCTAATTGCACTCTTAGTTCAACAAAATATCCAACGACTGTTGAAGTAACTTTGTTTTGTATCTGATTCAGTTGATCTTGAAATAGACCTAAAATTTCCGCAAATTAAAGGCCATATGGGGAAGTAATGACAAAAATAATGCAAATTAAAATAGCACTGTTGTTCTTGAGAAAAATACAAATAAATGTCTGTTTTCTGTCATCTTTACCCTTTGTAACCTACTCAACTCAGTCAAAATAAATAAATAAACACAAACTGTGATGCTGGAAGTAGTTTGTGTTGACTATTCTGATTGGCTGTTAAATTTAAAGTAGAAACTTTGCACTGACAAATTGTGTAGATTTCTTGGAAATTTGACTATTTATCTGGACGAGTAACAAAAAGAAAGGTTAAGAAACAGCAAAGAGGAGGAAAAGAAAGGTTGTGAACGGAACAAACATTTGCATGCAAAAGACAAAACTCCCAAAATCTGTACCATTGGAATATGCCATTTAAAAAAAAAAAGTTTAGAAGCATAATTTTCTTTCTTTTTTTTAATAATAATAAAAAAAAATTGTGTTGTTCAGATTCCATTGGTACCTTTGGACATTTCTTTTCTAGTAATTAAATTTCATAGAGTTGGCATGTTTTTTGGGTTAGTAATAATGATGCATGATAAAATTTTCTTTCCTCAAAAACAGGACGTTCACATGGAAGGCAAATCAGATGCAATCATTGCAGGTGATTCAAATGTATAGGATGGATTCATACTGTTCCATGATGTTCAGTCATATACATGGGATGGTTGGATAACTTGTAAATACATATGTAAGATGTAGTAGGGTGTATTCTTGTCATTCTTTAATGTTCATATGATACGTGAACCCATGTTATGGGGACGTTACAGTGTTCTCCATTCTTAGAATTGAATTGAGTTGTTCGGCTATTCCAAATAAGAGAGTTGTATATGCCTCTTCAAATGTCGACCATGATGATACAAACATCTCTGTACACAGAAGAATTAATTGAGTTGTTCGGCTATTCCAAATAAGAGAGTTGTACGTCGCCCAAAATGTCGACCATGATGATGCAAACATCTATGCAAAGAAGAATTCATTTATTCTCTTCGAGGGATAAAATTCTGATTCCAACTCCACCACAGGTTATCCCCCCATGAATGCATGGAAAACGTTGTTGTTTATTTCACCTACATATTGCAAGAAGAGGTTTCATCCTTTATCTTGATACGGTTAGGCATTGAATCTGTGAGTGCTTGCTTCGCTAACCTCTTAACTGTTGCCTGCTTTGCTCTCCAAAGAAGGATATTGTTGAAAGGGCTATCTGCATTTGCTTCCTATGCTGTCCCCACCAGCCACGCCCCCAACCCCATCACGAACAAAGAAAAAAAAAAAAAAAAGGTCATGTGTAATGGTAACTTTAAACGTGCCACGTGCCCCTCTCGTCATCGAAGCAGCAACGGTTCCTTTCTCCCAGTATATCGACAGAGACATGCAATGGCAACTTCAAACTGTGCCACGTGTCCTCTCCTGATCGAAGCAGCTAGAGTTCCGTCAGAAGGGTAGCTTCACAATTAAGTTTTGGTTTAGGGCATTTTGCAAAATTACACTAACGTAGTCAAAATGAAGCTTGATTGTATATATCATGATGCATGTGAGGTTAAAATACAATATTCATTTATTTTCATAATTAGTTATATTTTTTTATTTTTTCATAAATATTTTTTGTAGGTGTATTTAATGGACGCTGATACACTAATGTTGTCAGAACTGAACCGGTGATTGAACCAGTAAAGGAATTAGTTTGGTTCGAACCGGTGACGTCAGCATGACATATTTATGATGTCATAAATATTAAATTATTTTTAAATTTTAAATAAATATATTGATAAAATTATATTTTCATAAATCTTAAATAAATATGTTAGATTTTAAAAACCACAATATAAGTATAAAACATGTAGGAGGGACGGGGGCAGGCTGCAATAGGGACGGGGGTAGGCCGCAGCAATCACACATACATATATATTATTTGTACTGTCTGATAATTCTAAAAATCTTCATATAATTTCATATTAAATTCATACTTTTTGAGTATAAAAATGTTAATTAAATATAGATTTTATGTGAAATTTTGTGAAAATTACATTTTTCATAAAATCTTTAATTTTGCTATAAAACGGGTCATTTTGCAACTTTTTTTTTGAAAATATAAAATTATGAATCAATAGGCTAGAAAATTTTATTGTTGAAATGTGTATTAGCTTATTAATATAATTTGGGCAAATTTATAAAATTATTTAATTGGAAAAATCATACATGTATGACTACAATTATATTGTAAAATATGGGGAACAAAGTATATTATTGTATTTAGATAAATTAAATTAAAGGATAAAGTGAATTATACTAAGATGATATATAATATTATTGAAATTATTTATCAAAGAATTAATATTTAAATTCGGATTTAAATGCACTGCAGGAACACCGAATGACCATGCACCACCGGAGCACCATTTCTAGTACTCCACCCCCAAATCCAGCTGCTGGCCATCTGCAATCAAATTCAAAGCCCAAATCCAAATGACCGAACTCATTTCCACCAAATATAATATTTTAAAACGTCATCTGAAGATCGTCACTTTCAGAAAACGTCATCTCTGTTTCCATCTCTCATCTCTATCTCCATCCCAATCCGTTTCATGCTCCATCGTCATCGATCATGTATATAAAAGTGATGAGAGTTGCAGCAGCTTCTCCCGCCACCGCTCGGATCAGATTAGCTTCATCGCACCTCCCCAGAACTGTCTCTTTCGAGGTCGGGAATTGCCGCATTCCAATCGCCGATTCTGCTTTCCTCGGCGCCTTGGCAGCACGGCTCCGATTGGCGGTCACCCGTCAGCCTTCGCGCTCAGGTCCGGAGTTCTGCCCCCGTCATCGAGCGTTGAATGTCTACCGTTGGTGCGGAAGAAAGCAGGATTGTCGAACTGCCGATTGCCGAACCTGTCATCCCCTGTCATTTTACTTACGGGCTTTCACCGAACTGCCGATTGTCGAACCCCTTTTTTTTTATTCACCGAACTGCCGAACCGGTTGCATACGGTCGAACCACGATGTCCGGTTCGACCGCCAATTTGATGGTTCTTACGGTTTCATATAATTAAACCGAACCGCAGGTAAACGAACCGAACATAGGACCGATTTCGGTTCTGACAACACTGTGATACACTGCACTCGGGTGCTTTAACTTACTTTTTAATTTTTTTATATAACTTTTAAACTAAGTGTATTCAACATGTGTATCAATTTTCACCATTTTTGGAGTATTTTAGGTATTTATTTTTTATTTTTGAAAGTCAGTGGCATTTTAATAATTATAAATTACCTAAAATGCCCCTGATTTTCAAAAATAAAAAATAAATATCTAAAATGCTCCAAAAATGGTAAAAATTAATATACGTGTTAAATACACTTAAATTAACAGTTGTATAAAAAAAATTCGTAAAAATTTAAAAAAGGTTAAATGAACCCAGGTGTAGCTAGGGGCGGGTCGACCCGTGACCTGCCCCGCCCCGACCCTGTTTAATACCGGGGCGGGTCGGGATTTTGACGGTTTTAAAGAAATGCGGGGCGGAGCAAAATCCGGGTTTTTTACAGGGTGGCGGGGCAGGTCAAGGCGGGTCGGGGCGGACCTACCTGCTGACTCGTTTTCTGATATTTTACATTTAAAAAAAAAACCTCGTTCAATGCTAATTTTCATGTTTTATTTAATTATTTATATTTACTTTGACTAATTAATAATAGATTCAAGCATATAGTAGTTAAATTTAATATAAATTTGTCTTTATACTTGATAGTTTTATAAATTTTTAAAATTTTCTTACTTGACCCGCAGTTTTTTACCCGACCCGTTGACCCAATACCGTCCCGAATTTTGTCTCGAAATCTTGTAGAAAAAAGTAAGGGTCAAACCGATCTTGTCCGACCCGGTATAAAATAAGGGTCAAACAAGATTTTTGAAATGGAGGGTCAGGGTTGGGCACACCCTAACCCGCCCCGCCCCGATTTCCACCCCTAGGTGTAGCCTCATCCCATATTTAATCTATATACAAAGTTTTGCCATTTTACAATACTTTTATATATTTATTTTTGATTTGTTTAAATTAAGTTTTTTAAGAGGTGAAAAATAACTTAAATACTCTTGAAATTGGTGATTTTTTAAAACATAAAAAATAAAAACGTTAAAGTATTGTAAAATAACAAAACTTGATATATGGATTAAATATAATTAGGAAAATATATTTATGAACAAAAAATCAGATAAACATAAAAATAAGATAAAACAAATGCATATTGTATTTTAACTTAAAATACATTATGATATATATAACCATGCTCTATTAAAAATTGTAAAAAAGAAGTGCGGTAAATACAAATAGTCCTAGTGAAAAATGCACGAAGTTCGCTTCGTAGGAACGGAGACGCTGCGTGCTCAAAAGGAAAAATGCACGAAGTTCGCTTCGTAGGAACGGAGACGCTGCGTGCTCAAAAGGAGTAACTAAGGCTTGGTTTGGAACGCTATGCGCGGGCGAAAAGGCCGTTCGGAATTGCCAGGTTTTGCTGAAAGGTAAATTAATTTGCTTTCGAAATCGTTTTGGCAGGAGTGAGCCAAACGAAGCTTATATCTCAAAGGAGTGGTAACAGACTGCAGAGACGGAACAGATTCGAAATAATTAATAAAAAGTAAATGGATAAAGAAACTAGACTATGTTCGTCGTACAAGTAAATATATACAACTAGACGGTATCATACTATCATACAAGTAAACTCATGAGACGCTGTAATCCACAATTTTCTTCTTCTTATACATTAACATTTTCGGGCCCGAACAAGAACTCCAATTTCGCACGCGCGCAGCTTCCTAACTCGTCTTCTCCACCATCGCCTTCCAACTCTCCCCCAATCCCTGCCACGAACTCGTCCCAAGTCGGCGGGAACTTGGGCAAGTCATCAACTCGGGCGTCGACCACCGCGTCCAGCACCTCCTGCAGCGCCACGATCCGACGGCTGGTGCGCTGACGCAACTCCCGCACCGCCGGATCGATCCCCGGCACCGAGTCCAGCCGCAGAAGCAGTCGCATCAGGCCCTCGTTCAGCCGCAGCCGCTCCAGTCCGTCACGACGGACCGAGTCCACGGTGTCCTGCTGTCGGAGAAGGCGCTCGTAACGGTCAGCCTCGGAATCGACGGCGGAGATCTCGCGCACCAAGGCGCGGACGCGGCGGGAGCGGTAGGCGGCCTGGATCCTGGCGGCGGCGGCGTCCTGGAGCGATTGAGGGAGTCGAACGGGGATTTGGGTGGAGGTATCGGAAGAAGAAGCGTCGTCGATGGGGATTTGGACGGTATCCTGCCGGGGGGCATTTTCGTCCTTTGCGCTGTCGTAATGGACGGTGGTGATGGATGCGGAGAAGAACGAGGAGGAGAAGGCGTTTGAGGGGTAGTTTTTTCCCATGGCGGGGGCGGGGGCGGAGGCGGAGAGCAGAGTAGTTGCGGGATTTCAATTATCGACGGGAAAAAGTAGGCCGCTGATGTTCTAGAATCCGCCGCAAGCACTTTCCGACTTTTCACTTTCCAGTTGCCAAAAGAACTAACAACTAGCTAGCTTTCTAATATAACAAGAAATTATCATCAAACATATATAACAATAAATTTTCCACCATGAATATTGCAATTAAATTTAAATTCTATAGATTCCATTAATTTCGTCTTGATAAAGGGTTACATTTGCATTTTTTGTCTCCACCCTAGAACATACAAATAAGTCCACTCAAGACATTCTGCTCATATCGTTATCTGCTCAAACACTGATATGACTGATAAGTATAAAATAAATAATTATTTCGGCTTATTTCCACTTCTTCACTCTTTCGAAAGAGCTGGCAAGAATTCTTGTCAGAAACGATCCAATAACAGGATCCTAAAGAGTGCTATCGCTCTGATGACATGGCGGATTTGTTTTTTTTTAATGAAATGGGTGATTGGCATACACTACAAGAAAAACGACTGTTGAAATTGATGGTAAATTGATGGTAAAGTGTGTTTATTTAAAACTTTTTACTTTTTACAATTATCGAATTTTTTTAAATTATTTTTTTACATCTTCGCATACAATCATCTACTTTTCAATCGTTTCTATATAACTACCCATATAATTAACCTATCTATTTTAACTCTTTACTCTTCATTATCGCCCATATTATATAACATTATTTTTTCTTATTTCAAAAACCTTATTATCCACAAGTTCTCTTCACAAGCACTCAGAGGAAAAGCGGGAACAAAATGCATCTCTTTGCCAAATTCACTACTCATCCCATGCAGATTCAGTGAAAATTTTTTACCAACGGAGAACGACTTTTCATTAGGAGACGTGTATTGGTTATCATTTTGTCTCTGCACGTGCTCTATGACTCATATCAGTATATCACAACAAAGGGCCATTCCAAAGAATGCGTTCCTCGGTGCCTGCAAAAATCCATCATATTAGGTTTAGGAGCCAAATAAAAAAAATAGGAAGGTAATTGATGATTACATAAAAATTTATTTATGAAACAGCTGTACAATAGCAGCAACAAAAAAAAAAAAAAAAAAGACGAAAGCTCCAATCTAACCATTTTCAGTGCAGGTTTTCATACTGGTTTTTGAGGTTGAACAATGTTTAATCCCAAAAACTGTTCCATGACTTTCTTCAATGCCTGCCACACAATATATAGGAGGGTTAGAAAACGAATCTGCCTAATTTGTTTGTGATATGCCATATTAAAAGCAACTGATTAACTTTGTTGGCCTGTATGATTGTACCCATCCTAAAAGACAAACTGTAGGTTTCTAGCATTTTCATGGATGAATCATGTGTCCAGTCAGCCTTATGGTCATTTATCTTAATGGGTGACATCCAACGAGCTCAAGGAACCACTTCATCATCACCATCATAAGCTGTTTCCTACCCAGGGTCAACTGCAAAGATTCTATTGTGCCGCATCTGGCCACTTCAGCTGTATGATGCCAGATCTGGCCGCTTCTTTATTAAAATATCAAGTGGCAGAGTAGACATTCCCCCACGTGTACTGTTCTCCTCTCCATCATGCACATAAGAAATCATAGATGCATGTCATTAGAGAACATGTCACATGTGGGCTGATGGGGACAGCTCAGCAATAATGTAGGATGAGATTCATGCAACTGTTCCAGTTTAGGAGGAAAAGGCAAGTAAAAACACTAACTAGATCCACAATAGAACAAAATGACAAGCTGTCATTATGCTATCAACAGAACCAATTATACATTAGTGGAAAAATCAGATTGCAAACCTAATGTAGCCTGAAAAATGGAAAGTTTGGAAGGCACCTGAAATGCAAACATCTCTTTGCCGTTCAAAATGGCATTCATTGCAGCAAATTGATCATCAAATACACCATAGAACAGCTGGTAGAACCCATTCCTGTTATCAGAAATATATAGGGTTAGTATATAAGAAGCACCATCTCTGAAGCCTGGACCACATGATTTTACTTCAACAATCATAGGAAATCTGCCATACTGCTCATCTTTTGTTGTTTGTTGGTCCATCTCATCAAACTTCCGGGTGAGGACTTCTGCCCCCACCGGTGTTAGCAAATGCAGGATAAGAGCCTCCAATGTTCTTGGGAAATTACGCTGGAAAAGAATATTATGAAGATAGCAATCAGGTAGTAATTTCTGTGTATAATAATTGCAAAAATTTGCGCAAATATTTAAACATCTTCCTTATGTGGAGAAATGATTATGGCTTGGATTTCAGAAGTTCAAAAACAGAGCAATGAAAATGATTTGATCAGAAGATCTTCCGCAATAGTTGCTTAGATGCACACAGTCAATTTTGTGCTAGACTAGGAGAGGATGACAGAGAAATAGAGCTGTTAATGTTCCTCTATTACATACATTTGAAACACTCATTACAATAAGAGCCCACAAATTGTAAGGAAATCCTATTTATTCACGATGCTTAATTCTTGGTCATCGCAGTAGTCAATAGGCTCAAAAAAATCAATCCATTATTGCTTACAAGAAAACAAATCATGAGAATTAAACTAAGGAAATGAAATTCATGCATGTTAACCTACATGCAGTCATCATAATGAATGGTAAGTATAGTTATCTTGGTATACTTCCAGCATAAAACTTTAGTAAGAAAATAGAGAGGGTCCAAATAGAGTTTGAACATACAGCCATGGATGACAATACAGCTTGAAGCATAAGCGGTTTAAGACTCCATAGAGTTCTGGCAACTGGATCATCTTCTAAACCAAATGAATCTGCAACTACCACTGACCTCTCCATGGGGTAAACCTCTGAACCTTTTACAAATGTAGATTGCTCTCCTTGAATTGGACCACCAACTTTAATGGCATTATGAACCAAAGAAACAAGTTTGTGAAGAGCTTGGAGACCGAGTGGTTCCAGTTGCTGAAATGTTCTACCAACCTCTTGATCATTCCCACCAGAATCTTCCCAATAGATAAAAACATCACAATTATATAGAAACCATAACTAACAATGATTAGCTTCTCAGAAAACTGGCATGCTAATAATTGATCCGCTGATAACAATAGATATTGGGTTCCAGACTCGACATGCATACTTGAAAGCCTTAAAGAAAAAAAGAGTTAAATTATTACGTTATAAGGATCTGCTCTGGTAATCAACATACTGATTATGAGTTGAGTAATGGATGGTAATGGACCATTTGTAAGATAAATTTGATGTAAAGAAAATTTCCAAAATCGTTCCTTCATTTGGCACTCTTAAAAGTTAATGAACTCTAAGCGGGCCTCTAAAACATAGGCTCATATAAGAATTTAAAAAGGCATCGAATGTATAATCAACCTGTTTCATCCTCGCATAATTTCCCATGCGCATCCTCCACTGGCTTCTGAGTATTAATGGAGCTCAGATAAAGCATTTGATTCTGCCCAGATTTTAAGAGCACACAACCTTAAAATTGGTTGAAACTAGGCAATATGTGTATATAACCAGCATGAGAAGATAATATCTAGTAATATAATGTTTGAAGACCAGCCCTGCTCACATGCCTAAAAAATTCAAGTAGTATTCAAAAGTGGATACTTAATGCGCCATAGTCATTACAGCTGAGATTTTAGGAATTCATTTGATCATCAAGTGCCAATCAAATTAATATGAAAACTTTAACAATAAGAAAAACAATGTTTAGTTATATCAAATATCAACCGATCATCTAATAAACAATGAATGGCATAGGTGTAATTTTTTATTTATTCATTCTTTCTTTTTCCCTTGTGGTGTCCAGATTCCTTTTTCGTTTCTCATTTTGATTTGTGTTTGTGTTCTGTTACCATGTTATAGGTAAATTTCATGAAGAGCTCCCTGGCTTGGAAAGTCACAGCTTCAAGTATTGCAGAAAAGTTAGCCTCGTATTACTAAAAAGCAACCTGAGTCCAGAAATACTTTGGAAAAACAACCAAATTGTTTGGCTCCAATAAATACTTACAGAACAATGTCCAGTCCTAAGCAGTTTAATCAATAGTAATAATAAGACAAGCAATGTTTAGTTATATCAAATACTGAGTGATCATATAATAACCAATGCATAGTATAGGGTGTAATCTTTTATTTATTTGATTATCATTTCTTATTCCCTTGTGCTATCCAGATTTCTATGTCGTTACAGTCGTCGTTGTTTGTGTTTGCATTCTGGTGCCATTTTTTAGGTAAATTTCATGAAGGGCTCCCTGGCCTGGGATGTCTCCGTTTCAACTACTGCAGAAAAGTTAGCCAAGTACAAAAAGCAAGCAGAGTCCGCGAATATCTTGGAAAAACAACCAAATCACTTTTGCTCCAATAAATACTAACAGCACGATGTCCCATTCTAAGCAGTTCAATCAATATTTCAAACAAAGCAGTAGTAATACATAATTAGGCTGAGAGGAAGCATACCATTTCCTTGTCCACCAATCTTTTCTACAGATCAAGGAGTTGAAAAACAATTCAAACACAAGAAACAAACAAATAACTAGTCAGACTAAATTCGAAAAATAAACTCCAAGAAATCAAAACAACAGTCCAGATCAGCCCAACGACATTGCTAAAATACCTTCTAATTATCCTTCGTAAATAGTATGCATCCATATGCTCTAGTATATTTGTCATTGTGTTTGACTGCCACCAGAAATTTATAGCAATGGTCAAATCATCACTATCAACTTGATGAAACCTGTTGCACAACAAATCTCAAACAATGAACTAACAAAGCATAAAATAAAGAAAGCTAATCACCAAATTTATTTATTTCATATTTTTCTCTGAAGACAAAAGCAATGAGTTTTGATCTCCAATGTGATGAGTTGCTAGAAAAGAGAAAATCCAATGGCTTCAATCAAAAAACATGTAAAAGGCTTGAAATAAAAAAGAGACCAAACATTGTTCTTAGTCATCTAGCACCCATGCTCAGCAAACGGTGAACAAAATGCCCTTTGCTAAATGTCTTCATTTTCATACTCACATGAGGAAACCAATGCAATGACATCTGCTTTGCTTTCCAACAATCAGATTGAAAAAATAGTCATGCAGTTAAAACATCAGTGTTAACAACTTTTGGACTCAGATAACCAGGAGAAAATCTGCTGTGAAGAAACAACAGATTTAATAATCTTCATGACTGCACCCTCTTTCTCCATCCTCCTCTCCCCATTTTGCAATCACCAGAGAAATCATTGAAAAAATAAAGATTGAAACTTTACCATCCTTCAGGAACAAAAAGTGCATCACCAGGTTGTAGAATGACTTTTTGCGAATGATTCACAGAGTTCTTTGCCCTTGAATGGACTGAAAAATCAGGGTTCTCTAAGTCAACGCAACTGAAATAGAGAAGAAGGCCAATGAGTATCAGAAGATCACTACTGCAAGCATGATAAGATGACTAACATCATTCCCAGTTCGAGTGAGAACATTAGACTTCAAAAGCACACAGAAAACAAGATATTTTAAGTTTAAACAAGTATCAAACCTGTGGTTCGAAGCTTCCCCCCATATGGGCATTGGATAAAGAACAGAACTAGCAGAGGGAGGCCACAAGACAACTGAGAAAAAGAGGAAGATGGGTGAAGTTACAATAAGGAAAATAATTCTGACAATCCTGGAAGCTGATAATCTAAGATAACAAAAAATGGATAAAGTTATTTAAACATTCAGCAGAATTTTTAACAAAGTATTTGAACTATACTTCTAAATGGATATTTTCTGCTAAGGATGGAGCATGAAATCATCAACTGGATTGTTTCATTTTTTTTTAATCCTTTCCATCTGAACTTTTAGAAACATATTCAAAAACAGAATTGATGACAAATCATTCTGGTACATCGCAGTGCCCACATACAAATGAAACATGTTCTTCGTGCCAGTTTCACTTTATGTTTTATGCTCAGAATCAATGCTTTTTAGATAATAATTTGTTCCATCTTTGTGAAGTTTCATCAATAGAGATAGACCTGTGACATACTTGTTTCCAGAATGGTTTGCTAGGCATAATAATCCCTGATCATAATCTAAACATGCTTGTCCACAGAATTCTGTTCCTAAATCTCAATCAACACAGAAATTGGGGTGCTAAAAACCAACAAAGGTGAAAGGTATGAAAAAACACAAGACAATAAAAACAGGATAAAAAGAACAAGTAGTGGATTTTTTTTGGAATGTTGAGTAGAATTTTCAGAAGATGGAGACCAATTAGTGATAAACAGCCCAATTTACAACAAATCCAAGAAGGAAAACAATTGTACCTTGTTTGAATCCAGAAATTACACATAGAAGATTATTGTGAGGATCATAATGAGTGCTAGACCTAGATCGAGCACAATTCATCCACAAATTTATTGATGCCAGTTGTTTTTTCTCCAAAAATGCAGGCTGCAATATGTTTAGAACAAATCAGGAAAAATCTCAGATGCGACATAAACAAGATGTTGAGTTTGCAAGAGATATTCTAAAGAAAAAAGTAGATAAGGAAACTCCAAAAAAGGGAAATGCTATAGACGTTAGAAATTTGAACACTGTTGGTACTTGGCAAAGAACGAAACAACCAAGCAGACCAAAAATGCACATTGCGTTCCACCAATCTAAATGAAAAGAACTTCAGGGGAGGAAGGGAATATCCAAACCGTCAAAATGTCATCCTTTAGAGTTCCCAGTGAAGCATTTTCTTCGTTTTCAATATTCGAGATAGGGACCTGTAATACAAAAGTTAGTTCATCAAAAAGTGTAACTATACTTAATTCCTAAAAGATCCAGCAAAACTGCAAAAGGACTTCTGAGATTTTACGAGCAATTGAAAAGCCATGAAGTACTAGTTTCTCAAAGAGGTCTTTACATAGCCAGTAGCAAAAATACAGCTGATCTAGCTAGAAACAGAATGGGTTAGCTGTTTTAAAGCTACAGCTACTCTAACCCTTTCAAAGTGAGTTTCAAGTAAACTCCTCAAAAGAAAATTCTAAATTTTCTTTTAGTTTGAAATAATTAATAGTGACAAAAATAAAAAGGGGGAACATAACATCAAGTCCATTGAACCAATGACATCCTAAATTCCTAATGTCATAATTTTGTACAAGCCCTTTAAAAGGACCAAGCATGCATGAAACACTTTTCTCTTGAAAGTGGCCTCCCTTGTTTTCATATATCATGCGTTCAGTTCAGTTGTTATTCTCACAATTGCTCTTGATAGCTGGTTTTTTACAAACTCTGATCTACTGAGTTCAAACAGGTTTGAGCACGAATTCATCCTCGTGGATCAGGTTCATATCCTCGCATGATATTTCCTTCAATCTTGAGCTGCATAGCCTGTATAAAAATGTTCAAGGCTTGGTTCATTCTCACTTGAAAAAGTTATATTTTCAAGTGAAAATTAATAATATGCCACATACCACAACATAATAGGTGGGGTCATTACTACTGCATTTCTTAAGCTCCAAGTGGATGCCTAATGATATGAAACCAAGGGGCAACGAAGAACGAGCTTTCATGAGAATTTCAATGATTGCCGACATCATCACAATTTTTCATAATTACCTATACATGATTAGCAAGCAAAATGTAAGCAACCAATGAATATGTTAAAGAAGTGAACAACACAATCCTTAAGAAGAAGGAAAAAAATGTTTATACAGAAGGACCTGTGCTAAATAAATTTGATTTGCATTCGCAGATATTGATTGCATTTCATCTGAATTGGCAACTGAAGTCCCGCAGCTGTCCAGTTGAGGTCGAACGCCACTATACTGCTGTTTACAAGAATGGATAAATGCAGAGAATGGGAAAGGTACCTGAATTACATAGAGAAATGTATGACAAGCATGAGATACAAGTCATCTGAAATTCAATTTGCTGAATGGCAGAAGAAGCCAAGCATCAATTGGAAAGTAAACAAATAGTTACTCTCTCATGACTCCTAAGGTCTCCATAGAAGATTGGTGCAGATCTGGATACCATAGCTTCCACAACTGTACAACCTACTTTTTCCTGAAATCAAATAGTAGTGCTTCTATTACGAGGGTATTTTTATTAAGAGAGTGAGTACGCAAAAGACACGAGCTAGCTTCAAAAGAGGAACCTGCTATTTGCCAAAATTTCTAGCAAACCCTAAGATAAGGTTTCTACTTGGATATTGAATCCAGAAAACATTACAAGATTTAGAATTTGAAAAAATGTATGAACAGATGATTGAACTACTCTTTTAGTTTCAAAGGAGACTGAGGCAGCTCCAAAGCCAAACATGCGTACTCAAAGTCGCTGTTGGAAAGCAACAACCGAAGGTGTCCAAAAACTGCAGACGGTTGGATTATCCGTGCTTTGATCAATAGAAGATGGACAGATCACAAGATGGCTTGTTCAGTTTACAATGGAATCTGTGTTAGGTGGGTTCCTCCCACGTGAAGTCAAAAGTGGGGGGCCCCACCCATTTGGCATTATTCAATAATGCCCCACCTGCTCGTCCCCCTCCTTTTCTGCTTTCGGCGTGTGAGAGAGAGAGAGATATCACATCTCTCTCTCTTCTCCTCTCGGCAGCGTCTCCTCTCTCGGCAGCGACGATTTTTTTTCGTCAGAGAGAGAGTCTCTCTTCCCCTCTCAGATTTCAGAGAAGCAGCAGCAGCAGCTCCGGATTTTATCGTCATATGCTCAAGGCTTCTACGGCAGTTATCTCTTCCAGCCATCAAGAGAGAAAATTCCGCCGTCATCTCAGATTTGGTGAGATCTATCCTGGTTAATTTCTGTATTAAAATCCATCCTTATTGTGATGATGAAATCCTCTAGTTTTTACTAGAGAAGACATTGCATTGTATTCCCATTATTTTATAGTGGAAGATTTACGTGGACTGGGTCCCGTGGTTTTTCCCCTTTGGTAAAGAGGGGTTTTCCACGTAAAATTGTAGTGTGTTTTTCCGTGGTTTGATTGTTTATCATTTGCAATATTTATTGTCTGTGATTAATTATTCCTGTTTAATCCACACAAAAAGGGGATAGGCTAAAATCCCAACAAGTGGTATCAGAGCGAGGTTTTAGTAATCTTGTGCCTTGTGTTGAACGATGGAGGTTAATACAAGTAGAATGATTAATTTGAATGGTTCAAATTATCATGTGTGGAAGGGAAAAATGGAAGACCTGCTATATGTCAAAGATTTTTATTTGCCTGTGTTTGCGAAACAAAAACCCGTAGAAAAAACTGATGCTGAATGGACTTTACTTCATCGTCAAGTATGTGGGTATATCAGGCAGTGGGTGGATGATAATGTTTTAAACCATGTCAGTGAAGAAACAAATGCACGTTCTTTATGAGACAGGCTTGAACAGCTGTATGCTCGAAAAACCGGGGAACAACAAGTTGTTTCTAATAAAGAAGTTGATGGGCTTGAAATACAGGGATGGAACTCCTTTATCAGATCACTTGAATGCTTACCAGGGAATTCTTAATCAGTTGGCTGGGATGAATATCAAGTTTGAAGATGAGGTGCAGGGGTTATGGCTTCTAGGCACATTGCCGGACTCGTGGGAGACGTTTAGAATGTCGGTATCTAACTCAGCTCCAAATGGTGTAATCACTATGGATTTGGCTAAGAGTAGTGTTTTAAATGAAGAGATGAGAAGAAAGTCACAGGGTCCGTCACAGTCAGATGTCTTAGTCATGGAAAAGAGGGGGAGGAGCAAGAGTAAAGGTCCGAAGAACAGAGACAGAAGCAAAAGCAAGTCAAACAGGTTTGCCAATGTTGAGTGTTATCACTGTGGTAAAAGGGGGCATATAAAGAAGTATTGTCGACAACTCAAAAGAGACTACAAAAATGAAAAAGGGATAGAAAAAGAAACTGATGATAGTAATGATGTTGATAGAGTTTCTGCCATCACAGATGACTTCCTTGTTGTGTATGATGATGATGTTGTCAACCTTGCATGCCATGACACTAGTTGGGTGATTGATAGTGGTGCCTCCATTCATGCTACATCACGAAGAGACTTCTTTACATCTTATACATCCGGAGACTTTGGGAATGTTAAGATGGGTAACAATGGTGTAGCTAAAGCCGTAGGCATGGGAGATGTGTGCTTGGAGACCAACAATGGTACGATGTTGCTTTTGAAAAATGTTAAACATATTCCTGATATTCGCTTGAATTTGATTTCAGCAGGTAAACTTGATGACGAGGGGTTTTGCAACACCTTCAATGATGGTCATTGGAAGCTTACTAAAGGTTCTATGATTGTGGCTAGAGGCAAGAAGTGCTCCTCATTGTACTTCATGCAGGCAAAGGTTTCTTCTTGTATTATCAATGCAATGGAGAATGAAAGTACAACAGAGCTATGGCATAGAAGACTATGTCACATGAGTGAGAAGGGTTTGATGGTTTTGGCAAAGAAAAATCTTCTTTCTGGATTGAAGAATACAGCATTGAAGAAATGTGCCCATTGCTTGGCAGGGAAGCAAAACAGAGTTGCCTTTAAAATATCCCCTCCTTCAAGACAGCCGGGTATACTTGATTTAGTATATTCTGATGTTTGTGGTCCCATGAAAGTAAAAACACTTGGTGGTGCTCTCTATTTTGTGACTTTTATAGATGATCATTCAAGGAAGTTATGGGTCTATACCTTGAAGACAAAAGACCAAGTGTTAGATGTGTTTAAACAGTTTCAGACCTCAGTTGAGAGACAGACTGGGAAGAAGTTGAAGTGTTTCAGAACTGATAATGGAGGTGAGTATTGTGGTCCTTTTGATGAATATTGCAAACAGCTGGGTATTAGGCATCAAAGGACACCTCCGAAGACTCCTCAGTTAAATGGGCTAGCTGAGAGGATGAACAGAACACTAGTTGAAAGGGTAAGATGTTTGCTTTCATATGCACAGTTGCCAGGATCTTTTTGGGGTGAGGCTTTGAGTACCGTTGTACATGTGTTAAATCTCACGCCTTGTGTTCCTTTAAATTTTGATGTTCCAAACAAAGTTTGGTTGGGAATAGATGTATCCTATAGTCACTTGCGTGTCTTTGGATGTAAGGCCTTTGTGCATATTCCCAAAGATGAGAGGTCTAAGCTTGATGTCAAGACAAGGCAGTGTGTATTTATTGGCTATGGCCAAGATGATTTTGGTTACAGGTTTTATGATCCGGTACAGAAAAAGCTTGTAAGAAGCCGAGATGTTGTGTTTATGGAAGACCAAACCATACAAGATATTGAGAAAACAGTTAAAACAGTTTCTCAATATTATGATAATTTAACAGACTTGGATCCAGTTCCTTTGACACATGTGCCAGTACAAGTTAGAGATGAAGTTCAAGATGACCAGGATGGTACAGTTGATGTTGATACTCATACACAGGTTGAGATTAATGATGGCATTGTTGAGCAGTCACCAGTACCAGAAGTTCCACCAGATGTTCCACTCAGGAGGTCTACTAGAGATCGCCATCCTTCTACACGATATTCTGTTGATGAATATGTGTTACTGACTGACGGGGGAGAGCCCGAATGTTATGCAGAAGCCATGGAAGATGAACACAAGAAGGAGTGGGTTGAAGCCAAGAGAGATGAGATGAAGTCACTGCATGAAAATCATACATTTGAGTTGGTAAAGTTGCCTATGGGCAAAAGAGCTTTGAAGAACAAGTGGGTATACAGAGTGAAGCAAGAACAAGATACTACACAACCTCGATACAAAGCTAGATTGGTCGTCAAGGGATTCAATCAAAAGAAAGGTATTGATTTTGATGAGATTTTTTCTCCAGTTGTTAAAATGTCATCTATTCGTGTGGTTTTGGGTCTAGCAGCTAGTCTTGATTTGGAGATTGAACAAATGGATGTAAAGACTGTTTTTCTTCATGGTGAACTAGACAAGGAAATTTATATGGAGCAGCCAGAGGGTTTCATGGTAAAAGGAAAAGAGGACTATGTGTGCAAGCTGAGAAAAAGCCTCTATGGCTTGAAGCAAACACCAAGACAATGGTATAAGAAGTTTGAGTCAGTTATGGAGAAACATGGCTATCGAAAAACAACTTCTGATCATTGTGTCTTTGTGCAGAAATTCTCTGATGATGATATTATTATACTATTGCTTTATGTCGATGATATGTTGATTGTTGGAAACAATTCTTCAAGGATTGATAGGTTGAAGACGCAACTAAGTCAAATTTTTGCTATGAAGGATTTAGGGCCGGCAAAGCAAATTCTTGGCATAAGCATTCATCGTGAGAGGAATGCCAAGAAGTTATATCTGTCACAGGAGAACTACATTGAGAAGGTATTTCAGAGGTTCAACATGGACAAAGATAAAGCAGTTAACTCTCCTCTTGCTACTCATTTTAAGCTAAACATTGAGCAGTGTCCCTCTACAGATGCAGAGAAGAAAGACATGGAAAGGGTTCCATATGCTTCAGCTGTGGGAAGTTTGATGTATGCAATGGTATGTACAAGACCAGACATAGCTTATGCAGTTGGTGTTGTAAGCCGGTTCTTGTCTAATCCTGGGAGAGAGCATTGGAATGCAGTTAAGTGGATAATGAGATATCTACGAGGTACTTCCAGTTTGAGACTTTGTTTTGGCAATGAGAAACCCTTACTAATTGGCTACACAGATGCAGATATGGCAGGAGATGTGGACACTCGAAAGTCTACCTCTGGTTCCTTGATTACTTTTGCAGGGGGAGCTGTAGCTTGGCAATCAAGGCTACAGAAATGTGTTGCACTTTCTACAACCGAAGCAGAATTCATTGCAGCGACTGAAGCATGCAAAGAAATGTTGTGGATGAAGAGGTTTTTACATGAGCTTGGCTTCAAACAACAGAGATATATAGTATTTTGTGATAGTCAAAGCGCAATTCACCTTGGTAAGAATTTTTCTTTTCATGCAAGATCAAAGCACATTAATGTGAGGTATCATTGGATAAGAGAAGCTATTAATGACAAGTTGTTTGAACTTGAGAAAATCCATACCGATTATAATGGCTCTGATATGTTGACGAAGGCTCTACCAAGGGAGAAGCTTGAAGTTTGTCGTTCTATCGTTGGGATGACAAATCCCTCCACGTAGTCGGAAGGGGGAGATTTGTTAGGTGGGTTCCTCCCACGTGAAGTCAAAAGTGGGGGGCCCACCCATTTGGCATTATTCAATAATGCCCCACCTGCTCTTGTCCCCCTCCTTTTCTGCTTTCGGCGTGTGAGAGAGAGAGAGATATCACATCTCTCTCTCTTCTCCTCTCGGCAGCGTCTCCTCTCTCGGCAGCGACGATTTTTTTTCGTCAGAGAGAGAGTCTCTCTTCCCCTCTCAGATTTCAGAGAAGCAGCAGCAGCAGCTCCGGATTTTATCGTCATATGCTCAAGGCTTCTACGGCAGTTATCTCTTCCAGCCATCAAGAGAGAAAATTCCGCCGTCATCTCAGATTTGGTGAGATCTATCCTGGTTAATTTCTGTATTAAAATTCATCCTTATTGTGATGATGAAATCCTCTAGTTTTTACTAGAGAAGACCTTGCATTGTATTCCCATTATTTTATAGTGGAAGATTTACGTGGACTGGGTCCCGTGGTTTTTCCCCTTTGGTAAAGAGGGGTTTTCCACATAAAATTGTGGTGTGTTTTTCCGTGGTTTGATTGTTTATCATTTGCAATATTTATTGTCTGTGATTAATTATTCCTGTTTAATCCACACAAAAAGGGGATAGGCTAAAATCCCAACAATCTGAATGTCCAAACTGTACAACCGAAACTGCTGCGAATTCTTCACGTCATTCTTGAGAAATATGTAAGCATATCCATGGGCTACAAGCATTTTAGCTCCCTGAAAGCATTCCATCTTCCCCTTTGCCGAGTTGTGAGCACTCATTCATCTTGCTTGTAATTACTAAACCTTTTTCTTTCTTTTCACTCACACCATCTCACAATCTCAGTCGACCGGCAAAGTTTTGGTTTCCCAAGTTTAATATCCAGTAATATCGACAAAAATCTCGAGTATGAAATGACAGGAATGGGATGAAATGAGAGAAGGCAGAGACAGCTACCTCCAGATAGTCAAGGCCTCCACTGGAGGGATTCCACTTGGAGAAAGCTTTCCAGTCTTTGACGCATCCATGGAATACCTTATTTGCAACAGGAAGAAGAGATGAGAGGAAGAAGATCAATGCGCCGAAGCCTCAAGTGGTGCTGGGGAAGTAAGAGAAGGAACCATACCGCGGGAACGTTGCTTGATTCGATTTTGGAAGAGAAATCCTCGACGGAAGGGAGTTCATCAAAGCGACGGATTTGCAGAGCAGGATCTTCCATTCAATCGGCGGCTTCTTCAAAATTCTTTCTACTTCCCGACGTTTGCACAGTCGGTCACGATTTATAGAAGTAGTATTTTTTTGCAGTGAAAATTTTTCTCGTAACGTAACATTAAACACTAATTTCTTATTTACCCACCGTGATTTATAAATTCGTCCCGCACTCAAACATTTCGTCCTAAATTTTTGACATGTCCATGCGGTCGCTACAAGTCTACATCTCATCCTAAATTCTTGTCATGTTCATGCCCTCACCACAAGTCTACAACTGTTGTTTACTCTATTAAAAAAATAATTTTACTTGTTTAAAATTTTCGAACTGAGATGGTTTAACTTTAATATGACTTAATCGATGATAATAAATCATTAATATATGATATTAAATAATTTAATAATTATGTTAAATTGTTTTAAGTAGAATTTTTTTAAAAAAAGTATAATTATTTTTCTATTTGTATAAGTTTATAATTTGTAAAATTTCCTTGTTCTATAACTTGAGATAAATCTCGAGCATAGATAGAAATTTCTTTATATACTGATTGTTTAAAAGGTTGTTGGAGGATTTTACCATCACATTCTTTAGCAGATTGTCCTTTATTATATTCTGGAATAAAATTTTCTTGTGATTCATTTGTTGAAGTTGATGGGTTTTGCTCATTAATGTTTATCATATTTAATGATGTTTTTACTTGGGAGTTATACCAGTCAAAGAAATAAACATTTTCTTTTATGGATTTACAATAAGCAGTCCATGATTTAAATAGCTTGCTTTGTTCATTCTCATCATAAGTTTTAGTTATCTATTGTCTTTTTTGATAGTTATGTTTTTCTTCAAATTCTTTTAATAATGTTTTATAATCAAGTTTAAATTCTGTAACATTTATCGAAAATTCTGATTCTGTAGGTTCCGGATCTGGACGGGCTATATGATTTTCAAATTGCAAAGGGAACCTTTCAGAAGTTGAAGATAATGGCTTTCGGGCTTTTATAACTATGGGCTTTGAAGTTGTGGGCCTAGACATGCAGATTGAATGTCTAGCAGGTATAGGTTCAAAGAGCAGAGTTATATTATCTGAATTTTCAATTATAGTTTCAATTTTTTCGGAATTTTATTCAGGAATACTATAATTTTCTTTTTTCTCTATTTTCCATTCTGTTGGAAGATTTATATCAGACCATAAGATTTTCTTTGGTTGGATCTTTTTATGGATGAGATTTGTTATAAAATATGACGTAGCACCCCTTTCTTGTTGTACCAATGATTTTGGTGTTAAGGTTTTCATAGCTTTATAATAAATTCTGTACTGGACACATAAAGGAAGTTATCCTTTTTTTTGTTGACAACGTATTTTTTCACTTTTTACCATGGCATGTTCTACGCCATACAATTTTATAATTTTTTAGTATGGCATGTTTCAAGCTACACAAAATTTTTAAATTGAGGGTGTGTTTGGGAAATTGTAAAACTTTTGATGAAAAGTTTTTTATGTAAAAGTTGTTAAATCGGTAGAAAATGATAGGGGTAATGATGAGGAGTAAAGAAAATAAATTTAAAATAAATAGGTTAGTTGTATTGGTAGTTGTGTAGAAATGATTGAAAAGTAGAGTTGTTGTATAGAAAGATGTGTAAAAAATAATTAAAAAAGAGTAATTATAGAGAGTGAAAAGTTTTAGATTGAAAAGTTTTAACTTGACAACTTTTATAAATTTCCAAACACAACCTGAATATGCATCACTATTTCCAAACTAATATTATAATTTTCAAGACAATTTTTTCAATTTCTACAAAAACTTTACCCGATCTTAATATACATAATTATATTTTCATACAACTTTACCCATTCTTAATACACATAATTATATTTTCATTCTAGTACAGATTGGATTTCAAAATTTTGTATAATTTGAAGTAAGCCGCGGCTACGACATTTCTCTCCAAAGGATCCAAGAGGCCGTTTGTATTGGGCCTCGTAAATCCCAGCCCAATCGAGTTCTGTTTAGATTGTTTATTAAAATTGAGAAGTAAATTTAGTTCTTGATCCGCAATTCCGCATTATAATGTATCTTACAGTTCTTTCGACTAAATATTTCACCTTGAAATAAAATGAGAAAATACCGAGTACTTAAAAATAATTTTACCTCAAATTATGTTGATAAGAGCTTTTTTTAGTTTAAATCCTTCCCAATTTACAAATTAAAGAATCTGATTTTTAGTTAAAATTTTTCGTTTTTCACTTTATAGTACTTTTTTCCGAGTACTTAAAACTAATTTTGCCTTAAATTATGTTGATAAGAGTTTTTCTTAGTTTAAATTCATCCCACTTTAATTCGAGAATCTGATTTTTAGTTAAAATTTTTCGTTTATTCACTTTATAATACTTTTTTAATAGATTAAATATATTATCATAATACACATCAGTACTATGTTTTCGTACGGCAACGGTGTGCAAGTCAAACCTTTAGAGCGTGATCTCATGGATTATATTCGTAATTTCATAAATGCAATTTCATGAGAACGATACGCTGGATTATAAGCAAGTCGGACACCGAATGTATGATTTAGTATGTGTATAAAAAAAAAAAAAAAAATTACAACTACCGGAATAGACACGCTGCATTTTTATGTTTGGATAATGTGGCAGGGTTTTAGATGTGTGTAACTTAGGATAATTGCAATTAAAAAAATAATCTTGCGTTCGCTGACCTTCGGCTGCAACACCAAT
This sequence comes from Annona cherimola, assembly GCA_030490835.1. Classification (NCBI taxonomy): domain Eukaryota; kingdom Viridiplantae; phylum Streptophyta; class Magnoliopsida; order Magnoliales; family Annonaceae; genus Annona; species Annona cherimola. The sequence continues at coordinate 13,206,915 of CM059974.1, forward strand.
GTAGGAGAAAGAGAGGGAAGCTTAATGTAAGCTTTACTTCACAACTTACACTACTCGTTACATCAGAATCTTGTAATAACTTAAATAAATCTGTCCTCATTCCTCAAGTGGTCTAAAAACTCTACACCAGAGCCCCGCCTATAACATATTCAGTGAAGGCCAAGGCTACCAGACCCAGCATAGCTACCCTCCCGTTCCACAGCTCCGCATCCGAGTTCATGAGCCCATCCGTCTTGGACTGGGGGTCTTCGCCCCTAAACAAGGGCACCAACGATGCCGCAGACAGCAACACGGTCGCGTAAAAGAACCACGACAGACCTCCGTTGGCCAGTTGAGCCATCAATCCATCCCCTTTGGCAAGCTCGACTCCAATCGCCGACACAAATCCCACCATGGCTAGCCTCCCATTGATTCGCTCAGGGGCAGGCCCGCTGAATGCTAGCACATCTGTGAACTTGGTGCTTACTTTCTTTGGGGGAGATTTGAGGGGTTGAGGCGGCTTGATTTCCTGAGTACTTTGAGGTATGGCTTCAGGCGTTTGAGATGGCTTGGTTGTTTCCGGCGATTTATTATCCTGAAAGTTCAAGAATCCGTTTAAGAACAGATATTTTCAAAAACAACGGCAGTTAGATATACCTGGCAGAATTCAATCAGTGCATCACTCACTCACCTCTGCTTGGCACCGAACAAGCAGGCTCCCACCTACTCGCTGCTGGGATGGAGAGTGCTGCTTCGAAGTAGCACGCAGAAAGGGGATTCCCCCGAGGGATTGGATGGCTGCTGATACGGCCATTCCGAACAACCGGCAAGAAGACTCGAGTAGCTAGAGAGAGAGAGAGATAGCAGTCGGCTTATGCCGTTTGAACTTGCTTAGGCAGCTCAGAACGGGACGCGAGCCTAATAATTTATCCAAATACTCCGAACGTTGCTTGTTTACCAAGTTCACAGCGTGGCGTTTATATACGGGGAGGAGAATGAATGGCAGAGGAAGTGCGTTGCGGCTGAGAAACGGCCACGTGAACTCTCTCAAATTGAACGAGTGATATCATTGTCACGTGGATCTGCTCGTCCCCACTCGACCGAGGTAGTGGCGTGGCCTTCCCATTCACCAGGAAACGTGCAAGTCATGAGAAACTTCCAGAGAGACCGAGAGACCTCTGGTTACGATTGCCTCCACCTTGGGTAGGTTTAAGTTGGTATCGGAAGAATTAAGAAGAAAAATATTTTAGAACATGGGTGTGTTTTGTAATTAATAAAAGATATTAAGTTAAATTTTTGAATATAAAACTTTTTATTATTTGTAACTATCATATTTTTTAATCATTTTTACACATTTTCCTATACAACTACCCTACTTTTTAATCATTTCTACACAACTATCTACACAACTAACCTATCTATTTTAATTTTACCCTCTTTACTACTCATCATTACCCCTATCATATCACATAATTTGACAACTTTTACTCTCCAAAATTTTTCATCAAAAGTTTTATTCATTACCAAACACACCTTATATTTTAAAAAAAAAATCGATGAGAGATGTCACGTGCAATGACTATGAATGAAAAAAAAAAGGTAAAATAGGCTGCCCAAGTACGGAAAAATATATAAATATATTTTTATATATTTATTATCTACCTTAACTTCAATTCTATTGAAGCCTTGATACATTTTTACATATTTTTAGGGAAGATATATTACTTTTATCTGTTTTTTAGGGAAATACATTGCTCCAAATATGCAACGTTGAAACTTGCCCATACAAGAGTATAAGTGTTAATGGTTATGGTCAGCTTGTTCGTCCAACTTATTTATAAATGAGTTTGAGTTAGAATCTTTGAATAAATAGTTTATAATCTGTCAATCCGTTTAACCATTTAAATAAATAAATAGATTGAGATTGAGATTTTACAATACGTCATCTCATTTAGTAATCTGTTTAATTTGTTTAACCATTAATTCGTTTAATAGTTCATTTAACCTGTTTAACCATCAACCCATTTACAATATGTTAAAAATATATATATTTTTTCTAAATTCTAAATTTATTTTCTCTATTTTAATTTTTTATTATCTATTTTCCCCATTTCAATTTTCAATTTTCTTTTCTCTATCTATAATTTTATAGTATCTTCCCTACTGTCTTATTGTGATGTTATCATTATTGACACGGCCGCCGATAAGATTTTTCTTCCCTCTTTATCTCTCTCTTTTCTTTGTCTTTGTTTTCGATCATCTTCATTTTCATATATCTCCCCTCTCCTTCCCTCGTTCTCTCCATTTTCATCTCCGATCTTTTTCCTTTCTTTATTTTTGTTTCTTCGTCTTTGTTCTCTCTCTATATTGTCGAGTTATTATCATTCTTTGTGCTAGCATGTTCAATATACACCCCTCTCGATGATAAAGATCTAGTCATGTCATATGCTCTGTTAGTGTAGATCAATTCACAACCACAATAATTACAAACAACACACACTTTACTTTAAATTAGTTTGGTTTTAATTTGTTTACAATATATATAACTCGTTAACGACAAGTTAATCTGTTTATTAAATGAGTTAAGGTTGAAGTTTTTTAAATAAATTAATAAACAAATTAAGGTTAAATTTTTTTAAATGAATTAAGATTAAGATTTGTCCCTAACCCATCTAACCCGATTCGTTAGCACTCTTTAGCCAAACCGAGGACTTATTTGATATTTCGCCAAGGCCCCCAAATGTACGAGTAATACTAAAAGAAAGTATTGCTAAGGTCGGTTGGTCACATTCACAAGCAATATGTGAAGGAATGCATGTTCGGGTCCTGGTCGGGTCGTGACTGTGTGACAACTTGTCTTCCGTGACCATAGTATCTTATAAGTTATAATCATGATCAAAACTACCTCATAAACAAGGTGTTAAGGTTGACAAGTATAAGTTTCAAAGTTGGGTATAAACAATAAATTTATTATTCTTTCTGGAATTACACATAAATTAAGTACCTGACTATTTAAGGTGAATGACCTCATAAAATACCTCTAAAAATGCTTTATATTAAATTATGCTATAATAATACGAAAAGTATTATTTTACATCTTGCCATTTTCAGGACACAAATTGGTACGTTCTTTTATTTTTTAAAGAAAAACAAAATAAATGCCACATATATGGTGGGGGCTGTGGATTTATCATCAACCGTCTACAGCCAGGTCCCACATCAATTATTTGGACATCAAAATGATGTCTAGATGATATGGACTAACAACAGGATCCATTTGACTAAATACTTTTTGAGCAATTAGGCTCCCACTGACACTCCTGTTTTCATTTGTAAAGAAATTAAAGGTGTGTCTATTTTTTGTAAAACAAAATCATTTTCTATAACTATCTTATTTTTTAATTATTTATTCGTATATTTTTATATAACTATTCTATTTTTAATTATTTTTGCGCAACTACCCATACGACGCATGTATCTATTTTAACTTTTTTTCGCTCTTCATTATTATTCTTATCATATCAGATCATTTTTTTTTATTTTAAAAGCTTTTTATGTAAATAATTTTATCATTTTCACAACACACATGGGAGATTCTTTTGGGACGTTATTCCCTGCTCCCGGGAGCTTATACTCATTTTTTAATTTTTTGTTTGAAAATTTCTCCTAAACAATGTTAATTTATGTGTATTTAACATGTATATAAGTTTTTACCATTTTTAGAGTATTTTAGATATTTATTTTTTATTTTTGAAAATCAGTGGCATTTTAAGTAATTTTACTAAAATGCCACTGATTTTCAAAAATAAAAAATAAATATCTAAAATACTCTAAAAATAGTAAAATCTTATACACATGTTAAATACATCTAAATTAACATTTTTATAAATTTTTTTTTTTTAAAAAATGGGTATAAGCTGACGGGAGCAGGAACGCTGCCTAACGTCCCGATTCCTTTACGAGAAAACTTGAAAAGAACGGAAGCATTATCATGGAGCAGCCACTTTCTTTTTAATTTTATTTCCGTTTTTCGTTGGCATTCGTGTCTTCTACTCTTCTTGCATTATGTTTTCTTTTCCAGGCATACGACCACGACGAAATTCTTGCAAAGACAACAATGGAGGGCATTTAACAGCTACCGGGGCTAAACCCCAGCCTCCCGCCAGCAACGTCATACACCACAGCGAGTGCCCGTTGCAGCCTGTTCCCGATGATCCCCAGTTCCCTCGAATCATCATTCCCAGCAAACGCAAGGCAGCCTACGATCTGGCTTCCTCCATTGCTCAGCACCACTAGAATCCCAGACGGAACCACATCCACATCAACACCCCCCTCGAAACTCAGCGTTATCTTTGGAATCGTCACGGTCTCCACCTTGCTCAGATCATAGCACGTATCGAACAGCGAAATTGGCGACTCAGCCAGTGGGTAGCTCGACATCGCCTGCCGGAATGCGGACCTCAGCGCTGCATAGGCTGTTGGAGGGAGCCGCGTGATGACGGTGCCGGAGTCGATTATAGTGCCCGGACCAGATGAAAAAGTGGAAGCGGGGATTGGGAGCGCCTGCCCTCTCACTCTTATCCCAACCATGTTTACGAAGTACAGTATTGGGTACCCTTGTTTGGCCAGCAACGGCGTGAATCGAACACCTGCTGGAATAGCCTCCGTCCCAAACTTGAGGTAACCCGTCGAGCTAGACGTGGAGGGAAGACAATAGGAGAAAACCTGCTGGAACTTGGAGGCTGTTTGTGAGACCAGAGAAATCTTTGTGCCGCCAAGTCCAAGCAATCCAGCCGTTTTGCCGAAGAGCCCCATGCTCTGCTGGGCGCACCCGAACTGGAACTTAGGGAACACATCGGAGGCTGTGAGCGTCAGCGTGTCGCGCGCTAAGAAACCTTGGGTGATGGAATTATCACCGTAGGTCACTGAGTAAATGCAAGCGGGGGAGGAGGAGGAGCAGCCTGTGCGAAGGCCGACTTGGGTGCAATCCGCGGTGTTGCAAGAGACTTTGGTGTAGGAGGAGGATTGGGCCGGGTTGAAGATGGGGTCTTGCTGTTCGTAGCAGCCGCCAGCACAGGGCTGGCATTGGATCCAGGTGAGGTGGCTTCCTGTGTCGAAGGTAACGGTCATGTCCCTCTTCGGAGTCCCAAAACCAACCGTGACGATGTAGTTTCCAGTGCCGAGCGAAGTACCAAGTCGGGCTGGGACGCGGGCTTCCTTAGCATAGAATGGTGGAGAAGATGTGTTGAGCTGCTGCGTTTGGAGCCAATTCACTCGGATCTGGTCTTGTTGGAGGATTTGGAAAGGCGATGCCTTTCCCTCACCCAATGGCGAGCATGGCCCATTGCGGTCTACAATTTTCAGGCCTGGCCCTGCATATTCTGTAACAAAACTAAAAGCATAAGATTAAATATCAAAAATTGATAAATATTACTTCTACTATTGAAATTCTCTAGTTTTGACCAGAGGAGCAACCCTCATATAATCACAGTATTTGAAGGAACATGATTATACACGCTATGATATATTTTCAGCTAAAATACAATATTTATTTAATTTATCTTATTTTTATTTAATTTTTCTTTATAAATATATTTTTCTAGTTGCATTTAATCCATATATCCAGTTTCGTCATTTTACAATACTATTACATTTTTATTTTTTATTTTTTATTTTTTAAAAAAATCACCAATTTCAACTTTCAAGAGTGTTTAAGTCATTTTTCACATTTAAAGACTTGATTTAAAAAATTAAAAATAAATATATAAAAACATTGTAAAATGGCAAAACTTTGCATTTAGACAGTATACACTTACAAAAACATGTTTATGAAGAAAAATAAAAAAAATAACTAACTATAAAATTAAATGAATGTTGTATTTTAGTCTCAAATACAATATGACTTATATAATGAAGCTCTTTATTTGAAAGTGAATGTTTGCTCATTATATATTTTTTTTATGAGGGTGTGTTTGACTTAATGCGAAAAGAAGGAATTATTAGTCATAAGTTCACGGATAATGATTAACATAAAGTATATTTATATCATTATATATTTAGCAATTGAAAAGATAATAATAAAGAACAACTTCTGCACATCATCTTGAAGCATTTTGATTTAAATTCGGGTATATTTTCTTACTTTAAATGCTATTTGCGGTTGAATAATGCAAGCGTAATGCAGATAAAAAGGGGGCGTTTCATGGATCACTTTGGAGGGACTCAGTTTCTTCTTGATCCCAAGTAAAGAGAAATAACTCTTAACCTTTGGATGAGCAAGCCTCCCCATCATGCTGATGCTGCGCCTCTAGTACCCTCACAACATGAGTGCTCTCCGTGTTTGCTCCGGTGGCTTCAGCATCGATGAGAACTGAGGAGAAAAGAAGCAGAAGGCAGAGGAGAATCTTGGGAAAGGTTGACATGGCTCCAGAATTCTAGGGGTTCTGCCTTCTTTTGGCTGCTGCTTAGCACCCATAGATGGTGCATTATTTATTTATTTCTGTTCCTTTATCCAACACCGTCCACAGCATAATTTGAAGACAAAAAGCCATCCATCTTGTCCTGGCAACGACTTGAGAGTCCACAACTAACCAAGTGTGGTCATTAAATGTATGCTGATCTGGCCCGTGAATGCTCCCATCATCTAACCGTGTTTTCATCGTCGATATTTCGGAAATTAAATTCGGCAACCATGAAAAGTACCGGTGTCAAGTGTCAAAAGGCTTGGTTAGGTACTCCCCTTCAATTGCATTTCATGTATGTCCATACGTTCCAAAATCGTCCCAGCTTTTAAGAATCTGCTTTGCCGGTGGAGTGACTTCCGTCAGCTTCTCATTCAATTCGGCCCCTTTCAGCCATTTGACACAATGCGGCAACATTTTCGTTTGGGCCCATATTAGTTGCTGGATAAGAGCTAATTAATTCGAAGGATAGATTAGAGCGGCGTCCAAATGTTAAAATAGTATTTCTATCGACTCGTTCAAATTATTTAATTTTTGAGGGAATTGCAAATATACAGCAGTTGATTTATACTTAATTTCCAAACAATGTATATATGTGGCTTTCGATTCTTATTTATAAGCAGATTGCATTTTACCTTTTTATAGAAGAATTGTTAACACTGGATAGATTATAAGATTGGGTATGTTACTACATTAGATGGATTAATGGATGTACTTATCTGATCAGAAATAAAGGACTCCATTCAAATTACAGGTCGAGCATTTATTTAAAAATCTTTCGTACGTACTAAAAATTAACTTTAAACCTAAATTAATTTCTGTTCCTACATCCAGGTTTGTTGCCCTTACGGGCATCGGCGTGCAATTCTTGGTGTGTGATCCGATCCTACACCCTGAGAACGGGATCCGTCTCCAAGTGTTTGTTCAGGTTCTTAAAGAGTTTTCTAGCTAAATAACCATCAACAACAGCTAAATTCCTCATCTGTTTGAGGATGCCCTCGAAGAGGACTGGTACATTCGAGGCCGCCTCTCTCCCACTTTCAAAGCAGTCAGTGTGCATAGAGGTTTGAACGAAGAATGTAAATGCCTCTGTTATGTCTTTCTGACCATCTATGCCAGCCGCATTTACAAACAATGTTTCTCCAGTTCACCTGACGAAGCACAACTAGATCTAGACCCAATGCTATCTATCTGTTTCATAATTTCCTCTGTTTGCGCTCGAATTATATGACGATTCGATATCCGCAATTAAGAGAAGTTAATGACCCATTTCAGAATTGGCTGCTAACTTTCTATAGGGTTCTTTTACACAAGGAAGAAAATACAAGAAAAAAAGGTTGAATATTCAGTTGGGGAGAGAGGCTAAATCTGCTGGGAAAAGGAGTTGTGGCATTGCTGTTCCGTTATGGAGAGATTGGCTATGACGAAGGCAGGATGTTTGCTCTCAACACCTTATCTGTGCGGAGCAAGTAGGTGGACGGCAACGACATTTCATGTCTAAGGAGTTGCAACTTTGCCGTCCTGTTTCGATTTAGTTATTATTATATTCGAAATGTTTTAGTTTTGGATGAAGAATATTGAGACCAATCGTTTTAGATTATTTAGGATCAATAGCCGCTCTAGTACCTTCGTGAATCGTGATTGTTATTGTAATTTTTGAAAATAACTATATTCACATAAAAAAGAAAAAAAAATAACTATATTAAAAAGATAAACGCTTCCATGGTACGGTTAATCTGTTACCGATGAAGATCTTCAACGGGCTAATCATATTTTTGGAGTTATGTTCATGATTAAATTAAAATCTAACCTACTCATTGCATTTACAAAAATATTGTTTAACTAAAATAAATTTTTATGCAATCAAATATGTGCATGACCCCATGTAATAAAGGTGTAAATTTAGCTTAATAAAATTATTTGATTTATATTTTAAGTTGGTATATCCTACATAAAACTTTGATTAAAATGATTTTTAGGAATGGATATATTAGATTTTAATTTAATCATCATGGTAAGCCTAAATGAAGGCGGCACACTGGAATCTTCCTTGATGTCGCACGCTATTAGAGTATCTCTGAATTAACAATATATATGTTTATTTATTTATTTTGATTTCAAGGGGAATGACTTCTGGTTAACTTCTCTACGTGGGCTTCCCAAGCACCTGAACAACGCACCAGTGATTGGTTCCTAATAATAATATCACCATCTACTACATCGGCAAATGGGCCTTTAGTATTTTATAGCCCAGTTTGATGTATTTCAACCAGATCCTCTCCCTCCTTCCCTCCCTCTCTCTCTCTCTCTCTCTCTCTCTCTCTCTCTCTCGATAATACACAACTGACATTCAGAAGAGAACCAGTCCTAGAGATTTCTCTTATGCATGAGTTTCAAGGTGCAACTCGTGCTTCACGTTAAAGTCAGTCACCAGCCGACATGCTTAGGCAAAAAGCTTTTTAAATTTTTTGATGCAATTTTTTATAAAAAAATATTCAATTGACTATGCCAGTGGGACTAGTGTATTATTAATATTACAGTTTGTGATTGCTTTCTTGTGTTATTATTCTGCTTCCGGCCCACTTGAGTGCTAAAACCCAGCCTCCCGCTTGCAACGTCAAACACCACTTCCAAACCCCGCTGCTGCCTATGCCCGATGATACCAAGTTCACTCGAATCATTATTCCCAGCAAATGCCAGGCAGCCTACCCTCCCCGAATCCTCCAACACCTCGAGAATCCCAAAGAAATCCACATTCACATCCACGCCCCCCTGGAAGCTCAGCTCTATCTTGGGCAACTTCAGGGTCTGCCCCCCACTCAAATCATAACACGTGTCGAACAGCGGAACTGGAGATGCCGTTATTTTGTAGTTGGACATCTCCTGCCGGAATGCCGACCTCAGGGCTGCGTAGGCTGCTGGAGGGAGTCGTGTAATAACGGTGCCAGAGTCGATGATGGTGCCTGGACCAGATGAAAAGGTCGAAGCGGGGATTGGAAGCGCCTTCCCTCCCACGCTTATCCCAACCATGTCTACGAAGTAGAAAAACGGATGTTCTTGTTTAGTCAGCAGCGGCGTGAATCGAACTCCAGGTGGAATGGCATTCGCTCCAAACTTCAGGTAACCCGTCGAGATTGGGCTGGAGGGAAGATAGTAGGAGAAAACCTGGCCGAACTTAATGGCTGTTTGAGAGACCAGAGATTTCTCTCCGAGGCCAAGCCCAAGCAACCCCGCCGTTCCGCCGAAGTTCCCCCTGTTCTGGTGGCCGCACCCAAAGAGGAAGTCGGGGAAGGCATCGGAGGCAGTGAGCGTCAGCGCGTCTCGCGCTAAGAAGCCCTGGGAGATTGAACCATCGCCGTAGGCGGCTGTGTACTTGCATGTGCGGAAGAAGGCGGAGCAGCCGGTAGAGCATTCGGTGGAGTCGCAAGAGACGTTGAGGTAGGAGGCGGATTGGGTGGGGTTGAATATGGGGTCTTGTTGCTGGTAGCAGTCACCAACGCAGGGCTGGCATTGGATCCAGGTGAGGGAGCTTCCCGTGTCGAAGGAGACGGTCATGTCCCTTCTGGGAGTTCCAAAACCGACAGTGACGACGTAGTTGCCAAAGCCTAACGATGTGCCGAGTCGAGATGGGAGGTTGACTTCCTCATCATTGACTTGGATGAGCTCCTGTGATGATTTGAGCCAATTCACCCGGGATTGGTCTTGTTCGAGGATTTGGAGATGCGATGCTTTCGGTTGCTCACCCAAGGGCGAGCATGGTCCATCAGTCCATGCCGGTGTACAATTGTCAGGCCTGGCCCTTCATATTCTATAACAAAAGCAGAAGCGTAAAACTAGATATTATGATAACTGATAGATGTTACTTTTTAATACTCAATTTCTCTAGATCTGACTAGAGGAGAAATCTTTTCATGATCACATCTTGAAGGAGTCTTTATTTAAAATTTTGGGTGTCCTCACACGGTGTGTTTCATGGATCACTTCTAAGGAGATGAAATTGTGTTCGTTCGATTTAATTAATCCCCAGATTCCAAGTAAAGAGAAATTCTAACCTTTGGGTGAGCAGGCCTGATCATCAGACTGATGCAGTGCCTGCAAAGCTTCTTGGACACTCACGACATGATGGCTATCCGTGATCGCTGCGGCGGCGGCTCCGGCATGGCTGAAATCGTAAGAGAAAAGGATAAGGAAGAGGAGAATGTTGGGAAAGGTTGGCATGGCCCGAGAATTGTTGAACTATGCCGCCTCTTCAGCCTAGCGCACATAGAGAATGCTTTGCTTCCATAACCAGTGCTGCCCAGCGCCCATAACATAGTCAAAAAGACAGACGGAAGTCATCCTGCCAAAGACTTGGAGAGTCCACGACCACGTGGGCTCCATCAACCGACAACCACGCGTCCAGCATCTATGCTTTACAGTCGGTGTGTTATTAAAGAAAAGTTGTCAGTTAAAACTTTTTCATCTAAAATTTTTTCTTCTTCACAACTATTCTATTTTTTAATTATTTTTTCATATTTTTTTATACAACTACTCTATTTTTCAATCATTTCTACACAACTACCAACGCAACTAACCTATCTATTTCAACTTTATTCTATTTATTTCTCATCATTATTCAACTATTCTATTTTTTAATTATTTTTTCATATTTTTTTATACAACTACTCTATTTTTCAATCATTTCTACACAACTACCGACGCAACTAACCTATCTATTTCAACTTTATTCTATTTATTTCTCATCATTACTCCTATCATATCAAATCATTTGACAACTTCTACTCTCTACAACTTTTCATCAAAAGTTTTACTCATCCCCGTACACAACCCAAATCCGTAACCTCTCGTTCTTTTCATTTGCTTACCGACGGGCTTTCCATTCAGCGCAGCTCGTTTCAGCCATTGACGCAGTGCAGCATTTTCCTTTCGGGCCATACGTGGGATAAGATATAATTTTATTTTATTTTTTATATAAAAGTGGGATAAGATATAATTAATTTGGACCGAAGACTCAACTTCGTGCTTCAATTAATCCCAAGTAAGAAACAGGGGAAATAATGGGGCACTAAAATTCAAGCATAGAAATTTTGTCAGGATGCTTATTCAATGCGATTGGTGTATCAGTCCTTGTATTGAAGAATGTTAGACGGAAACCCCCACTCCCATGGGACACTTTATGTATATATAATTCAACTTTTTCAATAAGCTGAGCCTTGTCGCCATGGCTGACTGGTTTTAAACAAGCGCAAAACTATTCAGAGAGGCCAGCGCTCCTGGCTGGCGCTGTCAAACAGCCGTAGGACTAATGCTTATTTCGGCCACGCTTTAATCCGTTTTATGAGTTTGGGTGATCTGGGTGGGAATTCACAAAATTTGGGCTTTTTTGCAAATGACCGCTCAAGATTTGGCAGTTTTAAAATTTATACGTACTTCGAATTTTTACAAATCTTGAAATACCCGAATAATACATGTATATGACTATTTCGAACGAGTATTAGCTGTGAGGGGCAATCCGTAAAGGAATTTCATAAGCAGAGGTCATGTGTTATGGGAATAAATCACAAATTCGTAAACACTTGGAGGGTAATTTGGAAAAATTTACATAATTTCAGGTTATCTTCTGTATATCCCATCCTAACAAAGTTAACTGGTACAATATCCAATTTGGGCCACATTTTAATGATTCATAAATTTAATTCATTTATTGTATTCAATATTATCTCTTTTGTTAAAATTTAAACCCAAATTAATATTGTTTATACAACCGGTGGTTTAGTACAATTCGTGAGTGTAATAGCTCAAACAACACCATGTCTCCAACTGCTTGTTCAGGTTATTTTGAGTGATCTAAGTAACCATCAACAAAACCCAAATTCCTCAGCTGTTTGATCAGAGTGCTCCAAAAGAGGATTGGCCCATTCCAAATGGCCTCTCCTGTCTTGAATTGAGAGGTTTGGAAGATATATTCCTCAGTATCTATACAAATACACTAGCCCCATTTACAAACAACATCCCTCCCAGTTGACTACAGCACACCTAAATTCCCTTTAGACATGGGGCTTTATAATACTTTATGATGATCTCTTTTCTTTCTCTCGCCCAAATAGCATGAAGAACCCTCGTCAGCAGCAAAAGGTCATTCATTTGTCTCAGATTGGCCGCTAACTTTCCAAAGGGTTCTCTTCTGAAAAAAATGAAAAATATTAAATATTCAGTGATGGAAATAGAGAATAATTAAAGCTGCTAAGGAAAATATTAAATTGTTCTAACGATTGATGGTGATGGCAAGCGGGTGTGTCATATATGATAACCACATCTCCTTCGATGTTTGAGAAGCCACAATAACCTTAGGAAGTTTTTATTTTCTGATTATATTTTCGAAATTTTAAAAAAATTAAGGAAACGACTTCGACTTAAATTGTGTCCAATTCGGCTTCACACATGTTACAATTCAACAATTTGAGCTTTATCAATTTAGGCCTAGTTTAATCTATTTAAAATCTAGTGCGATTCAGCGCAACTAATCTCTAGATGGAACTTGACACGCCAACTTATCTATTGTATGCCCACATAATTTAAGACCATTTTGTGTCCACTCAACCCAATTTTGTCACCACTTAGATGCCCATGCTTACGTCCAAGCTAGGCAATACAATAGAAAAAAGAAGAAGTAATCATGTTAGCCTGACATAAGCAAATGTTTTGCTTAATTTACCTCAAAAAATTCATTTTTAAAACTTTTTTTCTCCATACACTTATTTATCAATGTGTATTTAATGTATAAACAAAGTTTTACCATTAAAAAGTATACACGTATATCCAAAAATGGTAAAACTTGATTTATATGTTAAATACATTAGATAAATAAGTCTATGAAAAAAAAAGTAAAAAATGTAGTAAATAAGTTTTTTGATGTTAGCTAACCGAAACATTTGCTTAGTCCTCACAACTAGGAGATTTAATACTTCGAAAAGCAAGTAAATATTTTTTTCGAGTAAATGTTTTTTGGCTTTTGTGGCCCATAGATATGTCTGATTTTACCAAATTTTATATAAAATAAAACGGGATGCGTGTAAATGCATGAGAATTAGGCGTGGACGTGGTTCAGTCTTCGTTAGGGGTGAAAATATGGTCAGGTTGACCCGTGACCTACCTCGCCCCAATTTTACAAAGAGTTGGGTAAGAATTTTGACCCGACGAGATGAAGCAGATTAGGATTTTAAACTAAAGTTACAATGACTTGCCCCTGCCTGCAAGGTGTAAATTATTTTTATAAATTATGTGAATTACTTATATGAATGTTATTTTGTTGGATAAATATGTTTAATTTTATGACCTATTAATATGAATATGATTTATGTTAATGTAGTTTAACTTTACAACTTATTTATATTAATAAATTTTTATTTCTTAATCGCATATATGTTGTTCAAGTTATCTCATTTATATATTTATCAATAAAATAAAATATATTATCTATATTGTTTATATCTTACAAGAATAAATATTATTATTTTGCAATTTAGTAGTTTTAATTATAATTCAAAATTTACATTAAAAAAGGTTAAGTTATAAACAAAATTATTAAAAAAATTTACTAACTGCTTTGTTATGATAATTGTGTTTTACTTACTAATAGTAAAATATTGAATCATTTAACCTTTAAGTTTATTATAAATATAAGTTTATAATGATATGTATATAAATTTTTAAAATTTGAACTGCATTTTCAACTTGACCCGTTGTCCTGATATCGACGCAAAATCAACTCGAAATTTATCCCAATATCTCTTAAAGAAAGGTGAAGATCAGACCGACCTTATCCTAACCTAGTATAAAAAGTAAGATAACAAGATTTTTAAATGTACCCTTAGTCTATGTCCATCCTCCTATACGCAAGGAGGCTTTGTCTACGTTTGGGCGTTGAGAAGTAAGTAGTAAGCAGAGGTCCTTTGTTATGGAAATAAATCACAAAATCAGAAATACTCAGAGCGTCATTTGCAAATATATAATATAATTAGAGGTCATCTCTTATATATCCTAGCCTACCAAGTGAATATGTAGAATGATCCAATTTTAGCCACATTTTGATGATTCATCGAATCTAATTCATTCATTATACTTAACACTGTCTATTTTGTTAAACTCTAGACCCTAATTTATATAACCGGTATGTTGCCCCACATGCATGATTACAATTCTTTAGCGTAATCGATCAAACACCCAGAGAACACTAAGCGTCTCCAACTGTTTGTTCAAGTTCTCAAAGAGTTGTCTAGGCAATCATCAACAAAGCATAAATTTATTAGCTGTTTGACAGTGCTCCTAAAGAGGATTGGCCCATTAAAGATTAGGTAAATTGCAAATTTGTCCACATCATTTGATCATAATTGCAAATATACTTGTATAGTTTTAAAAATTATAAATAATTTTTATGTAATTTAACCATATTTGCAAATATATTTATATCATTAAAATATCATGGTATAGATATATTTGCAATTATATGAGTATATTTACAAATATAATATACTCATACAGTTTATATATATTTGTAAATATACCTACATTGTAACAGTGCAGTAATAGAGGTGTGAGAAGTTAGGATGATGTAAGTATATTTACAATTATAATCAAGATATGTAAGGATTATTTATTATTTTTAAAAATACATAAGTATATTTGCAATTATGGTTAAATTAAGTCAGTAGATTTGCAAATCGCTGTCCCAGGAGCCCATTTACATGCAACAACTCTCCAAGTTGACCACGCACACCTACATTTCATTTGGACGTGGTGCTACACAATACTTTATGGTGATTTCTTTTTTCTCTCGCTCAAATTGCTTGAAGAACCCTTATGAGCAGCAAAAATAACTTGTCTTAGGTTTGGTTGCCAACTTTTCAAAGGGTTTTGTTCTGAAAATTTGAGAAATATTAAATATTCAAGGGCCAACGATTATAATAATTGCTACTAGGGATAATATTAAACTTTTCCTACAGCAATTGACAGTGATGGTAAGCAACTCAATGAGTGTGATCTATGCGAAGAAAGTGCACATACCATGTATGAAAACCGCATATCTTTTGATGCCTAAGAACCCATAATAATCTTAGAAAGTTTTGATTTTGTGATTAGGGGTGTGTTTGGTAATGTGCAGAATATGTCAAGTTAAAATATTTCACTCTCCATAATTATCTTATTTTTAACTATTTCTTTACATTTTTTATACAATTACTCTACTTTTAAATCATTTCTACACAGCTATTCATTCATCTAACCTATCTATATTTCAAAACTTCACTCTTAGCTTATGTCCACTTTGACTTCCGACACATGGCACCACTCAGCAGTTTGGGGTGATCCTCTTTTCAATTTTTTTTTTTTTTAAATCCAGTGTGGGGTAGCCTTTCTCCTATTCTGAACTTGGTTACAAACCAAGAGGTTTGGAAGAATAACTCCATTTAGAAACAATATTCCTCCCAGTTGGCTATAGCACGCCTACATTCCATTTACACGTGATGCTACACAATACTTTATGATGATTTCTTTTCTTTCTCAAATTGCATGAAGAACACTTATCAAAAGCAAGAAGGCTAATCACCTGTCTAAATTTTGGTTGCCAACTTTCTGAAGAGTTCTGTTCTTGAAAAAAAATGAGAAAGATTAAATATTCAACAGAGGAAAGAGATTAATAATTAAAGCTGCTAGGGATAAGGACCTCAACGAGTGTGGTCTGTGTGAAGAAAGTGGGTATACTGTGCATAATAACCACATATATCTTGACGTCTAACTGGACAAAACCTTTTTTTGGAGAGGCATAATGAGACATAACCTTAGAAAGTTTAATTTTGTGATTATATTTCAAAACTTCGAAAAAAAAAATCAAGGGAATGACTTTGACCTATCTTGTCGATTTCGTCTTTGGCACCACCCAATTTAATCTATTTTGAATGCAGTGTGATCCTGCGCTACTGCTCTCTAGATGGAACTCGTCTTGCCAGTTGCCACCTTATCTAATGCTAGACCATTTTGTGTCCATTCAAGCCGTTCAATTATTTAGTGGGTGAGAAGGAATTAGAGGGAGAAAGGAACGTGTCAGGAGGGGTGAGCTAGAGTCGGCGCTCTGAATCTGATACTGATAGGGAGCCAATTGCAAAATTTCTACAGCATTAATAAATCCAGTCTGTACTCGAATTCAAAACTTTCATCGAACGACGGATATTAACTCTGCTCGATTCGACGGTCATGATAAGCGGTTGGAAATAGCTTTTGTTTAAGACTGGTCGTATCCTTTAAAAAAAAAAAAAGACTGGTCGTAAGCGATCGAAATTCTATGTGTATATATTGCGAGGAGCTTCATTACTTAGTACATTATAGTTGTTAGCAACAAATTTTGTGGAAAGGGCCCACTTCTATTACATAGAAGTAGTTTTATATAACTTCTTCAAAATTTAAGATTTTTTATGTTCCATAGAAAATTCAATTTATTTATTATATTTAACACTATTTGTTTAGTTATAAGACTAAGTTTCATTCAAAGGTCATGTTTACTCAAAAATACGCACATTTAACATAAATTAGGAAAAATGCTTAGATCTATTCATTCACATATATATTAGAATTATTAATACTTTATAGAATCATTTATCTATGTAGTAATGATTTTTAGACAGTTTAGATGTTAAAAATACTACTTAAGAATTGATATTTGGCAATTTGCAAAAGTTGTTAAGTTACAACTTTTCAATCTAAAACTTTTCATTCTCCATAACTATTCTTTTTTTAATTATTTTTTACACATCTTTCTATACAACAACCCTACTTTTCAATCATTTCTACACAACTACCAATACAACTAACCTATTTATTTTAAATTTATTCTCTTTACTCATAATCATTACCCCTGCAATATCACATCATTTGACAACTTTTATTCTTCAAAAGTTTTCATCAAAAATTTTATTCATTACCAAACACACCCTTAATATTAAATTACTTTATTACGTTGATTTTACAGTGATATTAGAAAAATGAAAAAGGTTTTCGTAATAATATAAGTGATGTTAAACACAATAGATGGAGTGGATTTTTCATCAATTATTTAGATCTTGAAAATGGAGAAAGTTACGTAGGAAAAGTGTTTTATAGAAACATAATTTGTGGAAAGCCAAAAATTAATGGGCCTCTGGTTATTTTTAAGTAAATGTTTTGGGCTGTCGTGGCCCACCCATACATGTCTGATTGTACTTCGACAACTAGCAAATTGCAAAGACTTGCAATGCCACCTGCCAAAGACTTTCAGAATCCAGAACCAGCTGCCAAAAACTTAGGAGCCTCCACAACCACGAAAGCTCTATCAACCGTTGCAACTGTCCGTGTATCCATCGTCGATTTATACATGCTTTGAAATTATATAAAACGGAATCCTAGCAAAGAACTAGCGCCAATAGAATTCGTTGGACTTCAATTTTTTTTTATTTTTGCAAATATGCCTACAAGGTTTTACCAATATGACATCCATATCCTTCAGTTTGCCAAATTTGTAAATATGTTCACAAAGTTTATATAAAGGGTGTGTTTGGTAACAACAAGAAGTTGTCAAGTTAAAACTTTTCAATTTAAAACTTTTCACTCTCCACAACTACCCTATTTTTTAATCATTTCTTCACATTTTTCTATACAATTACTCTACTTTTCAATCATTTCTACACAACTACCAACACAGCTAACCTATCTATTTCAACTTTATCCTATTTATTCCTCATAATTACCCCTATCATATCACATCATTTGACAACTTCTCATCTCTACAACTTTTCATCAAAAGTTTCATTCATTTCCAAACACACCCAAAAATTGCAACCATTAGGGGTGAAACTAGGGCTCATCTCGACCCTAACCCTGATCCTATTTGTAAAACATCAACCCTAACCCTAACTCTAACCCTATTTGTAAAATCTAAACCCTAACCCTATTTTTGAAAATCGGGTTCAGGTTGAGTTTCGGGTTGAAATTTGTGTTGATGAATTTACATTTTATTTAAAAGTGATAAGTTTAAATTTTCATATGAATAAATAATAATAACAAATCATGTAAGTAAACATAATAATATATAATCAAACTACATATTTTTTTAAAAAATAGTAATATAAAGAATATTTCTAGAAAAAATTTAACATTAAAACTAAGAAAAGAAAAAAATTTAATAAGTGTAAAAGTAAATGATAGAAGTAAAAGATAAATATGAATGAAATAATATACTTTATTTACAATCAAATTACACTATGCTAAATATGTATTCACTTGAACCCTAACCCTATCATATTTACAAATCGAGTTCCTCGGGTTCAGGTTATGAAAAATCAAGTTTCAACACGGTTCAAAATCGGGTTATGCGGACCGAGTTCGGGCTCAACCCGGCCCAAGTTGCACCCCTAGCAACCATGTCCCTTCCGTTAGGAACCCGTTAAATTTTTATATAAAAATAACGATAATGTCCTTTAACCTAAGTGATAAACTTGCAATATTTTCAAATATTATAGATATATTTTCTATTTCATTATTTTATATATTTTTGCATGAAATTTTATTTTAGATTTTTTTGCGAAAATGTTTATAATATTTTAAAAATTTTAAAATATATAATTTAACTTAAGGACATTATTGTTATTTTACATAAAAATCTAACGATATCATAATGAAAGGGACATAGTTGCAATTTTATACAAAATTTGTGAGTATATTTATAAATTCGATCAATTTAGGGGCACAGGTGCAATATTGACGAAACCTTATAGACATATTTGCAAAAATTCTTTTTTATTTTAAATTCTCCAAACGGGATTGAAAAGTCTACTAAATTTGCGCTGGAGTGAATTAACAGACGAGCTTTTCATAATTTAATTCCATTAAGCAACATTTTCTCTTTGGGCCCATATTAGTCCTCGGACAATATGTAATCAATTAATTCAGTGCAAAGCGTGGTGCCCAAATGCAAATGCATGATAGTTGGGCGTTGACGCGGCTCCATGACCTGAGTCGACGTCCATGCTCCTACACGCGAAGTCGCGAACGAATAGGCTTCGTATTCGTTTGGGCGTTGAGGAGTAAAAGCACGGTTTTCTGATTTTAATTCCTGCTTGGATGTAACTCACACTTTCTTCTTAGTTTTAACACGTCTAGAGCCACTCAAAGCAGTGATAAGCGAAAGCTTGAAACCGGTGCCTAATCAATGGAAAAACAATCGCATGTTGCTAACGGACGGATGGATGTATGGTACTCCTGGGCAGCCTTCAATATGAATCTTTATTGTGACACAGAACAAACAGACGTCGCGCTTTTATTTTGATCAATAATTCCATGCACCGATCGACTTCGTTATACAAGGAAATGGTAACTAGCGCGCTCAGTTAACAGCGACCAGGGCTAAACCCCAGCCTCCCACCGGCAACGTCATACACCACATCGAAAGCCCGCTGCTGTATATTCCCGATGATTCCCACGTCGCTGGAATCCTCTTTCTGGGCAAATGCCAGGCAGCCAATGGTTTGTCCCCCTCGAACGCCCCCCACGACAAGAATACCGGACGGAACCGCGTCCACATCAACTCCCCCCTCGAAACTCAGTACTATACGGGGGATCGATCCGTCTCCACCCCACTCAAGTCATAGCACGTGTCGAGCAGAGAAATAGGAGATGCAGCATCTTGTAGCTCGACATCGCCTGCTGGAATGCCGACCTCAGCGCTGAGTAAGCTGCCGGAAGGAGTCGCGTGACGACGGTGCCGGAGTCGATGATGGTGCCTGGACCCGATGAAAAGGTCGAAGCGGGGATTGGAAGCGCCTCACCTCCCACGCTTATCCTAATTATGCTTACGAAGTAGAAGATTGACTTCTCTTGTTTGTCCAGTAGCGGCGTATATCGAACACCGGCTGGAATGGCCTCCGCTCCAAACTTCAGGTGACCTGTGGAGCTGGGCGTGGAGGGAAGACAGTAGGAGAAAACCTGGCCGAACTTGCTGGCTGTTTGGTAGACTATGGGAATCTCTCTGCGGCCTAGCCCAAGCAACCCCGCCGTCGCGCTGTTGAGCAACCTGTTATACTGGCCGCATCCAAACTGGAAGTTGGGGAAGACATCGGAGGCCGTGAGAGTCAGCGTATCGTGCGCTAGGAAGCCCTGGGAGCAGGATTTATCGGCGTATCTGACTGCATATAAGCATGTTGAGGGAGAGGACAGACAGCCAGTGACGACCCCGACTCGGGAGCAATCGGGAGAGTTGCAAGAGATGTTGAGGTAGGAGGAGGACTGGGCGGGGTTGAAGATCGGGTCTTGCTGCCGGTAGCAGCCGCCGGCGCAGGGCTGACATTGGATCCAGGTGAGGGAGCTTCCCGTTTCGAACGCGACGGTCATGTCCTTTTTGGGAGTCCCAAAACCGACCGTGACGATGTAGTTGCCAGTGCCGAGCGATGTACCGAGTCGAGCTGGGAGGTCGGCGTCCTGAGCATCGAACTGGGAAGGAGATTTGTTGAGCTGCTGCTGGAGCCACTTCGCTCGGGATTGGTCTCGTTCGAGGATTTGGAAAGGTGAGGCCTGCGGTTCAGCCAAGGGCGAGCATGGCCCATGGCGGTCTATGATTTTGAGGCCCGGCCCTTCATGATCTGTATCAAAAAGAAAGCCATAATAGAAGCTAATTAAATTAGCGAAAGGCAGAAACTACAACTAATATTGTAATTCTCAAGAGGGGAAAACCTTTTTCAATCACATCATCTAAAGTGAAACTTTTCGGCTAGAACACATTCGGAAGTTTTTCTTCTTGTGTTGAAGACGTGTCTGTTTACATGTAAAAGCTAGAAGCGTAAAATGAAACTTTGTAAGTAATAATAATATGATTCTATTAAAAAAAGTAATAATAATATGAAATTATATATTCGTAATAATATCATATTTTATATCGTATATTGTACAACACCTGAAACAAAGATAATGAGAAAAATATAAATCTTTTACAAATGTTTGCATGTTGTTTGGGGCTCGTGCAAGTATTTCAAAATTACAGCATACAAAGAAGGGGGTGGTCCGCTAGCAAAAAAAAAAAAAAAAATCACGAAGGGGGTGTTTCAACTTCCATCCATCCGTTTTAAAGACATGGAGTTGTGTACTCCCTCAATTTCTCTGGTCCCGACCACACTGAAGAGAAATCCTGACCTTTGGATGAGCAGGCCTGGTCACTCTGATGCACTGCCTGCAACGCTTGGACACTTACGACATGCGTGCTGTCTGGATTTGCTCCAGCGGCTTCTGTGTCGGCGGAAAAAGGAAAGACAAGAAGGAGGGAGAGGAGAAGACTGGGGAAGATTGGCATGGCTCCAAATCCAGAATATTTGACTCTGCAGCCCTAAACGGTCTATCTCCCATAGGCCACAGATAATGCTTGTTGCTGTAAGTAGTGGTATCCACAACATTGTTAAAGGCGGACAGGCACAGCGATCTCCACTTGCCAAGATACTCGCGGATGATTAGACAACCAGCGCTTCCAAGTTCCAACACCAAAGACTTGCAAGGGTTAAGATCTAGCAGACAAAGACATGGAGAGTTCAAGCGACCGGTCCTTTTTTTTAAAAAGAAAAAAAAAATATCCACGCGACCGGTTCTTAACCTTGTGGATAATGATCACATATGAAATTGAATTGTTACACATGGTGTGTTTAGAAAATGATAAAACTTTTGAGGTAAAAGTTTTTAAAATATAAAAAAAATGGCACGATAGGATAGAAGTAATGGTAAGCAATAAAGAGAATAAATTTAAAATAGACAAGTTACATATATAAGTAGTTGTATAAAAATGACCGAAAGTTAAGACAATTGTATAGGAAAAAGTAAAGAAATAATTAAAAATTATAGTAGCTATGGAGAGTGAAAAATTTTAAATAAAAAATTTTAATACGAAAAGTTTTAGATGTTAACAAACACTCCTTAATTAAATAATAATTTTTCTTTTTATATTTAAAAATATTTTTAAATGTAAATTTTTTAAATGTTTTTATTTGCATATATTTAATTGAAAACTTTCGTACACTATAAATTTGTTTTCAAATTTTCTTAAATTAATAATTTCATATTGACGAGCTGCATATATGTCTAATTAAAATGTTCGTTTTAAAGCAAGTATACATGCTGATCAAGTAATAAAGAGTGAGTAGAGTATCGTTCCCACGAGGATTGTGTTAAATGGGTTAGCACCTTAAATCTCAATTGTCTAAGTGAATTGGTAAAGTAAATGAGAATTTATTTTCAGATAATTGAATTAAACAAAACTAAGCAAAGTAGTAAATGACAAAAGTGGAGTGGATATTATTGAGATTGTTTTGAGATGATTAAGGTAGGTGGGAATATGAATTCATTGAATCATAGCTATGTTATTTGGTTCCAATTAAGTTAGTTGTGCAGAGATTACTAATCTAGGTTCATTCATATTTATATATGTCTTCAAACACATACAAACCTAACCAAGTTTTAGCTACGTGCTATGTTCTCATGCACACAAGTAAAATAAGATTGATAACCATATAACCTAATCAAGATTACACAGGGTTAATAGGTATATTCCTATCCATATTAAGATCCAACACAAACAAGAGCTGGAAAACCTGTGCCTCGTATATGGATCTTATTCAAATTCCACTTTTTCAAGCATGAATCTGAATATTCAATCAATTTACAAGGTTGCAAAGCTTGTAAATGCATTAAGTATGATATATAAGGGTAATCTCAAGCAACTCAAGTTACAACACCAGTGTATTATCATTTCAAGCATAAGAAAACTAAATAACATAGGCTATGAGTTCAAATCCTACATATCTCCCACCATATGAAGATTCAGCCCATAAACATGACTTTAATTTCCATTAAAATCAAGTTACAATCATCCCAAGCAAGGAGAATAACAAATACGAAGAGAAAGATGAGAAGAGGAGATGAAATTCAAAAGATTTGCAGTGATAGCTTGTATCTCCACTTGCTCTTCTCTCCTCCCTTGAAGCCTTTGTTTCTCTTCTCCTTTCTCAGCAACCACGACCCTCTCTCCGTTTTTTTTGGCAAACGAACCCTAAGTGATAATTTATACCCCCTTGCTTTTAGCCCGAGACACGTGAGAAATTTTACATGTGTGAGGGTCGCGCCGTGGAGCCACGACGCTTATTCGCCAACTCTTTGGAAGCTTTGCTGACTTAGGGATTCTGGATTGTTCTTGCTTCTTCATTTTGCACATTTCTTCAACCCGACACTCTTACAAGCTAATAGTCGTCCGTCCTTCCTGTAAAATCAACTAGAACCAAATAAATGCACTTATAAATATCTATTTTATACTAAAAATGCCTAAAAACTACATATTGTTCCTAAAATGCAAAATGAATGAAAACTAAGCTAAATGGGTGCAAACCAACCACATTCTCTTAGACTAACATGCAAAACTAGTCTGAAATGAGTCATAATAACTCGCATTTTTACGAGCTATCACATATTCGCCTATTATGGTATTAAGTGCGTGTTTGAGAATTGATCAAATTTTTGGATGAAAATTTTTAGTGTAAAAATTTTTTAAATGAGAAAAAATATGTGATATAATAGGAGTAATTATGATAAATAAAGAGAATAAAATAAAAATAGATAACTTAGTTATATGGGTAATTATGTAAAATGATTTAAAAGGAAGGTAATATACAAAAAATATGAAGAATAAATTAAAAATAAAGTAATTGTGAAAAGTAATAAGTTTTAGTTGAGTATATAATATTACATCTCATTCATATTACACTTTTTTTATAAACATTTCGTATTACACTTAAGCTCACCAATATCTAAGAAACAATGAATAAGCTGACTCTCATCTACCCATATGACACACAACATGCTCCAATGATCAAAGCTGATGTCCTATCCACTAGGGTCTATTAGGCATACATAGAAGTGCAACTTGGGTATGGTATCCATGGGAACCCATTAACCCAACCCTAATTTGGGTAGGATAAGGTAGAAAATGTTACCCATGAGTACAAGTAGAGTACAAGTTATTACTTGCTCTCTCATATAGTGTACAAGTAAGGTAGATACGTTGAATATTAGAAATGACTTACATAGGTACTCATACAAGTAATTAAGTAGGTATATAATTATATATGTATATAATATATATTATATAGTATGTATTGTATTTTATCTGTGACATCTTGTGTGCACACTCATCTTAACAAATTTAAATTGAAATGAATCTTGTACCCTATAAAATTGTGGATTGTAAAGTAAGAAATTAGTTCGGTTTATATATATATCATTAACTTTTGAAAACCTTCTATACATAGGCTTATGAACCGTGTTTGTAATATATTAATAATTTTAATTATCGGTGATTTTAGAATGTAAATGAGTATTGTTTTATATTATTTAAAGTAATTTTAAAATATTTTTTTAAAATATTTTATTTAAGTATTAAATAAACCGATTCGAAATTAAGATTAAAACTGACCAATGGATAATCAGTACGGTAACATACACTAAAGATTGAATTGACAAAAAGGTAGAATAAAAAAAACTTTTAACAAATAGGGATCAAATGGGGTTCATTACTACCCTAGACAAACTGACTTTGGTTGCACAGTGGGCATATGCTTGTGCATGATAATTAATTTTTTAGTCAAAATGAATGGTAGCATTATAGGTGAAAATAGGGTCAGGTTGACCCGTGACCCTTGCTGCCCCGCCTTGATTTTACAGAGAGTCAAGGCAAAGATTTTGACCTGGTGGGATGGAGCGGGTAGACCCGCAATGTATAAATTATATGACTTACTTATGTCAATGTTGTTTTATTAGATAAATACGTATAACTTTATGACTTATTAATGTGAATATTATTTATGTTGATATATGTTTAACTTTATAACTTATTTATATTGATAAATTTTTATTTCTTAATTACATATATGTGGTTCAGGTTATCTCATTCACATATTTATCAATGAAATAAAATATATTATCTATATTGTTTATATTTTACAAGAATGAATATTATTATTTTGTAATTTAATAGTTTAATTGTAATTTAAAATTTACATCAATGTACTTTTGATACACATATTTATCAAGGTTAAGTTATAAACGAAATTATTTAGAAAATTTTACTAATGCTCTATTATGAGAATTGTGCTTTACTTATTAAATAGTAAAATATTGAATCGTTTGACCTTTAAATTTATCATAAGTATGAGTTTATATTGATATGTATATAAAATTTTAAACCTTGTCTCGCTTTTTAACCTGACTTGTCGTTCCGATACCAACCTGAAATCAACTCGAAGTTTGTCCCAAAACCTCTTAAAGAAATGTGAGGGTCAGACCAACCTTATAACAACCCAACATAAAAAGCAAAATCAAACAGATTTTTAAATGTAGGGTCGAAGTTGAGCACACTCTTACCTGATTTTGACCCCAAGGTGACATCATATAAGTCATATCCTTTTTGGGAGTCCCAAAATCAACCGTGGCGATGTGGTTGTTGGTGCTGAGCGAGGTACCTCGTCGAGATGGAGGTCGGCGACTTGGTGTTTAGACTCTAGAGCATTGAATTGGGAAGGAGCTTTGTCAAGCTACTGCAATTAGAGTCACTTCACTCGCGATTGGTCTCGTTCGACAGTTCGAGGATTTGGAAAGAGGAGGCTGGAGGCTCTGGCAAGGGCGAGCATGGCCCATTTCGGGTATCAACAAATAAAGTCATAATAAAATGCAAGCAATCAAACTACACAAGAGACAACAATATATAGTGGTTCGAGCAACCTTTCCTACTCTACTCTTTTAAACACACACCTGTTGTGTTTTGAGTTCCACTATTGTATATTCAATACAATCTAGAGCATCTGCTCTCTTTTAGATTCTAGCTCTAGGGGGTGTATACAATAATAACTTATTGGTGAGACCAACTGTAACCGACCAAGTCTAATCCGTTAGTGAGACAAACGCAAACTAATCAAGGAAAACCTGGTAATGGGACAAACTCAAACCAATCCCCTATTTTGCTTATTCTTGAATCCGATCTCTAACTCTAATCTAAGGCAATAACCAAAAATAAAATAGACAAAAGAGAATTTACACTTTACAATATATAATCAATTTGCTCCGGAAGCTTCTTGTTATATGAAGAAGATGATCTTGTAAGCTCATTTAAAGTAGTAGCACATGAAACTTCAATATTTATTGAAATGATATTAACACACTTGCATATTAGAAGGTGTAAGCTCATCTTGTATTTTTAACTTTCTTCACGTTCATACTTCAACGATATTTATCGAGGAGAAAAAGATCTGGCTGTTAGAGTGGTGGTTAGCAAGCATTTAATGCTCTGACATTCGAATTTTCTACCGTTATGACTTGAAGTCACAAGTGGAATCTACTTTAGATGAGCGGAGTCGACTTGGAACGAGTGAAGTTAACTTGGGTTGCAACTTCGCTTTGGCTAGAACTTGCCATCAACTTGTTGTCCATTTTTTTGCTTTCAAAGTTATAAGTGAAGTCGACTTTAACCGGGACTTCATCAAGTCATAAAGTGAAGTCAACTTGGGTCTAAGGGTGTGCTTGGTAATAAGTAAAAGTTGTCAAGTTAAAACTTTTCAATCTAAAACTTTTCACTCTCCACAATTATCCTATTTTTAATTATTTTTTCATATTTTTCTATATAACTACCCTACTTTTCAATCATTTCTATACAACTACCAACACAACTAACCTATCTATTTTAACTTTATTCTATTTATTCATCATCATTACCCCTATCATATTACATCATTTGACAACTTCTACTCTCTACAACTTTTCATCAAAAGTTTTTTCCATTCCCAAACATACCCTAAGACTTCACCAAGTCACAAAGTAAAGTTGACTTGAGTCTGAGACTTCACCCGTGGTCAAGCCAGTCAGTAGAAATATGCAGCCCTTGAGTTGACTTGGCTACGAAACTTCACTCCAGTTGCAGTCTGAGTCAACTTAGATCAGCAACTTGACCTATCTACACTTTGAAACTTTGCTCTTTTCATTTGTATACATATAATTGAAGTCATAATATCTAAGTACACTTACACATATTCATTAAATCCTTTTAATGATATTTCAATAGTTTGTTAATAATCAAAATTAAATCAATCTTTCTTTAAAGAAAACATATGATCTACAGTGGGCCCATACTTACACACCTATTTTTGTAGATGACACTCTACTATCTCTTTAGGCAAGTGTAGTTGAAATTGAGAAACTGAAGCACCTGTTATGGCAATATGGAAAAGCATTAGGCCAAAGGATCAACATGGAGAAGACAACAATACTTTTCAACAGAAATTCAAGAAGAGAAACTAGGGCTGAAGTGGAGAAAAGACTGGGAACAAAGGGGCAGCAACTGGAAACTTATTTGGGGCTGCCTGTATGGGCAAGGAGAAACAAAATAAAAATCTTCCAAAATCTGAAAGAGAAACTATGGAAACGGGTCCGAGGATGGCAGAACAAGCTCATATCCGATGGTGGGAGGAAGTTCTTATTAAGGCACTAGCCCAAGCGGTGCCTAGTTATGCTATGAGCATGTTTATTTTGCCAAAAAGAATTTTTGAGAAGTTAAACTTAATTGTAAGTAGATTCTGGTGGAGTGAAAAGAATGGTAAAAGAGGCATAAGCTGGGTATCTTGGGGAAAACTTTGCAATATAAAGGAGGAAGGAGGATTGGGGTTCAGGGACCTTCAAGACTTCAACCTAGCTATCATCGCAAAGTAGGTATGGAGACTTATTACTAACCATTCTTCTTGGTGCAATGGGTTTCTTAAGGCCAAATACTATGAATATAGGAACATATGGGACAGTAGTGCAGGTCAAGGATGCTCCTACACTTGGAAGAACCTCAAGCAAGCACTATCTTTGGTTAAGTCAGGGATAAAGTGGTGTATTGGAAATGGTAGCAAAGTCGAGTTTTTTCAGGACAACTGGGTAATGGGAGTAATCCAAGTAGTAGGCCCATTATCAAAGGACTTCAACTTACAGGCAAAGGTAGAATAATTCATTGACACAAAGAGTAGAACTTGGAATGAAGAGCTTATAAAAATGGTAGTTGGAGAGGATGGATGGCTGAAGGTAAAAAATATCCCATTACCAGGAGAGGAAATGGAGGACTGGATATGCTGAGGAGGCACTACGTAAGGAGAATTCATAGTTAAATCTGCAAACAAGTTAGTAAGGAATGTGAGAAGGGTGCAGAATAAGAGAGAGGTGCAAAATCTGGACATTAATGGGTAGGGGTGCAACTTGTGCCGGGTTTAGCCCAAACTCGGTTCGTCGAACCCGAGGTTTAACAGGGTTAAAGATTTGTATTTTCCAACCCGAGCCCAATTTTCTCCACCCAAACCCGACTTGATGCTGTTAAAATATGAATATTCATATTCATCCCCATATAAAGTCGAATGTTTTGCCCAGCCCTATCTCGCTGCCATCTCCCATTCTCCTATCTTATTTAACTCTAGCTTGTCGCCATCTCCCATTCTCCTATCTTATTTAACTCTAGCTTGTTGCCATCTCCCATTTTGCCCAACCCTAGCTCGGTTTGTCTTCTTTGCCACCAACTCCCTGTAGACAGCGGCCTCTAGCACCAAGCAGGTCATCTTCTTCCCGTCCAATGGCGCCGACAGCAGCACTGGCAACATGCAGACATGTTGCCCTTCAGCTATTCTCGCCCAACCCTCTGCAGGTCGCAACTGCCGCAGCAGATAATCTCCTCCTCGACCCTGTTCAATGGCAAGCCGGCAACGTGCACATGTGTAGCTTTCCTCAGCAGTCAGCGGTGGCGACGTCCAGCCTTTCATCGGCTGCTGGTAATTTACGAGTTTTGAATAGGTTTGTTCATTATCATATATATTTAAATCTGCGGTGTGGACCTATGTTTTTTGCATGATTTTAAGTCCCAAATCATTGATTTAGAAACATGGAGAGGTAGATGCGAATCGCCCCATTTTTATTTCTCTGTCTCTTGTATTTAAGCATTTGCTTCTTGTTTGTGGGCCACTTAAATTATGGTAGTTGGAAATGTTGTTTAGTGCTGTGGAAAATTGGAAATGTTATCCAGTGTTGAAAAAATGTGCTTTAGTGCTGAAAAAGATATGCTTGTTATGCATTTTTTGAACAGGTATTTCTATAGCTCGAATGCTTGCATTTCAAATATTTTTGTTACGTGTATGTTTCTGTTGATATTCATTGGTTAATGTTTTGATTTAATTTGGTTATTGATGTAATATAGGTAGAATTGTTAGAATTGACACAAAAATCTCTAATCATGTTGATATATTATGAAAATAATGTATAGGTGATTAATAAAATATGGACAATTCAAGTAAGTGGTATTTTGAATTTTTCTTGCTTTTTTTTATAATAAATTATCATTTTAGATTTTTTTGAGCAATAGATTTGTGATTAAATGAGTATAGGATATAAATCGATAGTAAGATATCAATCCGAAACTCAATTCGAAACTTAATCCAAGCCCGAATTTCAAAAATAAGATTAATGTTGAAGTTTTACGAATAAAGTTAAAATTAGGGCTGGGGTGAACCTGAGATTCATAAGCTCGAGTTACACCCCTACTAGTGGGATTGATGCCACAAATACAACATGAAGAATGAAGGTCCCAAGGAAAATCCAATTGTTTGGATGGCATCTTGTCACTGATTCTCTACCAGCAAGGGCAAACTTGGTGAGAAGGGGTATTTGCGCAACTAGCATTTGTCCATTATGCACTAGACTAGACTCAACAGAAGACAATATGCATATATTCTAGATGTGTGACAGACTAAAGGAGATACGAGACTGGTACCAGTTGACACAGGTGATGAGAAGAAACTATGCGAACATGAAGGAAACCATTCAAAGTCTAATCGAAACAGGTAAAATGCATCTCTTTACGCTGTTTATTACTTTTTGCTGGAAGGTGTGGAATGTAAGAAACAAATGTTTAGCAGAAGGAATTAGAGGAACCTTGGAAGGCACTATCGGGTGGTCTAACTACTATATTCACAACTTTAGATCATTAATTGCTATCAGAAATGGATGGCTAAATCTGGGTGAAAGTCTAGCATGACGGCAAAAACCAGGATGGGTTCCTTCAAACTTAATGTGGATGCAGGGTGGACTGAATCACAAAGAATGATTGGCTTTGGAGCTGTCTTCAGAAATTGAAATTCTTAATTCGTGGGAGCTAAATGTTGGGCAAATAGAGGAGTGTTCAACCCCTTGTGGAGGGAAGCCAAGGCAATCCTGATTGGTTTCCAATGGCTACATGAGATTGGATACAAAGGGTGATTGTGGAAAGCGACTCTTAGATTTTGATTGCGATTCTACAGCACAATGGGAAGGTGCATTCTAATCTGAAAATGTTGATTGATGTGATAACGAATTTTTGTATATATTTTTTTATTTTTTATCCTTTGTACATGTTTTGAGAAATGGCAATGTAGTTGCCCATACTCTAGCAAAGCTTGCTAGTTGTGGGGAAAAGAGTGTGACTAGCTGGTGGACCAGTCCACCAGAACTCATTGTACCCTTTTTGGAGGCCGACCGAGCCCTTGCTTAATAAAAATATATAGTTTCAAAAAAAAAAAAACGGTGTCCACAACATGATTAAAGGCGGACAGGGACCTCATCCTGCCAAAGACTCGTAGAAAGTCAACACCACCAGCCAAAGACTCGCAGAGTCCTGAACCAGCTGCCAAAGACTTGGAGTCTCCACAACCACGAAGGCTCCATCAACCAATGCAACCGTCCGTGTAAATATAGGCTTGGAAATAGGGGTGCAAGTCGGTTCGGGTACCCCCGGGTAGGGGTGGAACCTACCCTTATCCATTTTTTAAAAATGTCTACCCTATCCTATTTTAGACCGGGTCGGTTCGGAGTCTACCCTACCCAATTTTTTCAGGTGCAGGTCGGTTCCGGTTCGGTTCCAAATCGGTTCCTAAAAACGTAATGCATCCAAATTGGCTCCAAATACAGAAATACTATATTATGAAAAGAAATTTCCAATGAAACAGAAATGTCAATAAGACTTATACACAAAAAGAGCTTAAATATTAATTTTTTAGGACTAAAATTTATTCAGATTAGTATCTCAATAGTGCTATGCCGGCATTGCTCGTACATTCATCATTATATTCAATCTGTGGATTAGATTTCTGTTCTCACTTTATGATAATGACTAAAGACATGTAAATTATAAGTATCAGGGATAAACAATCCTCCCTTTACCCTGTACTATCGCATAAATAAACACTTCAAGGGGAATGAGATAGAAATTCTTCAAAAAATATCATTTTCTAGGTCAGAATTTATTTATATGGCATCGGATGCTTGCCTAGAACAGTTCTGGAGCCCTAAAATTGGACTGAGAGACTAAAAATCAAATTCCCACAAAACCATCGGAAAAAAAAATCTCTTGCAAAAAGATCAAGCAACATGGAGGAGATTAAAAACAAAACAGGCCAAGCGGCAATAGACCAGACACATGGAAATGCAAAGTTGAAGGCCCAAAAGAAGGTTATTAAAATCTCTTGCCACACTTTGTTGTTGTAGCCGGTAACGAACTGAAAGCACTATAGATGCTATTCTACCGATCGAACGGCCAATAAGGATACAAAGGCCTTATTACAATATAGATCCTACGACAACGGCAGCGGGAAAAAAAAATGATCAAATAAAAGCTACAAGAGGACAGAAGAGAAAGGGAGATGCTGCAGCAACAGCAGCAGAAGAATATGTTACATACCGAGTCCTCCGCCGAGGATCTGGTGAACTGTTGTTTGTCTGTTGAAAAGTCGATTCGGGGAATTCATATAGAAATATCAAGAAAAACGGAATAGAGGCAGCGATTCTGCGGAGAGAACAGTTTTGGCATAGGAAAAGAAGTGAGAGTGGGGGAACTACGCTGTTGCCGTGATTTCCGCCGGTGCCATAGAGGAGAAAGGAAATGGGGAATGGCCGCCGAATGGAGATAGGGCTGGTCGTGCGTGGTCGGCTGGGCAAAATTACCTTAAGTATATATATTATATATATTATAATATATGAAATCCGGGTCGGTTCCAGGTACCCAGAACCGGAACCGACCCCTACCCGAAATTGAACGGGTATTTCGCCCGAGGAACCGAACCGAACCTACCCAATTTAGGGTACTCAGTGGGTCGACCCGTGGGTACCCGGACCGACTTGCACCCCTACTTGGAAAGTATAGAAAACGGCATCCAGGAAAAGAACTAGCGCCAAATCCAATAAGATTGGTTGGGAGGCTACTCTTCGATGTTATTATTACTAATTTTTTGCAAGGCAAATTACTACTTCGAAACGGGATTGAAAGGTCTGCGTGATTTGCGCTGGGGTGACTTCCATTCATTTGTTTGTTTACGGACGAGATTTTCATAACTTCATTCCATGCAGCAACATTTTCTTCTAGGCCCATATCAATCCATGAATAAGATCTAATCAATTAATCCAGGGCAAAGCGTGGCACCCAAATTGAATATTATTGAAGCAATATATTTACGTACATCGACTTATTCAAATTATTCATTTTTAGATAATTATAATTAAATATATAGTTTTATATCGTGAAATATTTTTTTATAAATGACAGATTTTTTTTTTTATGACATTCCAATACTTCAGTAAAGATGCGGTGTAGCGAACCCGACCGAGGCCTAAGCCTCGGCCTCGATCACAACATGGCCCAGGCCCCTATCCTAATGTCTCTTAGCCCTTGCCTCATGAAATATAGTAAGGCCTCGGTCTCCTCATAGGAATGAGGTCCCAAGCATGATTCATATGCAATACGTGATTCATCCATTGCCTCTTGTGTGGCCCATGGAAAGCTGGCATAAATTGACACTTAACCTAAGAATCATGTGGGCGGGTTTTGTGTACACAAGGTTATCTAAGTCACTACCAGAATTCAACTTTTGGCATAACCTGTGTGAAGTGTACTCGTGCCTGCAAAACAACTCCTCAAAGTCTTACATTTTCGAACAAAATTATTTATTTTTTACATTATATCTCAACTCATATTACATTAAGATTTAAAATAATTCTTACAATTTTCGGATAAAATCGTTTATTAATGTCATCATATCTGATCCCATAATGAGACCCGTTCTGCGCTCGGCATCCAAAGACCTCCAATTCAGTTACATTTGAAGGCCTGCACAAGGATCCACACTGAGAGAATATAAGAAGTCCTTAAACTTTAGAAGAACTACCTAACTTTGTTTTTTTTTTTTCAGACTTGATTTTCCTGTTGGGTTATTCCTACTTTCTTTTTCCACTCAACTTGCAAGGATAAGACTAATGTTGTGTAAAATCCCATCTAGGAAATAATTGTATATTTCTTCTCTCACATCGTAGAAGCTCTATTTTCCATGATTTTTCAGTTCGGCTTTAAATCCATCCTGACTTCCTTTTCCACAGTCTCTTTTATTTTTATTGCATTCAATCCGGCACGACCCCTCATAGTGGCGTCTGCTCGCCTCGTGCCCCATGAAGTAGATTGGTGCAGGTGATTTTTTTAATCTTCAAAAAATTCACCTGACTTTTCTAAATTCCAAACAATATATGCTCTTGTAGCATTTTGATTCTTATATGTGTGTAGGGAATCCGATCCAGTGCACCTAGGTTCATTACCCATTTTCAATTTGGCGTCTGCTCGCCTCGTGCCCCATGAAGTAGATTGATGCAGGTGATTTTTTTAATCTTCAAAAAATTCACCTGACTTTTCTAAATTCCAAACAATATATGCTCTTGTAGCATTTTGATTCTTATATGTGTGTAGGGAATCCGATCCAGTGAACCTAGGTTCATTACCCATTCTCAATTTTTAAATTTTTTTGGAATTTACATATCGGCCCAAGCATAAAGTTTACACATATGTACAGAAGTATTTATATTTTTGATTTGTTTTTAATATTTTTACAATTACAAAATTAGAAAAGCCTATTTTCATGTGCAAAAACCAAAATTTAAAAAAGAGAAATGATCCTATTAGCCTAAGCTAAGCAAATGTTCCGCTTAGCCATTTTCAAAAAATTCATTTACAATAATTTTTTTTACTTTTTTTCTTTATACACTTATTTATCTAAGCGTATTTAATTTTTATTATTTTTGGATATCCAAAAATGGTAAAACTTGGTTTATATGTTAAATACACTTAGATAAATAAGTGTACGAAGAAAAAAGCGAAAAAAATTATTATAAATAAGTTTTTTTAGGTAGATTAACCAGAGCATTTATTGAGCCCGAGTTAACAAAATCACTCTTCTTTAAAAAATATAATTTTGAAAAACTAAAAAATTAAAATAAATAAAAAAATGTAAGAACTACATATATGTATACTTTATGTTTCGGCCCATACACAAATTCATACACCGAAGCTAAGTACATTAGATTAGGTTCCTGTATATATTTAGAGTGTATTTCACTTTTTTATAAAATAAATTAGCGTTAATTGATTCAATACAAACATAAGATTGAGCTTGCACAACTTTATTTATTTATTTATTATTTTTTCATTAAGTGGGCTTAGGCAAGATCTTTTTAATATGAGATTTTTAATTTTTAAATTTCTTGAATTTCTAAAATAAAAATCAAGGATTTTTTATGCATTGGGTGCAATGCATCAATATTCATTTTGAAAATTCGAAAATATTTCAAAATAAAAATGTAAATTTTATACGTAAAATTTTTTTGAGTTCGGATGTCCATAAAAAAAATTTAAATAATAATAATAATAACAATGGGTAATGCAAGGGTAAGCATTGAAGCAGCGCCCATATAAAATTGGGTGTATCACTTTTATGGTTGTATCTGATCAGAAATATAAAGCGTTTTTTACATTCGTCCGTTCAAATCACTGATTGAGCTTTTTTTTGCTGTGAATCGCGGTAAAAATTAATTTTAGACCCAAACTAATATCTGTTTACATCAGTTAGTTTCCCTACAAGCATTGCAATTCTTGAGAGATCCGATCAGAACATCCTGAGGACACATCCTTTCCACGTGTTTGTTCAAGTCTTCTAGGTAGTTATGCGCAACAGCTGAATTCCTCAGCTGTTTGAACTTTGAAAGTGCCCTAAAGACGAGCGTCCCATTCGAGATGGCCGCTCTCGTATTCTGAACGGAGTCCTTGGGCAGGGCGGCCTTGAAAGAATAATCTCAATATATCTTATCTTTGTCATTAATATCTACACAAGCTTCACAAACCCGATTTACAAATAATATCCATCCAAGTTGACCCTGACTACAGAACAACTAAATTCCAGACAAGACCTAATGCTACATAATTTTCTGTATGTCCTCTTTTTTCTACCTCAAATTCGTATAAGGACAGTTATCAGCATCAAGAAAGGCCAATGACCCATCTGGGATTTGGTTGCTGATTTTCTAAAGGGTTGTTGTTTCAGGAGGAAAAAAAAATAAAATAAAAGAAAGATGATTAAATATTCAGTGGTGGAAAGAGTCAATTAAAGCTGCTAGGGATAAGGAGTCGAAGCTTTGTAGTTTTGTTTTGAGCAATTGACAAGCATGATCTTGGCTCTGAATACCGTGAAAGGTTGGGTGCTAATGGGTGGTTGGTATTTTTAAAGTTTCCAAAACAACTATACTTCGAAAATAATTTTCGAAATTTCGAAGAAGTAAAATTTTTTTTGAAAATTTTAGAGGAGCACCCTCAGCTCCGTGTAGAACCACCCATCCACGCATGTTTAATTAGGATTATTAGCAGCAAAATGGTGAATGAATTTGAAAATGTCGGGAGGATACTGATCAGGTGATTTTAGTAAACTGCTTTGCTTGCTGATTTTAGGAAACTGATCAGGTGATTTTATATGCATCCTTTATTTTTTTTCATTTTGGAATTCAAAAAAATAAAATTTTCGTACACAGAAAGATCTTGTTTGGATCCTTATATCCATGTAAAAAATCAAACAATTTAAGAAAATGGATAATAAAAAAATAAGTATATATTGAAGCTCAATGCCCACGTTTACAATGAATCAGTGCTCATAAGGACTTAGGTATACCACCATGTTACATAGATTATGTATGGTTGTATCTGGTCAGAAATATAAAGGTTATATATTAGTCCATTCAAATAACTGATTGAGCTTTTTTTTGTTGTCGTTATTGTTGTCAATACATGGCAAAAATTAAATTTGGACCCAAACTATTAACTATTTTTACATCTGGTTTGTTCCCTGCAGGCATTGCATTTCGTGAGTGTAATCCAATCAAACATCCTGAGAACATCGTCCTTTCCAAGTGTTTGCTCAGGCTGTCAAAAAGTGCTCTAGCTAACTATGGGCAACAGCTAAATCCCTCAGGTGTTTGAGAGTGCTCCCAAAGAGCATTGTCCCATTCCGGAGGGCCGCTCCATATTCTAAAGTCTGAACGGAGTCACTGTAGAGAGAGGGGCCTTCAAAGAATAATCTCAATGCTTTCTATACAAGCTTAACTAACCCCATTTATAAACAATATTCCTCCAAGTTGACCCTCATTTCGGAACAAACTAAATTCCAAATAGACCTAATGCTACCCAAATTTCATAGTGTCCTCTTTTTTCTACCTCAGATTGTATGAAGAATCCTTATCAACATCTAGAGGCCAATGATCCATCTAGGATTTGGTTGCTGATTTAATTAACGCTGCTGTAGATAGGGAGTTGACGCTTCGCAGTTCGGTTTTGGGGCGACCGACAATGATGACAGGTATGATATTGGCTCTTAATACGATGAAAGGTTGGGTGGTATTGCATGGGTGCTTGATTTTTTTTTAAGGGTGTGTTTGTAAATAAATAAAATTTTTGATGAAAAGTTTCGAAGAGTAGAAGTTGTCAAATAATGTGATATAATATGAGTAATGATGAGAAATACATAAAATAAAATTAAAATAGATAGGTTAGTTGTATGTATAGTTGTGTAGAAATGATTGAAAAGTAAAACAGTTGTATAGGAATATGTGAAAAAAAATTAAAAAATATGATAGTTGTGGAGAGTGAAAAGTTTTAAATTGAAAAATTTTAATTTAACATTTTATACTTGTTGCCAAACACACCCTAAGTTTCAAAAAAAAAATTTTGCCACGTTCGTAGCAACATGGTAGGACTGTTTGCACATTACATGGGCAATGTCAGTTCGAAACACTACCACATCGCTTTGGCATGAATTGTGGGCAACAACACATGATATTTGGCATGAATTGTGGCCAACAACACGTATTGTCATCTTTCCATTAATGAGAGTTACGCACGTGCTGATTTATAATACCAAATGACTTGATATGCATGTTTATACATATATATGAATTAAAAAAATATCAAAATTTTGAACTGGTTAAAATATTTTTGAAAATTTGAGAGGGGCACCCTCATCTCCATGTAGATCCACCGAGTTCCACCCATGCGTGCACGTTTAATTAGGATTATTATTGGCAAGATGGTGAATGAATTTAAAATTTTCAGAGTAAACTGATTAGGGGATGAAAGTGGTCAAAAGTAAAGTATGATTTATCCTTTGCTTGCGGATTTACTCTAATCAGTCCTTGGGCCTTGTGCTGTCTTTTCTTTTTGGTAGTGGCATGCTGTGATATTAATTTAGAGAACGTACATGCACGCAGCCCTGGCAAGACGCGTTTATCACCGCCCCATGCAATGCAATCATCTAGAAAAAGGCAAGCATGGAAGAGCGAAAGAAAATACGCAAGGAACATATTCCCCCGTCTTTCCCTTAAAAGACAGAAATGGCCGCAAACAACCGCCGGCCCGCAAATGCGCAATGGCCGCATAGAGTTGGACCACTTCCCAATCTTTGCCAGCTTGCGACGATGCTATTGGCAACATTGCATTCTAAAATCTACCACGCCTGATACAGATGCGCAATGGGCGCGTAGAGTTGGACCACTGCCCAATCTTTGACAGCTTGCAACGATGCTACCGGCAACATTACATTCTAAAATTTACCACGCAATATACATTAAAAAATAGGCTTTTCTAAATATATCCACTATGTTTAACCCTAATTTTAAATATACTCACTTCGTTTTTAAAATCTTAAATATACAAATTAGTAAATCCAAAAATGTTCATTATGTTAAAAATCATTAGTTAAATTTTTATAAATACCTAAAATACTCTTGTTGTAAAATTATGAAAATGAAATAAAATTAAAAAAATGAAATTAGGACTCTCCAAATTCATTGCTCATGTGAAATCAAGTGATTGATGTACTATGATATTTAAAATTTAATGGGCATATCAGTAATTTTACATATTAATTAACAATGGTAACTTACGAATTTGGTATTTTTGAGATGACTACAAACGCA
The DNA here is from genome assembly GCA_030490835.1 of Annona cherimola. NCBI lineage: Eukaryota > Viridiplantae > Streptophyta > Magnoliopsida > Magnoliales > Annonaceae > Annona > Annona cherimola. The sequence goes on from CM059974.1 coordinate 13,245,776, forward strand.
GTATGCATATTTGAAAATTTGAAAATGTAGTAAGCATAGTTAGAATAAAAGTCAAAAGTAATAAATATATTTGGAAATAGCCAAAAAAAAACTACCACACATGAGCTATGCTTTTCTCTTGCTTTCGTATTTTAAAAAATAGAAAATGCAAAAAATGGTTGATTGGAATTTCTTTTATTGTCTAAAAAATAAAGAGAACAAATTTGGAAAGTACACTGGTCATGCAAACAGTCCCGACTAATTAATTGTCTAATTGTATCAAAAATATCAATGTCTTCCAAAACATTCTTCCACGTGCAAAAATTATTTATACAGTTTTATAGTTTTCTAACAATGGGGTGAATCAGTTTGGGTGGCTTTTGTGCGATTTTTATTTTTCTTCTGATGATGCGATCCACTGATCCACACAAATCCTTTTCCTTTAGAAAGGTAACTAAACAGTGAAACGTGCAAAGTTACAAAAAGAAATTCTAATTGATGGTGTATCGATTCTAAGAAATAGATACGGAAAACGGACAAAGAAGACATAGGAAAGCCGAAACTGCCGAAATGTGAGCAACAGGACATGCGAATCTTGAACGCCGCGTACGGAGCACCGAATATTTCGTTTGAAAGCAGCAAGCAAGAGTGCAAGACGTGTAGTTCTTATCATCGCCCGGCGCAAAGATTTCTTGCGTTTTGGCCTTTTGGGTGCTTTTACAGCTCTCAAAATTCAGTTTGCAATTGACAACCAAACCCCACCCTCCCCCCCACCATCACCACCCCCAAAATCCCTCAAAACCAAAACTATAAATAGGCATTTGTTGGAGTCTGTATATCATCAGTATTCACAGCATCTGAGCAACATAAGACCGGATGTCTGGCCCCCATTGGACAGCCCAACCTGTGGTGAGTTGCACATTTTCAATGAGAAACCATTCTGTTTCCCTTCTTGTTTTTGCTGTTATTGCTTCTTTTTTTTTTTTTCCTGCCTCTGGTTCTCTGCAATTATTGTTTTGAGAGTTGCAATGGTCTGCATGAAGCTCTAAATGTTAACAGTTAGGAAAAAAGATTTGTTGAGTTGTGAAAATTTTCTCCAGTTAGAATCATTAATCATTGGCCAAATGTTCAGAAATAGAAATTGGTCAGCTTTTAATTAAATGAGAATTGAGACATTCTCTTAAGCAATGCTTTTTTAATTAGCTATTCCTTTCTTGAAAGATCCAACCGACTTATTGGAGAGACAACATCTCATAAATCATATGTTATTTTTCATTTACAGAATGCTTCTAATCATCTGTTTTGGGTCGAGAACTAATTTTTCTTTTCTTTTCTATTAAATAGAATTCCTGGATTAAACGAAAAGGAAATGAAATTCACGTATCTGCAAGAGCTTTCAACATCATATGGGGCAAGGATCCACGTTTCTGGCAGTGGACAGTCCTTCCTTCTCAAGAGTCTGAGTAAGCAGTGGTTTTCCCATTGATTTTGTAATAGTTCACTGAGGACTTTCACGAATTTCTTCCAGAGATCTAATTGGTCTACATGCAGAAAATTAAGAATGAGAAATTTCCAATGGTAATTCCAGCATGAACCCCAAATCTTAGTCTCTCCTGTTGCTTTGCAGAACATACAAAATGGCCAAGTGCTCTGGAGAACAAAATTTCAACTGTATTGTCAAGGTCTTGCTGATGAGTAGAGCATTTGCAATTCCTGAAGAAACTATTGAAATAGTTCAAGTCATTGATATAACCAAGTTTTATTTACAATTGGATTTTAAAATGACTGTAATTGTACCCAATGAAATGCATAGATTCACATGAAAGTAGTGAAAGATCAATACGCATTCATTTTTCTTAAATTCAGTTAACAATACCCAGCTGATTTCATAGCTTAGCAACAAAAGAAATTTTCAAAGATTTGCTCAGAATGCTGCTTTTTGAATAGGTTTGGGATTGGGGCAGAACTTCTTCAAGTGAACTGGATGGAAGTCCATGGAAAGGTGGACTTCTCCTATTTCCAATCTGGCCAAACCTATGAGATATTCTACTTAGTAAAGTTCAAGGTGGATGCGTTTGGATGGCATTCCTCTCCAATAAAATTCAAAGTGATGACTACAACTGGGGCGAAGCATGTGGTTAGCAAGACATTGGAGGCATACAGGGAAGTCACGGGTAAGATGCATGAGGTTCGAGGAGGTGAATTCACAGTCCCACATGCGGTGAAGGGATCAGTTCGGCTGGGCATGTTTGAAGTAGAAAGTGACTGGTGGAAAGGAAGCATGATTCTTGAAGGGGTTAAATTCAGGCCCAAGAAGTGATCTGGCATGCTTCATTTTGATTATCAAATCTTACGAGGATGTTTATTCCATGTATACTTTCTTTATGACTCACATTTTATTCAATAAACTTTCAGCTAGAAATCATATACAGAAAGAGTTGCTTGCACTTGAGAAGAATAAATTATAATATAACAACCACAAACGTATAATTCAGAAGAAATTGTACCTCAAACTGGGCAACTAATTAACATTCCCGTCCTGCATCAAACAAATTTGCGTGTACTTTATTAAATTCAAATGGTAACAATATGGTCTGAAACTGCAAGCAATCTCCCCCTTTTATTCTCAAATTGGACTAAAGATTCTTCAGCGTGCAGTGCCAGGATTTTCCTGTGATTTAGAAAAAGGGAAAAAAAAAGAAAGAAAGAAAGGAATTCACCTGTGCTGCATCTAGTTATTATTTTTGTAAAAAAGCTTATTATTTTTTTTATCAGCACTAAACAATTACTGATGCTGCACAACAGCGAATCCAGATTCTTTAACATTAGAGTGGCTTGTACATGTCTCTTTTAATATGCTAGCTGTTTGATCCAGTGGAAGGTTGGTTATATGCTTGCAATTTATGGTACACGCAGTCAAGCAAGAGCTACTATACTTTTCTTGAGGCACACAGGTCAAACACTAGCTAGTGATTGAGAGACACGCTCAAAACATTGGTCCAACACCCCAGCCACACTGCAGTAAGATGGCAATCCCTCTTGCAGCAACTCGATGCTAGGAAGGGTGGTACCATTCGAAGAGCACATGTATGGGATGTCAGCGGCTGTGCCATCATAAAAGATCCCACAAAAGTCGTCGTCGTTGTCGTCGTTTCCCAGCTGCTCTTGATGAAACCTTCCCTCATGATTATCTCCTTCCACATCGTTCATTTCGGCTGTGTTTGAGTTCTTCTCCATTAGTTCTTGGAATATCGATGAACGTAGGAGAAGGCTAAGGGCAGTGGATGACGAAGACTTGGAAGGAGTACATGGCACCTGCGGAGGGTAGTAAGCCTGCTTCTGATCAGGGGAGCCCAGAAGGTCGTTGGAAAGGATGTTAGAACCGTCCAACAAGAACTCGGTCTCCTCTTTGCGGAAGATGGTAGATGGATGTGGAAATGATCTTGGCTCGTTGCAGTTGGTTGGTTGTTCTTGGACTGAACTTAAACTGTTTGTCTTGGGCCTGAGCCATCTGATGTATGTGCTCAGGTCGAAGTTGGTCACGGCATTTATGCCACGGTATTCAATGGCTGCAATATCGTAGGCGGCAGCAGCTTCCTCTTGGGTGCCTGAAAGAGTCCACGGAATTGACTGAATCAATTGCAAGTTTGGAACTGCTCGCCATGGATTAACCCCAGTCAGATTTTTGTAGCACTGATCTCAAATTCCTAAATTAATAACATATCAAGGGTTTTGGTTGTAAAGAGGAATAGCTTACTGTATGTTCCAAGATAAAGGTACTTATTTCCGAAAACCCTTCCAATCCTAGCTTCCCATCGACCATTGTGATGATGCCTGCATTTTTCATTCAAAGTTCAAACACAAAACAGATTGACAAGTAATAAACAATTATGGGTGTTATGTATGTCGTATAGATCCTTTTTTCTTTTTCCTTTACAGATCTTGAAGTACGCACTGGACCCTCTGCCCAATTCAGACTCCTAATATAATGTCTTTAATTAATAAAGAGTAAGTACCATATTAGCTCGAGCTAAATAATATTTGTTTTATTTAAAATTTGAATCCAGGTGCATTTCAACTATAGATCTAAATTTTTACTATTTTTAAGGGGTATATAATACAAAAATATTTTAGTTATCTTCAAACATTAAAAATAATTAAAATATCTTATGTTTAAAAATAAAAATAATAAATTTTAGCTTATAGATTAAATACACTTAGATAAATAATTTATTAAAAAACTAAAATAATTTGCCCTCCTTAACAGAATGTTATTATTTAATCTTACACATTTATTAAATGTGCTTATATACATTTTTTATTTGGTTAAATTCAATTTGCTGGCTAAACAAATAATCGGAAAGGTAATTAGGCAATAGATAGAGTGAATTTCGCATGTCCATCAGGATGGGCATGATCAAACTCGACCATTTCGCTTGGAATTTGGAAATGGAATTGAACCCATTAATGACGTACCTTGCTACCCCACGATACTTGGATACACCTCGAGAGAAACCGCTGCTTTTCCTGAAAAGAGATAAGCATAAGGATGAAATGAGATGCATAACCGCGGATAAATTCGTCAAGATGGATCAAAAACCACGGATAATTACCTTCGCAAAGACGCCAAGTACTCTTCTTTGCTCACGTTTTGCATAATTTCGATTTCTTTCTCGTAATCCGACGCCTGCAAGAGACCGTTTAAATTATTTTTTTTCCGTGTCATATATATATATAGTCTTTTAAAAAAATTAAATTAAAACTCACCCAAAAAAAATAATAATAAGAGGAGGGAGATTAATTACTGGGAAATTGGTAAAGGTGGAAGTACCCCAGTACTTCAGTGCCGCCAGATCGTAAGCTCTTGCTGCAGCCTCTTCCTCGTCATATGCGCCTGCTCACCCCACGTCAAATATTCACTTTATCCCGTATGTATAATATATATGTAATTAGAAAAGAATTCATTAAATAATACTCACCCAAATAAACTGATGATTTTCAATTCATACCAAGTCATTCATGCCAAGGCAGAAAAATACACGAGAATTAGACAAGCGATAAAAGAGATGAAAATGAAGTGGCTAGTTTAGAGAGAAGAAAATCTCATTTTCTACCTTGTTTTCCCTTCTTCTTCTGGGTTGGATTCCAAGAACCCTTGTCCCATAAGTGTGCTTCGTAACGCCCTGTCCATCTATGCCTGCATTTTTCCCATCAGCTTGTTATTATTTTTTAAACAGCAATAAATTCGAAAAAAGTACGGTGGAGAGATGTCATGAGATTCCATAATTACAGCACAACGTCCTAATCAAAGAGAGATGGGCAGAAGAGGAACCTGCTGACGCCTCGAAACTTCGAGCTTCTCTTCACGCCTGTAGTGGTGGACGAAGTGTCAGTCGCCTGTTCTGATCTGTTGTCTTCACCGGCTGCGCCTACGACCGCAGCAGACACTTCTCTTCTCCTCCGCCTCACGCACTTAATTGGGCTAGAGGGAAGTGTTTCTGCATCCATCTCCGGTCTGCGTCTTCCGATGTTCTGCTCCCTCTTCACCGTCGCCATCTCCATCGTCTTCCCCGCAGGCTTAGATTCGACGAACGTACTAAATCCTTTTGGCCGTAGAGGACTAACTGCTTTTTTTTATATATATACATATATGATGGGGAGATCGGAGGAGGAGGATACGTGACCACCTATTCCTCATTCTGCTTTGTTTGCTGGCAAGAGCTGTGAGGTGGCTACAAAAGACAAGACGAGCGATGATTTGCAAGAGACAAAAGGACAAGAATGTTTCGAATCAACCCAATGCCTTTTCAATCTACATCGCTATAATATTTACCTTCCCTCGCGTTAGTAACGGTTTATGTTGCAGCTCATTGACTAGTCAAATCCGGTAACATGATCTCTGTGTGATCGGCCAAATTGAACCTTCTGGGCAAACATATCATCAGATGAAAAACTAAGGACCTACAATGTATGGGGTCCACTAGTAAGGATGTTGGCCAGCAGTATCGAAACCTCAAAAAATTTCTCTTTTTTGTTATGTACACATGAAAATATATAATAGGTTTATTACTTTCCTAAGTAATAATGTTATATATTTTAGTTATCCCTTCACTTTTATATGAGCTAAAGTGAACAAAATTGATCAATTTTAGATTCTTGTGTATAATTTTATAAAAATTTTAAAATAAAAATTGTTGTCATTTCTCATGCATAGGGAGGGAGAGAGGAGTAAAAAATTTTATCTTAGAAAATTTTGTAAAAAATATATACAAGATCTAAAAACATTAAAATTGATATATTGACAAAATACATTTGAGCTCACGTAAAAATGAAGAAAGGACTAAAAATATATTAAAAAAAAATAAAACCAACAAATTGTTGCTTAGATAAATAACACTTGTTGTATAGTATCATAATTCAAAATTTTTATATTAAAATATACATGGCAATGTATATATCTTCAAATAATTTTTTTTAATTTCTTTTAATGCATAACATTGAACTTTCTATGCATTGTTTTACATCCCAGGGATTAAAAGTAATTAACTCTAAAATCAATACTTAAAAATAAAATTATAAATCATCTTTAGGATTTAAAATAATGTTTAAATGATCTATTTTATTAGAGCTTTATATTTAAGTCTTTATTTTTTTAATATATAACAACAATTCAAACAAAACATCTTAAGATTCAATCTTTTGAAGAATTCATTTCTCATAAATCAATTACTCAAATTGATAATAATTCCATGTGAATTAAAATAAAAATAAGATAAAAATCCCTACACATTGGAAGAATTAGAAAATTTATTCAACTTCATAAGAAATACATGTGAAACTTCTTAGGCATATGAAAATAAATAATTAGAAAATATAGCGGTTATAGAAAGATGAAAGAGTTTTAGAATTTACTAAACACACCTACTTTTTTTGCGAACCTCCTATATATACCTGCAATATATAAAAGCTCTCCTCTACATCATTTGCAAGAAGTCTTGAATGGATAGTTTATTACAAGAGATGATTTTATTAGTTCGGGCTAGCAATTTCATTTGTTAATCTTGGTCATTTACCTTTTTTGTTTTTATCTTTTTTATAAAATTATTATTTTAAGTGTATTTAACTTATATACAAAGTTTTACCGAAAATGTATATTATATTTTTAGAATTTTAAATATAGAGATATTTTAGTCATTTTTTATTCAAAATATTTTAGTCAATTTTTAACTGCTAAAAATGGCTAAAATACTTATATATTTGAAATTCCAAATATATACCGTGTGTGGAATGCCCAGAAAAGCCATCCTAAACTCAATTGTCTAACTAGCTGGCTGACACCATTTGAATTAGCCGAATCTAATTAACATGAAGAATGCCAAATCAATGCAAATCAAGTCTAACCGATGAGTTCTAATTAACATGAAGAATGCCAAATCAATGCAAATCAAGTCCAACCGATGAGTTCTAATTAACATGAAGAATGCCAAATCAATGCAAATCAAGTCCAGCTCATATCCGCCAAACCGCCCGTCGGGCCCAATCCTTGTCCTTTCACCATGTCTTATGGACTGAAAATTCGGTCGCTCATCTTTTGGCTGATTTTGTATCTTCTCATTTTTTGCCTGAACAAGAATGAAGGGATAATCCACTATTTTTTCTTCAGGAAAAACCCTGTACAAATAATTTTTTGGCAATGATATTTGATGATAGCCCTATCCCTTCCGCCTCTGATAGTTCTTACTTTCAGAGGTTGGCTGGATAGGAGCTCATCTTTTAATCAAAAAAAAAAAAAGTCCAACCGATGAGTTTAATGTGTCGCGTGGTGGTGATCATTGGCAACCCTGGCATGGGTTGAATGCATGGGGGAGTTGCTCTTACACAGGCCAACCAATCCATGGACCGACGCACTTAAGTTACACCACCTACCAAATTCATTAGCCCAACCCCACCCACTCACTTAAAGGTTGCGCCCACCTACTTACTTAATTAGCCGTGTGGGTTGGTTCCTTTTTTTTTTTTTTGTTTTCTTTTCTTTTTCAAGGCCATCACCGGAGGAACCAACCAACTAGAATTTAGAAATAGAGCATCCGCTTACAACTCAGACCGTGTGTCATGATGGGCAAGGAAAGCAACATTCGGTATGTGCCAACGCGACGTTGATTTTAATTCATCCACCGCCAGCACCATAATTTCAGTAACATCTTTGGCAATTACTCAAAATGTCCAAAGTTGTACACTTTTTTATTTTATTTTATAATATATATTAAGTTATCTAATATTATAAAAAATACATACTTAATCTTCACAACGTAGAAGAACCAAATAATACCTTCATATTAAAAAGACTAAATAATACGAAATACCAAGTAAAATTGCTGCTGACAACATTTGAAACTGTGCCCACATATATTGGCGTAAGTGCTGTTACTACTGAGGCAGATTAGTAGCCAGGGTTGTACGTTCTAATAGACCTGTTACTTCACTAATAGCGAAAAAATAAAATTAAGTCAAACTATTTTTCATTGTGTGAAAATTAACTAAAAAAATTATAAATTCACTGCGGCAATCTCGTTGCCATAAACAAATTGTGTTGTATTGACATCTAAATATATATATATATATATTAATTTTCTTTGAAAATGGAACTAATAATTACTAATCAATTTTTTGGCGGGATTCCTTTAAACATTAGCCTTTTTTTTGTTTTTGGCGAGAACCATAACTCCTCCTCAGCTACAAATTAACGGGCTAGATCCCGGTGCCTCTCTAAGATGTATAAACTTTGTTATAAGGGTAATTTGCATATATACCTATATAGTTTGACGCTAGTTGCGGATATACCTACGTAGTTTCATGAATTACATATTATCCCCACATAGTTTCACCAAAATTGTGTATTACCCCTACGCCGTTAATTGCCGTTAATATCTACCCTTATGTTTTCAAAAATGACGAAAATGCTTTCATCTATAGTTTCACGAATTACATATCACCCCACATACTTTTACCAAAATTTCATTTACCATTATAAAAATGAGGGCATTTTCGTCATTTTTGAAAATATAACGACGGGTATTAACGGTAGTTAACGGCGTGGGGGTAATATGCAATTTTGGTGAAACTATGTGGGGGTAATATGCAATTCGTGAAACTATGTGGGTATATCTGCAAGATCGGTGAAACTCTGTGGGTATATATGCAAATTACCCTTGTTATAATAATAGTTAATGTGTCTTCAAATGGGGAAGTTTCACGGAAATAATTCATTGAAATTAATTAATTTCATTAAAAGTTAGACTTATAGTGTAAATATGTTCTCTTCATTTATTCAGATTGTCCATCTCAAAATGGGTCAGCCCGGTCCGTCTATCACTGATGAAACCTATTTACGAGTTAGACCTTCAGGCCACTAATCTTTGTCGCGAAATACTAGACCCAGCTTCCAAAATCCAAACAACCAACTGGATCATGAATTAATTAAGATCTTGGAATTTCCAAGAACCAATTAGAGCATTTGCTGGAGCTGGATGAGGGACTACGTAAATTAAAAGCTGGTGACGTGATTAAGTAATTAACATGGTTCTATTCACATAAAATTTCTGCATCTACACAACATATTATTATAGGTGAGGAGGAAAAGTCGGCATACAAGTACAAAATCAAATCGGGAGGCTGCATAATTGCCATAATGCCATATTGAAAAATCCCAGAATGAAGAGGCTGCATTGTGTTCTTCATTTATAAAACAAGCTCTTCCACGTAGCAGTCATTGGCTTTAACCATGTTTTAATAAATATTTGTGGCATGATCAATCCTGAATTTTGAAACTTTTAGGTGGCAATTCATTGTATACATGAATCGGACCATGCATGGATGATTATGCACGTCTTATTTGGTTTTGGGCTGCGTTGTATTTTGCCGGCAATATTTTCTAAAATTTTAAATATAATTACCGCCTCTCCTAGAAAATAAGCAATTATTACGTTTTAAGAAAAACTTCCCGTTGATCTTTCCTCAATCTCAACGTGCTCCTGTTTCTGTTAGACTTAATTAAGACCACGTTTTCGAGGATCTGCATTCCCAATGCGTCGCCAGTGAAAATAAACGAGAAATGGTGAAAAAGACGTGGGTAATTGGCAATAAGCCGAGGCCTAAGCGATTCTAGGCGACTAAAGCAGAACAACACAACTTGGAAAAGTTAAGAAGCCAAAGACGATAAGGGATATCCACCCCTCCACGCATTGCAGGATTAATTAAATGGTAGGAGCAGAGCATCACGTTAGGGAATTATTAAAAAGGCCGAGAAAAAAACGAAAGGAAATAGAATTGAAAAAAGATAATGGACGAGCAAACGACAGAAAAATTGTTGGGAAATGGAGCTGGGATTGAGAGGAATATGCAGGGATCGACAATCAAATGCCAAAACGAATTAGCGTCGCTATCGTGCTTTTCTGGCTGCATGCATGCGATGCGAGCCTGGGTTGACGACGAGCGGATAGGCGACATGGGTACCTGGGAGCTTCCGCCAGAAAATCGTGAGCTATTTGGAATGCTGTAGGGACAAGCTTACCTTTTGCCGGGGTGGAGTTTGCCGTGGCTACGTAGCTGTCATCTGGCTCAGCTGGCCGACGGCGGACAACTCCATGCAAAGGAATCGATCTACGAGCTACAGAAGGAAATTAACCGAAATAGACCACCCGGGGCCACTCGGCCACTCTATTTCATCAGGATAACTGGATAATTCTCCACAACGGAGAGATGCATTGGACACTGGATATAATTTAGAGAAGAATACGTATATGGCGCAAAAGATGTTATAAAGCAAATCATAAAAATGAAATAAGTACTAACCAGAGTGAGTTTGAACTTAACATGTGATGGAAAAAAATTGCAGGTAAAAGAATAGAAATGGTAGAGAAATGCTGAGAATGTATGCTAAGGAAAGATACTATTAGCGGTGTGTTTGGAAAGTTACAAAATTTTTGGATGAAAAGTTTTTATTGTAAAAATTTTTGAATTAAAATAAAATGATATGGTATGGTAGAAGTAATTATGAGGAATAAAGAGAATAAAATTAAAATATATAGCTTAATTTATGGAAATGATTGAACAGTAAAATAATTGTATATGAAAATATAAAAAGATTAAAAAATATGATAGTTATGAAAAGTGAAATTTTTTTAATTTGAATAGTTTCGGTGTTAAACAAACATAAGCTAATAATAAAAAGTGGATGGGATATACATGTATATCTTATTCGGATTAGAAATATTCATTTGAAAGTAGGGAAGACAAGTAGGCAAAAAAGAATTAAGGTGCAAGAAATAAAAAAGAATTGGCACGTGCATTGTATAGTAATCAATTGTGAATAAGGTAATAGAAAATAAAGAAAGATTGAGGGTATGTTTCGAAAGTGATAAAATTTTTGTTAAAAAATTTTAATGTAAAAGTTGTTAGCTTGGGAGAAAATAATGTAATTTGATTAGGGTAATGATGATAGATAAAAAGAATAAAATTAAAATAGACACGTTGGTGTATAAATAATAGTATATAAATGATTGAAAAATTAAAATAGTTTATATAACAAGTTACGAAGAAATAATTAAAAAATAAAATAAATATAGAGAGTGAAAAATTTTATTTGTAATAAATACACCAGCCATATAAATATATATAACCCATTATGTGCAGACTCACTATAAAAATGAGTCTCACACATATTAAAATGTAATAATATTATACACAATTATTTATCTATATAAAAATTATACTTTAAACAATTTAGACGTTAAAAATACAACTTTAAACTTAATATTTATATTAAATTATTTTATTGTATTGATTTTATATCATTTTAAGATTGGGCACCTGCACATATTGGATTTGAATGAAAATTAATATATTATCAAAATAAATAATTTTAAATATAATAGGTAGAGTAAACGTTAATTTTAATTTCCATATATATAAAGATGAAAGAAAATAATGATCGCATGTGCTGGTAATAACAAAGAGAAGTATTTATTCTTGACATACCGGCCACATAATGTATGGGCCCACAACGGAAAGGGCTTTTTTTTTTTTTTTTGGATGAAAGTGTGCTGTTAACGGGTGAAATGGCTTCGTTCTTGCCTGAGAAAGAGATGAGGCCCATTCGAGGGTGGGAGCTGTGACCGTGACTGGGTAGCTACTAGCTACTGAAATCCTGGTGCAATCATATGGAGCAGCTACAGTTGTATTGGGTAACGAATGTTAGATTCGGCATTATACCTGTTAAGTACGCAGAATCTAGATGTTTGGGTACAATAAGTTTTATAATTATTTATGCGTAAAATCATAAGTTGCATGGTAGAATTCTTCTGTTGAAAAGCGTTATAATAGATATCATGGTCATCAAAATTAATAATTTGATGAATTAATAATATTGAAAATCGATCTCCATGTTATAATTCCGGTGTCATTTTCATCAAAAAAAATAAAATAAATTCCGGTGTCATAATTACCGAAACATAAAAGACAAAAACATATTCTTCAATATGCTGCCAAAATCTTTGTTCTTTTGGAACAAAAATTCAATGCATCAAGACTATTTGGTTGAATTTACGTGGGTTTCGGATAAAATATTTTCCGCTTGAGATAGCATCTGTTTAGTGAAAATCACTTTAAAAAATAAAGTTCCATGAGATTTGAGCCGCCGTCAGACTCATTTTATTTAAAATTTAATACAAATCACTTAAAATTCTTCGACCACTCATGGTCGCAAAGGATATGATTTTTTTTCTTTAATTTTATAGCTAATCGGGTGTTTTAAATATTTCCCATGAATTAGACCCCTAAATGTGTGTTCATTGAAGCCTCAAATGAAGTATTCGAACATTTTTCACTTTCAAAATTAACACTTATCTTTACAAATTTAGCTATGTTAGACTTGCCTTGTACGTTGATTGGAAATAGAGGCATGTCTCCATATTCTTTTATAACTACCTAATATTCTTAATCACTGTCATTTATCTTATCACATCCATCTTCCCCCTTTTCCAATTTTCTTTCTCCGCCGTATTTTTAAACTTAAAAAAAAAAAAAATTCTCAAACAAGCCTGATGGTACACTTTCTAATTTTTAGGGTAAATTTCAAATATATCCACAACTTTACCCTTAATTTCAAATATACCCATCAAGTATGAAAAGTTTCAAATATACCCAAAACCTTCGACGTGAATATCAAATATACCCAAATTCCTAACGGGCCGTTACAGTAGTAGAAAACAGTGTCCTTTTTACTGAAGTTGTAATTTGTAATGACGAAATTGCCCCGATTTCGATTTAATATGATAAAGACTTCCAACCCTTTCCAATTTGAGAAGCCGCACTTCCAACCCGCGATGAGATTTGATAAGCCGCAACAATTTGAGAAGCATTCGAAAGTTGAAGTGGGAGTTGAGCTTCTTGATTTTGCGGGGGAGAAGAAGGTATGGACATTAGAGTTCTGCTTCGATTTTTTTTCCATGTTTGAAATCTGCTTCTGTTTCGTTGATGTTGTTGGGAATCCTCCTGCATTTTGTATAATGGGATTTTTGCAGTTGAATTTGTGAAAGAAACAGGCATGAACATTGTCCTTGCTCAAATTTGTTGTTGCGATTTTGTGTTGGAGATTTCCCCTAATTTTCAATTTTGTTTAATGGGATTTCTCCTAATTTGCTTCCCGCAATTCTCCTAACAGATTTGACCCACTGGAATTATTTTAATAATTGTATGGATGTAGCTATGTTGGAAATTTCCTCTAATTGTCCTAACTAAGTTCATTGACTGGAATTTGTAGAAAAAAGAATGCATATTAGCCTTCTCTAACTCTGGTAATTGTGGAATTTGTGGAAAATTTGCAACTATAGTTTTCCTTTCCTTGTTTTGAATGTCTTTTGTTGATGAATGTTTAAAACATATGAATAACACACGCCGTGCTTGCAAAATTTTCATTTCAAATGCCTTTTTATTGATGAATGCCAAGAAACAAGGGTGCATATAGTCATGTATTCCATCTTTGGATGAAACAATGCCCTTTGTTGATGAATGCAATAATACACACTATTGTTGCAAATTTTCTTGCAATTTTCCATTTCAAATGCCCTTTAATTGTGGAGGCTTAGTATGTAATTTAGTTTTTTGTTCCATATGTTAAATGCCTTCTGTTGATGAATTTCCATGCATTCTACAGATCCAAATAAGTAGATTCTACAGATGCAGATAAGTAGAAATACACATACAACATTTATGTAAAAATGGGGAGGTTTGTCCTATTGTTTGTTCAATTTTGTAACAGATGCATATTGTCTTATATTTTTTTCTTGTAGAAGAATGCACTACGATTTAGTTTGTCGTAGTGTTGGATATGATTCAATTGAAGTTCAACTGGTGCACAAATGAATCTACATGCAGAGGTCATTTGTCGCAGTTTGAGAAGTTGGTTGAATCCTAAACCTTAGCGCTCGTTTGTGGCAGTTGGAGGTGTTGGTTGAATCCTAAGCCATGGAGCCTTTCAATGCCAAGACACAAGGGTGCAACTCATGTTGTCATTCCAGTCTTTTAATGCATAGAAATAAGGGTGCATATGAACATGTATTCTATGTTGGATGAAACAATGCCCTCTATTGATAAATGTATAAAACATATGAATAATACACACTATGGCTGCAAATTTTCTTGCAATATTTCCATTTCAAATGCCCTTTAATTGTAGATGCTTAGTATGTAATCGAATTTTCTGTTCCATATTTTAAATGTCTTTTGTTGATGAATTTCCGTGTATTCTAAAGATCCAGATAAATAGAAATACACATACAAGACGGCTATGTAAAAATGAAAAGGTTTGTCCTATTGTTTGTTCAATTATCTAACAGATGCATATTGCCTTTTATTTTTTTCTTGTAGAAGATATGTCAAGAAAAGGAGAGGTATCAAGAAAAGGGGAGGCGATGAATTATCCAATGATTGCTTGTGAATGTGAAAAGGGTTTGTGTAGGAAAATGATGTCTAATACCAAACATAATCCACAAAGATGGTTTTACAGATGTCCTGGATGTGTATGACATATTTTCATTATTTGATATGTTTTTTTCATTGAATAACTTAGATAATGCAGTGCAAACTAAGTTGAATTTGTTTATATAGGGATCGCAAGATTGCAAATTTTTCTTATGGTGCGATGAGTATGTTGCTAATGTTCAAGCAGATGAAAGCTCGAGCATGCGCAAGTGTATGGCTGCACAAGAGAATGCACTATTAACGAAGAAATTAGAAATTGTTGAAAAGGAGATTGCTCTAGCACATAGGAAGATTGCTCTTTTGAAGCAAAAAAAAGAGCTTTTGATTGAGAAGCATATGTCAAGTTCTACTCAGGTTTTTATATCAATATCACACTTAATACTTCCAATTCCATCTGAGATGTCAACATCTGGATATTTGAACCCCACGACAAATAAGTCTTTTGAAATTTTAGATAAATCATGTATCTTTTGCTCCATATCAATCCAAACTAGTTTATAGGATCAACCATTTTATAATACACATTGCCGCCTATATATCTTGTAATTTTTCTCTGTAGATTGCGATGAAGTGCGCTACCATAATGGATTGCTAATTTAATATGATAAGCCGTCATCCCTGATTAAGAAGTTCAACCAACGTATGACTCACATTAATTTTCTACTTTCATCTTCTCTTCAACTAATAATAGTTAAAACAATAACAAACATGCAGGTCATACAATATGCACATAATTTTATAATCATGACCATCATCGCAACTAGTTGCATTTTTTATCTCTTAAAGACAAGACACCTATTGCAACCATGCATATTTTTGGGATATTAGAGACATGTGGGGACCACTATCTCTCACCAAAAAACCCTTTTTGGTTATTACAGACATGAGGCGACCACCATCCCTCACCAAAAAACCCTGCTTCGAAACCCAACGAAAGTGTCCTCCAAGGGGACCACGGAATACATTTTTGCTGCCACTTTGTCTATCAAATTCGACATAATTACCAAGTGGACATCACGCCACCTCTCAATTTGAACGCAAGGATCATTGGAGCCATCGCTTTCGAAAAATTCTCAGAATGCATTTGGAGCCCACTTATTCAAGATGGCCGCATTTTTTGACATGTACCAACAAAATCTATTGCCCATGGGTTGTTGAAAATCAATTAAAAAAGCACGAGATATATAATGAGATGCCCAAACAACGAAATAATAAACAACAACGAGACATAAACCATAATATATTATGCAGTAAATGGGAGACCAAATATAAATAAAAAAATATTTTCCATTCGAAGCACAAAAACTTACCTGGCAAGATACGAGCTTTTCAAAAACCCACCTCTAAAATCGATAGAATGGAAGATGAAGAAGAGAGAGAGACGGTTGTCGGGTTGCTGGGAGCTGGAAAGGGGATTTTCTATTGAGTAAAGCCGGAAATGAGATTTTTGAATGGGTCAGAGTTCAAACGACAAGTGCAAAATTTTCACCGCAGCCGCTGTCAAGCAATGAAGCCGAAGGGGTAAAGCGAAGCCCTAAATGTAAAAGGGGTAAATCGGTCATTTCCCTCCGGCGCTGACGGCCTTGTAACGATCCGTTAGGAATTTAGTTATATTTGACATTCATGTAGAAGGTTTTGGGTATATCTGAAACTTTTCATATTTGATGGGTATATTTGATATTAAGGGTAAAAATTGTGGGTATATTTGAAATTTACTCTAAAAAAGCGCTATTACGCTTTTGTAAGAATTAATTTTTAGATGATAAAGGAAAAATAGATTCTTCTCTTGCCTTTCGCCGGTGGAGACGTCTGGAATCGCGGGCCGCGTTTCGATCCGGACAGATATGGAAACCTAGCCATCGGCTTTTCCCGTCCTGGAGCTTCAAATTTTTTACCTAGTTTTGATTTTATACCTTTCTTCTGAATTTGAAGTTGTACGCTTTGATGCTCCAGTTCTTGTTATGTGCTTGGACGGAAGCCATTGGGTATTCTTTGATAACAAAATTCTTCTTTGGAGCTGCTCTTTTCTTGAAGCGAACAGGTCTGGTGATCCGTCTCTGCTTACCTAACATTAGAATAAAGATGCTTGCGTGGTGTGAATGTTATATTGCTGTCGAAATTGGAAACTTTTAAAGAACATCCTCCTGACCTTAAAAATATAAAATCCAGGATATTTGGTCCTTTTGAAGTAAATCACTTGAAAGATACCTGTGAAGGCGTTCTCCATTCAAAATTACTGAAGATTTTTGGTACTAAAAACTATTTTGCCTTTTGGACTGCATGAATCATGAGTGATGATCCATTTATATTTTCCTACAAATGCTTTTATCTATTTCACCCTTTATGACGCATTCCATCATGTCTGTGTTGCTGTAGATAGAAAGAGCACATAATCTCTTTGCTTCAGATAATTTATGCTGTTGTTGATGAATCCAGGAAGACGATTTGCTTAAGAAATGAGCAGCAAGGAGAAGGGGCTAGAGAGAGAGGCTCCTGCCATGCCCATCACTTCCAAGAGACCTTTAGAAGGTACTGCACTGCCCATTCTTGTAGACTATAGTAATATCTGGTGGTAATAAGAAACAATGTAGGCTTTGATAAGATGACACTCCTGTATACCAAGATTCATGTTATCTGAAGATTCTGAACCATATCTTGGTTTATGCATTATTTATGAAATGTACTTCTTATGCATGGAATTTTGATTAAACCTATTTTGTCATTTTGACTGATGCCCATGACATTTGCCGCTAATTCCTTATATACCCATAATGTTTTATAAATTCCTTCTGTACTCATAATATTTTAAATCCTAAATTCCTATTATACTCACACTTTTAATACAACCATTATCTATCCTATTGAAAAGATGATTCTGCCATTTAAATTTTTTTTTAGTTAAAATAATTTAACCTTAATATAACTCTTAAATTATTTAATATCACCAATTTAGTCATGTTGAGGTTAAATTGTCTCGGTTAAAAAATTTTGAATGGACAAAATCGTTTTTCAATAGGGTAGATAACAATTGCATTGATAACATGGAATAACTCTTAAATTATTTAATATCATATATTAATGATTTACTATCATCAATTTAGTCATGTTAAAGTTAAATTGTCTCAATTAAAAAATTTTGAATGAGCAAAATTGTTTTTTGTAGGGTAGATAATAGTTGTATTGATAACATAGGCATGAGAGGAATTTATGGTGAAATGTTATGAGTATAAGAGGAATTTGTGAAACGTTGTGGGGATATTAGGAATTAGGTGCAGATGTTGGGGGTATAAAAGGAATTCTCCCTTATTTTGAATTCCTCCATCTTTCATTTTTGTCATTGTGCAAAAACAATACGAACAATGTTCACTTCCTAGGCCTAATTAAGCAAGCACAAGTCAGATGCTTTCTTCCTTCAATCGGCATCTCTTGTAGCCACTAAAGTGCCATTTTTACTTCCCGATTCATAAAATGGCTGAAACTAATGTTCAAACACAAGTAAATAAAAGGCTGTTGCATTGGGATTTAAGAGTGTAACAGGATTTTTTAATATAAAATAGTTTTATAGAAAACATAGTAACTTTAAGTTTGTCTAATTGCAAATTAGGCACTATTGTTTGCTTTGCAAACTAGATCCTCTTCAAGTCTTTGAACTGTGCATTTCAAACCCTGACATGTTTGCTCTGGTGGATTCCATTAGTTTGCTCATCAACTGCGCAATAGGCAAGTTAAGGGTGTCTAATTTGCAAAACTCCAAATCTTTTTTTTTTTTTTTTCAAAAAATGTTTGTTATCAATTTGTTCAATATACTGATGTATAGTCTTTCTTTTAGCAAATGGATTCTATGTTTCAAACTGCTATTGTATAACTTATGCTATTCAGGCCATTCAGTTGTGGGGTCTTCACTACGAAATATCACTGTTCTGAACAATTTTGGGGAGAAGCTTGTGGGTATTTTACATGAAACTGGTTCCCAGGATCTTGTGATCTTGTGCCATGGATTTAGATCCACAAAGGTTTCCATCTCCCATTTGCCTCCTTTCCATATCAAAACATGGCTGAACTCTTCCAGACTGTCATGTGTATGGGACATCTGAATTGTGTTACATGGGCTCACATCTAGATGACCTTGTTGAAGAATGGGCTAGTTTCCTCATCAGCTAGGAGAAAGCTTGGAATGGTAGTTGCCATAGATTTTTGGCAGTGAAGTTGTTTCTGCAAATGAATTTGTTGACATGGCATGGCATTTTTGGAGACCATCTTCATTGAGGCCCTTCAGTGTCCACAACATGTCAATTTGGTTTTCAGCACTTGTTATGCAACTTTTTTGTGTTTGTCATTGTGTTTGTGTGAATGACGTGCAATCTCAAATGTCTATTTATAGGACAACAAAACTTTAATAAACATTGCTGATGCTTTAACAAGAGAAGGAATCAGTGCCTTCCGCTTTGATTTTGCTGGAAATGGGTAAGCTAGTTTTTGCTTACTTGTAATGTTGAATTCTCTCATCTTGTTGCCATGGCACAACTTGGAAACATGGTAGTTAACATATGTGCTTTGAAAGAACCTAAAAATTGAAAATTGGAATGTTTAATAGACATAGAGAAGAATGATATTTTTCTTTGAAACATTTTTTATAGGATTCTTTGAAACATTTAACTGGTACTTATTCAATGAGCATCAAACATTTAATAGAATTAATATACGTTCTTCAATAAAATCCATTTAGGTTAGCTTCTGTTCTCAACTCCTTGCAGACCACTCGGATGTGCAGATAGTGCTAATATGGAAGTCTTGCACCTTCCAATTAAAGAATAATTTATTTCACTGTCGGTGACAATATATATTAGCTGTTCCATGAGACCTTCTGAGGGATGTTGTCCATATGGACCTTAGGGGGCTCCCTGAAGTTCTGCATGTAGGAGCACCAAATGTGGTTCAGTTCCTTGAGGATCATCATCATCATAAGTTGTTTACCACCTATATGAGGTTAGCTGCATGGATCCTATTGCACCATTCTTTATGATAATAAATTATATTTTCAGTATTCTAACATTTCATATTTTTTTTGGTTATTTGTATCAACATTTTAAACTCTTCCTTCCATTCTCTTACTATCTTCTATTTGAATAAACTCAACTTTCCTAACCGGTACCGTTTTAGACATCTGTTTAACTAACATGCCCAAACCACCTTAGTTCAGTTTCCCTTTTTTTTGTTATCCATTAGTTCCACCATAAGATTGTCTCATATTAATTCATTTATATTTTTATGATTTCTTATTTTACCACA
Organism: Annona cherimola; assembly: GCA_030490835.1. Taxonomy (NCBI): domain Eukaryota; kingdom Viridiplantae; phylum Streptophyta; class Magnoliopsida; order Magnoliales; family Annonaceae; genus Annona; species Annona cherimola. The sequence goes on from CM059974.1 coordinate 13,266,083, forward strand.
TAATTCACCTTAATATTCTCATTTTTATTACATTCATTACATGTGTATATTCTGTTCTAATTTTCTAACATTCTACCCCATATGACATAGTTGGTCTAATTATTGTCATATAAAATTTTTCTTTTAATTGAATCGGACCTTGATAGTCACATAAAACTCCCGATACAATCTGTCATTTTTTCTATCCTGCTTGGATTATATTTTTAATGTTTCATTTGATTTCTCCATTTTCTTGGACTATTGATCATAGATATCAAAAGTGATTACTCCTTGGTATTACTTGGTTTGATATCTTAATTGGTTCCTTATCTATGCAATTACTATTATTAAAGTTGCATTTCATTTATTTAGTTTTTGTTTTACTAATTCTAAAATAATTAGATTTTAGAGCATCTTTTCCCCCTCTTGGTTGATTTCAAGTTGTTTCATCTATTACAAATTTGTAAATAAGAGGCACCAAGGTACTTCTTGTAAGTGGTCTGGTAAAATTATTTATAATTATAACGAGCAGGTAAGACTTAAGTTTGAGAGTTATTACAAACCCATTGCAGTTGAAATAACCCGTATCTCCACTCATGGTCCTCACATTTATTATAATCCCTTCATACATATTTCTAATAGCATCAATATATTTATTAATAATTCTTTTCTTTTCTAGTACATTCTCTATTAATTTTCTTGGAATCCTAGCATATGCTTTTTCTTATTCTTAAAAACCATTTGTATGTTCTTTTTCTTCTCTTTACACTTCTCAAGTAATTATCTAAGGAAGAAGATGACTTTAGTGGTTGATATCCCTAGCGATGTAGGATCTTCTTTCTTCTTCCCCACTTGTCCTGCATCATCTAGTGTAAAACCAAATTGATTTTCAGGGACGTTTGCTTTCCGTCTTAATCTTCGTTTAACTCTCTTTCCCACAACTTCACTATATGATTCATTACTTTTATTTTATAATAATTTGCATAATTTTTAATATCTTACTTATTTTTATAGATTGGAAGTACATCACTTTTTTTTCCCAGTTATTTGGTCTTAGCTTTGTTCTTATAATCTTATGAAAGGAGTTTGTTAACTAATTTATATCACCTCAATTGGTATATTATTTGAACCTAATGCTTTTGCTGTTCTCATTTCTTAAGGGCTTACTTTACTTCAGAGACCGAATTTTTTGGAAAATAAATGATATGTATATCTATTGAAAACTTAATTACTGATCTTCAAGAATGATATAGCAGAATCCATGTAGCCGATCCTAGGGAAATGGCTTATGATGTTGATTATAAAATATTCTGGTCTTTGTTTCTAATGCATTTAACTTCCGCTAATCTCTACCTTTATTTTATCTTAATTTAGTTAACTTAAATGTATCATTTTCTCCTTGTCTTGTTCCTAGTTTGTCATTTAAATTAGTATAAGATTTGTGTTTAGCTTCACTTATGATCTTTTTAGTAGATTTTTTAGATAGTTTTTATTGTTGTAGCTTTATATTTTTTTTTATTGGTTTGCCATTTTTTAAATTACTCTCATCTGTCATTTATAGCCTTTTGAATATCCTTGTTCCGCCACCAAGTTTCCCTAATGAACTCAACTCTTTTAATTCATTCTGTCATTCCATTCTGCATTGATTTTACTTCAACTTCTTTTACATTTCATTTTACGATATTGAATTAATCTCAGCGTGTGACAAATTTTGTAGCATTTAATTCATCTTATGATGAATTTCATCTTGCAGGGAAAGTGAAGGATCATTTCAGTATGGCAATTATCGAAGAGAGGTTGAGGACCTACGCACTGTGGTTCTACATTTCTGTAGTTTAAAACACAAGATAGTTGCTATTATTGGGCATAGTAAAGGTTGGGACTGGTTACTTGATTATAAATATATGGTTTTTATGATTTATTGACATTTATATCTGGAAACCATTTCTGGATCCTTGATTAGACCAACTAGTTAAGTTGTCCCATTAAATTCCCAAAGTCCCAAAGTCATTATATGTATGACCGATACTTTCATGCTTCTATAAATATCGCAGCAGACTAGAGACTTTCATAGATAGAAGGTTAAGCGTGTTAAGTACTGTCTAAATCATATTGTTGATAGACCACTTCTGATAGGTTTTTTGTATATCTCATTAACCTTGCAAAAACTACCTCCATTATTTTTTTGTGAGACAAAATTTTCTTTAGCATTAGCATGCCGAAGGAATTCACTGTGATTGGAAGATATTCACCAAAGATGTAATCCTCCAGACAAACACTTCTCTCCAAGTTGTTTATTGATCTGTTGATCTGTCTTATAGTTGCCACTTCTGGTTAGGCTGTTCTTAAAGTCTGGTTCCTGAAATTTTGATAAGTGGCATTTTTGGGTTCATATTGGAACTCTTTGCTTCAGGTGGAAATGTCGTACTCCTGTATGCTTCCAAGTACCATGATGTTTATACAGTGGTCAATATCTCTGGTCGTTATGCACTTGACAGGGGCATCGAAGGTCGTCTAGGTAAAGAGTTCATGAAAAGAATTAAGATAGTGGGATATATTGATGTCAAGGACAAAGCAGGTAATCTAACCTTCCATCTTGATTTATGCATGTTCACTTTGCATGTTTACATGAATTTGGTCGATTTGTTTTTCTTAGGCTTTTTCTATCATTTTTTGTCTTATCCCATATGCTCGTTATGGTGTTACCTTTCATTTAGGTGCTTTTTAAATTTCTCGTTGTTGTTGTTTTTACACATTCAAAGGTTTTACATGACAACAAGGCTTGTCGCTGTCTTGAATCCAGTAGCCACTGTTTACTTTTCTGCACCTGGTTGCCATATTTATTTCCCTGTATGTATACAGCCAGCTGCATGGAGTGACCATGCAGCCCCTTTTTATCTAAATTTTTTTTCCAAGTCTAAACCATTTATCATGTTCATCCATATGCATTTATTTATAGTTCCAAAAATGACATGCATTGAAAACTTCTATGTATTATTTATATACTATATACTTTTAGAAAGAAATTAATAATTGTGTATTTACTCTCAAAGATGCTAACTTTTTACAAAATATGTTCCCAATGAAAGTATTTTTGGTAACATTATAAACAAATAGTGTTAAACACAATAAATGGCTTTGATTTGGAAATAAAGAAAGTTTTAGATTTAGGGTGTGTTTGGGAAGTGATAAAATTTTTGATGAAAAGTTTTTGATGTAAAAATTTTTGAAATGGGAGAAAATTATGTGATATGATAGATGTAATGATGAGGAGTAAAGAGAATAAAGTTAAAATAAATAGGTTACATGTATAAGTAGTTGTGTGGAAATGATTGAAAAGTAAAGTAGTTGCATAGAAAAAAGTGAAGAAAAAATTAAAAAATAGGGTAGTTGTGAATAGTGAAAAGTTTTTTGGGTAAGCAAACACCCCCTTAAAAAAAATAAGAAAAGAAAAAAAACCAAAGGGCTGCATGGACACTCCATGCAGCTGGTTACTGAATCATTGCCTGATATGTAAAAGAGCAAAATGGCTATCGTGGCAATAGACCAGTTATGACCTTTGAGAGATGTGGAGTGGGATTTTATACAAAAAGATGTTGGTTGCTTCTGTGCCTGTGTCATTTTACTGTTATTTATACTGACATGAACGTGATGAGACTCAAGCATTTTTTTGATAGTCTGCCCAGTAAATTATTGTCATTTTGTATTGTAGGGAAGGTAGAATACCGTGTAACAGAAGAAAACTTGATGGATCGCCTTCAAATTGATATGTGTATAGAATGCCATTCAATTGACAAAAATTGCAGGTTAGATGCATTTCTGGGTTCCTTTTCTTTTAATCTGTGTTGCTTACATTTTCTTTGCACCTGAGAGAGAGAGAGAGAGAGTTATGGCATCTTTTATAGGTGTCAAAAGATGATGCTTTTGCAATCTTAGTAATGTCTATTTTACTTGACTGCCATCATATGAATCTTTCCCAAAGGTAGTCTTGAAAATTCATTGTTAGAAGGGTTTAGTTGGAAAAAGGACAATTCTGTGTTCTCGAATTCAACAATTATGTTACTGCCCTTTCTTCTGAATTCTGGGATGTAACTTACGATCTTCACCACTTTAAATGATGACTACCTAGTGAAGGAGCAGGTTGTGAGGAATACGCAGAAGGAATGAAAGTAAGTCAATGCTTGCTTTGTCCTCTCCATTTCCATGCGATCAAGGGTGCCCCTCCATTAAAATGATGGCATCGTGGGTACTTTGTACTCTGTCCACTTGCAGACTGTCATATGTCTGAGGACTGAGGCAAGTTCAATATTGAGGGACCTTGCTGTCGCATCCCGGCCTATTTTAATGCCTGCAAGGTATTCTTTATTTTGGCTCCATTGGACCTCATTATGTTACACTGAAAAGTCACGTTGCATGGCCAAGGCGCGGGTGATCTTCTTGCTTGGTTCTCTTTAACAATACATCTGATGTGGTATTCTGTGATCCTCGCAAGTTCCTCAGGAATGAAAATATTCAGGTGGGTATTTTGAAAGTTCAGGTGTAGACCTACTGTGGGGACCTATTGGCTGCGAGAGGAGTTCCCACTGCTGGTGTTTGATTGCAGGGAGAGAATGTCAAAAAGCTGAAATATTTAATTCTTCAAACTAGTCTTTTTTATTATTATCTTAACCGGTAGGTTTGCAAGAAAATCAAGCTAGCGTGCTGTCCTGCTTCATTAGTGGCTGGACAGCTTGCTAGGTTCCACTTGAGCTCAAGTTTGAAGTGGATGCAGATAAGCTGCGCTTAATTCACCATAAGCTCAACCCATGCTTGTGTCATAACGAAGCTATAGCTAAGTTAGCAAAGCTCGTGTCATCTCTTGTCCACACCTCTTTCTGCCTCCTTTTGAAGTATTTTATCTTTATTTACCAAAAGTTTGTCTCTATCTTATTTTATTTCTATTGTCCACATGTAGTGTTCATAGATTTGTTTCTTTGACTTAATATAACTTGTGGATAGGGTGTTGACGGTTCATGGGTCAGAGGATGTAATAGTACCAGTGGAGGATGCTATAGAGTTTGCCAAGATTATTCCAAACCACAAGTTATTTATTATAGAAGGGGCCAATCATGTTTATAATTCCCATCTCCCTGTGTTGGCTTCTACAGTAGTGGAATTCATAAAGGCTGACCATCAGCAAGAGTGCAAGACAAAAATTTGCCTATCCAGGTATTGACAAGTTAAAAAGTAGATTGATTTCTCCATTCCAGATTCTGATGTTGCTGATGGTAACAACTGATTTAGCAGAGGCTAGCAACTTGATACAATCATACAAACAAGAATATCTGTTACCAGAGGTGAAAGGTACAAACTTAGAAATGCATCTAAACTTATTGTATTTATTGCATTGATGCTGCTCTAATAGTATTACCCCCTCTCAGCTTGTCTAGAGTCTAGACTTTATCCATGGCCTCGGGAAGAGCTGCATTTGGAGTATGACTCTGGGTCTTTTGCGTAATCCAAAGTTGAAACTAGAAAGAATGTTGCTCTGGAAACGTTTGCATTGTATAGAATATTCAATCTTTAGTTTTTCTTTTTGATGTGCCATTTCAGTACCATCTTTTTAACCACTATTACTTGGTTGCAAATTGCAACAACTGTATTTATGACATGTCAGTTCTGGAATCTGACTAAGAATAAAAGGATGAAATAGGAATCAAGAACAGGTGAAAAAAATGGGTAAGGATCTAATACATACGTATGTATTGAAACCTCAGTAAGCACGTTTGATTTGAGCCTTTTTGTCGTATTTTTCTTTTTCTTTTTCTTTTTATGTAACCTCATGTGTATTTAGTTTATATATAAAAATTTATCATGTTTGGATTTTGTATATATTTTTTCGTAGTTTCAAAAATCAATAGTTTTTACTTTCATTTATGGTGAAAGCTATTGTTTTTGAAATTATAAAAATTCAAAAATGATATTTTTTTTTATAAAATTTAAATGTGAGCTTATGTAAAAATGAAAAGAACAATAAAAATGCTCAAACCATACTTGTGTATTAAAGTTTCAATACATATATGTATGTGCATTGGATCGTTACGGAAAAAATAGCTAGTATATATAGGGTGTGTTTGTTTAGGGTAAAAAAGTGTCAACTAAAACTTTTCAATCTAAAACTTTTCACTCTCTATAATTATTCTATTTTTTAATTATTTTTTCACATTTTTCTATACAAATTACCCTACTTTTCAATCATTTCTACACAACTACCCAAGCAATTAATTTATCTATTTTAACTTTATTCTCTTTACTCATCATCATTACTCCTATTATATCACATCACTTTTTATTGATTTGACAACTTCTACTCCAAAAACTTTTCATCAAAAGTTTTATCTCCAACTAAGGGTGTGTTTGGTTGGGAGTAAAACTTTTGATGAAAAGTTTTTGAGGTAGAAGTTGACACATTTATAGAAAATGATGTGATATAATAGGAGTAATGATGAGAAGTAAAGAGAATAAAGTTAAAATAGATAGGTTAGTTGTATAGATAATTGTGTAGAAATGATTGAAAAGTAGGGTAGTTTGTATAGGAAAATGTGAAAAAATAATTAAAAAATAGAGTAGTTATTGAGAGTGAAAAGTTTTAGATTGAAAAGTTTTGGTTGACATGTTTATATCCCAAACAAACACACCCTAAATACACCCATATTAACTTGATTTGGTTTTGCACAGTATTGACTTATTTACATAAGGGGCGATTATTTGCGCAGTCTCAAATTAGGCCATTTGCAACTGGGCCAAAAATGTATTTTTTTTATTTTTTGAAAATGTTTTTATACAATTATTAATAATAATATAAGTTTATTTAATCTGTAAATTAAGTTTTATCAATATTTTCAAATATGTATATATTGATTTTGTATTTTTAAACGCATGGGTATTTTAATCATTTTAAATAATCTAAATAAATAGATCTGAGCAACCGAATTAAATAAAAATTTCCAACGTATAATTCCTTTAAACATGAGAAAAAATTACTAGATCTAAGATAAGCCGTCCACGTTATCGAAAAATAAAAATATCATAGTACACTGTGATGAACCCGCGACCTGTACATCGAGGCGGGTCCTGGCTCCAGCCTTCGCGGTTTCTTTCCCGCCAACGGGACTCGTACAGTCATGCGGTCGTGATGACAAACTCCTGTAGTCTACAAGCGCGTGCGAGTATGCGACCGGGTAGGCCGTAGGGCGGCAGTCCTATAGACATTAGGCAACCCTTGGAAACTGTCCCGTTTACGAAAGCCAATGGTTTGACAGCCAAGGATTTCAGAATCAGTGGATCACAGGTGCCGTTTGGTATCGCAGGAGTGCGGGAAATCATGGGTTTTTATGGAAATTGCACCGATGCATGTCTTTTAAGGTATAATTTTGTCTTCTAAATTTTTTAATTTTTTCACTTTTGCCCTTACTTTTTAATTTTTTTAAATAATCTTATTTAGTCTGACTTTATCTCTGTTATCTTTGATCAATCACATAATTTTTAAAATATTTTATATTTTATTTCTCACAATTTTGCACTTCACGTTACTAAACATCCCCACATACACTCTCACGAGGTAGGTCTGACTTCGTTTGGGGACAAGGTGTTAACGGATTGAGATGGAGAAGTTGGAGCTTAATTTTAATCTTAATTCATTTAAGATATTTTAACTCTAATTTGTTTATTAATCAATTTAAAAATTTTCAACCTTAATCTATTTGTAATTTATTTAATAAATAAATTGATAGATTGTTAACAGGTTGTATAATAAACAACTTAAAGGCCTAGATTCTGATAGATGAAAGACAAGAACGTGTTTTTGGCATAAGAGAAACAGAAAAATAAAATTAAGGCATAGCGAAAAAACGAAAATTGAGTAGTAGGAAGAAGACTTAAAGAGAAAAAATAACTAACGAGTTTATATATATAACTTTAATGGGTTAAACGGATTGATCAAGTTAAATGAGTTATTAAATGAGTTAATGAGTTATAAAATCTAAATTCAAATTCGAATTTTTAATTAAATGGTTGAATGAGTTTGGTGGATCATAATTCGTTTATTTAAAAATCTCAACTCAAACTTTATAAACAGGTTAGATGAGCAGGTTGACAAGTTAACTGGAACCATTAACAACCCTACTGGTGGTACATACATGACCCGTGAATCAAATCTATCTTCAGACTGTAATCAGGCCTCTCATGGACGATACTCATTTGATCATCCTGTGTCACAACAAAAATGTGGATAACTTTATGGATTATACTCCTGAACTCCTGTTAGGGTAGTGGCATATATATTTTTTTTAAATGAAAATACGGGCCTTAGTATTTAAGTTACATAAAAAGTTTTTATTATTTTCTTTTTTACACGTATTTTTTTAAATTTCGAAGGGAAATAATTTTGTTAGCCTGGGCTAGGTAAATGTCCTGCTTAGCATATCTCAAAAATCTATTTATAGCAATTTTTTTTTTACTTTTTTCATACGCTTGTGTTATCTAAGTGTATTCAACATACAAAACAAGTTTTATCGTTTTTGATATATGCATATATTTTTTTAGATTTTTAAAAATAAGGGTATTTTAAATACATATATACGCAAATATGTTTTAAAATCTCAAAAAAAATAGATAAACGTATTTGAAAATGGTAAATTTTAGTTTATGTATTAAATACACTTAGATAAACAAGTATGCGAAAAAAAGCAAAAATAAATCATTGTAAATGGATTTTTGAGGTGGGTTAAGCGGGATATTTACTTAGCTCAGGCTAATAGGATCAATCATCAATTTCAAAATCAATAATTTTGGGTGTGTTTAAGTAATTTTCACCCTAAAAGCCGTTAATTCTCGAAATTGAAATTTAGAGAAATATGTACATAGATCCTAAAGTTGTAAAATTAGTGTGTGTGAATTAAATAAGCTTGGGCTCGTTCATGACAAAAATTGAAAATTTTGCAAAATATACAAAGGTGTCTGGCTGTGGGATCATTACCCAAAGTTTATTGTGTGCCAATGGCCAACAATTACATTGCTTTGATTTATGTAGGCGTGTGACGAAAATTTATTCAAGTTATGGGCTTCCTTGCGGGCAAATTTTAAAAGAGAACGTCTTTGCGAAATACAGTTGGCAGGATGTGAAAGTAAAAGTGAAAAGCAGTAGGGTGTGTTCAGTAATAAGTAAAAGTTGTCAAGTTAAAACTTTTCAATTTAAAATTTTTCACTCTCCACAACTACCTTATTTTCTAATCATTTCTTCGCATTTTTCTATACAACTATTCTACTTTTCAATCATTTCTACACAACTACCGACACTACTAACCTATTTATTTCAACTTTATCATATTTATTTCTCATTATTATCCCTATCATATTACATCATTTGACAACTTCTACTCTCTACAACTTTTCGTCAAAAGTTTTATACTCTAAAGCTGAAAAAAAAATAAAAAAAGTGAGAGAATGATGAAGTAATAATTATGAGAAAAGATAATAGAGTTAAAATATACGATATGATAATATGGAAAGATGTGAAATATAATTCAAATGTAAAAATAATAGTAATAATAAGTGAGATAATTTAGTAGTTAAAACGTAAAATCATATAAAGAAATTGTATAGGAAAGAGTGAGATTTTAAAAAAAAAAAAAAAAAAAACTCAGAAAATGTAGAAAGCCCATCTTCAACCTGATCAACATTTTGAAAAAATCTACATCATGCTCCGTCCTAATGTTAGGAAAGATAATATGGATAAACTACTACGAAAATAATTAAAATGTGGTGATCCTACGTAGTTAACCACAAGAAGGCAGCAGTGCGGTCCATTGCGTGGGCACCATATGTGTTTTTTAAAAAGAATTTTACTTATTCATGGGCCCCATTTAGATGTCTACATAATTTTTTTCAGAAATTTTAGACTTATCTACTTTTTTTTCATTATTTTTATATAAAAAAAAAAGGCTGAATGAAATTACGGGAGCAAAATCACCGTATCATGGCACACCTACCCTAAATCAATCACTTCCCAAAGCAATTAATTACTAGTTATAAACACTAGAAGGTAGAAGTTCTGAAGACTCCCCCCGTTAGTGGATCGGGATAAAAATTCGTTAAATTAATAAATGAGGGGTCTAATTTTGACAGGGGACTTGATCGTGAGATTTTTCCCTAGGCAACGGTTTAAGACAATTAACAAAATTCGGCATTTTCATCGGGGAACGGAAGTAAATGATGAACAAAAAATTTGAAAAAAACTTGAAATAAAAAAATAGGATCATGATTTCATACACCCGAGGATAGATACTCATTCTTTTATTTTATTTTTTTTGAACTTTTTTTTTTACAAGAATGTTAACGGAAGTATACTTAAAATTACTAAAAATGTCATTAATTTTAAAAAATATCTAAAAAAATATCTAAAAAGTCTTTGAAAATGATAAAAATTGATACACGTATTAAGGGTGTGTTTGTTATTAAGAAAAAGTTGTCAAGTTAAAACTTTTCAATCTAAAACTTTTCACTCTCCACAACTACCCTATTTTTTAATCATTTCTTCACATTTTTCTATACAACCACCCTACTTTTTAATCATTTCTACACAACTACCAATACAACTAACCTATCTATTTTAACTTTATCTTATTTATTCCTCATCATTACCCCTATCATATCACATCATTTGATAACTTCTACTCTCTGCAGTTTTTCATCAAAAGTTTTACTCATTCCCAAACACACCCTAAATATACTTCATGTAAAAAAAATTTAAAACAATAAAAAAATATATGTTAAATATACTAGAGTGCATAACATCACTTTCGAACAAAATAATAAGCAGGTCGAATGTGAAGGGTTGATATTCATAACAAAAACAAGAGAAGTAAAAAACATAAATAAAATTCTATACCCTTTTAACTACCCAAATACACACGATTAGTAGCTAACCCTTGCCTTGCTAAGAATTTAGATTAATTGGTAAGTGGCATCGAAGGCCCGAGAATCAATCGGCTTTTTTTTTTTTTTTTTTGTCGGTCCCCCGCATACTCGAGCGAATGCTGCTCCCACGCGGAGAACAGAGAGCAAAGGGCACTGTTTTTCTCGGAGAGCATTCGTACGAAAGCGAAAGGCGGAGGAGATGAAGTTCCGGAAGGGAATGGAGGTGGAAGTGAAAGGCGTAGAGCCCGGTTTCCAAGGCTCCTGGTACGCTGCCACCATCTTCCGCGTTCTCCGCAAACAAGGCCGCTACTCAATCCTATATGATAGCCTCGTATCCGAATCTGATGAATTGGAGAAGCTGAAAGAAATCGTTGATGGTTCCAACATCCGCCCACGACCCCCGCCTGTCGAAACCGATGTTGTCTTCGAGCCTGGCGATCTGGTTGACGCATACCAGAGCGAGGGGTGGTGGGAAGGTGTGATCAAAGAGGCTGCTGGCGAGTCGAGGTTTGTGGTGCATTTCCCTACGACAATGGACGAGTCTGAGTTCGAGAAGTCGGAGCTGCGGCAACGCTGGGGGTGGATTGACGGGAAGTGGTTTGCAAAGACTAAGGAGGTAATCTTTTTGGTTTCTTAGTGGTGAGAAGAGAATATGTGCTCAGGGTCTTTTTTTTAAATCGTGCTTTAAAAACATTTGTTATTGTCGCTCGCCCGCCCGCTCGCTCTCTCTCTCTCTCTCTCTCTCTCTCTCTCTCTGTTGAATAGAAAAGGGCAGTTTGAAGCTGTACCTTCATGTTGATCTCTTGGTCATCTGGTAGCGGATATTTTCTTAATCTCTGCTTTTATGGTCATCCCAGCTGTATTTCCCATCCTAAAAACCCTAAACGGTAATATAATATGAATCTGGATTGTTTCCCTGCACTCACAAGACCATGCATGGAAGAGATTACTGGCAACACCTCCTCCTGCATCTTTTCCGTACATAATATCGGTTGGAAGGGATTAATTATGCAAAACTTGGAGCGTACAAGATTGTTAGCTGAGCCTCTGGAACTGTGGAAAAGAATCAGTGAGCATGTATTTTAATCTCAATGCATGCTTGGATTTAGCAGTTAAGATTAGAATGAACCACATGTTGTTATTTTCTCTCGAGATTACAATGCTTCTATTATTAGTGCATCTGGGTAGGTGGGCTGATACTTTCGAGATTATAGATGCTTCTTTCATGAGATTTTTGTAACACAGCACAGAATATGTTTTATGTCAAGGTGGTTGGTCAGGAGCAGTGGCAGGGTAATGATGTCTCCAACAAAGACACGGTCACAATTAACTCAACTGGATCACAGGGCCATGACGTGGATGGAGAACAGCCCATAGATGATCCCTCATTATCGGAAATCCATATGAGAGTGGAGTCTGAATCTTTAACTGCATCTGAGACACTACAACCCAGCAAGAAATTGAAGAAAGGCGGAGAAACACAAGAAAGCCAATTAGAGCCCAAATTCTTCAAACCTTGCATCAATGTTAGTATCATGGAGTCTAAATCTTTAACTGCATCGGAGACATCACACTGCAAGCAAATGAAGGAAGATGAAGAAATACAAGAAATCCAAGTGGGGTTCGGATGTATTAAATGTTGCATTGGAGTAGAAGCACAGACTGATGTTAGTGTTATAGTTGACGAATGTAGTGAAGCTAACATCTCTGGGGAGAGACAAGAGCTTGAGAAATCCCACAGCAGGCCTGAGTGGAAAAAGAGGAAAGCTCCACCTGGAAAAGTAGTCATTTTAATCATTCTTTTTTGTTTTTGAACATGTTTTGTAACTGAAAAATCCTACTAATTATGAGCTTGCTGTTATTGTTACATAGCAACAAATTGGGATAAAGCCATGCCAATGGGGACAACAACCAGAAACTAAGAGCTCAAACACTGAATCCCCAACAAGAAGTAAGTTCAGCTGTTTGTTATTCTCAATTGATTGTATAATTTATGAGCAAAATTGATATGTTTATTTGAATAATGATGTCATTATTCAATATCTTTTAGTTGCAGAGTATAATAGTTTGGGCACTGTCATGAAGATTGATTTCATCGAGCCAAAGTCCCTATTGAATGAATGCAATATAGTGACCCCTCAGCTGTTATGCATTTTGGATGAGAAGGCTACATTAGCTGCAAATGAAGAATTAAGTCAAAGGACAGGTATGCCACAATTACTTTGTAAAGATATCATTACATAGCCAACTTTTTTGGTTATCGTCGTCGTCGTCCTTGGCTTCATACAGAAGTTTGACATTTGACCCAATGGCATGATAGCTGAGGAACCACTGAACTGCAAGGAGGCAAGCAATCAGTTAAATGAAGGCCAATTAGAGCAGACCAGTGAACAGGATACATTGCTCAGGGACATTGAAGTGGCAAAACAACTGACCAGAGGGGGGCATTCTTCATTTCCTGAGTCAATAGATTCAAAAGCAGTTGACGTCCAAAGCAATGAGTCAAATAGCAAAGAGGGAGATGCTATCTTGCAATCTTTAAGATCTGAAACTGAGGAATCCAAGGACCTACAAAACAAGGAAAGCCATGCATCTGCTGACGCTGATGACACTAAATTGTCTGCAAATATGGGATTACCATTTGGAAGGGGCTCTCCAGTGTGGCATATGGTTGGGAAAATGGAGGCATTTGGCTTAATGCCACAATATCCACATTTCCATCCCCTGGATCACCCTTGTGAAGAGTATCGTGAAGGAATGGCTCTGGGTCACATGGTCACGTTTGCCAATTTAGTGGACAATACACGCAAGTCACAACCTGATGATCCTCCAACTGTTTTTGAGAACAGGTTGAAGGCCCTGGCTGAGTTGGAAGGGCAAGGGTTCAATGTTAAGCCACTTCAAGCCCGCCTTATGGAGATGTTAACCTTGAAAGGTGTTCTTGAAGATTACAGGAAGAACGAAGCTCAAATTGGAGACAAAATCATTGAGAAAGAGCACGAAAGTGCATTACTGAGGGAGAAAATTGTTGATATGGATATGGATATCATTAAACATGAAAAACAACTTACGCTGTTGCGTAAAAAAAGAGAACTGACTCTGAAGGAAGACGAGATTGTTTGCGACGAGACTTCCAGGTTGCAGAAGGAACAACAGATGATTCTTGGTCGTTGCCATGATGTTAAGCGTGATTTTCGGAGTTTAGCTGCATCTCCTTGGTGAAAATTTGCTTTTGCCTCTTACGGATGGTTGAACGTAGAAATACGATACTAGTCTTCGGATCCTCCCGTGGAGGAGGAATTCTTCTAGCAATAGTAGATTTCTTATTTTATCTCTCTCTCTATCTTCCCGGTAGGGTGAACTGATTCCCGAGTGTTTTCCATTATCAGTCTTCTCCAGTTTCAACTTGAGATGCGCAAATCTCTTAAATATCCAACTCTGTTTGCTTTGGTTTATTGTTATAATTGTTCTTATCATGCCTCTGACCTCCACATTCGCTCCTCCATAGGAAGTGCTCCTCCATTACTTCCTATGGGTCCTTGCTGATAAGCATTGTGCAGTCTTATCGAACCTTACATTTCCAATCCTTGCAGATGGGCGTTGTGCATTCAGATTTCAGGGTCAAGCATGACCAAATCATTTTACTGATATCTCACTACTCTGGTAATCGTAATCTCACCTGAGGACCCCCAGCAAAATATCTTCGGTGTTGATTTACAAGGTCGATCAATCGAGCCCGGAGACTAGTGGGTCATGTTCTCAGCCGGCCTTTAAAGTTTCCAATAAACGAACAACCGAGCCATGGCTACGTTTGGGTTGGTTTTATTTATTACATTGGGGTGGGGGAATTCTTCTTTGCTTGCGTCTGCTTGTGAATTAATTTTTCTATTTCGTCGATGACAAATTTCCTGAACGTATCCCTAGCATTTATTTAAAAATGCAGATTAGCCCAGTGCCATCCTCGCAAATTCAATGGACCAATGCAAACCATTTTAAAATCATGGCCCATTGGTAAACTTCAAACAATCTTCTGGTGGATTTTTGCTTTCATAATTAGGTTTGTTGCATCGAGGTTGGTTCTGGGTCACTAGTTCATTATGAATGTGTTTAGAAAACGATAAAACTTTTTATTAAATAAAAAGATTTTTAGTATAAAAGTTATTAAATCGACAAAAAATAATATGATATGATAAGAATAATGATGAGTAACGAAAATAAAGTTAAAATAAATATGTTAGTTATATAAACAATTGTATAGAAATGATTGAAAAATGAAGTAGTTTGTATAAAAAGATGTAAAGAACTAATTAAAAAATAGAGTAGTCTCTTATCAAAAAAAAAAATAGAGCAGTTGTAGAGAGTTAAAAATTTTAAATTAGAAAGTTTTAGTTAAAAAATTTTACTTGTTGCCAAATACCTCCTATATGTAAGACGTGACTGAGAAGTTTTTACTTCTAAGCATGAATTTCTAGAAATGGAATATTTAAAAAAGTTAGAAATTCAAACACCATTATTCACACATGGGTCAAACGGAGCAACTCATCGCAAACAAAGCCTAATTGGTGATGCCAAATTGCCAATTGCAAGATCACCAGCAATCCTTTTTTTTAAAAAAAAAAAAAAATTATTTATGGAAATTCCCAGCAATCCTTTCATTCCGCCTTTTTCTTGCCTTCTTGAAATTTCAATCCGTTGTTGGTACTACAAAGCTTTTACCTTATGCATCGTCAGCAAGGGCGCTGGGTTTAGCAATCCAGTGCAGCAACATTTAAGGGGTTCAGCTATGGTAAGCAAATCAGCCTTCGAATATTATATAAAGATTTCTTTTTTCTTTTTCTTTTTTTAATCTTTTCGCGCCCTACAATATTTTCGCAACACGCAGGACAGGCCCTTGCATGAATAAATTTATCTAGCTAAAATCATTTCAATAAAAATTAGTCTGACCTGAATAATCATAATTATTGCTAGATAAGTTCACCAAAATGTGCTAAAGTTATGGATGGATTGAATGTGGTGCATCATTGTACTGAGATACGCGAAAAAGTATCCACCAAAATTTTAGCTCCACGCCAAAGAACATAGAAAAACCTACAGAAAAGCATACCCCAACAAAATAAGAAATGATGCAAGAGGCGAAGTGGTAAGGGTATCCACCCACAGGTTTATTAGGCCCGTTTACCTGCATTAAGAAACAACATGTTGAATTACACGCTTGGATGTCTGAATCCAGTGTTCAACTAGCATTCCAAGCACAACAATGCAAAAAATAGTGACAGACATTTGTTCATTATGAGTACCTATAAATTTTATGGTTCCTGTAGCCTCTTGAATTTAATTTTTCTTTCAAACATAGACACTCGCTTATATTTCTCATGCATTGCATTTCGTCACAGTAAGACCAACCGCCCAAAGTTTGGGTCCTACTGTGTCCTTACACTTTTATCTTCACGAATAGGATTGTCACACTAGCTGCAAATGTGAGATATAAAAAGTCCATGAAATGAACTAAAATCATCAGTTTCTTTCTGTAAACTCACCGAATATGCAGCCCTTCCAAAAAGAGAAAGGAAGGACAAAAAATAAGGAGGCTTTTCTCTCACATCACAATGACCACCGATTCATTTAGGAGCTGTTCAGCTACTCCATATTTGGAATTGGGGGATTCAAATGTTTTGAATTTTCTGCACTTTCAATATATAATGAGCTCCGCTTATATGTAACCAAGTTACATATAAGTAATTTCATGTAACTCCTTCCATTTTTAAGATGTTGATTATTAATGCAAAATCCAGTCCATTAATTGTATTTGATATAATTTATTCAGGTAAGAGACTAAGTTTCATTCAAATCAAATATGTGCATGGGCTGTAGTTGCTCAAAAACAGATAACTATGTGTAAATTAAAAAAAAATGCTTCGATTCATTCATATATGTATTAGAATGCAATAACACTTTATAGAATCATTTGTCCACATAATAGTGATATTTTAGACAATTTAAAATACTATCAAAAGTTGATTTTTTAATAGTACATCATTTTATTACGTTGATTTCACACATTCGTTGATGGGGTCCATATAATACAGTGATAATAAATAAATGAAAGGAATTTCATAATAATATAAATTATGTTGAATATAATAGACGAAGTGGATTTTCCATTAACCGTTAAGATATTAAAAATGGAAGGGGTTACATAAAAGAGAGGTTTCCTAGAAGCAGAGCCCATATATGATTATCCTCCTTTCCTCATTATCACACATGCTTTTCATACCCCAATATATGACATGACATTTTCCTAGCACAACCAACCTACTTTTCCAATCTCAAATTCCATTCCAATCTTAACCAAACAACCACTTTTTTTTTCAGGACAATGCTGATTCATTTTCTAGTCATCACATATAATAATCCTTCTTCTATGGCGTGGCTGCTATGATTAATGATGCCTAATTATCATTTTTTCTGCTTTATATAAAGATAGAAATATCACGAAGTTGCATGCTTTACAGCAGAGTAGAGACAAATGATATGTTTATATGCTATATTCTATTTAACTGACCATCAGAACCAAGGGAAGAGAACAGCTGAATGAAAGAAGATCAGCATACCAGCAGAAAACATCCTAGTAAATTCCGAGTTAAATGCTTCTTCTATTAATGAAGTTTTTGGCCCAGGAACAAAATCTGAAAGCATTATTATAGACAGCGCCTGAAAAAATCATCAAATCTTTAAGCTGGCTGGGTGATAGGCTGTGCCCCTACAGTGAAATATTGGTTCATCCAACTCAAAAATGGAAAACTGTTGCAGGGTCAACTTTCATGTATGAAATTAGAAATTACCTGAAAATTTTGTGCAAATGCAAAAGAAACGTATGCCAGGTTGCTCTGCAGCAAAGGTTGTGAAGAATCAGAATATAAAGAACATGTAAAGTTTTCAAATGTCAGAGCTTGAATGATATTCATATATTCGAGGATGCCTTCTATAATGTCATACACTGGGCTTTGATCACCATGTCTCAAATGGTGCACCTGTGAGTGTGTTGGCTATGTGGCCAGTGAAGAATGAGCTTGAACACAGAGATTTAGAAAGGATCAGGCAGTTTGGAAAGGATAGCAAACAGTTTGCATTAGATACATGTCAACCACTGTGGCCAAACTAAATTGAAATTCTCATATTAAACGGATTTAAAACAGAATCCTCACATCAAACGGATTGGTCTCCTGCAGGCATAACACCTTGACACTTATGCACACTTCTATTTGATGGCTGACCATCAGTCCTTGTAGTAGATGGGATTTTCTGTGAAATTCATAAGAAAAGCACCAAGCTGCATATTTTGACAGAAAATAGAGGTTACAGAGCAAAAATTCTACTAGTGCTAATTAATAGCATATTCAACTACTAGAATCCTCAATTTGGGACTAAGAGCATGTTCAGCAACTACAATCCTCGACTTGGGTTGGATTCTTTACCATTCATCTTGAAACTCTTTCAATATGATTGTCAAGAATGTTTGTGAATGACGTGTTCAGCAGGCATTGCAGACAATGGATTAAGGAACCATTCAAATCCACCAAAGGGCATTCAGATGCACAGCAAATGCAAAAGTAAATAACTGAGTGCATCAGCAAAAGAAGCATACCAAAACAGAAGGGAAAGAAACCACACACTAATCATTGCCCACCAATTGCCTCTTGTCTCGTTGCCTGACTCAAAAAATAAATAATTTCTGAGGTGGATGCCAACAAGATACATACCCCAGTAACCTGGCAATGAAAAGGACAGACTGAATCCTAATATAAGAGGAAAGCTAAACATCAGACAAACATATTATGCTTCAACACAATCACAAGAGGAAAGGAGACTGATCATTCTGATAATGTTTCTTGATAATCAAAGTGCAAGAAGCCCATCCATATAGAAAAGCAAGTTAAAGACATAAATAAAAGAAATATGACAGAGATTAAAAGGAAGCTTGCAAATGTGAGAGCAAGCAAAGTCGGCTAAAATTATACTGAGAAGTTAACGTCAACGACAAACCATAAACAATGACACAGATATCCTTGTTACCATACGCTAAAAAACAAGATGAGATGTTGGAACTTCTTGAATATTTCTGAAATGCCACTGGCCTATTGCACTATGGGATGGGATCCAGTTTTAAAACGAAGTCCAAGAAAGGGTTTCAGTCTTAGATCAACTTTTGAAAGGAGAAAAGATTGTAAAATGAGTCTTAGATCACCAAATATAGTAAAAAGTCCCTCTTTATTTTGGCTGATGAGATTCGTTGCCTCTTGTTAGAAAGCAAATAGTCATTTAAGCGACATTTCAAATACACCTGGTAACCCTGAAAAGGAAACTAAAGTTGAATTGTGCATTTGAAATGATAAAATTTAGTGGAGAAGTTAAGAAATTAGTAAAATACACATGCACCTATAATGACTGAATCACCAAGTACGCCACAGTGTTGAGGGCAGATATTAATCATGGTTGATAGGATGGAAACAGCTGCAAGTGTGCAAAAAATTCCAATGGACACCATATTCCCCCACATGAACCTATCAGCAAAGAAAAGACAAGAAGAATTTTAATTGTGAATAGGGATTTGAGGAAGCGTGCATAGTAGATACTCATATACTTTAAGCCCCAGTAAATTGCATGTCAATTTATGGGGACATATTTCACACTAATATCAGAATTTCTCCAAATAGATCATGTATCTCAAATCACCTTTCATTTGAAAATTGATGGTGGTTGGGGAGCAAAAAGAAAACAACAAGCAAACTAAATCAGATGTTATAATCATATCTTAGGCGATACATATCTGTAGCCAAATATTATTCCAAGTAAGAAATTTATATTTCCAGATGCATAAAAATTACATCCATACATTTATAAATTTTCACACATGTCATGCATCTTTCACTGACTTGAACATTGTTTGACATGGAAAGAATATAACAAGCATTTAGAATTAAATGCAGAAGAGCAACTAAAATGCTTACAAAAAGAATTACAAAACAAGCGGATGACTAGATCATTTTAAGAGGACCAAGCATATCAAGAAAATTTTCCCTACCTGATAAGATACACCAGTGGTAACAACAAATTGAGCAAACCCCAGCAAGATTAATGGGCTTACAGATTGAAGTGCAGCCTCCCCATTTCCTAGATAAGAAAATGAAAGCTTAATTTCACACCTTAGTGACACAAACAACTAATTTATGAATAACTTTCATTTCATGATAACAATGTTACCAAGTTAAAAAAGCCAAAACAAATTTCTACAACACCCGTTGACTAGGAAGAAAATATAAACTTAATTCTAGGGGTGTGAATTAGGCCAAGTCATACCAGTCAAACTCAATCCTAACCTTATTTGGAAAACATTGTGCCCAACCTTACATAGTATCTAGGGACAAGACAAATCAACCCAAACCTAACCCAACATTTTTTAAAAATAAGGTCAAGTTCGGATTGGTCTCAGTTTGTAACTTTGGGTCATATTTGATTTTTTTTTTTTTTTTGTGTATACTTCTCTAGTCTAAAATCTCATCCATATCAAATTTACATATTAATTGCTATAGCATATAATTTAAAAATTAAATTAAAGTATAATTAACTGTAAATAATGTAACTTATTTAGGAAAAATGAAAACGAGATAAAAAAATGTATCCATATTTTTTCTAGTAAATGAATATATGTGGGTTGGGTCAGGTCAATTCAGATTGGGACATCGCCAATCCGCCTCAACTCTATTTTTGAATGCTGGCCAAAATTTTCAACCATCTCTGCCCCCAGGTCACCAAAATATGTGTCCAACCTGGTCAAAACATGTATGGTCAGAGGTGGGCCAAACAAAGTAATGGTGAAAAGATTATGCAATACAACCCATTATGCCACAGTCAGCATGAAAACAATTAAGGACCAAACTAGGAAAATTTATGTATCCAACATAAACAATAAAATGGACTGAAGAATTTGCTTTCCAAAAATGAAAAGAAAACCGTCTATAAACTTCTAGTTGCCAATGCAGGGCAAGGTATATGGAGACAAAAAATCTTTGAGCTCACAATGATGTAATAGTCCTTGCTTGTCTTGAAACAAATGCATTTGCCACCACAAAGGATCCAACCCAACTCCAAGATCCAACTGTCAGATCCAAATACCTGTTAAAACCTATCAATTTTAAGGTTCAATTGAAATGATACTCATGACCAAACAAATAGCAACTATAATTCATTTCAAAGCTAACAAGAATATACTACTAAATGAGGGTTTGATCTCAAAGAATCCCTCAATAGATGAGAATGAAAACTATTGCCACGAATATGTGAGCATGCCAGATATATATGCGTATGCACAGATACATATGTGCAAGCCACTAAAACAAGCTCACCAGACCAGTACCAAAAGTCTCTGTCTTTGCATATCTTCTTGGATATATTTTGAAGTCAACAGCCAAGATGCAGATGCATATTACAGTCATCTGGGCCATATCAAGCATACAGCAGTCTGTGTAATGGGGCAAATAAGTGCACGGTATCTCAAACAATAACATCAATGATAAGTACCACAAAAACATGGTATGATGAAAGACTCATCCTTATGGAAGATGAAAACAGGTGGCTTTCATTGTCGTAAGAATTAACAAAAACAAATCTGCATAAGACCTACAGAAAAATCAAGATGTGAGAAACTGGTTTACTTGTAAAGCATTAAGTAAAATGTTTTACATTTCAGATAATCAGACTGTTATAACTCCGATGGCCTACCTTTTAGTTACGATCCAAATGATAAGAACTAAAACAAGACAAATTGCACATGCACAAGTCCATTCAGGCAGAACCTGCAGGACAATCACATGCATATAAGATTCCATGATTGTTCAAGAGTCAACATATCAATGTGCAAACCAGTAGATCTACAAAAGAAAGTTGAAAATACCATTAATAACTTGAAAGCAATTCCTAAGCAAACAAAAATAGCAAAGCATACTAACAACCAAAACATGCAGGATTGTTTTATGATGTCTGCCAGAAACAGATTGCGTTTTTTTGCTTCTGATGTGGCAAGGGTAAACAACCATATCACAAGAATGATCTGTCAATCTGATGATCTCATGATCATAGTCATCTGACAGAACTGTTGAATTGCAATAAATTTGTATATATACACTAGAACAGTTTTATGAGGATTGTTCAGTGAAAGCATTTTCAGGCAAAATAGCTAATATGTGCAGTTTGCTAGGTCAGAGTAAGGCATAGTAGGATTCACACATCTGATGTCAAATAAGTGGCATTATGACAACAACAGAGATGTAAAACAGTAACAAGAAAAAATAGGTCTACATGTCCATAGAACATCATAAGAAACACAATTCCACGAAGTCGATGGCACACTTACGGTGAAAATAGAGATAATTGGCACAATGACGCAGAGGAATTCCACCACTTGGGTGATAATGCGGTTCATCCAAAATGTGAGACCAACAGTCACATTGTCGCTCTTCTTCGGTTTGACCTCCAGAGCACTCAGAAGAACTGACAAGGACATACTACTACTATAGCAATCAAACCAATCAGACTAGCATATGCATGAACCGCAAACAGAATCAGTACTGAGAGATGAAAGACACTGACTGAATTATGTGATATGAAAAAAAGAGCTTTGAGGAAATTTCGAATGCTTTCTGTGGCAGACATTATTTCTAAACCTAATGAAGATAGAAAATTACCTCGTGTGTTACTGGAACTGCTGATGCAGCGCCGGAGAAGCATCAGAGACTGGAGGAAAAGCAGAAAGAAATAAGAAGCACTACTTTGTGAATGGGAAAAAGATCCGAAAGCTGCTTAGAAAGGGAAGGTAACAGACACAAATGCTGAAAGGAAAGCAATTTCGAGCATGGACGATCCGGCGAAGGTGCTGATGAATCTGAGTAAAAAGAGGAGAAGGACGTAAGAGAAGCAGCGGCGGAGATTTTCTGATCTTGGGAAAAGTAAGATGTGGAGATAGGGGTGGGAATCGGGGCGGGTCGGGGCGGGTCAGGGTGTGCTCAACCCTGACCCTCCTTTTCAAAAATCTTGTTTGACCCTTATTTTATACCGGGTCGGGACAAGGTCGGTTTGACCCTTACTTTTTTCTACAAGGTCTCGGGACAAAATTCGGGTCGGTATCGGGTCAACGGGTCGGGTAAAAAATTGCGGGTCAAGTAAGAAATTTTTAAAAATTTATAAAACTATCAAGTATAAAGACAAATTTATATTAAATTTAATTACTATATGCTTGAATCTATTATTAATCAATCAAAGTAAATATAAATAATTAAATAAAACATGAATATTAGCATTAAACGTGGTTTTTCTTTTTAATGTAAAATATCAGAAAACGGGTCAGCAGGTTGACCCGCCCCGACCCGCCTTGACCCGCCCCGACCCGCCTTGTGAAAATTCGCATTTTGCCCCGACCCGCCCCGACCCGTATTTCTTTGAAAACCCGAAAATCCCGCCCCGCCGGGTACACACCCCTGACCCGCCCCGGTATTAAAACAGGGTCGGGCGGGGCGGGTCACGGGTCGACCCGCCCCGATTCCCACCCCTATGTGGAGATGCCATACTCTTCCTTGAGATCCCTGTGGGGTAAAGTGGAATATGTGAATCGTTTTGGATTCCGATCGTATGCGCCCGGTGCACTTAGCTTCAATGCATTTGGTGCATTAATTTATTTTTTATTTTTTATTTTTTTTATTTTTAAAAATAAAAAATAAATATTTAAAATACTTTAAAAATAATAAAATTTAATGCACACATTAAATATATTTAAATTAACAGTTATATAAAAAAAAAATTTAAAATAAAAAAAAATGAGTTAATGCACTCGGGTGCACTGAAGCTAAGTGCACCCGAGTGTACATGATCCGGATCCAATTGTTGTATATGTCTTGGATATTTGCAAAAAAACCCCGCTGACTGTTGAAGCCTAACCGACAGTAACAGCTGGCTGAAGTTAAACAAGTGTAGAATGACGCACGCTTGCATCAACTCTCTTCCTTTGTTATTATTATTATTTTTTAGTTTTGACATTAACACGTGGGCTCAAATATCAACTTCTCGTTTCATAAAAAAAAAAAATCAATATGAAAATAAATTTTTTTAGGAAGGGATAAAACTTTTGGACAAAGAGTTTTGAAAAAAATAATACAATTTGACAGGAGTAATGATAAAGAGTAAAAAAAATTAAAATTAAAATAGACAGGTCAGTTGCGTAAGTAGTTTTATAAAAATGACTAAAAAAAGTAGAATAATTATGTATGAAGATGTGAAAAAAATTACAAAATATAATAATTGTGAAAAGTAAAAATTTTAGATTGAAGCCAAACACAACTTTCATATATAAAAAATTCACGCATGGGTTCATGTATTAATGCCAAAAACTAAGAGCATTTTTTTCCGAAACTAAGGGCATGTTTGATTCCATATAAAAAAGATGATTCATGCGAGCTTATTTATTGAGGTGCCTTAAGGCCAAATGAACACCTTTGCATTAGATTGAACCTCCTCATATATGGAGTATATTTAGAAAGTGATAAAACTTTAAAGAAAAGTTTTTAGTATAAAAATTTTTAAAACCAGAAAAAATAATGTAATGTGGTAAAAGTGATGATGATAACTAGGATAATAAAGTTAAAATAGATAAGTTAATTGTATAGTTGGTTGTATATAAATGATTGAAAAATAACATAATAATATGAAATATGTGAAAAATAATTAAAAATAAGTTAATTATAAAAAATGAAAAAGTTTTAATTCGAAAAAATTTCACTATATCTAAATATGCCCATCGTATAATTTAATATGAATTTTTCTAAACTCAAGACTAGCCTTATTTGGAATTTGGTTATTTTTAGCTTGGTTTTTTTAAATGAGTTTAGCAATTTGTGAGTTTAAATAAGGAGTTTGATTATATACATTGTGATGTATTTTAAGCTAAAATACAATATTCATTTATTTATTTAATTTTTCTTCTTAGCATGTTTTCCTAGTTGTTTTTAGTTTATATATCGAGTTTTTCCATTTTATAATATTTTTTCTACTTATTTTTATTTTTTAAAATATCAATTTTAGGGCCATTTTAAGTCATTTCTCATCCCTTAAAAACTTAATTTTTAAAATTAAAAATAAATATATAAAAATATTGTAAAATGACAAATTTTGGTATATAGATTGAATACATTAAAGAAAATATGTTTACAAAAAAATTAAAAAATAACTAATTGCAAAAAAAAATGAGTATTATATTTTAACTTAAAATACATTATAATATATATAATTGGCTCCTTTAATAATAACTTACTTTCTATTCTTATGTGAAGCTTAACTCGGCCGATTTGACCGTTATAATCATATATATTATAGACATAGTTTAAAGTGTTTTTCTAACAATTTATATTTTAAGTAGATACGGTCGATCAAAAATTTGAATTGTAATTGAGTCTAGCATTATATTGTAGTAGTACTTGCCCAAGTGTTGTGTCCCACTAATTGAGGGTTCAAACCCTCTCTCCAACAATGCAATACAAAAAATTGAATTGTAATTATATTATATAGGAGCTTTGTCTCCTGGTTAATAGGTAGGAGCTTGGGTCTCCCAACTTGGTATATGGGAGCATATGGTCTCCTTCTTGTAAGTTGTAAAAACATCTCAAGGATCTGCTTGTAATAGAAATTTGAAATGAATGTAAATATATACCAATAATTTTTTTTTGAATTGTAATGACTTTTAATAGTGTAATAAGATATATTTTAAATCACATGACAAATAGGATTTTGATTGCATAGTTGATATGGATTCCCTTTACTGCAAAATGCACTTAAATTATCCTACCTTTAAATTAGGTGGGCATAGAAGTCCCTACTTAGACAAGTTGTTTATAAGGAAAATTAAGGGCATGTGTCATCTCCGATTTATTTGTTGGTAAAAATCTTTTCTTATTAAAGATTTTTAGACAGTAGGTGTAGAGGTTGTGGTTCTTAAGAAACAAATTATTACTTGATAATTCCCACCTCATTATTCTTCTTCTTTTTTCACTTCTTGTGGGATGGATATTGAACCTTATAGTATGAAACATATACATCATTTCCACTCAGCAAATTTTGCTACAGAATAAGGACTTTGATGTGGCAAGAAGCTTTGCTTAGTAGAAAACCTCAAGAGTAAGATGGGTAAAATTGAATGTCGATGCAGATTATAAAGTGGAAAAAAGAGAAATAGGTTTAGGAATGTTGTTAGGGATTAAAAAGAAAAACTTTTATGAGTGCAAAGTGCTAGGTGAAGACCAATTTGGCTAACCCATTATGGATGAAGGCTACTGTTATTTTCCTGGGAATATCATAGGCAAAGAAAATGGGTTTTCAAATAGCTTAGCTAGAGAGTGACTCAATGATTCCTTCTTTAGTATATTTGTTGGTAAAGATCCGCTTGCGCTGAAGTTGTCTATGACAACGGGTGGAGGTTGTGGTACTCAACAAACAAACATTGAACCTTGGACTAAAGAATAATATTTCTTCTTCTTCTTCTTCTTCTCTTTACTGTAGGATCAACGTTGAACCTTGGACTAAAGAATATATACATTATTTTCGCTTAGCAAATTTTGTTGCAGAATATAGACTTTGATACCGCAAGAAACTTTGCTCTATGAAAGACCTCAAGAGTGGGATGAGTAACCAACTGCTGGCAGCGCAGTTGGTTAGAGCCGTGGGCGTGCATATTTGCTGCCCAGGTTCGAATGTTCAAGCTGCCAAGTGGGAGTTTGATCTCCCTTTATGTGCCGGAGTGGGAGCTGTTGTCTCCCTTTGGGGCGGAGTAGGGAGCAGTTGTCTCCCTGATTCTTTAGTGGAGCTGTGTCTTCAGATTTCTTTAGCGGAGTTGTGTATCTCCGTATTTGTAAGAATGTCTCAGAAGTACAATGTAATATGGGTTGAGATGTATGTAAATATAACCATAAAAAAAAAAGAGTGGGATGAGTAGAATTGAATGTGAACTGAGTTATAAAGTAGAAAGGAGAAATGGAGTTAGAGTTGTTGCAGGGGATTCGAAAAGAACTTTCACGAGTGCAAAGTTTTGGGTGAAGATTGATTTGGCTAACCACTCATATCTAAAAGCCATTGTGATTTTTTGAGAATGACATAGGCAACAAAAATGGTTTTCAAAGAGTTAAGCTAGAAAATGACTCTATAACTATGATAAATTGGTTTATAAGTATTAGTTACTCAATGACCAACCCAAATTTTACTGTGGAAGAAATCAAGTGTCTTAAGTGCGGATTTGAGTGTGTTACTTATTTACATGTATTAACAGAACATAAGTTAGCAACTGCTACTTATGCTATGTTAAAATTGACTTTGGATGGAGAGGCAATCCTCCTGACAACATTTCTTATTCTCTGTATGAGAATTGCTCTAATGAATAAGTACTTTATTCTCAAAAACGGTGAAATCGACAACATTTTAGTACATTCCCATTATAAATAACAACCATTGCATTAAAATATTTTAGCGCATGATATTTTTTTATTGTTTCAATTAAATTTTTTACTTACAACGTTACATTTTTTTTAATCTTATATTACATATCAAAACTATAAAATCTTATAATTTTATTTACATCATTAAGACTTCTTACATAAGATCCCATGTGCCCACGGGGATGAAACACCCTCGAGGGGTGAAGCAAGAACTGAAGCAACGAAGCAAACCTCATTTGGCTTTTCGCACATGATATTAGTTTGCAGGTAATATGAGAACGTGAATACCATGCTAACATTCGGTATGCCGAAAAATTATGAAATAGTTTCATATTAGCTTGAAAAATTACGAAAACCTTTAAAGTCTTTATTTAACTTTTTTATCACTATAATTAAAGAATAAATTCTGAAAAAACAAAGTTCATACTTCATAAGTTGAGGCGATTTTATAGAATAAATAATCCTGCGGTAAGAATGGTAAAATCGTAAAACTATCGGGAGACAAATACAAATAACCCTATCATTTATGGCAATAAGTAGGGTTATTTATAAATAAATTTTCCTATTAATCCTGTAAGTACGCATTTTTATATCAAATAATGTATATTATACCATTTTCATGTATGCCAAAAATCTTATATGTTTGCTGTCCACTTTATTGACACTTTGGAAATCCAATTAAGATCACAAGATTATTTGTATATATTTAATATCAAAAGTTCAAGGGTTATATTTGCAAATATCGGAGTTGTAAGATTAAAATAATTCATTAGACGGTTATCTTTGCAAATAAACAGCGTTAGGCAGCCAGCGAGGCGTTCCGCGGAACCTGCTGTAGCCGGTGCACAGAATTGAAAAGTTGCGGGCATCCGGCGACGCAGTTGTGCTACTTCCTCCCGCCCTCGACACGCAGCCCGCGCTCTTGAGCCCCTGCTGAGGCGGGAATTCGTTCAGAAGTTCGGTGTTTCAATCCATCTGCCAGAAATGGCTTTTTGGGGTATGCTGCCTGATCTCAGCGCCTAATCCTTTCCGTCCAACATGCTTCCCTCTTTTCCGCTCATCTTCTTCCGTCTTTTCTCAGGCATTGAAGTGAAGCCGGGAAAACCCTACACCCATCGCCACGACGATACGTATGGAAGGCTTCACATCTCTCAGGTCGCTCGAACAAAATCCAAATTGGGTATCTTTTTTTGGGGTTCTCGGAGTACGTAGCGCCAGCTGATCTATTTGACTTGAAAAAAAGGAATTATTCCCTGCGTTTTTGTGAGCAATACAGACTGCTGGTAACTGCGGCCTCCATGCTGCCATACACAAGGAAAATTATTGAAAACTGACTTGGACCGGTTGTGGGAAACAATTTTACTCAGATGGCCACTATTTAGAGCTGTTTAAAGTCATATGTGAGGAGTGTTTGGGTGTTTACTATTGTTTTCATCAGTGTAGTTGGAAGAGACTTAAGAGCAGTTCCTGTGGGCTGAAAAAATTACCTTGGGTTCAGAAATTTTTGAATAATGATTTTTTGAGTTTCTATTCTTCCTCGATGATTTGTCCGGTCTGTACTGGGTCCTTGTTAGTTTTTGGTCGTGCACAAAAACACAAAAACAGAACGATAAGAATGTCGGGGAATCAGAACTGTTGGTCGTGTTTAGATAATGGTTAAAGATACGGAATCTAAGAGTTAGTAGTTGAATCCGGGTTCATCTTTACTGAGATTGGAGGCCTTAATGTCACATGTAGCCATCCTTCCTGTATCAGTGGACCAGGATTTCCAGAATTTCTTTTATTGACTTTTTAATTCGCTTTAACAATATTTATTAATTTTTTTTTTTTTTGGGTCCTTGGTCAGGCTACTCTAGATTATGGACCATCGCTGAAGAAGTGTGTTGTTCAGTGCAATGTCGGGAAAAAGGCTCCAATTCTATTGTGTGCTCTATTACCTGAAAAAATAGAGTCATGCCCATTGAATCTTGAATTTGAAGAGGTTGAGGAAGTTGTTTTCTCTGTTCTTGGTCCAAAAAGTGTTCACCTTACAGGTTTTTTTGTGGGGCCTGGTCATAGTTCCAATCAAGATGGTGATGACACGTATCCTTAATTATGCTTTTCCTTTTTGTTAGAAGTCACGTGCTCCTTTGGTTTTATGAAACATGAAACTGTCATCATTTTCAAAATTCTCCACAGGCTAGGATTTCCATCCTCTTTCTTACTGGAAATACATCATTTTCTCAGTGAAAACAGGATCCATTGCCCATCTTCCTTCATGGCTTTAATAACCATAACCACTGGGGCCATTTTAAGGCTCTGAAAGTTGTAGCCATTTGAATCCCTTTTGACCTTTTTTGAAACTAGTTTTCAACTTCTTGTATTTCTCACTATTTCTTCTCCAAAGTGATATCATGGTAAATCTTTCCATTCTTTGCTCTATTTTAATGACTAAACTGAAATTCTGCTACTGTGATGAATGGATTGTCCAATATCCACTTAAGAAAAGCAGACATTTTTGGTGGTAAAAGCTGCAACAGGCCCCATAACAACATATTGTAGAGTGATAGAGCTGACAACCGTTCTCAAGTTACCATTATTCAACTACATGATACACATGCAGGCAGTCATCAAGTAAAACTCTCACCTACAATCATGTGTATGAATGCATACGTTTTCAATGTTTCATCCTTTACTAGGTTTAAGAGAATCTTATGGGGAAGATATTGGTGATACGGAGACTGAACGATCCAATGACAATGAAGAAGACTATGAGGAGGATTTTATTGATGATGGTGATCCTGAAGTCCGTCCTACATCACCTGAACCCGAGAATAGAGGTACCATATCTGAAAAAAATGAGTATTTATTAATGTGCGGGTTGAAAGGCAGGATTTCTGACATGGCAGACCAACACCTTTAAAGGTTTTGGTTTTGCCTTGCTTGTATGCCTTTTGCTCCTAGGTGACTATGTCAAGTCATCAACACACTGAGTGTTGCAGAAAAGCAAAGGAGGAAATCAATGGCTAGAGAAGAAATGCTAAACTACTTATCAGTGTAGCCACTCCATTCCAATTTGATAACTTTGTTTTTGATTGTCATATGTTCACCTCTGATTTTCTCCAAGACCAATCCTCTTTACTGATTGCCTCCGTAGATCAGTTGTTTCTTATTGTGTGTCCCAAGTGAATCCTGGATTATTCAATCGCTTTGTGTGTAATCTCAATATCCTATTTGAGAGTAAAGCTTTTGATGGTTAGAATGGATATGATTGATGCATTTCTGTCAATCTCAGTCCCAAATAACAGGGCCAACCCGGAGAGTATCTCGTAAGAAATAAGTCAGAATATTTTTTGATAGAGGCACACCCATGGTTCCAGATTTATTTAGTATGAAGTTGTAAATGACAAAATCCACTAATACTTATTGATAAAGGTTAAGGGTTTGTTTGGGAAATGAGAAAACTTTTGAATGAAGAATTTTTGGTGTAAAAGTTTTTTAAATGACGAAGTATGATGTGATATGATAAGGGTAATGATGAGAAGTAAAGAGAATGAAATTAAAATAGATAGGTTAATTATATGGGTAGTTGTGTACAAAAAATTGAAAAGTAGGGTAGTTGTATAGGAAGATTTGAGGAAATGATTAAAAAATAGGATGGTTATAGAAAGTGAAAAATTTTAGATTGAAAGGTTTGGGTTTAAAAAGTTTTACTTGTTACCAAACATGCCCTAAATATGTTGGTTTTGCAGTGAATGATGGTTAGAGAATGTTACTCATTAACATTCTAAGTATGTTCACAAGTTTAGGGCTTGCAATTGGTCTCGTCACTGCTGGTCTAGGAGTGGCTCCCCTGTTAAATCTCTCATGCATGTCTTATTGATATCTTTGGCAGTTTCAGACACTGAGATGGTAAACAATGCAAAGCCAAAAGTGATTGCTATCAGAAGGCATCTAAAGAAGAAGCGTCAAGTTAGTGACTCCGATGCAGGTGAAGATGACCAATCATCTGCAGACACTGAGATGGTAAATAATGCAAAAACGAACAAGGAGAATGTGACCAAAAGGCGTCTAAAGAAGAAGTATCAAGTTAGTGACTCAGAAGCAGGCGAATCTGACCAATCACCTGCAGACACTGAGGTGGTAGATGATGGAAAACTTGAGAAGGAAATCAGAAGGCACCTAAAGAAGTATCAGGTTATTGACCCTGAAGCAGGTGAGGATGACCCATTGCCTGCAGAAACTGAGGTGATAGATAAAGCAGAACTTAATGAGAATGCTAACCGAAAGCTAAAGAAGAAATATCAAGTTAGTGACCCTGAAGCAAGCAGGGGTGACCAATCACAAGCTTTTGTTAAGCAGACTGCTTTTGGTTTAGGGAATGAAGACGAAGATGATATTCCACTGTCTAATATAGTGAAGGTTGAAGGTGCTAAATATGTTGAAGCAGAAACAGAAGTTGCCAGTAGATCTTCTGCAGAATTTGGGGACGATAAAAAGGATGATGTTGAAGGCCATGAAGGTATAGACTTGGACAAGAAGAATGATGTATCTGAGGGAGACAATAATAGCACAAGGTAAGTTCTTTTGCTCATATTGATGTAGTATGGATGGTCTGCTTATGGATTTTCTTTCTTATACAGAGCATTCTGTTATTTGATTGTGTAAATAGGGTAACTGATGAGGCACCCAATCCCTTGGTAGAATCTAGTAATGTTATTGGAAAAAGTGGTTTTAATTCGACGAAGAAACGGAAAGACAGTTCCATTGACAAGCAAGTCATTGATGCAGCTGATTCAGATGTAAATTTTGAATGCAATGAAAAGTCAAAGAAAAGAAAGAAGGGAAGTATGGATATGAGTATTGATCAGTTTGGATCTGATCAAGCAGCTGAAAATGTCAATACAGTTAGGTCATCAAATCCTTTGGAAGAGACTACATCGGACATGATAACCCAGGAGCAACCTTCCACAGTTCACAGTCCCAAGCTTCTGGACAAGTAAGAATTGACTATTTCACTTCTCAAAGGATCTTTCTTTTCATATCTTTTTATGTAGGGGATTTGGATAGTTAATCCTTACCCTGTCGTTGTTGATAGAGACATTGAGGGCCAGGAAAAGAAGAAAGAAATGAAGAGTAAGGGGATTGATCTGAATGCAAACATGGAAGAAAATGCAAACAGGGATGAAATTGGATCTATGACGATGGATGGGGAAAACGAATCCAGTAAAGAGAAGGAAATTGTGACGCAAACATCAGGACCAGAAACCTCAAATGCAAACACCGAGGGCAAGAAAAAGAAGAAAAAAACGAAGAGCAAGGGGAATAAGACAAATGCAAACTTGGAAGAAATTGGTTCCATGGTGTCAGAGACAGAAAATGAATCTGGTAAAGAGAGGAAAATTCTGGAGCATACATCAGGACCAGAGACTTCGGACAGATTGCTTGTTGAGGAGCTAGCAGTGGGCAAATCTGACGGCAGGACAGCTTCTCATGGAGATAAGGTAAATGCTTTTAATCCCTTGTTATAATGTTATTGAATGGTCTTTTTGCAGAAAATACTTGTTTGCTTTTGGGCATACTAATTGGTTTTTTGGGAAGACTATACATTATTCAGCATCTTCGGACACTTGAAGAAATGAACTTACTGTTGAATTGTTCATATTATCAAAACTCAGGTGGTTTTGCTTCTTTCAAACCTGACATGTTTCTGCCTTTTGTTTCTCCCTCTTTTCTAATGATATTAAAAAAACACATTTGTTTATGGTTTTGTAGATAGGTCACTGATATTTGACATGGGCACATGGTTATGGAAAAATGTGTGTGGAGGTATCAG
Source organism: Annona cherimola (assembly GCA_030490835.1). NCBI lineage: Eukaryota > Viridiplantae > Streptophyta > Magnoliopsida > Magnoliales > Annonaceae > Annona > Annona cherimola. Next base: position 13,299,359 of record CM059974.1, read on the forward strand.
AGAACTTGTGGTGGGGGAGAATAGGGGCAGGGGATGGCTAGTGGCTGATACTATTCAGTTTCACACCTTTGAATTTAGAATAGTTTCAATTAGTTTTGGTCTGGGGCAGTCTTTTTTTTGGTCTACATTATGATAGATTGATAGTGGAAGATGCAGTTATCTACGCTTGCTTGCTTGCAACATTGTTCTGTTCATCTTCATTCCATCGTTTGTAAGTCTTCTTTTCATTTTATATTGAACACAACGAACAGCGAGTGCAGTTTTGCTGACACTACTGAAAATGCTATGCTATTATTGTTGATTTTGGGAAGGTGTAAAAGTGGGAAAGTAAGAACAGGGAAAATTTTTAAAAATAAGAGAGTGTTGTAATGTGATATGGATAAGTAGGAGCAACGGGAATAAAGTTAAAACAGACAGGATATTTGTATGAAAAGATGTGGAAAAAATGATTAAAATATGGATGTAATGATAGAAAAAGTAGGGTGGTTAGATAGTCAAGATTTCGAATCATATCAAAAGGTATGTAGGAAGCAGTGAAATCTTTTTACACTTTTACATATCCTAGAGTTCTTCAGATTCAAGAATTGTTTAATTTGAACAAATACATGCCTTTATAGGACCGATAAAGTTTTCATATTCACTTTGTCAAAAGAAGCCATACTTATTTTTAGATATCACTGGCAGCAAAACGTGAATTTTATTGTTTATTAAACTATTGGAATTGTGAACCATGGATGCTTTCAGGTATATATTTACTACACAGGCAGGTTAAAGGAGACTGGAAAAATATTTGACTCCAATGTTGATCAAAAGCCCTTGAAGTTGCGTCTAGGTATCTATAGCACATTTCAATCTGCACATGGTTTGTTTTCTGCATTTTTTTCATCACCTATGAACTTGGATGCAGTCTGATGATATTGTTTGCTGTAGGTAAAGGACGAGTTATAGAGGGATTGGAAGCTGGAATTCCTGGTAGCTTGCTGACTAAAAACTTTTTATCCATATCCCATAAAGAACCTGGGCTTTTAAGAACTTTCTCTTTTTTTTTTTTTCTGGTTTTTTCTAAACATATTCTTTTCTCTAGGCATGAGAATTGGTGACAAACGAAGGTTCATTATCCCACCATCTCTTGGGTAAGATTTGGGCTTGCTTAATCTACTTTATTCTCTGAGGCCGTGTCTTATAACAAATAAAAGAGGTGAAAATCCCCTTATCTTCTTTTTGACATTTTCTTTTAATTAACTTACATTTTCATTTCATAACAATCCTACTTTTCCTCACTACTGCCTATTTTCAATTATGGCTGTTCCTAATTTCAAAAAGCTCTTTTTTTATTACTTTATTTCCAATTATTACCTCTTTTTTGTCATGTTGTTTCTTCCACGATTTGTAGATTTTATTTCTTTGTTCTTTTCTTTTGCCACTACCCAAATTGCTCAAAATTGTTTTTGTATGTGTATTTGTTATCTCACTTCAATCTCGTATATTTTGTCTTCTATTTCTAATGCAGTTATGGGGCTGATGGAGCAGAGGGAATACCCGGGGATGCATGGCTTATCTACGAAATTGAGCTGACCAATATACGTTGATTTTTTATTATTTATTTTTGTTATGTAAGTTTTTCGTATGAATTCTGAGCATGTCTGTCAGCAATAGTCACATCCATCCCTTTTGGGGCAATGCCAGTGCTAGCATAATGAAAGCATCAAATCTCCCAGTTCAAGTGGGGCCCTGGGGTCCTTTTTAAATGCAAGGGCATCCAGGCGACAACTGCCTTGGATGAGCCTTGCCAAGTTGGCAAAATCTCATTCAACTTGGATGTGTGCTCAAACTGTGTTCTTCCAATAGAAACCATAGTTGGAAATTCACTGATGAAAGAAAATTGCTAATATAGATGTAGTCTAACTCTCTTTTTGTTTGTTCTACTTCAGGGTGCCTCAACTGGTGCGGATAGATTTGGTTCTGAAAACATCCCATTGGTAAGTTTATGTTTCATTAATAAATGCATTTATGGGGGACCTTTCTTAGCTTTGTAGTTCTCTTGACTCAGGACAGAAGCACTTGCAATTATATATGGTGGATGGCTGAGTGTTAAAGTTTTTCTTGTTAGCTTCTTGGATCAGAATGGGAGCAGTTACAATACATTTTCTCAGTGGCAAAGTTTTTCTCATGCAGTCCAGTTTCTTGAAATTATGCCATCTTCCATGGCTCAATGGCCAAGTTTTTCTTTATACATTCTGTCATCTTGAATCCGAATTGGTTGCTTAGGGAAGTTCACCTGACTTCTAATATATACTGATTTTTGGAGAAACTGAACTCAAGACTTAGCAGGAAAGAGAATAATTCAGGAGATTGTTTTGGGTCATCCCGAAACTACATGCTGTAACAAAAATTTTTGGTCCTTCCAGTTTTTGTTTCTATGATTTCAATTGTCTTTAGGGTGTAAACTGCAAACATGAAGTCTAAATATATGCCGAGTGCCGCTTTTATGAACCTACACTTCTATGCAACCTTATTTTTCCCCCTCTTTGATTGATTTTAAGTCAATTTCATCTATTATATTTTTTTCGATTCAACTCAACAAAATGGTTATAGAAATTCCAAAATCAATTATATCGTTTAGCACCTATTATATTTAACATTATTTGTATTGTCATAGATATTCCGAAATCAACTCAACAAAATGGTTTGATGCTAAGTGTCAATTCTAAAGTTTATCATAAAAATGTTAATTTTAAAATTGTATTTTTAACATCTAAATATTGTTGTATTCTAATGTATGTGTGAATAGATTTAAACATTTTTCATAATTTAGATATGAATGTCTCTATTTTTAAGCAATGTGGTTCATATGCATTTTTTTATTTATATGAAACTTGGTATTCTAACAAAATAAATGATGTAAATACAATGTATGGACTATGGAGTGAATCTTTCGTCAATTATTAAGGTGGGAAAAAGATGAGGTTTTATGAAACATGACACAATTCGATTGTAAATGCAAAATCAAAATTGAATTATATATTTAGGGTAAATTCTTTAATTTTACTTATATTGACGAATTTTTAAAAATTCTTCTTTCATTTATGAATTTTCATTCTAATTTTGCATATGCCCAAGTCGTCATTGATTGTTAGCTGTGTGTTAAAATCTGATTCTTAAATAATTTAAATCTTTTAGAATTTCCAGATTACCCAGGCCACAAATCGCATAAGATATCTCCCCACATCGTCTCCCCAAAATACTCCTCTCAATCTCTTCCGAAAATCATCTTCTCATATAAAGAGACTGCAAGAATTAGGGCGCAGTTGGTCATACTGAACTTGTAAGCAATAAGAATTAGGAAGAGGGCAGGAAGTAGGGAGAGGAGCCGTTGTGCGTGGACGACTGATGGAGGTGGAGGTGGAGGTGGAGGAGAAGCAGAAGCAGAAGCAGTAGAGAGTCGGAGAGGCATGGAGAGGACTACCGAAGATAAAAAGTAGATGAGCAGCAGCCGCGTAGAGGCGAGGCGCGTATACGACTGCCTAAGGAGGGGAGATGACCAACAAAGGAGGAGAGGCAATAAGAAGAATGGGAAGAAGATAGTCTTTGAATTTGAAATAGGGCAAATGGATTAAGGCAATATTTTACATGTGGGATAAATTTATCATTACATCCATGGTTAACAACCAGACTAATAATAGGTGAGTGAGACTTCGGTATATGTGGAATCTAGATAAAAATTCCCGAGTAAGAAAGTGATTTTTTAAAAATCCGTGGATATAAGTAAAATTAAGAATAAAATTTCATGTGAATGTAAGGAATTCACTCATATATATATATATACAGGTGACCTACTAAATGCACCTGTGTTCATTCAGTCTTAGTGCACTTGGGTGCATTTTATCTATTTTTTTTTTTTTTGAAATTTTTTTATACAACTATTAATCTAAGTGTATTTAATATATGTATCAATTTTTATCATTTTTTGGATACTTTTTTATTTTTAAAGATCAGTAGCATTTTCGAAATTTATAAATTACGAAAATACCACTAATTTTAAAAAATAAAAATATCTAAAAGTATCCAAAAATGGTAAAAATTGATACACATGTTAACTACACATAGATTAACAGTTGTATAAAAAATTTTCAAAAAATAAAAAAATAGGTTCAGTGCACCCGGGGGTACTAGATCGGGGCTCATACACATATACATGCATGTATGTATGTATAAAAGCTGTTCCGGTATAGTGTAACTACATCGGAATAGCGGTGCAGTTGCCCAAAAAATGGCCCTACACATATTAACATACAATGAACTTTATACAATCATTTAATCATATATAAATTATACTTTAGACAGTTTAGATGTTGAAAAAATCACTTTAAAGTTGTTATTTATATAAAACTATTTTATTATGTTAAATTTGTACCATTGTCAGATGGAGTTCATACAGATATCCAATTGGGATGAAAATTGATATAATAATATAATACATTATTCTAAATACAATAAGTTGAGTAGATTATAATTTTATGATCGTGTGAGACCTATTTTAGTACAACTGCACCGTAACAACTACACTTGAAATAGTGTCATTGCATCTAAATACATTTGCCCATTTTTGGGCCTCATATATATTAAAATGTAATGAACTTTTATACAATAATTTATTCATCTATAAATTTTATAACAAATGGTTTACATGTTGAAAAACTACTTTAAAGTTATAATTTACATAAAACTATTTTATTACGTTGAATTTGTACTATTTTCAGATGGGGTCTATACATACATTTGATTTGGATGAAAATTAATATGGTAATGGAATACATTATTCCAAATACAATGAGTGAAATATATTTTAATTTTATCATCATGTGGGTCTCATTTCTTTATATATATATGAGAACATTTCCTGTGCAGTGAAACTGCATCATAATTAACGATGCATTTGGTCCAAAATGAGCCACACATGTACTTAATGTGTTGATACTTTATACAATTATTTATCCGTATATAAATTTTATAGCAAATAGTTTACATGTTGAAAAAACAACTTTAAATTTGTTATTAGCATCAAACTATTTTATTACATTGAATTTATACCGTTTTCAGATGTGGTACATACACATATCTAATTAGGATGAACATTGGTATGGTAACAGAATACATAATCCTACATACAATGGGTGAAATATATTATAATTTTATGATCATCTGGGCCTATTTTGAAATAATTGCGCCGTAATTATGATGCAGCAAAGCTACACCTGAATATTTTTTTTTTTCTCTCTCTCTCTATATATATATATAAGACCTATTCCAGTGCAGTTGTAGTGGTGAAATTGCCCAAAAATGGGCCCCGCACATATTATAATACGATAAAACTTTATACAATCATTTATAAATTTATAAATTTTATAGAACATGACTTACATATTAAAAAATCACTTTAAAGTTGTTATTTATATCAAACTATTTTATTATGTTGAATTTGTACAATTTTCAGATGAGTCTATACATATATTCAATTGGGATGAAAATTAGTTTGGTAATAGAATACATCATTCTAAATACAATAGGTGAAGTAGATTATAATTTTATAATCATGTGGGGCTCATTTTGACACAATTGTATTGTAATTACAGTACAATTGCAATGCATATGAATATTTCTCTCTCACCCTGTCTCCTCTCCCTCTCTCTCTATATAAATACTGTGGATTTTACTTTCCATAAAAAAACGTTAATCATGACATGAAGAAAACACTGGCACCAAATTAAAACCGGTGAGCAATGCACATAACTTGAACCGGCAAGACCATTTAAATACAATAGTTTAGTACCTTTTCTTATCTTTTTAAGCAGTAAATTATTTCAATATTATTTTTCTTTATTTTCTCTCATTTGGGTAGATGTAAAAGCAGAGACAATATAGAGAAAAATATGGGAAAACAGTACCTAAGTAGTGGAAACAATGTAAATATATGCATTTCCTGGTTGCAGCTGATAACAGCGGAGTTTTTGGAAAAGTGTTAGAAGGCAAGATGCATAATAATTATTTTTTGTACAATGAAAATTTGAAGAAAAATAATTAAAAGTTGGGTAATAATAAAAGAGAGTGCTAAAAAAAACTAACTGCGTAATTAATCAATGCAACCAGTTTCATGATGGAACTCTTTGCCATGTAATATATGATAAACTCCTAAACATGTTTTAAAGTTGAAGGGCAATGTGTAAATATATCCACATAGTATCAGGAATTGCGCATAATCCTTACATAATTTGACAATAATTGCAAAAATCTTGATTCGTCCTCTTTTCTTTATGGGATTGCTGTTAGACGCAGCAAGAATCGACCTAAAAGTCGTCAAAAGTAGTCAGAGTTAACGATGAAGATGAAGATGAAGATGAAGATGAAGTTGATGCAAGTGGGCAAATTTGCCAAAGAGGGAAAAAGGCTATTACAACAGTGGCAGTCATGAATTTTAAGTGAGCCATATTGATCATATTTATAAAGGGAGCCAAGGAGGCGATTGCCATTGCTGCTTTCATTTCCGACAATTCATCATTTTTGTTCTTCTTTCTTCATTAATGACGATTAGCGACTTGATCCGCCTAGGTCTTATGAGATTTGTCTACCGGACCATATAAATCAGGTGCAGTGCTTGGGTTTTTATCCATTCGGCCATGAAGAATACGACATTGTTTGTGGCCTATTGCATCATGACTAGATTTGAAATTGAGAAAGATGAACATGAATCATTAGATCTAAGTGATTTTTCCAGTGACAGTGAATTTGAGAGAAACTACTAGATTTGCCGAAGCTGGGAGGGAGTATAGCCTACCTAGAAACATATAGCCATGACTATTGGTAGAGGTGAATGGCTTTTGGTAGCTATATCGTCGGCTTAGGTTCATTGGAGACGACAGTTTGCAATGAAGTAGTGTTGCTAGCTTGGCTTGATGGGATTCGTACACCACCGGCTGTTGGTGGTTGATTTCAACCTGGTAGCTATTGACTTTTCGTTTAGGGAAGATGAGCTCCACTTCATATCCGATGAAATCGAGTTACATAGCATCATAACAATCTTATCCAACTTTCGATATCACCATGAGAAATCTAGTCTCGCCTAGGAGATGCATTGCAACTTAGTCTTGAAGAAAGAGTTGCCCCAATTAGGATCAATAGAGCACCGAATCTAGTTTTCCAAAGATGCATTTGAATTGTACACATGTGCCTATTTTAAAATATTTCAAGGATGTTCTTGTCAATTTAGGAATATTTAAAAAATGATGTTAGCAAAAATTCATTGTGTCGTGACACGAAAGGGGACATCGTGAGGATAGTTACAATTAATATCAAATTATGTGAATGTTATATGTAATTTCAAAAATTATGTAAATATATTTATAGTTACTGTAAAATTAGATTAGTATATTTGCAAAATGAAATTAGATTAGTATATTTTTAAATTATCCGAGGTTGAAAATGATCTTTTTAACCTGTAACCCACTTGAGTTTTTTATCAAAGGGGATAGCAGGGGGAAAGTACTTTTTTACCCGGGCCCTCGTTGCTGCATGCCTGAAGTCCTGAACTGTTGCGCATCGCCAGGAAACGATAAAGAGCATTAAAATTTGGAAGCAAATCAAAAACGACGTTTAATCTTTTTCTTTAGAAAAAGGAAAAAAAAAAAAAAAAAAAGATAGGCAAAAAAAAAAAAGAAAAGGAAAAACCAATCTGTGAGCAACGGACGGAAGTTGCCGTGGTCAGGAAAAATCCCAAATTCCATGCCATTCCATTTGGCGAAGCAAAGTATAAATCTCGTCCCGATTTCTTGCTGGCTTGCTTTCTGTCTGCCATCCTCTCCATCACATTGTCTTTGAAGCTTTGACGCCCGTTTTACGAGTCTATCAGTTCGTTCTCTCCCGTGGCGGCGGTCAGGAGTGGATGGGATGGGAGCTCAGAAGAGCATCCATGCTGGTAAAGGTTCGTCGGCATTTGCATATCTAATCTTTTGCTCATGTTATCCATTATGACCAACAACACGCTTCCATCGCTCTCTTGCTGCTGCTTTTTTGGACAGCCAAGATAGACTTGAATGTCGATCTTACCCACAAGCTCTGTACCGCGCTTTTGCTTCCTCCTCCATTCAGGTTCCCTCTCTCTCTCTCTCTCTCTCTCTCTCTCGCTTGACTGTATCAACTTTTTTTTGTCTGCAAAATTCTAATATTAATTATGAAAGGTAAATTGATTAATGCCTTGCAACTTCATTTTACGTGGACAATAATACCCTAATACTCGTCATGATCATCTGAGCTTTAACCTGCCTAACCTGTCTGGCACGCGGATGTTGTAATGCTACGTTGTTCCATTGCGAATTATAAGGTAATACAGGGAGAGGGAAAAAATGGGTTCGTATGACAGGAAAGGCGGATGATTTTGTGGGAGGGATGCAACAAATGCTGCCATTTGCTTACCAACACCCCCACACCCCCCAAAACACACACACAAGATAAAAAATGTTGACCATATTACATTCTTGTTTGCGATGAGGAGACAAGTAGTAGGTTGAATGAGATTGGCATGAATGTATGTTTGTCTTTTTGATGGTTAATGGCTGTGTGATTCCAATAGTTCCAGAAATATCAATGGTTTTAGATATTTCACTTTTATTTGATGAGTTTTTCGCTTGTTTCTTTTTTGCAAAAAAAAAAAAAAAAAAGATGTTATAGAAGCATTTAATGATTCTCTTTTGGAACTTAACTAAATACCAGGGACTCAAGCAATCTTTTTTCAGAGGTTATTGGAAGGTAGTGCCTTTTTCTTTCTTTCTGATCTCCTCTGCTGTTTTCTTCACTACTCTTTCTCCCTTTTTATTATTCTCTCTATGGTTTGTTATTGTAGTTTCTGCATTAAGCACCCTGACCTTTTTGGCAAAAGTGAGAAATTGGACGTGTCATTGGACAAGGGGCTCTATGATTCAAATATCTTGATAGCTTACAGGAGGCCAAGGCCTGAGTGGCTTGCCCAGCAATCTTTTGTCATTCAGGTCTGACAATTGTTACTGTCCTTCTATTGTCATTATTTTTCTCTAGTTGTCACTCAAGGGATGATGGGATTGAATTTCGTACTTGCCCTAATTTATGCTATGAATACATTGTCAAATGAATACAATACTAGTAGAAAACACAATCCCTAGTCAATTTTCTCATTCAGTTTTCCTTTAAGGATTCAATAAGATGCTTTGGAATCCCAGTACATTTTGAAATGATAAGCTTCAAAAATGGTTATCTGCCTCATCATGTAACATGTTGATAAATGTTATCGATGAACTATCAGAAAACAACATGGAAAAATGCACATATTTCTATTCGTTCTAGATATTTATGCGGCGATATACTGTTTCTTATAAGGTTTTTTCTTCCCCCCCCCCTTCAGCATTCAGTTTCTCCTGAGATTGGAGTCCATGGCTCACCTACCGACAACTTTTCCCGTTCGAGCACAGGAGGTGTTAATTTGTGCCGTTTCTCAGCAGGCATAGATCTCAATGATCCTGCAAGTTCCAACTGGAGCAGCACTACTAGCATAAAATTTGAGGTTGTCTGATTTACCAGAACATGTGGCTCTTAAAAAAGTGAATTGATTTAATTTGCGTGAGCTAATAACTATTCTAACTTTTTTTTCAGTTCTGTTTTAATGTACGCTAACCGTTTTCTCCCTCATGAAAAAACGCATGACGCTGCTTGTTGTTCATGTTTCTTTTCAGCATGTTCGTCCATTCAATGATGATGGCCGGTCAGTGACAAGGGACCATGAAGGTTTTCTAGTAACTTGCAGGTAGTGCAGAAATGAGTGTTCTGGTTTTCCAAGTTCTAATCAACTCAAGCTCTGGGTTGGGTCTTAGAATTTTGCTATTTGGTTAATGTTACCATCTCAAGTGCTACTTATGCAGTGGAGGTCCCCATGATAGCATGGTGGTTCTGAAGCAAGAATCAAATTATGCAGCCGCTAGTGATCACGGCTTCTCTCAAGTAATGATGAAACACACTCTTTTGTTGCTGCTGAGCTATTATTACATCCTCTTATCTTGAAGAGAAATCACGTCTCTTATTCTCTCTCTCTCTTTCTCTGTTTTATTGTATTTCTTTCAGCTGAATCTTCAAATAGAGCAAGGAATTCCTCTTTTGTCCAAGGGATTGGTTTTTAACCGATTCAAGTTTGTTGCATCTAAGGGAGTTAGACTTGGATCTGCATTTCTCTTGCTAAGGTGATTAATCTTTCTGGATTTTCATGCCTCCCTTTCTCACATAATCTGTCGATTTTGATGCTTACAATCTATCTGACAGCCTTACAGGTGGTTCAATTGTAGGGGACATGGCTCCGTACCAGGCATTTGCAATTGGAGGACTTGAAAGCATACGGGGGTATGGTGAGGGTGCAGTTGGCTCCGGGAGATCATGTCTAGTTATGAATAGTGAAGTGAAAGTCCCTTTGGTATGAAATAACTGCTATTTATGTTTGCAGAACTGATATTCAGAATTAATTCTCTCATCATGTTCTGCTGCTACTCCTTCACAATCCACCATTCTACTTATTCATGCGACATCCCTGTATGAGGATTCTGCACCCATTGCAAACTGCTGTGTAGATGCAATCCACAATAACCCATAATACATTTCATCATTTATCTGTTTGAGAATTGGCAACAGAATGTCAGGATGTGTGAGATATGCCATAAAAATCTGTATAACAAAAATGTTGTGTGACATATAAATAATTTCAATATTGCATCAAATAAATTGTCTTTGTAGAAAATTCAAAATTTTGGACTATATGCCAAAAGCACTATAATATCCTTATACAACTTATTGTCGTTTTGTTGAAGGCAAAGGGGTTAGAGGGTGCTTTTTTCATGGATTGCGGAACAGATTTAGGCTCTGGTAACCTTGTCCCTGGTCAGTGTCTTTGACTTCCACAAATATCTGTACTTTCTTTTATTGATCATTTGCTTTTGAGATTATGTGTGTGCATGCCTGTACAAGGAAATTTCTCATAAATTATCTGCAGACAGTTTGTTTGACATATTTGGCAAACAAATTGGGTTCATGCAAACAGTTTGTGTGACATCTCATGCTAATTAAGTTGGTAGCCCCATGTAGTACTGTCAGTAACTAGAGCCAACTGTTATATGTGTCCTCGTGTTTGGTGCATGGCCTAAATAATCAGCATATCTTTAACTCAAGCAGGGTTGTCTTATGTAAACAATTGCAGGTTGGGTCCAGTGTTGATTTTGAATGGGCATACCCATTGTGAAATGCATTTTAGGCTTTTTGCCTCTTTCATGTTTCCTGTGTGATGGTTCAAAATTTACATTGACAAATCATGTATGTTTGCTGATCAAATTTCTTGTTTTTCCGGATGCATTGTTGACATTTTGGTAAACGTTCATAACACAACATGATGTGACAAATATAATAATTGCTCTGCATGCTTGCTATACATCACTGCTCCAGCTGGCCTATTGGTTCACACAGAAGCAATAACTAGAGGTGTGCAGGTTTGTGCTGCTATGCTACAGAAAGCTGGCACCTATTTGCAGAATTCCAAGGGGAGCATAAAGTTTTAGACAGTTTTTGCGGAACACCTATGCTAAGTTTGCGTTATAAGCTCTATAATGCACCAGAAAAAAAAAAAAAAAAAAAAAAAGAGAGGAACGTTGAGTGCTATTGAAGTTAGATGACTTCAGATGTATTTGGAATTTTCAGTAACAAATGTTGCAAAGGCATTTTTTATTTTTAAAAGGAACATCGAGCGATATTCAAACCTGAGGGGGTTATTTGATAGTTCCCCTTTCTAATCTGTTTTGATGCCCTTAGCATATGTCGTCCAATTGAGTAACACGAGTTCTGGATGCTGCAGTGATTGTACAAATTACATAGGTGTATTCTTTTCCGACAGCGTTGAGAGTCGATTGACTATTGCACTATTGCATCTGTACTCATATACTGTGGAGACCCTACCAATATTATTCAGCCATATGGTTACTTGTGCTAATCCAAAATCTGTTTTGAAAATTTCAGGTAATCCTGCTCGAAGGAAAGGCAAACCTGGGTCTGGACTTGGATTCGGGTATGGTCTCAGATTCAACTCCCGCTTGGGTCATTTCAAGATCGACTATGCCATGAATGCATTCCAACAAAAAACTCTTTACTTTGGGGTTGGCAATGTGACCTCGTGAAAAAGTTAAGAAGGTTGGACCAATTCCTTTCATATTTTGAGGACTTCCTGATGCATCCAATCAAAGCTTAACAATCATTTTTTTTTTAATTCTAACCTATTAAAATGAAATTGAAATTCTTATACTCTGCACTTGAGAAGGTTCGAAGCTTGATGATACTGCGAGCTCTCAACAGTTTGGCTAGTATGACTGCATAGTCCGTAGCATTTCGTGTATATCCTATCTTTTTTTTGTTTTTTTCTTTTAATGGCTGGAACTAAGCTGACAGCAAGGCTTATATTTAAATTTTTTTTCCCATCAAACGGTGGTTATTTGACGCAGTATTCATTTGAAATATGGCTGGGGAGTAATGTAAGGGGCCTAAGTTGTAAGAGAACAAGAGAGAAGGCCTTTAGAATTGATTTCCATGCATGCATGCATTAATCGACTGATTTAGAAGAACTCACTGGTGCTCACCCAAGACGGAATCAAAATGGGATGAATTGCTTGCAGTAGGCTTGAACAGTATCAGCGGTTCAACTGTTTTGTTGGCTAAAATAGTGTTGGCTGCTGCAAACACGAGAACATCGAGTGCCATGCGTACAGGTGCTATGGTAGTACTAGTAGTAATAATAGAACAATAAATGCAAGTATGGAGACGTCGGTTTCCATCTGATTTAAAAAGCACTTCTTTTTCCTAAATTTGCCTTCGAGTGCATTGATATCATTAAACAACAATAGTAAATATTATGCTTTGGAGAAAAACACGCATATCAAATTGGATAGAATTCTTCACTGGGACGGTCATCTAAAAGTTTATTTGGAAATTTCATAAACCTATTTCTCTGTGTATCAATGTGGGTCCTTCTGAAAAAGTAGCTGCTCGGCGTTAGAAAACAAATTCAAATAAGTGGAAGCCTATCCTCCTTGGGAGAGAACTGCCGTTGTCGGAGCACTGAATAAACTCCACTTCACTTCATTCCAATGATCAAGGAGCAATTCTCTGTGGGTCACGGGGAAAAAGCGATGTCTTCCGTATATTGTTCAACGCACAGAAAAGCATCACAACACGCTCCAATCCCACACCAAATCCTCCATGTGGAGGTGCACCATATCTGTTGCATACAAACATCACAAAATAATGGAACAATAATCATCAACAGTCAAGTATGGAAAAGAGAGGCTCTTGTGAATACTAACCGGAAAGAATCAATGTAGGTTGAGATTGTCTTCACATCAATACCACATGCTTTCGCACGAGTTTCCAAAAACTCAGGTACGTGTATACGCTGTGCTCCTGAAATGATCTCCTCACCTACACCAACATCAGCACAAGTTACTAAAGATCAAAAACAGTGCAACTTAATCTTGCTGTTGTTTTTGTTTTTTGCTAGCAATTAGAGGGACCCACAAAATTTTTAAAATAAAACATTAAATGCTGGTTTGACTAGCCAAAGGCAACAGATCATGAATCAAACATCCTTGTCTGCGTTCCTAGGAATTCAAATTCAGAAAAAATAGAAACCAGCTTGATGCTAGTTTTATTTTTCCACATGCGACAAAGTGAGGCTCTGTTTGAAAGTTGCAAACAAACCGATACCACATGCAGCCATTTTTAATCCCAGAATATGTAACAAGCATAAATTCAGGCTTACAGTTCCAAAGTGCGACTAGGGCAAATGCTTGGGAGTTCCACATTCCTTACCTCTGATGAAGACATCAAATGAATTACTATATGCCAGGTCATCATAAGATGGCATGGTGTAAAATGGCCTGACAGCCAATGGATACCGGTGTAGTATATAGAAGTCTGTATCATACCTAAAGCAAAAGAAGTAAAATTGGGTTACATCAGATTTGCTATTGCTCCATTAAGAAACAAAAATTTAGAGTGAGAGAGAGAATACTTCTCCAGAACAAGCTGGCCTAATTTTCTTTCTGATTCTGTATTTAGATCCCCATGGGGATCAACTTCAACTCCAGCTTCCTATACATAAATGCCATTGTCAGAACAAAATAGGTACAGAGCAGAAACATGCTAATAAGTTTTTCTTTCTTTCTTTTTTTTTTTTTAAATTTTAAACTTTTAAATGAAATATTTCGGATTCAAAGAACAGAGTTATCTGTACACAAAATATCCGCAATGAGATTCAGTGGAACACTCCACCACATATATCAAAACCAACATTAGTTGTTGCAAAGTCAGCTAGGCTGCAAGCTGCTTGATTTCCTCCACAAAGCACATGAAGAAGAGAGATTTTTTCCACCGTGAATGCCACCAACTGAATTTTCTGAGATGAGACATTGCAATCATTTTTCAAAAAAATTTATCAGGATAACAGAAATAGGGGATCACTCTCCATCTCTATTCAGTCCTTTTTCATTTCCACACCCCATTGAAGCCCCAGCACATAAGAAGGGCTTCCATCTGTAAAGAGTTAGTTTCCCTCTCCCGATTCCAACATTTTGCAGCAATAAAGTTCCCCACAGAGTTACACATCACTGTCCCAAAGCCCATACAATTCCTAGTAGTGTTGCAACGACCATCAACATTTATCTTAACACTTTCACCTCTGGGTTTTCTCCATCTGGCCACCAGTTCGTGATTGATGAAGCAGGACCCGACAAGCATGTTGGTGTTTCTGCATTGGTCATGGAAATGCCTGCACCAGTCCACCACATTGGAGAAATCAGGTTGGATTCCTTCCTCCCTCAACTAATTTCTCAAAAACCAAAGCCTCTAGCACATCAAAAGGCACATCTCCAGCTCATCAGTTCTTTTGGAACCCACTAACTGCCAAATGATGCATCTGATTGTCACCCTTGAGTCCCAGATATTTCCATCTGCCACACACTTCCTCCCAACCTCCAACAGCTTACCACAGTGAATAAACAGATAACATTCTCCTCATTCCTCTTGAAGAAAAAACACACAGACTCCACAGCAATACCCCTTCTGATTAGATTTAGTATCATACCCCTTCTGATTAGATTTAGAATCGTAGGAATCACATTAAAAAACAATCTCCAGCTGAAAATCAGAATTTTGCTAGGCAAAGCTTCCATATGGCCTTGAACACAGGGTAATAAGTTTTGTATGCATGTTTAGAATATTCAAATTGAACAGCCCAACTGATCAAGGGGAACTAACAAATCTAAATTCCTTGTGAGGATCAGTATATAGCTGCCACCTGGTTACATAGTTTCCTTTCATATTGTTCATACCTAAGATTTGGAGGCTTGGAACTAGAATTGAAGCTTCCTTTCTTTTCCAATATACAATGTTAACCATTCCAATGATACAACCATGAATCAAAAATTCCTTCAGCAGCATTTGCTTTTTGAACAGGCCAAAAAGATTGCCAACTGGATGCTCCTAAAAATTCATGAAGTTATGGAACAAGAACAGTGAAAACTTCAACCATCTGTTTGAGTAGTTCCTGGCATGTCTCAGTCCAGCATGTATCCATCTAGGCACCAAACTCAAGTTCAATAAATTGAAAAAGAATAAAAAACAACAAATGAATTTCACACAAGTGCAAGCTAATAAGTTCAATGATCCAAAGAAATGAAGTAAAGAAATTTAAACTTCAAAATGGTTGAAGAATGTTACGAAGATGGAGGAAAATTCAAGGAAATACCGTCAACATTTTCACCCCCTCCTGGAATGTGAGTCGCAGAGTCTTCTTTAAATACTGACTCAGAAAATAAATAGAAAAAAATGGTATAGTCAGTAAAAATAGAGCAGAAATGGTCACACTTCCATCACTAATAAAAAAGCAGAAGAGAATGCCCTGCAAAACTATTTCAATATCAACCAAATTTAATAACAGCATCGAAATCAAATTGAAAAAAGAAAATACCTTCAGTGGTCTAAATGGATACTGCTTGTCAATTGCATCGAGTTCCTTTCGGCACTTTTCATTCAAGATTTCAAACATTGCAACGAACAAGCGATCCACAATGTCCATAACCTGTGGAAGAATCCTAGCGAAGTAATTTGCACGTAATAACACCAATAGCCACCAATGTGAAGCTCCAAATCCAACATTTCAAATATACCTCAAAATAGTGCTCCTGGATCTCCATCTCAACATCAAGACCAGTGAACTCACACAAGTGCCTATGTGTGTAGGAGTCCTCTGCTCTGAAAACTGGCCCAATCTCAAAAACACGTCCAAAATCACCACAGATTGATATTTGTTTGTGAAGTTGAGGTGATTGTGCCAGGCATGCAGACTGCCCTTTATATTCCAGTTTGAAAACAGCTGAACCACCTTCGCTTGATCCTGCGATCAGCTTTGGGGTATGGATCTCCACGAAATCTTCAGATAAAAGAAACTGCCTGAATATCTAGAGAACAACATGGATTCAGAGCCATGAATTTCAACTTAAATAATCTACAGAAAGAATAAAAACAATCCAAGTCAGAGAAACTGAATAAGATTCATATAATGTTAGACAATTAGAAAGTGTTTCCAAATGTTGACAGGCATAAAAAGGAACTGTGAGATATATGAATGCTCCAGTGCCATGAGAAGCGTTCTTCAGCCAACAAAATTGTAAGAAAGGGATAATCAATTTTGAATAGAACAATTAGCTGAGTTTCTAACAACTGAAGGCATGTGTGCTAAACATATTGCCAGTGCTGTAGCAATGTGATCGTGAGCTATTTCATTTGCTACTAAGAAGTGTTTTCGCAGAGAATGAAACGTTTGAACCACAAATCAAACACATGCATGCACACCTTAGCCATCCCAAATGAACAATCTTGTTCTGGTCAGACTAAAAACATAAAATTCTAAAAAAAAAAAAAAAAAAAAAAAAAAAAAAACTAAAGGAGACAGTTTCAGAACAAGTAGTAGACATTTTAGTTCATTTGTCATCACAAACATAGCTAATGGATATGTAACTGGGAGAAGAAGAAGAAGAACAACAACAACAACAACAAAAGGAACAGAGCAAAGAGCAGGAGAAATGAGCCATGTTGTTCATATACAGACTTCCACCTAATCCATCAAATAGAATACTTGTTGATCTCGAGATGATTAAATATAAACCCACATCTGAGAGCTTTTTTCTTTTTCTTTTTTCTTTTTTCTTTTTTTGAGTAGTCACCTGAGAGCTATTAAAATTTCATAAACATCCCAAAATCATCTACCTTTTCTTCTCAGGAGCAGCCCACCTCATATGAATGATCAAATATCAATAGACAGAATCAAGAACCACATAGCATTTGTCTGCCTAGAAACTGCCGACAATCTTTCAAGTAATCAAACTCATCTAGCAACAGCATCAGCACAGGACATAGCTGTTAGAAAGCATTTTATTCAACAAAGTGGGTTTGCTATGGGGTTACTACGGAAGGTGGGTTAACTATAGATTGAAAACCATCTACTAAACAAAAGGGTAATATGAGAACACTTGCACTTACATTTCCAACTTGAGACTGTATCCGAAAAATTGCTTGATTTGCGGGAGTGCGAATATCGAGAACTCTATTATTTAAACGTGTGTCCTGACCAACACTCACAAGCAATTCTCCAGCCTGACCAAACAAACTAGTGTTACAGAAGGAATAAACATTTTTTAAAAAATGGTGATACATGAGAGCAAGGAGGAAGGCAAAGAAACACGTCAGTACTTTTGGAATTAAAGCTCCCTCAGGAGTTCCACTTGCAGCTTAACAGTCATAAAAACAAAAGACTGCATTCAGAAATTTTGGTAGAGGATGCATGTTTTGCTTTTTTACTAAAATGAAAGGCATAAATCCAGGGTTTGAGTCACAACATGTCTCTCTAAAACTAGCCCAATTTTGTGAATGCTGAGTCAAACAGACATTAGAATTCTATTTGAAATAAGAATGAAAAAAATATTATTAATATGAATCTAGGGTCTGTTAGGTAAGAGGTAAAACAAGTCGGAAAAAAATTGAAAATTAAGTATAATGTGATATAATAGGAGTAATGATTAAGAGCAAAGAGAATAAAAATAAAACAGATAGGGTAGTTAACAAGTTCTATGAAAAGAAGTGAAAAAATAATTCGAATGCAGAGGTGATAATAGAAAAAATAGGGTACTTAGGTAATTAGGTTGTCAAACCACATTAAAAGGTGTGTAGGATGATGTGGGGAAAAGAAATTTCTTTTTACTAAATGCCAAATTAACCCTTTGGCAATTGGCATCTTACTTTCAAATAAAATAAAAATAAAAATTGAATATTACTTTCGAATTTGGTAAAGGGCAATTAGAGTAATCTTACTTTCAAAGTGCCAAAGGTAATTAGACCAGTCCCTCTTTCAAATAAAAATTGAATATTAATACTAAAGTTAGAATGAGATACCTTCTTGGCATCTTCAATTTCCTTGTCACTTCGAGCAGCATCCTCAATATTAATAGGCAGATTAGGTACAGCCTTGCTAATACAATATATCTTTCGAACTTGTACTTCCACCTTCAGAAGAAAATCCAGGTAAGTCTAACTGTAAAGACACACCAGCAACAATAATGAAATATACAAATTTCATTTTGAGGGACATTAATCTTGTGTTTCAAACAGAATGGGCTTTCATCTCTGGGCTTTCTATTCTTTGCTGATATACTTGCGTCTTTTACGAATACAATTTTTGGAGCCTCCAAAGCAACCAAAAGCAAAGTTACATTCTTTCTGTTAATTAACCTGTTGTCAATTCCGCCAAAATAGGGTCATGGCAGAAACAGAATGTATAATGCAGTCAGTTGTTCCATGAATTTGCGATCATGAACCGCATTACTACAGTGAGTTGCAAAGATCAAAATTCAAAGCAATCGTCTTGAAAAAATAAAAATGTTACCAGTCAGTCTCATTTGGTATAATTTCAAGATGATTGGTTCTATCAAAAAAATCGTGGTTGAAATTCTTGTCAAATAAATCAGGGTCAGCTTGAAACCGGAAAATAAAAATATCCAAGTTCATACAGAATCAGTATATCATCAGACGCACTGAAATCTGAAATCTCCATAGAGTAAATCTTACAAGGTCATCTGATCTGACAAAATGAAACATGAACTACCGAAGGAAATTTTGGAGCAGCCAATCAAATCCACATTTGCGAATTCTCAGACAAAAAAGACGAGCTTTCTGCGAGTTAACAAATTACCTGTTGCGACGGTCCCTTAATCGGATTACCAGGAACAGTAACAATCCCTTCAATATCGACAATTGACTCTTTGCTTATCCCAGCCGCAAACTTCACCATCTGCGAGCTAACCAGATTCTCGGCGACAGTCAAGACGCACTGGACGGTGAAGCCTCTCCCGCGCAGCACAAGGAATGCCATCTTCTTGCCAACGGCCCTGATCGTGTGGGCACGCCCTCTGATCAGGACAATCTGATCTTTGAGCTCCTCTGTCAGCAATCTTATCTCCGTCCACTTGCGGCCACTGACGGCCTTGGATTGCAAGTCAGCGAGAGGCGCATCACCGTAGTTGTTGCGGAGTGGGTCGGACTCTGCCTGGTCGGCAGCAGCGGCGGCTGTGGCGGCGGCATCCTGTTGCCGTTTTTGGGCTTTCTCAGCTTTCATGGCTTCCTTCTTCGCGGCTTTCTTGCTCAGCGGCTTTTCTTTCTCCATAGTTTCTGGAGTCGCAGGCGTTTCAGTGGCGTTTGATTTGGCAGTTGAATTCGGTGCTTCCGAAGACATGTTGACAGGTAGCGTTTGCGGGATGTCTTTCACAAGGTTTAAGCGTAGAGGGTTTAAGCGGTATTTAGGGAGAAGGAAGATAAAGATGAGACGACGCGTCCAAAACGCGCTGTCAGACTTCAGCAGCTAGAAGAAGGGGGCATATAGCCATTTGCAATTTTTCTTTTTTCTTCTTTTTTTTTTTTTGCTTTTTACTAACTTATAGATTAATAATAATTAGTTAATGCTTATTATAATTCGTTAACAATAGCTTGCGTTCAAGCTTAAATCTAGTTTGCTGCTTCTAAATTTTCGGCTTACATGAAATTCGGTTTTCTTCAACACTAATTTTAACTTTAATGGTTAAACTTAAACCTTAACTTTAATTCTAATTTTATTTGCAACGTTAACTTTAATTTTATTTATAAAACCTAAATTCTAATCTTATTATATTAGCCAGGTCTGGGATCGGGTTGAAATTCAAAGGCACATGTTTTTCTTTTGAATTAACCGTGAGAAGTGATTGTGGAAACGTATAACAGCTAACAAAGTATTCAGTAAAAATGATAATATATTTTCTAGTTAAATTAAAAATATATATAATATATAGAGAATTTTTCAAAATAAGATAAGAAAAATGAAAATATAAACATAAACATAAACACAAACGCAAGTAATATAACTTATCTAAAGTATAATTTCAACCTAACAAATATATAGTTAAACACAAACACAAATAATAAATAAGGACGCTGATTTTGTGTATCCGGCTGGAAACCGCTGTCCATGCATCTGGCCAGAAAATGGTCTTTTTAATTTTTCAATTTTTATAAATATATGTGTCCCACTTATGTCGTCCTTCTAGTGAAATTTGACAAAATTTATTGGTATTTTATTTCAATTTCTGGAAATAGGATTTGTGCCCATTTTGTCCATTATCAAAATTTTAAATAAGATATTAAATGAATTATAAAAATTACCAATTTTTACGAGAAGATATAGATGATACCCGCATAAATTTTAAAAATTAAAAAAATATTTTTCCAGTGGTGCCTGACGCATATGTAAATAAATATTCAATGTTATTTAAATTTTACATATATAATATTATATATAAAATATAAATAAAATCCTACTAAGTTTACTTAAATCCTAACATAACCTTGTTTACAAATCAAATCCATGTGAACTTTAAAGTAAACTTAGGTATCAATTTTTTCTCGAATTCCAGAAACTGAGTTGGGCTAACCCAGCCGAAGTTGCACCCCTGCCAATATCAATATGATGACCTTTAATTTTTACTCCGCATTTCAAATTTTCAATCAAATTTATTTTTGGTGCCATGGAAATTAATGTGAGAATCGTGTCACTTGCGACGAGATGATCACCTGACATGAAAAAAACCTATCTTGACACTGCCGGCCAAATTTTTAATTTAAATAAAGATTCCAAATTATACTACAAATTTTGTAATATACCGATAACTTTTTATAGCAAAATTTTAATTTGTCTCCACTTGATATCAAAGGCAAAACTTAACTAGTCAAACTATGACTTAAACCATCCTCATGGGGGTTGAGGTGGGTTACAAAATAAAATCGAAGTTGACAGTGATGGTGTTTTCTGTCTAGTCATAGTTATAGCCAATAACTATAAACAAAAAATCACAACATTAGAAAAAGATAAGAAGGCAAACGCGAATAACCTCCTGTTTTTTTTTTTTTTTTTTTTTTTTATGTGAAGGAGAAAATTATCTAAAAAGTAAAAGAATGATATAATATAATAAAGATAATGATGAGAAATTAACAGAATAAAGTCAAAATTAGCTGGGTAATTGTATGAAATTTTTTAAAAATATTAGAACGTATATGTAATAATTGAAAAAATAAGATAGAGCAAAACTTATCAAAAGCCATGTGGGAATGAGTGGGAAGTTGCATGTAATCAAATGGACCCTTACCTGCACTTTTCATTTTTCCCCATAACATGGAGTCCTCATCTAGTCTGATGAGAGTATATAAGTTCCTAGATACATGTGATGATCAATGACTTGCATTGCATTTCATTTAACTTGTCAATTCTATGCACCCACCAGCAAGTGATCACGCGGCGAAAAATGGGAGGGAGACGCCCCGCCGTCCGAGTCGAGAAAAAATTTTCCAAGCAACAATGGGAAAAGCTGGGAAGGCTTTGGAATTACCGAGTAGATGGCTTACTGCCCAACAGGCAAGAAGTCGAAATCAGAAGTTATTGAAGCCACGATGCTGTTACTACAAAGTAGAAATGCATGCACATAAAAACTATATATTTCTATCTTTTGGGCGAAAAAGATCAAAGCAGAATCACACCCCCAAAAGACAGACAAAAAGGTATGAAAAAACATTTTGAAAGATAACGCTAACAGAAGACAGGAATTATTGGAATGGAATGGGAACCCCGTGCTTCTTGTTGACAATTGCCATTGCTAAATACCGTGTACCCATGCCAATAGGTGTCTCTTCTTCAGGGCCATCCCAGAATGGTGCTTCACCTTCTCCAACAAGTCGCCAATAGCCTGCTCTCAGGGATTCAGCTTGTTCGTCTGTGCAATTTTGCAGCAATGCCTCAACTCGGAAATTTATACCAAGGGAGCCAAGGAACATGGATTGAGTTATTGGGCCATGAACACCTACATTTACTGCGAAATAACTCATAAAAAGTTAAATAATCAAAAGCTTTGTTGCTGAACATTCACTTATGTAAGTATCACGGCCATTGTATTGTTGTTGGGGTACCTGAATCTTCTTTTGCAGAGTGCCTGATAGAAGCAAAATCAACATACGTGCTGAGGTCAGATGAACCAGGATCGTCTAGTATATTCACAAACTTATGCTTCCGTATAGCCTGTAAATTTGAGAAGCATCATTCACTTTGTTATGCCCATCAACCAGAAAACAGTTAAAACAAATTTTTTGAAGTCTGCTTCCATCATTAATTTATGAACTAAACCAAGAACTGAATTAAGTAAATTCTGCAAGATACCTAAACTTCTTTTCAACAATTTATTTTTAGGAAACTCTAGTTTAATTTCCATGTTCTTTGATCTAAAAGACTGCAGAGAATTTTTCGCAACACATGTCAGGAGTTTGATGGCACTGGCTTGTAAGAAAAATAGCCCTAAGTTTGACCCAAAACATTATATTACATAATACATACAGGTGAATTAGTGTCTCATTCTTCCTAATTTGAATTTCTAAGTTCACACAATTGGCATGAAGAATATAGATGGCATGTATAATCAATACAAGAACTTTAATGTGACCTCACTGGTTCTTCCTATAATCCACATTATTGCAGTTATTCTATCTACAGTGCGAATTTCATATTCCGGTTTGAAAGAAACAAGGTGGATCCTTTTGACACATTTTCAGAAGTGCACCTTTGTTAACTTGATATATATTTGCTAATATGTATAATAGATGCTGAAAAAGATTCCATTCATACCTGTAAACTATCTGAAACTATGCCATCAATACCATAATCAATTACAAGAGCACCACCACCATCACAACTGATTCTCTTTGCAATTGCACGAGTCAATGCCATAGCCTTTGGGCACACTTCAATGTGTTGAAGTTTGTCTCTTTCTTCTGCAGTAGCCCATTGCAACCGCCATGGAAGGTAGAGTAATGTCCCAGGGGTAGGCTGTGGAGAGAGAACAAGCCGAAACCTGATCAAGAGAGAAATACAAATATTGCAATATTTTCAATCTTAGGCCTACAACACATCAAACAAACATTCCTGTAAACCAGACCCTGGATTTGACTAGCAAAACCTTACGATGAATCTTCTGCAATGTCAACCATCTTCTCGCACCAGCCACGAGAAGTTTTCTGCAAAAGGAAAAGGAATCATTTCACTATTATAGGATAATCAATGAACTTATTATCAAATAGAACAAACATGCTCAATATGTGAAAATGACAAGGAAGAAATAAAAGGCGAACTAAGTCCCCCTTCTTAAAAAATTTGTTAAATGCAAATATTTATCCCTCTTTCTAGATATGACCACACATTTTCATCATGTTTCCATATAGACAATGCCGTCTGTTTTGCCTATGTTTTCACCAAAAATACCCTTAACTAAAATGTGAATCCATCTCCCTCTTTCTTATCTAAAAAATGATTTCTATTGCACATTGTTATAACTTCGTACTTTGATAACCAAATACATCGCTGACTTATTTTTCTGTCTAGGTTTAGATTCTAGCCAAGATTAGACATATCCTCAACTCCCACATTAATCCTCAAGGAGACAACAGGATAATTGAGCCCCTACTGAAATTTCAATGTGGAAAGGAAATGGAGACATTGGACAATGACTTAGACCACGGCGCAACAAAATAAAAATTTTCACACTTTTTTAAAAAGTCAATTTTTGTGGCATGGCCCCAGTTGTGCTAAATGTAGGGAGGAGTCGTATTGTTTCTTTTCATATTCTTGTCATTCTACATCATCCTGTCACTTTCTGTTTCTTCATCTTCTGAAATCACAACAAATAGCATCTTTTCCTTTCAGAATGTAATTCTCAAATTCAATAAGGAAAGCCCCAACCTTACTATTTGATGCTAGTCTAAATAGTATCTGAAAGCGGGGATCATCCTGCATGTGGATCATACAAACTGGTAGAAGCATGCAAATCATGGATGAATAATAAGTAGCCAAACCTGAAATTGATGAACTGGTAGAGCATCAAAAAATTCATGAGCAATGATGATGGTGGGCTCTGAAAAGGGAAGTAGAGAAAAACTTGACATTAAACGGATGGAGAAGAACATTTGACAAAATAAAACAAATCATGTGGCATACTACAATTGTCAATATCCAAAGTTTCAAACACATCAACATTTATTTCTCCTGATATTTAACAAAACTACCTATATCGCTGCTTCAACTAAATATGTCAATATCTAGAAAACAATGCTTTATAACTACATGAATGTTGAAAATACTGTGAAACCCAGTTTATCTCCCTAGATATTATGCAATTTGATAACCATTCATTGTTCATTACGCATTTCACTTAGGTTGGATATTCTTATAAATAATAAATTATTTATAAGAGCCTTTTTGTGCATCATTTAATCTTGCTTAAAATTCAAAGGGAAAAAGCAAGATCAAACTTACAAAACTATTTACCACAGCGTCTAGCAAATCCATGTAGTTAATCCTACATAATGACCACAAAGACAATGCCACCTTTTTTCTGCTCTCTAAAAACCTCGATAGAAAATGTTCAGAAGAGAAACAAATATCTATTTTGTAGGATCTTTAACCAGAAAGCTCTATAAAGCTCCACTATGGTGTTGAGTTCTTTTTAGCTGACTGGAGACTAGAAGATTTTGTGGAAGAACATAGGTCGGAGAGCAGATATTACATGAAACCTTCAAGGATTGAAGTCATTTTTTCAAAAAAAAAAAAAAAAAAAATTGCTTCACCAAGCAAAAAGAATACAAATGTCCAAATATCAAATTTAGAAATGAAGCAAAATGGAGAAATTCAGTTCTTTGTTTTCACATATTAAACTGCAATAAGGTAGTCTAGAAATCACATCATATTAGTAGTATCAGCCAATAACCACTAACCAGGTCAAATTTTATGAAACTTTGGAAATTTTATTTTCAAAGATAATCTAACGATTGATTGACTAACCTAAGATTTTCAAGATATCTGATCGAATATGAGAAAGCTTAAAGTTCAAGAATCTTACCTCCTGTTGGAACCTGTTCCAAAGTAGCATTCCAAGAAACAGTAGCTCCAGTAATTAAGGTAATGGTTCCATCATTTTGAGTATTGGCTTCATTTTTACACTTCAGGGTACTGTATTGAAGCTTCTGTAATGCAGGGCTACATTCAACCAAGTGTATGTGCAAGGACTTTGAAAAATTTTCAAACTTTGATGTTCCCTAAAAGGAAAAAAATATATATATCCTTCACATGTCAACAAGGAAAATCATAAAAATCATAATGATTACCAAAAAATGGAATAAGAAACAAAAGAAGATGAATGTGTCTCACACGGAGGAGATCAGCCATGAGTGTACCCCTCCCTGGACCAAGTTCTACTAGGTTGACCTTGTCCGGTTGACCCATCTGTTCCCAAAGGCACATGCTCCAAATACCCACCATCTAAAGCAACAGAAGTTTAAACCAAATCATTTAGTTCTGTATATAAGTTAGGAAGTTGAACATGAAAGATGCACAAAGTTGTCAGATGCAAGAGCAATGTGCCAGCAAAAAAAATAAGAAGTACGAACCACCAAGATCCCTACCAACCACCACAACTAAAGAGTGATGACAAAGACCACTCTTTTTGGATAATGGATGCAACCAACATACCTCCCCAAACATCTGGCTAACTTCAGGAGATGTAATGAAATCACCTCCAGCCCCAAAGACATCCCTATTCATATAAAAACCTGCTTTAGGATTTGTTAACACTTCTTCCATGTACTCTGCAATTGTTATTGGACCCCCTCGAAACTGAGGATTAACACAGAAAGATAACTTAGAATCCACTCAGAGAAAATGATTCAAGGAAACACTCAAAAGAATACAAGTACAAAAAGAAAGATGAATGGGACCATGTCATGTGCCTTCAGACACATATGATAGCATGGCCTATTTGATGAGGTGAAAATTACAAAACCAATTTTAGAAAAGCAAAGAAAAACATGATCTGCAGTAGTTTAACCTCTTCAGATTTGTTAACTTCACCATTGAGACCAAAGCAAATGTATGACATGACAACAATTGTTTGATTTTCATTCTGAATTCAACATTAGACACAGACAACTCTTTCCTTTATATAAAATTGACAACAATAGAAAGCAAAGAACTCCATAATTTCTCATAACAAAGATATGAACGTTCTTCTTCCTACCAAATAAGCATTCCATCTTGTTGTCAAGGTGCATCAACAACAGGTCACCATATACAGTGCAAAAGTTTTATCTCCAGTTGGGAAGGATATTTAACCACAGGAATGTTTCCTAGTCGTCAATCAATGTTGAAAACATCAAGATACCCAGGGCAAACCAATTGACGAAACCCTGCATGCATGTATCCAGCATGCATAAACAAGAAAGAGGATATCATCATTGAGGACCTGCTTGGTTTGGCTGAAGCTTATTAGTTGAAAGCTCATAAGTGGTTGAAATCATATAAGCAAAACTATTTTATCCAGCTGAATAAACAGCTTAAAATCGTTAGGTTGCGTTTGATGCATCAGCGGCTGAAATAATGAAATAGTCGACAAAAGATCAATCAAATTATCCTAGTAGAAAGATAAATACAAAAAGTGTACCTAAAGAAATTAACTGAAATATTTCGATTAATTACAATAAACAAATTTATTGAATATTTATTTTCATTTTTAGAATAAAGATAAAAAAGCTGAGATGGTTAAATGTTAAATTAGTAATATTTTCAAAAAGAAATGCATAATTTAGAAATTAAAAGTAATCATAGGGATACTCTAGAAAAATAATTTCTAAAAAGCAGAAAAATTACCATTAGAGGTGATTACTAGTTACAAAAACAGGATTATAAGCACTTTTGTAAGCTCCACGCTATTTCTTAAGCAAACTTATTTGAAGAAATTACCATATGCCTTGAAATGAACAGATCAAACAGACTTAATTCATAGAGTCTTACAACTAAACAAATCTAAAAGATAGCTATTGAACATATCGAAATTCTAACTTTATTACCTTAATAATGCCTTTTAAATGCTTGACGAGCTCAGAATCTGAAGAAGGCTCATGTGAGTGCTCTGCACATCAACAAAACATGCATTCATAATTCTATCAAAAGCAGTCACAATGACAAAACAGTGGAAATAATCATGAATAAGTAAATGCATTTGATTTCAGTTAATTGTAGATGGTGGTGTTTCAACAATCAAACGATGGCATGTGTCCCTAATCTAGGAACTCCAATATAATGCAGGTGGAGCGACAACCTAAAAATTCAGGCTCACAGTAGCCAGACCACCAAATAGATTGTATGAATTTTTATTTTTTATTTTTTTTTTAAAAGGTCAACAACTTGTTTGGTAGCCAAATCAATCAGTAATATAATTGGTTTGCATGACACATGAGAATGTTTTCATTCAGTGGTCAGAAGTGACCCGTGTGCATCATGGATGACTAGCCCAAAAGATAATTATTGCTTATGTTACTTCTGCTGTTGCTGCTGCCTGCGAGTTGTTTCTAGCTTTACAGCTCTACATATTAAAAAAGTATATGTGCGGATCCCCGGCTGCTAAATATGTTATCATCTAGACGTTCGAAAGAGTAACTCTGGTAAGGGGAAACAGAAACGCTAATGTGAAGGACCAAGCCAATACGTCAGGAGTCTCGTTACCCATAGAATTGATTGAATTAATGCATCCAAACCACTGGAACCATAACAACAAACAATCGGAATCCTTGCTTCAGCCCGTCTCCGATTCCGTAACACGCCGGCACAGAGAATTACGTACCCGGAGGATTATATAAGCCGGAGCGATCTATGGACAGCACGGTGGAAGGTTGGTCGAGATTTTCCGCATTTTCCAGCTGCTGTTGCTGTTGGGGTGTTTGGACTGGGGCAGAAGATGACGAGAATCTTCTCGAGGAACGGGATAATGAAACTGAAGTTGGAAGAAGAGAGACGCTGTTCGAAGAGAGACGCCATCGAGAAGAGCTGAGCAGTGCTGGGAGCCTTCGGGCCCACATCCTTCTCCAAGCTGCTGATCTTGCGCGCAGTTCCCCAGTTGACGGACGAGAGCCTCTTGCCCGCCCGCCGAAAGGCTGCTTGGGTGGTTTTGGAATTAAGACGGGTCGACCCGACCCGGTCTTAACCTCATTTTTGACAGGATAAAGTATTCTTAACCGGGAACACACATAAGTTTTCACCCGAATTCAAAAATGGAATCGGGGTGGATTGACCATACCTCGACCCCAAGAGTCCATACCTACTCTATATATATTAATTTATTAAAAATTATAAACTTATTTTAAAATCTTATTATTGTTTTTTTTAATTCTTATATTTTTTATAATTAACTATATCTAGAAAATAATATAAGAATTAATAAGAAAAATTTACACATATATAATTCTTACATATAATTATATATTAACTTGTTTTAAAATTTTATATTATATTTTATTGGGGGGCGATATTATGCTCTCGTGAGCACCAAACCTCAGCGCTCTAAGGTCGCCTCCACATCGATCGTTGGGAGCAGAATGGGAGCCGTTCGATCGAGCGTGTGAGTCGAGTTAGGAAAATTTGCCCACAGGTCCTGCTCAGAAATGTTAACCGACCTTTTCTTTTTGCAACATAGTCATCCCAAAAAACCCATTTCATCCCTTTTAGCGTCTCTCTCGCGCACTCCCTCTTTCGAACTGCTGCTTCATTGGAAATGAAGAGGATTACTGTCAAGAAGTGGATTTTTGAAAGCCATGGAATTCCCATTGATGGGTATTCAAGGAATTTTCTTAGGCTTCCCGATTTACTTGAAAATAAAGTCGTTTTGGTTTTTGCCTTCGAAAGATGTAGTTGCAAAATTCAAATAGGCACTGGACGAGTTTGGGTTTAAGAAATACAACATTTGGATACAAGATATGAATCGAAGGTTTTGGAGGAATCGGACATGCAATCTTACACTATTCCTGGGAATTGCAAAGAACTAATGGGAAAAAAAAAAAAACCAAGACTGCCGAAACTGAAATGCAGAAGTCATTGCCAGATAGGAGAATACTTGCAGAAAAATAGAAGAACATGCAACGAGCAGATGAACCACCCAATCCTGTCAAAGCTTCCATCCCGCTGCCTAAAAAAAAAAGGATGGCATTAAGGGACCCAAGAAACTCAAGAGATGCAGAGTGCCAAAAAATCTGAGGCACAAAAGAAACTACGGAAGGAGACCGAGAAATTCATAGCAGAGGTTCAAGTTCTTGCTAGGAAAATCGTTCCAAAACCAAGTAAGTCGGAAAACAGAGCAATTCTAACATACCATCACGCTTCTGGGAAGAAAAACATAACATAGAATTTTACTACTACAAGATTCGCAAAACCAATGTCATGGAATTCCAATTAGATAACAAAGAAGAATTGGAGAAACATAACAAAACCTGCAGTCATAAATTCAGCTATGAGTTTTTCCTATTGCATATACACTTATTTCTTTTAGTTCCAGGCTTTTTAAGTTAGTGGTATCGTAATCTCGATTGAATGTGATTGTATCCGAAATCTTTCTTGAATCATAAAAATGCTTCTTGACAATCTTTTTTTTTTGGCCTTTTAGGGATCAATCTAGTGCCACGCTCTTCGGAACAATGTCCTGCAATTCCGTGGCCAATGGTTGGCGTTGTGGGAAGGAAAGGCAGCGGGAGTAGAGAGTACGGGGGAGAGAGAGTGGCTGACAGAGTGACAGGGACGGAATGGGATTTTTGGAATGACTATGTTGCAAAAGGGCAAGAGCCGATTGACATATCTGACAACGACCTATGGGCAAATTTTTCTACCTCAGCTCTCACATTCGATCGAACAATTCCCATTCAGCTCCCAGCGATCGACGGTGGAGGCTACCCGAGAGCACCAAAGATTGGTGCTCTAGGGAGCATAAGTTCGTGCTCCTATTTTCTCATGTTTTGTTTTATTAATTATGTATTTTTTAATAATTAGTTAAATATTAAAGCATATAATATTTAAATTTAATATAGATGTATCTCTTTATATTTGATAGGTATATAAATTCTTAAAATCATCTTATTTGACCCGCGTTTTTTTTTTACCTGACCCATTGTCCCGAAACCAGTATGATACAATCCAAAGTTTGTCAAGAAGCCTATTTAAATTTTACAAAAAAGAGTAATTTCACCTCAAAAAACTCATTTACAATATTTTTTTCAATTTTTCTTCATACGCTTGTTTATCTAAATGTATTTAAAATATAAACTAAGTTTTACCCTTTTTGAATGTGTATATTTTTTATAATTTTTAAATATAAATACATATATACCCATCGATGTTTAAAAATCTCAAAATATATATGTATCCAAAAAGGGTAAAATTTAGTTTATATATTAAATACATTTAGATAAATAAGTGTACGATGAAAAAAATTAATAAATTTTGTTGTAAATAAGTTTTTTTAGCTGAGCTAAACAGGACATTTTCTTAGTATGAGCTAATAGGATCATTCCTCATTTGAAAAATTGAAGATAAAACCGGCTTTGTCCCGACGTGACGTAAAAATAAGGTCAAATTCTGTTTTTCTAAAAGCCCACCCCAGGCCCAGTTCGCCTGCCCTGATTTCCACCCAGTATAAATCTACGACCCTACGCACACTTGACGCGGCAGTGCGTAGAGCCTGAGTTTTTTCGCCCTCTTATGGTTCTGCGTTGTACACTTGTATGAGGGGCGATCCCCGTTTGTGTTAATGTAGAGTGCACTGGTGAATTGAAGTCTTCTCAAACACTTGTCAAAGTATAATATTCTATATTATGTATGGTATTATTAACAACAACTAACAACAGAGTAGCAATGTAGAAGTTGCAGAATCATCCGGAATTATTATCACCTAAAATCATCCCGTAGCGCTAAAATTAAATACCTGATCACCTTATTGAAATATCATAATCCTTATAAGCTGTAGTGCATAGTGATTCTGGTCACCTATTTTCTATGCCCAGGTGTTGACACCCCACCTTTGGGCCCAAAAATGGGTAAAATGGAAAAAAGTCACAAACTTAAACAAACTCAAGGCAAAAGGAGGTTCAAGCAAGCTAAGCAGGCCCTTCCAAACACAGCCCACGGAGCGAAGCTCCACCAAGCCTCGAAGCAGACTTTTCAACAAACCAGATCCGGCCCACACGAGCGAAGCTCCTACAGGCCACCTCAACGGGCTCCACAATGCAGCCCACCAAGCCTCAGAAGTAGGCCTCTCTACAATTTTGGGCCTCTACAACGGCCCACCCAAAACAACGGGCTTAGCCAAGCTCTAGCCCACTAAGTTCCAGCCCACTATGGAAGGAGCCCGCCAAGCTCAAGCTCATGGACCAAGTCCAACACCTCTCAACCAAGCTCAAGCCCATGCTCTCAACCAAGCTCAAGCTCATGGACTAAGTCCAACACCTCTCAACCAAGCTCAAGCCCATGCTCTCAACCAAGCTCAAGCCCATGCTCTCAACTCAAGCCCAAAGCCCATTACCCAAACTCAAGACCAAGTCCATGATCCCACTCAAGCCCAAGTCCATGACCCCAAGAGAGCCCAAAGCCCACTCCTACATCTATAAAAGGAGAGCACCCCCTCTCATTAGAGGGGACTTGAAGAGAGGCATCCCAAGGGGAGGACGGGAGTCTGCAGCAACGCCCCGGCATCCCGGTTTTCCCGGTCTACACGCTCCACGCCTCTCTTCCCCATTTTCCCCTTTCCATCTCTCCCATTCTCTCAAATCTTTCATTTTACCCCCTTTCACGCCGTGTAAACCGCCTCGGGTTGGCAGATTTCTCCATATTTGCTTCAATCCGTAGGCCGGAACCCGATCTCTGTATTATTAGTGCCTTATTTCTTTAAACAGGGTCTGATCTCCCTTTAAAGATCAGTGGCGACTCCGTTTTTCTTTATTTTTATGTGTGCGTGTTTGAGTTAACGCCCCGGCAAGGTGGGTGCACGCGGGTCCACGGATCCCAGCATAATACGCTGCCGTTATGCTGCCGGATTTGTGACTTGACCCGTGTACGGAAAGCCCCGTCTTAGCCGTTATGCTGCCGAAATCATGAGAAAATACACACACGCCAACTTTCCTAAAAGATATGAAGCCTAATGCGTTTTACCCCATGTGAATGCAGGAAATCTAAGCCCACGTTGCTTTTCAACACGATCCACATTTTCAAGGCCCGGGAAACCATTCCGAGCCCACCGTAGCGCTCACGGCGGGTGCTACAGCTTGGCGACTCCGCTGGGGACGGCGTTGCAGGTCTACATCGGCGCAAGGGGGTCAGAAACTGGAAGATCGGAGCTTCTTCCTCGCTGAACAGCGAGTTCCGGGCGGTTTCCCGTCATCCGGCAGCGAGTTTCTGCCCAAATCGTGCAGAAACCTAAAAAGTTTTTAGGTCCAGAGGCGTCCAGCTCAAAAAACGGACAGAACTCGTGAAGACTTGCTGGATACCGCCTTGTGACTGTCAAGACACCTAATACGAGCCAAAAGGAACAACTTCCAGCAAGAATGAAGCTAATTAATGTTAAAGCCGACATAAAAATCACTTCTTTTCCATAACCTGAGTGTTTTCTGGTCACGCTTCCAGACACGCTTCAAGCGAACTGGTCTTTCTCCAGACACTCTTCAAGCGAACTGGTCATTCTTCCAGACACGCTTCAAGAGAACTGGTCCTCTTCCAGACACGCTTCAAGCGAACTGGTCACTTCTCCAGAGACGCCTCAGGCAAACCCGAACCCGTGGACCTTGAACATTCTCACGCGTGTAACTTAAAACACATAAAATTGGCAAAGAACACAAAAGGACGTGGACTTGCAAGCATTCATCCAAAGGTTGATCTCCTTATTATTTTTTTACAAGTACTAATCACTTTTATTGATTGCTCAGGTTCTTCACCATAGCTTGAAGGCGAAGCAAGTCAACCGTGGATCGAAGCGCCGTGGTTACCAGATAGAGAGCAGCTAGGATGGAGTCCGAGCAATCCTCACGCCACGAAGATCGGGATCACCAGCTTGAACAGTCCATTGAAGCTTATATGGCGGCTATGGACAAGAGGATGCAAAAGTTGGAAGAAGCTCTGTCAAACATGAAACAACCTCTAATTGGTGTCCAGAATACGGCTACACCACCATTCTATTCTCAAAACCCGAACATGGAGCAAGATGGAGGACCTCAACAATCTTCCCACAAGTCAAGGAACGATCATTATAAAGAAGAGGAGGTGGTCTTAGAACAAGGCCGCAATGAAATCCAAAACCTCAAAGACCAACTCCAAAATCAACTAAAAGAAATGGAGGAGCGAATTCGACAACATCAAGGGGAGGGCCTACCCTCGGCCAAAATAGAAGACCTATGCCCGTTCCCTGACGTCAAGTTACCCGAGAAGTTCAAAATCCCAGCTTTACCCGCATATGAGGGAGACTCATGCCCAAGGGCTCATCTCAAGGCCTTTTGCGGTATCCTCTACCCCTTGGTAAAAAGCGAAGAAGTTTTGATAAGGCTATTCCAACATAGCTTAAAGAAAGACGCCTTGGAATGGTACACGTCACTTGATTACCAGTTAATTAAAACATGGGAACAACTCTCCTTAGCCTTCATGGACCGCTTTTCATATATGCTAAACACGGCTCCCAAAAGGGCCGATCTCGAAGCACTCAAGCAAGAAGAGGATGAAACGTTCTCAGAGTACGTGGCTAGATGGCGTGCCTTGGCGGCGAAGATGAAAAGCTCATTGCCGTTGGACGAGCAAATCTCCATCATCATCAACTCAACACACCCAAGCATCTCGGGCTACCTCATCTCTCACCCATATGTCAACTTCACTCAACTCCTCCAAGCCGGGGACCAAGTAGAGGCGGGAATCAGACATGGCTCCATCTCCCCATGGCCACAACAAGAAAATGCAATTCATCTTGAACAGGCAAGCCAGACACCTCATATAGCGGACATTGGCATGGAAGTCAATTTTGTGAAGGGTAATGCCAAAACCTTCGACCCTTCTATTTTCATAACAAAAGCCCGACCCCATAACGCTCCTATCATTTTACAAGGCCGAAATGCCAACTCCGTTGTCCTTCAAAAAAGATGTGTTGAGCCCGTCATTTTAGTGGGAAAATCCGTCATGCCTACGCAAGAGAATCTTATGTTGCACAAACCTCCTATTGTCCAAAGAACATCCTCAAATACTTTTTCTACAAACCCGGAAGCTCATCCCAAGATAGCAAGCCAACCTACTTTGCCTCACTTCTCCCCAGAAAATATCTTCATCCCAGTTAGCCAACCAACATGCCCGCAGTCTAGAAATGCAGAAGAGAACCCCAAAGCTCCTTACACCTCTACTCCTAGCGTTCCTCTAAAGCAGTCATTGTCATCATCTTCTACACAATCATGCCCGGCCACGAAAGGTGAAATCTTAATCTTATCAATAAAGCAGACAAACACCTCAAAAGAGGAAACACTAGCCAAGGAGCACAAATCTCAAGAAATTCCTGCACAAGAAAAGCCAAATAGAAAAGACCATCTACAAGTCACAAATGAAGTTATCCCTCACACAGACAATCAAGCAGAGGCGTCTAAACAGCCTCAACAAACCGTCATCAACACAGGCAATGTCGACGAAGTCGAACAGCCAACAAGGTTAGCCCCGGAAGCCGCAGAATGCGCAGGGCACACAACCATCATCTATCAACCCACCGTCACAAATACATCTTCATCAACACATCCACAAGGGATATTTCAAAACGGCTACCAGATAGTCTTTCCATCAAGCTTGGCAGGAAAAATGTCAACAACCGGTGAAGACAATATTTCACAAGGGGCAAAAAGCGCACGAAAAATAAAAGACTGGGGGCATGCCAGAGAAGCATGGGGGCAACCTACCAAAGATGCGTGCCAGAGAAGTAATAAGTTCAAGATGCAAAGAAAAAATTACAAACGAAGGCTGAAGAGGAAAAGGTGGAGAAAAATGCATCTACATCATCCCGAAACATGGAGGCATGTGGTTCTAAAGAAAAAGAACGCATATTACTTTTATATCATGTTCCATCCTACAACAAACAAAGTTTGGGACCCGGGAGGCAAAGCTACATGAGAAAATGGTTCCACAGCGCCCTCGCAAGGCAAACTTCTAGACACCCGTAGCAACCCCGTAGCCTTAAGGACAAGTGCAGAAAATATGGGAAAGAAATTTTGAGCCGGACGGACGAGAAAATCCAAAAATCGTGCAAAATCTTGAAAGTACGGTCAAAATCGTACAAAATCTGAAAAGTACGATCTTGGCAGCGTGAATCACGGTCTTGGCAGCGCAAAATCTGGGGGGTACGAAGAAATCCCGCAAAATCCAGATTTCAGCAGAAAAATCGCGGAAATCATGGAGGACGCTGACTGACCTAAAAAGTTTTTAGGTCTATATATATAATGGACGCACAACAGCCCTTATGCAGAAATTTCTAACGGCTTACGGCCTACAAATGACCAAAGCATTACAAGGGACGTCAAGAAGAAGAATTTTACAAGATCTATACCCCGCAAAGGCAACAAATCATATAGACACATCCTCCAAAAAAAAAAAAAAATGAGCCGGTATTCACACGGCTTTACATTCAAAAAATGGGGCATACAAGCATTCAAGATTTACAAAAGTACAAGTTGGCCAAAAAGGAAGAAAAGATGAAGAAAAGTCTTCAATGCACGCCACCGGCAACCCTAGCTTGAGCAAAGACGTCGCCACCCGAAGCCACACGACGACCGTCAAAGATGATATCAAGTGCCCGAACATTCCACCCATACACTAAACTTGCTCCACAAAGAAATGGTGAACAAGGAAAGGCGGGATCCGCTTGTCACCCGTCAACTGCCACACAATCTATCCCCAAAATACCAAGTTGTGCGAACTCCATCGAAAAGCAGGAAGCGGCTAGTAGACTCTCCCGCTACAACATTTGCGATAAGATCGTGCATCCACCTAGCATCGGGGCGAGCATAAAATTATCACACGGCTACAAAAGAAGGCAATCATCTCATCAAGCATGAGCAATCCAGAAACAAGAGAAAAGTCATTATGGTGGCCATATCAAGCAAAAACAAGATTGCAAAATGCTTCAACTCAAAAGGCGAAAAGAAGATGTCACATGCAAAAAAAAAAAAAAAAAAGAAGAGGAATAGCGGCTCCGGCAAGAAGAAAGGCCACCGTTGCGAGTGTCGACATCGCCGAAGATCGGCCACATCGAGAAAGCTGCTACCGCCGCATCAACGCCGACAAAAAAAAAAAACAAAAAAAACAAAAACAAAAAAAAACAAAAAAAAAAAACAAAAAAAAAACAAAACAAAACAAAACAAAAACAAAAAAAAAAAACAAAAAAAAAAAACAAAAAAAAAAAGAAAAAAAAAGAGAAGTGTTCATGTCAATGCCAAAAGGGGTGTCCAGTACTTTGCCATTCACCGTCAAGACGCCTCTGGCAAAGGGGGGCAACTGTTGACACCCCACCTTTGGGCCCAAAAATGGGTAAAATGGAAAAAAGTCCCAAACTTAAACAAACTCAAGGCAAAAGGAGGTTCAAGCAAGCTAAGCAGGCCCTTCCAAACACAGCCCACGGAGCGAAGCTCCACCAAGCCTCGAAGCAGGCTTTTCAACAAACCAGATCCGGCCCACACGAGCGAAGCTCCTACAGGCCACCTCAACGGGCTCCACAATGCAGCCCACCAAGCCTCAGAAGTAGGCCTCTCTACAATTTTGGGCCTCTACAACGGCCCACCCAAAACAACGGGCTTAGCCAAGCTCTAGCCCACTAAGTTCCAGCCCACTATGGAAGGAGCCCGCCAAGCTCAAGCTCATGGACCAAGTCCAACACCTCTCAACCAAGCTCAAGCCCATGCTCTCAACCAAGCTCAAGCTCATGGACTAAGTCCAACACCTCTCAACCAAGCTCAAGCCCATGCTCTCAACCAAGCTCAAGCCCATGCTCTCAACTCAAGCCCAAAGCCCATTACCCAAACTCAAGACCAAGTCCATGATCCCACTCAAGCCCAAGTCCATGACCCCAAGAGAGCCCAAAGCCCACTCCTACATCTATAAAAGGAGAGCACCCCCTCTCATTAGAGGGGACTTGAAGAGAGGCATCCCAAGGGGAGGACGGGAGTCTGCAGCAACGCCCCGGCATCCCGGTTTTCCCGGTCTACACGCTCCACGCCTCTCTTCCCCATTTTCCCCTTTCCATCTCTCCCATTCTCTCAAATCTTTCATTTTACCCCCTTTCACGCCGTGTAAACCGCCTCGGGTTGGCAGATTTCTCCATATTTGCTTCAATCCGTAGGCCGGAACCCGATCTCTGTATTATTAGTGCCTTATTTCTTTAAACAGGGTCTGATCTCCCTTTAAAGATCAGTGGCGACTCCGTTTTTCTTTATTTTTATGTGTGCGTGTTTGAGTTAACGCCCCGGCAAGGTGGGTGCACGCGGGTCCACGGATCCCAGCATAATACGCTGCCGTTATGCTGCCGGATTTGTGACTTGACCCGTGTACGGAAAGCCCCGTCTTAGCCGTTATGCTGCCGAAATCATGAGAAAATACTCACACGCCAACTTTCCTAAAAGATATGAAGCCTAATGCGTTTTACCCCATGTGAATGCAGGAAATCTAAGCCCACGTTGCTTTTCAACACGATCCACATTTTCAAGGCCCGGGAAACCATTCCGAGCCCACCGTAGCGCTCACGGCGGGTGCTACACCAGGTTAACCACCACGCAATCAAATCGAAACTGAGTACGGATATGATCTTGTTAGCCTGCCCTAACATAAACCTTACGGAGCTATGATCCCGTTACCCAATTCATTTGTTGGCCGGGCCACAAAACCTTTTTTTTTTTTTTTTTTGTAAAACTGCTTTATTGAGTATGTATATCTTATATATTAAGTTTTACCGTTTTAGAATTGTGTATTTTTTTTTCTTTGGAATTTCAAACATAAGGCCCAGAATTATGCGAGCAGCCATTGTTGAGGAAATGCAATCAGAATGCCTACTGTAGTAGTGCTCCTGAAGAGCAAGGTGTGGGGTGGTTATGGATCAAGCCCTATGAATTGGCTAATCATATTGGTCCACGTGAGATTCATAGCTCACAGCAGGGTTGAGAGTTGCTTATGGAGTTTGGACTGCTTCGTGTGTAGAAAATAGAGCATGTGGTACTTCAAAGAGGTAGAAATGATGCTGGCAAATTGGCACCAGCATTGGTATAATAATTTCTAGTTTATGATCAAGCTATTATATATGTGTGCGAGTGAGAGAGAGCTGTTATAGTGCAGTTGCTTGCGCCATAACTTTTGGTGCATTTTGCCTAAAATAAGCCCCATATGTACTTAAATATATTAATATTTTATACAATCATTTATCCATATATAAATTATGTAAAAGATAGTTTACATGTTGAGAAAACAATTTTAAAATTATTATTTACATCAAACTATTTTATTACGTCAAATTTGTACCATTTTCATATGAAGTCTATACACAACCAATTTGGATGAAAATTAATATAGTAATAAAATACATAATGTTGAATACAATAAATAAAATAAATTATAATTTTATAATCATATAAAGTTCATTCTAAGACAATAAGATCATAACTTACAGTGCAAGTGCCTGCACTGGAGTATGTCTTTCTATAGGAGACTTTTTCTTTTGCTTCTTAATTCTTGCTCGCAATATTGAATGGATTCTCGTAAGTCAATTTTCATTTTTATTTTTTTTTAAATAAGTCAATTTTTATTTTGAAGCTTTGTATTTTCGAACATTATACAACTGGTTTGATTGTAAAATTACTCTTTTCAAAAAGCAGCCGGAGAAAAACTAAAGTAAATGAATGCTTCTATCCTTAGCACAAGTATCATATAATTAACAACAGACCCAAATAATAATGTTAACAAAATACACCTAGCCCCGGGTAGCGTAAGCTCCTTTAAATATGGCCCTAAAACAACTACCGTAAAAGTAATCACTCATGCAATTGGTCAATACTACAAACAATTAAAATCATTCACAACAATAAAAATTTTAATAGAGAAAAAAAAATCTAACAGCAGAGTTCACCAAATCTTTTTTACAAGCATAGAACCTACCAATGCGTCTAGGCATGTGTAATGGGCTGGAACAAACGTTTGTCTGGTCTGACGACAATATATCCACAACTATTGTTTGATTTAGCACGTTACTAAAGCAACTAATACACCTGGTTCGACAATTCTTTTTTCTAACATATCAAAATAATAAAAAGCAAAAACACCTGGTAACACAAACCAATCATCATGATATCATAATTTTCGGGAGCATGTAAAAGAGAAATTTACAGGGTATTAGTGTTATTTGTACAAGCCGCAGGCTCAGATTTAGTGAAATCATCATCATGCTGGTCGCTACCATTTGTCAAAGTGTCTGCAGTTGATGACATGTCTGGCAGCTGCTCATTGTGTATAGGCTGCATCTCCAACTTCTTCTTTTCCTTAAGGACAACCTGCTTTGGCATTACTTCCAGAAGAAAGCTTCCACCATTCCAAACAGATGCGGATACCTTCAAAATTTGGAAAACAACATGCAACCTATATGACTTGAAAATGGGGACTGTTAAGGCCATGGTTGCGATGGTAAAAACACCCTGAAGCACAATGTACATAAACATGCGGTTCTGATCCCCAAGCAACCCACTCAAACGCCACCATATGTTGTTTGCCTTTTGTGCTTTCTTTGACAGTTCCCTGTCAAAAATGATCAAAATGAAGGACGAACCACATTGA
Organism: Annona cherimola; assembly: GCA_030490835.1. NCBI lineage: Eukaryota > Viridiplantae > Streptophyta > Magnoliopsida > Magnoliales > Annonaceae > Annona > Annona cherimola. The sequence continues at coordinate 13,339,761 of CM059974.1, forward strand.
AAGACAGAATAATTAATGCAACATTAGTTAAGACAATCTAAAGAGATCCAACTTAACATCGTAGCACATCTGTAGTCTGCAATAACCATAGTATACAAAATCGTTTAGCTAATTAGAGAATTTTGGGTGATTACAGTTTGGGTACTTATGCAAAAGGAAATTTTAAAAGTGAATGCATAAATCTGAGGCTAATTGAGAAGTAGATTAGAATTGACATCATGGCACAAAATACTACTAGTCTGTCCTGCCCATGAAGCCATGAGTACCCTATGAGAATAGGCATACAAACACACACGTGCACACACATAGAGAAGCTATCTAGTGCAAACGAACTGTACCATAATTACATTGTAGTCCGCTACAAAATAGGTCTCACACATATTAAAATGCTATGATACTTTATACAATCATTTATCCATATCAAAATGTTTAAATGTTAAAAAATACCACGTTAAAATTGATATTTATGTTAAATTATTTTATTATGTTAACATTGTACCATTTTCAGATAGGGCCCGTATACATGTTTGACTTGGATGAAAATTAGTTTTTCTAATAAAATAAATAATTTTAAATATAATGAATGTGGTAGATTTTCCTATTCATGATCAAGTAGATCTCATAGTGCATGGACTACACAGTGCAGTTGTGTGCAGTAGATCGAAAACCCACAAACACATAGGACGATCTAGTTTGGGTTTCATCTTAATCATTTTCTCAAATCCAATTCATCCTTTATATTTAGCACTACTTGTTTTACTTAGATACTAAAACTCTTATCAATTCATAACTTGTATCATTCCCAAAATTAAGAATTGCTCAAGAGTGATTTTAAATTCATTAAAAATAATTTGTTTAGTATAAGGACTTATAAGATCCCAATTTAATATCTAAACCATCTAAAAGATTCTATCTACTTAGATTAATGATTCTATATGATTTCATAACATTGTAAAACTTTGGTACATAGATCCAAGTAACATTCTAAACTTATTCACGTTTTTATGTATCTTTAGAAGATGCAACCCATACATAACACTGATTGATATGATTTTTGGTATCTAAGTAGAAGTAGCATTAAATACAATGAATGTATTGGATTTAAGAAAATAATCAAGATGGGGCCCAAGCTAGATGTCCTACGGAAGTGAATTGGCAGGACAGGATGAACTGAAGTTATCCTCTATTGCAATACCATTAAAGTGAGACAGGAATAGAAGTGAACGAATGCAAGCCAACAAATAATACCAGTATCTAATTATACTCTGGGATTCAAATCAGTTGCACCAAGATTAAAGTTATAAATAAACATCACAAGGTGATTCATTTTGAAAATTGTACTGCTTTGGCTGGATGTACGTTTGCAGCTAAGACCACTAGCCATCTATTTCCACTGAATGTACAGACAGTTCATATACATATATGCAATTGCTTTATGAATGGACAGCCCTACAATCTTGCAAGGGATGTTCTCAGCATTCATAGATAGAAATGCTTCAAAATTGCCACTTCAACCTCTCCTACCTGAGCTAGGATAGAGTACCTGTAAGAAGTCATAACCTCTGGATCTCTCAACAGTCTCTGTTGACGAAGAACATTGACAATAAGAAAATAAAGGAGCTGCCATAAAGTATAAGCAGCCAAAGGAACAAAGAACAACCACGTCCAGAGATAGGACTGGTCCTCAACATAAGGCCATGAAGATCTGCCACTTGCTTTCCCCTCAGAATGCATGGCTGAGAAAGTCTCTGGATTCCACCAACGTATAGTGAAGAAAACAATCCCTGAAGTAAAATATTCATTCAAAAGTCAGAAAAACAAGTATACAGAGGAACCCTGAATGGAGGTAAAACAAACAAAAGGAGTATGCATTATAAATAACAACCTGCTTTCTTCACAACTGTCTCTGTTCTTCACTTACTCTAAAAATTTTTCTAAGAAAAGGGGGGAAATTGAGCCAATGATTCCAATTCGGTACAATGGTAAACTTGCCATAATATGACAGACCACCATGTTGGTACTAGTGTATAACCAACTAAAAGGAGCTGGTCAGGCATTTTGATGTTTGCACATCATCTATGTTTGTGGGCATAAAAAAAATTCCGGGAATATCTGGAAGTCGAAAATAACTAACTATTAACATTTAACAGTCCAAAATTTATTCTACGGAAGCTTATTTGAGACCTGGAATAGCATTGCTTACTTTGCTCTTAGACAGTATTTACTTCAGACATAAATCAGCAAGAGACAATGGTTAAATGGTTCACAGGAGCATTTTGATGTTTACACGTCATCTATATTTGTGGGCATAAAAAAATTCCGGGAATATCTGAGAGTTGAAAATAACTAATTATTAACATTTAACAGTCCAAAAATTATTCCATGGAAGCTTATTTGAGACCTGGAATAGCATTGCTTACTTTGCCCTTAGACAGGATGTACTCCAAACACAAATCAGCAAGAGATGATGGTTAAATGGTTCACATGTATTCTAGTTTAGCTCCTTATTTGACAATTTTTGACTAGTTTGAGGCTTTGTTTGGCCCTATGGAGATAGCTTTTACTTCGAACAAACTGAATCTAAGCAATATTTTAGGGTTTCTTACTTACACATTTTCTGAATCTAATTGAGCTACAAATAGGTGGAAAAAGCAAAGTCCACGTGGTCCACCCAAACAGCCATTTCAATTCCTTGCAGTAGGTTTAGAAAAGTGCAAAAGAGGCCTATAGAGCAGAGTCAAACGAATCTGAATCAAACTGCAAACTATGCTAAACTGAACCAGGTTCAGATTCAAAACAACTCATGATTGTCGATTAAATAATCTGATCTAGTTATTTTCTTACTTCTTACAACACTACCCCAAATTAAGTACCCCAGTTAAAGATGCAAACACAAAAAAATCCAAATATTCGCAAACATACCTAAAATAAATGTTTAAAGAATGTAGCAATTCCACCAGTTTCTCCTCTTCATGTATTTCAAATCATACTAACAAATGCATTTTGATTAGACCTTAGGTATTATTCATTGGCTCCATTAGGTAAATATTTTATTACTTTTACTTTTTATTCAGTTCCATGATGCACTTGAAGCATAACCCAAACTAAAACATTTTACACTTGGTGAATGTATGGAATGGTTTGTACAAATGATTGCTTCTTTTATCTTTTTTATTTTTTCCATCTAAATCAAGTAAAATATAAATTAATATGTATATATTTATGATGCCAAAAATTACTGTAATCAGAAATTATATGCTATAAATGTTTAACATCATTTGTGGATGAACATTCGAAAACAAATTTTTAATACGTAAAAATTTTCAAGTGCCCATCGAGTTCCAATCAAATTAAAAAGAAAATTTTATAAGACTGCGATTAGACCTGCTATGCTTTATGGGGCAGAATGTTGGGCAGTTAAAGAACAACATATACAAAAAATGAGCGTAGCGGAAATGAAAATGTTAAGGTGGATGAGTGGTAAAACAAGAAAAGATAAAATTAGGAATGAAATAATTCGAAAAAACTTAAAAGTGAGACCAATTTGTAATAAAATAAGAGAATAGATTAAGATGGTTTGGTCATGTTAAAAGGAGGCCTAAAGTAGCACCGGTTAGGAAAACAGAGTCTATCCAAGTAGAATGTGGTAGGAGAATGAGAGGAAGACCCCAAAAAAACATGGATGAAAGTAATTAAACAAGATTTAAAAATATTACAAATTACAGAAAATTAAGTCTTAAATTGCCAAGAATGGCGTAACAGAATCCATGCAGCTGACCCCACCTAGGTGGGAAATGGCTTATGATGATAATGATGATGATAATGATGATGATGATGAAAAATTTTCAAGTGCATGAGGAGGAAAACCCATATACATTTGGATGAATATTATAAACGGTTTAGATATTAAAAAATTACATGGAAAATGGGGGAAAAAGTTTTTAAAAAAAAACCATTTGTACAAATCATTCGAAGCAAACATTTGTAGGGATCACTCCCCTATAGACTTCCAAATTTACGAAAACTAGTTTTAAAGAAGTGAATTCATGGAAGCCCCACTTTGATGATTTTATGGAATCCACCGCACCCATTGCATTTAGAATTACTTCTTCAATTAAAACACCAAGTTTAATCAAATCAAATATTCATATGGGCCCCATCTAATAGAAGTGTAAAATTAATGTAAAAATTATTTGATTTATAAATCAATTTCAAAGTTGATAATTCTATAGATTATTATAACATTCTGATGCATCTGTAGACGGATCCAAGGGTTTTTTATATTTTACGCATGACTAGATATATTTTTAAACAGGCATGGCCCACCCAAGATTTTAATTGAAATGATTCTTGGTACCCTGATAAAGCAAATGATGTTAAACAAAATGACCAGATTACATTTTGACTTCATCATCAGTATGAGCCTCATCTAAGATGTTTCACAAGTTCACTTCTATGAAGTTGGGTTCACAGATGCTATCTATACAGAGAAGATCAATAACCAAATTTAAAACTAGTAGTTTCCGAAAAAGAAATGTCTCCATGTGGCTGTGAAAATATAAACTCAAGCCAAGATGAGTTTTCAAATGAATGGCATATCACCACCATTAACATCACAAATGTGCCAACTACTCACCAGGCAACAGATGTATCAAGACACTGACAATTTTATCAGCGGAACTGAATACCAGGCTACAACGCCAAACTATTAATGCCCATGCTAATGGCCCCTGCGTCAAAACAAAAACAGTTAACAAGAGGGAAAAATAGCACAGTCATTCTAGTCTAGAAATTTCTGTGCAAATGGTCTGTTTGATGCCTGTGATTCAATCCAGTTATCATGCATAGCATATCATGTTTTAGGGTGTGTTTAGTAATGTATAAAACTTTTGATGAAAAGTTTTGGAGAGTAAAAGTTGTCAAATGATGTGATATGATAGGGGTAATGATGAGTAGTAAAGAGGATAAAGTTAAAATATATAGATTAGTTGTATGGATAGTTGTGTAGAAATGATTGAACAGTAGGGTAGTTGTATAGGAAAATGTGAAAAAATGATTAAAAAAATATGATAGTTGTAGAGAGTGAAAAGTTTTAGATTGAAAAGTTTTAACTTGACATTTTTTGTCAATTGCCAAACACACTCTTAATTAAAATCTAAAACAACATTTCAGTTAGAGATCTTTTGGGATCACAAAAAGAAGAAAAGAAAAAAAAAAAGAGAGAGAGAAAATTTGATAGGTGTGTATTCACTCTCAAACAATATCAATATTCAAGCCACCAACAATTGATTGTGGTGCTAAAGCTTCGCTAAAGAAGTAATGCTAATCATGATAAACAGATTAGATTCAAACTATATATTCCCAAGGATTCCAAAATGAATCATCCGCATGAAAATTTGGTAAGTTGGTAACATGATTATCAAATTGTACTCCTAATAAGATGCCCAAGTTCCATTAGGTCAACCTGAGGGAAAAAAAAAATTCATTACTGGAAATAGGTACTTACCTCTGCAAACGAGAAGCAGATCATGAAAAGCTTCTCATTTCTTGGGAAAAAAAGTAGCATAACCAGGAAAATTGTGTTGGCATAGTAGCAAAAATCCTGCATAATTTCATTGGATACGAGCAGAATTGGACACCAACATAGAAGTTTCAATTGGTCATAGACTTAGATATTTAATTATCAGTCTCAACATGAAAGTAAACATATAATGCTCCAATGAAGTTTGGAAGCAAAGACTAGAGCTTAATGTCATTCTACAAACTCCATAGAATTTATCCCATACAGTATAGGTCAGAGACTTCTACAATTTCCATCACGTCCATTCTATGTTATGAAATCCCATGTTCTTATAGCACCGCCCATAGCATAAGAGTCAACCAGTGAATTAAATTGATAGATGATGTTCCGTGTCTGCCCTTAATTTTTTCACGGGGTTCTACCAAATACGTAACTTTAGTATTGGAGCATATATTGCATTCATCCATTTCACCATAGCACAACAGTAAGCAATAATATGCTCAATATTATGCATTCTATACCAGTCAGTGCATATACATGTTACATGAGGGTGCTAAGCACTAAGACCTAGTTTGAAGTTCTTGCAAGGAAAAACACACTCATAGTAAACTTTTTGGGACATTCTATATCGTTATCATATGCATGTTAATGACCATGGATATCAGTAGCCGATTCGTTCTGATAAGTCTCTGATAAAATTGTCGCCCATTCATTATACTGTGACTTGCATGAGCATAAGATTGGGACAGAATCTATTCAGAAGGTCAGACTTCACCGAAAGCCTTGTGGAAACCACAGGAGTAATATGCTCCATATTCTGAACTCTTATCCCCATCAGTGCATCATTTTCATATACATGTAATTGGCATCCTTATTAGCTTGGTGAAAATTGACACCCAATTTGAAAATCCAGCAGGAAAAAGCATGCTTATTCTCAACACCTCAGTTGTATTCATTTCTTCTGATCCTCTTTTAAAAGCACACTCCTTATAGCTACAGTCCCCAGATTTTTTCAATCATGCCTAATATTTTTCCCATTATCTAGACTACCTGAGATTGTTGCTTCTGACTTCAACTTTCAATGATACTTATCACCTTCTTGGCCGTTGCAACAGTGTGCTACGACATCATATATTCCACATCTCCATTTGCATACAGCAAAAAAGCAGCTCTAAAGGCACCATTCCCCAGCTAAATTCAACTAAAATATCATCATAATTTTCCACCAACCTTTATGCGAAATAAGAAAGTAACTATCACATAACTTTCACAAAGGGTTAATTTGGTAATGGGAAAAAAGTAGGGGAAGTTTTTGGAGAAAAAATTTTGAAAAATGAGGGAATAATGTAGTATGATAGAGGTAATGATTACGAGTAAAAGGCATAAAGTTAAAATAAATAGGATAGTTTGTGGAAAGATATGAAAAATGATTGGAAAGTAAGATAGGTAGCTAACATGTCACATTTTATGGAAAAAGATGTAGAAAATAAAAGAAATTTTTTGGGAACTTTTCCACTTTTTTCCCAATTACCAAACACACAGAGTAGAAAAAGATGATCGAATAAATAAATGCCACAGCTAAGGAGCTCACCAAAAGGTAGTAATGCCATTTCTTGAAGCGGTAGTATATCCACCTCAAAGGAACAAACGTTACATAGAAAAAACAATACACATAAGGGATGTCTTGGGGTCCTGAAGATCAGAACAAAAAAATTACAAATTTGAATCCTTAATTAGTATTCAATTATTCAAGAAAATTAATTCTGAAAAAGTACTTGACAAGAACTTACGAGCTCCCAATAAGAAACAAAATGCACCAAATCCAAGAACCCCCAACAGATGTGTTACCTAGAATCAGAAATCAAAAGAATGAAGAATTGAGCAACAAAAGAAGTCAAAGACTGATACATCTAAATACTCTATTATGTGCATGCTGAAATAGATGCAGCATGAGTAACAGATAAAATTCACACAAACGGAGTTTACAATGTTGTTAAACTGAATGTGGAAAGAAGATATTTATTTGATAAAAAAGTCAAATAATTGGTGTAAGAAGTCATACAAGGGAAAATAGTAAACAAATAAATTGGCAAAAATCTCAATTGCTACAGAAATTTTGAATGAAATGGAAGCATAAAACACATAGTAAATGGAAGTCCATAAAGTTATCTTAATGACTGGTAGAATACATAGAATATGACGATATCAAACTGAATTTATTATTATAATTTTTTTGTATCTTATCTTAGCAAAAGGTGAATTGTAGTCATTCAGACAATAACTAAAGAACCACTAAGGAGCTGTTCGTTTGCATTGGAATGGATTTGAAATTGGAGACATAGGTTGTAGTGGTAAGAATATGTCACATCATATATCGGGATATGAAAAATATAGGTAATAACGAGGAAAAATAGAGTTGTTATGAATCAGGGACAGGAAGTTGCGTTGTTATATATTGGGAGAGAAGAAAATTCAAAATATTCCAAATTCCAAATTTTGAGTAGCCAAGCAACCCCTAAGTCAACAAGAAAAACTTAATATAGATAATTTTTTAACATAGACATTGCTAAGAAGAGAAATTTTCTCTAGAAAATTGCGAAAGCTAATGAAGATGCATTTTTGTAGTTATTTCTCCAAGAGAAAGTATAATTCATCTTTTCAATAACACTGATTTATGTGTTTCTCTACCAATGTCATGTTTTAGCATCCCATTCATTTTCTATCAAATGCAAATAACAAGCATGCAATCTCATGAACAATCTTGTATAATGAGAGCAAAACAACCATTAAAATCAATGAAATCAACCCAAAGAAGATTTTCCAAACCAAAAACTGTAGAAATGCCCAAGACAGAGAATTCATAATAAGTCACCTTATTGATAAACTTTTCGTGCTCTTCAGCTTGTTTTGCAATCTTGACAGCCTGCTTTGACAGTTTCTCCCTGGTCTGAACTGCTTGCTTTGACAAGATCTCCTTTGTTTGAGAAATTTTCTGCCAATTGAAGAAGACCAAACAAATAAAAATATGTTAAAAAGAAGATTCGTGCAACGCTGTTTGAAAAATGAAAAAGAATAGTTTTAGTATAACTCATATAGAGAGCACACAGTTGCAGACAAGGTCTGCATATCAGTCGCCTACCAGACAGGATAAAATCACCACCTTGCTCAATTACCCAACCAAGCCCATAAAAGGCAACAGACTCTGCTCAACTGTTGCAGAACAAGGTCTGCATATGAATCATCTCCTAAACTAGATATTCACAAATCACAACACTACCCAAAGTAGCCCATTAAAAAAAATATTCCACTGTTCAACAAAATGCTTATAAGCCCAGACCAAAGTGACAGATGATACATAGATCTCAGAAATAACATTCACAACAATATAAGCAAATCGAAACTCAGTATGTGAAACTTACTCAGAACAGCCATCAGAATAAGCAAAAATAGACAAACCAAATGCTCTCATTTCAACAAAATGAGCATCCATCAATCACTTTTTAAGATTCTTCAACCAAACGGCTTTGGATGAAAGAAAAAGAATATATAGGTATAACATGTATCTAGGATTTCTAGCCATTATAGGACAAAATCAAGTTGGGGAGTTAGAATGTCTAGCTATTTGAACAAATTTCATCAGTAGTGCATCTTTATGTACTTCATAACCTGAGCAAGAATATTTATAATGTAATTGAGGGTACATGGCCATTTATCAAACAATGACAAACAGCAGGGTAATATAAATCGCTCTAAGAATCCTAGAGTGAAGCAAGTTGATGATTCCAATATCTACCCTCTGCTTCCAGAATTGATGGTCTTTTAAAATGCCAAAAGCAACTTGAAATGTTATATTTGGATCAAATGCAGATTAGAACAGGGAGGCATCTGTTCCATGAGGAACGTTGGCCCCCCTTTGCTCCCCCCATCAGACCCCTTCTCCTCGTGTATCCTGCCCAGCCCCACTTTCGTGGCCAGAGAACACTATTCTAATCAACTTCCATTTGGATCCATGAATATGGGTCTAACTACAAAGGGTCTGTTAGGTAAACTGAAAAGCGAATAGAAATATCTTTTATCACCCTCTTTTAATTGAACCTTGCCAGTAAGAGTTTCTATCTTACTGCCGGTCCCAAGCCCGGAAAAAAAAACGAGGGTTGGCATATCAGGCTAGTAGCCGGTGTTATTAAAAATCACCGCCGCATCTCTTATGGATTTTGAAAATATACTAAAAGTTGTCAATGCTAGGGCGTCTCTTATAAGTGACGCGTTGCAGCAGAGCTCGGCTGTAGTGAGAAATGAGTAAGGGCTGTTAGGGCGTTTCCCCATAAGCAATGCGCTACATCGGAGCCTGGATGTAGTGAGAAATGGGCAAGGGTTGCTAGGGCGTCTCCCCGAAAGCGAAGCGCCACAACAACGTCCACTTGTGGCGAGAAGTTGGCAAAGGTTCTCATGCCTTTATGGACGTGGTTTAGGGAAGAAGGTGGTACTAAAACAGAAGGTCCGTTTTGCCTCATGGAATGTTGAGACTCTTTTAGGAAAAAGTATGGAAGTAGTAGATGTTATGAGAATAAGAAGAATTAATATAGCATGCCTTCAAGAGACTAGGTGGAAAGGAGAAGGATAAAGAGATTAATGGATTCAAATTATGGCATATAGGAAAGGATAGTAATAGAAATGGTGTAGCGATAATAATAGATAATAAATTCATAAATAAAGTTGTAGATATCAATAGAGTAAATGATAGAATTATTCAAATCAAACTTGTATTAGGTGTCTAGGTTATAAATGTGATTAGTGTTTATGCACCACAAGTAGGATTAAATGATAGAATCAAGAAACAATTTTGGGATGACTTAGATAGTGTAATGCAAAGAATACCTAACCAGGAAAAGGTTGTGATGAGTAGAGATTTAAATAGACATGTAGGAAAGGAAAATGTAAGATATGAGAGAAGTCATGGAAGTTTCGGCTTTGGAATAAGGAATGAAATGGGGAATGTCATTTTGGACTTTGATATAGCATATAATTCGGTTATAGCAAATACCCTATTTCAAAAACGAGATGAACACTTGATAACTTTCAAGAGTGGGACAAATTCTAGTCAAATAGATTTCTTCCTTATAAAAAAATTGGATAGATCCCTTTATATTAATTGTAAGGTTATCCCAGGTGAGAGCTTAGCTATGCCGCATAGATTATTAGTGATGGATACATATACACAAAAAAAATCAACAAAAACTAAAGGCAATATAATTCCAAAAATTAAATAGTGAAATTTAAAGGGAAACAAGGTGAAACTTTTTAGTAAAAGAATGATAGAAGAAAGAAGGAAAATGGGACACACAAGAAGATGAAATAGAATCAATGTGGGATAAAATGACAACTAACATAAAAGAAGTAAGACAAAGTATTGTAAGTATATATAAAAATCGTAGATCCTCACATAAGGAAACTTGGTGGTGGAATGAGGATATTTAAAAAGCTATAAATGCTAAACAAGAAAAGTTTAGAACATGGCAGAGAAATAAAAATGATACAAACTTACGACAATACAAAGCTACTAAAAGATTATTTGCGATGCTAAAGACAAAGTTTATGACAACTTATAAGACAGATTATGAACTAGATAAGGAGAAAAGGATATTTTTAAGTTGGCTAAATTAAGAGAAAATAAAGACAAAGATTTAACACATGTTAGATGTATTAAAAGTGAGGACCAAAAAGTTCTAGTTAAAGATGATGATATTAAAGAAAGATGGAAAACTTATTTTTATTGTTTACTAAATGATACCGCACACGAATATTTAACATTAGATGTTAGTTTAAATAAAGAAGAAAATAGGAATATCAGTTATTTCCCAAAAATTCGAATATCTGAAGTAAATGAAACTCTAAGAAAAATAAGAACAGGAAAAGCCTTATGCCCAAATAATATACCAATTGAGGCATGGAAGTGCATGGGAAATGTAGGTACAACATGGTTAACAAATTTATTTAATAAAATTATAAAAACAAAGTTAATGCCAAATGAATGGAGGAAAAGCATTATAGTTCCAATCTATAAAAATAAGAGAGATATTCAAAATTATGCAAATTATCATGAAATAAAATTAATAAGTCATACTATGAAATTATGAGAAAGAGTAATCGAACATAGACTAAGACGGGAAACTAATGTATCTGAAAATCAATTTGGTTTTATGTCAAGAAGATCAACCACTGAAGCTATTTTCTTACTCAGACAACTATTTGAAAAATATAGGGAGAAGAAAAAGGACTTATACATAATTTTTATTGATTTAGAAAAAGCATATGATTGAGTACTAAGAAAGTTAATATAGCAAGTGATAAAAAAGAAAGGAATTAATAACAAATACATTGATATTATTAAAGATATGTACGAGGGGATTGTTACACATGTGAGGGCCATTAGTGGAGATACTAATATGTTCCCCAGTTAAAATAGGTTTACATCAAGGCTCAGCTTTGAGTCTTTACCTTTTTACCTTAGTAATAGATGAAATTACTAGAAATCTTCAAGAAGAAGTACCTTGGTGCATGTTATTTGCGGATGACATTGTTCTAATAGATGAAACTAAAAAAGGACTAAATTTAAAATTGAATAGGTGGGTAGATGCTTTAGAATCTAATGGCTTTAAAATTAGTCGCACAAAAACTGAATATATGAAATGCAATTTTAACAAAAGTGAGAACCCGGATGAGGAACTAATTAAGATTTTAGATCAAGTAGTAACAAGAACTAATCACTTCCAGTACCTAGGATCAATAGTTCAAGAGAACGAGAAAATTGAGAAAAATATAATACATAGAATTCAAGCAAGATCAGTGTTGTAAGAACCGGACCGGACCGGCCGGTCGAACCGGTCCGACCGGGAACCGGTCTACATTCCGGTTCGGTTGCACCCGGTTCGGTTCAAAAACATAAAACCGACCAAACCGAAGAACCGGCGGTCGAACCGTAACATACGGTCGAACCGGATTCGCCCGGTTGAACCTGAAAATCCCGATGCTCCCTCGTCTTCCCATTTCAGCCCTTCTGGGTTTCGAGTTTCGACCATGAAACCGACGGCCGCTCGCCCGCCACTGCCCTATGCCCGCTCTCCCCTCTAGTTCCCGAGTAGAATGCCTGCAGCGGAACCAGATTCGGATGTCTGACAAACCCCAGCTTCCGAATCGCCGGGAAATTCTCCTTCGCCCTCCCGGTACATGTCGACCTAAGGAATAGAAGCAATGGCACCGCGCCGCTCCGCTGCAAGCTCACCTTGTACACCGTCCTGTACGTGGATTTCCCCAAAACCTCCCCGGGTGCATCCAAAATGTTGTGAATTGTGAGATTCTGACCGCCGAGGAAGCTGATCAGATCCTCCGCTTCTGTACTTCCGAAATCCCCAAAGATCCCAAGCTCCGCAGACTGCTCTCCGACTGCCGTTCACCGTAGCAAATACGCGAACAAGATAATCAAGAAGAGCAGAACGAGAATCGCGAAAACTACGTCGAGAGCGACTGAGATTGTCTCTGATCTTCCCATTTCCGGATTGGGTTTGTGTCATATCGAATATAGGTTCATGCCTGTACAATGAGCTTCTGCGATTGGAAGTTAGGGATGAATCTGAAGGAAATAGAAAAAGAACACATTATATTTTTTTTTTCTGGAATTGGATGCATCAGCACGGGTGCGCTGAGTAATCAGAGAAGAAAGCTAATCCAATGCTTCCTCGTATGGAGTCACCAGCAACTGCGGATGCAGAGCCAATGACGACGACGGCATCTTATCTGAAACAGGATTAATTCCAAAAATCACAACTCTCTTGTTCGAAATGAAACCCATCTCTGGAATTCAGATCCCTGTCGATTATTACCTTAGGCCATGTCGAAGCGGCCGTGAATGCAGAGGAAGAAGAATCTGATGACAGAACCGATACTAATTTTTAAAAAAAAAAATTTCATGAACTTGTTAATGTAAATGTTGGTAACATGTGTATCACTTTTTACTATTTTTGAAAATCTTTAGATATTTATTTCGGATTTTTAAAAATCAATGATATTTTAGTAATTTTAAATTATTAAAAATACCACTGATTTTAAAAATTCTGAAATAAATATCTAAAAAGTTTCAAAAATGGTAAAAATTTATACACATATTAAATAAACTTACATTAACATTTCTTTAAAAAAATTTTAAGAAAACTAAAAAAATGAGTGAATTACACCGGGGAGCATTAAGGCTCAATGCTCCCGGGTGCATTGAACCAAAGCTCGTAGTCAAAAAAAGTAATACCGTTTCGAAATGCATGTGATAATCAAGTAGAGTAGTTAAGTAATTAATATTATAAAAAATGTAAGAATAGTTGAAAATTGAAATTTTAATATTATCAATATATTTATTTAAAATAATTTAATATTTATGACATCATAAATATGTCATGCTGACGTCACCGGTTCGAACTGGTTTGCTTGACCGGTCGAACCGGTTCGAACCGAACCAGTTCCTTTACCGGTTCAATCACCGGTTCGGTTCTGACAACATTGAGCAAGATAGAAGAAATGGCGAAGTACGTCAGGAATTTTATGTGACTGTTGAGTTCCAATCAAACTAAAAGGAAAATTTTATAAGACTGCAATTAGACCTGTTATACTTTATGGGGCAGAATGTTGGGCAGTTAAAGAACAACATATACAAAAAATGAGCGTAACGGAAATGAGAATGTTAAGGTAGATGAGTGGTAAAATAAGAAAAGATAAAATTAAGAATGAAATAATTCGAGAAAACTTAAAATTAAGACCAATTTGTGATAAAATGAGAGAAAATAGATTAAGATGGTTTGGTCATGTTAAAAAAAGGCCTGAAGTAGCACCGGTTAGGAGAACGGAGTCTATTTAAGTAGAAGGTGGTAGAAAAATAAGAGGAAGACCCAAAAAAATATTGATAAAGGTAATTAAACAATATTTAAAAATATTACAAATTACAGAAAATTTAGTCTTAAATCGCCAAGAATGACGCAACAGAATCCATGCAGCCGGACCCACCTAGGTGGGAAATGGCTGATGATGATGATGATGACCCTCTTTTAATTGATCTAGCATTTCTCTATCCCAATAACCCCGCTTTCCCCTCATTATCATGAATATTTTTAATCATTACCCCAAGGCTGGGTCACATCCAAGTTCCAATCCAAAGTAGCCAGCTTGCTTTTGAGCTTCATGCACTCTTTCCTAGTGCCTTCTTAACACAAAAGGTGCCTCCACCCCTCAAGCAGAGCCCCACATAGCTGTTCCCACACCTCAAAAAGACCCCATCGTGCCCTACGCAACCGTATCTACGACATAACCGTAAGAAATTTGCGCAGGAGATGGCTTTGTCAGATGGGTCGAACAACTCAACGACAGTTCACACCACCTCAGCTACAATATCACATACATGCAGCACGCATAAGCACGGATCGGAAAACGAAAAGCCAGAGATACGAGGGATCAAGATTCCGACTCCAATAAAATCATCTTAATCCTGATCATTCACTTCGTTGCAACGAAACACAATACAAGGAATAGATAGAGGAAGTGCGGGAAGGGAGAGATTTGCATGGATGGGTGAATGGAGGAGGCAAATTGCATGGATCAAATACAGAGAAGGTAAAGCGGGCAGAAGAGAGAGATGGATATGGAACCTTCGTTCTGTCGGACAATCGTTGCCGAACCCCCTTGGGGAAGGATTCTCTTCCCACACCATCATCGGCAATCGCATCTTCGTCGGAGTCGCTCGACATCTTCTCTCTCCCTCTCTCCCTCTCTCTCTCTCTCTCAAGCCGATTCTTCAGGAGCGCTTCTTTCTGCTGTGATTTTCCTTGTGTTTTTTTTTTTCTTTTTTTTCTTTTTCGCCTGAGGCCGGAGAAAGTTGCCGGAACGCCACGTCGAGGCGGAAAACGTATTAAAAAGGAAACATATGGGAATGTAGTGCGGTCAAGGAAACCTGTTGATTACTTGCTTAGGTTGATTGTCACATGAGGTAGAATGTAATATTTTATGATAAAAAATTTTATAAAAATGTTCAGTTAGAACGTATCCAATTGCATTTGCGTCCAGACCTCCTCATGATCATGGGTCCATTATTAGTTACTTTGAGTTCTAGATTAAATAATTTCAATAAAATTAATCATCGTTTCACCCGGTTTTCCGTCGAGAAAAAATCCGTTCTGTATTTCCGCATTTTCTTTTTTGGCATTTCGCAGGTGGCATTCTGCAAATGATCGTCGACTTCTGATTTTTGTTTATATATTTCCCGGGATAAGACGTCTTTCTTTCGGTAGTTTACTTGATTGGAAGTTTTAAATTCTTTTCTTATTTTCGCAATTTTAGTTATATTATTGTTTTGAGCTGTGGATAGCCATTAAAAAGAATTTACAGAAAAGGTTACTGGTAGCAGTTTCAAATGTGTAATACGGGAGAATTGTAAACGCCGTCAATTAGATGGTCTGAATTTTTTTTTTTATGGAAGGATGGTCCGCTATTAAAACAAGAGAAATATTTCCGAGCTAATGGGTTGTACATTTACACTAAAATTTTGCGTGTAACCCGATCAATACTAATCCTCCTCAACCCCTTCTGAATCAAACCAATATCCCAGCTACGTGACAACGTGACTAGTAAAAAAGCATCGTGTGAACGTTTCAAATGTCCCAAAAAAAGTTACTTATTTTTTCAAACCATATATGATTTTGAGATGAGAATATAATGATGTATATTAAAAATAAATAAAATTGCATTAGAAATTGAAAAAGTTCTTTTGGAAATTGAGAAATTATCTTAAGAATGTTGATACAAATTTAATTCAAAAATTTTGTATAGTTCAAAACAAACTCTAAAATTAACACCAACTTTAAATGAAATTCTATAAATATTTTTTCTAGAATTCGATGATTAAGGTAATGAAGCCAAATGATCTTCTACGACCATTTTCCTCTGATCTCAGGACATATTTTAAAATAATTTTTTATAAAATTATTATCCTAAGTATATATAATTTATAAACCAAATTTTATCATTTTTAATATATATATATATGTGTGTGTTTTTTAAAGTTCAGATACACAAGTAATTATTTTCAGATTGTTTTAAAATTCGAAAAATATATAAACGTATTTGAAATTGATAAAATTCAGTTTATGGATAATATATACATAGCTTAATAATTTTAAAAAAAATTTAAAAACCAGTTTGGCCATTGGTCTAGAATATCTCCATTTTTTATGGGTCACACATAATCACTCCCCACTAATGAAAGAGGTATTTACGAGTATACGAAAAATAGAATGAGATATGATTATTAGAAAATAAAAAATTATATTTAGAATGAAAAAGTTGTAAAAACTAAGGGTGTGTTTGTTAATAAGTAAAAGTGGTCAAGTTAAAATTTTTCAATCTAAAACTTTTTATTCTCCATAACTACCTTATTTTTTAATCATTTCTTCATATTTTTCTATACAATTATCCTATTTTTTAATCATTTCTACATAATTACCAACGCAACTAACATATCTATTTCAACTTTATCCTATTTATTCTTCATCATTACCACTATTAATTATATCACTTGACAACTTCTATTCTTTATAATTTTTCATCAAGGGTGTGTTTGACAATAAGGAAAAAATGTCAACGTAAAACTTTTTAATCTAAAACTTTTCGCTCTCTATAATTATCATATTTTTTTAATTATTTTTTCACATTTTCTCATACAACTACTCTACTTTTCAATCATTTCTACAGAACTACTCATATAATTAACCTATCTATTTTAACTTTATCATCTTTACTCCTCATCATTATTTCTATCATAGCACATCATTTGACAACTTTTACTCTTCAAAACTTTTCATCAAAAGTTTTATCCATTTCCAAACACACCCTACAAATTTTTACATTCACGTCTTACTCCGTACCGGGTCAAGTGAAAGTTTCTTTCCATTCTCCCATCATTAAACTCCAAAATAAAAAGAAAATTCAATCATGCACAACGACGAGGCCCCACTTCGGCATTTCCACCGCAACTTGTCCTATAAATCTGAATATTACCGTCCAGCTGGTGAGCATTGAGAAGCACCCTAGTTTAATCCCAATTCAAAAGGCAAGTGCAGCTCTCTTGTGGGGTATGCCTGCAAGCAAGGGTTGAGAAAATGGTAGGACGGTGTTTTGATATTCAATCCTAATATTTGGATCTTTCGTTAAAATGTAAAAATCGATAAGAATAGTGATTATGAGTTTAAAAAAAGGTAGAAATATAAAAATAATTGAAATGAAGAGACAATAATAGAAAATGAAGTTAGGCAGTTTGGACTTTAGATGTAAAGTCGTATCAATTATTCAACAGCGGATTTTATTTTTTTTCCCCCTTAAAGGGCCCTTTTAACTAAAAACGCCCCGAAATTGACCCGAGGCAACCGAGCAGAATCTTCTTCAGTCGGCCATCGCGGCGGCGCGGGCGAGCGACCGACCAAGCGCTTTTCTTATGCTTTTCTGCATAAACAGAAGGGGAGGAGTAGGGACTTGGGAGAGGATTTTGGATTTCTTGCATTTGTATTGCTTGCCTGCGCATCCATCCTTCGCAGGGCAGTAGGAACAGCAAAAGGAAATGGGGAAGAAGGAGAAATCAGGAGACCTTGGGCGAGCCCTCGTTAAGCACCATAACCAGATGGTGCAGCAATCCAAGGAGAAGGGCCGTTTCTACAGCAAGCAGCACAAGCGCGTCCTCGAGTCCGTCACGGAGGTTGGTGATATCGAGGCCGTTGTCGAGCAGGCTGAGGAGGCCGATCTCATCTACGCCAGCGATCATCCTATTCCCAACCTCCTCAGCATCAACCTGTGAGTCTACATGTGCTGCGACGTGACATTTTCATTTTTTTCTGTTATTAGAATTGTAGCTGCATTTTGGTACACTAGCTTTCAAGGAATTGCTTTGTTGGAGTGCGTCGGAAAGTTGGGGATTTTGTTATTTACAGTTGTAGAAATGAATGGGATGGAAGTAAAGCATAAAGAAACTTGAATTTTTTGATATTTTTCCAAGCTATGTTTGGCTCAGCTTCTTCTTTGAAGGAAGCGTGTTTTCCATGTGGGAAGCTAGATGACGTTGGTCTGGCTTCGAAGGAAGCCAGCGACCACCAAGAATAGCTTTCTCAGAGGTTGTCTATGCAAGGAGTTGCTACTGACTCCATACAGGGATATATAAGGCAATCGCCGCTAACTCCATTTGTAAGAGAGACAGCCCCTTTTTATACTTACTATGTTAAGAGGAATCTTTACTTAAATAAACATTTGGTTAATGTTCCAGTTATTAGATCATGGCAGTGAAACAATCGTGATGGAGCATGGATACAACAGATTTGAACAGGAGTATATTTATTGTGGATGCATTTCTATTCGATTGGTAACAGCCATCATGAATCATCAATTGACCCTCAAATGCTACAAGATAATCAAATTGGAGGTCGCTTGCTTTTATTCTTGTAGTCATGACTCCGAAGAGTAGTAGTCCGCGCTCGCAGAAGTCATTACCTGTTCATCTAATCTTTATTAATAAAAAATGACCCTAACTTACCCTTATTTTTGCCATTTATTAAAAATATTGAAGTGATTGACATCTTCCATGATGTGTTGGAAAATACTTGTCCTCTAAGTTTTGGTTGTGATTCATAGAGAGCAAGTTGAGCTGCACTTTCGCAGCAATTCTAATATTCTGAATGCAAATAACTTGGGTTCTAAGTTGAACTAGTTTCGTAACAGTTCTCTATGGTTGATTTTTCCATATGCAAGTGTGCTTTTCTTGTCCTTACTCCTTATGGAGCCTTCAAATGGGATGTGATATTGAATATTTACTAGCGTAATTCTTTATCTTCTGCACATGGTTGAAAGGAAATATATATACATATATTCTTTTCATTATCAGTGATATAGCACTAGTTTTTGGATAGTCTAGGAGGCTATCTCCTAGGATCATCAACAAAGAACTGAATCTAAAATCAAAGTGTATATGAGTTCAGTCTTTCGGGGTGTAGTGAAGTAGTAGCATCAGCAATTTTTTGCTATTTGTTTGCATCTGCATCTCTCATGAATTCTTGTGCTGGTTTTCACCTTTCTTTGGTGCAGTGACGCTAGCTCTAGTGGAAACGACTTGTCTTCTGAGGAAAGGAGAGAGCAACAGAAAAGGGAGGAGGCCTTGCATGCAAGCAGCCTCAGAGTTCCTCGCAGGTCTCAGGAAATTATGCTGTGCTTTTACTCATGCAGTAACAGTTGCTTTCAATTACTATACATGGATTTTGAAACTGTTGGTTTTTCCTTTCTGAATTTTAATTCTTTTTTTTATATTGTCATTGTTGTTATTTCATTATTATAGACCACCATGGAACGCAAAGATGACTGTGGAAGAACTTGAAACCAATGAAAGACAAGCTTTCTTAATTTGGCGCCGAAATCTTGCAAGGTCAGGTCCTACCCAAGGAATTGTTCACAGTTTCATTCATGAGATATTTATTGATTGGCTACCAGCAACAGCTCGGGGACATATGAGATTTGTTCTTTTATTAGGGAGTCCTTTTTGCTACTTTGATGTTATCTACTGTATTTGTTGATACATGATTCATGGAGAGTTAGGATCAACTCAAGTTGAATTTTGTTTCATATTAATCATTGGCATCCTCCTGGGTGGACTGGACTGTGTATATGCTAGCCATCATCATCATGCATGCTAATTTTTTTTTGGTAAATCCGTTGAATTCAGGCTTGAAGAGAATGAAAAGCTTGTCCTTACTCCTTTTGAAAAAAATCTGGATATCTGGAGGCAGCTTTGGCGTGTTCTCGAAAGGAGCGACCTGGTATTTTTCGGATTTGATTTCCAATTCAGGGAAATTTGTTATGCATATGCTATATGGACAGGCATGCATGCATACATAATTGTTGTTGTTGCACATTTGCACCTTAGCATGGTATACATCATGCATTTTTAAAATAATGTTTCTATTTCACCTTATTATTATTATCCAGATGAAATCACATTCTGACGTGGGCATATCACATTTAGATACTGATTGCTCTTTATTATTTATTTATTTTTTGATAGCTGGTGATGGTTGTTGATGCACGGGATCCATTGTTTTACCGGTGCCCTGATCTTGAGGTATTTTATTCTATATTTCTTTGTTACCTGCAAGCTTATGATTTATTTGGGTTATTCATTTTTTTTATGATTATCTTAGCCAAGGAATTTAGGATCTGCTTCTTGATGAATTTTTGATCCCTAGTCATTGTTTCTACACTGGATTGATTGATGTATTCATGTAGTGATACATGGAAAGTAATATATCCTTTGTGATCAAGAAAGAAACTCCTTTTCAGTATAACTGGTAAATAGTGCATCTGTTTTATTGTTGTATGGTACTTTGCTTTGTTTCTGAAATATATCTAGTGCCACATCATTTTCACTTTGCTTCATTTCCTAAAACATACTCATGGACCATTATTTTGCATCGTTTCATTTTCTAAAATTTATCGAGGGCTGCATTATTTTTGTTTTCCTTCAGTATTTGTGCCAGACTGCACCCCCATGACAGGATAAAGACCTTTAATTTTGTGCCAGAGTCCCAGGCAAGTCTGATGACTCTTACCTCAAGTTTGCTTTGAGTCCTTATACTAGTACTCCCTACCAAGGGTTGTGGGGAGGCTTCTAAATAAACCAGAAACAGTACCTAAATACTAGAAGGAAGAATGGGGACCTTTGCCAACATTTCTTTGTTCTTTGCTCTCCTATTTCGAGGATACTTATGCTTTGCTTTCATCTCGGCAAATTGATTCAGAAATAACAATAAGAATCAGTCCAATTCTACTAGAGAAATTTTCAACAGATTTTGATAGTGACTGGGAACCATCAGACTTGGTCAATCTTGAGTTTTGGTTGAGGGATTCTGCCTCATTTGTAAATTCAAGTGTCCTTTGCAAGGCGCCATTTGGATAAATTGCTATTTACGTCTGATGAGTGAAAACTGCTAGTTTGTTGGTGTGTGCAGAAGTACACAGAAGATATGGTCTCAGTTTTTTCTTTTTTTCTTTTCTCTTTTTAAAATTTAAATTAGTTTCATGTTCAAAGCAGTGTCATCAGAACTGGATCAGACCAGCCAGTTCAACTAGTCCGACTGGGAGCAGTCAAACAACTGGTTGGCTGGTCCGAATGGTTCAACCAGAAAAACTGGAGATCACTTGGGCAAGGGGTTTGTTTCCCAGTCCGGTAATGTTGGTTCAAAGGATCTGATAGAACTTTTTTTGTTTTGTGTGTGGGTTGGAAGAGGGTTTAGGAATCCTGGTGGTGATGTCAGTTCTGATCAGATATTGATACTCATCCCTATAGGTATTGTTCATCATTGCCGAGGTCCTATTTTATAATCAAAAGCTTCATTCAGTAATGGTGCTTCTAGGACAATAAATCATTGCCCTTAGCTATAGTTTCTTGTGATTTTTTGGTTTAACTGAATCTAGTTCTTCTCATCTTTTTTTTTTTTTGGTTTGTTGTCAATTAGTTGATTGACAGATCTTTTTGGAATTTGAGTTAACTTTTGTTTGTTGTTCTGAGGCACTAATTCTTGGTTGCTGTGGATGTACATAAAACGTCAAACGTGTTAGTTTTATCATTGTTACCTGGGCTGCTTCTGGCTGTTTGCAGCCTTACCATAAACAAAATACAGTAGGAAATTGTTGGCTGACCACTTATTTTTTGAAGACTTTGAAAACTAATAAGAATGCAAGAGGTTGGGCCTTGGCTCATTGATAAAAATTGATGCCTTTGTGATCATAAGTCATGGGTTTGAGTCATAGGAAACAGCTTTTTGTAACAAAGCAAGGTTAGGGCTGCATACATGATACCCCTTTGAGATCCTGCAATGTGCAGATCTCTATGCAATGGATCAGTCAGTCCTTTTGATCATGGGAAAGCAAACTTAAAAGAAACGGGGCATGGCAATGTCGATTGTATGCAAGTCAAGATTACCTCGATGACCAACAATGTTTACATGCAGAGATTTCCATAAGCTATTCATAATTCTGAGGAACTCAGGTCTGAGATATGAAGATCAATGACCTCTAAAGGGCAACTCATTCTGTTGGTGCTTTTTTAGGAGTTGGTAGGCCTAAGCTTCTTCCATTTTATTCCATTACTGCATCTGAAAGTTTCTGTTGTGCTGGCATGGAGATTTTTAACGAAAATTTTTGTAATACCTGCAACTGACTTATTCTGCTGATATTAGGCTTATGCGTGTGAAATCAATGAGCATAAAAGAACATTGCTGCTCATTAACAAGGCAGATCTCTTGCCATCTGAAGTCAGGTTAGGATTGTCCTTTTTCTCTTGATTCTCTTCAGGGAAGTGACGGCTGTATTTTCTGTGTTTTAAAAATAGTATCACTTTTGCAGGCAGAGGTGGGCTGACTACTTCCATAATCATGGCATTCTTTTCTTATTTTGGTCTGCAAAAGCTGCTTCTGCTGCTCTGGAGGGCAAGAAGCTGATCAGTCCATGGGCACAAGATTCTTCTTCTACCAATACAGATATAAAAATTTATGGCAGGGACGAACTTCTGGCTCGGTTGCAAGCTGAAGCAGAGGCTATTGCTGCAAGGGCTTCTGGAGTTAAAGATGATAGTCCCTGTTCCCCCAGTTGCAGTGCAGGGAGTTCATCTTCTAGGCATGTTGTTGTTGGTTTTGTTGGTTACCCCAATGTTGGGAAGAGTTCAACCATCAATGCATTAGTGGGTCAGAAGCGGACGGGTGTTACTTCGACCCCAGGGAAGACAAAGCATTTCCAGACCCTGATTATATCTGATCAGCTTGTCCTCTGTGATTGCCCTGGTTTAGTTTTTCCATCCTTTTCCAGCTCCAGGTATGAAATGGCTGCTGCTGGAGTATTACCTATTGACCGGATGACTGAACACCGAGAGGCAGTGCAGGTTGTTGCCAACCGGGTTCCAAGGCAAACCATAGAGGCCATCTATAACATCTCATTGCCCAAGCCAAAGCCCTATGAGGATCAATCACAGCCCCCTCTGGCTGCTGAACTTTTGAGGGCTTACTGCTCATCCCGTGGTTATGTTAGCTCCAGTGGACTGCCGGATGAGACCAGGGCAGCACGCCAGATTTTGAAGGATTACATTGATGGGAAGCTACCTCACTATGAAATGCCCCCTGGAACATCTGCTGGAGAATATGAGGTTGATAGAGAAGATGAGAATGATTTGGGAGATGACAGTGAATCAGATTCCTCTGTTGTTGAGGATCATGTGTTGCCCACTGGCGAAGTTGTTGGCATTGCACATGGGCATGGGCTTAGTTATATTTTGAATGACTTAGATTCCTTCGACACTCCCAATGAGGTGCCTCCCCTTGCTGGGGCTGCAATAAGGAAAAACAAACCTGCTGCTGCATCCCACAAGCATCACAGGAAGCCTCAAAGGAAGAAAGATCGCTCCTGGAGAGTTGATAATGATGGCAGTGATGGTACACCGGTTGTGAGGGTGTTTCAGAAACAGGTTAATTTAGGGTCTGTGAAAGCCCGTTGATGGGTTCCGAATATATGTGGCTGCCATAGGCTGCAGTTTTTATTATTTTTTCCCCTAACTTGGTTACTGTATTCTGAAAATTGGTATAACAAAGGACAATTTAAAGAAAGGCATACTTCCTATCTTAGCGATCACATCAGTGTATGCTTTTTGATTTATTATCTATATTTTTGCGGTTTAATTTTAAATATGGCCACAACTGATACCCATATTTACAAATATGATTATACATTTATAAAAATTACAGATGACCACATACAACATGTTTTACTCGCAGAATGCCATTAGGTTTTATTGGGTGACGTAGTAAAGTTTTTTAAAATGACAAAAATGTCGTTGTCATTTCGTTTGAAAGGGACAATGTGTGTACAGGAGTGATTTAATCTGCTTTTACTTTGTGTTTTTATATCATTTTGTTGATTTTTATAATGTCTAATTAGAGCATATTATTTTACTTTTACTAGGGGTAATATTTTAACTTAACATCACTTTTAATGTCAATTGTAACGGTGTTGTCATATTCGAAATTATTTAGGAGTAAAATATGTGATCTTGTATGTCATTTTTATAAATGTGTAGTTGTCTGTAAATATAGGTACAAATTGTGATCATACTTAAAATTAACCCTTTTTTATGCATAAAATTATCCCTTTTTCGACATGCATGAAGTAATAACACACTTTCAAAACGAGTGAAAATAGTATGAGAAACGGAATATTGTAGAAAGACCTGTGAAAAATAAAGTAGATTTTCTTTTTCTTTTTTTTCCAAAACGGAGGACGACATCATCTGTTTCATAGTTGATGCTGGGGCTTTCTTTAATCTGGTAGCATTCTGTTTTTACTTTCTTCATCACGTACTTCCACAGAAGGCGGTTCTGCTTGTTTTGGTATTGGCTTTGCCTTGCATACGCTGCCATTTTGGCACGCTGATCCATTCAGCTCTCATTTGAAATTTTGAACCACCTCTTTGCCGGGTTTGTTTGTTTGCAGACGGTGGATTTGAGCAGAATGCACATTGTTTTCAATAGGTAGTATGGAACCGCCATTACCTTCCGTCTTCCTCTTTTCTGTTTTATTTTCTTTTTCTTTTTTGTATTCTATTTTCTTTGTTGGTTTGGTTCAGTAGGGCAATTCACTTCAGAGTTCAGAGAAGCATGCAACTCAAATCAAACAGACAAGCGAAGAATAAAATGTCCAAAGGCCAGAGATTGCCTTCCACTTAAATCTTGGGCTTTAAACCGTTTCAGAGAAAAGGGTGACTTCACCACCCTCCCCACACACCACCCCTAACTCGAAGAAACTCAAAACCAACCTTCGGATAAATGGGAGGCTTTGGGGAAAATCCAACGAAATTTTTCTAAAAAGCAATACCTCACAACACGCGAAAATTTTTGGAAGTAAAACAAAAACAGCTCTTGTATCTGTATCCTAGTAAGCTGATTGGTTACAAATGAACAACTTCACTCATCAACCATTGCAGTCAAAAAAAAAAAAAAATAGAATGAAATAAGTGCTGACCACAGTGCTGGTAACGAAAGCTAACCAGATACGCTGCTACAAATTAGCCAGGAAAATAAATAGCATGCCCTATCATAGTCATATACCATCAAGGAATTCCATGTTCTGAAAGGAAATTACTCAGAATATTTCTCAGATCAGTTGAAACAGCTATCACATCCCAACGAATGCTTTTTGGGATGATTGGCTGGGCAAGATGCTTCATGATTAGTCAACCTAGAGGATTGATAACTTCATGGAATTTAGCACACCCAAAAACACCACTAAGAAACCTTCAGCTGCTACTAAACAGAAGAAAAAAAAAAAAAAAAAAGCCTTCCAAGTCACATTACACATGGTTTCTGCAAGCAAACTTACAAATGTCACTTCCCCTTCACCTTTTCAACCATTGACAACATCTCCTTCACAAAAAATAAAGTATTCAAATTAATCCTCATTCCTTAGTCGTCAAAGACCCTTCAGGACATGCATGTATTGTGCTCATACATATCAGTAATCCCAGCAGCCTGCTATACAACTCCCAAAATGAACTCTCGTCCATGAAAGATATGGTGGGGAAGGCGTAAGAAGCAACCAGTGCGCATAATTATATTTATAACCAAAGGAAAAAATATAAACTATCAAGCAGACTGATTTAATAATCACGTGTGACTTCCACCAACAGTAACAGAAGCCCCAATAGCAGCGTAAAATTGACAAAGTCTGCAACTTAAAGCAGCATTCTAGCGCCAACCCAAGTCACTTAAGATCAGGGCGACTATAAGGCTGTGAGTTAGTTTTCAGCCCATTAGACTTGAAGGCTACTTTAACAAATGAAAAACAGACGCAGCTTCATTTAAACAAAGAAACAATAATTTGGAGAAAAATGTGAATGGATTGATTTAAGCTGGAGTGAACAGCTTGTGCAAAAGCAGATGAAAGGAATGAAATTCACATCCAGATCAACCCCAGGACCTAGCATCCCGTCCACAACAGAGTGCACTTTTACTTGATAAGCCTAGCAGTCTAAGAGCACAACCAAGCTTGATTAGGCCAGCCCCATTGTTTCACTCCCCTCCATCACAACCAACAGAGACTCAAATCTCAATCCCTCCTTTGATCACACCCAAGATCCAGCATCCCATCCACAGCAGCTCTGAGTGAGAATCTCACCATTTACTGCTCAAGAACGACACTAAGATCAGGTTCTATTTGGCCCTGATCCAGGATCCTTGAATCCTCCATCGAACTCTCCACTGTCAGCCGATTCTGGACAATTCAGATTCTTCACCAGATCATATCTCCAGCCAGCCTCTACTTTTTAATTTTCTCACAAATATTTGGAACAAGAAAGACTGGTCAGGAAGCTAGCATATATACAAGAGTGATGAAAGGCATTTTTGTTTACAACAAAAACTTTTCAAACTAAAACTTTTCAAACTAAAACTTTTCACTCTCCGTAACTACAAATTTTTTAAATTATTTCTTCACATTTTATTATATAACTCTCCTATTTTTTTAATTATTTCTATACAACTGACCTATCAATTTTAACTTTTTTTTTTCACTTCTCATCATTACCTCTATTATATCATATCAGTTTCTACTAATTCAAAAACTTTTTATCTAAAAATTTTATCATTTTCCGAACACACCCTTAAAAAAATCCATTTTGGCAACCAGGGTTATGTTTAGGAATGGATAAAACTTTTGATGAAAAATTGTAGAGATAAGAAATCGTCAAATGATGTGATATGATAGGGGTAATGATGATGAATAAATAGGATAAAGTTGAAATAGATAGATTAGTTGTGTTAGTAGTTGTGTAGAAATGATTGAAAAGTAGGATAGTTGTATAGAAAAATGTGAAGAAATGATTAAAAAATAGGATAGTTGTGGAGAGTGAAAAGTTTTAGATTGAAAAGTTTTAACTTGACAACTTTTTGTTGTTGCCAAACACACCCCAGATGGACACTTATTGACAGCAACCGAAAAAAAAAAAAAAAAGATCCACAGCCCAACACAAGAGTTGGAGAAATGTAAACGCACTTTGTTTTAGGACTTCAAACATGAAACTTGCTAAAAATGATAGAACAAAACACTATCATAATGCAACAGCTTCCAAATTAGAACTATCGAAATGCTTCCAAAAACAGACAGATGAAGCAAAAGAAGAAGCAAACTTTATGAAGATATTTCGCTATACCGAGCAACAAATCACAACCAACTTTATTGCTTGGAACAAATAGAAGACTGGAACTAGGGGAAAAAAATACAGAGAAACTTGCAAAATCTGACATTACATTGTGTTGGGATCACTTTGTTTTCCATACCATACAGGATTCTTAATTCCATCAAGCTACTCTTTTGATGCTTCTACACTTTGCTCCACAGAGTTAATGGCTAATGGCTATGTACAACCCCAGGGGTTGCACTGTACAATTGTTGGATGACTGTACAATGCTTACCGCAACCTGATGGTTTCATTGGGCAAAATTACATTAGGATTCCGTATATGGGGATTCAAAGCTGCAATGTCCTTCCGTTTGGATCCAGTCCCATGAACACGTGCTGAAATGCTCCAGAGGGTGTCCCCAGGCTGCACTGTTGTGGTTACTGGGGCAGGTTTTGAAACACCTTTTGATTTCATGAAGGGATGCTTGTTACTTTTCCCCATCCCAGTGGCAAGCAACCACCGGGAACCAGACTGTTGCTGTGTTGCAGTACCCCACGACTTTTTCTTGCCAGGTTCAGTCTTTAGACCTGCCACATGGACTTCAGTAATCTTAAACTGTGGTATGGGCTCAATTTCTTCTTCTTCTATCTTCTCATCCTTTGTTGCTGGCTCAGGCTCATCAACTTCTTCACTGTTGCCCTTATCGGAGACACACACGTATATTTTGGGCTTTGGAGGTATAAAGACCCGTTCCACTTGAATGAGGGAAAGCATTGGGGTTCCAACTGGCTCATAGTTACGCAATGGGTCCCGAAGTTGGACCATTAATGCTACTGTAAAGTTATTTCCTAACAGACCATATCTCCTGCCAGAATTTTTCCCCCCTCTCTTGTCTCCCTGCCAACCTCCTTTCACCAAATCAGAGCAATTAGCATGGTGAGCAGCAAGAATTTTTGAAGTCCGGCTGTCACTTTCTTCCTCATCTATGATTCCTGCATCTAGTCGCATCCACTCATCAAGTGTTAGAGAAAGGCCCATCAACCCATCAATATCATCACCACTGTCTTTAACGTCCAGAAGCTGCAGTCCAGCTGCACCATCCAGACCAAGAGAGCTGCTGCCATTGGCCTCCATCCCAGTTAATGCTGAAATGTCTCCGAAGGATTTAGGGCTGATATTAGCAGGTGCCTCATCATCTGACATGCCAGACTGTATTCTCAAGCCCTCAATTGAGAGAGCCTCAATTTTATCCATTGCCAAAGGAGCAAGATCTTCTAGTGAAACAAATTCAGAACCTGTGTCTGGTATCGATGGCCTAAAATCCAACTTAGAACCATGTCCAAATGATCTTCCATGGAATGAACCTTGTCCAGTGTCTGAGAGACTCTCTAGCATTGGATTTGTTGATAAATCTTGCCTGCAGAAAGAAAGAAAGAAAGAAGAAAAACAACAGATATCAATTTAAAAAAGATATTGCGCCCAACAAAAATACAAAATTCTAAACAAGACTTGACAAACCTCTCTCGCATATCTAGAGCAGGTGTTGCTTCCCATGCGACCTGCTGCATGGTTTTCCCAGTTATATCCTCCAAAGGCATCAGCTTACTTGCCTGTGCTGAAAGCTTCTCAATCCCAACAGAAGCTAGATGCTGCAATATGTCAATCACACTTGAACCCATTTCCGCAGGGACCACAACAGGACTGGAAACCTGCATGATCAAGCTCCCATGGTTCTTAGCATTTCTGAAGAGAGATGAATTCATCGAACGCAGGAACCCCCCATCCTTGGTCTGAAGAACCGGACCCAGTCCATCACTAAGTGGGGGCAAATCTAGTGCTTCTTCAGGGGGAAAATCAATTGGGCTGCCAAAGCCACTAGCACTGCCAGGTGGTGACCTCTGAAATGCCTTCTCATTCAAGCCCCACTGTTGCATCAGAGCTTCTGTCTCTGCATCTTCCAGCATTTTGGCCCTTGTTTTACTTTTCATTGCCTGTGCAGCTTTCTCGTGCTCTGTCTCAGCAGCATGGATAATCGAGGATAGCTCAAAATCCTCAGATGAGTTACCCAACTCAAACAGAATTTCAGAATCATCAGCAGCTTCTGCATCCATTTCTTTTCCAATATCAAGACCTAAGATGCCACCACCTCCAGTTAAAGAATCCTTCTCAAACTGTCTCAACAAGCGGCCCCTTGGGGATTCTGGATCACTATCAGAGCTCAAGCCAAAAGGGCTATGCTCTATGCCAAGCATGGCCAAGAACTCACTAGCCACAGATTCTGTAGCATCATCCAAGCTGAGGGATTTTCCAATTTTACCCTTCTTATAATTTGATTTTAGTTCCGTGTAATTACCTTGACCATAGCCCTCATTTGGAGGAGAATCCAATCCATCATCTCCAAGACAGGAAAGATTATGGACAGCAGACTCTAGCTTCTTCATTACCAATTCTTCCGTTAATGTGCTGTTCTGAGCAGAATCCTGACCATCAATCTTTACGTCATCTTCATACGCTTTTTGTTGTTTGTCCTGGACGTCAGGGTTTATCCTCTCTAGTACCGCAGCATAATTATCTTCCTTACCGATTTCGTAAATCTTGACAGACTCCATGGCAGACACATCATCAGAACCCTCTGCGACACCTTTTGCCTCTGTATGATCCTTCGAGACAATCTCTATTCCCTTCTCAATGACATTAAATTCTGAATCATCACATAGATTCTCACAGCCCTCTTTCGAAAACTCCAGTA
Source organism: Annona cherimola (assembly GCA_030490835.1). NCBI lineage: Eukaryota > Viridiplantae > Streptophyta > Magnoliopsida > Magnoliales > Annonaceae > Annona > Annona cherimola. Next base: position 13,370,313 of record CM059974.1, read on the forward strand.
TATCATAGGATGGCTGCTTTGGTCCATGTAATTCATCTACAGAAAATGCCTCGAGGTAGGGCTTAAAGGTCTTCAAGCTGCCGCCAAAAGCCTCCTCTTCGCCCAAATTCTGCTGTGCCAGTGACTGCTTAAAGTCAATCAAACCTGAAGCCTCAGACTTTGAGCTTGGCAAAACCTCATGAAGGACCCTAATATCTTCCACAGACCGAGATGGGATGTGAGAACGATCACGAGACGTGTGCCTTCCATGAACGCTGCCTACACGACGAAGCTGCTGGCCTCCCTCGTAACCAATTGCAGGTTTCGCTGCATCAACTCGGCTCTGCTTCGATTTCGAATTCAGATTCGAATTTATCTGACCAGTGGATTCAGCCAAACGATCCTGTTGAACCAGGAAGCCAAAACTCACATTCAAGATTGCTCCTTTGGCCTTTCCAGAAAGCTTAAAACTTGTTGACCACTTTCCAGAGCTCTTCTCTTCCTCCAGCTCCTCCAGAGTGAGAGGCAGAAGCCGCGTCAGATCAATTCGGTGTTTCCCCAGATCAAGATCAGGCGCACCATTCGAAGAAGCATGAACCAAGAAATGCTTCGCATCGTACTTGGCCGAGTGGTGAGGCCCGTTCCCGCTCCCATAGATGGCGCACTTGTGGTTAAGCGTCTCTTCGAATTCGGCAATCCCTTGGAAAACCCTCGCCGGGCGCGTCTCCAGCGCACAATCCCTGCCTCTCCATCTCACGACAAGATCGACGCCGTTGAAATGCGGCGAAAGGCCCTCAATCGAATGAACCTGGAGGGAGAACAGGCAGTCAAAACGGCGGTGGCGGATGTGGGAGAGGGCTTTGAGAGGCTTCCAGTTCCAGATGGATTTCTTGTCCTTGTCTCTCTCTTTGTCGCCGAAGAAGGCTCGGGAAGCAGGCTTCGAGGAGGAAGACGACGAAGATGAGGAGGAAGATTTTCCAGCGGCTGCGGCGACAGAAGAGCGACGATGGTGTTCGAGAAGGGGCTGCTTCTTGACAGGGGGATGCCTGTTGAGGTAGAGCGCTTTACTGAGGGCCTCGATCTCGTGCAATAGGCGGCCGCTGCCGGCGTCGGAAGACGGAGATATCATCATCATGCTGCTGCTGCCGCTCTTCTTCCTATGGCCCGATTCCGTTTTGCCCAGCATCATCTTCTTCTCTTCCTCCTCTTTTCCTCTTCCAGTGGGTAGGCTGATGGATGGATAGATCTTGGAGAGGAGAAAGAGGAGGAGGAGGAGGATAGAGTGCTGGAAAAGGGGATATTTTTATTGCGGGATTGGGCGAGGGCGTCGGAAGAGCAGTAGAAGAAGAGAGAAGCAGCAGATGCGTGCCGTCTGCATTTGAAATTGAGAAAAGACAAGAACAGGGAAGCAGGTGAAAAGAGAATAGCAACAAAGAAGCCCGCTCTTTTTTATTTCTTCCTTTCTTTTTTGCTCTGTCCCACTCGTTTCGTGCGTGTGGTCGATCTCCCAAAAGGAAAGAAAGTGAGATGGACTGTAGCTTAAACGAAGCCATGGATGGATTTTTAAACTCGAATGAGTTGACGGCTGGAAAACAAAGAAAAGAAAATCGAATTTCTTGCCTCGTGAAAGCCCAAAAAAAAAAATTCCAAAGTATGCAAAATGGTTGAGATTGTGCAGGAAGGATATTCCCTCGACGTTGGATATGAACGCTGTGAACTGTCTTTGAAGCTGTGCTGGTCACCAACTGTGCCCGTAGTTGCGAGATCGTGTTCCACGTGCATCTAATAGTTCTTCTTCAGTCCTGTTTTGGGTCTTCACCCAAATGTTCGCGAATGTTTCGTATACCGACGGCCACGTTGGAAGCAACGAAGACATTTTGGTTAGACTCCCTGGTTTGATTTAGTCGAGGATTTTGTAAATACAGACCTGCTTATATGAAATTTTTTTCTGTGTAGTTTCTTTTATTTTTAATATTTTAATGATGGATGAAAATTTTACTTCATTTATTATAAGTAGCATCATTTATAGTATTTTAGAAATTTCTTTATTTGTTTAATATTAATGTACATGCGTTCTATTAAAAATCAATATACTAAAATGGTTAATATTAAATATTAATTTTTAAATTGTATTTTCAAACATCTAAATCATCGAAAAAATTATTTTTATATAAACAAATGATTCTATTAAGTATTATTACATTATAGTACACGCGTAAATAGATTTAAGCATTTTTCATAATTTACACATGAATATATTTTTCAACAAATGTGGCACATAAATCTACTTAATTAAGATGAAACTTTGTATCTTAAATAAAAAGTAATGTTAAATACAATGAATAAATTATATTCTTAATCAAAAATCAAAATTTTGAAAATTAATAAGTCTACATAACTTGATTTCTATATAACATGGAGCCCTTGTAAGTGCATTCATTGGTTCATACAAATTATAAATCGGCATATGTATTTATATTGTTTGGCAAAGATTACAAATATAGATAGATACTCGTGTTATTAAGATTTCGTAGCCATATTTTTTATATTATTAATGTACCTGCATCATTAGAGCCTAAATAATAACGACAACACTCATACTTCAACATAGTGGGCTAGTGCAGCGAACGTTTGCTGTAAATAATCATTTACTGCCAATTCCCATCTACATGATAGTGCAATTTTACGGTTAATACGTGCTACTAATCAATCATGACCCAGAATGAGCAATTTTGCAATTCAGGAATTTTGGACTTCTTGAATATAACGGGATGAGGTTTCAGGGACGTGGATATATCTCTAATTCATATTAAACTGTATGGGCTTACTTGAAAATCTTTATGAACTAATAAACAAAGGATGTGCTCGGGAGCAGAAAAGCGTGGGAAAATTTTAAGTAAGAGTGATATGATAGGGAGCCTGCCCATGAGAAATGTCTTTTTTTTATATTTAAAATAGAATATTAAATAACATATGTGTGAATATTCATATATAAAAACATCTTGCCCGTACATTAGAAATACTTTCTTATTTTTTGAAATCCAAAATAAAGTATATAAAATTTGATATATAAAAATATTTTGTTTAGGCTCACATATTTATGCAACTTTTAAATTTTTAAAAAATTCAATAAACCAAGCATTGAAGTTTATTACTCACATGAGTACTGAACTATTACTATGTTCTATCATGTAACTTAGCCCGAACAAGGAGAACAAGCAAGGAAAGAAGCAATAAGATAAATATCATCATCAAACTTAGACCCTTGCACCTTTTATCTTACACTTTCTCGACTCACTTGCATTAACTACTTGATTAAATATCGAACAATAATTTTGTTTAAAAGAATGTCAAATGAACTCATTGGTTTAATATTAGTCAAACCACAAAGGCATGTTTACAAGTCCTCATCTCAATAACTATATATATGTATTTAATTATTATTTATATCTTCAATGTCCATACTTTTTAACATAGAGCGAAATTTTATTTGAAGCGGCTGAAATAGAATACAATCATAATGGGACATAATTTTCAATTTTTCGAAAGTAATTTCTTCATTTTTCAGAAAATTAAAAATCTACATTCCATATTAGCCATCTAAAATTTTCAATTCTGAATACATAACTATACTTTTTTCATATCTACATTATCAATATTCATCATTTACTTGCTTAGTTTTCACAACATCTATAAAAAATTAAATACTCTATAAAAAGGAAACATAAAAACCACGTTTAATTTAAATACTACAGGAATTAATATTCATGTCAAAAAATTAAATTGTTTTCATAATTTCATCCATGTCAATCCCTTTAGGATCAATTTTAATTATGTCAATGCTAAATTAATTTCAGAAATTGTTAGCATAAATAAAAGACTTTAAAATAACTGATATAAATAAGAATAATTTAAATACTTGTTGGCATGTATGTTAATGTCTCTAGATAAAAATATAATATTTTCGTAAAAAAGGAACTAATGTAGGCATATATTGCATAGGGGATATTTTAAAAAAAAAAAAATAGCCTACAGAAGATTGTTTTCTTTAAAAGAAAAATCTCACAGTGGTGTCATCTAGGTGGACACACTCGATGAACCATATTTTCAAATATCAGATTTTGTCCTTGGCTGATACAACATAAATGAAAGGAAAACTAAAAAAAATACTGATAGAACTATATTTTCAAATATCAGATTTTGTCCTACGCTGATACAGCATAAATGAAAGGAAAACTAAAAAAAATACTGATAGAACTATGGCAAAAAGCCAAACGATCGTTATTAGCAAAAATAAACACTGGCTCCCTCTCCCTGTTGCTGTGGGCCACGTGATTTAAACGTTGGATGCTTAGGGGGTGTTCCAGGCCATTCTTAGATTGATTTTATACCATAATTTCTAAGATAGCTTTTTAATTTTTAATACAATTTTTTTAATTTTCAATACAAATTTACTCATTCTCAATACACATTATTACACTCTCATCTCATATATGATTTTAATGTTAAAATCTTGTACGGTTTAGAACAGGCCCGTAGATTATGCAATTGAGAAAATAATATGAGATTTGGATAATACACTAGTTAACATATTAACCAATTCGTTATTAGTTATATGCTAACCAATACGTTACTATCATACGGCGCGATAGTCTCCGCACGGTCTGAATCCGTGTCTGGAAAAGATCGCCTGAAGTACAGCTGATTGCAGCCGGGCATCCTACAATCCCTCTCATTATACAACGCATGTTCCATGGGTTTCGATTTTTGAATTCTTTTGCTCATTTTCTTATGCCCACAATGGATCGATCGGTGTCCTTTTCCACAAATGACCAGGTAAAAACACGCGAACTTCTGCGTTTTATGAAGTTGGATTCAAACTAAAAACAGCATTCAACCATATCTTTCCCAAAAAGATTTGTTGTGGCGGTTCATTAATACACATGGTTTCTATATTCATAGTTAAGCATTGTACTAAAAAATAAATAACTTTTTAATGCAATCAAAATATTATAAGCCGATCCGATCAGACAAGTGCATTTTTTTTTTAATCCTGCACGCAAGTGCATTTTAGGGTGTGTTTGGTTGGAGATAAAACTTTTGATGAAAAGTTTTTGGAGTAAAAGTTATCAAATCAATAGAAAGTAATGTAATATAATAGGAGTAATGATGAGGAGTAAAGAGAATAAAGTTAAAATAGATAGGTTAGTTATATGGGTAGTTGTGTAGAAATGATTGAAAAGTATGGTAGTTTGTATAAAAAAATGTGAAAAAATAATTAAAAAATATAATAATTTATGGAGAGTGAAAAGTTTTAGATTGAAAAGTTTTAGTTGATATTTTTTTATCCTAAACAAACAAACCCTAAATGTGCCCATGGCCCACTAACCCCGCGAATTCTCGTGGTGACGCTGACAACTACCTTGCATTAGCGCCTCGTTCGTCACACAGCACCAACCCGAGTAGACAAATCGAGCAACTCATGCGCCGTTGGCAGCGCAGATCAGAAGAGCCACACGCAACGCGAATGCGTTTTCCGGTGCGCCGGCCGAATCGCAACGAATAACTACCACCTAGGCACCTACCCATCTGGACAGGCCCACGACGATTTAAGATTTCAGGCCCCACGACCTTTCTGTATGCAGGTTCTAACAGATTTATCAGTAATAAAATAATAAGGAAAATCAGTAATTCATGATAGATCCATGAACTAGTGATTTCGGATCAATCATTTTTGCCGTTGGACCGTAAGATGAGGCGCTCTGATGAAGCACGTGTACGCCATATGCGCTTGTGTGCAGGGCTAAAAACCTTGAAAGCAGGCGTTTCAGCGTTTCTTGCATCGGCTCGAGAGTGGAGACAGACGGACATCTCGCGACAGACGGAGACATCAAATCCTCATCCGCATGACGCTGACAGTAGCCCATACCTCCCGACTCCTGAGTGAGGCTGATCCTCCAGAGTTCAGCTCAGCCTCGTGAAACTTGGGCTGTCTTCGACTCTAATCTTAACTTTAATTTTATTTATAAAATATTAATTTTAACTTTAATTTTATTTATACAATCTAAATTTTAATTATATTTTTTAAAATAGAGTTCGAATTAAGTTTCAAATTGAAATTTATGTTGATAACTTTTCATTTTATTTAAGAGTAACAAGTTTAGGTTTTTATATAAATATATAATAATAACAAATCATATAAGTAAAAATAATAATATATAGTGAAACTACATACTTTTTAAAAAATAACAATATAAAGAATATTTCTAGAAAATTTATAAAAAAGATAAAGAAAAAAATTAATGAATGTAAAAGTAATTAATAAAAATAAAAGATAAATATAAATAAAAATAATAGATTTTGTTTATAATATATGTTAAACATGTATTCAAATATAAATATAAATAACATAAATAAATATTGTTTAAATGTTATGTATATAATATATTTTATAATAAACACAAAATGTGAAGTCGAGTTCAAATTGGGAAAAAATTAAATTTAAACACGGTTGGAAATTGGGTTCAACTAATCCAAGTCGCACCTCTATTCGTGCTTTCAGGTCTTTGCCAATGCCGTCAGTCATTAGGTGCAACTTGAGAAAAGTCATGCCCGATCTATAGTGATTGTAAATCAATATAAATTTAATGGAACTTTAAAAATGCAAGTCATCTTATGTGATCGCCCTCCTTCAAAATAACAATATAACTCCTTCATTTCAAATTGCCTTAACTTTCTAAAAGTCTTCGATTTGCTGCTAAGGAAGGTACCAAGGTTCCACCCATTGATACTATAAAATGTGTAGGATAATTTATTACTTTCCTACTCATAGAATAAGGTGTGCTATAAATAAAAAAATATCTCATATAATTAAGAAAACGTAGGTTCCCAAGTTTAGATACCCATAATCGATCCAAATCACTAATATATATATTCAATACTTTTTTATAAAGGGTGTGTTTGTTTAGGGCAAAAAAGTGTCAACTAAAACTTTTCAATCTAAAACTTTTCACTCTCCATAATTATTCTATTTTTTAATTATTTTTTCACACTTTTCTATACAAATTATCCTACTTTTCAATCATTTCTACACAACTACCCATACAACTAACCTATCTATTTTAACTTTATTCTCTTTACTCCTTATCATTACTCCTATTATATCACATCACTTTCTATTGATTTGACAACTTCTACTCCAAAAACTTTTCATCAAAAGTTTTACCTCTAACCAAACACACCCAAAATATACTATATCTTCAAGATATAGGATATGTTTGGAAAATAATACAACTTTTGATGAAAAATTTTTAGTATAAAAGTTTTTAAAATGAGAGAAAATAATATCATATAATAGAGGTAATAATGATAAGTAAAAAGAATAAAGTTAAAATAGATAAGTTAAATGCACGGATAGTTATGTATAGACGATTAAAAATTAGTGTTGTTGTATAGGAAAAAGTAAATAAATAAATTTAAAAAGGATAATTATGAAAAGTGAAAAAAATTAAATTAAAAAATTTTAGATATAAATAAACACCCATATAGATTATATTTTTGAAAGTATAGAAACTTGTTCAATTTGTCCTTTATTTAGTAAATCTAATAAAAGCATTTTAAAACTACATCATTATCATATCAACTATAAGTTTTTAAGTAAAATTTATATTTGAATTATAATTTTCAAATATAATATGGAAATTAATGTAAAGAACTGATTTGGATATGAAACTGGAGCCAAATTAACTTAAAAAATAAGATATAATATGTCTAAAGTTGACTTAACATGAAATAAGGTACGGTAAAAGTTTTTAAATATAGAACGGTGGTAGGTTTAATCCAAGTTGCACTCTTATCAACTAAAGTCATTTTGAAAAATTCTTTTTGCAAATACATTTACAAAATTTGACCAATATAGTATTAGTATCCTTAAATTTTTCAAAATTGCATATATGTTCACAATATTTGTATAAATTTGCAAGCATGTTCCTTCCGTTATGAGGTCATTAGATTTTTCTGCAAAATAAAGAAAATGCCCTTTAAGTTCCTTTAAGTTAAGCATTACACTTGCAATTAGCAAATATGCTTACAATATTTGTAAAAATTGTAAGTGTAATATTTTTTATGAAAATAAGTGTGACATTCTTGTCTAATAATATTATAATAAAAGAGGCATGCTTGCAAATTCATGCAAACTTTATGAGTATATTTACAATTTTGATAAAATTAGAGATATAAATATAATATTAATTCAAATTTTACGGGCATATTTACAAAAATCTTTAAAAAAAAAAAAAAAAATTAAACATCGAGGATCCATCGGCTTCAGCGACCTCAGATTCTAGGCTTGCGCTGGATGGGCTCAATGGATTTGATTAGCTGAAACGAACGACGACGGAGTGAAGGAGGGAGCAGATCATCGGCAAAATCTCGGTCAAGATCAGAAGCCGCATCCAAAGCCTGCAGATCGATAGCATCGGAGAAGCAGAGGAGCATCGTCATGACAAAGGATGCCAAGAAGAAAGCGGCGAAGCCCGTCGCTGCAGCGGCATCGGGTATGGGCCTGCCTTACGCTCCTGAGAACTGGCCTAATGAAGGAGATGTGTGGAGATGGAAGGTTGGGACGAGGAAAACTAACGGCGGGTACTGGCATGACCGATACCTCTCGCCGCCCGATCGCCTCCAGAAAGCCGGCCGGCGAGTGCATTTCGCTAGCAAAGTTTCTGTCAAGGAGTATTTGGAGAAGCAATTTCCGAATGCTGATGTCGATGCCTTCTTTGATTCTTTCTCCTGGAAGGTTCCCTGCGCCACTCGTGCTCCTCGGGCAAAAGGTCGGTTTTTATCTTTGTTTTGTCCACATTTTTCTCATTTTCTTATTGTTTATCTTGGCTGCACTTGTGTTCTTGGTATTTCATCAAGGAGTTTCTATTCCTGGATAATTTGCTAAAAACTTCTGCTATCTTTTCCCTATGATTCGCAGAAGAATGGTATGTGTGGCCATTTGATTGAATGAATCAGCACGAGTAATCTTAGGACCGGAGCCTTCATGCTCCAAGTGCTGTAGATTAGCATCCGCGTAGAGCAGACGATATGGATTGACCATTCTCGCTGCTTGCTTTTGTAAACTCGCAGAAAGCCAAGATGAACATTTCTTGTTTGCTTTCTAGTCTCCTCGAATAATTGATTCCATAAATAAAGAGTGCCGCATCGCTAGAAGTTCAGGCGGATGGTGTTAATTTTAGAACAATGTGATGAAATGGGAATGAGAAGAGGAAATATTGTATAGCATTAGGAACGGAAAAAGTACATTGGAATAAGATTGTTTTGTACAGGAAGATTGCATTGAAAATTGAAAAATTGTTTTTAGGAATGGAAAAATCCTACTCCATTTCCATCCTATCCCATCCAATGGGATGATCCTAAAAAGACCCAAGTTTTTATTCTTTATTCATCATGAATTGTGACTCTTATTACATATAGTTGCACAGATGCAGTATGTCAAATGAATCCATCAATGCATACCATAAAGTTACCTACCTTTGAAAATTTCCCTGATATGTCCTCATATCAAAAATTTTGACGAGGTTGCTGAAGATTAGGTTGATGGTTTGCACAGGCATGAGGATAGAGGCCATCTGATGTGCATTTTCAAATAAAGTGAATATATCATGGTATGCTTGCGTGTACTAATGACTCTCTTGGTGCCTCTAATCACCGAGCTTTTAAATCCATTTCAGTACCAGTGTGGACATTCAAGTATATGTGCTTTTCTAATCCTACCTACTAAAGGAATCTGTACAAAAAAAGCATCATGTTATTCCTTGAAGTCATGATGAGCATAATATTCTTAGAGTTCTTCACACTTGGGCACAAGTCAGTAGGGCTTTGGTTATTAGGTAATTATGGTTGTGTTTGATGGTGGTGTCTAGGTCCGAAGGAAAGCAATTACTCTCGCGACATTCAACCAGTACAAAATGAGACAAATGAACATGTTGGACCTGACCCGGCCTTGGAAGGTATGATTTGTAAAGCTGGTAATAGGTTGTGCAGTCTTCAAGCGCAAGAAACTAGTACCTCCCTTGAAGCTATGGAGTGCAATATCTGCTGCAGTGAACCTGGCTTTTGTCGTGAATGTTGCTGTATTCTGTGTTGCAAGAATGTTAGCTATGAATATGGTGGATATAGTTTTATTAAATGTGAAGCAAGGGTGGACGGAAATTATATCTGTGGGCACATTGCCCATGTGAACTGTGCTCTTCGTTGTTTCATGGCTGGGACCGTCGGAGGAAGCATTGGCCTGGATGCTGAGTACAATTGTAGACGATGTGATAACAAAACAGATTTGATTCCACACATTTCAAGACTTATTGAAATTTGCCAGTCTATTGACTCCAAGGCTCAGGTTGAGAAGATTTTAAATCTGGCTGTCCACCTCTTACTTGGTTCACAACAAACACATACAAGGAACTTGCTGGAACGTGTTCAACTCATGTTAAAAAAGGTACCATTTGTTGCAGGTCTTGGATTCATTTTTTGCAGTTGCTGTCCTGTTTCGCTACTGAAAGTGCAACTTTTTGCTAAATGTTGCTTCGTCATTTTGGGTTCTTAACTGATGACTTGATGTTTTCAATTTCACATCAGATTAAGATTGACACTGACATTAAGGATTCTCACAGGGTGGGTGATGATGTTCAAATGTTATGCTCAGGTTAGTATTTTTTATTTTTTAAACCTTTTCTGTGCATCGCCATGCAAATTGTAATGTGTCTTGTCACTGTTCATCTATGTTTTAGCCTTTCTACTTGTAAACTGGGGTTGGCTTTTGCAATGGGAAAAAGATGAAATTCTTAGAATCAGCTTTCCACATTTAGTTTCTTTAACTGATAATTTTACACAGCATTATTTGTTTATATCTTTTTATAAATCATATCTGTTGTATTTTTTCAAAATTACTTTTGGGTTAAGATTGCCCTTATCTTGTTAAATCATGACTCCCTTTTACGCCTCTTTTGGAAATTCTGCCATGTTTTGCTTTATTGTCACCCATCTAACATTGAAAATTACATCTCCACAATGGAAATTTCGAAAATAGTCAAGTATCAATCTTGTAAAAACCAACAGGCAAGGAATGATGATACAGCATGCAAATCAAGGTGAAGAGAAAAAAATTGGAATCAGCATTCAGTAAATTCATGATATTGATTGACCTATTTCTGTAGGCTTGAACGCAGTGTGCTTGAATTTCAAATACTGCAGCAGATTTCTACCCAGAAGGTTTTAATTAACATGTTAACCTCCATGATCAGCTGGTTGAATGCACCAATGCACCCATATAAGATAACATCCCTGGTCAGCTTTTTTTTTTTTTTTGTTGTTGTTAAGAATCTATCAAATTGTCCACACGCTTAATTAACTTGTTAATCAGTATAAATAATCTGTTGTTTTCTTCTTTTCACAATCATCACACCACTTTCTCCTTCTAAAACCAGTTCTGCTGATGGTTGCACCACCAACCGTTGCTCAACAATTAATGAGCTTTGTCCAAAAGACTAAGCATAGAAGTGGCACATTCCTGCTCCAGGGATGTCTACCAACATGCTTAGCTAGTGAAAGACAAAATTGGTTAATTTTCCAGTAGTTCACTAAATTAAGCTGAATTTGACACGAACTGGATGTTTAGATAGTGGAATACAAAATTGGTTAACTGTCCAGTAATACACTAACTCAAGGTGACTTTGACACAAACTAGATGCTTAGGTAGTGGAAGACAAAATTGGTTCATTTTTCTGTAGCTCACTAAATTAAGGTGAATTTGACACGCACTACTAGTCAAGGGTGTTATCTTGAAATAAATAAAGGTGAAGGATGTCAGTTGTCTTAAAAAATGGACAGTAGAGTATTAAGCTTACTGGATGTACATCTTTCTCTTCTCCTAATCAATAGTGGTGGATGCAGGCAAGTATGTAGGAACATTTATCGGTACTTAACAACTATCATTACTGAAGTATGCTAACCTTTTGGGAATTTGAAGACCCTTGATCTCTTTGAATTTGAGACCTGATTCTGTAACTTGTCTCCTGATTTTACATTTCTTTTCTTAACTCAGGAGGACAGACATCTCATCTTGACAACGGGACAAAGTTGTCTTCACCTTTGGATTTTTTAAACAGCAGAAATGACTTGGATCCTACTACCTGGTTTGAGCCACTCCATGAAGTTGAAATTCCACATGAGAGAGAGGCTCAAGCGCCTTTCCACAAAGAAGACCATCAGATTGCACCTTCAAAGTTGGAGAAGGAAATCAGCGATGCCCTTGAATCCCTGAAGAAATCACAGGATTGGGAGTACAGAATTGTATCCCAAAAGCTGTATGCTCAAAGAGATCTTCTTCTTAGGCTGCAAGAACAATTTGATGCAGAGAGATCTAAACTCGCAGAGCAGACAACATCACCTACCAACATTGACTGGGGTGGTCAGGCAGCCAATGGATCAAGTAGAGTTGATCAAATCACGAGTGAGCTTGTAAAGCTCAGGCAGATGATGGAAATTGAGAAAGGGATTGGAAGGACTCCGAAAGCTATTCTCAGAGAACATTTTGGTTTACAGCTAGAAGATTGAACTTACATCCCTATTGAGCAAACTTGAGTTGGTCAGTTTTGTTTGTCTGCAGATGCTGTTGTACCTTGCATTTTTCTGTTCAACTACTCTGTAAATATCCCTCAGTGCCTGCAGGCAAGTGCCCATGCTTTTGCGGCAAAGGAACGACATCTCAAGAGGAATTTTTTTCGTTCGATAAGATGTCAGGCTTATTTTTCCATTGTTCATTTAAGGGACGTTTGTTAACGTCCATCCGCGGGGTGGGGGTACATTTCATGAGGTCATTGATTATACCAATGATAATCATAATTTTTTCACTTTTACCTCTACATTCTAATCATTTTTTCTTTCAACAATTCTAATTATTCTGACTTTACTTTTATTATTTCCTATCAATTACACAATTTCTGAAATATTTCATTTCTCACTCCCTTAGTTCACGTTCGAGACAATGAATATAGGTTTCCACTGGAATGTAGATGTGTATCGCCAAAAGGTAGATCAGAAACGCCAAGCCTGCCACCTTGGTAGTAACTCATTTATCCTCCTCTCTAGCTTTAATAATAGCCGGGCCTTTGATCGCCAAAGAAATGCTTGGGCTCTCTGGCTTTTCCACGTTGATCAGTATTCTACGTGGTGGATTGCGTTATGTGATTTCGTTCATCACTTCGTCCTGCGATACCAACCCAAGTTTGGAAATACTTTCTTTTGGTTCGTACGGTACTAGTGACTGTCGAGTTCCAATCAAACTAAGGGTGTGTTTGTTTGGGTTATAAACATGTCAACCAAAACTTTTCAATCTAAAACTTTTCATTCTCCATAACTACTTTATTTTTTAATTATTTTTCACATTTTTCTATACAAAATTTACTACTTTTCAATCATTTCTACACAACTACCTATACAACTAACCTATCTATTTTAACTTTATTCTCTTTACTTCTCATCAGTATTCCTATTCTATCACATCATTTTCTATTAATGTGACAACTTCTACCTCAAAAACTTTTTATCAAAAGTTTTACCCCCAACTAAACACACCCTAAAAGAAAAATTTTATAAGATTGCGATTAGACTTGTTATGCTTTATGAGCTACAATGTTGGGCCGTTAAAAGAATAACATATACAAAAAATGAACGTAGCGGGAAATGAGAATGTTAAGGTGGATGAGTGGCAAAATAAGAAAAGATAAAATTAGGAATAAAATAATTCGAGAAAACTTAAAAATAAGAGCAATTTGTGATAAAATGAGTGAAAATAGATTAAGATGATTTGGTCATGTTAAAAGGAGGCCTGAAGTAGCACTGGCTAGGAGAACAGAGTCTATCCAAGTAGAAAGTGGTAGTGGAATGAGAGTAAGACCCAAAAAAATATAAATATAAGTAATTAAACAAGATTTAAAAATATTAAAAATTACAGAAAATTTAGTCTTAAATTGCCAAGAATGGCGCAACAAAATTCATGCAGCCGACTCCACCTAGGTGGGAAATGGCTTATAGGTTATGAAAAATTAAAAATGCTTCTACGAAACTCCTTTTCTACGTAAACTATTTCATTTTTAACATTTTAATGGTTTATGAAAAATTCACTACATTCATTGCATTTAGCATAATTTCTATTATCATAAAAAATTTGCATTTGTTTAGCATCAATGTTTATGAGCCTTATCTATAAATGCGTAAAATCAACGTAATAAAATAATTTAATACTAAATATCAATTTTAAAATAGTATTTTCAACATCTAAACCTATCAATATTACGTGGATAAATGATTCTATAAAGTATTGTTACACTCTAATATATATATGTGTGAATCAATTTAAGAAATTTCCCCAATTTACAAACAAATGTACTTCTTTCTAATTTTGATGAAAATTAGTGTACTGGCTAAACAAGTAATGTTAAATACAATAAATGAATTAGATTTTTCCATAAGCATCAAAATTTTAAATTTTGAAGAGATTACATAGAACCACTTATATGTAATAAAAATTATATATATTTATAAATATCTCATTGAAATAGTTTCACCAACATTCTTCATGTAATCTTGTCACCTAAGCTAACCGTTTCAATATCAATGAATCAAAGCTAATTATAATAGTCTTAATTATGGATATAAAAATCATATTGATTGAATGCTAAGGAAGGCTGTAGCAATCGAGATTTTTTAGAGCCATATAATTTAATCCCAAAACATATATTTTTAGTACGGCCCATCTGCTTTTCAATCGGCTTTATTTTTATGTCTACGAAATAAATTTTGATCTAGAGTGTGTTCAGTAACTAAGTGATAAAACTTTTGAATGAAAAATTTTTAAAATAAAAAAATAATGTGATATGATAAGAATAATGATAAAGGTTAAAAAGAATAAAATGAAAAATAAATTGATTTGTTGTATTGGTAGTGATATAAATATAATTGCAAAGTATGATAGTTGTATATGAAGATATGAAGAAATAATTAAAAAATAAAATAGTTGTAAACAATGAAAAATTTTATATTGAAAAAATTTGGGGTTAAACTAGCTCACCCCTAATCAAAACATCATAGTTGGCTGAAATATTAAAATTGAGTTGAAAATTTTAGTTAAGTTGTAAAAATACATATATGCGCCGTACATATATGTGCGTGCGCGTAATATCTACGGCTCTTGAAAGAAAAGCATGTCAAGTTAAAACTTTTCAATCTAAAACATTTCAATCTCCACAACTATCATATTTTTTAATCATTTTTTCACATTTTCCTATACACAACTATCCACGCAACCAACCTATCTATTTTAACTTTATCCTCTTTACTACTCATCATTACCCCTATCATATCACATCATTTGATAACTTTTACTCTCCAAAACTTTTCATCAAAAATTTTATTCATTACCAAACACACCACATCTCGTTAAGCAATAATCCCATTAAGCACGAATTGCAACCAAAAAGCCATCAATGTGAAATCACGTCTTACACCAGGGATCCTTGAATGTTGCAAAGCCAGACCCGCAAGTCCCATGAACATGACCAGTACATTCAGTTTGCTAGAAAATAAAAATTCCTAATCTTCTTCTTCTTCAAAAAAAAATAAAAAATCCTAAAGAGCAGAATCACAATCATTCTTAGGGTGAGTTTAACAATTTGCAAAAATTATCAAGTTAAAACTTTTTACTCTTCATAACTACTCTTTTTTTAATTATTTTTTACACATCTTTCTATACAATAACCCTACTTTTCAATAATTTCTACACAACTACCAATACAACTAACCTATTTATTTTAAATTTATTCTCTTTACTCATCATCATTATCCTAACAATATCACATCATTTTCTACTATTTTAACAACTTTTACATAAAAAAACTTTTCATAAAAAGCTTTACAACTTCCCAAACACACCCTCAAACGGCAATAAAAAGCCTTGGGATCGGGCAAACAATGTACACCAGCCGATCTATTGATAAATGCGTGGAATCAAGAACTCTCAATCCGGCTTGACCTGCACAGGTTGTAGCCATAGGAGGTAACGCAAACATACTTTCCATCAATGAAAAAACTGTGTCATGTTTTGTTACAACAGTCTTACTTTTAGGCTTTCAGTGCGCAGACTTCACTATGTGTCTTCTGAATGGGGACATTCATCAAAATAACATATGCTAAGTATCAATTTTGAGAAATTTTCCTCAATAAGATTTCCTTTTCTACTTCTTTTTGAATAGGAAATGTGCAACCATCCATTCTTCCCCGTCATTGTATCCAAAAAGCTCAGCAACTGAAATAAAGAATGTCCGCCAATAGGCAGTCCACTTAGTAGCTGACTCTTTGCCATATGTTGACTCCATAATTAGTGTAATGGAAGGTAGGTTCTTGTCCATTCTTGTCAGCCATTCCTCACTGCAAGAAGTTAAATATTAAATTTCTGTCAATATAGAGTCATCATTCATGAAAAATATACAGCTTAGTCGCCAAAATTTTCAAGAGTGAGAAATATGAACGACAAGCATCCTATCACCCATAATGACCATAAGCCAAAGCCAAAGGAGCCAAAACAATCAACCATACCATTACGGTTAGAATTGAATACACGATTACACAACACAATAAAATGCCCATGCATAAACCAAAAATGCAATTAGTCTTCAGCTGTTACAGCTTGGATATTAATCCAATTTAACTTTCTAATTTTTAACTTCACAAGAAAGCAGCCAGCGCATGATTGGGCACATCACCCAAACAGAGACTCATGCTCATGAACATCATTATCACCTATTCTGGTAAGACATGACACAGCTATTTTCATAATCATCTGTTTCCCAACAAGTCTCATCAGGTCATTCATGTTGATCATATAATGTCTTCAGTATTTTCATATCTAAACTCAGAACATCGCTTCAAAACGCATGTTAGAAGGTAGGGAAAAAAAAATTATAATAGGCTGCAAACTTGATGTGCCAAACTTCCTCTGCAAGTTACATAGAACAATCAAAGTAATTATCCCCATTAATATCCACTCATACCAGCATGTACCTGCGACTAAAAAAAATGGTTTCAAGTATCTGAGCATGATGAGAACAAGAAACAAGAGAGAATCGTGTCAAGAAAGAGAGGAAGAGTTACTCTTCTAGTGAACGTATACTGTCTCCAATCCACATGTTAATGCCTTGTTTAATAAAAAAATACAAGATTGAAAAAAAAAAAATAACAAGAGCAAATCATCTAAAACGAGTTCAAAAATAATGTAATCCAGTAGTATTGCTCTTCCTTCATCATCATCACAGCCTAGAGATTCAGCTTTCACCATCATTTATCTTATTGTATCCATACCAATTTTACAGATGATCATGTCCTATTCATACCTTGTCCGTGCATAATGCTTCCCATTTACAAGCCAGTGATTGACAACTGAAACATCATCCTACATCATAAAATCACAGATGCGAATAGGTAAATCCTGTTGAATTTACAGAATTAGCTCCTCAGAAAGTAATGGCATATGGAGCTCATGAGTAAGCATGTGTTGCCTAGAGATAAAATTTGTCCTTGTCAACTGAAAATTATGTGAACCTCGTACGTAAAAAGATAAAGGTCTTAAAGAACTCAGAATGCTGTGTGAGTATAATATACTATAATGATGACTAGGATGGAGAGCTTTTCACCTGCCCCCATTCAAAAGTGAACCAAAGCTGATTGTAAATTATAGCGGTTATGACAATGATGATGACAGCAGTGAATAATATATGATTAAACAGCATATGAGACAACAGTTCTGGAATCAATGTAGGAAACTGTCTTACTTGGAAATAGAGAAGAAGATTTGCAGAAGGCATTGTCCCTCCAGTGAAGAAGTATCTTGTAATCCAATCATCTTCATTTGTGTCCTAAATGACAAACTTGTTCAAAGGCCCCATGTCCAATTGAATAAAAATAGGATTTTTCTTCTGAAATCCTCAAGAGTCAAAGAGTACGAAATGGCAATTGATATGTCAAAAAATTAAAATAAGAGGGTATAGATTGCAGGGACAAATAGTGTAATTGAACAATCATTGCAATTGGAAAATTTACTGTCCTTCATGAGTCGGTTTGCATAGATGCAGAAACAACAGATTTGTTAGGTTCTATGTGTATGGCCCCTTTAGCAAATTCTTATGCATGGGAAGATGCTATTTCCTCATTTGGTGGTGGAAAACATCCTGCTGAGGCACAAAACAGAGAAGACCCAGATTCAAAAACAGTGAAGCTTGATGACTTTTAGCATTTGCAGTCCTCGTGCCCTGAAGAAGATTCAGTCACTTGTTGGAGATCCTACTGGTGTAACACCAGTGTGCAAGCAAGAATTAGAGGAGTAAGTTTTGTGTCAGCCCCTTGTCATACAATATTTACTCTTTTTTGTTTATTAAAAAAAAAAATTACACTTTGTCAGGATCAGCCATAAAATTGATAACCCAGCAAAATGAGAATTAATTCTAATAATCTAACAAGTAAGAGATCATCCAATCATGGTAAAATATAGTGTCCTCTTTGAGAACTATAAAATGCTCATCTAGATGTGCAAGGGTTTGACAAACTTGCAAGCCCAATCCAGTGTTACAAGGGGCTTGAAAGTTGAATCTGCATGTAATCTCCTTGAACAAAGCTTGAACATCACAAATGTAGATTAACTTGTTTTAGATTTGTGCTCAACCATATGTATCTCAGCCTATCTGGGTTTTGAAGTAATTGCTGAGCACATATCATCATTCATTTCGGGGTTGGTCTCCAGAAAACAAACAAATTAGAAAGTAATTGATGCTATGCATGCCTTGGATTGATTATATTGATTATATACCAAGTCAGCAAGAGGGGAGAAAGGAATTCATAAGTATACCTCAAAGTGGTAAGCAAATGTTTTATGGCAAAAGTAATGGACAAAAAGTAGACTATCTTCTTTCATCCATTTGGATATCTTCTTAAGAAGCTCTTTGTAATTCTTCATATGCTGTGGAAGCAAACTAATGCTGATATCAAAACATTGAAACAACAGGAAGCCTCGCAAGACAGCAGGGGGAGAATGAAAATAAGTTTGCACACCTCGAACATTTCGATAGACAAAATTCTATCGAAGGACCACTGCATTTCAAATTTACTGATATCAGCAACAATTACCTCCACATTTGACAGTTGAAGGTCCCTATAAGAGGAAATTACAGAATATACTGAATAAAATAACACTATCTTTTTTAATAACCCAAAATATGACATGATAAATAAAGCGTAATTATGATTTTTATAATTGAAATGTCATGAAACAAAGTGAAAAACGCAAACAACATTAAATCACTTATATTATTGTTCACAGTTTGTTGAATGCCTACAATATTTGTGAGTTTGAAACTCAGGCGTGACAGAAAAAGCCTTTTATAAATAATAAGAATTGGAAATCCTGACCCCACACTGCCGCAGTTAAACTATGCTTTCATAACCCATCAAGCAGCAGTAACCATGATGATTTATTCGCTAGGACTTCGGGCATTGTCGATTCTTGAAAGTTAATGTCTGATCTCCATCCAGAATGTAGCTAGCGAGCAACTAAAAGGATAGTGTCATAAGCACACTCAAAGTATTTGCAGTGGATTATTCACTATCAAAAAGTCTCATATAAGCTTCATTTCTGTATAGTTCATGCTTGAATGTCAACTTCCAAAGTCTTCATGTCATTTGTTATATGTTATGCAAGTATGAAAGATCCATTTCATGACCTTGGCATGGAATCAAGGATGTCGTGATGTCAAAAATGTATCTCAAGTTGTGTTAAAGAGAGGTAACCAGTAAACATTACATTTTCACCAAATAACAAAAATGAGTCCTTTCAAACTAGATTTCTATGGAAGTAGTTTCAAGGTACTTTTTGACCTTATCCTCTAAAAGAAGTCAGGTGAGGTTTTCAATTCAATTGAGATAAAATGCATGTTAAAAAAATGTGCGAGTACTCAATAAGGGTTTCAAATGCATACTACTACATGATGTCATGCAACTTACTTGCAACGCTCCTCAATATATGCTTTTTGTGTGACGGAATTGCAAATCCCTGTAACCATACAGTTCCTGTAGTTTTGTGCAATGTACAAAGAAAGGGATCCCCAACCGCATCCAACATCGAGAACAGTTTGACCATCTTTTATTTGTGCCCTTTCACAATACAAATCCAGCATCAATTTCTCACCATCATCCAAAGTGTTTGCCTTGTCTATGAAGTAGCAACAGCTGCCAAATTCAGGCGGAATCTATTTTAGAATATACTGCTAGAGGTCAAAATTGAACTTAAATAGGAAACGACAGATGTAGAATGCAAAAAAAACCGTTGTACACAAAAGATGATACTCAAGTTTTTGATGATGCATTTATATTCAAGAAAATATTAAATAAACTATCAAATAAATTAATTTGTTTCGACATGAAATCTGACAATACCGTGATCTGATTGAGGGTGATGATCAGAAATAGAGTAAACAAAGACAAAATATGCAAAAAATTTTGCACGAAAATATGAGAAACAATGGTTGAAAATACTCGTAATGGGGAAAATGGAGTCATTAGGTAATCAAGATGTCAAATTTCAAATTATATTAAAATTACATAAAGTCAGAATCATGCAATGAAACCCACGGGTAGGACATTATAACATATTCGACATTTTTTTGGTTTTTCAAACTATGCTCTCTCTCAAACAGGCTTGGATAGAGGGAAAGAAAAAACGGTACTCCGTTTGGGCAGAAGGGAAATATAAATTAAAAGGAATTAAATAACTAAGTCATTTAAAAGTAAAAAGGCGTCAGCATAGAATGAACAAGGAGAGGAATATACAGTCAATATACACAGAACCACTGACCTGTACTTCATATTCTTTCCAAGAACTAACTTGAAGAAGGAAGTTGGCAACTCATAATGCTGGGACTTCGGTTTATCAGTCTCCACAGCTATAGGCATCTGCTCGAGAGCTGCATGAGAATAAAAAAAATAAAAATAATAATAAGAGAGCAATTAATCATTGTGCAGATGTTTGAGCTAAATATTCAGCAAAGCACTAAATAACAATTCCAGGCACCAGTGCCTCAGTGAAAAAGCAGCGGTGAGACGGTTATGAAATATATAGTGTCATGCTCCAAATCCCCCCAATCGAAGTTCTATGCACTAATGGGTTTCAAATCTCAATGCTACTGGTCAGTTGAGGTGCCCCATTAACAGCCAGCCATCAAATTCATCTGGGGGCCTTTCTCACAGCCCATTCGCAGCTAACGAAAGAGGAATGAGAGAAAGGACTGACAGCAGGCGAAATGGAGGAGGCGGGAGAGCTGGAGACGGGCGGAAGGTTGGTACTCAGAGCGAAGGCGGGCGGCTAAGAGCAGCTTCACTAGCTTCCTCACAAGAGCATCCGGCAGCAGATTCCGCTCCAAAGAAGCCAGCAGCAGGCGGACGACCGCGTTGTAGGGGATCTGAAGCAGACCTTCCATCTTCCTCTCCACTTCAGTCCGCCCCTTTCCCAGGCTGGTAGTTGGGAGTCTTGGGACTCGGGAGAATCTACCAAGGTTCTGGCTTCTAACCTGTACTAGGATACCTGTCTGGATAATGTGAGGAGAATCTACCAATGTTCTGGCTTCTAACCTGTACTAGGATACCTGTCTGGATAATGTGAGGAGAATCTACCAATGTTCTGGCTTCTAACCTCTGTTGGGAAACCTGTCTCGATAATTAGAACATGCATGCATCCATAAGAAAATTTTTTAATTTATCGGACTCTGTGCAATCGGAGAAAAAAGAACCATGCAAACGCATTATTTCTGTATTTTGTGCATTTCGAAATGATGTTTTTATTAAGTGATCAGTACTTATTGGAGGCTTCATAATTTGTTTGGTTGTTTTGAAGATGCACCCTATATAAAAGGAAAGTGAAAGTAACCAATAATGGGAAATGCTTGCAAATCTAAAATTAAACGGGTTAGAGTAATAATTAAAATACATGGTAATAAAATAATGACATAATTAAATAACTAAATAATAGCATCAGTAGTGTGTTAAATGGGACGAAAATTGAGATTGAACATGAGCTCTTTTATGTCCCCTGATAGTGATATTGCTGGACGCATTGCTTCGTCGGGTCTAGTGGCGTTGCTTTTCAGGCCGAAACCGAAAATCGGTAGTCCCCTTGGCTTTCCATAAAAGGTTGGTTCCGTCCGTCCGATTACGCCGCGTGAGCGTCGAAAACGGGCGTGTTCTGCGTGAGCGAGGCCGGAGAGAGCACGCTGCTTACATTTAAAAAAAAGAAGAAGAAGAATAACAATAATAATAATAATAAAACTGAATTATACGGGTTAAATTCTGTATACAGCCATGAATTTTATCTTTAATTTTATTTATACCTACGAATTTTTTAAATTTCAAATGTACTCATATATTTTGCCTACAATTACACTTATGCACGTGACGTCAAGATTATGTTAAAAGGGGATATTAGCTTCCTGTGAAATGACAATAATGTTTACCTTAATTATAAATTTAAAGTTAAAAATTTACATTTAAACGAATTTTTGGCATTTCTACCGCTATAACATCATATATTATTTAAATTCAAATTTTTAGTTTTAAACAAATTAATCTTAACTTATATTAAAATTTGAGCATATTCGTCATTTTAGAGGCATGCTAATGATTCCTTTAACAGATAACTAAGGACATGAATAAAAGTAAAATCTTAGATAAAAGACATTGATAAATTTTGAATTTTTGAAAATTGGTTGGTATCAATGAAATTAAAAGAAAAATTTGTAACTATAGGTGGAATTTGAATTTTAAATGATATATATTTAATATTTAAACCATTAACTATATTTTGGTTAAAATATAATATTACAAGGTAAACATTTATATATTTATGTAAATTCTTCTATGAGTGTGTTTTATTTTATGAACATAATGTCTGGATTTGATTTAAAAAGTAATTAACTGATATTATAAAAAGTAATATATATGCGTTTAACCGTTTAAACCTCATTTCTAAATGCTAGTTATCACCTATTATATACATTTCAGTATATTTAATTTTCCATGCAATGATTTTAATATGAAAATCATAACTAATAAACGGTTCCGATATCCCATTAGACATCATACATGTAAATTTTTAAACTGCTTTTATCCCGCCAAAAGATAACACTGCTCTTTAAAATCTTATTACATTTCGCATAGCGTCCGTAAATAGGAAAATTCAGGGTGTGCTGGGAAATTTTTTTGGAAAAGGTAACGTAAAAGTAAGGATATAATGTGATAAGACACGAGAGTAATGAGTAATACCAAAGTGAATAAAGTTAAAGTAGATAAAAAAATATGAAAAATAATTATAGAATGAGATAATTGTAGAGAAAAGTGTGTAAGAAAAATATTGCTTTTATTAATCAAGAAACAATCCCTCCTCCGTTTACGCGGAACATCAACGAACGACTTTGGTAAACAAAAAAAGTTCTTAAATTTTTTCCCTATTTTTTGGAGACAACGCACGTTCCGCCAAAAACATTGTAATGGTTAAAAAAAGTGATAATTTCATGTGCGGGACGGACAAATAGGCCTTTAAGCTCTAAGCTACTTGTGAGTCGTGATAGCTTTCCACTGTCAAAAGAGTTGCTCCTTTTTATTGTTTTTTTTTTTCCATTTAAACTTCTATCAACTTTTGTGACACATTTGTTCAAACATCCATTTATTTTAGTTTCTCTTCTTTATTTCCAAATTCCATTTACTAATTTCTAATACTTTACAATATCGCCAATTTCTCGATCGAAATTTATATTCCTGTTTACACGGTTTGATGAATTAAATCTTTGCAATTTTTACGTAACCCAGTAATTGTAAATTTTCATGCTATGGTTCATGTTTCCGGCAATCATTTGTATTATTTTATTTAAAAATGCATTGAGTTTATTCCTATTTTTTGTTTTAATTTTATCTAGCTAGCACCATTCTATCAATTTCTCTTTTTTTCTACGAAAGAAATGTTAATTTTGTTTTTTTTCCCCTCTTCTTAACTTTTCCCTTATCCTAATTACGACTTGCTAAATGATTTTTTCAAATCCGTTTGAAATCCTAAGAAACCAGTTCAAAATATATATTTAAAATGACTTAAAGTACCTCTATTTTAAAAATTCAAAAGAAATATATATACATATCCAGAAACGGTAAATTTTGATTTATAAATTAAATACAACTAGATCGACATATTTATAAAAAATATATATATATGTTTTGGACCAGCCTGAAGTCACCAGATTTCAAACAAGATCACAACTATTACAATTTTTATTGTATAATTCTTGTTTACCGTTTATTACAAACCAAGATATGGTTTTACTTGGTCAAGATCATAACTCTTACAACTTTCATTGTATAATTCCCGTTTACTATTTATTACATACCAAAATATAGTTTTACTTGGTCAAGATTCGTGAGAACTGGTTGCCATGTTGAGCTGTTGAGACTCCAAAATAGTAAATACCCGATTTCAGAATAGAGATCCCTACCAATTTTCTAAAATTATTTATGGTTCTCTTTTTATTTTTTGGTGCTGCAACCCAATTCCTTCTTACGTAAGAAAAACAAATCCAAGCCTTCGAGGTTTGTTTTTATTTCCCTTTAGCCTTTGTCTCAATTCACTTTATTCGCTAGAGTTCCTTGTTCCAAAGGATTCACAAGATTAAATGGTATGTGTATAAGATATGATTCTCCATTTTTAACATAGCTTTTATTTTTAATACAGTTTTACATTAATAATATAACTTTTGATATTCTTAATCTATATTATTACATTTTTATTCCATTTTCCCTCCCATTTAAGTCCTTTTGAATCCTTTTGGGCAAATTGTTGTGTATATTGAATCAACTCGCTCTATATTTGCTTGTCACACTCAATAAATACAAGAAAGTGATTAAAGGGAGTTGAAATCATAGAATTGTAGTTAAATGGCCATGGAAAGTTCCTTAAATAAAATATTTGAAAAGAAAATTTTATCAATAAAGAGATAGCTAATTTTTCTTCATTTTCCTTTTTTAACTACCGCATGGTAGTTATGGCAGGATCCGATGAGCAGGATGAGAATCATGGAGATAATAAAAAGGAGGAAGAAAAAAAGAATGATAAGAACAAAGAGGACCATAATGACTTAGAAAATGTAAAAAAAGAGGATGAGGAGAAAAAGAATGACAAAGTTAAGAAGGATGAGGAATATGATGGTTCAAAAAATATAGAAAAGAAGGAGAAGAAAAAGAAAAAAGACAAAGATAAAGAGGAGGAGAAGGAGGAGGGGGTGAATGATTTAAAAAATATAGAAAAAGAAGAGAAGAAAAATAAAGATAATGATGATGAAGGAGAAGGCGTAGAGAAGGGAGAGAAGAAGAAAAAGAAAAAGAAAGACAAGGAAGGCACTGACAAAGAAAAATCCATGGGCCCTGAGAAGGTAAGGCAAAAGATAGAAAAAATTGATACAAAAATACAAGCTCTGCAGGCAAAAAAAGCAAATCTTTTAAAGTTTCTAAATGAAGCTGACGAAGTGCCACTTGCTAGTTCAACTACAAATGATGGTTAGCTTGATATATTTCATTGAGAATATTTCAACTTGCAACGAATGCTTTCTATTGAAAGGAGTGGGAAAAATGATATACATGCATATGATGAATTTATTAATACGTATTTTGAGAATAAAAGTATAGTTCCAGAAAACCTTACCTTTGCTTATCCAATTCAAAAAGTTTGAAACTTAGTGAGTCATTTTTATTTTTTATTTTTTTATTCATAAACATGTTTTTATGTATATTTAAAATATGTTTATGAATAAAAAATCAAAAAATAATATTATATGGAATTTGCCTGCTACATATCGCATAATAGTATTTGCCGATCAAAATATAATATGTATACATACACCGACGTTAAATGGCATGATTGGAGAATAACTTCATCCCCATATGATAAACTTCTGTCTTTTATTTCATTTCGTATAGGAAAATTTTCATATATATATTTATGTATTTTACCTCTAATTTTACTTATACCAATAAATTTTCAAATATATATTTTTTTTTATCTAAAATTTCATTCGTACCTAAGCCATGAAGGTTATGTTAAAAGGATCATTGGTTCCCTCGTACAATAATAGATATGCCTAATCCCTAATATAATTTAGGGTTAGTTTCCTGAAAACTAGAAGTACACATTTAAATAACAATAGCGATAAAATTCATAAGAATGTCTTTATAAAAAATTTATTAGAATGTGAATTATTAAATATAAAAATATAATTAAAGCTTGAATATATTTGTCATTTTATATGAGATTAACTGTCCCTTTAGCATGAATATGTATTTAATTTTATATAGGATGCGTTGGTATATTTGAAAATTTAAAACTTTGTGAGTACAATAAAATTATTGGTGGAATTGGTGAGTATATATACAAATTTTCCTTTATTTTATTAAGGTAATAATGCCTTTGTAAATGTCAACAGAGCATTAACTTGGTTGGTAACGCGATAAGCAGCCATACCATACGTTTGAGTCTCCCTATGCGTGGAGGTTAACGATCCGCGTCACACACGTCAGAAAAAAATATTAGCTATTTTGCACGTGGCTGGTCGTGTATGTAACATAATACGTGTTTTTTTTTTTAATGGTCATCCGCACGATCTAGTTTTGACCCCATTTCTATTATTTAATCAAATTCAATTCATTCACTCTATTTAACACTCATATTTTACTGAAACATAAAAAATGATCTTAATTCATATCATTCTTAAAATTAAGAATCACTTAACAGTAATTTTAAATTTATTACAATTTAATTATTATAAAGACACGTGAGATCCAAGTTTAATATCTAAACTATCTAAAATATTCATCATACTCTAAATAATGATTTTATATCTCTATCAAAAAATAATGATTTTATATGATTTTTATAACATTCTAAAACTGTAGTATATACGTATATCCAAGTAATTTTTCAAATTTATACATATTTTTATATATTTTTAGAAGACACAACCCATACATAACTTTGATTGATATAAGTTTTGATATCTAAATAAAATAAACAGCATTAAATACAGTTATTGGATTTGATAAAATGATCAAGATGAAACTAAAATTAGACCTTATGCCAAAGTGAAGTAGTAGGACAAAATGTACTGAAGTTATTTTTATACATACAATCCAACATATATGAGATATGATTTTGTTTTCCGGGGCTATATACATTATTTTTTAAATTTTCACTTATTAATTTAGGTGTATTTAGTATATAAATAACATAATGTGTATATATTTTTTGAATTTTAAAGAATAGAAATAATTTAAATACTTACATATTTGAACATAAAAAATACACATTTTCGAAAATGATAAAAATAAATTTATAGAATAAATAGTAAATACATCTAGATTAATAAGTTTATAAAAAATAAAAAAAATTAGCTTGGGCTAAGAAATAAATTACTTAAACAGGTTAAAAAGACTATGACTTATATATATATAAGAACCCATCATTCACCAAAAGGACCTTACACATATTAAAATATAATAATACTTTATAAAATTATTTATGTATATAAATATCATACTTTAGGCAATTTAGATATTGAAAATATTACTTTAAACTTGATATTTACATTAAACTATTTTAATATGTTGCATAATTTTAAGACTGGGGGCATACACATGTTGGATATATATGAAAATTGCATGCTAATAAAGTAAATAATTCTAAATATAATTAATGAAGTTGATTTCTTATTCATGATCAAGTAGGCTCCATAATGAACGAACTGCTTTGTAATATGGTACAATCATGCACTTGAACAAATCCCTATATATGTAAAGCATGATACTCTTAACCTAGTCAATTAATAGTTTACTTAGGCCACATAATAAAATTATTTTTAGTTATTTTTTATTTTTTCATGAACTTATTAATCTATTTGTATTTACTGTATAAATCACATTTTAACATTTTCAAGATATGTATATATTTTTAAAACATATGGGTCTTTTAATGATTAAAAATTACTAAAATAACTCTATGTTTAAGAAATTTTAAAATATAAATATATTTCCAAAAAGGTAAAAGTCATTTATACATTAAATACACCAATATTAATAAGTTTATAAAAAAAGTAAAAAAATTTTAAAATAAATTTTTGTTGCCCAAGTTAAGTTATTACTTAGCTTGATTTAGTAAGATAATGCTTCTCAAATATATATATAATTAGAGAAAAATTCCAAATACACCTATAAAATTTATCCAAAATTTCAAATATATCCGTAAACTTTTGAAAATTACTCTCCTAACCATATATTTTGATTAAAATATGAATGATACCCACATCGCCACTCTTCCCAAACAGGCTGATAGCAAGCGTGTGCATTGTGCAATGACTAGTATGCCTCTACTGCAAACCTACCATTTGTCTGTAGGGGTGGGAATCGAGGCAAGCTATACTGGGTCAAGGTTTGCTCAACCCTGACCATACTTTTTAAAAATTGAATTGACCCTCTTTTTATACAGGATCGAGACAAGGTTGGTTTAACCTTCACTTTTTTTAATTGGTTCCGGGACAAGCTTCGGGGTTAGTATCGGACCGGTTTCGGGATAGCAGGTTAGGTTAAAAATACGGGTTAAATAAGATAATTTTAAAAATTTATATACCTATCAAACATAACTATATATCTCTATTAAATTTCAATATTATATACTTCGATATTTAACTAATTATTAAAAACATATAATTAAGAAAACAAAACATTTGAAAATATAGTATAAATTTATTAAAATAGGTTAATATACAATTACACATAAAGATTATATATGTATAAATTCTTTTTATGGATTCTTATATTACTTTCTAAATAAATTGATTTTTCTATTGCTGATGGAGTTGAATATAAAAAAGTAAGAATTTTGAAAAAAAAAATATTTAAATATAAGCTTATAATTTTTAATAAATTAATATATGCGGGGCAGGTCGGGACATGGTTGACCCATCCTGATTCTATTTTGCCCCTGATTCTATTTTTGAATACGGGTCCAAATTTCTAACCTATCAGGTCAAAAGTGTTTTGATTTTTCTAATTCAAAATGGTTTGGGTCAACGTCGGCTCACGGGTCGACCCGCCCAAATTTCAACCCTTCTCGTCTTACCCTCCACTTCCTCATCAGCGATAAGCAAAAAGCCTACAGGCTGTAATCGATCCACGCCCACCGTAGCCACGACTGCCATTTCCATCGCACCTGCTGCGTGCACGTTTGCTAGAGATGGATTTTTGCTGGCACTTGATCGGGTGGCGCTCTACTGGGATGACCACGAGATTGATGGAGGCCATGGCTACTGGCGTGATGACGGGTTTTCGATTAGCCGGATTTAGAGAAAAAAAACAGGTGGGTGATGGGTTCACCGTTTAATGACTGGCCGAATGGATCTGCTGCACATGTTGCCACAATTGACGGTAATGGAAGATGAAGCGGTATTGTTGCTGGATTTCTGCTAAAATCTAAGCCTGTCAACTGAACATTGGCACCAAAGCCACACCAGATCTATTATTGTCGGAGATCCTAACACTGATAGAAGACCATCACACCACGCTGCGTCTTCTTTCTTAGTCAACATCCCCTTCGACAGTCATGGTTGCCACAAGGCTGCTCCAATCAATCACCGGCAAGAAAAAAAAAAACATCGATGACGGAAGGTGAAACCTACCATTACAAACGAATTATCTCAAAAAATAATTTTGTAAACTTTACATCACAACCGAAATATAGGATGTTTGTAGAAGAGATAAGGTGATGGTTGCTGAGTTCACCCAATGATTTAATGAGGTTTGAGTTTTTTGGGACAGAGATTGGATTGACGGCAAGGGATTTTTTTTTAGAGAGATATAGACAGCTTGCAGAAATTCCATCGTTGTATTCTATAAATATGAATTTTGCTGTTTAATAGGAACCATCGATCTGCCATTTTTTCTAATGGATCCAGCCTCAATTCCTATTAGAGAGCGGAAAAAACTGGCAGCAATGAAATGTAGGCGGTGACGAAAAACCATAAAGATGATATCGGCCAACCAATTACAACGTGAGTTGATATCTTCCAAACAGCCATTGCAGGGGGGATGAATCCTCGTTTTTTGTCGTGAAAACAATAAATGCTTGTCCTCGGATTAATGCTACGTCCAATTTCATCTGAAATTGATTGACAGAAACCCATCTGCTTGATCGCGAAGATGGAGCACCGGATATGGAGCTTTGGCGGGATGCCTAAAATGGTGCACATGCATCACAGCTGGAAAGCGCCGTTACTGGAAAGATGAGGGATTTATGTCATTTTAAAACATTTAACTTATTAAATTTTCACCGTGGATATAAGTGGAGTTTGAGTTAAAATATGTAGGTACGAAAGTAATTTTTAGAAATTCACGAGTATAATTAGAATTAAGTTTATAATATATGGGCATATTTGAAATTCACCTATGAAATTATGATTCTATACAATGTATTATTGTTTAGCTAAATAATAACTCAGTAAATTTTATATTACAAGTATAATTTTCTTCGCTTTTATTTCAATTTACGTCTTTAGTTTATGTATCAAGATTTACTTTTTTAGATTCCTGTATATATAATTTTAAAAAATTTCACCAATCTGATACTTTCCTACACATGGAAAATGGTATCATTTTTTAGTTTAAAATTTTATAAAAATACAAAAATATAAAAATGATAAAATTTATAATATGAACTAGTATATGTGAACTCCCATAAAAGTAAAAAGAAAATAAATATATATAAAATATACAAAGTTATTACTTAGCCGAGTATATAATGCAGTGTCCAAAGTTATTACTCATATTAGTTACGGTATGGTTAGCATTGCAAATAGGTCCCATATTGATCATAAAATCAAAATATAACTAATTCTATTATTTATAATTATTTATTATGATGGTTTACAATTTTTATCTAAATTAGTTATGTGCACGTACATAATCTGAAAATAATGCAAAATCAAGATAATAAATTCATTTGATTTAAAAATTGATTTTAAACATATATTTCCAACATCTAAAACATCACCCCCCATGTAGATAACATAATAATTTTGTTAGCTGGGGTTCACCATTTCATATGTCAGCCCAAGCTAATAAGTGTTATTTTTATTTTTATTTTATGAAAAAATATTTTTCTAAGTGTATTTAATTTATCTATCATATTTTTGCAATTTTTGGATATATACATATTTTTCATTTCCAAAAAATCATGCTTTTTGAGGTGAAAATGACTTAAATGCACATGAAGTGTTTTTTAAAAATAGATATTCAAAATTATAAAAATTGGTACGTGGATTAAATACACATTAAACAACATTTTCTTACAGATAAAATTTTTAAAATGTATTAATTAGCTTGGGCTAACAATTTTAGTACCAATGATAAATGATTACCTAAAGCATTATTATATTTTAACATATTATCAAATGAAACTATTTATTTTTCATAATTTGTAAATGAATAAGGGGTGATCGGGTGCTGCCAGCCGTAATTGGCCTCCAACTATGTTCGGGTGTTTTACCTATTTTTTATAACATGTTTATTTATATGTATTTAATTTATAATCTAAGTTTTACTAATTTGACCATAACGCCCCTGTATTTAAAAATACAAAATATCTAAACATATCCAAAATTATAAAAACATATATTATAGATTAAATATATCTAAATGAATATATTTATTTAAAAAATTAAAAAGTAGATTTTATGGCCGACTTAAGTAGTCAGCCATTTTGGCCAAAGGGATCACCCTTTTATATATATTAAGCAAGTGTGGGATATCCAAGAATCTGATTCGAATACTTTCAACATCATGATAAATAAATGATATTAAGTTAAACGGCCGCTGAGTTTTTTAATTTTGTGATCAATATAAGGTTCATTTGTAATTACACTTTAACATTTCCATATGTACAGACTTATATATAGTTCAAAAAATAAAAAAACTCTTAGAAATTTAATCTAAATATTCAGATCTGTAAGATTCAAATTTAAATGGCTTATGGGGCTTTATTTCTCTATAACGAGTTATAATGATGCAATTCCATATAACTGTTTTTATTTTTAATATCTTAACGGTTAATGAAAACTTAATCTATTCATTCTATTTAATATCATCTATTTAGGTAAGAGACAGAGTTTAATCCAAATCAAATATGTTTGGGCTACATTTGTTGGAAAATATATATCAATGTGTAAATTGTGAAATTGTTTGGATCTATTTACATATATATTATGATACAATAACACTTTATGAAACAATTTATTTATATAGTAATGACATTTTAGATGGTTTAGATGTTAAAAATGTAACTTTTAAATTTAATATTTAGCATTAACAATTTTATTATGTTAACTTTGCACATATATAGTTAAGGTTATGCAAATTGATGCTAGATAATGAAAAAGTTTCCATGATGATATAAATATGCCAAATACAATATATGAATGGTGTACTTGGGAAATGATAAAACTTTTAATGAAAAAATTTTAATATAAAAGTTTTTAAAAGGTAAAAAATATAATGTGATATGATAGATATAACGACGGAAAGTGAAGAAAATAAAGTTAAAATAAATATATTAAATGCATGGGTAGTTGTGTAGAAATGATTGAAAAATAAGGTAATTGTATATGAAAAAGTGAAAAATAATAAAAAAATATAATAATTATATATAGTGAAATATTTTAGATTAAAAAGTTTTAGATGTTAACAAACAGTCTCAAAATTAATAGATTTTTCATCAAGCTCAAGAAATTAAAAATGTAAAGGGTTATATAAAAGAGGAGTTCCATAAAAGCAAATTCCTATTTAAAGTTTCATTGTTTTCAAAATCTACCTTTGACTTTATTATAAAAATATTATAGCATAACTACAGAGCACAAATCTATCCTCTAATTTCCTAGAAATTAAAATATATTTTGGGGTGATTCAAAAAAAAAGTCAATTCAAAAAGAAAAAAATGTAATTTTATCGTTCATGGGATTTAAGGCTAATGCAGATGTTTACCAGTGCTTATTCAAGTTCTTTGATGGACTTAGGGTGCTTAATTTAATGAGGAATGTTTCGAGATATCCTGATATATTAAAATTTCAATGCATTAGAGTGAAAAGTTCATTTTTTTTGAAAATTATTTTGAAAATCTTTTTTGTAAAATATTAATCGTGTACTAAACTTATGCCTTAAGTTTTTACTATTTTTTGAGATGTATATATTTTTTGAATTAAAAAATGATATTTTAGTCACTTAAAAAGGACTAAAACTCCATGTTTTTTTTAAAAAGTATGTATACACATTTAAAAAAATGATAAAATTTGATTTATAGATTAAATACACTAAGATTAATAGTTTCATGAGATAATTCATCTTATACTCGTAACAATTGCACATAATTCATAATATACCCACGACATTTCATAAATTCATTTTATACCTATAACATTTCATCCTAAATTCCTCTCATACCCACTGTTAGAATCACCATTATCTGTCTCATTGAAGGGATGATTATGCCCTTTTAAATTTTTTCTAATTAAAATAAATCAACCTTAATATGATTTTCAAGTTATTTAATATATTGTATTAATAATTTACTACCATTAATTGAGTCATGTTGAGGTTAAATTATCTCCATTAAAAAATTTTAAACTGGCAAAATCGTTTTTTCAATGGGGTAGACAACGGTGGTTTAACGGCGTGAGTACGAGAGAAATTTAGAGTGAAATGTTACGAGTATAAAAAGAATTTATGAAATATTGTGGATATATTATGAATTATGTGCAATCATTATGAATATAAGAGGAATTATCCCTAGTTTTATAAAAAAAATTCAAAAAAAATTCAAAATAAGATTTACACGTTGGTAAATTAAAATTTCAATATTTCGGAATATATAATTTGAAGCCTTAAAAAATGGTCGTTATAAGTTACAAGATGAATTTGCAAATTCCATTTTAAGCTATGGAACACCCACTGAGTAGTGGATGGTGACTTGGCCGTCGCTATGTGCAGGGTGTTCTTTAGCTGTCGCTGTTGGTGAGAGCTATGGACTCTAATCCGATGGCTGGTGTTTCAGTCAAGAAAGCTATAATCATTCGCTCAACGCATGCTGCGCCAGCACGGCAGCACGGCCTCCTCCACCGAACACCATAGGCTCTGCAGCATCATCTCCTGAGTCCTGCCTCGCGGTATTGGATTTGGGCCATTTTCAGGGGTGCTGCGAAGGGATCGAATGTGACGTGGATGGGACGAATCGATTGTACGAGAGGGTGCTTAGTGGGGATGTTTTTTTTTTTTTTTTTTATTGTTACAATTACATATATCTCAACACATATTACACTGAAGATCTGAGACATTCTTCCAAATATAAGGGACACATATTCCCAAAGAAGTCTGGAGACACAGCTCCACAAAAGAATAAGGAAGACACAACTTCCAACAACCACCTGGGAGACCACCCGCTCCCACACTCCATCCATCGAGAGACCACTTGCTTCCACGTATATTTTTTTGCCCGAAATCCGAACGCGATTCGAAACCTCCACCGATTGCCCGCACACTTTTTGCGCCACTGTCAGCGGCCTCGGTTGGTAGTGGGGATGTTAGGCTGCTTGCAAATTGGAAAATGAAAAATTGTATCGAAAATTGATTAGGAATGAAATTTTTTATCTCATTCACATTTATTGAATACTTTAAAAAGATCCCCTAATGAGCAATTGTAAAATCAAAAGATAATACTAAAAATAAAAAAAATAAACTCACTATATGATGCAAATAAAATTTCATTTCATTCACGTTGCACTCCTTTTGCCTATTCCGCTGCATAAAATGGGCTTGAATAAGATGGGAATGGGATTAAAAAATAATAATAATAAGATTGTAATGATGCCAATTGAAAATATAATATTGAAAAATGATAAATTTTATTAAAAAATGAAAAAAATTATCTTAACCATTGAAAATCATTTCTCATTTGCATTTTGAATCCTTTGTAACAGACCTATTCCCAACAGGCCCTTTGGGAAAATTAAACTGCGTGGGCCATTCTAGATATGTATTACTTGGCAACTTGCCATCTATCTCCCACTTATAAGAATCTCGAAAACTGGACGTAACAATGGGATACTTTCGTGCATGTCTTGTATTATATTCATATTCCCCTTTGTCACGTGTTGTTTGTCAACGCATTGTCAGAACTTATAAGTTGGAATGTTGGAGGAGGTCGCATGTGCAAGCATATAAAAGTTTCTTTTTTTCTTCAGCGTCAGAAAATTTCGGTTACTTAATTAATTTTTTTATAACGGTTACTTAAATTGTTGAAATCAACTAATTGGACGAAAAACCGTTGAAATCGACTAATTAGACAAAAACCCATAAAATCTCATAATATCAACAAGATGAAAATAATAAATTCAAGTGTGCTTGCTAATTAAAAAGGAAAAGAGATGTAACTTTTATATACTTTTATACAATTATCTTACTTTATAATTATTTTTTCATATTTTTATAAAATCATTTTGACAATATTATTTATATTTTAGCAAAATTTGCTTTATGAGAAAATGAGCTGGATTGGATATGGTGGCGGGAGCTCCCTTTTTAAATCTCTTCTTTACGATCTAATGATATGGGTTATCTTTCGAACATGTTATTGGATGTAGATTACAACAATTCAAAAATTATTTTCCGGCAACAGTTTTTCAGTATTGGTTAGCATATTAATTATCAACGTTATAGTTAGCATGCCACCTTTGTAAATAACCGTTGTCTCTGAACAGTTCATGGACTATACTAATTCCGGCTCCATTCTATTGCCATGCATAGATTGGCCAGAGAACATTAGGGGCCACCAAATGGTCTTTTATTTTAAATATTGTATATTTTAAACTTTAATCTTAGTCATAATCATTACTCTTATCATTCACATTATTACCTATCGATTTTTAAAATCAACCCTTCTATGCATTTTTTTTCCAACTTACATAGTGACATACGGGACAAAAAAAGAAAATAAAGTACGCGTGGTTCTACAAGGGTAATAAAAAAATGGGAATGCTTAGGCCAAATCGGTTTCATATAAGTATTTTCATAAAGCTTTTTTCTGAGATATTAATGATTGATATAAAATATAATCAATTTATTATATTTAGTGTCATTTGTTTAGCTAGAGGATCAAATTTCATTTAAATATCGATATGTGCATAAGTTACATTTGCTAAAAATGAGTACATTTATATGTAAATCGGGAAAAATACTTAGATTCGTTTATATATTTTTTAGAATATAATGATAATTCATAGAATCATTTATTTACATAGTAATGATATTTTAAATGTTAAAAATACAAATGTAGATTACATCAATATATGAATTGTCATCACATGATGATTTGTGACTTCTAGTCCACGGACTATCATAATGTGTCCTAAACATACTACTTAAAATTAATATTTAGTATTAGATTATTTTATTATGTTGATTTTATACATTTCTAAATGAGACTCATACACAAGGATACTAACCAAATGAAAGATTTTCATGATAATAGAAATAGTACTAAATAGATTAAAATTTATATTCACCATCTAGATAAAAAAAATGAAGAGAATTACATAAAAAAGAGGTTTCATATAAGTATCCTTGTAAAAAACACAAATTTCTCACCATCCGTACTCGTTCTCGCATGATATTGTGTCTTCATTATTTAATTTTTTTTTTTTGCCAACTAGGTTGTATTTTGATTAGTCATGTCAAGTAGTTAGTTGTTAACAAATGTAGGTTTGAATGACCATATGACCATTTGGGAGTTTTGTGTGGCTTCATTATTTGACAAGAGTTTTGTCTTCAAAAGTCTAGTTGAGAGTTTATTGTCTCCATTAGAAATATTTGAGATCATGTGGTATTTATATCATAAATTTTAAGTATGTCTCATAGCTTCAATGTAATACACATTTAGCTTAAATGTAAAAAACTTTTTATTTTTACTCCTTTATATATTTTTAAATAGCTATCTTGACTATTTTATTTATTTTTAATCATTACTTTATTACTCTCTTGCTTTCAAAAATTTTGTATACAAATCTTTTTCTTATTACCAAAAAAGAGACTCTTGGGCCGTGCGTGATATTATTCCAAAAATTAAGAATGTTTGTTCAAATATTCCAAGTTTTAAGTAATATATATATATATATATATATATATATATTTAGGATGCATTTATAATTGGTAACAAGGTGGGAAATATTTTCGAATAAGTGAAATATTGATGTGATGAATACGGTTATGAATAAAGAAAATAATATAAAATAGATATAGTAGTCATATAAAATTATGAAAAATTATTAGAATATGAAATTAATAATAAAAATAGTGTAATTAAATAATTAAAATGGAAATAAGCACAAAAAGTGTCCAAAAATAAGTAAGATAAATTAATCAGGACATACTAGAACACAACTGCTTCGCAAGCTATTCGGCATAAAAGAAGACTATCCGAATACACTGAGACTTTCAGCGGATTTACATGTTTTATGATTCTTTACTTGCCAGTTTACCCTGTGCAGATCTAACTTTTTGTTTTTAAGTGCGCGCGTGTGTGGTTTTTTTTTTTTTTTTTTAACGAAGCAAGATAAATTAATCAGGACCATGCATGCACATAGCGGTTTTCCGTCCTTTTTCCATCGTAAAAGACAACTTCGTTGTTAACTGAGTGTGTGTTTGAAAATAAGTGAAAGTAGTCAAAGTGAAAACTTTTCAATTTAAAACTTTTCACTATCATCAATTATCCTATTTTTTAATAATTTCTTCACATTTTTTTATACAACTACCCTGCTTTTCAATAATTTCTACACAATTATCAACACAACTGATCTATCTATTTCAACTTTATACTATTTATTCTTCATCATTACCCCTATCATATCACATCATTTGGCAATTTCTACTCTCTACAACTTTTCATCAAAAGTTTTATCCATTCCCAAACACACCCTAAATGTTGAATATGTCTGTCGACTTCAATTTTTTTTTTCGAATGCTGAAAGCATGGGACGTACTTTTGGGCCGCGCGTTTTCTGGAGTTCACTTAACTAAAGATGGATAAACTATTTTTATTTTATTTTTTTTGATAGATTTTTTTATTGGCGTTATGTCCACTATAATTTTTTATATAATTGGTGTGCTGGCATTGTGTAAAACATGTCAAGTTAAAATTTTTCAATCTCTATAATTACATTATTTTTAATCATTTTTTCTCATTTTTCTATACAACTATTATATTTCTCAATTATTTTTACATAACTATCAATATAACTAACCTATCTATTTTAAATTTATCATCTCTACTCCTCATCATTAATCCCATCATATCACGTCGCTTTATAACTTTTATTCTCTAAAATTTTGTATCAAAAATTTTATCCGTTCCTAAACACATGTTCTAATTTATTTTTTTTATAAATTATAAAATTCAGAAGTCATTTAAATGGAAACTTTAAAAAAGATTAATTATATGCATGAAAACGAGCAAATGCTATTGAAAATATAAAAAGTTGTATAAAAAATAAAAAATTATCCTAAAAATGTAAAATCTGACCCATCCCATTCGGATTCCGCTCAAGTTTATTGAATGCTTCCAAATATTCCTAAACGATGGGACGATATTAATTTCATCATATCGAAATTTCAATTTCCATCGTCAATAACTAAAAGGCTGATGTGAGCATGTAGGGTAAGAATTACAAGGTTTAAAGTTGGATAAAAATATTTATCTATGTTCTGAACCAGCCCACAGGGCATTCGGCTTAGCACCCGGGCTTCATGCTTAGCCACCGGGATCCGATTCCCATGTTCCGCACATGCCATTCAGTGGTTGCAACTCTGGCAAAAAAAAAACAAAAAAAACAAAATTTATCTACGTTAGAGTTCGTCATCCTCCAAGAGGAAACACGAATAAAAAAATTAATTTCCATTTGCGCTGCAAAAGCACTAAATTCCTAGGACAAATAAACGGCTGAGGATGAAGGGCAACGTGGGCTCAGGGAATCGAAAGCCCACCGATTCAACCATTTACGGTGGGCCCCACTCAAAAACCCAAGGAAGCACGACCCCGTCGTTCATTATACAGCCAAGGCTGGTTAGTAGTAGCATCAGCAGAGCACTGCTTCGGGAGGGAGAGATCGTCTCCCAGTCCTCGAAGATCCGTCGAGAAAACTGCTTGAGAAGACGAGGGATCGGAGAATGCTACAAGAAAGATGAGCGGTGGTGAGTTTCAGCTTCTACTTCTTAAACGCCTGCGCAGGTAGCACCGAAACCTTCCTCAGTGTCGTCGGCGTCGACGGAGCGGAGCTGCGATCGATCTGATGTCATCAATGATGTCCCCGCCGTCATCGTCGTCTTCGGCAGCCAACGCCACCGGCACTGCCCAAACCCCAGGTATTAAGACCTATTTCAAGACGCCTGAAGGACGATACAAGCTTCAGTACGAGAAGACTCATCCGGCCGGCCTCCTCCACTACTCCCACGGCAGAGCCATCTCGCAAGTAGCTTTCTTTCTTTCAAGACTTGTTATTTCTCTGATTTTTCGAGAATTCCGCGTTGGTGAAAATGTTGGTCTTCGTCTGTAGGTCACTCTGGCCCATCTCAAGGAAAAACCTGCTTCTCTTCCTACCCCCTCTACTCCTTCCTCGTCCTCTAACTCCTCCGGCCTCAGTGCTGCCAGCGGGGTGCGTTTTGCTGCTGCCAGGCTGTTGGGCGGAGGCAACGGCAGCCGCGCGCTTAGCTTTGTCGGAGGCGGCGGAAATGGCGGTAGCGGCAAAGCGGGCGGTGTGAGCAGCAGGATAGGCGGGGGTTCGTTAGGAACCTCTGCTTCCTCGAATTCGCTCCCGTCTAACAATTACGATGGGAAAGGGACGTACCTCATATTCAATGCTGGGGATTCGGTCTTCATCAGCGACTTCAATTCACAAGATAAGGTGTGTTATTCCATTAGAATTGTGCCCTTTTACGCTGGCGGAATTTCTCTCAAGTCTCCACCTGCATGTATTTGCAGCTTAAACTGTCACTCAATGGTTTCTTAGATCCTTCCATCAGGTGCAAGCAACTTGTCCATTTTGGGATGTCTTTTATTCTTTTTCTTTTCGCCCATCATCTGCTTTCCTATCTACTTAGCCTTCGCAGTTGGTTGAATTTCCTGATGGAATTGTGATTTCCTGGTTGCT
Organism: Annona cherimola; assembly: GCA_030490835.1. NCBI lineage: Eukaryota > Viridiplantae > Streptophyta > Magnoliopsida > Magnoliales > Annonaceae > Annona > Annona cherimola. Next base: position 13,410,713 of record CM059974.1, read on the forward strand.
TGCGGTGCTTTCATTGCTCAGCAAAGCCAACAAGACATGTGAACAGAACATCTCAATTTATCACCATTGCAGGATCCAATCAAAGCCCTTCACTTCGGTAACTCAAACCCTGTGTCTCATGCGTTTGATCCTGAAGCTAAGGATGGCCATGACCTCCTTATTGGGTTGAATTCAGGAGATGGTAATCAAACTCTCTCTCTCTCTCTGGCTCGTTGTGTGGCTAATGCGTATGGTAATCTTTTAAGTGTTTGGACTTAAATGAAAATAATTTGATTGTTGTTTAAGTTTTCTTTTGCTCATTGCATTCTTTTTCAGTTTACTCGGTCTCGTTGAGACAACAATTACAAGATATGGGGAAAAAGCTTATTGGAGCACAGCATTACAACAAAGATGGTTCACTTAATAACAGGTGCTTTTCCAATTATTTGGATTACCCGTTGTTTCAGTTATAAGCTTATCACAGGTGGCATATTGAGTGATTAGGATTTAGCAAACTAGTTTTCACTGCTTCTTACATCTGTACTTGCCGTGAAGTGTATTTTTAAGGGCATTAATCTGTTGATGATCTGCGGTATTTTGTCCCCATCGTTAAAGACTGGGTCATGAATTAGTCGTTGAGCAACAACAGAAATTCATGAGAAAATAATGTCATTAGCGAATGTTGCTAGCCATTACAAGCACTCTTTACTATTATTTGGTACCTCGCATGCAATTCCTCTGGAGATTTGTGATTAAATAATCCATATTTAAAATGTATAAGCCAAGCCTTTCCTTTAGTTGTGGCTGGTATTTTACCATCACTGGGTGCAATGAACTTGCATTGAAGTTCTCTCTTTGAGTTTTTGATTCATCTATTTCACGTCGAATGCAACTTTGAGTTTGAATGCATGTTCTTACTTTAATGATGTTTATATTCATGGATCATAGAGTGATTCATGAAGCTGAATGCTGTTTGCTTGAATGTTGCAAGGGATAAGTGAAAAAAAAAATGGAATGACAATATTATTGTTACTTGTGACTCTTAATTTGTAGAGTTATTTGTCAGTCCTGGATGATGATGCTATTATTATTTGTGACTATTAATTGTTAGAATAATTTGTCAGTTTTGATTGTTCTGTGGTATTTTGAGGAAGGCATGTTATTTCCAAGAAGCTTAGGCCTTGGACTTGTTGATCACAATTGACGAGCAATTACTTATGCCTTTCTTTCTTTTTTAAAATTTTCTTTTTCAGTCGATGCACTAGCATTGCATGGGTGCCTGGTGGTGATGGTGCTTTTGTTGCTGCTCATGCCGATGGAAACCTATACGTGTATGAGAAAGTAAGCTTGTATTTATTTGTGAGTGATCCACTTCAGGCTTATCTTAAGCCAGCTGTGAATCTGCTTGAACTGAAAATGTTATTTTTTCCCAATTGAATTAGAATAAGGATGGCACTGGGGATTCTTCATTTCCTGTTATCAAGGATCAAACTCAGTTTTCCGTTGCTCATGCAAGATCCAGTAAGGTACCCTTGAAATTGGTCTTTTAAATATTGTTTTTTATGTTTTGCTGTTCTGAGACTTTATATTTTGCTTAGCATGACATTACATCATTCACTATCTTCTCCTTAAAGAGCATATTTTTTTAGTCTCCATTGACTTTATGAGTGATCGTACCTTCTATCTTGTTGTAATTTTTTCTCTTTTTCCGGCTTTCATTTTATGGCTCATATTCAGTTTTTTCCAAAATGTTTTGTTGATCTCTCTTTTGCAGTGATACTACTTAGCAGCATGTAATATGGCATACCATTGATCAGTACATGCAATATGATTTTGCTATGCAGCTGAAATATCTTTTTTGACTCATCTCTTGTTAGTGATAAGATGAACTTTCATCATGGCTAGGTGGTAGACAGCAAAAGGTTGTAATTTATGTTGCAACAAGATTCTTCAACAAACCTCTTTAGCCAGCCGGAGTTGGATAAAATCTAGACTCCTGATCGTGCACTCTCAGGCACAATGCAACCACTGACAGACTGACTACATCAATCCCTTTTCTATTAACATCCTAAATCGCGAGGGTCCTTCTGTTTTTGTTTGTGTTTGTTTGTTTGTTTTTTTTTTTTTTTTTAAAAATATCAAACCATATGATTACCAGATTTTTATCTGGTGCTTTTTAAAATTTTAAATGACCAACTTTTGTTGAAACTATGCTGCATGATCATTGTACAGAAGTATCAAATAAATTGACTTGACCATTCTGTTGTTCGGATTTAATAATTGTCATAATTAAATTAAGCTTTATCTCATCAGTGATGTGCATAAAAGATTTGCAATTCTAACCCTCTTCTTACTTCTTAGGTGCCTTTGTTACTTTGCCCTTATATTCTTTTCAGACTCTGGCTTTCTATGTTTTGGGGGCTCTTTTTTTCAGGTCTTGTGCTAGTTACAGTAGCTTGCTTTGTGGATAAAATGCTCGTATTTTCAGATTCCATAAATAGTAATTTGTTTTGTTTCCTTTTTTCTGACAAATCAAATTTTCCTTGTTGTGTTGAATATAATACAGAAATAGCCATTAAAAAAAAAAAAAAAATCTTGTCATGAGAGAGTATGTGTTTTATGTCAGCGGTTTCCATGCATGCCAGTTTCATTAACTTCTTGAATTTGCCTGCAGAGTAACCCAATTGCCAGATGGCACATTTGTCAAGGTTCAATCAACAGTATCTCCTTTTCAACAGATGGAACATATTTGGCAACTGTTGGAAGAGATGGTAATGCTAAGATTCTGAAGTCCTAGCCTTTTGTCCTTTTCTCTTCCCTTTGTTATGGTTTGATGTTTGAGATTAAGTTATGCATGTAGGTTATCTGAGAGTATTTGACTACTCAAGAGAGCAATTAATTTGTGGTGGAAAAAGTTATTATGGTGCTTTATTGTGTTGTGCATGGAGGTGAATATCTTTTTTTTTTTTTTTCCCTTTTCTCATTGTGTTTTGCATGGAGGTAATTTCTTTCTGTGGAGATGGAAATCCTATTCCTGGCAAAGTAGATAACCGATGCTAGTTGCATTCTGTTTCTCAGCTCTGATGGGAAATACATTTTGACTGGAGGTGAAGATGATCTAGTTCAAGTGTGGAGTATGGAAGATCGGAAAGTAGTAGCATGGGGTGAGGGACACAACTCGTGGGTGAGTTATCCCCTTCCAAAATGAATGCCGAGCTTGTTTCGGATGCATTGTTTATTGTATGATCTTGCTGACTTGTAGGTTAGTGGAGTTGCTTTTGATGCATTTTGGTCACCACCGACTTCAGATGGAACTGGAGACAGTGTGGTTTATCGTTTTGGTTCTGTTGGTCAGGTGTGTTGTATATCCTTTTCTGTGAGCCTACAGTGTTAAAAAATTTAAGCACTTCATTCTTGATATGGTTTGGGATATTCAAGATTCAAAATTAGGAAACAACTATTTCCTCTAGTAAGATAAATGATGAAATATTATAATACCAAAGTATTGGAAACACCTCATATATATGTTACAAAATATGTGCACATCAGAACTGATAATGCTTTCTACTTTTCTTCTCTCCCTCACCCTGTCCATCTCTTTATTCTCTTTAAAAATCATTAAGACTAATAGAATTTGTTCCATCAGATTGGTTATAAGCAGTAGTTTAGGGAAATCAAATGAGTACTCATATTGGGTAGAGATTTTGTGATTCCTATATAAAAAAAAAAAATTGGTGCCGAAATAGCTTTGGAAGCATTGTTGGCGACTCATATGCATTTCATGCAGGGTGCATGTGCTTCATTTAGGCTCATGAGAGGTATGAGGTGTCTACCCCTTGTTTCATTATGATGTGAAAGGTGCCATCCATGTGTCCCCTCGACAGTGTTAGGGAATTGGACAAGGATTATAAGTTGCATAATGCCATATTAGATGTGTTGGCGACATTAAATCCAAATAAATACTCATTTTGAGTGAAGGGCATTACTTGTTTGGACCCCCTATGTGGGATTGGGCTTGTATGATACATTTGATGCTTATAATTTAGATATACTTCAAGCATCTAAGCAATGTGAGCTTTATTCTTACAAATATGTCATATCTTAGTTTTAGTATCTATTCATCTTATTGAGCCCAGAAATGATGAGGGGTGTTTGTATGAGAAAAAATCTTGTATCGCTTTATATGATAATAGCTCTGGAATCTCTTGAATGATATGTAAAAATGACTGGCACTAGCCAGTTACTGCCCACAAAGGATACCAGGTCCTAAGTCTGTGGCAGGATGTGCGCCTGATTGATTGAGAATTTGTTGACCCATTTCCAAATGCAAATGACGAAGAATATTCCATGGGTATATTTTGGTTGTTGTCTAATGTCCATTCATATCTATAGTAACTTCTCATCGCATCGAAATAGATCAATTGGAGATCTAGTTTTGTTAGTTGACAATTCCAAAATCCAAGTGCAATAGGGAGGTGATTCGTAATGCTTTTAGAGAAGTGGAAGATTATTATTTATTCAGTCAAAAGTATATGGTTTCTAGAGAATGTCATTAGAAACTATCAACTGAAAGCATTAACCATTTTGGTCCATTTAATATGAATTGCATGGTAGCTCAAATGATAAATATGTTATCCTTATCGTGCTAACATAGTTTACTGTGTGATCCAATATTTTTTCTTCTCATGATTGGGGTTTGAAAAATGCTGCCCTTTCCAAGTTCATTGCTTTGCCATTCTTCTCTTTGAAAGGAGGGAGGATCACTTACGGTTCCCTGATCACCTGTCAGGTGGAGCAGGGTATAGATGCAGACATATAATTATATTCTGAATGTACAGTCATCTTTGTTTGTAACTTATCAACAAAATGATCAACATGTAGAGTTACTAAACCCTTTATTTGGAGGATTAGGTGGAGCTGGATATAAAAGTGGAGCTTCTGATGCATGTACTTATATTCTGAACTGTACATTCATTTTTATTTCTAACTTAGCAACAAACTAATCAACATGTAAGATTTAAAATCTGAACTCTTTATTTGAAAATGTGCAATTTTTCTAGTTTGTAGTTTTGATGGTCCTCATAAATGACCAGGATGATGGTGTCAGGGGGAATTGGCCACTCTTTATGATCCTTTTGCCCACGAAAGTCACTACAAAGAGACACCACAAGCTGTGCATTTCCCCTTGGTTCTGTTTTCTAGAACCAAATCCACCACGGCTGCTTCCATTTCACTGTTAAAAGGAAAAGGAAAGGCTGAATGAGTTATGCCATTACTGGCTTCATTATCCAAGAACTACTGTTGAAGATGGGTCATGTACCTACTGCACCCTTCCCTTCCAGTTTGTTCTTAACTAGCGCTCCTTGTATGCTGGAATTTGTTCTATCTTAAATGGGGTCTAACAGATGGAGGAAAAAGGTTGTTCAGGTAAAGCATGTGGATTGCTCAAGATCATAGCAAAACAATACTATGATACCATGGGAGCAGAATCCCTTACATGGAAGAATTCAAGTTTATCAAATGTGATATTCGAAGTATAGTTTGCCACATCATTATGAAAAGATATATCTATACTTTAAGATAGAAATATTTAAATGCATATAAATATTTTATGATTCCTAAATAATTAGTACTTTATGTATGAAATGATGCCGAATCTGCATTTAAAATATTTATTTACGAGGTTAAATAGATTGGACATCATTTGGAATTTTTTGTTGATTCTTAGGGCTTGTTTGGAATTCAGATAGGGCCATATGGCACATTATAATATTCACCACCATCAACGAGCTTCCAATTTTTCTCCCAAGTCCATGTTTGTTGTACTTCCATCTTGAATGGCATACTCAACATCATTTTTTGGATTTATGCAGGACACCCAATTGCTTCTATGGGACCTGGCAATGGATGAAATTGTTGTACCATTGCGACGATGTCCGCCTGGTGGATCACCAACACTTAGCAGTGGAAACCAGTCATCGCACTGGGACACAATTTGTCCGGTGGGAACACTTCAACCTGCTCCAAGCATGCGTGATGTTCCGAAGCTGTCTCCTGTTGTCTCTCACCGTGTACATGCAGAGCCACTTTCTGGATTGTTATTTAGTAATGAATCCATCATCACTGTTTGCCGTGAGGGACATGCAAAGATCTGGATGAGGCCTAGTTATGCAGATAACCAATCAAGTAGCACATCAGAAGCAGTGCTTAGCACTTCTTCATCAAAGGATAAGCCACTGGTCTCTGGTAAAGTTGGAGCTTATAATCACTTGCAATAAACTATTCATGCTCATAGAATATAAAGCTCGAAATTCATTTTTTTTTAAACTTAATTCTTGGCTCCAATTATGTATCATATAGTTAGAATCAGGATTGAGCATATGTAACATTGTAGGTAATGGAAAGAGAAATGGCTGCTCTAAATGAATCTCTGGTTCTAGCCACCCATGCTAATAGCTGAAGCCATGTATAACATAGGGCCCGATCATGTGTGTTCCGTGAACAGTTTCTCAGCCACATCTATAAGGAACAAGGTAGATATAAATGGAAAGAAGAGAACAATGGTTTTCATTCAATGTAAGGTGGCCCACATCATGACTGCATGAAGCCATGATCTTCTGTTAGGCTTCTGGTTGTGCATGAGCAGCTGGCATCTAGCACAGGCATCTAACATTGCATGCCAAGAGAGGTCTATTAATTTAGGATCTAAAATTGTGTATACAAGCTATGAAATCATTGTTAGATAACGTGATGACGGATTATTTTGTACATTGTCAGGGATAAAGTGCCAGTGATGGCATAGAGGAGAGTTATTATATCAATAGAAACTGCACTTTGTGATACATCGGATGGCTGCTGTTGTTGCCGTTGTATTTCTGACACCGAATTGGAATAATTAAAATCCGCAGTTCCAGGGTCAGGAGGGGTGCTGAAGATCTTCACCACAAAAGCATCATACTACATTGATTCAATTTCTTTGCGCGGTTCAATATGGTCTGATTTCTTCACTTTGCGGTCCTTTTTGTAAATCAATGCTGTGGGACACTGTAAAACAGGTGGGAAGTCTTCGATGTGCGGATGGAGAATGAAGGTTGATTAAGCCTACAAGCTCTCATGTTTGCTTGACATTTTCATGTGACAATTATTGTCGTTACGATTGTCCGTTGATGCAAGTAATGTTCTTAGCAATGCTTTGTAAGCCAAATGGGATTAGCAAGTTAAAATTGGCTTGGATCTGTGAGGTTGATAGTTTTATTACACTGACCATTATACACAGGAGTTTTTTTTTTTTTTTTTATCATACCCAAAGTGGTAAGGTTTGAATGGCGTAAATGTCAATTTTTGGAAAAAAGAAAAAAGATTTTATGTACACCATGCCAGACGTTTGTAACTTGGTTCGAACCATCCATTATCGATTACACTGATTCAAACCCAAGCAGGTAGACCAACCAGTCATGAGAATTCAAATCTCTTTATTCGCTTGAACTTGTCCATTCTTTGCTCGGTATTGATCCTGTTGTAGAAAATATTGCGAGTCCCTGGGCATAATCATGAACCACCAATGCTTCCCGAGGGCGGATGGGCAAGGCTTAAGATGCTGCTCTTCCTCCCTCTTGTCGGTTTGTTAGGCTTCGCTCGCTCGCACGGTCTATAGAGATGGCAGAGCACATTCTCACCACTGGTTTTGAAAAATCTGTTTTGATGGGTAAATGTTGTTGCACTAGATCCCATATATAATAAAGAGCCTAGGAAAGTACTACTGTTAAGAGAAGTAGATCGAAACTGCTTTCACTACTTTACTCAGCTGGCGGAGTGGCACCTATGTCGGCTGCCCAAACAAAGCCTTGCTGTTATTGATTTGGCTTGAAAATTAAAAGTCCGACAAAGAGATGGGACTTGGGAGGAGGCGAAAGTGGGTGCAAGGCCGTTTAATCGGAAGAGCATGCATATTCGAGTTTGGTTCAACTCGATGTTCATTTGTGATTTTTTTTCTTCACTAACTAGGCTTGGTTAGACCCAATCCATCGTGCAACTTGAAATATTTGATTATGCGAATGGTAGTAATTTTCATAAGCTGTCTACCACACTGCAGGTACATGAACGTGCTTGTTAGACATCAATTCATATGGAATTCTGATTTTTTACGACCGGTCGTCCGATTGGTCTTGAAACGACCCGCACCGACAGCCGTTGGATGCTGCGGCATTAATCTGGACCGTTGGCAGAGCTGAGGAGAAAGGCTGCATTTTGTCAGGCAATTTAATGCCGCACGTATATCCGGCAGGGCCCTGTCAGGTCCGGAAATGTTCAAACGCACCCCTCAGCCATCCCACCCCGCAACCCGCAATCTCCCTCTCTCTCTCTCTCTCTCCCTCTCCCTCTCTCCCACCCCGCAGCTTTCCCGTCCTCTGCTCCCTCTCCCTCTCTCTCCGCCCGCCCTCACCTTGATATTGCAATTTATGTTCTGGATTGATGAAATGGATTCTGTTTAATCAATTTATGATCAGCATTATATCAATGCATTAATTATTTTTTTTCTGCAGGATGGATTTTTTGAATATCTTTGGGAAATTGACTGCTCTGATCTTGAAGTGTATGCCATTTCTGAGAGATCTGTTGTCTTTCCTAAAGTACCCGTGATGAGGATTGAAGGACCAATTGCTGTGAGTGTAAACAATTTCCGTTCTCAAGCTGGTAAACTTGAGAAGTCATTGGTCATTTGGACGCACCTTGGATTTCTGTAATTAAGAATTTTTTAAAGTCAGATATCAAGCCTGTTGTGTTTTACATATGAACTGATATCCTCTGTATCAACCTGAGGTTCTGAGGTCTTGGTGAAAACTTCAGCAAGTTTGTTGGTGAAAACTTCTTCAAAGATAGTTGCTGAACATTCGAGCGTTCTGGCATAACAATTCTTCCAGCAGATGATGACCTTGAAGAGAAGGGAAGCGTACTTGAATTGGAAGCTGGGTTACCCACAGAAACAACATGCGGCACGCTTCGAAGAGCTTTCAAGAAGAACAGATTTGTCACACCTAGAACCATAGGTGGGAACTGATCTCCTTCACGAAGCGAATTGAGGCGGGCTAAGGCCTAAAATCTGGACTACAAGGAAGTGGCGCCACCAAACTCACCAGGCTTGCAACTGCTTCACAGCACTGCGGAGGCATGGGCGCAATTATCAGAAGAGGCTCCCCAATGAGCAACAGCTCCCACAGCATCCATAGCTGCAGAAGAATTCCACGGAATATTCCACAGCTGAACTGATATCCTCTGTATCAACCTGAGGTTCTGGGGTTGGATTTGGGTTGTGGGGTGGAGGATATGTATAAAAACTTGCAAGATCATTTGAAAAAAGTATCTTTAATATTGAGATACGTAAAAGGCCTCCAATGGAGAATTTTTAATATTTTTGTTAAATAAATTATCCTAAATACGATGGCTACGTTAGATTTGTTGAATACCATGGTGTGTGATTCGACCACGAGAAGTCCATCCACTATTCACTGGATGGTTTACACAGCATTTCTTTCTCTTCTTCTAGTTACTCTCCACTATTTACTGGATGGTTTACACAGCATTTCTTTCTCTTCTTCTAGTTACTCTGTTTTCTGCTCTCACTGGCGTCCATTGAAAAGCATGGAAGCACCATGGGCCAAATCTCATTTTCATAGTGCTGCTAATGCAGCCATTGTTAATTCCTTATTTTTATTGTTACAACATACAGTCAGTCAATGCTTCTGCCCTTCATCGGGTGCAATCCACCCAATTTATAACATGAATTGAATACAAATTGATGAATGCCGAAACTTTTGAGAGCTATGATGATTAGCTCGGTTGTGGTTGCCCCAGCTGCTCGGTTGGTGGTTGGATTAGCTCGGTTGTGGTTGATATAATGGTGATCATAAATTGATTAAACAGAATCCATTTCATCAATCCAGAACATAAATTGCAATATCAAGGTGAGGGCGGGCGGAGAGAGAGGGAGAGGGAAGGTAGAGAGAGGGAGAGGGAAGGCAGAGCGAGATGGAGAGGGCAGACCGGGAGAGAGAAGGAGGGGGGAGGGAGATGGCGGGCAGAGAGAGGTGAGGGCGAGGGAGAGAAATCGCTAGAGGGGGACAACGTCCTAAGGGTGCCGGCCGGTAGGCAGGCAGAGAGACGGAGAGAGCGGCAGCACGGGCGGGGCGCGTGGGCTGGCAGGCGGCTCGGAAGAGGGAGAGGGAGCAGAGGACGGGAAAGCTGCGGGGTGGGAGAGAGGGAGAGGGAGAGAGAGAGAGAGGGAGATTGCGGGTTGCGGGGTGGGATGGCTGAGGGGTGCGTTTGAACATTTCCGGACATTGACAGGGCCCTGCCAGATATACGTGCGGCATTAAATTGCCTGCCAAAATGCAGCCTTTCTCCTCAGCTCTGCCAACGGTCCAGATTAATGTTGCAGCATCCAACGGCTGTCGGTGCGGGTCGTTCCAAGACCAATCGGACGACCGGTCGTAAAAAATCAGAATTCAATCATATGGACATAAAATCCCATGAATAGATGCGACGATCTCAGATCTCTTTCATTTGCATCAGGTATGACACTTTACATAGGCAACGTCTGAAGATGGCTGACACTTTACATAGGTAACGTTTTGAAGATGGCTTATTGCCGCTAGGAACATTTTCTACTACCATCCCGTTTTCAGCACCTGGGAACTCATTTTTATGTAAATCAGCTTGTTTGATATCAGCAAACTTTAATGAGCAGGCATCGAAGAAAACCAAAAACCCTCCATTCATTAAGTGGACGAATTTCAGCATATAGAAAAAAAAGGCCACATTTGGGAACAACATGAGGATAGAACAGCCTGCTCACGCCTCGACTCAGGTCTCGACAAAACTCTTGTGGTAGCTTGGCTGAAATCCTTTCCAATATCCAAACGAATGTAGTACCAGGTGAAATGATCTTGAAACTGAAAGATTCAGTACTGGCAAAGTAGAATTGGACCAGTGGCGGCAGTAACGACAAGATGACAAAAGAACAGTTTCCATTGTGACTGCCCCTGCTTGGAAGAACTCTGGCATGATCAATCTACTATTCAGCTGATGTCCTAGTCAACAAGGCATCTTTAGCTCTTAATCTCTCTGGTACAAAGTCTAAAACATAAAAAGGCCAAATTAAAATAGTTAGTGACCCACAATTGCAGAGCACACTCAAATCGATAGTGTAGAGAAGTTTGAAATACAAAATCTCTGGAAGTAATTACCTGAAAGAAACTCATATCTATTGTTCTCTGCAACAACTGAAGCTGAGAAAACAAGGACTTCAGTATACTGATAATGAACAATCAGTGGCTACAATTAGAAGCACTGTTCTTCTTGTTGAAAAATTAATCAGTTAACACAATCCCTTGAACTACACAAATCAGTAATGTTGATTCAAATCCTAAACAAGGAAATTACGGAATTCTAAGATTCAGATTATAAAGTCATCCCTGACGACAAAAACAAGGAAATAGAGAAGTCTGCTTAACTATTGTCATTTTCCTTCTCAACTCATTGACTACCTAAACAGTCTCTCAAATGTAAAAATTTAACATATATTCTCAATAAGCAACCGTGAAAGAGAAATTTCAATAATTGAATCAACAGAAGCACGAGGACCTTGTTCGAAATTTGGAAGCATCTGAATCTATAAGAATTGTTAGAGAACTTTAAGAGATTCCTGAGCATGTAGGATGAGCAGTAAACAAGGCATGCAATGCGGTTATTCCCAGATCAAGTGTCACTTAAATAAAAACTTACAAAGGTGGTCATAACTTATAGACTTCTTATGGTTTCTCCTTGCACAAGCTTGAGCTTCTTCTGTGAAACATTCAAGAAACAGTTTCTGCATCCAAAATAAAGTTGGTACAATTAGTGGATAATAAGAAGCAATTGGAGAATTCTAAGCCTAGGGTGAATGTAGGTCTTCCCATGGCATGCTAATTGGCCCATTTTACCCTGAACATTCAGATTTAAGACTTCCACAGATGATGCATAGTCAATCATCTGACAAATTTGAATGCTGATGTGAGTTAATTTCTTCACAGATCTCTCACATAGGTGCATGGACGAATGAGAACAAAAATCACGACACAACCAAATGATCAAGAAGAATCTGTGGCCTTGCTTGTTGGCACTTATCAGCTACACTATTACTGTCTTTTCCATATCTTCAAATAGAAATCTATAAGTTGAATTAAATCCCTAGTCCGAATGAAAGTTTTTCCCCCCAAAAAAATTCTGAACTGTAAACTAGAGAAGCATATTACAACCCCTGGTGATTGGGGTGAAGAAAATAAAACCCAGAATGAGATGTTACGTTCTTCTTGATGTCTTGAAATCGCCTACAGGCATACAACTGAAGACTGTTTAGAAGTTCCATATTTACCTATAGGGTGGCGTCATATGTTCATGCACCCAACATCCCCCCGCCTATCCAATTACCAACAGAAAAATAGGGGCAAAGAAGCACATTATGATTCCCCTCATGTCTTAAGGTATAGAGAAAGCATAAAGACTTGAGAGTAAACAATTGAAGGAACTGTATAAACAAAATTTAAATGGCTCTAATGTTATTTATAAAGTTGAAGCAACGACTAAACCCAAAAATATAGGGGCGCAGGTCAAGTTGGAGTTGTCTTGCTAAGTAATATGAATAGAAGAAAGCACAGGGAGAGCATGACAATTAAGTACATGAAAGAATCTGCAAAGAAAAAGACTTCTATTGGCATTTGAAGAAGACCAAGTAGCTATTTACATAGACTAAACTGAGGTTAGGTCTAATGGGGATTAAAGTCGCATGCATATGAGCATTAGATAGATGCCCGAACCTCAGTTTTAAGTTAAACATAAAACCAGCTATACAGGAGAACTCTCAACAAAATGCTGGTTTGGACTTTGGAATAAATGAAATACAAGATGGTTGAATTAGACCTAACCGAAGGCCCATTAGAGAGAATTTTATTTGACTGTGGATCAAAACCAAGAACTTGGCATTGACATAGACATGCAAAAAGTTACCTCTCATAATAAAAGAGAAGAAAAATCTTGCTCTAATCATGCACAGGATGTTTTCACGGTTACGAGTACACCGATCACCATACAGGCAGAATGCAATCAACTTGTGGATGCTGCTCAAGCAACAACCGGTGCATCAGGACAATTGGGCATTTCTCAGAAAATCCTAATCAAGCAAGATAAAGACTATTGATGCAAGACTCATCCCCGCCTGAAACTTTCATACAAGCAACCCAAGAGCCATGTTAAGTCAAAGACTGCATTTTTTTTTTTTTTTTTTCTCTACTGAAGACAAGAAGCTTCGTTGAAACGGCAAGGATACAGAAAAGATATCAGATTCGGTGGCAATTCAAATGAAGAAGAACAAGAAGAAGAGATGGTGCGTGATTTGAAACATCCTCAATGCCAACAGAAGGCGGCTAAGCTATCCTATTGGGCAGGATGGCGAACAGACCGTAGCTCTGTTGAAGAGGAAGACAGCGTCGGAGGTGGTGCGGATATCGGGGGTCTCGTCCTTGAGGATGCGTTTGATTCTGTTGGTAGGAAAGTAGGTAGAAACAACACGCTCTTCCGTCTTCTCCAATTTCTTCTCACGTTTCTGCTTCTTCTTCTCATCCTCACTACTAATACTACAATTATCATTCCGTGCTGCTTCTCCTCCATCGTCGAGTTTGTTCTTCTTGCTCCTCTTTGCAGCTTCCGTGGCTCTGCCGTCACCAACACCCTTCTTCTTCCTCTTTGCAGCTTTTTTTGCCACTTTACTGTCACCGACACCCTCCTCTTCTTTTTTCAACTTCGAGGAAAACAACGAAGACAAGGTCGCGTTCTCGTCCTCCTCCTTCATGCTCTCTCTCTCTCTCTCTCTCTCAGGAATTCGCCTCTAAAACTTCCCTTGTCCTTCCTCCCCTTCGGCCTTGGCAGCGAGAAAGTGTATTTGCATTTATACCGACTTCGTTTGAGATTTTACAATTTCCTATGGTCACGAAATTTGCGGGAAAAAAGTCAAAAACTCCCATTTATCAACTTTATTTGTAGAAACCCACTCATTTTGATGGATTTTCATTTATGTGGACAAACGATCTGACCTTTTAGATCGCGCCTAAGCCTAAAGGTTCAAGATAAAAACGTGCTCATAGCTAGGATCATCTCGGAATGAAAGCTTTCATTTTCCAATACATTTTTACTCAATAATAATACACCTTTACCCAATGCTAATACACTTTTACCTAATCTCAATAAACCTTTGCCCATTCTCTATACTTCCATCTTAAATTCTCATCCCATTCAAGTTCAAAACAGCCCCTAAAACTTGAAGGGTAATTATTCAAGAATTCCAATATTTTACGACCAATCGAAGACATGTGATGTTTTCAACCGCACTCCCTTGCCGTTCGATCTAGTCGAAACTATCTCCCTTGCCCGGATAAAAAATTCAGATGTAGCTCCTGTTGGACCAATAAATATGCAGGATGTTTATAGACGGGCCCCTCCATCCCATGGACGTTGAAAATTTTCAAAGCAGGCCCCTTTGTTGTCCATCCTGATCACACCGTCATCGACTTTTGAACCTCTTGCCTCCACAATTGCCTCACACAGCTTGCATCTCCCTCGCTATTTTCGTAGCTTTCAAGCCCCAGTGTAGGTCATGCGACGTCCGCACACAGAGCACACTTGCACCCACCCGCTTCCGCCACGAACATGATGGTGGCAAGTTCGTAAATTCACGGTTGGATCAGGTCGAAGAAGAAGGAGATAAGGGAGCGAGTGAGATAACAGCTGAAGAAACTATAGAGTTCCGAGATCTAGTGGCCACAGCCGCAAAGAAGGACTAGATAAATTTCAAGGGCCGCATGAAGAATTTGATGCCAAATAAGGCTCCTTCCACTATAGGCATTGCTTTCGGCACGCCGCAACATTGTTGGTGAAGAAGCTGCAGAAATGGCGGAGGAAGAAGAAGAGCGAGGGGCATGGCAACGAGCAATCGGACGTGGCTGTGGTGGCAAGGGATGAGAAGCGACGAAGGGCCAGAGAGACACAATCAGAGGTGGCGGATTACGAGTTTAGTGGTCCAGCGACATGGGCCCGTGGTTCTAGCTTAAAGCCAGATAGGTGTCATTGACGACCCATGGTGCTCGTTCAGTTGTCCGAGGGCGTCGTGGGATGGGTACAACTGTACAAGACGGGGAGAGTCGATCTACTATGGATGACTCTTGACCATGGGTTCCGTTGTGGAAGATAAGCTAGTGATGATTGGACAGTCAAATGACAAGGGGTGTATTTGGTTGGAGGTAAAACTTTTAATGAAAAGTTTTTGGAGCAGAAGTTGTCAAATCAATAGAAAGTGATGTGATATAATAGGAGTAATAATGAGGAGTAAAGAAAATAAAGTTAAAATAGATAGGTTAGTTGTATGGGTAGTTGTGTAGAAATGATTGAAAAGTAGGGTAGTTTGTATAGAAAAATGTGAAAAAATAATTAAAAAATAAAATAATTATGGAGATTGAAAAGTTTTAGATTGAAAGGTTTTAGTTGACATTTTTTTGCCCTAAACAAACACACCCAAGATCTTGGCGGAGATGAATTCGATCGACAGGGGCCCGAGTGTGCCAAGGCGAAATCGTGCAAACGACAGCGTTACGCCAACTTCCCATCGTGGCAGCGACGCCGAAGGATGGGGTTTTGGGAGAAGGTGGAGTGACATAGGAGAAGGGGAAAGGAATGGTGCTAATTATAAAATTCCTAATGTACAACTTGGTTGAGGAGAAGATGACAGAGGGGAAAACTGTAAAATTCCCACCGCATTAAATACTGATGTTAGGGCCTCAATGTTGGAAAACCACCTGATGGCTGATGCATTTTTCGGTTGATCTAACAACCAAAAATAGAGGTTGTATTAATAAATGATATGTTCAGCATTATTATGTCATTTCTAAAAATAATAGAGATTGATAAGATTTTTCATCTTATTGCAATTTGAAAAGAAGATTTCATATTTATTCTTTTAGAATACGTTTGTCCCTTTTTTTTTTTCTAACGCACAAACATTGACTCATACGTGATACGACTATACATAGGCCGGCTGACCGTCGTTCTGAGAAGACCCTGACAGAGGCAAAATTCGACCTGCCATGCACAACCAAGCGTGTAAATGGAAGCTTCTGCAAGACCAAGACCATCTCCTTCTCGTGCGAGAACGCACCCAACTGGTTGGCCCACCGCATAAGAATTCGCATGCATGACCTGGGTTTTAATGATATTTAATTTTTCTATTACTTAATCAGTTAAATTATCATATAAAATCATCTACTTACTTTGTTTTCAAAATATGCTTGCTAAATTAAAAAATGCGACTATCTGCTTAAACGTTTTCTATATTTTGCAATGTCTTATGTAGCAAATAACTTTCCAAATAAGCTTGCATTCTTCTTTCTCATTACTAAATCGAATTATTTTTTTAACAGAGGCGTGGAATTGGAGGGGGAAAACAACGAAAAATAAAACTCACGGAGCTCGAGATTAGTCAATGGCTCGAGTAAGCGTAGCCAGACAAGCAATGCAATGTTGAAGAATCAGCGTCGTTGAACGCTACGGCTTTGATCATCTTCACCTCTTTCCTCCTATTTTCCTTCCGGCCAAGAGAATTCTCTCAAATACGTGATACATCCCTTCTCCCTTTTATCCCATTCAGCCCGTCTCTCTCCGACTAACTACGGACCGATCGATCATCGGCTGCGCGCATCAAGAAAAATTAAAGAAGATGAACGACCTCATGTCCGGCTCCTTCTCCTTCTCCCGTGGTCGAGGAGACCAACCATCCACCAACGGAGGTGCTGTGGAGATGGAGGCGACAGCCATCAACCTCTCCAAGTTCTTCAAAGACGTCGACGGAATCAAGGACGAGATCCGCGAGGTGGAAAGCATCCACCACCGGCTCCGTCAATCCAACGAGTCAAGCAAGACCCTCCACAACGCCCAGGCCGTCAAGGACCTCCGCGCGGGCATGGCCGCCGACGTCAGCCAAGCCCTCAAACGCGCCAAGCTCATCCATTCCAAGCTGTTGGACCTCGACCGCGCCAACGTCGCCAATTGGACCGAGCCTGGCTGCGGCCCGGGGAGCTCCGCCGACCGCACCCGGACTTCCGTCGTCAGCGGCCTTCGCCAGAAGCTTGCCGACACGATGGCGGAGTTCAGGTCTCTGCGGGAGCAGATCGCGTCCGACTACAGGGAGACGGTGGAGAGGCGGTACTACACGGTGACGGGGGAGAAGCCGGAGGAGAAGACGGTGGAGATTCTGATATCGACGGGCGAGAGCGAGAACTTCATGAAGAAGGCGGTCGAGGAGCAAGGGAGAGGGCAGGTGTTGGATGCGATAATGGAGTTGCAAGAGCGGCACGACGCAGCGAAAGAGATGGAGAAGAACTTGCTGGAGCTGCACCAGATCTTTCTGGACATGGCAGTGCTGGTGCAGGCGCAGGGAGAGCAGCTGGACGACATCGAGAGCCACGTCGCCCGCGCCAGCTCGTACGTGCAGAGAGGAACCAACCAGCTCCAGATCGCGAAGAAGCACCAGCGGAATACAAGGAAATGGACCTTCTTCGGCATACTCATCATCCTGCTCCTCGCAGCTATCCTCGCCATCATCATTTCCCGTTTGGTATCCTGAAATTAAGCATATATTAGCGGCCGATATACATACATATATATATTTTGTACCTGTTTTTATTATGTGAATTATTATTTTTGTTCTCTAGCTTTATTTATTTCTTTTCTATTTCCGTTTCATTGTTTTATTGATTTTTTATGTTAAAGCACTCTGTCTTAATGTTGCCTTTTTGTCAATCGATGATATGGGGATGAGAATTGCAATTACTATCCGCTTATTATGAAAGTTCTTTTTTCTCATCAAAAAAAAAAAAAAAAAAGAATGCTTGATAATAAATACTAATGGAGGTAAAAGTCGTATCACACGAGGATGCAGATAATAAATACTATAATTTTGTTATATTCAGCGATCAGAAAGTTCAGAAAATTATAAGTACAACCTATTTGAGAGATGAGAATTTTATATCATGCGCGATTTAAATTAAATTAGAAATTTTATCCTTGATTTGTAAATTTTATAAAAATCTAAAGATATTTTTATGTTAAAATTCCAATATAATTAAGCGTTGAACAAGGATGCCACTTGCTTTTTCTTCTTCCTCCTTCCACTTGTTGAAAATTTTACTACATAGATCAGTATACCAGTAAAAATTTAAAAATTATATTTTTCCAAAAATTTATTTCGACAACTTGCGCGTAGCTCTACAAGTACATATATTGACACATATAAGTGGAGTGGTTTAACTCTAAGGCTCAAAATAAATAAAGAATTTCACTTTAAATTTCATCCTCATACAAGAGGATGACTCGAGGAGAATCTTGGGCAAGAAAGCATAAGTAAAGCAAGTGTTTTATAGTAGCCAATTTGAAAAGTAATAAAAATTTTAGATGAAAAACTTTTAATGTAAGAAATTTTAAAATAAAAAAAATGATATGATATAATATGATGGAGATAATAATGAATAAAAAGTAAATAAAGTTGAAATAGATAGATTAATTGTGTACAAATGATTGAAAAGTATGATAATTATATAAAAAATAATTAATAAATAAGATAATTACGAAGAATGAAAAATTATAAATTAGTAAGTTTTAGATGAAAACAAAAGCATTGCAGAATCTAATGCACGATAGTACGCATCAAACGGGGAATGCATGAAGCAAGCGATTGCTGGCAGTAACAGTTGCACCGCACGGTGATGATGAAGTGATCCAAAAACGATCATGTCAAACTGTTAATATATTCGGTCATCAGAAAGGTCAGGAGATCCGGAAACAGTTGAGTACAACTTTACAAGGGCAGTTCAGGATCATCAACTCCGATGGAATGAAATTTTCTAATTTTCCTGTCTTTAATATAATATCTTATTTCCCCAGCGCACCACCACTCAGCCGCATCCAATTGAGTGATCCTAAACAGGCCATAAATATTCTATTTGCAAGAGCCTAGATGAGCATCTAGCTGAATTGAACTAAAAACTTTTCCTCTAAATTTAACTACGATTTTAACATTAAGCACAGATGGGATGAATGAATCTTGATGTGGATATTAATGATTAATTTCACGATTAGAGAAGATACGTTATTAACATTGAGTTTGGGAATTATAAAACTTGTCAAGGAACAAAGGAAAGATTGAGCTAGGAGAATATAAAAATTCTCATTCCCACATAGAAATCCTTGTTCGATGCGATGGGTTTGCTCATAAGTTACATATAAGAAGCCTGCATTATCAAACCCGGCAGTTGAGAAGAAAGCCTCATATTGACAAAAAAGTTCATCATCAGAGCTTCACAAAGAGCAATGCTTTCAATTAAGTGCCAAATCATGTCGGTTGCTGCGCTGTTTAGCTCCCCTCCATCCAAAAACGACGGAATCTTTCCCTCGTCGTAATAAAAGAACAAGCCCCATAAACTGCCATGTGTTGAGTTGGCTGTGATTCAAGCAGCTGAGCTAACCATAACAACTCCCATGGAACTGAGCTTCCTGTTTAAAACTCCCTCAATACTTTGCAAGGCTCTGACGTGGGAAGCTTCACGTTAGGCATGGCTGGAACATCTCGAGTACCAAAGGGTGGTAATTCATTGAAGGAACATGAGCTTTCTGCCTGCTAGTCTAATTGAAAGTGATCTTCATTAGAACATATCAGAGGTTGAAAGTAGATTGCATTTCATTTCCCACTGAATCTGCTCTCATTTCTTGGGTTGTCCAGGTAGATTCAACTTTATTTGTTCTTGCTTCGGACAAGTTCAGCCGCAGAGGTCGCCCTGCCACCTCCTAATTACAAAGTCATGTCTTAATAAAACAAAAATTCACGATAACCAGAATGCAATAGGCAGAAGTATGGAGATCAGTTGAAGAAGAGATTCATGCAGGATGCAGGTAGGCAGACTATTAATTTTGTCAAATCACCATGAGCATTAGTTGGACCAGGAAATTTCCACTTATGTTGAGCTGAATATACATCAGCAGTGATTTTCTCCACCTTCATTTTTCCTATATGCATGCTACCCTAATCCCCTGCTCAACGTAATGTCACAAGACTGCCGCCCTCGTTGGGGTGATTGATGCCATATTTCCTTTTAAACATCAGTTGCATGCATGTAAGAGTTTTTAATAGACATAATATAATGATTTCATAACCAAACTAATACAATTTACCACGCCATTCAAGGCATTGACTGCAGCCTCAGCCTCTTCAAGTGCGCGAAAGGAAACAAACCCAAATCCCCTTGACCTGCCACTCGCCTTCTCATAGATGACCCTGGCACCCAGAAAGCCTGGTTGATTTTCAAAGGCATCCTCGAGTCCCTCCGAAGTGAGGATCCAACTGAGGTTGCCAGCATATACCTTGTATGGGCTATCAACATAGCCTCTGAAGCTGTTGCGGATTCTAGGCCCCATGACCTCCCTCTCTCCACCTCGCGGAACTTCAGGGAAATTAACCTTCAAGGTACGACCTGCCACTAGCTAATGCCATATGATCCACAAAAAACAGTGGGTAGGAGAATGTCATTAGTTGAGAATGCACAGAAAATGCAATCTAGCATTTGCTTCGCATTAATATTACAAATGCTGCATCTTTGGCATTCATAACTGCCACTTGCCTCCGACAGAAGGGTCAATTTATAGGCGATCATAAAAAATAATTTTTATATATGTCTGGGCCTCACTTATATTTTTCGCCCTCTAAAATTTGGCAATAATGTATCCGCTCTCCTTTTATTATTTTTCAAAAATAAAAAAGAAATAAATTTTAAAAAAGCACAAAACACAGTGGAAGACTTAACTGAGCCCATACATGTATTTAAAAAAATTGAAAAAATCAAAAAATATTTTTTATGCTCGCCGGTAAATTTATGGGTGACCATATAGAATTGTTGATGCAAAAAGAAATATTATAAAACATAACCTGAAAGGTCCTGTAGACCATTAGATCAGATGAATGGGGCTCAAAATGCCATTCCGTAACCCATAGATAATAACAGCACTAAAACAGGTTGTCTCGGTGCCAATTTTCCATTGAACGAAAGTAAATATTACTTCTTGAAGCATTGAGACAGGAATATCAAATGTGATGATGATCAACTGACACTTTTTGGACCACACATCTGCACATGTGCTCCTATCACTAGCATTTGGTAATTCAAACTGGTAATATGTATAATTTTTCATCCCATACATTCAGAGCAGAGAGCTCAGTAGGATCATGGATGATTCACTACATGAAACAATTGGTCATCATGTCTCAGTGCAGCATATATTTCCAAGAACCAAAGTCCTCAGTAGAAACCTCTACAACTTACAGATCCATCAAACATACGAATTGCTTGCAGGGCCTCTTCGAAGCTGCCCATCATCAAAAATGCAAAACCCCGGCTCCTATCAGTTACTCGATCATAAATAATCTGGAAAGAATCGAGAGAACAGATCCAATAACTCTCACTGTCCTTTTTTTTGCTAAAAAAATTAAGGAAATAAAGACAATGACACATCATCTAATAAAGAAAGGGAGTTTCCAAAAGCAATGTGTTTGCCCATTGGAAAAGGGCAACCAGCTTTTACATATGGAAAACAAACTATTCACAGGAGAGAGGGTTCAGTTTGAGTTATTTTTTGTCTCATTCCAGTGAAAAGAGGGCAGGCATGAAAATGAAAGAGGAAAAAGAACAGAATTGCATAATAATTCATCCCAGAGCACCAAACACAGCCTCTGCTTAGGGGTGAAATTTGGGTCAAGTTGAGGCTGAATTCAGCCCGTTGAACCTGGCAAAATCGTTGTTAGAGCTTGGATCTAAAGAACCCTATTTGTAAATAGGACTAGGATTAAGCAAATCTGGACCTAAGGAACCCAAGCCTCATTTTTCCTATTTTAATATAAAACATATCACACAACTCCTAAACAAGATTTCTTCATATTATGTATTTTATATTGCTATATTTATGTTTCAAACACATGTTTGTCACGTTGAAATTACATTATAGATAAATTATGTTATTCTTCATTTATATTTATGTTTATGTTTATATTATTTACTTTTACATTTATTATTTTCTTCTTTTATCTTATTTTGAAAGGGTAAATTATACATTACTAGGCTTTTTTAAAAATCTAGTTAGGTTATGTATTATTATGTTTGCTTAAATAATTTATTGTTATCGTATATTCTTATGAAATTTCAAATAATACTTGTCAATACCCTAACTCGGCAAGCTAAATTCGAATCCTTATCCGAAAAATTTCTGAAATCTTACCTGTGCAAACTCCGTTGGTATTACAAGCCCATATTTAATTTCACCTCCCTTCAATGTGGGAAAAAGAAGATTCATTTGATCTTATTCATTCACTGGTTGCAGAGAAATGAAACGAGAAAAGGAAAGAAAATGAAAATGTTCATTTTGGTCTGTAGCTAGTCGTGGCAGAGAGAATACCTCGACAGAATCGACTTGGCCAGCCTCTCGGAAGAGTTGAGCGAGCTCGGATGAGGTCATCGAGTAAGGAAGATTTCCCACGAACAATCTTCTCCTCTCTTTTAAGTCATCGTATCCCTCCTTCTCCTTCGCCTCTTCTGATTTTTCTTCCTCCCGATCCTGTTCCGGTTCTCCTTGCCCCTCCTCCTCCTCCTCTACGTAATCTTCTTCCTCCTCCTCCCCGTCCTCTTCTACAGAATCTCCCTCTTCCTCCTCCTCTTCTAGTGCGGCGCCATCGAAGGCGGAAGCCGCTGCAAGGCTGCAGAATGCGCTGCTGCGTGTACCAGGAAATGGAAGGAAGAGGAGAGTTGTTTGCAAGTGAGTGAGGCGTTGCGTGCGCTGTTGTTTCGGGTTTCTTCTTCCTGAAGTAAGATAAGAGGAGAGATTGATAATGGGTAGCCTATTCGGCGAAAGAATGCTGAGACAGGCAGACATGGAAGAGGTCACTGCTGCTGATGCTGCTATTGCCATGGCTGGTGGGAGAAGCAAGGGAGAGGACACAGAAGAATAGAAGATTACCCTTCACTCTCAACCTGAAGACCTCCTCATTCTCTGTCCTCCGCGACGTGTTTGGAGTTTGGATTTCCCCCCAATCCCACCGTCCCTTGTCACAATCCACCGTATCTTGCCTGTGCGTAGCGACCGCCCAACTGGAGGGATCTGTGCCACCGGATCCATCCACGTCGTCAACAAAATGGTCTGGATCAATTGTTTCTTCGGACTTTCACCATGTCGGATTGCGAAGGCAGTAAAAATACAAGAGATTATCTTAATCGTTTAAAATTTATTTTACCAGATCTAAAAGGCTAAAATAAAAAACAAATTTTAATAAAATATTTAGTGAGAATTATCTGTTCCCGTCATGTATAAATTCCTTATATTAATATCATCTCATACAAAAAGTAAGTAGCATCTTATATCATTTGCATCGAAAGAACATTGATATGGTTCGGGATCATTGCACTAAATGGAACGAGATTGGGTTCGAACGAGTAGAAATTGCGGTAATGATAAATGATAAAATTAGTAAAAATACAAAATATAATTTTTATTCCTTTTAGTACAAAGCACGACTTAAGCCGCGCCTCTCCTCCTTTCAGGTACCCGGCACTTGCTTGAGTTGCTTATGCGGTTGCCTCCCCAGGCTTCCTGCACTTGCTTCTGCGATTGAAGCTGCATGGCGTCCCTCCGGATGATAGGCAAGCCTTCTTACAGTAGTCGCATAGAGCACATCAGTCCTTTTTTCCTCTTACTAACTCTCAATTCCTCTCTTTTCTCACACTCTCCTCTTTATCTCTCCACCCATGGCCTGAGCAGACATAGCGGTCAACTTCACCGGTGAGGCATTTCAACGAGCACTTGTTCTTCTTTGCCCTTTCATCATTTCCTATTCTTTCTAGTCATGTGTACGGGGCTATGTTCAGATGGCATGTTCAAGGGGATCTACAACGGAAAGCAATGCCATGCGGCAGACATTCCCACTGTTCTTCGGAGGGCATGGAGCGCCGGAGTCGAACGAATAATCGTCGGTCATCTCAGTTGGCTTATCTTATCGCGTTTTGGGCCTTTGGCTTTGCATTCTTTTCGCTTACCCAAGCTTCGTTTATGGACAAGGTTACGGGCGGCTCGTTGGAAGAATCAAAGGAAGCTCTCGCCATCGCTGAAACTGATGGTGCGTCCTTCAACCAGCAAATTAGTTTATCCAAATCGAATGTAAATTTTCTTTTTTAACGATGCAGGGCGACTTTTCTGCACGGTTGGCGTGCATCCCACCAGATGCAAGGTGAACTTCCCCACTCTCATACACGTTTCTACTTAAGCTTCTTATAAAATTCTGTGTTTCTCTCTTTTGCTATAGTTCACTGTTTTCTGTGCACGTTTAAACTCAGGAATTCGAAGAAAGTGGTGATCCGGAAGGCCATTTCCAGGCGCTTGTATCACTGGCCAAAGAGGGAATTGAAAAAGGAAAGGTATGCCCTAAGGTTCGCCTTCTTCATCGGACGCGCTGTGCTGCAGTATGACCGTATGTGTGGCCATGATCGAAGAATGTGCCAAACATAGCATATGCTTTCAGAATTTGGATTCTAGATCCTCTTTCTGGTGACATCTCGGCGTCAGAAGCTTCTACTTTATTGATAGTCTTTGCAGTTCATTTATTTTATCTATTTCTTGGTTGGTTTGATTTTATCATTTTTTTTCTTGGGGTGTCAAGAACAGCTTATCCTCCAGTGTCATTGCTAGTAACCAAGTTTCATACTTTTAGGTGGTGGCCATTGGCGAATGTGGGTTGGACTATGACAGACTTCATTTTTGTCAACCTGAGATCCAGAAAAAGTATGTCCAAAAATAATGAATCGATGTAATTGAAAGAATCTTGTACATCATATCTCTTATTTCATACATGTCAGATATATATTTTTATTGTCGGTGTTCATCATGAAGATTTGTGTATTAGGTACTTTGAAAAGCAGTTTGAATTAGCAGAGGCTGTGAAACTGCCCATGTTTTTGCACATGCGTGCTGCTGCTGCTGACTTCTGTGAAATATTTGCACGAAACAAGGCCAGGTGAGTAAGCCAGGGTGTTTATCATACTCTTGAAAAATGAAAATGCACATTGGAGGTTGCCTTAGCTTCCAATCATTTCTTGTGAATAACCCATCTAAAAGGTCATGTGATTGACATTGTGATTGCCCGCTGGTTAGTTATCATCTGTATGGCACAGTTGCAGGAATCTTTTTGCCTTCTGACTCGGAAGTGTTTTCCAACTTTGTCTATGTGTCAAGGATAAAGCTTCTTCTGCCTTATCAAAATGTAGTTAAATGTCATTTTAGGTTTTTAAATTTGTTTGACAGGGTTGTTGCAGGGGTTGCCCATTCATTTACTGGCAGTGCAGAGGATCGTGATAAACTCTTAGTGTTCAATAATCTATTAATAGGTGAGGCTTTGAAAGGAAACAGAATTATCATGTTGTCAGCAAGGCTACTCAATTTTATGCATGCTTAAATTCCATATGGAATCTGCCAAGTTATTGGCGCAGGTTGTAAGGTACTAATTGAAGGTTTCTAAATTGATTGGTGATTGCCAGTGAGACGGTATTTTACATAATACAAAATCTTTCACTAATGCCAGAAAACCAAAATGGGAAAAAAAGAACACCTTGATCTGCATCTAAATCAACTTAAATAGTTGAATCGTCTCAATTTATGATCGATTTAAGCATGCGGACATTATGTTCACCTCAGTCAATATTTATGTCTTTGATGGTGTTTTTGACTTGTTGAATCATCTGATGTATCTGAGATTAATTCTTTTTTCCATAAATATTTTTATATCAGCCTCTGTGAGGATTAGATTTCTAGCTCGCTTGATTGCATTTAATGTGCTGATCTACCATCCCATGTCTTCAGTTGCAAGGATCTGTTAAGCTTTCCCATATCTAATTATTTGCAATAATGCTTTTGGCTATGATTACTTTAGTTAGTCTTGTACTTTTGCTGCTAGAAATTTTCAATTTCAATTGTCACTCACGACAGTAACTCTTAGGGTGTGTTTGTTTTGAGTCAAATATGCCACAAAAGCTCTTTTTATACTAAAAAGGGACTAAAGTTTATTTTCTCTCGTCTTGATGCTGATGTGGCATGGTGACATCCATCTGTAACTATGTAATTATTCCAACATCTTTTTCTTTTTTTTTGGAAAAAAAGCTGTGTTGTTTATTCACTTTATAACTGAGCCATCCTATACTGCTTTGATGTCATTTTACAATCCTTTTACTTCTCCTATCCTTTACATCTCTTTCACATCAGATCAAATACTTTGGTAATTGTGGGTTGTTACTGGAACCATTTTATTTGAATTGTTGTTGATAATAATTTTATGTCAGTAACTAACCTCTTCTTTATTTTAATTTTATGGTTCATAATTAGGTATCAATGGTTGTTCCTTGAAGACAGCAGAGAATCTTGATGTTCTAAAAGGTGTTCCAGTTGGAAGGATGATGATAGAGACAGATTCACCGTACTGCGAAATAAAGAATACTCATGCTGGAATCAATTTTGTAAAGTCTGTCTGGCCTTCGAAGAAGAAAGAGAAGTATGAGGAGGATTGCACTGTGAAAGGTCGGAATGAGCCTTGCATGGTTAGGTAACTGAGAAACAGTACTAATAAAATGAGGACGTCTGAACTATTTTGTCTTTTATTCAAATTCAGTGATGAAGACACTGGTATTGATTTTAACTGGGGGTGATTCTATACTATTTTCATGCATCTTCTTTCTCTCATGTCTAGGACTGGCTTAATGTTCTTTTCTTTCCAATGGACAGCTTGTTTTTAAAAAGTGAAGAAACAGAGGCAATAGTAACAACTACAAAACAGAATCAAGTTCCATGCAAAATAGCACTCTCATGTCCATTTATTTGACCGGAACTATTTGCAGTTGGAAATGTGACATTTACCCTCAAAGAGGAGTCCTCTGCATGTTTCTAGTTGTCCCCATTATTTTCTTGGAGCAATCACGA
Source organism: Annona cherimola (assembly GCA_030490835.1). Classification (NCBI taxonomy): domain Eukaryota; kingdom Viridiplantae; phylum Streptophyta; class Magnoliopsida; order Magnoliales; family Annonaceae; genus Annona; species Annona cherimola. The sequence continues at coordinate 13,437,821 of CM059974.1, forward strand.
GCTTCATAGAGATAATAGAATTTTGGACTTGTAGGCACAAATTAGATTGTCAATTAGTAAATAATTTTTCATTTTCATCACTTTTTCGTGATTCGTTTCTGGTACGTGAAATTATGTCCATTTGTTGTCAAATTGGTCTTATTTGATGGCCTATTTGGTTGGTTTCAGAAGAGCCTTGGATTTACATGAATCCAACACTAGGGAGTTATGGCTTGCTCAAGCCAATTCACGTTTTGGTTTCCTCTTTCTTATATCAGTGTAGGTTTGCTCAACACACTGTCGGCCTTTTAAATTGTGAAGCGGTTGACAACATGCACTAATAAATTAGATAGAAGCTTTTAATTGCATGTGGTCAGGATTCACCTTGCTGAACACAAGCCGTCCTCTAGTTTGTCAGTTGCCTCATATGGTTGCAAAATATATGGTATGCATTGATATTCCATTTATAACTTGCATCATGTTGAAAAAGAAATAAATTTGCTCCCTCTTGCATGGTGTATATACTATTGTTTACTGAATGTGGACATGCTATCTAGGCAAGTCCTTGAGGTGGTAGCAGGATGCAAAGGAGTTTCTGATATAGATCAGTTGAGTAAGATGTTATACTATAACACATGCAGGTAATCCAATGAAGTAAAATTTTTAAATATTTTTCCCTTACTTTTTTGTTTTATATTTTGTATTTTTTTGACTTCTTTTAGACATGTTACATGCCAATCCAAAATTTAAGCATCTCATATACTAAGATTTTGATGTGAAAAAAAAGAAAAGCTAGAAAGGGCTTTCTTATTGCCTTTTTCATCATCCTGGAAATGCTTTCAGTAATTGTTTTCGTCTATCTTTTGCTTCTTAATTTGCTTGTTCCTTGGTTTCATTGTGAGCTTTGTGATTCTCTGGAATGGTCACTGTGGATCAGTTGTGAATTACTTTGCCTGTGAAAAGGAAGCAAGCAACTGAACTTTGCTAATAATTAGGTCTACTCAAAAGAATTTGCTAGTAGTGAAGCGAGGTTTGAATGGCTTATCTTGGTGACCACCAGGCAAGTTTTGCAATCATTTTTTATTTAAGTGTGTGAATTAGGTTAGGCGCAACCAATCCAAATTAATTTTGTTCAGCGTTGAGTTGGGTTGGATTTTCTTAAATTGAAGTTAAGTCAGGGTTCCGCCTTACATAATTTCAAATAAAGTTGGGTTGGATTGAGATTTGGGCCTGTGGGCAACCTCATCTGAAGTTCAACCTGATGTGGTTGTCATGATGTCTCATACATACGAGCAAGATCGCACCCTTATTTGAAGACTTGCATGAATTCTTTTCCAATTATCTTCCTGTCTTTTCTTCATTAAGTTTTTTCTTTTGATTAACTACTGTCAATATCATATTGTTTTATTTCTTTCTTCATGCACTACTGTGAAATTTTGATGTTTGCATCCCCATGTTCTCCTAGGGTATTCTTTCCCCATGACCTGGACTCAGCAGCAGAAGCTGTACTTGCGGCTGGTCATGAAATCCGGTAATAAAGCTCAGTATATTTTAACTAAGGGAGGAACAGAGGTTGCCGGTCGTCTATGAAGCTGTGATCTCGTCACTGTAATATTGGGCGTTCGTGACCAGCAATCCATATATTTTAGGAGCATTTGATGGAAGACCTCTCTCCGGCAGTAACTTTTGTGGTCATAAACTAAAAAGTGTTTTAGTTGCCGTGATTTTCTTTTTCTCATTTTCATTGGATTGTGTGTGTGTTCTGAACCTGTTAACCTAAAATTTAAAACTCCTGCTTTCCTAGTTTTGACTCCAAATGCTTCATCGGTTACTCAATTGTAGCCATATAGTAGTGACATATGAACCGGTTCCATTGAAATTTCTGTGGACCATTTTGTTTTTGGGTCACAAATGATGATTGGGTCAAATCCGGTCTGTTTAATGTGCATAGAAATGATTATTTTTCTAGGAATGTTAATTTCAGATTGGAAAAGTTTTGGCGAAGATGGGCAACCTATTGCTCGGAAAACTTCGTTCACTGTGCTTCACGGGCAGGTTGCCTTCTGGGTCCCACAAGCTACAGGTTGCCTAGAATTTGCCTCAAGCACGTAGGATGTTAATAGATCTGGTTGGACAAGTTAGAGCTTAATTTTAATTTTAACCTATTGAAATTTTTTTAACCCTAACATGTTTATGATTCCATTTAAATAACTTTGAATCCTAATCTATTTACAGGCCATTTAATAAACAGGTTGTCAAATTGTTAATGAGTTGTGGATATATATTACAAATAAGTCAAACCAAGTTAATTAATGTTGAATGCATGTTATTTGTAATTATTGTGATGTGTTGTTCTACATTAATAAGATACATTGCATGGTCAGATCTTTATTGAGAAAGGGTATATATTTCAATATGCCAGTATAAAAAAGAATGACAACTCGGTTGGACCAAGAGGGAAATATTAATATAGATGGAAAGAGAAATAATTTGACATGAGAAAGGAGTAATGAAGGGAATGAGAGAAAGAAAAGAGAAATGTGGAAATAATAAGAGAAATGGAGAAAGAGATGATCTAAAAGGGAGAGAGAAGGAGAGTTTGAATGAAAGAAGAATCTTATCAGCGGGTATAATGATAACAACACAATAGTACAACAACATTACGATAACAACACAATAATAGAAAAGAGGCTCTAGAGTCCTAGATAGGATGAAAATAAAAAATCAAAATGGAGGAAATAAATTCAGGTTTTAAGATATCTATATACTTCTTTTTAATATGATATAAATGGGTTGATGGGTTAAACAGCTTAAATGAGTTAAACGAATTACTAAACAGGTTGATGTCAACTATAATCCATTTATTTTTTTAAATAACTAAATAGATTGGTAGATGATAAATCATTTATTCAAAAATTTTAATTCAAATGTATTTATAACACCAAGTGGACTGTCGAAAATGCAAACTTTAGGGGAATTAATTTCTTTCTTTTTGACTTTTCGAAAATGCAGCATTAAAAATTGATATTTAAATGGATGAAAATTTCCTGAAAACCGAGAAATTTGAACCTGAAAATTTCCAAAAATTTTCATTTCTTTAGATAATAACATAATTTTATTTATCACAAGTTTTTTTATTTATAATTTTTTAACTTTTTATTTGAAATTTATAGTTCATATGAGTTTTAATGTCCTTTATTAACTTAACAAAGACAATGTAAAATCAAAGATATTTGTAAAAAAAAAAAAACGAAATTGGGAGGATCAAGGAGCGCGCCGTAAATTGCATAGCCGAGAAATCCACTTTCTCACTTTCCCTATACAATTTTCAAAAAATATTTTACATCTTGCTATTTTGGGTAAATTGTAATATGGAAAAAATTTATGAAAATATTGTTCTCGCAAAAAGTTTTAAACTGTGGAAGAGTTATATGAAAAGATAAGAATAATGAGTAAGAGTAAACGATAGTTGTATGACATGTTTGCTAAAGTTAACAAGGGGAGGGGAAAAGGAAAACAGGATTTTTCAAGTTTTACAATCATTTTGCATATTTTAACTATCTTAATTTTTACTTTTTTACTCTCGTATTTTAATAATTTTCTCACATGACAACTTTATTTATTATACTTTACCTTTATAGTATTATATTATTTTTACAATTATCAAACTTTTCTATTTTTACTTTCTCACTTTTGACATCTTCTTTTACGTTACCAAAGAAGATGATAGAAAAAATATGTAAAAATAATTGCGAAAAGTTGATTACGTATATGAAAATATATGCATAAATAATTAAAAAGTACATTAGTTGTGTAGAAAAAGTACGTATGAAAGTTTTATGGAAAAATCTTTTTCTTGAAATACCAAATACACCCCTGCTTATTTCACTGTTTTCATTTTTACATTTATATTTACCACATTTCTCTTCCAGTTCTCAACAATATCTTCTTCCCTGCTGCTCTTATTATAAAAATTTCCTTTGCATTAAGAAGTTCAGTTTGTTTTCTCAAACAGTCAATATGTGTTCGGTATGAATATCTCAAGCACCTGTGACCCTCTGAAAAAACAAAAACAAAAACAAAAACAAAAACAAAAGTTTTTCCCCCCTCTGGTTTCCGGTAACTTTCTTCATTGTTTTAATTTGCTCTAGGCATTGCACGACGCATGGTTACTAGCCAGCCTGTTGGGAATCGGCACCAAACGCTGACGTGCTTGCATATGCAGAAGCGATTGCCAGGGTGGCCTGTCCGCTGCATTCCTTCCATGAAATAAGATTGCGCGAGTGGTAACGTGTCACCGCTCCCAAGTGCTATGTTAAGCCTTTTTTTTTTTTGGTGATAAGACTGCTATGTCAAGCCTGTGTTCCCTAAAGGCACTATTATCGCTTGCTTCCCGAAACGGACGGCTCAGATCCCCTCTTAGAACGGCAGCACTTCGGTCCTTATTCCAGAAAAGAAGCCGAAGCCCGGCTTTCTCCTCATTTCTTCATTTCTCAGTCGTAGAAAAACATGGGGAAGGGCCCCGGTCTCTACACTGATATAGGAAAGAAAGCCAGAGGTTTGCGTTTTTCTTCTTCTCTGCTTTTCTTTTTCTATGTTTTCTCGTGATTTTCCCGTTTTTAATCCTGCAATCCGGATTTTCCTTTATTTTTATTTTTATCTGCTTTCTGCGTTGAGTAGATCTTCTGTACAAGGATTACCAGACTGACCACAAATTCAATCTCACCACCTACACTTCTACCGGAGTCGTGAGTCTCTTTCTCTATCGCGTTTTCTTTCTTTCTTCTATCTTCGTGTTCAATTTGAATTTAATCCGATGATTTTCTGCTGCTGCTGTTTGTATTGTTGATTTTATATAACGTACGCGGATTTTGTCCGATGAAATGAGTGCCTGCCAGTTTCAAACTTGTGCGAATATGATTTCATGTTTGCTGGTAATGGATATCTTACTAACAAGCGGATGGAATGGAATAATCTGTGGTTATGTTGTGGGATTGAGGCAATTTTACTTTTTCCTTTGCTTGTCGATGTAATAATCATAGCATGGCTGTTGAGGCTTGGAAGTTGTTATGGTTACCCTAGGTTGTTGACTGTGTGTCATGGCATTTCACCTTTGTGTATGTGTTGACCTTGAATTTGGCATTCATATTTTTGTTTACTATCATTGCTACCTGCTTTAAAGTTGGCAAAACGTGATGTTTGATACATTCAGATGGAACACTCAATTTGACATGGAAAGTAACTAATATAAGAAGGTCAATTTTGTACACTACTGTTCTTAAGTTGTAAACGTAGAAGTCATAATTAGTTGGATGAGCAACTTATTTTTCACTTAACTTAGTGGATGACAATTTTTTATATGGCCTATAACAAATCATCACTGCGCCCTCCATGTTTTCAGGGGAAGCATGTTGGGTAAGTAGATTTTTTAGACTGAAGCATCCATTTTGTGTGGCAACCAATCAGCTTTTATCACCAAATGAATGCTATGATGAACATTGTATTTTCTGGTGTACGATTACATGTTGTCTTGTTTGGCTCTGGGATTGTTCAAATCTCTGTTTCAGCCTTTCAGGAGATGTATTTTGATTATTCAAGTTTTTAATGCCACGCTGATAATGGTCCGCATATTTTTTTCATGCCTGCAGGCAATCAGTGCATCGGGAATAAAGAAGGGTGAGTCGCTACTTGCTGATGTGAATACACAATTGAAGAACAAGAACATCACAACTGATGTCAAAGTGGACACAAACTCAAATGTGAGAGCTCCAGTCAATACATGTGTGCTTATTTCCAAGAATTCATTATTTTTTTCTCCACACATTTCTCCGGATTTTTGTTTTCTTTAAAAGAGGTGCAAAAATCTACATTGTAGATTTTAATGTTGGGTCAGTGGCTATACAGCAGGGCAGAAAATTTCATGAATTAAGGTCAGTGCAGCTGCCTGTTGCCATTATGTAATGGTCCTTGAAAGATTGTTCTGTCGATTTCTATAAATGGAATGGAGGTTGGTTGATTAGATATGATTGCAATCCCAAAAGCAAGTTGGACTGCAGAAACAAATTTAGGCACCAGAACCATTTCATGGGTAAATGCTAACGGAGTGCAATAACCTATCATTGTATTGCCTTTCGGCTTGATACTTACCCCATCTTACCATTTAATTTTTCCTGTAGTTTTCCAATGTACATGTTGCTATTTGATAGCTTGATACCATGCACTATAAAATATGAAGTATTTCTCTTCAGTTTCATTGACATCTAGTGACAAAATGGAAATGACCTTTTTCATCTTCTTGATTCAAATCCATGAACATCATTCTTAATCTCTCTGTTTGTGACTCACTGATCAACAATATTAGAGAAGGTTCTTTTGTGATGCCATAATTTATCACTATGTTAGACTTAGGGTGTATTTGGTAAATGGAAAAGAATGAGGAAAAATTGTTGGGAAAAGAGCTTGGAAAAAGTGAGAGCGTGATATAATAAGATAAAGGTAATGATTAGGAACAAGGAGAATAAAGTTAAAATAGATAGGATAATTTTATAGAAAGATGTGAAGAATTGATTGGAAAGTAAGGTAGTCGTATAGAAAAGCGCGTTTGTTTTATACAAAATGTGTGGAAAAGTTGGGCAAAAGATTTTTTGTTTCTTTTCCTGTTGTCAGACACACCCTCATACTCTGTGCAAGGTAAAAGGCAATCAGCTGAGTTCCTTATTTAGGCATGATCCATAAAGGGGTTAGTTTACCATGTTCCGCTTTATGTTTTGAAGTGCAGAGATGCTTCTTTTAGATATGGTACATGGTTCTTCATAATTGAGTCATTGATATTGTGTCAAAATGAATTGAATACTATAAAGTTATGATCTTGTTTAAGATGTAATGTTATTGATTTTTATGCATTCTTTTCTTTTCCCAGCTTTTTACAACAATTACAGTTGATGAACCCGCTCCGGGTCTCAAGACAATTTTTAGCTTCGTTATTCCAGACCAAAGGTCTGCCAAAGTAAGGAATTAATTTTTCTCTTTCCCGTTATTTCCTAGTGTTTCCATCACGTTGTCAAGAATCCTATTTCCTAAATTGGTTTGGATTTAGTATTGTGAGCTTACTCTTAAGGCATGGCTTCTGTTCATCACATATCTAAGATTCTAAAGTGAAATCCAATAGGGCACCCATTCTATGAGCTGAAATTCAGAAAGAATCTGGAAGGTCGAGGAATTAAATTGTTCCTTCCCTGCTTTTTCTTTTGCTGATATTGTTGCATTTGTCAATTGTTCTAACCCAGGTCTGATGTAATATTATGATCTTACTTCTATGTATATGGTTTGGACTTTGGATTTCACCTTACATGGATTCTATCTGTGGATCGAATTAAGAAAAAAGCCTACTATGGCTTGTGAAAATAGACTGAAGTGATGTATGTCATGATGTTTTTTAAAATTATCACGGTGCATGTCTATCAGAAATAAGCATGGCTATGCTTCATCTGATTTATAATGCAATTGGGAATATGATTTCGTTAAATTCTTCTTATGGTCATGGTACAACATCAATCAATACAATGTCTGCTTTCTGCCACACATTAGCTTCAGTTCACTTTTCTTCTTTTGTGGTATGATTTGTTATGTTATGGCATTGCTAGAATGCATTGTGAAACCTGTTTTACTGTTCTTCAATCGTTTCATATTGTTCTGTTTTTTATTGGTATTTTGAGAATATTTGATGTCATCGTCTGCGGAAATATCCCAAGGACTTGTGCATATAAGAAGCAAGAGTAGATTTTCCTTCCTGAAGACCTTTTAAGATTCTCATCTGTATAGCATCTTATATCTTTTTATCTATCTGAAATTTGTTTGAGTAACAAATTCACTGAATATCACATGTAATTGTCATGACATAATGGTGATCTTGCAGAAGTACCTTCTATTCTGTGCTTCTTGTTATATCTAAATTCCAAATTTGTAAAATTTCATAATAAATATTTTCTGATTTTCTTGCCTAACTTTATTCCAAAAATAGTGTTAGAATAAGAAAACGAAAAAAATAAGGTTTTTTTCAATGAAAATTTAGGTACAAGAAAACCTTAATTGACATAAAGAAAATTATTGTTGAATTCGTGTTCATAACCTTGTGTATGTGTATTCACCAAATATTGGAAGTCTTGCTGCGAATGCCATTTCCCTGCATGGTCCGTGCTGAAATTGCTGAAGTTGTGCATTTCACTTGGCACTTGGTTCCATATTGTTGGCCATTGACGTTATGATTCGATCCTGGGTTTTTAATGGCCTTGCTATATGGAGCTAAATGGCTTCAAGTGATTGTGCAATTGCCAATTTAATCCTTGGTGCTAGTAGCTTCAGCATGCCTATGAGCTGAGCAATGGTGAACTGTAACGGAAATAGAACATGAAAAGAACAAATGTCACTTTTTTCTACTCGATCATGAATTTTGATGCAGTTTTGAGCATCAGCAGTGCCATTGTTGCTTCTATCTTTGATGTTTCTTTAATCCCATATGTGAATGGTGTGTCTTAACCTGCCATAGCAATTGAGGAGAGATCCAACTCTGATATTTGTGGGTTTGTTCACAGGCAGAACTTCAGTATTTACATGACCATGTGGGAATCAGCACGGGCATTGGATTGACAGCGAACCCCATCATTAACTTTTCTGGTGTAGTTGGAAGCAGTCTGCTTGCTTTTGGTACTGATTTGTCTTTTGACACTGCCACTGGCAACCTCCTCAAGTACAATGCAGGCTTAAGCTTCTCTGGTGCTGACCTTATTGCTTCCTTGACCTTGTGAGTAGTTGATTCTTAGAAAAGAAAATTTTCATTTGGCTCTATTTGTGAGTGGGGAGAAGAGGTAGAAATGATTTTTTTTTTTAAAAAAAAGAAAAGTGAAATAAAAAAATGATATATGTGATGCGATACAGGGTCATGCTTACGAATGAATTAAATAAAGACAAATAACTTTCTTTTTGTATGAAAAGTTAAGGAAATAATGATTGAAACTATAAATAATGATAAGGAAAAGTAGAATTGTTAAATGGTTAGGATGTTATTTAACATTAAAACATTTGGGAAAAGAAATGAAGAACTTTTTCACCATTTTCCCCATTATTAAATGGAGTTGGTTCTTTGTTTAATTAAAGCCCAATTCAATCCAATAATTTTTATTGGTCTCCCTTGTCTGGATGAAGCATTCGACTAATTCCCATCTTGACAATGCTAGGAACGACAAAGGGGATACACTGACTGCATCCTACTACCACCTGGTGAGCCCTCTATCGAACACAGCAGTCGGTGCAGAGCTGTCTCACAGCTTCTCAAGCAGTGACAATACCCTTACCATTGGCACTCAACATGCCATAGACCCCCTAACTACAGTGAAATCCCGTCTCAACAACTATGGCAAAGCAAGTGCCCTCATCCAGCACGAATGGAGGCCAAAGTCGTTTGTCACCATCTCAGGGGAGGTGGACACTCGGGCAATTGAGAAAAGTGCCAAGATTGGCCTAGCCGTTGTTCTCAAGCCCTAGCCTATAAAGTGATAAAATATGGATTGATGAGAACGACTGGTTCAGATTGGCAAGTCCATGAAAAGCTCTAGTTCATGTGCAGCATCTTTTTATCTTATGGCACTTCTTGGAAGTCTGTTTTTGATTTCAAAGTAGTCATTCGATTGTTGGAAAAATAAGTGCATGATGGGCCACTAAAACAGTTCTGACTGGCAATCGGTGGTGTAGCAAAATTTCCTTCCTCATTCCTTTTTTTTATCCTTGAATTCAGCAAATTAGTAAATTGATCTTTGGAAGCAGAGATTTGCATTGAATATGATAATCTCTCTTGGCAGAAATTTTCTTTTGCCGTTTTTATTCTCTTTTTAAGATTTATCATTTATGTGCCTGACTTGGGCAATCACCAGCAGCCATGTAAGGGCTGCAACAGAGATTTCGATTATTCGTAATGAAAGGTATTCTAGGAAGAATGTCTTATGTTGTGGCTACAATTGGATGAATATCTTCAGCGCGCTTTAGCACAAGTTCTCTTTATATGAAGTGCCAATTGTTAGTGAATGCATCTCGCCGTATGGCTTTAGAATCTTGTTTTAATTTATTTTCCTGTTTGTTGTACAGAAATCAATGGAGATCTATAGCTAAAGAGTATACTAGGAAATGTTTACTTATGGAGTTTGGCAAAATCATCTATTATTTTTCATGGCTTTTCTTGGTTATTTGGTTACTTGAGGAAGTGATCAATCTCCAAGAAACAATAGATAGTTCATGGTTGTTATCGAGAGTCATGGATTGGGCATACCTTTTGCAACATCAGAGAACTAGCTAGAAAATGCATTTCTCACGAGACATTCAATTGTGCAAAATTCTGGTTGTGAACGAGAGATGAACCACCAGAACACAAGATCGAGAATTGCGTTGGAGGAATTTTTTTTTTTTTTTTGGCCCCTCTCATTCAACTGAAGATACTGGTTGAAATGGGTGGCGAGTTGGAAAGAAGGCAGGAAAGCCAAAAGATCCTTAAGGAAGCCGCCTTTCACCCTCTAAGCCTAAGTAAACCTAGGGGGCTCAAGGATACTTACTGACTTAATTTGGGTTAGGTTGGGTATGGTAGGGTAGAAAATATTATCCATGGATATGGTTAGGGTATAAATTATTACTCGCCATCACAAATAAGGCATGGATAGGGTAGATTCATTGAGTATCTGGAACCAACTCACATAAGTACTCATATTGGTGATTACTTGTGGTATAATTATATATATGTATAATATATATTATATGGTATATATTGTGATATGTCTTTGACATCTTGTGTGTACAAATATTTTAACAAATTTAAATTTAAATGAATCTTGTGTTTCGTGAAGTTGTGGATTGTGAAGTAGGAAATTAGTTTGATTATATATATATATATATCATTGACTTCCTGAGGACTCTCATGAATAAGCTTGTAACTTATTATTATTATAATATATTAATAGTTTTAATGATTAGGATATAATAGTTTATATTTTATATTTTTATATAATAATGTAAACGATAATATATGTATTTTTGATTTTAAAATGTAAATGAGTATTATTTTATATTATTTAAAATAACATAAATTTTTTTAAAAAATATTATATTTGAGTATAAAAGGAATTGATTTGGAATCGAAATCCGACTAACTTTATGAGTAATAGATATGGTAGAATTGATGATTGGGTAGGGTAGGATAGATTTTTTACAAACAGAATACAGATAAAGTAGACCAGACCACTGCCTGAACAGGAACTAAGCTGAGTTGCAACCTTAACTAAAACGGGATAAAATGAACCCATTTATTCGCTGAGGCAGAGAGAGCACGCGCGCGCTACGTGATCATGTGAATTCCTGTTTTACTAGTCTGTAACAACGACAAGAATGAAAATGCAAAATTGTACATGCTACTATTGGCAGATTAAAAAAATAATAATAGAGGAAAGAAAAATGAGCAATAAGAAAGCAGAAAGTAAAATAGAGAAAATGAAAACAAATGAGAAGATTAAATCGATCCAATGATGGATGATGGTGATCCTTTCAATCCCTACTCAAAATCACTTGCTTCTTAAGGGATGCACGCTTTTTATTGCCACCCAATACGCCTCGGGTCTGTATTGAAATTTGGCTGTCTGTCAAATGCTACTTCTCCAATCGGAAGTGATAATAAATGTTTGATGCAATCCTTGCATTTCATCGCATAATTCACGGGATCGACAATACACGGACGGCTTGGTTTGAACAAAAACACCGGTTCTGCATCTATGCCGAGAGCGATTGACGGTCCACATATGTAATTTGCAAACGAACAGGCAGATATTATTAATTCAGTTTTTTTTTTCATCTGCTTCCCTACGGCCAAGTGGCCAACAGCCAACGGACTCCGAAGCCAACAGCTTCTCTCATACACGGACGTCCTCCCACACCACACCCCCACCCTTCTCTCTCTCTCTCTCGCAAGTTCCATGGCAGTTGGTGCGGTTGCTCGGCTACTAGCTCAGACAACAGCTCCAGATTCCCCCAACAGCTATTTCCCAAACGCGCGAACTCGAGGCCGCCAATCTCCTTCCTTCGTAAGCGTCGAATTTCGAACATTACTCCATTTACTCCGCTGGATAAGGACCGAACGGCTCTCCTTTGAATCTGACCATCCATCCATCAATTCACGTCCGCAAGCACAATTGACGGCCACGATGGCAGTCGGAACGGCTCTCCAGTCTAGAAGATGGACGGTTCGGATTTGTGGTCATGATCCAGCGCGATGGATGCGGAGTTGCAGACAGCTCTTATCCAACCATATCTCTTTCTCCTCCTTGATTGGACATTGGACTTCTATTTTTCTCCACATTTATCTGCATTTTTGGTTTTTCTCGCGATGACTTGGCAGAAATCGGGGAGGTTGAGGATGGCAATGAACGGCTGTGGAGGAGACCCCCAGCGAGGCGTGGGGATGTGCGAGACTCGGTCGCTGCCTGCGGTTGATAGTCCGGCATTGGCTTTGGATCAGCTGCATTCGACGGTTGCTGCATTGAAATGCAATCCGCCGATGGTTAATTCCGGAATCCTTCGGCTCCAGGTACAACCACCTAGCGTTGCAGTACAATTAACTGTTCAAATACAACTTCGTTTTTGAAATTTGCGGAAAGTGGTGCATGACTACGAGTGGGCGTGCACGCGCATGCCTAACGACGAAATAATGGCATCAAGCCCCTTGATTACGGCTTTTTGGCTATATACATCAAGCAATAATAGCATTCAACGAATTTTAAACAATTATAAAGGGGAACATCAGTAGGCATGAATGTTGTGTTCAAACGACGTACCTCATTCGCAAAAAAAAAAAAAAAGTGGACAACCGGATGGTTGTCTCGACTCTTGAGTCTTGATAAATAAAAATTAGCTTGCGTGTGTTTGTCAGAACAAATTTTCAATCAAAATTTTTTAATTTAAATTTTTTTATTTTTTACAATTATCTTTTTTTAATTATTTCTTCAAATATTTTTATACAAGTATTTCATTTTCAATCGTTCATACACAACTATCCATATAATTGACTTATCTATTTTATTTTTATTTTCTTTATTTTTCATCATTATTCCTGTCATATCAAATCATTTTCTTTTATTTCAAAAATTTTTATCTAAAAAATTTTTCATCTAAAAATTTTATCACTACCTCAACACACTCTTAATAAAAAGTAATTTCAATGGATTTTAAAGTGTTATGTATCTCGAGGCATACTCCACTGGCTTTTTTTTCCAATTTTTTGGAACCATTTTTGCCAGCTTTTAATATTAAATCAAAACTTAATTCACTGATTTTGTTGGATAATAATTCAACACTTCCCATGAGTACTAGGATTTATGCTTACTCTTGATTTTTTAGTTTTAAATTTTTCTAAAAATCTATATCATTTATTATATTTAATCCATCATGTTTTATTATGCTACCAAAAATAATTTTCATTAAAAACTTCTATATTATAAAAATAATATCTTCTGAGAGGTAAAAATATAATTATTAAAATTTTTAAAGAAATGCATGGTACGACTATAGTACATAAAAGTGTGCGATACATATAATTTTTAGAACTATAAATAAATATACATAGACAAACATCATAAATGATTGAAGTTTTTAAGAAATATTTTAAAATTTAAAAATAACGATAAGCGTGGAGCCTCTATACTTATACTTATGATAAGCATCGGGTGCAATCATATGCACCCTGGTGTATGAAGCCTTAATCCGCCCAGGTGTACTATACATATTTTTTAATTTTTTTTGAAATTTTTTCATGAAGCTATTAATTTAAGTGTATTTAATAGATGTATTAATTTTTATTATTTTTGAAGGCTTTTAGATTTTTTTAGATTTTTAAAAATCAGTGGCATTTTTAGTTATTTTAAATTACTAAAAATGCGACTGATTTTCCTAAAAAAATATAAAAATATATAAAATTAGTAAACATTGATACACATATTAAATACAGTTAGATTATCGGTTGTATAAATTTTTTTTAAAAAAATAAAAAATAGTTGTATGGGTGATAAATATTGAATCATTACCATTTTTAATATTTATAAATTTTTCCTGAATATAGGCGCAATCTAACGAATGATATAGGGTATATCGGTAATTTTCTAAAAAGTTACTCTAATTTTATAGAAGCAGGGCACATAATTGCAACACTTCAACAGAGTCAGGAGTGGATGCTAGGGGTGGGGGTCGGGGCGGGTCAGGGTTTGCCCAACCCTGACCCTACTTTTCAAAAATCTTGTTTGACCCTTACTTTTTTTTACCAGGTCTATGGACAAATTTCGGGTCGGTGTCGGACCGGTTTCAGGATAGCGGGTCGGGTAAAAAATACGAGTCAAATAAGATAATTTTCAAATTTTATATATCTATCAAACATAAGTATACATCTATACCAAATTTAAATATTATATGTTTCAATATTTCATTAATTATTAAAAAACACATAATTAAGAAAACAAAACATTTGAAAATATAGTATACATTTATTAAAATAGGTTAATATACCATTACACATAAGGGTTATATACGTACAAATTTTTTATTAATTCTTATATTGCTTTTTGAATAAATTGATTCTTTTATTATTGATAGAGTTAATTATAAAAAAGTGAGAAATTTGAAAGAAAATAATAATAACATTTCAATATAGTCTTATAATTTTTAATAAATTTATATATGCGGGGCGGGTTGGACTCTTCGGGTCAGGACATGGTCGACTCACTCTAACCCTATTTTTGAATTCGGGTCAAAATTTCTGACCCATCCCTATACCGGGTTAAAAATGTATTGATTTTACCCGGCAAAAAACGGGTCGGGTCAATACCGGGTCACGGGTCGACCCGCCCCAATTCCCGCCCCTATGCTGGCATGTGTTATTCTGCGTCACTCCTTCCCAGCATCTGCTGGCGCTTTTTGCATCTTGACTCTTGCCGTCTTGCGTAATGCGTAGGTTCCGATCACCGAGCGAGTAGAAGCAATCAGATGGCTTCATTCCCAGACCCAGCTTCCCCGTTGCTTCTTCTCGGGCAGAAGACACGGCTGCGTTTCCTCTTCCCATCTCTTCTTTGGCGACAGCCGTCGAGATGATGCCGATGCCGATGCCGATGCCGATGCCGATGCTGCAATCATGTTCAACGGCAATACAAATGTCAATGGACGCTACCATTCTACACTGTTGCCCAACATGGTCAGCGTCGCCGGCGTCGGCTCTGCTGTTTTCTTTCAGCGTTCTCTCCCCTTCGCGTCGGAAGACTGGAGGTGTATTAGGAGGTGAGCCAATCACCATGAGTTCCACTGCCTTTTGGTTGCTTGTTGCTGGCCGTTGGAGCTTTCCATCTTCATGTTCAGTTCCACGAGGCTTCTGATGTCGTTCGTTTCTTAATCTATTTGGATATTTCACCTGTTTGCTGGGGCATGATTTCTTTGGGTATTCGTTCTGCATTGACTTTGTAGAGTTCGTTTAGGATTTTGGAGCCAAATAGCATGGAACTGGCCCTGTTTCATGTTGCTTGCGCGCAGTAACATCTTGGAAGATACTTTTTAGGAAGAATTTCCCATAATTAATCATGTACTTGTTTTGTTAATGCTTTTTAGAGCTTCAGTAATCGGCAGTCTGAAAAGAAATAATGCGGGAGCTTCTTGGATACGAGTTAGAAAGTGCAGTAAGTACGGCAAAAATGAGAAAAAAGGTAGCTTGTTTCGACAATGAAATTGAAAACCACTTTGTATCATGGTACGCCTATGGCTAATCCATAAATATCAAGAAATACAAACAAAGTAGATACAAGAGTATTAGGAGTAGCAGTATGAAAGAAATGCTAAAAATTTCCCATTTCACTGAGGGTTCCAACACTCTTCCTTTTTCTATTGAAGGTTCCTCTCCACAGATTGCCCATTTATTCGTGCCTATGGAGCTATACGTTTCGATGCAAGAACTAAAATTTCGTCTGAATGGGAATGTTTTGGCTCATTTTATTTTATCATTCCCCAGGTACATAATTTATTTCATTTTTGACAGAAATTTACTATTTGCAAACTTGATACTCTTCTGTGAATCTGTCACCAATACGTCTCCAAGTTTCCCTTTGATAACTGCTTATCAGCATTAGGGATACTCACTGCTAGAAGTCTGGTAACAGGTTGAGCTCAATGAGTTTGAAGGAAGTTCGATGCTTGCTATGACTGTTGCCTGGGATGATGCCATTCATTGGTCATGGGAAAAAGCAGTGGAGCTGCTGCAAGCAACATTGCAACAGGTCTATATCAGACAAATTTATTATCTGCTCTTATATATTAAAAGCCCTTGATAATGTTTATTATGATGCAGGTCTCCATTAGTATGGTATTGGATAAGGAAATCCCAGGAACAATAATAATCAATATGAACCATGTCCCAACCAAATCAGCTTGGGACGTTGCTGTTAGGAGAGCCCTGCACATGATAAGGAGTGAAAGCTCTGATCTACATAAGGTATTTGAATGCATTAAGACAACCCTCCTTTTAGATTGTTTTATTTTAACTTTTTTGACTTTTATTATTTATTTTGGATCATTGTATCATTTTAAATGCTGATTTTGGATTGAAACTTAGGTTGTGCTTGCACGCTGTAGTGAAGTTTTTACCAAGACTGACATCGACCCTGTAGCATTGCTAGCTTGCCTGCAGGTTTCACTCTTATTTCCATTAAAATCGAGATGTTTTATCTACACCCTTGAATTGGGTTCTGTTATTTACATGTGGTTAATATTAACAGGTTGAGGACCCAGATGCTTTCCAGTTCTGTCTTCAGCCACCTAATGCACCGGCTTTTATTGGGAATACTGTATGTAATTTATAATGCACAATAAAAATTAACCATGCTTTTCTTCATGCAGCCAGTGCATGTCCTTCTACTCTAAGATTAAGGGTGTGTTTGGCAATGTGCAGAAAATGTCAAGTTAAAACTTTTCAATCTAAAACTTTTCATTCTCCACAATTAATATATTTTTTAATTATTTTTTCACATTTTCCTATACGACTACCCTATTTTTCAATCATTTCTACACAACTACTCATACAACTAACCTATTTATTTTAACTTTATCTTCTTTAATCCTCATAATTACCCCTATCATATTGATGTAGGATGGGTAGAGAAGAAAATAGAAGAAAGAGGAAGGGACCTCTAAAGAGATGAGAATAGAAGAAGGAAGGTAGAAGGAGTAGAAGAATAAGGGGAAAGATAAAGAAAAGAGGAGTAGAAGGGAAAAAACCCAAGAGACACTTCTTTATAATTCTCAAAACTGATGCCCCTTTAGAGCTTACAAGGGTTGTATTTATTGGTAAACATACCACCTAATCATAACAAATGAAATCCTTCTAGAAAAAGAAATTGTATATTTTAAGTAAACTTCTTAAGGAAGTAAACTTAAAATAGATACATGCTTATTTTAAACGGATTCTAAAATATCCTAAGAAAATCTTTCTAGAAAAGGAAATTGTATATTTTAAGTAAACTTCTTAAAGAAGTAAACTTAAAATAGATACATGCTTATTTTAAACAGATTCTAAAATATTCTAGGAGATCTTCTAAATATATCTAGAAGATCTTCCAAAATAGAAATAAACATCTTAAAACAATCTAAACCCAAATTTATGAAAATATCTTCACGTCCCGCATTACATATCATATCATTCGACAACTTTTACTCTCCAAAACTATTCGTCAAAAGTTTTTTCCATTTCCAAACACACCCTAAGTGAAATGACTAAAATGCAGTTATCACTAAGCAGTATTTTTCTTTTTCTTTTTCTTTTTGTCTATTTTGAGTTAGAGTTTGCTTGACATTGTTGATGATACATCTCTTTGAAATGCAAAGATGTGTTTTTATGGGGATCCAATTGAATGCACCCAGGTGTACTTAGACTCGCGCACCCAGGTGCATTTAATCTATTTTTAAAAAAAATTTCAAACTTTTTTCATAGAACTGTTAATCTAATTGTATTTAATGTGTATTAATTTTTACCATTTTTAGAATCCACCCAGGTGCATTTAACCCATTTTTTAAATTCTTTTTCAAAATTTTCATAAAATTATTAATCTAAGTGTATTTAATATGTGTATCAATTTTAAATTACTAAAAATGCCACTGATTTTTAAAAATTCAAAAAAAATTGAAAATCTCCAAAAATGATAAAAATTGATATACATGTCAAATACACTTAGATCAACAATCATGTAAAAAAATTTAAAAAAATGGGTATTTGAACCCGGGTGCACCGAGTCTAGGTGCACCCGGGTGCATGCAACTAGGTTCTGTTTTTATGGTATTGTACTTATTTAGCAGCGAACCTTTATGTCTCTGATTCCTAATTAAATTGAGAAGCTTCTTTCTGATTCTAACTAATTGTTTGGTGCCTATGCAAACTTTGTGAATAGCCAGAGCAACTATTTCATCGTAAATACCTTGATGTTTCTAGCGAGGCCTTAGCTGGGACCCGTGCTAGGGGTGGATCCGAGATACAAGATCTTCAAATAGAGCATGATTTACTAACCAGGTTTTCCTTTCTCCCATGTTTCTGGAGATATTTACAAAATTCATGCTGTGTTTTAAATGCATCTTTTGTTTTATACTTTGATTAATTTTTGGGTGCCATTATACTCCATTCTGTCTTGTTTCTTACATTTGTTTAGTATTTGATAATAATAATCATCATCGTCATCCAGGCTTTTTTATGCTAGTTGGGGTTAGCCACTTGATGGCTGCTATGCCATTTGATTTCTTCCTAGATTACTTTTGTCTCCAGATTTTTCCAAATGTCGTGGTCGTTTTATTACATTTCATTATTGGAAATTTAGGATGGCCATCTAATTCATATGAAGAATGTTTTTGCATAGCCCTTTTCCTTTTCTTTACCTTTTTTGCTTTTGTTTCTTCTTCTTCTTCTTCTTTTTTTTTTTTTTTTTTTTTTTTTTTTTTTTTGTGTGGCTCTTGAAGTTAACCGACATGGTAAAGTCTGATTCTTGAATGGCATGTAATCAGATCCATCCTTACTCACTGAACGAACTGAAATAATGCAATACACACAAAAATTTACTTTGATTGGATTTCTCTTGCTTATTTGTAGTCCTAAAGATCTTCTTGAGTTTACAATTGTTCGAGAAAGCATTAGGAGGAAGCTTGGAGTAAGTTGACTTCCATAGATGTATTTCCTTGGTTTTATTTTTGCAAGAATATCTAGCAGTCTATGATTTAGCTTCTTGGATCTTTGTATCATTGACTACTGATTGAATTGCATCGAGAGTTTGGTGGTTTTCTCTTTGTTGCTTACTTCTGGAAGCTTTTCTCTGTCTAGATTATATGCAATGATGTACTTGTGGATCCGAGCAAGGCAGTTCGTAAAGGTCCAAGAATACAACATCTACTCGCCCAATTATCAGGGAGGATAAGATGTGAAGACAATGAGGTAAACTCAATGAATATGGGTAATCTTTGTCATCTAGTTATTTTTCCTTATCTTTTAATTCTAGATAGTGGATTCTAAATAACATCTTAATGATGCCGGGTAGGGTTGCAGTGCCTCATCAATTAAAAATATGACAGATATAGAACACATGAAAATAATGAATGTCTACGGTTACATGCAAGAAAAGCATAATTTAAATGCTAAGTGGCTAAAGCTCTGAAATTAATGACTAATGTCAGATCTATGGTACTAACATTAAAAAAATATATATATCCAAAGATTTGTGGATGACTAACTCTGGTTAGTTGAACTTGAGAAAAGCTTTAGGGCTTGTTTGGGAGGGTACAATTGGATGCAATGATATGTGAATGGGATGAAGAGATTGGATGAGGTGTTATTGTGTATTGAGAAATGAGAAATTATATTGGAAATGAGAAAAATAGTGTCAGAAATAGGAAAAGTATGGTTATTATGCATTAGAAAATGAAAGATTGTATTGGAAATGAGAATTTTTTTTTTTTTTTGGAATTGGAAATCCCATCCTATTTGCATCTCATTCCATACAATCATATACTCCTGACAGACATTCTGTGCTGACCATGGTTGTGATGAAGGCCATGATTTTAGGTAGCAGTTTAACATGAGTCACGTAGGTATTGGGCTCCAATCAGTTGTGGGAAGTGGAGGTGATAAGCATGAACATATTTGCGAATGTTTCCTCATGATACCTCTTCATGCTTCTGGCCAAACAAAGCATTCCTGTGTAGGGACAGACTGATGCTAACAGTTCTATGTGCCCTGCTAGATCTCACCTGATATGCCATTGTTTTTCCTCTAAGGTTTTTTATAACACAGCTTTGTTTCTCACATTCCTCTTGCAGTTTGACATCTTATCATTGCTTCACCCAACTCCAGCTGTTTGTGGATTGCCCACAGAAACTGCACGCTGTTTTATTGCAGAAACTGGTAACTATACCACTCGCATGAATTTCTGTTAGCAGCTTAGGGCCTGTTTGGCCCCACTTATTATGCAGGTTAAGCCCTTTAGCAGCCTTAAAAATGCACATGGATTTTAATGAGCGTTTGCAATCACATACGAAAGCGAATTTTCCCTATTTATTCTTTTAAAAAGCCCAAAGTGAGCTGTTAAGTAAAGCTAGGAATCCTAGCTTATCCCAAAACGCCCTGAGCCTTTTTTTTTTTTTTTTTGCTTCTTTTGTTAAGCGTGGCCAAACAGGCCCTTAATGGAACAGCATTTCTGTTGGAAAATATCAACTGTATACCTTTGGATTGTAACTAGTCACTGATGGTGATAGTTGGCCTCTCTATCATTCTTTCACCCAACTCCAGCTGTTTGTGGATTGCCCACAGAAAGTGTGCAGTAATTGTTTACATACATTTCTGCTAGAGGCTAAATGGGACAAAGTTTTTGTTGAGCATTTTCATGATATCAACTGTAATAGCTGGGGATTGTAAATGGTAAACAATAGTTAGTTGACCTCTTTAGCCAGGACAACGCTTAGGTGATGATGAAGACGTAGGTACTGTTTTATCCATAGTGTACTTAGTTTCTGAGATTTCTATGCTTCATTCTAGAGAATGACAACTGTTTCCATTTGTGCATGCATTCTTAGATGACATCAAGGTCTAAACATGCTAAATAAATTGAATTTGGGATACTGCAAATTAAGTTGTGTATCAGTTGGGGTTCCAAAACTCTTTCTCATGAATAATACCTTGATATCCTGAAATATTATATTGTTGATTTCTGATTTTAGCCATGCTATTCTAATTGATTTCACAGAAATGTTTGATCGGGGTATGTACGCTGGACCTGTTGGTTGGTTTGGAGGAGGGGAGAGTGAGTTCGCTGTTGGGATTAGGTCAGCATTAGTACAGAAGGTATTTAATCTTGTCAAGATTAAAACATTTTCATGGAGAGTTTCATGATTGGCTGTGTTTTGGTTTCTTCAGTGCATGTGCTTCTTGTATGCAAAGCTGTGGTTGTTTTATCATAGTTAATGTTGTCATCTGCCCCAATTGAGTTTGATAGATGCTAGAAACTGTAGTAGAATATTATGTTTGTACGAACATCTCCCTTGATCATAAGGTAACAGGAAAGGAAAAAACAAAAAAGCAAAAAAGAAAAAGCGCAGTTATTCTTTAGTTTTGACTTTCAGAAAGCATGATTCCTTACTGGGAAATGGTGGAAATTCCATATTTTCTCTCCAACAATCTGAAAATCAGCATTTACAATGGCATAATATCCTTTCATTTTATTGGATGTCATGCGAGATTATTATGATGACCAATGACAAATTCTCAAATGCTTAAACTTTAGAGCAGCTTTTGTTTTTGAAATTTTTATACACAAGGGATGCAGTGTAGTTATCCTTCTAGTGCGATGATTACCATATAAGTTTTTAATACTCTGTCTGAACTTTATTTCCTACAAAACATGATTTTCATCTTGTATGCTCTATATGATTCCTTATGTTGCAGTTAATCTCTATTCTTTGACTCATTGTAACAAAGTTTTGTGCCCACTTTTATGAACCTTAGGGCCATAGCATGTTGATTTATTCAGGGGCTGGCATAGTAGAAGGAACTAATCCTTCTGCAGAGTGGGAGGAATTGAACTTGAAGGCATCTCAGGTGCCTCTCTCTCTCTCTCTCTCTCTCTCTCTCTCTCTCTCCACAAAGACTCATCTATAATATACCAAGGTTATCAGGATCTTATGCAACAGCTAGTGCATTTTTGGGAACATGTCTATGCCACTCAACGCACATGCAGTGCACAATTTAAGCTATAAAAACTAATTGAACAAAAAATGTTCAATGCTAAATAATCTATGGTCATTCTAGTTCTCAGGCATCTCTGTAATATTTCTGAACCCAAAATGATCACATAGGATTAGCCCCAATACTTTTCTGGAATGCTTTTCAAGGCTATAGAATAGTCTCATTTGATTCAATTTGTTAAAATGTACTTGCAAAGCTTTCCCACCTGGGAAAGGAACTTTTCCCAATGTTCGTATGTAAATTATTTCACACTAACCTTGTGCATTCGAGTTTCATGTGCATTCATATACTAAAAAAGAATGCTCGTGTACTAATAATGTATTATACATGTTTTTGTTCTTTGGACGTTGATTCACTTGCAGTTTACTAAGTTGATAGGGTACAGTGAGCCTCTTTTGTGCAATCAAGAAATATATAGCATGAAGACAACTAATTGAGATGCGTTGAAAGATTTGAACATATCAGTGATGAAAAAACATCATTTGCTCCAAACAAGTTGTGATTGATTTTGGAAATAGCGGATTGGCTATTGTTGGTTGGGTGGGCTCATGTATTTTCAGTTGGGCAACTGTCACATGTTTTCTCTTAGCATCAGGTAGCTACGCAGTACATACATGGTTTAAGGAAGACCAATAGTTCTGTTACTTTCACATGACGAGATCTACATCCATGGAAGATCTTTTCTTGTATAGAAATGAATGAAATGTTTTTCTTTCTTAGCAAATTGAATGATTATGGTTCATCCATCTTTTGCGATTTTCACAGAATATACATGATAAAGTTTCTTCTTTTGCATGGTTTCTAAGAAATTTTAAATCATAGGGAACGTAACTGAGGAGAACAGTTTGTCCAGCCCCGTTATGGCGCATCTTAATGGGCTAAGGCGTGCAATGGCAGGCTATAGATGGTATTCCAGTCACTCGTAGATCTCGCTTCTCTTTGTTCTCAAAATATTAGCTGTCACTTCCAGAAAACTAAGGAAGACTTGATTGGATTAGCATTCTGCAACACATGACATGATGTAGGAGAAATAAATGTGTCAAAATCGTCTAGTTAATGGTTGCGTAAATAATAATTTAACCTAGCATTGACAAAAATGAAAATTTGCTGCTGAAGTCCAAGATCGACTTACCATCAATAAATTACCTTGTTTCTTGGCCTTAAAAACTCTGCTTATGTCTGATTGGATCTCTATTTTGGTGATGGCTAAAATGACCAATCTATGGCTTCCTTTAATGGGTGAGGATTTGTTTGATCAAATAATGCATTTGGTACTCTGGTTTCTCCTCCTTGGTGCCTTGTTTAAAATTTTTCCAAGCAACCGTGGCGTCTACTCGTCAGAATTTCTTATTTTATACCTTTTCTGCTTTTTTTTCACCCCCTTCACTCACGGTCACGTAAATCACCTGGTCATGTGCTGACATACCTTTTCTGCCTTCGGTCTGACACATTTTTGCTACCGAAGTAACGGAACTATGGCCCAATCGATGAATGATATCAAATTAGTCACTTCGTAGTTGGAAATTAGAAAAATGGGACAAGTGTGAGATTGGTACGTAATATGCTCAGTGCTACCTTTACTCGCAGGCAGTGTTGATAAAAATTGAGTAAGTTGAGGCTTTGCAGAGGCGTGAAGGCAGCTGTTTTTCTAAACTTGCATCATCTTTAAATACTTTCCAGTTCCATGTATGGAGCAGATTTCTGTTTCAAAGTACAGTCACATGAAATGTGGCGTAAATTCGTAATTAAAGTGGCAAAAATACAATAAAAATACTATTATTGGACGCTCGCCAATAATTAAAAACACTAAAGGATTAACCACTACGGCCTCTTTCTAATTTCTATACTTGTCGCCCTCTTCCTCCTGTAATGTGACAAACAGATACGATCCAGATTCCAGCCTCTGATGACACGTTTTATCACCAGCCTTCTTCCTCTCTCCTTCTCTCATTTAAAATCCATCACATGAGTGTTTTTTTGGGTTTCCTTTTTTGTTGTTAACATGGCACGCCCTTCTGGCAAGGGAGGGTGCCCGCGAAGCGTGTCAGCCTTCTAACAAACGACGCTGGCTTCGCTTTTATTGTATCCTTGTTGGAGAAGTATCTCCTCTTCTTGGGATTCCCAGATTGTGTGAACCTCGCACCATTCATCAACAGGTCTCCTTGAGATGTCCATGTCCACTTACTCCACACATCTGGGCTAGCGGCTATTCTCATCGTCACCTGTTTCCAAAATCCAAACAAACAATTCAATTCCTCAGACGATCTGGAATATCTAATTGAGGTAGTTTAATTAGTATTAGTAGCTAATGCTTAATTAATGAATGGGTGAGAGACATCTCGATCACCTCCTTGGCATCTCTGTTGGGAGGAGCAATGAAGCGATTGCCTTGGCTGATGATTGTGGGATGCTGGCTACCGCCGATCGCGTACATGAGCCAGTGGGTGTAGTCGTTGTTCACCACGTGGAAGAATCCCCATCGGCACCTGCAGATCACCAAGCACAAAAACCCAACTCGCATCGGATGGGATGGGACTTGGTAGCTAGCGTTTGTTATTTGTATATGAGAATTCAAACCTGGGCATTCTCTGAATGAGTCCCTTGCCGAAGTGATTGAAGGCAATCGTCACTTGCATGGCCGCGTCCTGCCAAGTGTTGTCATGGCCGCCCAGCAGAATAACCTGCACACACGCAATCAATGTCAATGAAAACGCACTTCATCATCAGCTAGCTGATGTGTTTCATCTGATGATCTTGGGCGTACGTCGTTGTGGTGGGTCAAGTGATTGTTGGAGATGGTGATGGCGGTAGAGCCCTCGATGGCGTCGACGAGGCCATCGGTGCACCTGGACAAGGAGTTGTGGTCCACCCAGACGTGGTTGGAGCCGAAGATGGAGATGGCGTCGCCGTCGCTCCGGGTGCGGAATCCGACGTGGATTTGGGAGTCCCTGATCATGCCCCCGTAGGAGGGCTTGATGTCGTGGAAGTGGATGTTGTGGATGATGACGTTCTTGACGAACTGAACGGTGATGCCGGCCCCGTGGGCGATGTGGACGTTGCAGCCGCGGCCGTCGATGGTCTTGTGGCTGTAGACCAACAGCTCCTGCTGGAGGGTGATGACCATGCTGGTGGCGAAAACAATCCAGAGGGGCTTCTTTCGCGTGGCTCCCCAGCGGAGGGTCCCCTTCTTCGGGTTCACCGGGTCAGCGTCCGAGCTATCCGTCACCACGTACATCCGCCCCTTCTGTCCCCCCGTCGTCTGCCGCCCGAACCCCAGCGCGCACCGAGCCAGCCTCTTTCTGTGCCGGTGCCAGTCCTTGTCGCACCTCCAGCACCGGTCTATGGGGTTGGTCGCCATGCACGTACCCGTGTTCCTCAGTGCCTGCCTCCTTGTGCTGTTTCTTGCCAAAGACCTGCCTTTCCGTTCATTTGTTCATCAACCACCACCACAATCAACCATTTCTTAATTAATTAATTGGAATTATAAATATACTATCACTTAAATATTATCCTATGTATATTGAGGGTGTGTTTGGTTGGGTTAAAAAAATATCAAAAAAAAAAACTTTTTAATCAAAAACTTTTCACTCTTCGTAATTATCTTATTTTTTCATTATTTTTTTTCACATTTTCCTATAAAAACCACTCTACTTTTCAATCATTTTCACGCAACTATCCATACAATTAATCTATTTCTTTTTAACTTTATTCTCTTTACACTTCGTCATTATTCATATCATATCATATTATTTTATATTAATTTAGGGTGTGTTTGGTTGGAGGTAAAACTTTTGATGAAAAGTTTTAGAGGTAGAAGTTGTCAAATTGATAGAAAATGATGTGATATAATAGGGGTAATGATGAGAAGTAAAGAGAATAAAGTTAAAATAGATAGGTTAGTTGTATGGGTAGTTGTATAGAAATGATTGAAAAGTATGGTAGTTTGTATAGAAAAATGTGAAAAAATAATTAAAAAATAGAATAGTTATGAAGAGTGAAAAGTTTTGTGTTGAAAAGTTTTAATGGACAAGTTTTAGCCCCAAACAAACACACCCTTAATAACTTTTACCTCAAAATTTTTTCATCATAAACTTTCCCCTAACCAAACACACCTTGATTTTTGCTTTTATAAAACTTCTCTTTTATAATATAACATTTTTTTAGACCATTGATAACTAGGGTGAACTCTACTTAATTCTTTATATTTAATATTATTTATATTGTTCAAATTTTTTAATTTTTCCATTATTATTATGCATAAATTTCATCTAAAAATATATACGTAACATTAATATAAAAAATAGTCTAATGTTAAATGCAATTTTAAAGTTGTATATTCAACATTTAAAACATTATTAATATGTTAATAAATGATTTTATAAAGTATTTTTACATTCAAATGCATATATAAATAGATTTAAACATTTTTTATAATTTAGACACGAATAGATGTATTTTTAAACAAATTTAGGTTAAGAACATTTTTTGATTTTAATGAAACTTAGCTCTTAGCGAAATATACAATGAACGGAGTAAATTTTCTATGGATTATTAAAATGATTAAAATATTAATAATAGAGGGGTAACATGGACCCATTTCCACCGAATATAATAAATAATAGTTAATTAATTGAATCAATGCAAGCTGGGCAGGAGATACTTCATTAACAGAAACTTACCCATGAACTTCCGTATTAACGTTTTCTATGACTTCATCGGGATCGGGATTGTATGCAGCAAGTGATGATATACGGGCTAGCTTCGCCCGCTTCTGCCAATATTCATCAAATTCGGCGATGTGAGCGAATAGGGATGGGATTCCAGCAAGAAGAAAGAAGAAGAAGAAGAGAAGGAACGCATTTGGTTTTGATTGACTTGACTCCATCTTCTCTCCCTTGCTTCTTCACCCTTTTTTTTTTTAAAAAAAAAATATTTATTATCAAGATCAATGCTGCTGCTGCTATTATTATTATTTTAAAAAAAAATTATATATATTTTTCTGAATGCCGCCGTTGGACGGTAATGGGCAGGTTATTGTATGAAACAATGACCAAGACCCAACCGGACCAGACCGGCGGAGCTAAAACAGCTTAGAAGTGGGTCTGCATGGTTACGCTGGTGGCATAAGAGAATCTTTGGGTTTGTATATAAGCATATGGCAGTAAGGCTTTTAAAAGTGAAGACAGTTAAGGAAGGTGAAAAGGCCAGGAAAATGGGGAGGCGAGAAGGGAAGACCACATGATTTGTAACTGAAATAGCCTTTTGAACAGGTTTGTACTTTGTACGCATATTTTTAGCACTACTTTTTTAAAGTTTTTATAAGCATTTCGTGCTAGTGCCTCAGAAGCTGTAGTCGTTGGTTGGAGAAATTTTCGCCCACAAAATTGAAGCCCATCATCAAAGTCCACGACACACACACACATATATGTGCAATGGTCATGAAAAGTCAGGCAAACCATTCATTGGGCCTACTCAATTCCTAGGTGTGAGACAGGGGATTTTTTTTTTTTTTTTTTTTTTTTTAATGAAAGACGGCCAGGGAATTTATGGGACTTCTTGTTTCACATTTTGTAACACTTCCCGTGTCAGGTTAGATTTTAGAAAAATATATTTTTAAAAAAAAATAAAGGAGTTGAGTGGATATCTCCATGCACTTGGTTGTAGTGATTCATTGGCCTGAATGGATTTAACATTAATACCCTTTTTTTTCCTGGAAATTTTAAATGCCTCTGCAAAGCTTACACATAAATATTGCGAGTGTATCCAAACTCCAAAGCAATAGTTCTGCATCATTCGTTATTATTATTATTTTTTTCCAAAATCGTACGACAAGGCCCTATCTTCTTATTAATTTTTTATGTAAATTCCTTATTACAATCTTAATTCCCAACTTGTTCAAAAACTTGAATCTTTATAACTTCGAAGTACTTTTCTTTATTGATAATGAGTGACTCTGCAACAGATTTGGAATTCCTCTACCTAAATTGAAAACTCGAGCTTAAGGAGGCATTTGTTTATGGCAGAGTTTCTAAGAGCCACGTTAGAACTCCATTTGTCTGAAATTTGGATGCACTTTCACAAAATTCTTCATGATTTACTACCGCCATTTTTGGTTTTTATCCTCATGTAAAATGGAAAGAGCCAATCAGTTTGCAAGGACTGAAGAGAAAGGTCATTTTATACATTATCCAAAAAATTCCAATATATAAAGATGAACATCTGCGCAAACTGTGTGCACGGAATACACCTGCATAATCCATTATGCGACAGGCTCACCTATTTGGGCTAAATGTGACCCAATTACTCGGTTCTCTATTGTTGTTTGATACCTTTGCTAGGGATAAAATTAATAACGTGTTGATTTATTGATGAGATACAAAGCCTTGTTAAAGTAGGTATGCTAACAATACATTCGAAACTTCAGACGCGCAAGCATAAAAAGCAGAAGCTGCTGACATACAATACATTAGTTGCAACTACTAAAACAAATGATGACCTGATATGAACTACCTACTAGAAATCATAATACCACCATCGCTCCAGCAAATATGCCAGCATCATATCCACCTGTTTAAAGTACCACATCCTCCATTTTCTATGCAACAGAAGCGGTCCAAACACAATTCCCAACCCCACTGTGAATCCCACTTGGACCGATATAATTAGCCAATTCGCAGGTCTTGATCCAGAACCATCCTTACCTTGTTCTTTAGAAAGGCTACTGTTGGAGGAATGCTGTTCACATTTCCTGGTCAAGGGCTCCCCGCATAGCCCTGGATTTCCAACGAAGGAAGAATTGTCGGCCTCTTGGTATACTTCCCACAAGTCGGTTGTGAGACACATTCAACACCTCAAGGAATGTAAGTCCAGTCATCTCTAAAGGAATGGTTCCGGAGAGCCGGTTTCCAGAGAGATCTATTGATTCTATCTGCGTTGCATTTCCAATTGATGCGGGGATTTGCCCTTCCAGAAAATTTTGTGACAGGTTAAGCACACGCAGAAATTTGAGAGCCCCTATCTCCTTCGGGATCTCACCCTCTAATTTGTTGTTTGACAAGTCCAGATATTTGAAGATGGTTGTGATCTTCGAGAGTTCCAGTTGCAACCCCTTGGTTGTGACAACCACTTGAACTTGATGGTACACTCCTGATACTTCAAATCCAATGACTTCTAGTTGCCTGCTTGCATCTTGATAGTACACTCCTGATACTTTTTCGTATTCAATGTCTTGTAGCCTGCTTGCTTCTCGATAGTACGCTCCTGGTGCTTCATGTTCATCGAGTTGTAATTGCCAGCTTGCATCTTGGTCACCCTCTTCGAACATGAGGGCTTTCAAACGACTAAAACAATGGGAAGGCAGAGTACCCAAAAAGCAATTTGAAGACAAATCGACAAGCTGTAATAGTGGAGCAGAAGAGTTGCAAAACTCGAAGAGGGAACCACTAAAGTTGTTGGACCTTAAGATAAGAACCCGAAGTTTAGACAGAACATTAATGTGATGGGATGGGAAAGGGCCACCTAATTGATTGTTGCCAACATCAAGAACCTCAAGATCTCTGCAGCCAGACAAAGATTCTGGCAGGTTTCCTTCCACTTGATTTCCATTTAGGTTTAGAGCCTTCAGTCGACAACTTGGATCACCCGAGAAATCGGGTATGATCCCTGTGAGGTGATTGTTTTGAATATTCAGTACATACAAATTTTTTAAATTACTAAAACAATTTGGAATTG
Source organism: Annona cherimola (assembly GCA_030490835.1). Classification (NCBI taxonomy): domain Eukaryota; kingdom Viridiplantae; phylum Streptophyta; class Magnoliopsida; order Magnoliales; family Annonaceae; genus Annona; species Annona cherimola. The sequence continues at coordinate 13,467,858 of CM059974.1, forward strand.
ACCCGCTCAAACCGTTGTTAGAAAGATCAAGTCGTTGCAAATAGCTCGCATTGCAGAAGGATGGAGGGATCTTACCACTAATATTATTGCTTGAGATTGAGAAGTATGCAGTACCAGCAAGTCTAGAAGAAAATTCGGATGAAATGGAAGATGCAAAACTGTTGTTGGAGTAATCCTGGTACCAAAGACCGCCTAGGGGAAGCGGAAGCTCACCTTGCAGTTGATTAGAGTGAAGGTCGAGGATCATCAAGGAGCTGTTGGATGATAGATTATAAGGCTGTTGAAAACTTGTTAACGAATTTCCAGAGAGATTCAAATAACGCCAGTTCCTACCTCCTATTGACCACGCCCAGCTTGGTATTTCCCCAACAATTTCATTGTCCTAAAGGTCTAGTCTCTCCATTTCCAGTTGGAGTCTTAAGAATTTAGGGAATTCTTTTTTATTGCAAGAAGTCATGTAGAAACTCTTCAGCTGTGGAAAGGGAGTAGTGTCCATATAATTAGCATTGACCACCAAGCTATTATGTGAAAGATCGAGGACACCGAGGCAGCTGACACGTGGAAGCATGGCGAAATCCGAGGAGCCATTCAACCGATTGTTTGAGAGTCGTAGCCGCTGAAGCCGTCTGAACCCAAACATTGAAATGGGTATTTGGCCGTGCAGATTGTTATCACTCAAATTGATCTCCTCCAATGTCGATGAAGCATTACTAAACTCAGGTAGCTCTGGTTGCGGTCGAGATACAACAGCTTGAGAGATGGAAGAGTAAACAGATAGAAAGGTATTTGGCCATGCAATTTTTGTCACTCAAACTGATCATCTCGAGTGTGGATGAAGCATTAGTATACTCAAGTAGCTCACCTTCGAGCTGGTTGTTGTCGACATACAACAGCTTGAGAGATGGAGTAAACAGATAGAATGGTATTTGGCCATGCAATTTGTTGTCACTCAAATTGATCATCTCGAGTGTGGATGAAGCATTATTAATCTCAGGTAGCTCACCTTCCAGCTGGTTGATGTGGAGATACAACTGCTTGAGAGATGGGAGAGTAAACAGATAGAAAGGTATTTGGCCCAGTAGTTTGTTCCCACTCAAATCTATCACCTCCAGTGTCGATGAAGCATTACGAAACACTGGTAGCTCACCTTCGAGCTGGTTGCTGTCGAGATACAACTGCTTGAGAGATGGGAGAGTAAACAGATACAAAGGTATAATTCCATGTAGCGAATTCCATCCCAAGTCGAGGACTTCCAGAGCTTGAAGGCTACCATAATCTCCAACGCTTTTTGACGAATCGAGTGGAGGAATCCACCCACTGAAAATATTTCCGTGTAGATCCAACACGGCTAGTCTTGTAAGATTGAGCAGAGAAGGCGGTATTTGCCCAGAGAATTCGCAACCACGCAAATGCAATTGGGTCAAGTGACTGACATTGCTGAAGGAATCTGTAAGTGAACCCGAAAATCCAGAGAGAGGTAGATCCAGGATTCGTAGAGCATTTTCTCTAGGGAAGTTGGGAAAAGAACCACTGAGCTGTGAATTCCAAGACACATCGAGGATCTCTGAGTTGTGCATTCCAAATATGTTTGCAGAAATCTCACCAACTAAATTACATCCACTGAGGGAAAGAGAAGTCAAGCGAGTGAAATTGGACAAGAATCGGGGCACTGGAGACGAGATGTCGACACGATCAAGATGGAGTTTTGTCAGCCTTGACAGGTTCCGAAGCAGCACCTCAGCATTCGGCTCTTCCAGCTTGAGATAATTACTAGAGAGGTCGAGGACGACAAGATTGGCCATGCGAGCGATTGCAGCTGGAATTTGGCCGACAAAGTTGGAATAAGAGACGTTGAGGTGGGTGAGATTGGAGAGAGAATCGAGGTTGGAAGGGATGACGGAAGCATTGAAGTCATTGTAAGAGAGATTCAGAAAATGGAGGCTACGAAGGCTGCCCAAGGTTGAAGAATTAAGTGTTGCCGAAATGGAACGATGGGTAACGTCCAGTCCGATCACGTGACTGGAGACGTCGTCACACGTAATCCCTTCCCAGTGGCAGCAGTCGGAGGAGGCATCATCTGTCCATGAGGGGAGTGCAGAGCGGTTGGAGAACAAGTTGAGGAGAGCAGATTTCTGATGGTCCGGGCATCGGCATGAAACAAACGTTGGGAGGAATATTGTGATGATGTAGAGGTGAAAGAAGAAGGCAAGGAAGATTGGATGAGAAGAATACTGGAATTTCTTCATTGGCATTTGATAGTGAGTACTGGAGTAATTGAGAAAGGGAAGGTTTTCTGGGAAGAGATGGAAGAGAATTCGAAATCCTCCGACCCCCATTTAATTTACTACACTCCTCTCTTAACTCAAAAGAATAAAGATAACCACCTGAGCAGTTGCTCCGGTGGTACACACCATGGCCCGGGACCTCTGCGGGCGTGGTTCGAGTCCCGCTATGTGCGGGTGATGATTTTCCGTCCCCCAACGAGGGGGTTTACTGATTCCCCCCTAATGTGGGGGTGATTATTTGAAAATTCCCTCAACAGTGTGAGGGTGCTGAATGTGCACGATTTCTCATATCAGTTGTCAGTTGTGGTGTATATGTACCAATCAAAAAAAAAAAAAAAAAAAAAGAATAAAGATATATGTTAGCAAATTGTAAGAATGTCTCATAATTTAATTGTAATATCAGTTGAGATGGTAGTAGATAATTGTTAGCAAATTGTAAGAATGTATCAGAATTTAATTGTAATATCAGTTGAGATTATAATGTATGAATACTCATAAAAAATAAAAAAAATAAAAAAAAAAGAACAAGGATATATGCTCAGGATAGGGATAGTGGCTGACCATGCGTCCCCGTTTCCCACCGAATTTATGGGGGAATCTCTCCAATGGGGCCTAATTTGATGTTTAAATTAAAATTTAGTTGGCCAAATTGGCTGAAAATTATTTTAATCAAACTCTTGGCTGAGTAGTCATACCTACGTAAAACATATGTACAATTATGTGTAAAATATACAAAACAATTAAATTAATTTACACGTAAATTAAAGAGTATATAATAATTTTAAAAGAATGTTTTAGACAATTTAGATATTCAGATAATAGTTTTTGAACTGACTTGTGAAGTTGCAACTGCATTAAATTATTATAACAATTGGTAAGATTATTCTCATCCACATAAAAAGAATATGTTAGACACTTTGGAAGTTTGAGTTCACAGTTTTATAAAATATAATGTTGTTAAGTTTTTTTTATAAAATATAATTTTGTTCAGTTGATTTTGCAATTAATATCTTGATTCTTGGAAAAAAAAAAAATCTCTCTTAGCTGGTCTCTGTTTTCCAGCGTCCTCTTGATTTTTTTTTTTTTTTGCGAGCATCTTATTACATCTGAGCTTTCAATATTGAACTATGGTAACGTCCTTTTAGCCACAAACTCGAAACAAAAAAATATTTTTTTTATTTTTTGCACTGCATCGAGTTCTAGCATTATACTTAGTCATTGTTTTCATTTTATAAAAAAAAAAACATTTTGTTAAAATCCCCCTCATTCAATTTTAGCTGTTGATTTCCAAAAAAATTTCATAGAAATCACGGTATTTATAAAACAGGTCTTTGCTATTGCATTTGGAAAAAAACGTCATTCATATGAGTAAGTTATCCTGTGCACCCAGGAGCACTGATCCTATGTGCATTTCACTTTTTTTAATTTTTTTAAAGTTTTTTTACACAAAGGTTAATCTATGTGTATTTAACATATATATTATTTTTTAACATTTTTTTAGACTTTTAGATATTTTTTCTGGATTTTTAAAAATCAGTGGCATTTTAGTTGCCATTGATTTTTTAAAAATCCAAAAAAAAAATCCAGAGGTCTTTAAAAATAGTAAAAATTGATACACATGTTAAATACACTTATATTAATAGTTTCATAAAAAAAAATTCAGAAAAAGTAAAAAAAAAGGAGATAAAATGCACCCGAGAGCAATGAGTGATAGGATAATATCCCATTCATATCACGGACATCTGTTTAAACAAAAAAAAATTCAACCGCAGTCATTAGTATAATATTAGTGTAGCATCTCCAGTTTATCATTTAAAAAAAACACAAAAAAATCTATTCAAATCCTGCACCAGCAGCCATACCTGTTTTACAAAATTTCACATTAAATCCCATCTTTAGACTGGTATGCGTGAGCTGCAGTATATATATATAAAAGAACACATTTTGACAAATTATTAAAACGGTTGAAAAGAAAATCTCATTCAACATAACGGAAATAGAGTTTCCATTCCAACTCTTTTAAGACAAGATTTCAAATCCCCCAACATCTAGATTCAATTAGGGCTTCAAAAAAATCTAGAGAATAAATTCTGGCATACACTTCCAGATTGAGTTAATGCCTCAAATAAGGCTTAGGGAATAAGTTCCCGCCCTTCTCTAATGAGCTTTCATGTAAGAAGTATATATTACTTTGCGCTTCTAGGACCAATGTGATGAACAATTTCTGTAATTTAGTGCCTAATTTTATACAGTTTAACTACCGTTATTTGATTAGTAGTGACTCCAATCAATTTTCTATGCAAAAGTTATTTTTTTGTTTTTGTTATTTAATAGTTATCTGCATTATAGTTGTTATATGCATTTATTAATTCTAATTGTGCCTAAGTGATACACATGTTTGTGTTTGACTAGCTGACATCATTCAAAAAACTTTAATGACTTGCATTATTTAAAAAACTTAACATCTGTATCTCCCTTCTTAAACTTCCTTGTCTACGCTTTTTCTTTTTATTCACATCTCTAATTTTGAACCTCTCTTTCATATATTTTTCTTTTTTATTTTGTACCTTTCTTTAATGTATTCAGCTAACTTCTAACAGCGATTAATTGATATATTTTTTTTTACTAGCTTTGCATCGTAAAAAAAAACTTTAATGGTTTGCATCATCTAAAAAACTTAGCGTCTGCATCTCTCTTCTTTAACTCTCATGTCTTTATATTTTCTCTTTATTCACATATATGATCTTGAACCTCTTTTCTACATTATTTATTTTTTATTTTACATGATCTGCATCATGCTAACTCACTAACTTGCATCTCATATTTAAATATTTTCTTTAGGTTTATTTTATTTAAATCTTGTGTGGACATGCATCACGCTTAATTTCCGTACCCACATTATATCGTTTTTCCAATTATGTGTACTTTCATTTTATTTCTCATTTCATTTGTAGGCCAATTATAGCGTCCAATTGGCTTGGCGCTACCGCATGACCGCGATATCAATATCCGAGTAATTTTTTTTATTATTTTTTTATTTTTTTATCTGACGGAACCGTTTAGTTTTATTTATACGCAATGAACACAGTCCATTTCTCTGCATGGAGCACGTAAGGTCATACTACTGGGCTTAAGGGGTCCGACATCCCGTTCGGATACAACTGGGCTTAAGTGGTTGGTTTCAAAATCGGCCACTCCCGGCTTAAGGGATTCCGGCTTCCTATCTGCAGAACTGGGCTCAAGGGGTTCGGCTTCCAATCCGGGCGCGGCAATTGGCTTCTTGTGATGACTAATGGCTAATGAATGTAATTTCAAACATAAAAATCTCTCATGGGCTTAAATCATTTTTTCCTTTCGGGTGTGTTCACGTAAGAGGTGTTAAAGTCCAAGAAGGGATATGTAGGGGTGAGAATTTGGACGGTTCGACCCGTAACCCGGCTTTGACCAAACTATTTTTGACCGAATAAAACGAATATGTTTTTAACCCGGTATAAGGATATGTCAGAAATTTTGACCTGAATTCAAAAATAGGGTCGAAGTGGATCGACCACGTCCCGACCCAAAGAGTCTGATTTATCCCGCATATATTACTTTATTAAAAATTATAAACTTATGTTTAAATATTATAGCTTTTCCCAAATATACTCATTACGTTTGACCATATTTCCAAATATGCCCACTACGTTTCAAAATTTTCAAATATACCCATTATGTTTTGACAAAATTCCAAATACGCCCAAGCCGTCACTGACCATTACGTTAATTAACGGAACGGTTGTGCCATAGTTGGTAAAATTTCAGAAATGCCCAGATTGCCCCTAGCGTGAATAATAAAAGATGAACTCGTTTTTCACTTGAAGAGAGCAGCAGTGGAAGGGTACCCAAGGAGGAAGGAGAGGTGCATCATACAGCTGGTCATTTGAGATATTCGTTTCATTTTTTTAAGCTTTTGGGCATATCCGAAAATGAAATCCTCTATGCTATTATTAAATATCAACTCCGAACATTGGATCTTAGAACTTACGATTGCATTTACAACGTATTCAAAAGGTTAATCAAATCGTTTTTAAGAATAAATGTAGAAAGTAGTCAAAAGGTTAATCAAAGTTAATTCAATAGTTGTAGAGCAATTGCATTTACAACGTATTCAGCAAGTGGCATCTACATTTACAAATGGACGTATTTAGCAACGTATTCAACGTATTTTTGATATTTAACAACGTCCGGAGTTGATATTTAACAATAGTATAGAGGATTTCATTTTCGGATATGCCCAAAAGCATCAAAAAAATAAAATGAATAGCTCAAATGGTCAGCCGTATGATGCACCGCTCCTTCCTCCTTGGGTACCCTCTCATTGCTGCTCTCTTCAAGTGAAAAACTAGTTCATGCTTTATTATTCACGTCAGGGCAATCTGGGCATTTCTGAAAATTTACCAACCATGGCACAACCGTTCTATCAATTAACCTAACGGTCAGTGACGGCTTGGGCATATTTGAAATTTTGTCAAAACGTAGTGGGTATATTTGAAATTTTTGAAAGGTAGTGGGCATATTTGGAAATATGGTCAAACTTAATGAGTATATTTGGAAAAATCCCTAAATATTATTATTATTTTCTTTCGAAATTCTCATTTTTCTATAATCAATAATAGAAGACTCAATAAAAAGAATTTGTACATATATAACCCTTATGTGTAATAATTGTATATTAACTTATTTTAATAAATTTATACTATATTTTTAAATGTTTTTTTTCTTAATTATGTATTTTTAATAATTAGTAAAATATTGAAACATATAATATTTACATTTAGTATAGATGTATATTTATATTTGATAGGTATATAAATTCTTAAAATTATCTTATTTGACTTGCATTTTTGACCTAACCCGCTATCTCGAAACTGGTCCGATACCAAGTCGAAGTTTGTCCTATAACCTATTAAAAAAAGTGATGGTCAAATCAACTTTGTCTCGACCCGGTATAAAAAATAGGATTAAACTCAATTTTTTAAAAAACAAGGTCATAGTTTGGCAAACCTTGACTCGATATAGCCTGCCCCAATTGTCACCCCTAAAGATATAGGAGTTGTATGCAAAATTTTCCTAGTGTAGGGGGAGTGTAGGAAAAAATTATGTCATTATTGTGAGAGTTGCAAATGTACTTGATTATAATATAAATTGTCACTTTTTATAAATCTCGATAAAAAGAAGTATAAGAAGGGATGTGACAAAAGGTCGATGAACTGGGATTAGCGTGCATTGGAAAATAAAAAATTATATTAAAGATTTGTATGCATTAAAAATATTAAAAATTCTATTAAGAGTGAAAAAATAGCATTAAAAGTGTAAACAATAAAGTTTTTATGTATTGAACAATAAAAATTTTTAAATAAAAATAACTCTCATTCAAACCCGTTGTATACGGTATAGCATACCCGTAAATGTGCACGGTTTTTCCTAGAAGCTGCGGATATAACCGTGCATAGCATTGCGCAGGTGGTCAACCTCCGGACAAAACCCTAGCCTGCATTGATTTTTATCTTTCTTTTTCGTCGAGCAGCGCCTTTCTTCCCAAAGCCTAGCATTAGTCTACCTTTTCCTGCATCGCTGCCGCCATGACCACCCGCTTCAAGAAAAATCGCAAGAAGCGTGGTCACGTGAGCGCCGGTCATGGCCGTATCGGGAAGCACCGCAAGCATCCCGGCGGACGTGGAAATGCCGGAGGTATGCACCACCACCGCATCCTCTTCGACAAGTACCATCCGGGATACTTCGGGAAGGTCGGGATGCGCTACTTCCACAAGCTCCGCAACAAGTTCTATCGCCCGATCGTCAACGTCGACCGCCTCTGGTCGTTGATCCCTGACGACGTGAAGGAGAAGGCGAAATCCGCAGCTGCTGATCAGGCGCCTTTGGTAGACATCACCCAATATGGTTACTTCAAGCTGCTGGGGAAGGGAGCACTTCCCCAAGGACAGCCCGTTGTGGTGAAGGCGAAGCTTGTGTCAAAGGCTGCGGAGAGGAAGATCAAAGAGGCTGGTGGCGCCGTTGTGCTAACAGCTTGAGCGGATGCTTTTGGTTTTTCTCTGGAATACCTTGTATCCGTTTACCTTTGTTAGGTAGATATTACTATGAAATTCTCTGGATTTTGGACTATGTGGATCCTGTTTGAGTTAGCAGCGATAATTCAATGAGTTGGATATTTTGGAAATTTTGACATTGAGATTTTTTGCTTGAGTGATAATCAGTTTATCCAAATAATTCTTATGGTTGAATGTTATTGCTTAGCTTTTAGTTGTTCTGCCATCCAGACTTCTTGTTATGGCTAATACCCTTTTTTGTACATGGAATTCTGCATCATGTACCTTTTTGATTGTCTGGAGCGTGGAGTTCAGCTAGTTGTTTTAGCTCTGGTAGCTCTGGTAGCTCTGTTATCAGTGGTATTTATACTGGTTAGAAGTGAATGTAGGTGAAAAGAACACTTTCTTATAGAAAATAAATTCAAATTGCTTAGAAGGTCAGCAGCAATGAGATGCATACCTCTAGTTGTCAGTGGTATTTATACTAGTGGGAAGTGAACGTAGTTGCGTAGCTGAAAGAACACTGTCAGCAGCAATTAGATGCGTACCTCTAGTTGCCAGTGTTATCGAGGAATCCTCAGTTAACCACATCGCATTAATGTGGAACACAGCTTCTGCACCAATTTGACTGCTATGTTTTGATTTACCAGCAGGGCTCTGAATTTTCTTTCTTAAGAAGGATTTGACTATCTAGACTCGGAATTTGTACAGGGTTTACATTATTAGTTATTTTAGTCACCGTCCTTTTCTCCCCGAATTCCTGTATCAAACTTTCCACACTTTTTCTGATGCCCTATGCATATCCTGTGAACAGCATGCATCTGCCTATAGTATGCAAAGACCTGTGTGTGTGGTGTGTGTGGGTTGGAGGAGGTTCAGGGTTCAAAATTACCTAGTCATCCAATGTGTTGACATAATCAAAAACTAAATAAATCTCAATATTGAGAAGATGTTACCAAGATGGACAGGGCAGACATAAGGAAAACACTAGAAGTTGAGGGAGGCATTTTGAGATGCCACCAACTTGGTAACATGAATGTGTACTGACCTTGTTGTGTGCAAAGATGGATCATCTTCGTCGTAAGCATTAGCATTAGTAAGGATGAGCTCTTATATACTCTTCTCTTAACCTTAAGAAGGTATGAGTTTATTGACTCTCTCACTCTATTAAGCTTTGCAAAATGAGGTATGATCCTATTAGCTTAGGCTAAGTAATGATTTATATAGCATAGGCAAAAATAATAATAATAATAATTTTTTTTTTTTTTGTTTTTTTTATATACTTATTGATCTATATGTATTTAATATATAAGTTTAAATTTACCATTTTTGAAACTTTTTTTTGGAAATGGTTGAAAATGATTAGAAAATCCGTGTTTAAAAACTAAATATATATCTTAAAAAATAATAAAACTTAATTTATATATTAAATACACAGATTAAAAAATTTATGAAAAAATAAAAAAAAATTTAAATAGGTTTTTTTGGCCGAGGGGGGTAACACGATCAAGCCTCTTGCAAAATTGGAATTTTAGGATCCGCGCATTGGACCAATTTGGATTGCAGGTATGAACCTTTTGGTTTGTTAGCTTCGGAAAATTGGGGTGTTGGAATCCTTCCTTTTTAATTTTTGACCAATAGCCAAATGGAAAGTAGGAAACAAAAAATAACCAAATGATGTAAAGTCGCGAATCCTTTTGTTGCGATGCATCTGATTTTGGGTTCATAAGTTGAATGTGCATTAGTAGACTAACATGGTCTGGGCCCTCAAAAAATTCGGACCACGTTCTTAAATTCCGGAGCTTTTTTTCATGATTGATTTGGTAATTGGCTTGACTTGGCTTGAAATTCCACCATTTTCGTATATACTTTTCATCATCTTATCATTTTCGTAGCAGTCGTACATCTCTTTGCTATCAGCCTCGGTTGCTCGAGGCACCTAAATTTTTGTATTAGAAAATAATTAGTTGTCGTCGTTGTCTTTTTCTTCTTGATATAGTCTTCCTGTACACTTTTTTAGGTGTATAAATCAACCTCCACAACAATAACAATAATAGGAATATGTTAGTATGAGTTATCCTGTAGCGACTATAAAGATGTTCTGGAACCAGAGGCTGGTGTTTCTAACGAGTTGTAGTTGCCATGGAACATCTGAATTTCTTCTTAAGATGTTTTTATATTTATAGTGAAGCAAATAAAATAAATTATATTCTTAATTTTGATTTACTCGAAACATTATAGTGGAATAGTGGACTTTAGCAGCAAGGTTCCATAGAAATTTTGCGGAGAACTGGTTATAAGGATTCCTCCTTTTCTTTCTTATTATCTTTTTTTTAAAAAATTAAAATAAAATCTGTCACTTTCTATTAAGGGCTGTATTCCGTTCTCCACCAAATTGTCTCGACTGATCAACACATGGATATAGCCGATGAAAAACGCAAATAATAACATTTCTAAATTAAAATTTACAACAAAAGTCCATATTTTGATCTCTGCATGCGAAATGGTTCAATTAGGATGCAGAAGCCTCTTGGGAACATTATTTGAGGGAAAAAAAAAAAAAAAACTTGCGTGCCGTGCCTGCAAATTGTGCCCAGACCATTCTACTCAAGATGAAGGTTGGACCCATGAAATGGATGACCGAAACGTGGGAAACGAACCAAACACGGAGAAATGCACAAGGAGGCAAAGAATCCTACCTTTCCCTCCCTCGCTCCCTAATTAACCGCCTAAACTGTGAGCCAATGCAAGCTATTAGACAAGAAAAGAGCATGGAATAAGCAGATACCTTCGTCCAAGGAAAACGAAGCTTGTTGTTACAATCAAGCCCCTCATATAAATTTGAGTGCCCGTCAACATGAGGGGTTCAATCTATCTATTCATTCATTTCTCACATCCATTTATCCATCCATCCATCTTCCGACAAAATGAACGTGGACGCTGCAAAGGCTCGAAAAGGTGGAGCGAGTCAGCAAGCCCTTCGGCCCACATCTGAAGAATACAAGCCACCATCTGATTGGACGCATGACGATGTTGCTCATGTTCTCCTCCTTGAGCTCACTGGTCTCTCTCTCTCTCTCTCTCTCTCTCTCTCTCTCATGCATATGTACACAATTGCGTTTCCTAGTCGCTGAAAACTAATTAAGCACCTTATTTTGATCTTTGGCAGCTAATTAACCCACAAGCCAAATTTGCATGTAGAGAATGAATTAGTTGCTAGGACAAAACAAATCAATATCAGTTAGTGCGTGCAAGTAATTATAACATTCCAACCGTCAACCATGACAGACCAGTTGACTAACTATTACATTGGTGCAAATGGACCTAAGTGAATTTTTACTTGTTTTTATATTATTATAGAAGGTATGCCCACGGAGGACTCCAGTCAAAATAATTTCGGTTATCTTAGTTTAAGGAGGTAATGCTAACTATAATGATCGGCTCGGATTTTACATAATTGGCCATAGAAACATTTTTCTGAGGTTCCACAATGTATGCAGACTATGCCATGAACCAGGCATAGCCTCGGTGATTTCACATTATAAATGCGTATTTATAGTCCTTGCTTTGAGTCCAAATAAGAGAAAAGATGGGGCCTCAAAATTGGTTGCGATGCTGGTGAAACCGGCCCGTTTCGTCTCGAAATTCAAGCTCGGAAGAAAGGGATCTAGCTTCTTTCTTTCAATGTCAAGTAGGAATAGGAAATGAAAGGCCGTGGGGGCAGGAAATTTACAAGAAAAAATGGGTGGAAAAATGTTCTGTAGTCATGCGATCCTCTCTCTTAATAGGAGAATTCTTCCTTGAACAGAAAAAAGCCGTCAAGTAATCCAATCGTCTGGGAAACTGGGCACACATATCCAGTACCCACTGTCCTCCACTCCTGGCCTTTCTCCTTAAGACTGCTTTTCTTCTTAAAGGATACTCTTTCGTTGAAAAGGAGGGCTGATCAATCCTCTTGGAGAAAATCTCTTGGCCTTTCAAATCGTATCACAGGGGCAGCTGACAGAGAGATGTTTGACTGTGATGGCTGCTGCACACTAAACAGAGACCCAACTTTGGTTCCCCAAAATAATCAGCCAATTGAAGAGGCCTTCTTATGAAATTTTGGTCCCCACAGTTTGAATTCCGTTACGATCTCCGTTACAGTCCAAACCTCTAAGCAAGTCTAGACAAATAAACCATGACAAAGGGACCAATTTTAAACCCACCCAAACACAAAAAAGAAAAATCTTTCCATGTACTTACAGGTTGCAGCGTTGATATACTCAAGTAACAAACAAACAAACAAACAAACAAACAAAAAAATCATTGGCCAACTACATGCTGACTGGATAATGAGTGCTGCGTTACTGTTTTGTTTGTCTGAAGGTTTCAAGAAGGATGAGTTGAATCTGCAGGTTGACAACCTTAGAAACATAACAGTCAGTGGAGAAAGATCGGTAGGAGAGAACAGAAGCATCTGGTTCAAACAGATTTTCCAGATCCCACACGATTCCGATGCTTCGAGGATTAGTGGAAAATTTGATAACGGTCTCCTTTTTGTTATCATGCCTAAGAAAGAAGCAGAGAAAAAGGATGAAGACCAGGAGATTGCAGGGAAAGATGGCACCAAGGAAGGAATGACCAAGAAAGAAGCAGAGAAAAAAGTCAGCCAGAAGGATGGCACTAAGGAACGAGTGCCCACAGAAAAAAAAGGGGAGGTTGGAAGGGGTGAAAGCATGAAGGAAGGTCTGCCAACAAGTAAACAGCAGGAGAAGGTTCAAAAGGAAAAGACTGAGGAAGAAGGTAAGCTCACAACAAAAGAACAGGATAAAACTAAGGAAGAAGGCATGCTAAAGGGCCGAGAACAACAGGAGGTTCAAGATGATGCAACTGCACTAGGCGGCAGTCCTACGAAAGAAGAAGAGCAGCCCATGGAGGAAAAAGAAGAAGAAGTTCCAGATCAAAGTAAGGTAGTGCCCGGAACAAAGCAAAACAGAGAACCAGAAAAGGAAGTTGGTGGTGTTGAAGGTACTAAAGATGGAAAAAAAGAAAGTTCAGATGACGAGAAAGAAGACAGCAAAGTAGGAGGATGTATAAAAGAAGTGATGAAAAAGAGTGAAGAGTTGAATAAAATGAAGGATCTCGGCGAGAAAATGTATAAAAAGGGAAGGAAAGTGTTGGGGGATGAGTTCTGTGACAAGGCAATGGAGAAGATCAAGAACAACAGAGCTATAATTGCAACCGCGATTGTTGCTTTCTCCCTTGGGTTTTATTTATCTTCTAAGCTCAAGCGAACTGAATGATAAGCTGGTTACCTGTAAAAAGATTTCTTACTTTTAGCTTTTAGTAAACATATGTATATTTCTTACCTTAAATTCTATAAATAAAGTCACTCTCTCTTCCACAAATGTATTTCCCATTTAAATAAACAAATTAAATTCTTTGCGTTGATAACAACCATGCATGCACATGCTTAATGCCTTGTGGCAATTTATCTATTTGCATCTTTGGGTTTATATGCCAAGACGGAACACAAATATGCATTAAGTCTATAGAACAGCAGTTCACAATTGAAAAGAAAAGGACAAGAGAAAGAAAAGAAGGAAAAAGTAATGAGGGATAAAAATTGAGGTTGTACCATCTCTTGTTTATTTATGAGAAAAATCTTTACAGTATGACAACAAATGCCAATCGTGCCCAGCTTTTACAAGAGAGTGAAGCATAGCAATTGAAAGTGCTTATGAGAATACATCAGCTAACTGACTTTTAGACTGGACAAATGACAAGCGAATTTCTCCTGAAACCAAGTGCCCTCCTGCTTGAGGGGTGTGTGCCTTCTCTAGTCTATTAATAAGAAAAACTTTACAATATGATTGATGCCTTCACACAATATTTAAAAAATAAAGTGTGACCATGATTCCTATAAGTACTAATATATTAAACTTGAATATAAATGATAGGCTTACATGAAGCATACTATTTTAAAGATGCTTCCCAAACCTTGTAATCCCCACCCTGAAGGGCCAACACCCAGTTGTGGGAACTACTTGGAGGTTCATAATACCCAGGCCCAATCTTCACCACTACTTTTTCATCAATCTTAGCAGCATAAACATCCCTCTCTGCCTTCAAGATTTTAACCTGAACAAACACCATCAGTCGAAGGTTACCAGTGACTTGTAACGGTAAACTAAGGTGGATACTGTGTTAAATTGAATGAATGGCTTCCAAGAATATCCATTAAAATTACTAAAAGACATAAGACTTTGAAAGGTGTTCGTTGGAGCACGAAAGGATGCACAACCAAATGTTTACTGGTGGATGACCTAAAATAGAACTGCTCATTAGAACCTTGATACACAACAGTCCATCAAGATCAACTCAAGAAACCGAACAAACAAACAATCCCTAAAGGGATTCATTAACAATCATTAGCAAAAAAGTGTACGCTGTTAAATCGACCAATTAAGTATTTGTAATCATAATCAAATGAAGTTCTTTTTGGCATTTTCACACAAAATTCACAAAACGATAGCTGGCTACTCCTAGACCAGCCGTTAATGTTAAAAATAACAGGCTTGATTTGAAAAGGACTAAGCAAATTCCATCTAACTAGCTGGAACTAATCAATTTTGTTGAAGGATCAAGACTGGCAGCACATTCTTGCTCTAGGATTGACAAATTATAGGAAACTCAATTTATGCAAGTGCTTTGTTACAACCAAACTTGTCTTCAATCTTCTAAGGTGGTTTTTTTTTTTTTTTTTTAAAAAAAAAAAAAGTATTAGAAAATAATGAAGTCAAAATACAGCACCAAAAATTCCAAAATCTAATAACCACTACAATTCTTCCAATCGGTGAATGCACAACTCTTTGAGCAGGAAACACAGTCATTGGATCTTTTTTTTTTTTTAATGAAAGTATTTGGATCTTTTATTCAATTGAGTCTAGCACTTGGACTCAATGAGGATGAAGTCATGAAACTCAAGACCAAAATGAATAGTGCAACAAAATCCATTTAAGTGGAAGATGGCTTTTGATAATGATGATTCAATTGAATCTGGTTCACAACGATCTACTGCACAGAGTTAACTATTAGTAACCACTTAGCACCAGTTCTCACACAACATTATAAAACCAGTCAATTACATCCATAAGTACTTCAACAACCTTTTTTTCAGAGGCCATTTAAATCAAGTATAAACTAATAAATTTAAACCTTTCTAAAAGCCACCAAATTGAGTATAACTATTCATCCTTTCGTTACCATGGTTGTACTATGCAATGAAAATAATATCTATTAAATGGGATCTGTGCAATCACATTGTTGGAGATCCACAAAGTAAATCCTTCAAGATGAAAAGAAGCTACCACTATAAAGAAAAGCCACATCTTCCCTGAAACTTGAAATTTGACTTGTATTGATAAGATTTGTTATGAAATATACATTTAATAGACGAGCAAAAGAAGGTGGAGAAAAACGCCTTTTCAAGAAATAGATCAATTTTTCCACACAAAAAAAAAAAAAGATCAGTTTTCAAGGTGTGTACCATGCTTCGGCAATGAATCTTTTCCCGGTGCCTGAATTTTATAAGTTCTGAAATCTCATGTCCATAGTGAGAGAAAATATGGTCATAGAAAACTGCTGGTGTTCCAGGATGAGTAAGAATATAAGCATACCCTTGCATCTCCTTATCAGAAGGGAATCTCCAATGACCCTGCAGCAGACAAAAACAGAACAAGAAAAAAAATGAATAAATTAATGCTGGAAGAAGATGAAGAATAAGAATTAATCAATAATTGAATGAGAGAGATGGAAGAAGGAGAACATGGTGACGGTGGTGGTGAACAGATTCTATTACAAAATCGAGCGAACCTACTCAAAATGGATGATGACAATGATGATGATTGCTTACTTTGAAATATACTACTGCGCTGCAGTAATCCAAAAGCATGATTGCATGAAGATGAGAGAACACCAGATGAAAATCAACAGCATGAGGTGAGACGAGAATCTCCACAGGTTGTGTCAAGCCAAATTATCAAACACAGGCAATTCATGATGATTCCATAAATTTAAATGCATACAATCCAATAAGCAGCTTATTCTGATGTCAAACTGTAGTTGCAAAAGACATGAGACGAAACTCAGCAGTGGGTACAGGGAAACTTTGTTAAGACGTATATCTACTTTCCAAAAAGAAATAAACAGGATGAACTGAATGAGATGGTTTTTTCCTTTTCTAGTAATGAATTGATTATTTGTCAAGAATGGAGAGCCCAAAGCACCAAGTTTAAAAGTGACAAAAGAATTTAGTAAACAACAGGATCCCTTTCAGTTAAAGGATAGGAAATAAACTTTAGTACAAACCTGAGTGGAACCGGTATCATGATTCTCTATAAATGTAACTGCACGAGAGGGCCACCACCCAACAACACCCGGTGGTTTGCCATTCTGATCAGACAACCTCCAATACTCACATCTCCCCAATGCCTACTAGGTGAGAATAAATCATCAGACGTGTTATTCAAATAACGAAAAATGTATGAATGTTGATATCTTTTTGCTGATCCATTCATCAAGTTGAAAAGGTAGCCAAAAAAAGAATGCAAAAGACAGAGTATACCAAGTTGCCAACATATGAAGGGCCTCTATAAGCATAAAGTGGAATCAATGAGTCAACAAAACAACTGCTTGATGTTAAAGAAGAAAGCATAGAAACACATCACAAATACTCACAATCATTGATAATATCACTGATGTTTTCTAGATGTTAATATCATTAGATATCACCAAAATGTCCCATTCAATCTGAAAACAATGATATCCACAGCGCTAAAGCAAAGGAATGACACGTTCCCCTTTTCCTCCTGCTTCTACCTCCAGCTTCCCATTTTCTTTCTACACCATCAACTTCCTCCCTTTATTTCTCCCTCTCCCTCCCTTCCTCATGTGTGCACACACATGAAATGTGTACGTGTATCAATAGAAACTACCAAAAGGCATGCCAATATTTTCCATTTAGATTAAACACATAATAAACAAAGAAAAGGTTAGCAAGTGATGCTTCCTATTCCTGATTGAACAACGAATTTTCCACGTCTAAGGAAAGTCAATAGAAAAGAATAAAGTGACAGCTTAGGAATATCACATCATGAAATGGATTGCAACAGCGGAGAATCAATATAAGAGGTCCAATATGGCATGATGAAACAATGATGATGATAACAACTGACAATGATGGTGATATCCAAGATTGCAATGACAATGATGATGAAGGCAATGATCATGAGTATGAGTCATATGGTTGCCTACAATTTAGAAAATGATAGATCACAAGGTTATTGCAATCTTACAGAATGAAGAATTCCTTTGGTAGTGACATCAAATGCACCAGCAGTACCATTTGTAGCATTTATCCAATCAATAATTCTCTGTCTATGTGCATCCTGATTGTAATCCATTTCACCATAAGTGTAATTAAGTGAATCCCAGTACTCCCCAACTGCAAAATAAGGATCACTCGCATCCAAATAGTCTTTCACATAACCACCCCAGAACCCCCTGACAAAATCAAGCCTCCATCCATCATATCCAATTTCTTCCCTGCAGATCAGAAGCCAGAGAAAACAATCATTTAAATCAAATCTAGGGGAATTTTTCTGCAAGCTCCGCTAGTGAAAACTAGTACAAAAGATGGCTGATGCTAGAAAAAGTAGAGAACTCTTAGCGATTCAAGATTAAGATAAAAGTGACTGTCGTTTATTTAACAAATAAAGTCTCCACTACTGTAGAATGAAGTCTAGTGGAAAGGTGGGTCAATATCACAAGTTATTGAAGACAAACCTGACTCAATCTTGGAGATTTAAACAAGTAATCATGTCAGACAAAATACAGAAGGATTCAACAGTTTAGAGACCTTAACGGAACATGAGCAGTGATCCTCAGATATTTCTAAAAGGACAATAAAATGAAAAGAATTGGGTATTGCTTGGACCAATGCAATTCCGGAAACTAGAGGAACCTGCAAATGACTTAGTATTATCACGTCAGGGACAACATGTCTTTAAGATTGCTAAAGGATTGGAATGGCATAGCAGGTACAAAAGTCACTGCATTAGTTTCCACTTAGGGTCAATCAGTTATGTAGTTGTTACTCAGTAACAAGAGGTACTCTGAAGTTATCTCATCCTCTCTGACAAAGATCCACACAAAATATCATGAAAAATGGATATAAATGTTGACTGCTATTCACTGATCAAGCAAAAAAATACATTACATCAAGCTAATAATTAATATACAACAGAAATTATGACCCATATGGAATTATAAGCTAATCTAACCAGAAAATAAATAAAGAAGATTGACAAACCTCAGCCAACAAAGCCATTCTTTCAAGCCTTTCAGCACGAAATCTTGTGAATGGTCTATATTAGGAGCTGCATGGAAATTATCTCCACTACTTTTGTTGCCTCTACCCTGGAGAATGAAAAATGTGGAAAACAGATAACACTTCCATTTTACGAAAAAGTAGAAACAAGTACATGATCGTGATAAATAAAGAAATTATTGCATTGTTAAGAAAATATTCTATAAAAATGACGAAGAGATTATCAACGGTGTCAATGACATAGAACTGCAAATCTAAACAAGGTTCAGCTTGCTTACATTCAACAGAAAATGAAATTGAGCTTCCAAACAGGTTGATCATTGTTGTAAACTACCTGATATCATAAAAATGTCCCACTTTTTTATGATATTAGCAATAATATAAAGGACTATTTATCAAAAATGCATCATACAAACATGACTTACAGAGGGAACTCCATTTTTAAAAGAAAAGAATGTACAAGGTAGGCTGACTAGTTGGTAATTCCCAGCTAAGTTCTAAAATGAAATTATGTCTGACTGCGAGGCATGTAATTAAAACCAAATGAAACTGTATACCAATGCAGCTCATTAGCAAAGCTAACATCACCATACTTATTACAAAAATCAGAATCCTTTTAAATTTATGTGCTCTCAGCAACAAGACTACTTCTATGCCTTTCAAGTTACATGCCACCATGTGGCCCAACAGGGCAGATATCACATCCAAATTGCTACCTAAAGCATAAGAGTAAATTCCCTCAAGCGAGGATTATAGAGAGGACACCACTCTCTCCAGTGAGTGAAGCCTTAAAAAATATATATCACATGTAATATAGTTTTTTAATATCTAAACCATTGATTGCATTTCAGTTAGCTATTTGATACCATAACGTAAAATTTTCGTTATTTATATATTTTTTAAGAATTAAATTTATAAAAATATTTATTTTTGAATTGATAATTAGTTCCGAGGTGAATTCCACATATGCTAACAATTTTTACCCCTAATTCTACTTATACCCACAAACTTTCAAAATTTTCAAATATAACCATGTATTTGCTCAACATTCCATTCATACCCATGGCCCTATGTGAAAAGTTGAATATTCCCCAAACCTTATTGTGAATTTATAAATAAAAATCACATCCAAGTGATATATGATTCTATAGAGGAAAAAGTATGATATTATATTCATTTGAATGTAAATTTTTAGCTTAGAACTATAATTAGGGTTTGGGCATATTCGTCATTTATAAAGAGCCACAGGTATTGAATGGAAGTTTGGGCAAGTTCAGGAATAAAATTCATGTGTACGTGGAATTAGCACTTAGTTCCATGAATATTATATTATTCTAATTTTTTTGCTATAAGTATATTTTATTGCGTTTAGCATAATGTATGGATTTGAATTGCAAAATAAGTAATTAATATTACAAAAAACAGTGCATGTCAATTTAATGGTTCAATCTCATTTCTGGATTCCAGTTATAACATATTATACACATATCCAACAGATTTTAATATAAAAACATAACAATTGAATCATTGACTGTTTGGATGTTCCAATACACATCAAACCTGTCAATTTTAGAAATGCTTCATCCTAGGGAGAGAGCCCCAATGCTTTTTAATATCTAGGTTCACTTCCCTCAGTGCTTATTTGGGTCAAGCTTCTCATTTATGCACGGCCTTCAACTCACACGTGAACTATAAAATAAAGACAAATTCCCTATGGGCCCCCAACTCAATGTATACAGATAATTCAAACAGTGAAAGTATCTTATACATAACACTTCTCCCTATTTGTACGAGAGAAAAAAACCTCAACACCATTCTATACATAATCCCAACAAAATGTGAGTGGTCGAGTATTACATTTATAAAAAAAAAAAAAAAAATACAGCAGTAAAGATAAAATTCTTATCAAGAATCAATTTGATCTAAAATAATTAGATATATAAAATCCTAAATAAAATAGTTCAAAAATGTCATAGTGACGACCTAAATCTAAGGCCTTTGCTACAGGGCTCATATTGCGTCCTTCGTCACTAGTGCATACTAGCAACACTGTATACCCTAATAATAAGTCTCTATTTAATAAGCCACCATTAAGTTCTTCTACATGCCTTCCCATAAAGCTACAATTAGACGTACCTTCTGCAAGCATTAGAAAAGCATAAAAAAGGAAAATTTCAAATGGTCTACAACTAGATTTAGTGGTAAAAGAAATTTGAAATTTGCCTTTTTGATGAAGACTTTAATGCTTGCAGGATGAAGACTTTTGAGTGCTAGAGATGAAGACATTCAGAAAATCCTTTGAAGGATAAATAGGTAGGAGGGAAGAATCATCGACATGTGTACCAGGTCGAAGGATTGTAAAATAGATAACGTGAGAACTGCAGTTGTAGAATATAAAAATAATAATAAAATTTAAAAAATCATAGACAAAAAATTGACAATCTACAACAAATATTTAATGTATAATTATCATTCCACAGCCACCACCTAACGCATCTCCAAAGTTGCAAGTACAGTAGAATTGGCAAATGATGACCAACGTTGTCCAGTATGCATATAAATTCAATGAGGTCATGAAGTAAACAAAACCATTAAAATAAATTAAAAAAACAGCTTGGTATTTCAGCAATTAATAGCATCATCAGTTACTTTATGAAAATGAAGAATATAACAAAAGAATTGTTGATACCTGGAAATGTGGATCATCACAAACCACTGCTCTGTCGTCCCAATTTAATTTACCACCAAAAATATTCCAAACACCATTCTGATTCTTATACTGAGCACAACGATGATTTAGGACAGCATCACCAAGTACTTTAACACCCACCTCATGAAACTTCTTCACAAGAATCTTTAGTTCTTCCATATTCCCATATCTGGAAACCCAAATAACACAGGGTCAAGCATATGCCTCTCTGACCACCATCAACATCATCTTCTCAACAACTATTCTTTATACCAAATATGAATTGACTTACACACATTACTTTCTTCTTTAAAAACTAGGGCTACTTTTTTTTATCAATTTTTTCATGGAAATTCTTGTTCCATCTTTTTGACTGTGCAGATGGCAGAAATTTCATGTTTTTAATATGTCTACCTACAAAAACCAGTGTTCCAATGTTTAGAAGGCCAACTGGAAAAAGGAAAAAAAAAAAAAGAAAGTTGACTATGATATAGATATGGTCAAATATTAGAGATATGAAACATTTTGACCAGTTTAGCTGCATGGTACATACATGAGTTGGTTCCCTTAAATGTATCTTCCCTCCAAACCCAAGGATTCACATGATGACAGCCTTTGATGACCAACACTTCCAAATACTATAAATGAGTCATTAACTCAGATGAAAACAGGTAGAAAAAAAATTAACTATTGGTTTTATAAATCCAGAAGAGAAAAGTAAATGCAAGACCTAAGACTAGCATCATGGTGCAGATCTTGAAGATGCACAATTTGCGGCAGACTATCACCTTTATCAAATTTGATTAGTTCAGGGATGCTGTGAATTGATGCCATAGAAAAGCATTATTGGTGTCACATCAGTACCTGGAATTCAAATTATATAAATCTGTTGGCATGTAACCTTCGGGTGACACAGAAGCAGTAGGTGGAGGTAGCCATATAATAGTAAACCCAAGTGATGCTAACTCACTGGCCTTTTCGTTCAGCTGAGAATACCATCTTCCCGACTTGTGAGACTCCCAGTTAAACCCTTGACAAAGTACTTCGAAGCCCGAACCAGTGCCTGAAGATATTTTTACAGGGGGTTCCAATGTGTCTTCCTCAGTAACAGGCTCCACAAAAGATGTTGTTGAAGAACTTCTAAATATGCTATAGGCTTCTGCAGCCAGCTTCTCAATTTCTTGAAGGATTTTTTCCTGTAGCTCTTTATTTTTTGTCTTCTTACTATTCCTGAAGGAAATATCACTTGCCAAATTCCTTATCTCATCAATAATTGCCCCAGTATAGATAGCAGGTACATTTACTTGATTTGCATCTACATTTTTTTCTTGTGCAGCATTCAAGGTTGAACCACTTCCTTCAAGAATAGATTCATCCGCCAGCACCCCACTAGTTTGTTCGTTTTCAATTTCAACCCCTTTGATAAGCGGGATATAGAAGTCACTGCCCTTATTATTAATCCACGTGTACTCATTAAGTTTGAGCACAAACAGCATCCCCGAAAATCCATAATTCAAATGGAACAATCCCCAACTTCCGGTACCATTCTTATTTTTCTGTCAAAATGGGGACCTAAGCTCAATTAGTGACAATTGAAAGGGAGCAACCTTTCAATGATCTTTTGAAAGTAATGGTATCAAAGCAACCATTCCAGAAATATCTTCATTGTTAAAAGTCATGAGAGCAAAACAACAAAACAAATCACCAGCATTCACTGACAGCATAGCTGGATCCAAGCATTCATCTGATATGATCTGCTAAGGATGCAGGATACAACAGTAATCTTCCTCGCATATTTTAACTATCCAATCATCAGCCTAAAAGAATATTTTCAAGAAAACCAAGAAAGAACAGAAGCAATCAGCAAATAGAATCTTGAACTAGTAGTTCATAAGAGTTTCCCTGTCTTTGAGAATGTTAAGTTATCATCCTTCAATTGTGGGTTTGACGACATAGACAAGCCATGGATGAGAAAAAACCGAACAAAGGGTTTTCAACAAGCCTTCCTAAGAACATGGTTTCCAACATCACATGGAATTACTTGATAAAAGCTGGGTTACTTAGCTGAGGTACAAGGTGACATTTATGTAAAAGAACAAAAAGCATCAAAAGAAATTGTATTTCATTTTAGCTTTTTGTGCCTGATTACCCTTGTTGCAGTGATTCCAGTCAGAGAATTCAGTCAAATATCCACACAAGTAATACGGTGAAATCATCTTCAAATGAATTTTGCTATTCCAAGTTTCCAACCCTCAAATTATGCATAGAATGCCTTATCTACAATGAAGAGAAAAATTGTCATGGTACACTATATATGAGAAGAGGGTCGATTGAATCTAACAAATTTTCAGAACTCTCAATTCAATAATAATAAAAAAAAGGCCTGCAGAACATTTTCCTCCAAAATAATGAGAACTTGAGTGGCAGCATATTAAACCTACCCCACAGCTCCACATTAGAGAAAAATCAGAACCTCACAGAAAGCCACAGCATATGTCACACCAATCACAAGCCAAGAAAATGGTGAAAATATTCTTCTTCCTTTTTTGCTTATTTATTTTGGAAAGAAATTCCTAAGGATGTGCAGAATTTGCATGAACCCTGATTTCCCACCCCCATCTCATAAAATGTTGTCAGAACTTGAATCACCACCTCAACCAGCATTTCAGATTTTTCTCAATCATCCAGGGTTGCTTGGATTCAATTGCATCTAACCTTTCTATTCACAGTGTCTTCGCTTTGGACACGTGATAAACAATGGGACTTACACTGCCAATATGGTGATGCTTTTAGACACTTCTAATGATATCTATCGATTTAGCCAAGCAGAGAACCAAGTCCAAACTAAATATGCCATTACGGTCCTTCAAAATTTTTCCAACATCATGAGAGGCCCGCCTTCAGTGTCAAGTTTCTATTATTTACTATATTAATGCAAATTGAGGCTCTAAAAGTGAGGCATAACCAATATTTCTATTACAATGAAATAGCCTGGATGGCCCAAAAATAATATGTTTCATCGTTCATAATAATTTTGAATAGGAGTTAACATACAGAGTATATGATATCTGCATGATATTTGCAAAAATAATATGCATGATTTTAGCCTTACCCTGCAGTTATTAGTTACCCTATCACGCAATGCTCAAATGAACGATTTCAATCTGTTGATGTTTGCTCTTATGACAACTACAGGGATGAACACCGCCATTGATTCCCCAGAGACAGGACAAAAGACCTTATTGCAAAAATCTTAAAAAAGGAAAAAATTGCTGCAAGGGCCACTATAAGAAGAACACAGAAATTACAACATTTTTAAATATAGATAGTGTCCTAATGTTCAGATTTTCAGAGGAGGGGGAAAGACTTCCCATTTTCTATACCTGCAACAAAGTGCGCAATGCTTTCTTCCTGAATATTTTGGTTTCAGGTGGATGTGGAGCAGCTGGAATTTCCCATTTCTTTTTCTTATCTCTGCAAACACCCCAGTGAACGATAACATCTCCTGGAAGATCAGTTTCAAAACGCGTTACATTCTTACTACTGCCGGAACTTCCAACAGAAACCTTCACAAAATTATAAACAGGCTCGTCTTTGAAAATAGGGTACTCTTCATAGAATCCTGCATTCCACTTTCCTTGTTGCAAAGTATCTTTGAAATCTCCATCATTTTCCTCGCCTTTAGGTCGAGACCCTTCTGGGTTGAGGAGCATGCTTGATATTTGGCCAAATGCTCCTGAAAGTCAAAAAGTATGGAAATTTTCAGTAAATTGTTATTTTCACTATTTTCTGTGTAAAAGCAGCTATATGAAAGCAGTGGTCCTGAAGGCTGAAAGTCAAAATGTATGGAACTTCTCATTAAATTGTTGCTTACGCACATTTCTATGGAAAAAACAGCCATATGAAGGCAATGTAAGAAGAAGTTTACAAAAAGTAAACAAAGAAGACAAGCCATAGCAGTGTAGCTTTTTTTTTTTTTTTAACACCATAAACAAGAAAATAAAAATTATATTGCATAACCCAAGAAAAAGAAGATGTCCAGAATCTGGATCATGTATTTGAAGAAAGTCCCAAAATTCAAAGATTTCCTGCCATTTTCATCAGTATGAATGCAAAATTGTGCAGACCAGATCCCATGGAGTGGATTTCAAAGCCTCTTTTAGTTTTCTATGCTCGGTAAAGAACAGATTAATGAGTAAGGTTTCTTCCCAGGAAGTCGCTAATCCTTGAGTAGATACATCACTCACTAGCCTCTTTTGTTTCTCATCACAAAATCCAACTACTAAAGGTACTCCACAAGAAATATAATCAAGAAAACTACTGACAGCACATCAAAAGAGAAGTAATCAATTGATCAGAGAGAGAGAGAGAGAGAGAGAAGTAATCGAGAAAAAATTTACTCTTCAAGATGTTGAAGTTGGAAGCCTCCACTAGGGAGAAGTCAATCAAGTTGGAATTGCTTCAAATGGCTGACAAACAAGAAAATAAAATAGCTAAATGGAAGAAATATAATGACCCCTTACTCGTGGTGTTACATGTCCCTAGACTGCTGGTGCACCAATCTTATGAAAGCCAAATCTTCAATTTAGACAAATTAGGTTAAATTTTTCTTATCATTCAACTTGATTACCCTTTTGATTTGCATCATTAAGAAATAAATGGCCACGATATTTTTTGACTCCGAAAGTGTGGTTTTGATAGTAATGAACATGTTTACAACTTAGTTTTCAAAGCTAATGAGTCTTGCTAAGTTTTGGAATGACAGAACTGTTGCCCTCGGAGACACACCAAGTCCACTAGAGTCAAGACCACTCAACTTCGGACAAAGAAAGACAGCAACACAAAAAGCAACCAGATCAACAGAGGCATCTCCTGCAAACCAAGAACCAAGACAACATTCAGAGGTTGGTATGGAGGAAACACCTGGATTAATAAAAGCTTGTCCAATGCTTTGGAACCTTCTTTGTTTTAAGCTAGAATGTACAAAGGAAGCAATAGAGGGTATCCACATCCGTGAAAGGACATTTCAGAGAAGACAAATGAGCAAAGAAAGCAGCAAAGTCTTGCCTGTGAACAAGAAAGACTTGCCCTCTAATGATAACTTCTAACAGCTTTTTTAAAGAGCATTAAAAAAGCAAGAAGCCCATTGAAATGGCAGCTAGAAATAGTCCTTTGACATCCAGGACTATAAATGTAACATCCTAAGACATAAATAGCAGTTATCTATGGAGATCAAAATAAGAAAAACTTCC
The DNA here is from genome assembly GCA_030490835.1 of Annona cherimola. NCBI lineage: Eukaryota > Viridiplantae > Streptophyta > Magnoliopsida > Magnoliales > Annonaceae > Annona > Annona cherimola. Next base: position 13,494,542 of record CM059974.1, read on the forward strand.
AACAACCAAGAAATTCTTCATCCACTCCTTAATTGCTATAACTTCTCATTTTTTAATGCTTTAATCTTGTATAAATTGAGGCATGATACTTTTAGCCCGTGCTAAGTGATGGCTTACTTAGCTCAGGCTAACAAACTTATTTTTTTAATTTTTTTGCTTTTTTCATAAACTTGTTAATCAAGATGTATTTAATATATAAACCAAATTTTATCGTTTTTGTAGATATGTATTTATTTTTTTGGATTTTTAAATGTAATGGTATTTTAGCCATTTTCAGTGGTTAAAATTACTAAAATAACCTTGTATTTAAAAATATAAAAAATATATATACATCTCCAAAAAGGGTAAATTTTGATTTATATGTTAAATACGCCTAGATTAACAAGTTTATGGAAAAAACAATAAAAAAAGTTTTTTATAGCTTACTTCGCAGGCTAACAGGATCAAGTCTCGTGTAAATTCGCCTGTAAGGCACTCTTACTTGTGCATTTTATTTTCTCTTTGGTTTTTAGGAGGTCTGCCAATAAGAGAATCATCCTTGTAGCAATGTGATATTGAATTCTTAGTAAGCTCAAATAAACTAAGTGATGTGTATGAGTTTTTGCCAAGCTCATAGGAACCAAAAGTGTGGTGATTTGACTTATGATTAATGGAACTCAGGTTGAGATACCTTACTTTTCTCATTGTACTCCATTGCTATATGCATGGGTGCACTTTTGGTTACTTCTTTGTTCTTACAGTTATGCAGTCATTTTAGTTTCTCAATCATGCTAGGCTTGTGCTTTACCATACCCCTTGGAACCAAAAATACAAACCAGATCCTATCAGATTTAGGAGACCAGAGACAGAAACAATGGCCTGAAATGTCTGTTTTTTTTTTTTTTTTTTTAATAGTAAAATGTCTGTCTTTTGAAACTGATGAAGACCTGGTTCAAACATCATCAAAATAAACTGAACTTCTCGATGCTAGAAAAGGCAGCAAATTTAGAATGAATAATCAAGAAAGAGGGGAAACAGATTCCAGAGCTCAGAGAAAGAAACAATAGAAACAAGTGTATGAAAAGGTCAAGGGAGAAGAAGGATTAGGAAAATGAAGAGAATGTGATCCACGGACTCAGGAAATTCAGATACACAAAAAATTGAAGAAGAACAGGAAACAAAAATACAAAAGAGAAGAAAAGATAACATCAAAAGGAGAGGGGAAAATGAAGGAACAAGCTAATTTATAGCTGTTGGCAAGAACCTCAAATAGAATCAAAATGCACCAAAGACCAAATTCAATCCAGAAGATAAGATCAGCTTGACAGTACACATAAAGACAGAACTTCAGTTGCATGCAGGTAAGGATAGCATTAAAAAGCTACTCTGCCATGTAGACCAGTATGATTTTATACAAATCATGAGACAATAAATGTTGTGAAAGTATTGAACGGGCAAACTGGAATTTACAAGTTGCCGCATGAACTCAATACAACCTGACCATATGTGGAAGCTTTTTTTCCCACCAGCAATACCCTCATCTTCCTGTTGATCTATAAGAGGCACTCTGAAGTCTCTTCCCTTGTTCTGATACCATGAGCCAGTATCCTCCTCCTATGGCACAAATTTTGATTCATATGACAAACAGGTTGATGAAATGTCTCAAGAGCCTGCCTACTCAAAAAGAACCAGTATAGAGATTCTGGACTATCAACGTTGGAAATAAGAACCTTTAAAACAAAATGTACAGCAGCAATTTCACTTCCAGAATTAAGTGTAATCTGCAACTCATAAAATAGATTTCCTTCAGAAGAACAACTTTTTTTCAGAGGGGTCTCAATTGCATAGTCCTGAATCACAAACAAGAAATAAATAGATGGTTATGCAAGCAACATATGAAAGCTTGACAAAAGAACAAATGGAGGCTAATAACAACCTTGATGGCAATGGAACCTAGGGGCTGCATTGCAGGAGGAGGCTGGTCCCATTCACTGAGAAGTTCCCAAGTAAACATCATAAGATATTGTTCAACTAGCAGTTAATAACACAAGTAAAAAATTACATGACCGCTACAGCAGAAATGCACTAAAACGAAATGCAAGTTCAATGTTTCACTAGGCTTATGGGTTACAACTTACAAGGCTCCAATTCAAACATCAAAGCTAAGATGCAGAATCCGACAGCCTACTTTATATAATGGATGATTTTCCAATAATCATAAATGTAATAGAGACATTCTTCGGCCCAGCTTTTTAAAGAACATGCCCAGCCTACTTGTTCAACAAACCTTGTCTTTGGGTCACTACATGAACAGTGCGACAACAAGATATCAACGTATTATGTGCAGCCCATGCTGGCTATGATGGCTTCCTGGTAGCTGTCAGCAATTTTTATATTTCTTTAAGTTCCCAATTCATTCTATCAAAAGATGCCTTAGGATACTGCCAAAATGATTGTCACAGTACTTACTGAGTGAAATAACAAAATGGTGGAGAAAATCAAAATTCAGTTTGCTTCCAATCAATGCGCGACCTGATGCATCATAAATCTTATGACATGAACTCATTATCTTCCCTCTAAATATTATCATATTTTTTAATTTCACGCCCACCCATGACCCACCACACACTCAGACACACGTGCATTTCCAATTATGGCTAAAAAATTAGTGTCCCTTTTTAAAGGATTTGTTAGGTGGTTGAAGAATTATTTAAAACAATTACTTATTTATCGAATTACATAATATTGAATGTAGCCAAGTGGATCGAATTGCAATTATCTTAGAAAATTACTCTCCGTTTTGAAAGGATTTGCAAGGTGGTTTAAGAATATTTGAAACAATATGAATAAAAAAAAAAGAATATTTGAAACAATTATTTATTTATCAAATAACATAAGACTGAATGTAGCCAAGTGGATCAAATTGTTCAATATCAACAACTGTTAATTGACTGGATGCTAAACCATCAACAACATATGTATGCGGCAACAAAAATAATCAAGCAACAAAGTAGAAATAAATCTTACCTGCCATTCTCACCAAAATAAGTTACACCCCAATGTAAAACCCACTTCCCAGGAAGATTACACCCAATCGTAAGCTGCCAATGTTCTTCCCCTTCCCATGGATCTAACCTCACAGAAATCTTCCCTTCAACCTACAGTTTCCAATTCAGATAATAACACTAAAGCATAATCATAGCATCAAGAATAACAACAAGAACTATCAGAGTCATGATAGGAAAAATAACCCTGACCTCAACGTGCATCCATGATCAGTTCACACATTCAAAATTCAGCTCACATTTTGGACATGAGTTAAAATATCCAAGGCATTTGATAGGTGGAGTTACAGATGGAAATGTCAGGGGCACATGACAAGCAAGAAAAAAGAAAGAAAAAGTGAAAAACAGAACAACATCACAGGCTAGGTGATCTCTCCTTAGTACACTTAATGACTCAACTAATGGAATTCATCTAGGGCATAAGGAAGACTGCTTTTTAAAGGACCAAATGCCTTCATAAATCGCCATATTTCTCCCAACATGCTTGCATTGTCACAAAGTACCCAAGTTGAACTCTACAGATACCAGATGGGGAGATTATGTGCTTCAGTTTTAAAAGCACATGTTCAAAGAATTGCTTTTACCATGGCAATTTAGTCATTTCCAGTGCTACTGCAACCAACAAGGAGAAAATATAATTAAACCAGGTAACTCAAATTTTTTGAAAGAATTAGAGGAAAGTTTGAGAAAATTAAAAATAGAGAGACAATTTTAAGATTCACAAAATAGACAATAAATCAAGTAATCACTTATCGGGGCTTGTATAATATTATATATTTCTGAACTTACGCGGCGCCTATGCTTTTCACCATCTTCAAATTCAGTGCTAACAACTGATACCATTTCCAGATACTCATTTGGTCACTTAAAGCATAACACCAGAGCAACGAATAGCATGCACTCGAAAAACAAGAAACAGGCTGTTTATGCTTCCGAGTTAGAAACTTTTCAAATACTTCCACAAAGTTTTCTAGATTCGACAAATCGCGAGGTGCTCTTTGCCCGTGGAGGCAGTCATTTCTAATGTTAAATAGTTAGCAAAGGGATGAATTATATGACATCAGACGGTAGTTAGCAAAGGGATGAATTATATGACATCAGACGGTAGAGGAACAAAAGGGAAAAAGTAAATGGCAAGAAAGAAAATAGTCGGGGAAATGGGAATTTTGAGTGATTCTATTCCTCACCTTTTGAGTCCGTTGCAGTTCGAATGTCTCAGTATATAAACCATCGGTTCCAATATCGGCTTCTGCAAATGCCGTGTCAGCCGAGCCAGCTCGAATGGGATGAACACCCCGCCGCTTGAATTTATGAAAATCCCCAGCGTCAACGGCTAGCGACTCCTCCGTCGTTGTATTACCGCAGAAACGACTGTTACAGATGTAATTCAGACGCTTCGGTCCGCTCGATTTGTGGCAAAATCGAAGCTTTTCCCTGCGGCTCGCGGGGAAGACAGGCTTCAGTCGAACAGTCGACATTCGAGAGGAAGATTAGTGTCGGAGACACAGCACGGATGAAAGCAGATAAGCAATCTCCTTCAGATTCGCAGAGCGAGGGAGAGAGAGTAGGCCGGCGTTCGTTTATATTCATCCGACCAATAATGGAAAGGACAAAATCGTTGGGGGAAGGGGCGTGACACTGTGACGTTTGTGGAGCTTTTTTTTTTCCCCCCCTTATATCCGAAGGAAGTCGTTCCCGGATCGGATGATGAATTGACGATGATGATGATCATTTAGGTCCCGCGCCGTTTACAAATCCCTGGCCAGGGAAATTTCTCCTTCGTAGGATGTATTATTATTATTATTATTTTACTCGTTCACAAATCCATTGCCACGCAACGGAGAGTCCTAATTGGTGAGCGGCTACGCGGTTTTTCCCTGAGGTGTGTTTGATGATGTTAAAAATACGTAAGTTAAATTTTTTTAATCTAAAATTTTTTATTTTTTATAATTATCTTATTTTTTAATTATTTTTTCATATTTCTTTATACAATTTTTATATTTTTTAATTATTTTTACACAATTACTTATACAATTAACTTATTCATTTTAATTTCATTTTCTTTACTCTTCATTATTATTCTTATAATATTAAATCACTTTATAATTTTTATTTTATAAATTTTTTTATTAAAAATTTAATTTCTTCCGTAACACGTGTGTTTGATGATGTTAAAAATAAGGTAAGTTAAATTTTTTTAATCTAAAATTTTTTTATTTTTTATAATTATCTTATTTTTTAATTATTTTTTCATATTTCTTTATACAATTTTTATATTTTTTAATTATTTTTACACAATTGCTTATACAATTAACTTATTCATTTTAATTTTATTTTCTTTACTCTTTATTATTATTCTTATAATATTAAATCACTTTATAATTTTTATTTTATAAATTTTTTTATTAAAAATTTAATTTCTTCCGTAACACACTCTAAATTATCATCAGTTTTGGTTGGAAGGCTGGTTGGAAATGCGCACGTGAGGCGGCGGTTTTGTGAAGTAGTCGGTGATGCGACTTCAATGGCAGAGCCCATATGCAAACGTGCATGACCCGCAAGTTCACACATGGCATGTTCTTGTCTTCGTCACCGGCCAAGCTGCCATGCCGTTGAAGGTGCTTCCCGATGCGTTTGGGAATTAGGCAGCTCGGACGTGCCTCTGCAACCGGACAAAAATGACAGAAATAATACAGCCTCTGCCCGCGCAGCGAGCAAACCGGGGAAACCAAAAAAGGAAATAAAAACAAACAAAGAAACAAATTGCATGTCAAATATTTCTCTTTCTTTTCTTTCACCCTACAAGAATAGTAAAATATCTATCTTTGGGTTCATGTCAAATATTTATCTTTCGGTTCACATCTCATATGTCCGCCGTTAATCGGGTGGCTTAAAAAATATTTTTTTTGTTCTCTTTCGTATTTGTGTGGGACCCACCAAAGCATTCTTCTTGTGAAATCTGGTCATTTTTAAATTCATTAATTTTTTCGGATTACGGATGTAAGGACCCGATTACAATTTGGGTTAGAGCGAAAGTCTCTATTCACATTTTTTAAAAAAATGAATTCATAGCAAGTGCTATTGAGGAACTTTGAGCCTTCCAAACAAAATAGTCATGCTTCTTATTTCCATCTAAAAAGCTTGTAATTGGTTTTGCTTCCAGGGTACTTTACTAAAGTCGTCTATACTTGGTTCCTTTGTATCCATAATAAACTCCAGTTCTGCTTCAGAGACTTATGTAAACATGCACATAAATGGGCCTCTGTAGATGATAAGGGCAAATGTACGTGCATGCTCGTACTAAAACAGATGCAAAAAGATGACAGGAACTCCCAAGGAAACCTTATTTGAATTGTTTTCTTGTGTCTAATGCCATAACTGGCTCTAAGATTTGTTGTTGGTTGCTGTCTATGGTTTCATTGGATTTTAAATTGGATCTGCACTTAGTTGTGTTCTTATATTAGGAAATGATGTCCGAGATCCTCTTGAATTAGACCCATAAATCTTGGTGTAGAAGCAGCTTGTAGATTTTTGAAGAGGTGCTTTTTCTGTACAAGAGTTGCTTTGTTCTTGGTGAAAACTGAAAGAGTATTCCTCGATTTTCATCAATAGATGGTTGTTGAAGATTTTAATTTGGATGGTAACGCATTAACTGTTCCATCTGTTTTCATTAGTGTGTAATTTCAGATGGTTCCTGAGCTTGTTTATAAGGTCCCAAACATGGGACAAGCAACCAACAGAAATGCAGAATTCCCCAATATTTAATGCTGGGCGTAAGCACGGTGTCAAATTAGTAACATATGAAGTGTATTAGGATGATTTGCTGTTATAGATTTTCCAGACCCACCTTATAATTTTGATGAAAAAAGTGAAAAAATCCATGGTATCGGGCTGAAACTGTCGTGTAAGAGAAATTAGATTCCAACCCATAGTCATTCCATTTTTATCATCTACTGAGGTCATGGTCCCGTTTCAGGATCCAGATGACTTTTGGGCTTTCATTTTGTAAATATGGAGCTCCGTCGTGGGTTTCTCTGTTGTTCTAAGTTACAAATCAGTCTTTTTCGTTCCAAAGCCCATAATATGATTCTGGCTATAAGAGAAGTGGTAAGAGATTAAAGTGTTTAAAAAAATCTGTGAACACAACAGTGAATTCTTTCTGACATTTTACTTTTTGAGTCAAGGCGTCAGTAATAGACGGTGGTAAATTTAATGTAAGTTGACGAGAATAAATGAAAAAATCATAACTTTAATAATAATTGATACGATTATAAAATTTTCAAATAAATAGTCAAAAATAAAAATGAAAATATATAATAAATAGTTAAATTTCTTACAAAAAATATAAGATCTTTGGATTATAAATTTTCCGGACTGTTTTCAACAACTTATGTAATTTTAATGCAGTTTATTGACTTAATAGTCATTGCTTCCTGAACATTGGAAATATTTGTGAAAAATGATCAAACTCGAGGGGTGGAATTTCAAAAAGAAAATTGGTAGGATGCCAAGTGCAATTTGATAGACGCCCATGAAAATTGATGAGAAGTTGATCATGTTCAGGAACTCAAAACTATATCAGGCGAGTTGGGATAGAGTATTTCCTTTCATTAAAAAAAAAAAAAAACTATATAAGGCGATAGCGCCCGTCCTAAGGAGAAGTGTTTTGCATTTCTATGACGGTGGAAATGAAATAAAATAAATTTTGAAAAGTCAGAGATCGACGAAATTTTATTGGGGCAAAAATTAAAGTAGATAGATAGTTGCATAGGAAAATATAAAAAAAGACTAAGATATAGAAGAAAAATAAAAAATAAAATAATAAGTAATTAAGATGTTAAATCATAATAAAGGAAGAGTAAGTTCTATTTCATTTTCACCCATTTGTAGAATGTCAAATCTTAATGGCAGTGGTGGATCCTAGACCTCTAGCCAATGTGAGCAATTTTACATAAAAAGATTATATTATTATTTGAGAAGGGGCAATAATGCTAGAATAAATGGTTTTGTAATGTTTTTTAAATTACTATAGAAATTTTATATAATTTTGAAATTTTAGTGTGGGCAATTTTTCTCACTGAAGTGTATGTAGATTTGCCTATAGCTAGGGAATATTCGAAAGGATCCCAAGAGCTTAGATGGGATGTATATATGTTGAAATTTTTTATTCTTAAAGTAGGTTTTTTCAATTGCTAATATAATTTTTCATTTTCGTATATACAATATTACATTTTCATCCCATTTTCCCATTCTATTAAGCTCCTTGAATTCTTACTGAGAGTCACTTAAGCAAACATGCCTTGCATCAAAATATAGTCTTAATTTTCTAGGCAATTTTTTTTTAATAACAAGTCCGTTTTACTCTTGTTCTCGAAATGAAGAACTATTATGTTCATTATCTTACAAAATGGGTAATGTATAGTCATGCAACTCTAGCTCATAAAATTCAAATTCACTTCAACTTGAACCTTATTTATAAACTTAAATCCTAACTCTATTCACGAAATTTGTGCTTGGGTTAATATTATCTCAACAATATATATTTATTATTCATCTTATGTTTATTTAACCTCAAAATTATCACTAAAGAAAATTTTAAGACAACATTTTTTTTATTTTAAAGCAAAAAAAGTACTTAAGAATGGAAAGAAGAAAATCTCGTTTAGATTTTGTCTTTGCATCAAGTAGATTTCTACCCTATTTTGGAGAATAAAGATGTATAATTTTTTAAGTTTGCAATTCAAGTATTGTGTATTTTACTTGAGGAGCAAGACTCAATAACAACTAAATATTATAATATTGTAAGATTAAGATGAACTAAAAGATTATGTATCTTTTAATTCTACATAATTCAACAATATACTAATATAAAGAGTGTACCAATAAGTTTTTACTTCCATTAATGATATAATAAAATAATTTATTTTTATGAAAATTTAAGATAGGCGAACAAATTTAAGGTATTTGCTTTTATTAAAAATTAATATAAAATAATATTACATGAGCAAGTATGAACTTTTAAGAGCTATTTACTTTCATTATTAATATATAATAGTTTATCTGATATGTGGATGTTTAGAAGGTATAACATTATATATATATATAATATTATATATTAAATGGAACATTAGATGAGTAATTTACAAATATAATAAATATATGTAAATCGGGTTCCGGTTTACATCAACCCGAGATCGAATCTATTTCAAACTTTCAAATTTAAGTTTGGGTTGAACTCAATAATTTGGGTTCAGGTAAAGCAACAACGGATTTCAATGCCACTTCAAATCGGGTTCAGGTCGAACCCAAATCGAGTCTCATTCCTGACAGTGGATCAAAATAGGGAAGGCTGTATGCGGTTAGAATTTACTCCTATGTGCGTTAGAAATAGTCTTGTACAAAATATGAATTCTTTTTTGTATAGTTCTGGGAACGGATCCCCCACATTTTGTCCAGAAGTTTGTTTGGACTGAATGGGTCTGCAGTCCCCTCCTCATGTTCTGCTGAAGCCTTGTATGTAAAAATAATAATATATATCAGCAGGGAAAAAACTCACAAGCTAGGACTTTTACTAATCGGCTTATGCTTGGCCAGGGCAATATTAATTATGGGATATACTTCTGCAAAAAGCAATGGACAATTGAAATTAGCTACGCCATGTGATCTCAGCACTCCAGTCGGCATACTATGTCTATGATCACCGCCAAGGAGGACTCCATCTCAAGTTTGAAAGAAACGCATTCTCCCATCAAAATAATAAATGAATATTTCTGGCAACGCTGAAAGGAAGGGAGAATATTGATTTAGAAAAGTCTTGAGCTGCATATCAGGAAGGAACAATTACTCCATGAATTGAATCTGTTGACTCCACGGCAACCGTTACTGAGGGTGCTGAACAGTTGACTGAGCTAATTATAAAAAAACAATAACAATGAACTCAAATATATGCATGAGAAAAAGGATACAGTGCAAGCTAGAAATAAGAGTTCTAAAAAAAATTCAAAAAGGTTTTAGAAAGTATTTGATGTCATTCAAGGGTTTTACATTTTTACGGGTTCATGGTCAGGGGTCACAATGTGGATTGGGGGACCTTCTCTTACACTGTATTCCCCACTTGTTATTGGGGAGTGCTCTATCCACTAGTAATGACTAGTGGGGAATGCATGAATGTGCGAACACTACAAAGGATTCTCCAATGGTGGAAAGCATGCTTACATCTATGCTTCCTCATCATCATTGACATATATGACTACGAAATTTCTTGAATTCATTGTATATATTTATCTACTGTCGTAAAGGCTGTTTTTGCAAATAAAGTTCAAAAACAAAAGCGCTTGTACAAGATTAATAGTTATGGCTAAAAATTACAAAATCATGATAAAGAGATGGGGAGATAAATGCAAGCAACCGTAATAAATTTAACATCTACTTTACTTAACTGCTGTAACTTTTTTCTTGTCCTTTTTTTATTGATATTTGTATTTATTGTTTTAATTGATCTATTTTGACCTTCTTTATATATTTCAATGCTGACGCGTATCTGTTGCATTCACGTTGTCGATCTATACATTATTTTCATTTTTTCAACCAAGGTGGCGTTTTGTAGCCAGTTTGCATGATATGATAGTGAGAAAGCGTAGAAAGTTAGAAAGAGAATATTTTGAAAAGTACATAAATGATTGATATTATAAGGGTAAAATTGGAATAACACAAAGTAGTTGTGAGAAAAATGATTAAAGTATAAGTGTATAGTTAGAAAAAGTAGGTTTGTTAGATAATTAATATATTACGGTGATGTTTGGTATTTGGTGTGGGATTAGTGGGATGGGAATTCATAGGAATACGCATTCCTAAGCTCATTAATTCTTCAATTAATAATCATATTTTACCTTTTTACCCCTTACATTTCAATCTTTCCTTCCCTATTACACTCCAATTATCCTATTTATTCTATCTTTATTCCTATGATTTTATTTCAATTACACAATTTTCAAAATATTTCATTTTTCACTTCCCACCCCATCCCACAACTTTTAAATTACTAAACATCTCCTAAATCAATTATGAGAGAATATGTCATAAAAAGAAGAGAAATATAGGAAACCGCGGAAAATGATTACCAAAACGTGGTCATACATTTGGTAATGAGTTGACATAGTTTCTCACAACTTTCTTCTTTTCCCTATATATTATCTCATAAATGACTGAGGGTGTATTTGAAAAGTGATAAAATTTTTGAATAAAAAGTTTTTAAAATGTGAGAAAATGATGTGAAATGATAGAAATAATGACGATGAGTAAACATAATAAAATTAAAATAAATAAGTTAATTATACTGATAGTCGTGTGGAAATGATTTAAAAGTAGAGCAGTTATATAAAAAAATATGAAAAAATAATTAAAAATAGAATAGTTGCAAAAAATGAAAGATTTCATATTGAAAAGTTTATCTAACAAAACACGTCATAATATCTTTATTTTGATGTTTAACATGTCATAATATCTTAACTAGCCGATAACTTTACTTTTTCTAATTTTACCTTTTGTTTTAATTATTTTTTTTACAGTTATCTTATTTATTTTTATTTTCCCCCAATTATATAGTATAATTTACGGATTTTTCAAAATATTCCTTCCTTTACACATTTTCCCGATATCCCAACATATAACCGCGTTACTAAACACTACCTAAATCAAAATGATGTAAGCGGTTTGTTAAATCATGATCGTAAAAGATGGGTAAACATATATGCATCAATGAATGAAGGTAGTTCAAAGTTGCACCGTTTTTGTAAATCGAATCATACCCAAAAGACATCCGTGATGAAAAGTTTGCCATGATGCCTCAGAGGATCAATAAAATCCACGATTTGTTACGTTTATTGCTCATTTGCGCCCGACCATCCGCACGGAGCCAGCTTTCTATTCTCGAGCTCTGTGCGCGGGTGCATGTGCCGTCGGATCATGAACGAGATGGCATACAAAACAAACTAATGCAATATAATAAAAATGATTTACTGAAATAAATATGAAAATATAATATCCTTTGACTTAGAGAAGGTTGGCTGTGCTTCAAGCAACCATAGAAGAACCATGCCAATATATCGGAATGAATGTATCTTCGTGGTCCAATCATCACATACCAGCAAGAAACTAGCAAGAAGCAATCTATTGGGAGAACCAACGCTATCGAGATTTGGAAAATGGCTGATGCCATAGTGTGAGGTTAAAGACGAGAACTGAGATGAACCCGATTTCAAATAGCTCCGCAAAACACAATATGGTCCGTCCATCTATACCGGAATGTAAAAAATCAACGGACTGGATCAACACATGTCATTGCCTGATTGCTGAATTGAGAACTTGGTTTCCACTCTATAGCGGAATGTAAAAAATCAACGGACTGGATCAACACATTTCGTCGCTTGATTGCTGAATTGAGAACTTGGTTTTCACTTTTGGTGTGTGTTGGTCGTGTGGGAGGGAGGGTAGTCCCAATTCTGAATTCGAAAATGCATGTGGGGGCCTTTTTCGCATGATGCGTGGGAACTGGGATGCGGAGAGCGAGGGCCTTTTTCGTATGATGTGTGGGAACTGGGATGCGGAGAGCCAGGCGTACCGCGTACATATTGGATCCGGAGCCATATTTTTTTCCTCTCTTGGATCGGGTGATTGGGTGAATTTGATGGAAGATAGCGAATGAGCGAGCATGGGAATCCCCACCAGCAACAGTATAAACGCCCACCTTCGGGGCCACCTGTCCGTGCATGGTTCTCTTCTCTCCCTTAAAAGAATTTCTTTCTCCGCATCAGCTGCTTATTTTATGTTCGTGAAGGTGGTCTAATTTTCTCTTGGACATGACGCAAACACCCTGCAAATCAAAAACAAGGAGGCACATGGCAGACTAAGTAACGACAGATTGGGCGAATCTCTTGGCAATAGACAAGTTCTGTTACGATGCCTAACATCCCCCCAGCAACTTCTCATCAATAATGCTCGTGGCCCCTCCAACACAATCCAGTAACAATCCTCGTCTGAACTCACTGCTAGCACGCACTTTATGGGTCCAGGTAGGAAGGCATTGAGGAGGAGGCTATCACTCGTATCATGCAGTCTTAATTAACCACTGCACCCAATTCATGTCTGCAAAAAGTGAGAAAGCGACTTCCTGACCATCGAAATTTCGATTTCTAATTTGTCAAGAATCCAGTTCGGTAATCATACCATGGAATCTGGCCGGAAGTTGTGGTGCTAGCATCTTAGGTGCAGGAGTCTTAATGGTCATAATCAACTAGTTAATCTGCTTGTCTAACACATTTATAAATGAGTTGGAGTTGAAATTTTTGAATAAATAGATTATGATCCACCAACCTATTTAACTATTTAATTTAATAAACGGATTAAGATTGAGATTTTATAACATGTCAATCCGTTTAGTAATCCATTTAACTTCATTCAACATGTTTAACTTGTTTAACTTATTAAAGTTATATATATATATATAAACTTTATGATTATTTTCCCCTGCTATTTATTTTTCATTTTTCAATCGTTGTTCTAATTTAATTTTTCCATTATTGTTTTGTTTTTATTTTCTCTATGCTGAAAACATCCTTTTGTTTCTCCCCGTGAAATCATCGTCTGCTAAAATTTAAACTTTCATGTCGTTTGCTGAACAATCTATTAACAACCCACAAATCCATTTATTAAATGGGTCGTGAATAAGTTAAAGTTGAGATTTTTTAAATGGATTAATAAATGGATTAGAGTTGAAATGTTTTAAATGAATTGAGATTAATATTAGATTCAAACCCAGTCGGTTGACACCCCTGCTTGTGTGAGTCATCTGCTCAGAGTTACGCGCTGCTATCTAAAAAAAATTAGTTCGCTGGATTGCCGAGCAGACAGCAACCCTTATCCACTTTTTCCTTCTTCAGGAACTTGCAGCAGTTCATTTTGGGACCACATGACATATGGACAATAAAATCGTTAATGTCGACCGTTCTAAATCAGTTCCTCGGCCTAATTCTCTACCATCATGCACGAATAGTCTGTCATGATCCTAGAATGCCGGCTCTCCCAGCTTTGATCCTTCATGTTGGAATCAGTTTGGTTTAATCAAAATGTTCATGATCGAAATAAAATTCGACGAAAACTTTACCCTATTCATTAATGTCGAGTATTATTTAGATTTTTGTTTTACCAACATCTGAGTTGCTTGAGAGATCTACTCAAAATGCTTAGGTGTTTTAGTTTGTCAGGCATGAATGGATAGTTATACATGGTCAACTAATTAACAAGGTTTACGAAAAAAAAAAAAAAAAAAACTAACATGGTTGTAGGATATATTGAGACCCAGTTCGTACACGCGAGCCTTTACCAGTGTTGTCCATCAACAGAGTTACAGACTGTGTAGATACTTCATTGGAAGCGACATGAATTTGCAGGGGTGACTGATTAAACGATCATCTCAGATTCTGACATTCCAAGCCCTTTGAGCACTTCCATCTATGGCGGAATATTCTAATGGTTGTTTGGATGGGTGGGATGTGGGTGGGGCTGTTTTCCATTAGGAAAGTGCTTTAAGAAATTTTCGACTACCCTGCATCAGCAGGGGAGGATCCAAGAACTTTGGAGAGCAGGACAATTTAACATAAAGGAATTATATTATTATTTGAGAGGGAATACTTATGTCAAAATAAAAATTATTTTAAAATATCTTCTAAAAACCCAAGTAAACTTATATAATTTTGGGATTTCAGTGGACGCCTGCCTGTGGTTGTAATAACAAAAGGGGAGGGTGAATGTTATGCCAAACGAATGCTGTTGGCGACGTATATCATTCTAGCATATATTCGGCTTTTGAAGGAAGCGCCATGTTGATTGATCTAAATCACCGGTACATATGGAGCCCACGTGAATGGCAAATATAAAGTATTAATTGCAATAATAGTAATAAAAAATAATGAGAAATTCCCCCGATGGAAAAACTCAAGGTCTTCAGTGGATGGACCGGGACGCATAACTAACACCTGATCAGAAAGAGTTCATGTCTACAAACGAAAATGGGAAATGATTCAGTACATGAGCCAAAATGATTCAGTACAAACTAAGAAAACCCAACTGAAAATCCATTTGAAGTCAAGTATGTTTCAGTATTGTTTCGTACCTGGGTGGTGGTTTAATGCAAACGTGAAAGCTTATATTACCTTTTTTTTTTTTTTTTGATGTTTTGCATAGAAACATGAGCTTAAGTGAATTATAATAGTACCATAAAAAAGTAAATTATATATAGAAATTTATATATTTTTTTAACTTTTTTGAATTTTCAAGATAAAAATTGAGGATCTTTCGTAGGCATGGACACCATATTATAAACCAAATTTCACACAAGTCAGTTATGTGCATGCACTACAAAAATATTGATTTTTGGCAAAGAAATTTTTTTTTTTGCAAAAGAAAAATGTTATGATATGATTAAAGTAATGATAAGAAGTAAAGAGAATAAAATTAAAATAAATAGATCAGTTATATGAGTAGTTATGTAAAAATAACCGAAAAATAAGATAATTTTATAGAAAAATGTAAAAAATAAAAATATAATAGTTATGGATAATGAAAAGTTTTTATTCAAAAAATTCTTGAGGTAAACAAATGTACCCTTAATTGTTAAAAAAACTTAATTGCAAATAATTTATAGTATTTTCCATATAGTAATCATTAAGAAAAAATTTGGTTACCCGTAATTCAAGACTTTTGTGTTTAAATAAAAAAAAGTTTCGATTTGATTGTCAAAACATTATTATGAGCAAGAAAAATCTTAATTGTTTGTGAAAACATTACTAAAGCAAGGACATTTTTTCTTGTTTGTAAGATAAGTAAAAAAAAAATCCTTACTAATAAAAGTTTTTTTGTTGATAAGGGCTGAAAAAAAATGTATTTTCTTATAGTGATAACCATCATATGATACAATTGCCAAGTTAATATAATAAAATTGATTAATTTATATTTTATTTTATAATTAGTATTTCAACATTAAACCACCTAAAATATTATTCTTATATAAGTAAATGATTTTATAAAAAATTTATGACATTGCAATAGAAATGTCAATAAATTTATTTGTTTCGTAATTGGCCACTGATTAATTGCCAATCTGATCACTGAGCTTTAGTGCTCAAACTTGCATTAAACATTTTTTATTTTTAAAAAAATCATGAATCTGTGGATTGGGACAACTAATTCCAATGGTCCAACTGAGGACCAGTTACACACCCAGCCGAGTACGTCCTTTAGTTAAACCTGAATAACCAAGAACTGGTTGACTCTTCAATTGGAATTGCCATTTGGATTTGTTAGAATTGAATTTTATTAACTTAAAATTTGTAAAATAATCATGACTAAATTCTAATTAAAACACTTAAAAGTCCAAACAGGGGCCGATCCTACTCTTAGTCTCTTACTATATTTTTAGAAGTTATTTTGGGTTTGGTTAATTCAAGGTCTACCCTACCTTAATCTTTTTAGTATCCGTAATCCCAATCTGGTTTCAAATCAGTTCTGTAATAAACATGTTGCGTGGACTTGAGTCCTCAATCTACAATCCAAATATATATTAAAAATTTTGAAAATCAGTGATACAGTGTGATTGTACAGTAATACAATGGAAAGTGACAATATTGAATTCTACAGTCATTATATATAAAACTATCGTAACACTTGTTTAAAATCGTTGATATAAATGGATTTATTTATATAATATATAAGTCCTTTTACTGGACTAAACAACTATTAGGAAAAATAATGTGTTTAGGTAAGTAAGTTTTGATTTGGTTGTCAAAATAATATTATAAGCAAGAAAAATCTTTCTTACCTATAAAAGAATTTCCATAAACTAGAAAATTTTTCTTATTTATAAAAGTATCATCATAAGTAAGAAATTTGTTTTATTAATAAAGGTTGCAAAAAATATATTTTCTTATAATGATGACCACCATGTGACAAAGTTGTTAAGTCAATATAATAAAATTAATTAATTTATATTTTATGTTAGAATTGATGCTTCAACATTTTTTTGATGGAAGATGCTTCCACATTTAAACCATCTAAAATATTATTCCTATATAAATGAGTAATTCTATAAAAAAAATTATAATATTATAAGAGAAATATCAATAAATTTAATTGTTTCATAATTGGATAACCCTAATCTTTGAGCTTTAATGCTCAAACTTGCATTAAACATTTTTAATTTTAAAAAGTTTGTGAATTTATGGATTGAGCCAACTAATTCCACCGGCTCGACAAGCGAACAGATACACCCTGGGCCGGTTGAGAATTTCAAGTTTTCAAGTTTTTTTTTTTTAAAAAAAAATTGTAGCACTTTAATTAGTTAAACTTGAATAACTAGGAACTGGCCGGCTCTCCAGTTGAAATGGCGATTTGGTTTTTGTTACAATTGAATTTTCTTGACTTAAAATTTGGAAAATAATCAAAGACTAAATTTTGATTAAAACACTTAAAAGTATAAACTACATTTATATTTGAATTATACTATATTAGAGGACTTTTTAATTTCGATAGCGCTATCATTATCCTGTAAAATTTTAATTCTAAAATATAAAAAAAATTAAGAAAATGAGATTTTTTTACACTTCAAAGAATTTATCTCTATGAATATGTTAAATTAGTAATATTATTTATATTTTTTGTTAGTAACATGCGATAGTATAGTGATGCAATGAAAAGTAATAATATTGAATTATACAACCTGTCATAATATATAAAAACATTCTAACACTTGTTTAAAACCTTATAGGAAAAATAATTTCTACCAACACCTATCGCCAAATGGCAATTTCGGCATGGTGAATGCATACGTCTCTCCCACGTATTTACTAGTAAATTTCAGGAACCATTAACCAAAAATCCCAAAGGTTTCCAAAAACAGAATTTATCATGCTTTATTGTTATTGTAAATTTTTTGTATCAATATTTACTCGTGTACACCGGGTTTTCATTTCATGGACAGGCAGAGGGCAATCCATTTCAGAAAATGATACAAGAGATCGAAACCAGCGTCAAGGCCGGGAGAAGATGTCGAAGGTCGGCGGTAGATTGAGAGAGCTCCAATTACCACTTAGAAAACTGGAATGAAGATTGACATGGTCTTCCAGAACAGAACCCAATTCTTGAATCTGGGAAGATTGGCACGTAACATTCGGTGACCAATCGATCATGTCATAAACAATTCCTTCAGCCGATTGCGGTTGCGGGCCGAGTGGCCCAATCCCATTCGCGTCCATGTCTGGAACCTGAACCTTGTCGTTCGTACCAAATTCGCCGAAGAAATGCTGCTGCCAGTATCCGGCATGAAATCCTTCAAGTGGGTTTTGTTGGCACTCGAGCACGTGGTCGTCTTCATGTGCCAATTGTAGCGTCGACTGATGAATTGAATCCAGAGGAGCAGTGGGGAAGTCATTGAACGACGAAACGTCAAAATCACTCGAGAATTCAGGGACGGCGGTGATTCCCGAGTCGGAATCGGTGGGATTTTGGTTCAAGAACTTCGCATAGACGGCCGCCAAGTCGATAGTCGATGAATCGGAACTCAATGCCTCGTTTCCGTTGAGGGGACACAAATTTCCAACTGGGTCATTCCTAAGAAGCAAAGATGCATCGACCTCGGGCATCAACCGACCGTAATTCGAACTTCCCACAGCGACGCCATCAGTAGAAATCCCAGCGGACTTTCCCCGCCGGTTCTTCCGGCAACCCCCACCAACGGGCACATTCCGCAGCGACCCACCTTTAGTCCAGTAGCGGCGGCAGCCTTTGCAGAAGTACCTCGGCTGCGCGAGGCTGTAGTTGTTGTAGTAGCAGAACTTGGTGTTGGAGGAACTGCAGCGGGGGCAATTCGGGGCTAGCTCTTTGGTGGCAGTCCATCGTCGGTCCATTGCCGATGGTCTTGGAGGTGGGCAAGATAGCAATTTCTCTTCAGAACTGAACATATCTGGGCATCAGCTGAACAGAACCGGGCCTGCTAGGATGATTGGAGGAGGAGGAGGAGGAGGAGGAAGGCAGAGAAAGAGTACGTGACAGCCGCTTCGGGAGGAAGATTGCTTATTTATGTGTAACAGCGCTGCTGTGCATGTGCATGCCCGTGGCCCTGCTGGTGCTCGTGCTCCGGGATGTGGAGGTTTTCGAGTGAGAGGAGCCGTGGACGGCTGCTGCGGCTAGCGATTGGCAGAAAAGGACGTCAGGGAAGGAAGGCCGCGATTTGTTACTCGGGCGTAGGCGGTGGCTGAGATGATTACACGTGGTTACTTAGCGTTGGTGAGAGGTTGCGGCAGTAGCCAGTGACATACCCCCACATAAAATACAGGGCACGACGTTGGATACTCTGGGTCTGGGAGACTGGTGGATGATACGTAGGTCACACAGCTCATCGTTTTATTACTCAATTCGAAACATATGCTGGGAAGACTTTCGGAAATAATCAGGATTACAACCTGAGCATCGAATCATTAAAATGGGAAGGGGCTGAAAATTTCTTGCACGCTCGTACCTGCCGACTTGCGGCGGCAACGCCGGGTTTAGTTGTGGCTTCAGGGGAGTCAGTGCAGGCCAGAGGGCGTGAGCATCGGCATTGGGACTTGGGACTTGGGACTCGTGGACAAGAGCATGTCGGCCTTCTTTTGATCAATGGTCATGCGAAAGTGGGATGGTAGTGATCTTTCCATTCGATCTTTAAAGGGGATTTTACTCTGGTTGATTGGCTATGCTATGCCAGGCTGTAACATCAAATATGAAGAGAATAACCAAAAATTGGTGTAGGCTTTATTTATGGAAATGAACATCAACACGTATTCCAAACATATATCTTAATGAGTTAAAAATCTTCGGATTAGCTGTGAGTAATCTCAAAATGGTTTCAATCTTAGGATAAGTGAATTATCTCAAAATAAAAAAGGTATTTTCCTAATTCTTCGTCCTTTTAAAATAGTATGACATGTAAATATTTTCATATTTTTCTTCATATTTAATTATTTTCCTCTTTACATCAACCTTTGATAGGGCATATTTAACTGTACAAAAAACTTATCAAACTAAAGTTTTTTCAATCTAAAATTTGTTACTATTCATAATTATCATATTTTAAATTATTTTTTATATCTTATTATACAATCATTATACTTTTGGATCATTTTGATACAAATACATATACAACTAAATTATCTATTATAACTTTATTATAAAAATTTTCATAAAAATTATTAATTTAAAAATATTAATTTAAAACTTTTTACTCTTTACAACTATTTTTTAAATAAATTTTTTATATTTTTCTATATAACTTTTCACACAAAAAATTATCACTTTCCAAATACATCAAAATTTTTATCTAAAAATCTTATCGCTTTCTCCGCACACACCTTAATTTTTGAATTTTCTTATTTCTAAAAAGGCCATCCACAGGACCACATCCGACTATCCGAGAGGCCATGGGAGTTTCTGGCCATAACGGCCCGGACTCGAGGTACTGGCCCAGACAGCGTGTTGGCGGCTTGGCTGACCGGCCCGATGTCAGGCATTCCGTGTCGGGGCGGGCGACACGTGTGCGGCGAAGCCATTGAGGGAGTCAGAGATGCGGGAGGGACGTTGGCGTCTCCTCCCTTCTCCTCTCCTCCTCTTCCTGCGCCGCACCTGCCTACCCGAATGCGTCCCTGATTCAATACGAACGAAGAAGCCCCGCTTCAGCAGCAGCATCCCACAGGAACTTCCATGTCGCCGTCCAACGCCAACAGCATCTTCCCCTTCAACGCCTCCGTCAGGAAACGGACGGAAGCTCCCCGATGCCTCGTCTCCCCGCCTCCCTCTCCTTTCAAAAAATACAAATCCCTGGCCGAGATAATGCAGACGGCTCCGCTCGCCGTCCCGGAGAAGGAGTTCGACGGCGGCGAGGACGAGGACGTAAGGTGCGAGCAATGCATGTCGGGCGACAGAGCCGAGGCGATGCTGCTTTGCGACAAGTGCGATAAGGGGTTCCATATGTTCTGCTTACGGCCCATCATTGCTCGGGTGCCGGTGGGGCAGTGGTTTTGCCCCAACTGCTCTCGGAAGAAACGTTTTCGAAGTAGGTTCGTTTTTCTTCTGCTGCTTCATGGTTTTCTCCGCGTTTGAGTTTGACTGTCGTTCGAGCTGATGCAGCCATCTGTTTCGACCGACGAGCTGATGAGAATACTTTTGTTGATCAGTGTTTCCCCTCCTGCAAACGAAGATCGTGGATTTTTTCCGTATTCAGAAGGGATTCAATGCGTTGGCTAAATGCGCTTCTTCACATGGTAATTTATCCTCGTTGTTTTTTCTGGGGCATCTGGTTTTGGTCGTCATCCATTGCGTTGCGTTGCTTATATGTCTTCTGGAAGCGTTGAAGCGTTCTTTTAGCTGCGGTTCCCTCAATGCATTTTGCATTTGTTTATGATTTATTTTGTTATTGGAGTTTGGTCAAGTTTATCCTCATCCAGTGGTTCTGTTTCTCAAACAAACGAGCAGATTTCCCTCAAAAGAAAAAAAAAAAAAAAAAAAAAAAGAGGAAAGAAAGAAAAGGTGAGAGAGGTTCATGTAGTGTATATCTAGATGGACATTATTTTTTCTGCTAAATTTGGCTACTCGATGAATATCCTTTTACTTTTAGCGAACTATGAGCTGTTTATACCTAGGGGAGGGGAGTTTAAGATATATATCCTGATGATGATGATGATGAATCTACCTTGTTGAACATCCTAAAGCCAGTTGTCTGCCTGCCTCTCTTAGATTCTTCCTGAGGTAAATAGTTACAATCAAGTACGGTGAAAGAGATTTCACTGAAAGATGGAATAAATTGTGTGCATCACTTCATTAATCTGTTAATTGATTCTATGGAGAATGACTAAAGGTTTGTTTTTACGAAAGAACTTGCTTGGTGGATATCTAGCCGTCACTGTCCTGCATCTGTTAAATATCGATGAACATACCTCATGAGAGTTATTGGTGGAGGATATAGTAATAGAGCTGAAAGGGTAATGGTTACTTGCTAGTCTGTGACGGTTATTTCCCTCTGAGCTGTTCCAGTTTTCCTTATGAATCATAAGAAAGAGCGGACCTGCTGCACAGAGCTTCCACACATTTTGGGGTATGGCCGGATGGGAAGGATGGCTATGTGCCAAGCCTTACCTTTGCACTTTATTACAAAGGTGGTGTTTCTGATAACCTCCAGTTGCAGAGGTAGCAACTCTCATAGCATAAAATTATGAGAGCATTGTGATAACTGGGTTCATCAGGGAACATGTAAAGGGGGGAAAAAATCTTCCCACTTCTCCCCACACACCTTTTGATGTGATTTAATATCTTAACTAACTAACCATTCTACTTTTTTCATTATTATATTTACATTTCAATCATTTTTTCATATCTTGCTATAAAACTACCCAATTTATTTTCATTTTATTCCTTTACTCATAATCATGATCTCTATCATATCACATCATTCATTTTTCTAATTTTTTCCCATTTACACTTTCCACTTTTACTTTTTCATCTTTCCAAAAATCCTTAAATCTTAGTAGAAAATTATTATATTTATATCCAAAGTATGCTTGTAGTCGCTTGAACATTTAAAATACCTTGTAAATAAGATATACAGAGAGATTCCAAATTTTCCAATGGAGATATATTGATTCCTTCATATTCATATGCATAGATTTTATATTTTATGATATGTAACATAAGTAAATGTAAATATACCAATAAATATATGAATACATTTGGCTTCCCTCTGCTTTGGAAATTTTTTTTTAATTTGAATTTGTAATCGTAGTTTTATGCTAGCCCTAGGCCCTAGCATCCAGATGAATGTGACCACAGGAGCTAAGAGTGACGATGCTTCTTCGAATAATTGAGAACTTTCTTCATATTATGGATTCTTTGTTGATTGGTATGGCTGAATGGCATGCACTAATGCTAATAGTGTTTGTTTTTCATGATTTTTGCTAGTTCATGGTCATAATTGAGCCAAACGTGCCTGGGGCTGCAATCCTAAAGCATGCCTAGTTTCCTCTATTTCTATATTCTCATCAAGTCAAATGAGAATGTCATTTGAACTTTTTGAATACAGTTTCTAGCATTCTGCAGACTCTAATTTCCATTAGGCTAGTTTTCTATTACTTGCTAGGAGTTGCTTCTTACCTGCTCTTTTCTCTTCTTACATGACCTTTTCCTGACTTTTTTTTTTTTTTTTTAATTACTTGCTGCCAGTTGCTTCTTAAATGTCATTTTCTCTTCTTGTATGACCTCTTCCTTTAGATGTCAGGAAACGCCGAAGGCGTTCTGCTCTGGTCATGAGTAAAAAGAGGAGAAGATTATTGCCATTTAGTCCGACAGAGGATCCTGCCCGGAGGCTGGA
The DNA here is from genome assembly GCA_030490835.1 of Annona cherimola. Lineage (NCBI taxonomy): Eukaryota > Viridiplantae > Streptophyta > Magnoliopsida > Magnoliales > Annonaceae > Annona > Annona cherimola. The sequence continues at coordinate 13,518,029 of CM059974.1, forward strand.
ACAAATGGGTTCCCTTGCTACAGCATTGACTGAATTGCGAATGGAATTCAGCAATGAGCTCACTTACATGCCTGGCATGGCTGCAAGGAATGCTAATCAAGCCAAACTAGAGAGGGGTGGCATGCAGGTGTCAACTGCTTTGAAATTTTTAACCACGTCAGGAACTTTTTTTCTTTATTTCTATCCTCTAGTCACTGCATTATTTTTCTTCTTCCAGGTTCTCTCAAAAGAAGACACAGAAACATTAGAACTTTGCTCAGCCATGTGCAGAAGAGGGGAGTGGCCTCCCCTTGTGGTGGTTTTTGATTCTTGTGAAGGGTATTCTCAGTTTGTTGTTTTTGTTTTTCATTTTCTATCTCAATCATGACTGATGGACTCGAAGCGGCCAATTTACTATTTGTGCAGTTTCACTGTGGAAGCTGACAAAAACATTAAAGATTTAACACTTATCACAGAATACACTGGTGATGTTGACTATATCAAGAATCGGGAACTTGATGATTGTGACAGTATGATGACCCTACTCTTATCCCACAATCCATCTGAGAGCCTTGTTATCTGCCCAGATAAACGAGGAAACATTTCTCGGTTCATCAATGGCATAAACAATCACACCCCGTAAGTTCCTATCTTATATTCCATCTGTCTGTATGTTATTAAGGTTATGGTCCTTGTGCATATCAGATTGATCAAGATTCTTACACGTTATCCACTGTGGATGGAATGCAAATGAATGACAATCCCCATCCAAATTGCCAGACCATATTGAAATTTAAACATCTCAATGATTTGAGATGTAAATCATCCACATTGGTTTCTGAATTCAGATATGCCGAAATATTCCATTTATTTGTCTACAAAATGGCTAACCACTTGTGCATATTAGCAGCCTCTGCTAAGAGGTGCATTTGGAATCTATCTATTGTTGTTGTTGTTGTTATAACTCTCTCTCTTTATATATATATATATGGGAGCTGTTCCGGTGCAGCGTCGCTGCACCGGAACAGCCGTGCAGTGGCCCCAAAACGGGGCCCACATGATCATGAAATCATGATCTACTCCACCCATTGTATTTAGAATAATGTATTCTATTACCATACCAATTTTCATCCCAATCAGATATGTATATGGGCCCCATCTGAAAATGGTATAAATCCAACGTAATAAAATAGTTTGATGTAAATAACAACTTTAAAGTATCTGATTTGGATGAAAATTGGTATGGTAATAGAATACATTATTCTAAATACAATGGGTGGAGTAGATCATGATTTCATGATCATGTGGGGCCCATTTTTGGGCTACTGCACCGCTGTTCCGGTGCAGTGACGCTGCACCGGAACAGCTCCCTATATATATATATATATATGAATATATTCTGGTGCAGCATCGCTGAAATGGGCCCCACATAATCATGAAATAATGATCTACCACACCCATTGTATTTAGAATAATGTATTCTATTACCATACCAATTTTCATCCCAATCAGATATGTATATGGCCCCCATCTGAAAATGGTATAAATCCAACGTAATAAAATAGTTTGATGTAAATAACAACTTTAAAGTATCTGATTTGGATGAAAATTGGTATGGTAATAGAATACATTATTCTAAATACAATGGGTTGAGTAGATCATGATTTCATGATCATGTGGGGCCCATTTTTGGGCTACTGCACCGCTGTTCCGGTGCAGTGACGCTGCACCGGAACAGCTCTCACATATATATATATTATCGCTGCTGCTGCCACCACCACTGTGATTTGTCATCATCATCATCAAAGTTTTTTTCAACCAATGTACAACATGATATTTGGAATTGCTCTTTTTTTCTTTTTCGGTGCAGTGAAGGTAGGAAGAAACAAAATCTCAAATGTGTCAGGTATAATGTAAATGGTGAGTGTCGAGTGTTGCTGGTCGCCATCCGTGATATTGCTAAAGGGGAAAGGCTATACTACGACTACAATGGATATGAGCAAGAGTACCCAACACATCATTTTGTCTGATGCTTTCTCTAACCTAAGCAGTTCATTTAACTAGTCCAGCCACAAGGTTGAACCTGGACCCACATTAGACCGGAATCCACATGGGTCATTTTTGAGGTCATTGCCTGAGGGATTCTTTTACGGCTTATTCGTTGTGATGCTGAAATCAGCATCATTCCCATTTTTATTTGTAGGAGTAGATTTTTCATTGTTTGCCCATTGTAAAAGGGATCATTAATGGCCATGAAAGATACAGAATTACTCTAGAGATCAACTTTCATCATTTCGAGATGCAGTTGTCAGAACTAATGCCACTATTGTGGAATTCCTCCATCTCAAATCATGGGCATTTCAGGCTTTTGTTTGACTGGATCCATTGAAAGTTTCTTACTGTGAATTATATTGTTAACAAAGATTTTTACGTTGGTGTGTGAACTGCGTATGTTGAATTTTACGCAATTTATCGTGCACAAAGCTGGAAATTTTTTGGCCGCAAATGTTGGTCATTCTGCCGATTACATGCAGGCTCATGGTGATGGAACCATTTACCATCTATTTTCTTGAAATTCGTATTGCACTGACAGATCCCTGATTAATTTTCCTTCAGGGTCAGCATTAGAAATGGATGAAGTGTCTTTCATTTCACTTATACCTTCAGTTTTGGTTCGCCAGGTTTGTTAGAAAACCTGGCTGATGCCCGGAGGATGCTACTTTCTCTGGGGGCCTCTTGTCGTCATTGCAGGGTTATACAGAGCATTGGTTGAAGTTGAATGGGATATGAGTCTTTGACCGACGTAGACGTAGGCCGGCGTCAAAAACGAAGTCCCAGAGAGCATTTCAGGAAGGTGAATCATCCTCAAGACGGATCTCTGGTTTATAATAGCAACAAGAAGGGAAAACCGTGAGTTTTAATAGAATTCCTTTATGATAGCAGGAAGCCCGTAGGGAGATAACCGCAGATCTTTCCATAGGCCCCATAAGATGGAGCCCGATCGTATGCACCCGGGTGCATTCAGCTTCAGTGCACCCGGGGTGCACTGCATTTATTTTTTTTTGAAAATTTTTTCAGGAAAAATAAGATATTTTGAGATCGCATCCCATTCGTCCAGTTGTCTGCTGTTCGCGCGCAACTAACGAGCCTCAACCTGCCGCAACTGTCCTGCGGGGTTCCCACTGGAGTCTCGACCTCCTCTCTTGCCCAGCTAGTTTAGGGCCTCAGGGATTGTGGGATGAGTTAAAAAATGAAAAATAAGATATTTTGAGATCTGTGTGATTGGTATGAAATGATAAAATTGAAAAAATAGAGTTATTAAATGAATAAATAATTTGTAGGAAAATGAAGAGGATGAGACATTTTTCACACCACTCTACCTCAATTTCGTAGTTTACCAAAAGTACCAAAGCGCACGGCTCCCTGCTGCGACTCTGAACCTTTTTATCGGTGTACAAAATGTCTAAGAATCATAAATAATAAATAATTTAATGTAAATTATAGTGGTGTTAATACTGTTCACATGCAACACATAAATAATAAATAATTAAATATAAATTATACTGGTGTTAATACTGTTCACATGCTACAGTTGTATCTATTGAATGGTGGACTATTTATTAGCATGCTAATATATTAGTCATTATAGCCTACTCCCTAATATTACATACTGTCGCACATAAACAACGTCAACATTGTCGGAATCGGCGTTCCAAACAATAAGCAAAGCAAAAGATGATTACGCCTTCTCATGACTTAGTCGAAAACCACTAGAATTTGAGTAATTTTTAATCTTCACGAATGAACGGAGTAGCTTAATGCATAGATGAAACTTTGATAAGACCGAAAATTTTACAGTGAGGGGAGACGGGAAGCTTGTTGACCAAGTTTGGTCATTTTAAGTCACGCCCAGGCAATTCATTATGCTTGTTTGGTATTTAATGAAAATTTTAAATGAAAAGTTAGTGGCGGAAGATTTTTTAAAATGTAATATGATAGGGTTAGTACTAAAGAGTAAATATAATGAAATTAAAATAAATAGGGTAGTAAATACATCTTGATAACTAGCGCAGGCTCACGAGGAGCCAACGATCACGAAAACCAGCACAGGCTCACAAGGAGCCAACGCAGGTTTGATTCCCATTAATGGTAAGGGTAATTTTTACATGTGTCTCATCGAACTGTGAGGTTTTAAATTCCCCCCTAGTCTAAGAGTATTCATATAAATTTTTCCTAGTATTGGGGCCTTGCTAGAAAATTCTCTCTATATTGTGAGGTTGTTAATATACTTAATTATAGTTGTATAAGAAGTTATAAAGAAATAATTAGAAAATTTAGATAATTATAGATAAATAAAAAATTTTAAATAGAAAAGGTTTTATTAAGAAACACGCTAAAAGTTACTATATTCATGACTGTTAAAAAGATAAACAAACTCTACATTTGTGTAAAGTAATTGGAATTTAGTTTGAAGCAATGAAATGGTTTGAAATTGACAGTTTTTTTTTTGAGAAATTGAAATTGACCGTTGAAATGATAGAGATATTACAAAGGATTTGTGGGACAGCTGAAGGTTAGTACCAGAGTAAGAGTGAGAGAAAATGAGAGAATGTGTGCATAGAAGATTGCCTCCATTTAAACTATAAAAGATTATCCTAATTAAAAAATAAAAAATTATTTTGTCAATCTTAAGAACTAAATTATAGGTATATTGCATCCACGTTTTAGCGCGGGTGGCATGCACCTGGGGACACCCTCACCCATGTCCTAGGTTTGATTTTGGAAAACAATGAATTCATCCCAAGTGTCGAATCGAAACCTCTTCAAAAAGAAAAAATATAGGCATATTTGGCTACAAATTAAAACTTTTCAATTTTTACGATTTACTTTAATTTTAAATATTTATTCACATATTTTTTTAATCATTTCTACATAATTACCAATACAATTAACCTATATATTTTGGGCATGTTTTATTAACCAAAAAAATTTTAAATTAAAACTTTTCATTCTCTGCAACTACTATATTTTTAAATTATTTCTCTACATTTTCCCATATAATTACTTTATTTTTCAATCATTCACACATAACTACAAATACGACTAACTTATTTATTAAATTTTATTTTCTTTATTCCTTACTGTTATCCCTTATTATTTTCTTTCATTTCAAAATTTTTTATGTTAAGACATTTTATTTAAAAGTTTTACCACTTCTATTATTAAAAAAAAGTTTTATTACTACCTAAATATACATTAACTTTTTTTCTTTATTTTTCATCATTATCCCTTCATACTACATTATTTTTCTCCGTTTCAACAAGTCTCGCGTCAAAAACTTTTTATCTATCACTTCCCAAATCCCAAAAGTACTAGTGGTAAATATTTAGGGTGTATTTGGTTGGAGGTAAAACTTTTGATGAAAAGTTTTAGAGGTAGAAGTTGTCAAATTGATAGAAAATGATGTGATATAATAGGGGTAATGATGAGGAGTAAAGAGAATAAAGTTAAAATAGATAGGTTAGTTGTATGGGTAGTTGTGTAGAAATGATTGAAAAGTAGGGTAGTTTGTATAGAAAAATGTGAAAAAATAATTAAAAAATAGAATAGTTATGAAGAGTAAAAAGTTTTGCGTTGAAAAGTTTTAATTGACAAGTTTTGGCCCCAAACAAACACACCGTTATATTCCAGTCGATAGGTCCCCGAGTATGAGCCAGCACTTTGGGCTGTCGGCCTGGGATCACGCAGGCGGAACCTGCGAAATAAACCGCAGATAAATCCGGGTCTGTCTGTGATTCCGCCTATTTAACTGCATCGGCTCTATAGTATATCTCACACTCTCACTCTGCGGACCGTATTGTGTATTTGTGCTGGTGCAGCGCGAGTCGGTGATTGTGCCCATATCCGAGGCGAATAGGGGGCAGCGAGAGATCCTGAAGGGAGGAAGAGAAAGATGGCGAGAAACGAGGAGAAGGCGCAGTCTATGCTGAATAGATTCATCGCCCTAAAGAACGAGGAGAAGAAGAAACCTAAGGAGCGGCGCCCATTCCTGGCGTCCGAGTGCCGCGACCTCGCGGAAGCAGACAAATGGCGGCAACAGATAATGAGAGAGATCGGGCGGAAGGTCGCCGACATCCAGAACGAAGGCCTTGGCGAGCACCGTCTCCGCGACCTCAACGATGAGATCAACAAGCTCATCCGGGAGAAATCCCACTGGGAGCGCCGCATCGTCGAGCTTGGTGGCCCCAACTACACCAAGCACGCCGCTAAGATGACGGATCTCGAGGGCAACATCGTGGACGTCCCCAACCCTAGTGGCCGTGGCCCTGGCTATCGATATTTCGGGGCTGCCAAGAAGCTGCCCGGTGTCCGCGAGCTCTTCGAGAAGCCCCCGGAGCTCAAGAAGAGGCGGTCACGTTATGACATCTTTAAGCGGATCGATGCGAGCTACTATGGTTACAGGGACGATGAGGATGGGATTCTTGAAAAGCTGGAGGGCCCTGCTGAGGCGGAGGTGCGCGCCTTGCTGGTCAAGGAGTGGCAAAGGTTGGTGGATGACAGCAGGGAGGCAAAGAAGGGAGTGAAGAGTGGAGAGGTGGCGGTGGTCACGGAAAGCGCGGCTGCTGCTGTGCTTTTTGAAGGAGAGGAGGATGTGGTGGTGGAGGAGAGGCGGGCCAAGGAGGAGAAGGAAAGCAAGAAGGAGGAAGTGGAGTTTGTGGCGCACGTTCCTCTTCCTGATGAGAAGGAGATTGAGAAAATTGTTTTGGAGAGGAAGAAGATGGAGCTATTGAGCAAGTATACGAGCGACAATCTTTTGGAAGAGCAAATCGAGGCAAAGGCCATGCTCAATGTTCAGCAGTAGATGTCTAACGTGTAAGCAAACTTCTTTCTATACTTTGGAAGTTTGGATTGTTGAAAATAGTAGAAGTAGTAGAACTTATGACATGCTGTGGATTTACAAAGTCAGCATTCTTCTTTCATACTGAGTAGAAGTAATAGAGCTATGACATGCAGTGGATTTTCAAAGTTAGGATTCTTCTTTCATATTGCGTATAGAAGTAATTGAACTATGACGTTCTGTGGATTTACAAAGTCAGGATTCTTCTTCAATTTTGGGAATCCTTCAGTTCATGTTACTGGTGGAATATATATATTTTTTCAAAATCCTTCGAATTTAGTATTTGTTACTAGATTTGTTTCTAATCCCTCTTTGCAATGCTGTGACGAAATTTACTTAGTCGTTTGTGGATGTGATGGGTTAGTGCATTACATTGTTTTGCTCTGTTGAAGTACTAGAAAGGATGCAAAATGTCATAGATGTTCCTCCAGTTCTGTGCCTGTTGGCCCTTTTTACTAGATCCTGTTGTGGAAGAGTTTTCCTATTGCCAATTGCAAACACCTGATCTTATGCCCCTAATATATGAGGTAACGGCACCTATCGGCATTTTCTTGCTTTCAATTAAGAAATTTTCGTTCTTCTCCAATGTACCTTGTTCGAATTTCACCATTAAGATCAAGGCATAGGGACCCATTGGGTGGTGAGATCAGTTGCGGCAAAAGAAGAGGAAAGGTTGCCACCCTCTTGTGGATGTCCCCAATAAGGCAAACCTGTTCCTGAATGAGTGATAACCACAGAATAGGAAATCCTACAACTAATAAAGTTGATGATCAAGTTAACAAAATGCAAGACCGTAGAGATGCTAAGGATGCTCATTCTGTTTAGTTATGGCATTTGTCTTTGCATTACCAAGTAGGGAGCTCGAGAAACTCAAGATAAATTGCTTATGTATAGGATAGCCTATCCATGGACTTACACCTCCTACTCAAACAGAGGGATTGCACAACATGCACATAGCTTGTGTAGTGGAGGAAGCAAGCGTTGCTAATTCTAAGGCACTGATAATGAGTGAATTTCTTGTCACTACAACAGCCCAAGGTGAAGCCTCGGGTTGGCCCCACAGGCCACAACATCCTTAATCGTACCTGAATGTCATTTGATAACGTTATTCATTCTTAATGCATAAGCACAACAGCTAAAGTTCGTCCATGGGATCTAACTAACATAATAATTATTACAGGTTTGTGTTTAAAAGTATGATCACAAAATTTCTTAATCGACAGAATAAAATTAATTTTTTCCACACCGGAACTTCCTTCCTAACCCCCTTGTCATGTGCTTATTAGCCAAATGGCTCAACTCTACTTAAGGGAAAAAAAGAAGAAGAAAATTATGTGTGGCTATTAAGTAGGAATTTATACAACCGTTGATAGTAATACAAATGGATAATGTCATTATTATACACATAGCAAAATACATTCAATAAGCTTCTAGACATGGAAATGCAAATAAAATCACACTTGTTGTGCATGGTTTTTATCAAGTTTCCTTATAACAAAGCGTAAGACTTACCTTTAAATAACACACTAGGTAACCTTCAGGCAAAGCCTAGGAAATTTGCACTATAAACCTTCTAACTATGCGTATTAATATTTTGAACTCTGAAATTTGCGTATTAGTGTTTTAAATGCTGTCAAGTTTCGAGCTTTGCACATTGAACTCTCACCTCTCACCATGCTAAAAAAAACTCTATTAGGCCGTGTGTAATGATAAAAACACTCATTGTTCAAGTGCTAGCAAGAAGTGGAGCTGTGAGCAGATGGGGAGTACTAGTGGGCCGAGTGTAGGAAGTGTGCTTTCCATGGAAAAAATGCAATAAGATTGAGGGAGAGCTTAGGTTTGAGCGAGAAATTGACATGGTGAGTAGATTGATCAATATTGGAAGCAGATCCTCGAAATTTGGTAGCCGCCCCATGCTTAAACTCAGCTAAGATCTAATTTTTTGGTCCTTGATAAGATAATCCAAGCCGATTAATCGAAGTTAGAGCTCAAAACCTCACAATCTTCATCTACTTCAGCTCCTTTGGTTAGGAAGCTGCCGTGAACGACGCCACTACGTAGATCTTCATCTCCTCCTTCGGCCATGAAAATCGGATAGACATGACCAACTAATCCTACCCTCCCTCCCTTTTCTTGTTTTCTAGCCTTGGCTATTATAGACCTTGAAGCAACTACCTTCGCCTTCCTCTCCCTCCATCTTTCCCATCTTGCTCCTGCTAAAAATTGCCATCGTCACTGCCGCAACAAGATCCTCTAGATCATATGCTTCTTTGGCTTCTTCTCTGTCTCCATGGTGGTCATCATCCTCTTGCCTTCTGCCGCGCTCCTACATTTCGCAATGCCGAGCAATGCGCGCCCGGAGGGGACGACGTTTGCGACCCCTCACTCGTCCACACGCCCTCACGCTTGATGTCGGGTACCTTTGCGACTCAATCGCTGTTGTGTATTCCATCCTCTGGCACTCCCTCTGCCTGGAGAGCATCTTCTTCCACTTGTCGTGGAGGGGGGGGGGGCTCGAGCTGCTGGTGGCGGCCACCTTCCTATGTCTCCGGTTACACTTCCTAGGCCCTAGCTGGCCACAGGCGGTAATAGGCAGCGAGCCGGATCGTGCACGGAGAAGAAGAGGAGATGCGACAGTGATTTGGTGGTTGGGGCAAATCTAATATGATGGTTTTTCTTCGATTGAGGAAAAAAGGGTGGTTGGTGTAGCTGTCGGTGAAGGCAACCAGTGACGACGACACTTGATGTGGCTACTCTAGATAGAATTGATGAGTATTTTTGTCGTTAACATGATATGATGGAGTTTTTTCGGCGTAGTAAGGGGTAAGGATTCAATATGCAAAGTTTGAAACTTGGTAGGGTCTAAAATGCTAATATGCAAACTTCAAGGTTTAAAATGCTAATATGTATAGAGGGTTTATGACACAAATTTCCTGACAAAGCCTATAACTTACCCTCAAATCACACATTGGGTATGCTTCTAGAAAGCTTAGGACTTACCTTCAATCACACATTGGGTTAACTTTCTTACAAAGCATAGGGCTTACCTTCAACCACACACTGGGCAACATTTCAACAACTCCTAGGACTTAACTCAATCATTGAGTAACCTTTTGACAAGGCTAGAACTTATCCTCAATCATAGACTCGGTAATTCTTCAGCAAAGTGTAGGACTTACTCTTAATTCAATCATTGGATAGCTTTATGGCAAAGTATTGGACTTACCTTCAACCACAAATTGGGTTACCTTTTAGCAAAACTTAAGACTTGCCTATAACTCAATCACTGGGTTAGGACTTATCGTTATTTCAACTGCTGGATAACCTTCTAGTTAAGCCTAGGATCTACTTGAGAAAACCCACACTAAATAAACTGAGTTTCATCTGCTTCTTCATTTTCTAAACATTTATTCACGGTCTACTAGGCTTATTGCATAGTAATCAACATTTCCACCTTGAATGGACCACGACAAACCTCATCATTTATAGGGCTGATCATCAACATCTCTCAGTATTAATCATGAAGGATAGTCAATTTCTTTCCAGCAGTTCTTTTCATGTGTGTGGAAAGATAGGTTTTCGAAAGATTTTTCTGTAGAAGTTCCATAAGAATGTAAAAGGAAATGAAGGCCTTTCTTCTTGTTGCTAGATGTCACTGGTTGGTGCGGCAACCATGATTGCTACCCTTAGCTTCCTTTTTTTTGGTGTTTAACTTCTTATTTGTAATCTTAGGCTTATATAAATTCTATTCGTAAGCCTAATTTAAGAAATAAACACTTGAGTTTTTATAGATTAGGCCAAATCTATTCATCCTGCAAAAACCAAATTGCTAACAATTTATCATCATTTCAAGCATAAATTTTCACTTACATCAATTTAAGCACTTGATGATGCACTTACAAAGGGATTTTCTAAATCAAAAATCAAGGATTGCAGCAAGCATTCCACCCAAAAATCAGCGCTCACACCATATGTCCCTCTTCAGAAAAAAAAGCTGATTATTTTTCTCAAACGCACCATTGCTTCCTCCTTTCCAAGTTGATCTATAAGATTTGCATTAAAGGCAACTCACGCCCTTTTCATTGACCATGCTCTCCCTGGCTAACGTTCATGAATGCAGGCCCATCTCATGCAGTGGAATCATGACCATGCTTTTTTTAATTATTATTCTATTAGATTACAATGGAGACTATACTCCTGTCAGCATTCGAAGCCGGAATCAATACTCACACATTTGGATGTCATGCCACTGAGCTATGCCCTGGTTAATAGTCACAACCATGCTTGTGAGTGCAGCGATAACTATTTTTATGCAAGTGGGGCCGGCCCCACTAGGTCAAGGTAATTGTACCTATTAATTTTTTTTTTTTCAGGATATTACATTTTCAAACTGTCATAGTCGGATGGGTGGAAAGAGAGTGAAAACATCAAATATTTCTTATCATTTCATTGTGTTGTTTCTTAGATTTAAAGATAATGGCAATGGTTGACATTAATCAGGTTCTCATAACCTCTTTGGAAGAGTTGATGCGCTGATCCCGAGCTAGTAACAGGTGTTTAAACTGTGACGTGTTGCCTGGAAGAATTGCAGGATTAATCATGTTGTGGACATTTCTTTTGTCATTATTTTAAAGAAGTCGAGAAAAAGGCAAAATGGGCTTCTTGGAGGAGACTGATTTTATGATGGTTGGAAGTGAATCTGAGCCAAGGAACCTATGACGCTTGGTCTCTTCTGGACTGTCAGAATATACAGTGGGAAAATGCTCCTGTGTAGCTGGCATATTGTTAAAATCTTTTAACATGTTGGAGCTGCCTCGGTGAAAGTTGCCACTTGTAGAAGGGAACAGAAGCTTTCAGTGCATTGTTGTTAAGAATGGTGGAAGAGGAGATATTTTGACAAAGTTTCCAGCCATTCGAATTTCGAAGTGAAATGGACGACGGGTTGATTTTGGTTTCATGTATCGTTGCAATTATATTTTTCTCCCTTGCTCTCCTACTCGTCAAACGATCATATACGAAGGAATATAAGATAAAAACCTGTATGTTTGTATGAAGTGCATATGGAAGAGGCTGTGTTAAAACGACGTTATTTGAAATGCATAAGGTAAATGATTGATGGTGTAGGTATTAACACAAGTCCAAACGCAGTCGAAGGTGCGAACCAGATGATTACATGGTGACTACGGTCCTTCAAACCCAGTGGCAAACATTCCCATTGAAAAGGAAATGGATTTTAAAACAGAGGTGCCTTGGAGGAAAAAGAAGGCGTGCTTTGGTCGGGCCTATGCATGCAATCATCATATTTTTCGAATTCATGCTTATTGCAGTACGCTACATAGTCTTTGGCTTATTTGTCACATCCTGTATCTTTTGTGGAGAATTTGTGGGCAACCAAATAGATGTCAAACCAATGAATGTAATTACGAAACCATATTCTTATTCATAGCTTTTTGTAGTTCAATTTACCAACTTAATTTGTTCGCTGTTTTTCTTCATCCCTTTGAGTCTTTATATATTTTTTCCGTCGATCCTCATGGAAATCAAGTGACGTTGAACGTCTTTTTTTTTTTTTTTCTGAATTACAGACGTTGAACCTCTTTGGTACTACTACTGGACTTGCATTGCCCTTAATTGGTAGGGAATGTGATGCTCTCCTCACTCCTCACCCTAAAAAAAATACCTCGTTTATTCGAAATTAACCACGATCAACCTATAACTCTAAAATCAAATGCTGTCTCCCAAAAGATATTTCCTTTTTGGCAGCATGGGTGGGTTGAGTTGCCGTCTCCCAAAACATATTCCCTTTTTGAAAGATGGGTAAACTCATTCCAAAATCGACCTTTTCTAGTCCCACACTCCCTTTTTATAAAAGGGTCGTGCTAAATCCAATTCCATGAAATCAAAGTTTCAACTCCCCTAAAAAAAAACTTCTATTGCAATTACCAATTCCGCCATTGACTTTGCGCCAAATCTTGCGTGTCAAACGGTTCACGACCAAACTAATATACCCCATTATCCAGAAATCTAACGGTTTCAAGTTTCTGTTAACTTGAGAAGAGACAAAGCACGCACCATCAACAACCACCACCAGAAACATCAATTCTCCAGGAATAAACCAATGCAAAAAAGTCAAGTTGCTACAAAGCGCTCCACCCTCATCCTAACTAAGCTCCGCAGTAGCAGACGCCGCCGTTTCCGCCTAAGTTGAAATCTTGAATCCTCAGGGGTGGCTTAAAAGCAGAGTAGGACGACGGAGGAAGAGACCATGAAGACGAAGGTGAGGATAAAGAAGGCGAAGTAGAGCGCCCAATTCCTCTTGAACTTGCCGAAGTAGCTCTCCGGCGGCTCCTGATAATGTATCTCGAAATCCTCCTCGTCTTCCATCCCGACGCCGCTCCTCATCCTCATCTGCTTGAGGCGCTCTGTGGCGAGGCCCAGCGTGAGCTTGTGGCACCGCCGCTGGTACTTGAAGCCGTTGATGCTGCGGAGCGTCTGCGCGACGGAGACGTAGAAGATGAGGTGCGAGAGGGAGAGGAGGCCGATAGGGATCCAGCAGTGGCGGCATTGGAGCTTGGGCGACAGGGCCTGGGTGGCCAGAATGAGGGCTAGGAAGAGGAAGAAGACGTGGAAGAACTTCCAGAGCTCCTTCTTCTGGAGATCGACGGCCCTCTTCTTCTCTAGGGTTTTCTCAAAGTGGAGCTGGATGATGGTGTTGAGGGCCTGTATAGCCGTCTCCTTTGGGACTAGAGAAGGCTGCTCTAAATCTCCCATTGCTAGTTTTTTCTTCTCGCGTTGGAGACGTTGAACTTAGAAGAAGCAGCAGTAGCAACAGCGAATAATGTGATTCGCACGCGCATTATGATTTATACGCTCAATAAGGAGAAAAAGGCGAAGAGGAAGAGGTTTCTATTTTTTATTTATGAAGTTCTATTACTCGTTTCCTTCCTTCTTTTTTTTTTTCCTCTTTCTGACGCTATTTCGTTTTCTTCTAATCTGTGCTTAGATGGTGAGATTTAAAAAAGCGGCGCGACAACCGAGAAATATTTGAAAGAGGGAGACTGGAATGATGCGTCAGTGTGGCAGTAATAAATGCAGACCGCAGTTAAACGGTCTAATTTAGGGGGCCACGGCACGGTACGTATAAGACCGTACGTGACCACTCTGTGCTGGATTAAAAAATGATTGAAAAAAGTGGGCAGTTGCGCGATAAAAGTTACGAAGTAAAAATGGTTGAAAAATAATATAATATGATAGAAATAATGACGAGAAATAAATAAAATGAAATTTAAATAAATAGGTTAAATTTATTAATAATTGTATATAAATGATAAAAAAAATAGAATAGTTTTTATAGAAAATGTGAAGAAATAATTAAAATATATGATAATTATAGAGAATAAAATGTTTTAGATTGAAAAATTTTAGGTAAAAAGTTTTTTCTTGAACCAAATATGCCTTAAAAAAAATTTGGTTTGAGAAGTTAAGAGTGTTTTAAACAATACAAAATTTACTAACTAACTGAATTGGTTGTTCCTCAGAACGCCCTTAACAAGGGTCCTGGGTTTAACCCCTACATTATGCAAGTAATGTTATTCAATTGTCCCCTCATTGTGGGGTATTTACAAGTGCCCTCCTAAGTATGAGAGTATTTACGAAAATGTCCCTCTATTATGAGAATTGTGAAAGAGTCTAATACGTAATATGTAATACTAATAGAAAATAATAATATTTTTTTAGATCAAATCTGCATTTGGGATGAGAATATAATATGTATCAAGAATGAGTAAAATTGTATTGTGATTTGGGAATGCATAAAGTTATGTTGAAAATTAAAAGAAATGTTTTGAGAATTAGAAAAATGTCTCAATAACAATGATATAAATTTAATTTAAGAATCTTATATTCTTTGAAATAAATAAGCGTTAAATAAATATATTCTTACCTAAAAAATAAATATTTTTGATGTCAAGACAAACGAAATATGTTAAATAATAAAAATAAAAAATCAAAGACATACTCACTGAAGTATTGAACCATTATTAGGTTTAAGTACGCCAATTAACCATTGTTAGGTTTAAGCACGCCAATCATTCTATCGCATGCAACACTTTTAGCAAGATCATGAAGGGGAAGACGTTGGGCCCAGCCCATTTAAGTGTCCAGGCGTGACCATGCGCGAGTTGGGCAGTCATTCCATGAGGCCAACAACTGGCTTGTCTCGTGGGTGAAATGTTAAAAGCATAAACCCAATCCAATTGAGGGTTTTTTTTTTTTCACAATTAAAAAAAAAAGCAAAAATCCGATTGAGGGTCAGAATCCACGTAGCGTTTAAGTATTTTAAAAGCTATTTTAAACGCAATTAATTAATCATAGCAGATTTTTTACTTATTATAAACGTGGTTCACATTAATGAAATCATTTCGGTTGTAAAAATAATACTTCCTGCGTAAATTACCAAAAATGCTTTGATTCATTTGTAATTATATCAAAATATAATAATATTTTATAAAATCAATTCTATATTAAAACAATTTTAGATGTTGAAAATATAAATTTAAAATTAATATTTAACATTAAACAAATTTATTACGTTGAGTTTATATATTTGTTGAGTTTATATATTTGTAAATGAGGCTTGTGCATTGTGATAGTAAACAATTGAAATGGTTCTCAAGACAATATAAATAATGATAAATATAATAGATAAAGTATATTTCAAGACATTAAAAATAAAATAGATTGCATAGAAGAGAAGTTTTATAGAAGTGAAGCTTTTTTAATATTAAAGAGGGTTTTTTCTAAATATACTCTCTATATTTGAGCTTAATTCTAAATATATTCACTATATTTGCAGTTCATTTCGAAAATATCCATTTTGTTAAAAATCATTAGTTAAATTTTTTAATGCACAAAATGCGCCTGATATAAAATAATAAATAAATAAATAAAAATAAAATTAAAGCTCTCTAAATTAAGAGCTCATGTTCAATTAGAGAATCAGTGACTTATGATATTTAATTTTTTTAATTTCATCCTAAATTTAGTGAATATATTAGTAATTTTGTATATTAACTAATGACATTAACCCACGAATTGGGTTTTTTTAGATTAAATGCAAAGGTATAGATATATTTAGGATTTTGAAAAAATTACGAGTATATTTGAAATTAGGGTTAAAATAGTAGATATATTTGAAAAAACCTCTATTAAATATTTATAACATTTTTTGAAAAAAAATAAAGGGGTGCATTTCAGGTGTGTTTAATATTGAATAAAGCTTTTCAATAAAAATTTGTTGGTATAAAAGTTTTTAAAATAAGAGAAATTATATAATATGATGTGATTAGAGTATAGTGAAAATAAAGTTAAAAAACTAGATAGGACAGTTGTATGAATAATTGTAAAAAATATAATAATTATATAAAAGATGTAAAAATAATTAAAAAATAAAATAATTGTGGATAGTAGAGAAGTTTTAGGGTGTGTTTGACAATTGACAAAAAATGTCAAGTTAAAACTTTTCAATCTAAAACTTTTTACTCTTTACAACTATCATATTTTTTAATCATCTTTTCACATTTTTCTATACAACTACCCTACTTTTCAATCATTTCTACACAACTATCCACACAATTAACTTATCTATTTTAACTTTATCATCTTTACTACTTATCATTACTCCTATCATATCACATCATTTTGATAACTTTTATCTTTCAAAATTTTTCATCAAAAATTTTATTTATTACCAAACACAAACTTAGATAGAAAGTTGGACAACAGGCACCCTCTGTTTCAACTAGTCAGAACCAATGTACACCCAAAAACCGCCGGCAGCCAAATGCACTTCCTTGGTAGGTGCAAAGGCAAATAACCAGCGAGCGCGGTTTCGATTCCTGCTCTACACAGGTGAGTTACTGCAAATTTTCTCCGGTTTTGGGCGTTCTACAAATTCCTCCTGAGGTAAAAATTCTCTCCATGGGTGAGAGTTATGGTACTTGGTGGCAGTATAAGATGTTACAGTATATAAAATGCCAGTAAAAAAATTTGCACTTCCTCGTGCGTCGAGGGATTGAAAGTTGAAATGCGTCCCAAGGTCGCAGCGGTTGCGAGTCAGTGAGGGGAGAAAAAACACGCCAGCACAAGTTCGAGAAAAGGAAGGTGTCTCCTGCGTCTCACTCTTTTTGGTGATCGGAGATCTCATTTCCTTGCGGTGATCTTACCATCTGTTTCTGTCTCTTCGCTCGCAGAGGCGCTTTCCGCGGGAAAAACAGCGCTTGCTCCAGGAGCAGGTGGCTTTCTTCTATCTTCTTCCTGCGACAAACATCTTACGAGATATTTTTTTTCCTCTTTTCATTGGATAAACATAGCAACGGAAAAAATGGAAAATTGAAGTCCATGAATTGACGTCGTTTCGATGTATTACATGGTCACCGGTAATTCGAACTCCTAATCTTCTGTTTATGGACCAAGCTAACGAAATCGAGAGATTGATTGTTCAGTTTTTTTTTTTTTTTTTTATATTTTTTATCACTGGGGTTTATGAAGAGGATGTGTAAAGGAGGTTTAAAAGAAAAAAATAAAAAATAAAAGAAAAAGAAAAAAATGGAAGACGAAATAAAGAAAGAGATCGTGATTGCTGAAGTTTTTGACACTTTATGTTTTGTTCTGTCTTCCTTAGTAGCCTTCAAATAGTAACAGCTTGAAAATCAACCCATTTAGTGCTATCTTCCGTTCTGATTGCTATTCATGCTTTTCACTCTTATGACGAGGATAGAGAACACACAACTTATTGTGAGCAACAATCGTCTTGCTTTGTGTGGTCATTCCTCATTTGGTTTTGTTATTTTTTGTCTTCTGATTGCATCTGGTCTCTGTGCTTACATTTGTCCGCTTTCTGTTGGATAGATTCAACCGTGTCTGCAAGATTTTGTGAATCCCATGGCTTCTGTGCCAGTACAGCGTTCTAAAGTCAAGGTATATTTATTTTCTGTAGCAATGCCATCTCTTTTATTTGATAAATAGCTCATGTGCATTGTTTGAAATGGAGAGCAGGATATGAGTGCTGAGGTGGTAGATAGCAACCCCTACAGTAGGCTTATGGCATTGCAGAGAATGGGCATTGTGGAGAACTATGAAAGTATACGGGAGTTCTCAGTTGCTATAGTTGTGTGTATTCATCTCCCCTGTTTCTATATTTGTTGAATTACTTTAGTATGCAACATTTTATAGACACTTGAATTTTTTAATATATAATTTTAGTACATGCATAAGGCTGGATTTTAGTTTTGAAACATTGAAGTTGACTTGTAAGAAATCTTCCCATAGCACTTAACTGAAAGCAAAAGGAAAGAAAATAAGAAAAAATAGAAAAGAAATCCCCCATAAGGAGGAATTCTGATGGTTGCTTGTGTCATCCCATTTCACATGAACTCTTCTAGTGCATTTCTTTTCCTTATTAATTTTAAGATCAAGCAAATTAAATTAATTATCATTATCATGTTCATAAGCTGTGTCCTATTGAAGTTGGGTTGGCGGGGTGGAATTTTTTGTGCTATTGGTTATTTATTTATTATTATTATTATTATCTTGGGTTATTCCCTTCAGGTAGCTCAGTCTTTTCTATATCCTTTCTAATGAATATTGGTCATTTCAAATCCCATGTCCGATGCTTATCTTGGATTTTTCTGTGTTATATAGATCAATGTGATCTGTTGTAATTGCAAAAGGTTTGAATATCAAATTGTTCTTCTGTTATTTTCTCTGATATATTTCTCTTCTTGTTACTTCAACCATGCTGATTCTGCTATTTTATTGTATGTGGTGGTAAAGGGCATAGGTGGGGTTGGTAGTGTTGCTGCTGAGATGCTCACAAGGTGCGGGATAGGTCGTCTTTTGTTGTATGATTATGACTCAGTGGAGTTAGCTAACATGAATAGACTCTTCTTTCGTCCAGAGCAGGCATGAAGTCCTTGAATTCTCAATTTATGTAGTTCCCTATTGTGCTTCAGTGCATAGAAATTTAATTTAAATTAGCCTTATGTGGAAAAAGCTTTGTTCCACCTGTGGTTTTTACAATAATGGAAGATGTAAGAAAATATTTAATGCCTAAAACTGTTTTCATGGAAAATCTTCCCAAGTGACTGATTATATCTGATATCTTTTCTGTTTTCCAACTTAGGTTGGGATGACCAAGACAGATGCTGCTGTTCAGACCCTTGCTAATATTAATCCTGATGTTGTTCTTGAGGTGACAATCTACTTCTGAATCTTTGGTGGAGCATGATTCATTTAAGGTTCATCCACGCTGGCTTTGTTTTGTGCAATCCTCATTAGAACCATCTAACATTTATACCAATACAGGTCCATGGACATGGTAGGACGTGTGACTATGGCTAGGGGTGTTAACGGATTGGGTTGGAGTTAATCCTAATCCTAATCTATTTAAAATATCTCAACCCTAATTCATTTATTAACCGATTAAAAAAACTTCAACCCTAACCCATTTAATAAATGAGTTGGCAGGTTGTTTACGGGTTTTATAGCAAACGACCTAAAGGACTAAACTTTGGCAGACAATGATCTCGCAGGGAGAGGTGAATTTATGGCACGAATTGGATTCTAATAAAAAGCTTTGTATGTTTTATCTCTAGACTGATGATGGATATAGGGGTGGGAATCGGGGCGGGTCGGGGCGGGTCAGGGTGTGCCCAACCCTGACCCTCCTTTTCAAAAATCTTGTTTGACCCTTATTTTATACCGGGTCGGGACAAGGTCGGTTTGACCCTTACTTTTTTCTACAAGGTCTCGGGACAAAATTCGGGTCGGTATCGGGTCAACGGGTCGGGTAAAAAATTGCGGGTCAAGTAAGAAATTTTTAAAAATTTATAAAACTATCAAGTATAAAGACAAATTTATATTAAATTTAACTACTATATGCTTGAATCTATTATTAATCAATCAAAGTAAATATAAATAATTAAATAAAACATGAATATTAGCATTGAACGTGGTTTTTCTTTTTAATGTAAAATATCAGAAAACGGGTCAGCAGGTAGACCCGCCCCGACCCGCATTTCTTTAAAAACCCGAAAATCCCGACCCACCCCGCCCCGCCGGGTACACACCCCCTGACCCGCCCCGGTATTAAAATAGGGTCGAGCGGAGCGGGTCACGTTTCGACCCGCCCCGATTCCCACCCCTAGATGGATATGGATTGTGAGGAACATCTAAAGTGCTCATGTACATCAAGATCTGCATTTTAGGCCCTAAAGATTACAAGTGAAGACACTCTCACATCAGATCACCATTTGGCCATTGAATTGGGATTAACAATAAAATTGTTAGATGTCTGAACTCTATGAGCAGTATGGTTGCTCAAATTGTTCAGTGAAGTTTGAATTTTGAGCTGACATTCAATAGTATGGCCTCTACAGTGGTTTTCTGAGGTTTATTATCTATGTTTTGGATTGGCAGTCACCTC
Source organism: Annona cherimola (assembly GCA_030490835.1). Taxonomy (NCBI): domain Eukaryota; kingdom Viridiplantae; phylum Streptophyta; class Magnoliopsida; order Magnoliales; family Annonaceae; genus Annona; species Annona cherimola. The sequence goes on from CM059974.1 coordinate 13,538,389, forward strand.
AGACATTTGTTAATGGGAGCCTAATATTGGGAATTCTAGCTCAACTTTCATTTCATTTCAGCTCAAGTTGCTCTTCAAGCTTGTCGGCAAAAGGGCAACAAGCAGAATATATGGTGGTTACACAGAACATTATTATTTTTTTAATAGTAAAATATCTATTGTTTCAAGGGAAAATGGTGAACTTCTCAAGCTCATTGCTGCAATAGCTGGCAGCCAAGAACCACCAAATTTTGGCATGAGCGAAATGCTGAGGACTGGCATTGCTTTTGATATTTGCTGCTTTATTGCTTGAGGGAAAATATTCTATCTTAGTGCTTGTACTAATATTGGCTATCTTAAAATTTTGCTTAGGTCATTCCTTTTTTAAACATAAAACAGAACTCTTCTGGTGCAATCTTTTTCTCAGCATTGAGTGAATTCCTTTGGTGGGCTATGTTGGTAGACACTTTATGACTTGCTGACAAATTATATTGGTTTATACAATTACTTTTCCAATATATTTTTCTTACATTTTTGCTTTCGTAATCTTCTACTTTTCTTGATCACTTGTTGACATAATAGTTGTTTCACGGTGTCTTTAGAGCTATACTCTTAATATCACGACTGTCGAAGGTTTTGAGTCTTTCGTTGGGAGCCTGAAAAAGAAAACCTTTCGTCCAAGCAAGGAGGGTACTGGGGTTGATCTTGTTTTGAGCTGTGTAGATAATTATGAAGCTCGTATGGTTGTGAACCAGGTAATTGCAATTACAATCAATAAAATGAAGATGCTTTCTCTTTTCTACTTATTGATATTAGGATGACAATTTTTACATGAACCTGACATTGTGTTTGTTATTAAATTTGTTCTCTCCATTATCCATTTAAGAAATAGGAATTTGCTGACAATGTTTAATGTTTAGTTTATGTTGACTATTTTTTTATTTCCAGATTTTCTTCAGTGGAGTCAGGTCCAATCTGCACCCCTTTGGGTTTCCATTTTATTTAAAAAATTTTGTTTTAGAACCAATCCGTCCGTCATATTTTCTTCCATGGATATTTGTATGATGTGAACAATTATTTTCATTAGATTTTTGTAATCCACAGCAAGTGCAAATGTATGAGGTTCTTTATGATAGTATTTTTTTTAACATCGTAAATTATAAAAGTATATTTTTAATATTATAAATTATAAAAGTATTCCATCTAGTCAATGTTTTATATTTAATCAAGTCGATTTTTCATATTCAGGCTAAACAAATATTTTTAAATGCAATGCATGACTTGGATCTAAATAAAAAATTAAAAATAATGAAACTCAAGGGGGTGCTATCTGCATCTGGCTTCACTGGAGAAAAGCCCTTTTATTTACATCTGATGCAGTTGTGGTTATTCAGGCTTGCAATGAGCTGAATCAAACATGGATGGAGTCTGGTAAGATATCCATTCCTTTTCAGTTCTTCTCTCTCAATGATCTTTAGATTGTGTTCTGTGTCGACAGCATTTTTTTTTTTCATGTTGCTAGCTGCAATGATAGCCATTCAAGAGCTAACTTCATGATTCTGGAAGAAACCTTTGTCGAACTTGTCATGGGAAACATTTAAGTGATTGATGAAGTTATTGAATCTAACAGCGTGTGGTTTTCCCCTCGTACTTAGTGGCAGTTAAGTTTCCCCATACTTACCATTGTGCGAGGCTGAATTTTTGCAGTGCTTATGATATAGTTATCTTTCAGATTTAGGCTTCAGTGAAACTAGTCTATTTCCTAAGGCATGTGATGGTATCATAACTGAAGGTACTTGATAATGCTAGACAATTAAATTCTTTCTTGATATGGGAGAAAAGGCCATACTTGGTGTAAGTTGTTCTTGCCAATATGGAGTCTAGGGATAATGAGATGTACGCAACCTTACCTTTAGTATTTTATAGGTTGTTTTTGCAACACCGACCTAGGCTGCCAAGGATGTAATCAAACAGGCTTATAGGTATAGCCGCACTAGGCAATACCTTTTTTTCCTGGAATGCATCACAAAAGTTTCACCAGATTGAGGAATCATGTTTAACGTATTCCAAAATCTTTTTAATAGGTCATGGTTTTTATTGTGCTCGTTTGTTGTTTTGTCTGAGTTTGGTTTTGAACCTGAGAAATGAGTTTACATCTTTGTATTTTGACCATCAAGAGTTGAATTGCATGGTTGTGGATGACTCTTTTTTTTTTTTTTTTCGAATTTTGTTTCTATAAAGTGAGATACAGATTATTTCATAAGCACTATAATTTTGACAGGTGTATCTGAAGATGCAGTTTCAGGTCATATACAATTGCTAATTCCTGGTGAAACTGCTTGTTTTGCTTGTGTTCCACCTTTGGTATGTTTTGCTTTATTTGATGTGAAGAACCGTGAAAAGTTCCATAGTGCAGCTTTTGTTGTTAATAGGAATTGTTGTACATTAACGTTTAATAGTACAAAATGTGATGTATTGAATTGTTTAGAAAAAGGAAAAGAAGAAAACTAACTATTCGTAAAAGTAAAATGAGATATTTATTTGTATTTCCATCAAGTTCAAATCCTACTCTTTATTTGTGTCTATTATTATTATTATTATTATTATTCCTAACAACATTATGATTAACATTTCATATGTAAGAACATGCATGCTTGTGGGGATTTTTCTTTATTTATTTAGTGATGAGTGACTTTCTAATTACTTTTATAGAATGAGATGCTTTGGAGAATGTTGTTTGTGAATGAAATACTTCTGATAGAGGTGATAATAGGAGTATAAATGTGTAACTGGATATGGAAGGATGTTTTAGAGTGTAAAAGGTTTAATAATAAGTCAAATTAAACATGAGAAATGCAAATTTAGCAGCCATAGCAATGACAATGGGTTAAGATTGCTGGTCAAGATTCCTCATTTTGACCACTTTGTTGTCTAAGATCCGTTGTTCAAGGAAATGAACAATCATGGAAAATATGTTGTTGTTCTTGAGAAATTTTGTGTATGACCAAGTATCAATCAAATTAAAAGCAAATTTTATCGGGTAGCTATAAGTTAAACTACATTATATGCTATAGAATGTTGAAAAATTAAGGAACAACATCTGTAAGATGAGTTTAGCCAGATTGAGGATGTTGATTTCAATGCCTCATAAGATTGGAAAGAATAAGTTTGAAAATATTATTTAAAATAATCTAAAGTAGGATCAATAGATAATGAGATGAAAGGAGGTAGACCTAGATAGTTTGGTCATACGCAATGAAAACTGAGAACCAAGCTTGTTTTGGGGAGGTTTTGTCAAAGAGAAAGAGGAAGTTGCAAAAGGACAAGTTTAGCTATATCTGTAGATGATTTGTGAGGTCCCATCTCAAAGTTTTCTGCAACTTATTTATTAACATGTAATGGCTAAGCTCATCACTTTCTCAGCATGCTCTTTGTACTTTATTAGTTGCTTGCTGAGGAGGCTTTGGGCTTTCAAATTTCTGTTTGTCATGGAACTTATATTTGGAAGCAGTTATGTGAGCTTTTGGAATTTTGTTTAGGTTGTGGCATCTGGAATAGATGAACGCACCCTGAAGCGTGAAGGGGTTTGTGCAGCATCATTGCCAACTACCATGGTGAGGATTTCTTCTTTTATTATTAATTTTGATTTTGGATGCTAAAATTCTCTTAAGCATACTTTTATGATAAGTTCACTTCTTTGAAGTTTAAATAATGTGGGATGTCAAGTGGCACCATATTTTGGAGAACATTGGGAACATTCTTCATGTAATTTTTTTAATCTTATGTCATTTATACTTTCCTCTACATTGTCATATATTGTAATTGGAATTTTTGAAAAAAAGAAAAAGAAAACTGCTCTCTGCTAAAGACTTTAGCTGGGAAATATTCCTCAATGTCATTTAATAGTTGGTTGGGCAACGCTTCTCATTTTTTATTTGCTCAAAGAGCTTTGCATATGCTCCTACTTTTGCGTGAGAGTCATCCACAAGAAATGATCTGCAATTGAAAACCCTCAGCATTTACTTTGCTTGCACCTGTTGCCTTCCCATGAGCCGTGTTCAAATTTGCACAGGGTCTGTTTCGATAGATGCATAATAAGGAAAAACAGAGAGATTCTAGATACCAGCAGTAAATAATGTTAGGAGTGAAAATGATAGCAACCAGGTCATAGATATCTACAAACTCGACATCTTTTTTGTGTGAAAAATGTGAGTTAGTGATGAAAAAGATTTGTTCGACTTCTATAAAATAGGTCGACTTGGATAGGAAAATGTTTCATCAAGTTAAACGTGAGGCTTAAAAAAGTTTCATCCATTTCCTCCATATCAAACAGGCTATGTTCATTACCTTTTTAGATTTAGTTGTACGCTGCTGCTACAACTTTTTGTCAAAGAAGTCTGCTAAGTCACTTGAGGACAGGGGAGGTGGAGGGAGATACATTATTTGTTTTGTGATGCTTGTCAAACCTTGCTTAAGCTTCTACTCTACCATCACTAATTTCCCAGTAATTATGCTGTTAGCCTAGGGTTGAGCTATATATTTTTGTAGCCTAGCATGTTGAAGAGTAAACATTCAGTGTATTGAGCTATCATTCTTTGAGGACTGAGTGCTTTTTCTGCTATTCTCTAATGCTCATGCCAATACTGGTGTTTCATTTTTCTGGTTAGGGAATTGTCGCTGGGCTACTAGTACAAAACACACTCAAATTCTTGCTCAAGTTTGGAGTAGTATCCCCATACTTGGTAAATCGCTCTCCTCTTTTATTGCATATCTCTTCGTTATACCTTATTTTAAAATTCCTAAGATTGCTTTATTCATCTTAGTTTCACTTGGCTAATTTGATCTTGCATTCACACTGAGATATTGTGTCTATTAATCTATGTTTTGGACTACATCTGAATAGTAATCGGCAGAATAATGCTCTAGCTTTTGCTAGGACAGGATAGCCAAATTCCGTGTGTAATGTTTCATTTTATGATAAAAGAAGCATTTGTTAGAGGAAAGGCCGCTTGATCCTCCTTCCAAAGAGTGGAATCTGCTAATTTTTGACTCTGAGCCACATCTTGAAGCTTTGAATTGTATTTCACAAAATTTTATTTATAATGTCAAACTGGTTGACTGGTCTACCAGTCTGAGCAGCTGATTGATGGAGGCTAATGCCCCATCCTGATTTTGAACCCTGAACCTCTTAACACAGGGCACACACTCATATCAACCATTTTCCCATCCAGATTTAGACAAATGATGATTGATCTTTCGTGTTTTTTTTTTTTTTTTTTTTTGATGATGATGCTGATGATGATGTATTTTTTCTTTTTTCTGACTGGCCTGGGACTTTCTAGTTGAGACCAGATGTCCACTCTGGTTCTGACAATATTGATTCTGATGTTTTCTCTCTCATCCTGATAAGTAGCCAGGTGTTTTGATATTCTTATATTGAAACATGTGAGAGTAGATCGAAATCTTAGACTATTGCATTCCACAATCTACTGGCAATTTGCAGGCATTTTTCCTTTGCCGGCGCAAACTTAACCAATAAAATTTTCTCAGTGAGTACAAGTTGACAACTATGAAGTATACTGCTTTTTGCAGGGATATAATGCCCTTAAAGACTACTTCCCCACCATGGAAATGAAGCCAAATCCCCAATGTTCGAACTCAGCTTGTCTAGAACAGCAGGTAGGTGGTTTCTTCTAGAGATGCGGTGCTTGGTTGGTTAGGAGTCGCAGCTTGAAATCTAATTTTACAAGGGAGTGTTTTGGGCAGCAATGTATGATACACAATATAATTAGGTTTTACTACTAGTTGCAATTTAGTGGCAATGTATGATACACAATATAATTAGGTTTTACTGCTAGTTGCAATTTAGTAAATTTAGTATCCTAAATCTGTATCCCAATGCATCACATCTGGTATGCATGAAAATTCTACCAGGTCTGAAGATCATTGGGACTTCTCTCATTATTTGGATTGTGAAAATTGGCTGAATTTCTTTCTTTAACTGTCATCTTTTCCCTGTTAAGAAAATGTTAGAATTGATTAGACCTACGAGTGTCATCCATGGTATCCCCACTTTGATGACTAAGTGGCTGATATGAATATGCATAGAGTGTTAGGGTAGGGAGGTCTGAGGTTCGAAGTTGGGTGGAGACAATGGCCTCATTACCCCTCTCTTGGAGTGCACTCTTGTCAGTACCTGGTCATCCAAGGTAGGTGACCCAATGTAAAAAAGGGCGAATTCCTTATATACCCATGAATTTTACCCATAATTCCATATATACCCATGAATTTTCAAAAATTTCTCTCATACCTATGAATTTTCATCCTAATTTCATTTATACCCACACTGTTAGGGATCCGTTAAAAAGGCCGTTAACTCTTTGAAAAATGACAAATATGCTCATCCGTAATTATATTTTATAGCTAAAAATTCATATTATAATGAAAGTTTAGTAATTCTATAACTATAAAATCATATATTGTTTGAAAATGAATCTTTAGCTTTAAGCAAAACAACTTTAAATTACATTAAATTTTGGGCATATCGGTCATTTTACGAGGGGGCCAACGGTCCATTTAACGGATCCCTAATGGCGTAAGTTTAAGTGGAATTATGATGAAAATTCGTTGGAATGAGAGAAGTTTTTGAAAATTCATAAGTATAAGTGGAATTAGAGGTAAAATTCGTGGGTACATATGGAATTTACCCTAGAAAAAATTGTCATCCGTGGTGGATACTGACAATAGCAATGACCTTTCTTCTGAAAAGTCACCCAACTTAGAGAAAATTAGCAACTAGAATATCCTTTGCTGGTTCTCTACTTGAGGGGCATGTAATTCGAAATTCCAGCATTTCTTTTTGCATCTCCTGACTGATGATTGAAGTTGGTTTATGTTGCTTCAGAAGGAGTATATTAGCATGAAGCCAGCCAGAGAAGCTGCAGCAAAAGCAAAGATGGAGGCTGGAGCATCATCCAAAGTGGAAGACCCAGTTCACATGGACAATGAATGGAACATCAGGTAGATATATTTTATGAATGGAACATCAGGTAGATATATTTTTTTTATGTAGATACATATAAACAATGTACACTAAATCATAAGGGAAAAAAGGGGAAAAAATGGTCTGGCGGGGCTTTAGGCGGCAATGAACACGTAAACAGGTGATTTACTAAACAATCTATGTTTGAATTTACTGGCAAAGCTGAGTTGGGAAGTTTGACTGGAGCAAACTACTGATTCGACATTGGAAGGCTCATTTCTGTGATATGTGCCATAAAACACTGCATAATTATGTGCTAGATGAGGCAGTCCTAATATTTTGCATTGTACTACAACGTGCATCATAGCCCTACAAGTAATTTGTTTTCAACTCCTTGAATGCTGTCTTAATCACTTGATCATATGGGGAACAAGAAATTGGGAACATGTCTTGGTAGTTGGTGGGAACCAGAAAGATATTTTTATAAGACCTACAGTGGGAACTGGAAAGATATTGTGACGAGACCTATGGTGAGAGAATTTCTTTGCCATATAAATACTCTGCTGTGTCATCCTGAAAGTTTGGCTGAAAAATCTGTCATGTCATCACATCCATTTCTAGGCCTCATTGCCAGGCCCTGTTCTCAAGATGTTGAAATCAGCTGTATGAGATGTCTTTAACATCCCCTGTTGTGCTTATATCTTAGCTATATGAAGTATGAATTGTTAGCCTTTCATACTTATGGGCTTATCCTCTTGGGGGTTCTCTTAGTCCCTTTATAAAACCTTCAATATCTCATTCCCATTGGCTGCATTTCTTGGTCCCATTGCATGGCCTAACAATACATCCTTCTGAGTCACTTTGTTCACCCTTTATGTCCTTCACAGTCATCCATTACAACATCTATGTCATTAACAGAGATGCCTCGTAGTTTTCACCCTTTGAAGTATACACATTACAATTTTCTGGATTGCTGCAAAAAATTATCCGCCTGATCTTACGAAAATCTTTTTGCATTAATATGTGCAGTGTTGTTGATGATACGGAGCTGGAAAACTCTGTCGTTTGTAAAATTTCAGGTGATATTTCATACTTTTTTCCCCCCTTTTTCCCCCTTCTTATTCTAAGAACAGATAAAGGGAAACCAGCCATGACACAGAAGATTGCTCTTACCACCTTCATTGCAAAAGCTGATAAACAATGCCAGAATAAAATAAAGATTACATGTAGCAGCTAGTATGTATGAGGGATGCTCTGTTGAACGTTCAAGAAGAAGAAGAATGCTATGACCTTTCACATTCTTGCAGCACTCCTGGCTCCTGCTACATTGATAGCTCATGAAATGTACTGCTAGTCTCCCAATATTGCCCCATGGAAAACTAGTTTTTACATTCCAGCAGCACTCATTTCAATATAAGCCTACAGAAGAACTAGTCTCCAACCAACCCCCAAAAGAACCATGAGGAGGCTTGTTCTCACCTTCAGCATTCTGGCAGTGCTTCCCATTATGCTGACAGCTCATCAAAATGTGCAGCTTTCGGCACATTCCCCAATGCTAAGGGAAACAAGTGCCCCTATGGATTGCTACGCCTGCTAAAATTCCGGCCACCACTAAAGTCTTATCTGTACAGTTTGTTACAGTGTTTAACATTCTAGCAGCACTCCCGTGGCATAGATAGCTCAAATAGATGCTTTTCTCTTTATCTCTATTAACTTACTGAAATGCAGTTTGGTGTGTTAGACCATTGTTTGGTTTTTAGTTGACACTTACCTTCCCCTTCTCATCCTTCCACTTTTTGACAGATGCTCTTCCAGAAGGCCTTGTCCATGAACTGCCCAGTGCTGACGACTTCCAAAAGCCAGCAATTTCAGCAGAGATGAATGCCGTGAGTGATGATCTTGAAGAACTTCGCAAGCAACTGGAAGCCCTAAACTCACCTGTTTGATTACCTAGAGAAGAGCTAACCATTGATGATGGTAGATCAATGCCATGAACACACCAGTTGCAACTCTATCCATGTAACGTGGATCTTATCTCAGTTTTGTTTCCTTCTCAATGGCGTACAATTACCACCTGAGGTTTCATTTATCAAGAAAACAGAAGTATGCCTTGTCTAATCATTGTTAGAATTTTTGTCTGACACTATTTGTAGCTGAACGGATTGAGATTTGTATAATGCAGATTACGAGGTTGCCTCCATGTTGTCAGTTCACTAATTGCTATTAGCCAGCGTGGTGTGTTTTCATTGTGGATCCTCTCTTGTTAGTCTAAGTTACTACTCATTTCTCTCCCAAACTTGCAATTTCTTTCAATTTGTTCCTGCATGCTGCTCTTTTAATCAAAATAACAAGTTGGGTCTGCCTCTCTGTGGACAACGGGACAACTTATCAAGATTTGACCCCATTTGTGCTCATACCATTCCGAGATGGATGGCTTACTGCTACTCATTTTGTTCTTCCAGTTTGCATTTTATTTTTTTCTGGGCGTACAGATGGAAAGCTTGCGACATGTTCCAATCGTTGCCTGCCGCATCAAATGATTTCTAGAATTTGGCAGTGCACCTTGTTTCCACCTTCGTCTCTTGGCTCAATTTTGTGGCTGCCAGATCATCATTTAAAGTGTCTGCTGTTATAAGTGTATTCTTTTGACAAACTCGTACTTAATAATGAGGATATGGGGTTTTCTATATTTAAACCTTGTAGCTCTACGTATTTGCTTTCTAAACACTGATATTTGCCTCTTTGCATTTTGAACTTCAAAAAAGTTCGATTTTGTTGCACTTTAGACCTTGGGAAACAAGAATAAGATAATCGTCTTAGGCTCCATTTTTAAACCCAAAATTCAACCGTCCAATAACAGAGACGATTCGACTTGCACTTGTTATGGTTTTTAGCATTTAGCATTTAGCATTTAGCATTTATTTATTTCTCCCTTTATATCGGTACTTGCATTTTTGCTTCCACGATTGCTGCTGTATATGGTTATTATTGCTTCTATGACTGTTGCTGAATATGCCCCTATATATTGTATATTAGATTTGTCCAGTTGTAATGCTATGTTGCTAGTTGCCACAGCTGATTAATCCGTATGAAATTATCTACATTTCTGCTTCCATGGTTGATTAATGTGTATGAAATTTTTTATATTTCTGCTTCCGTGGTTGATTTTGTATGAGATTATATGTTGCCACTTGCTAGCCCTATTGGTTATGCTATGTTGGTTGAATGTTAAGTTGTTAGATAATATTAAAATTAAAATTTTGCGTCAAAATTATCTATAACCTGTGTAGATTAATTTTCGTGTAAATTAAAGCAACAAATGGATTCAATGTTGGCAAAGAGATAATCAACAACATGAAAGTAAGTACATAATTTTTTATATCTGAATTTTTAAGCTTTTATCTTATCAGGCAATGACAGATCTTACATAAATTATTAATAAACTGTTTCAATCTAGTTTTAAAAAACGGTTGAACCAATTGAATCAGAACTAGTCCCTTGACCGACTTGTTAACTGGTTCAGTTCTGACAATATTAGATCTTGACATAGATGGATACTCGTGACTAAACTGGACGGCCTAGATCAATGGTAACAGTTTGCAAATGAAATTTCAAATTATCCAGTGAGGTCGAGGAAATTTAAGTGGGGTAGCTCCACCACAGGATAGATTTCTTTTGACGACGGTTTTAGTTACATGTTTATCTAGAAAATTATGAATCAATTTTATTAGTCATATGTAAAGAATATTTGAAAGCATTTAAAATTTCGTATCGATCCGAGTAATATTAAAACACAGTAAATTTAGTAGGATCATTTATCCATGTGAGAAAAATACTGTGAGAAGTGCAGCTGCCTAATTCCACATTTCAATTTATGCTTTCAGTAAAGTTATAAAAGTAATATTATATCGAAAATTATGAAAACAATATTATCTTTATTCTTTGCAAAAGGCAATAATCTTTTTTTTTTTGGGAGAACATTACTTTCTTAATTACCAAGAAAGCGAACATTTGGTCTAAACAAGGTGACAATCATGCAGATCAAAATAAGACTAATCACGCTCATATTCTACAGCATAGACATGGAAATTAAAATCCCAAATAGAAGCAACATACATCCATGCAGTTGTTCCACATCTTTCAAGTATTTGAGATGCATGCCAAACATTCTTCTGAATGGAAGGTCACATCACCAACACGAGATGGTATGACAGGGCCAATCTTCCTCCAAAGGACATTATGTTAGGTCCTATATTCTCTCCTTTTTTCTTAGATACTCTGCAACTGCGAAAAGGAGATCCGGATAACCGACCCATCTATGGAGCTAGCATGCTTGCACACAAGGGCTTCAGTTGCCTGCTCCTCATTCTCGAAAAGGACCAGGGCTTGCTTCTTTCCATTTGCCTCAAAAAGCTTAGTACTCACAATGGTGCCATGCTCCTCTAGCTGGGCAACAATATCTTCCTCATTTATGTCCTGAGGGAGGGTAGAGAGGTGGATCATCTTGGTTGGTGCACAGCAGTAGCGATAGTTCTTCGCTGCATTCCTGTTGAAGCGATTCAGGCTTGAACCGGAGTATTCTCGAGTATCTGGAGCTGATGTAATGTTAGGGTGCTTTGAGAAATTCACCTCCAACCTCTTGCCAAAGAGAACCGCCCCCTGTAGAGAGATGTAAGAAGTCAGCCAGCCAGTAAATGACAAATAGACACTCCTGAAACCTACATTAAACATGCCAATTGAATTGATTCATGAACGACGACTTTAAGAAGCAAAAATTTCCAGTGTTGGTGCTGATGGGGGGATGTAAACATATCTCCCACTAATCACAGGCTATGTACGAGAAAGATCTAGTAAAATCAGACCTTTAAGAAGTGCACGGCCAATTCTGCCTGGAAACCATCTGCCATCTGGATGAGCGCATGGTCTGGTTTGTTGCGGAGCAGTTTAATTCTGACAATGTTCCCATAAAGAGAGAAAAGATTGAAAAGCTTATCTTCATCAATTTTCTGTAGATAAGAGCCAAACAAGTAGCAGTAAAAGGTTAAAATCCAACAGTAGCTTTAAAAGTATGCTAAAGTGCATCATCCACACATAAGTAGAAGAAATTCAATCTTCACCAACTAAGCTTCATCCCAACCACTAAATTGCAGTCCCAGGTTTCAATGCTAAACAAAGACACAAGCTAAAAATTACAATCAAACAATCTGCTGATTTTCTTAACTTATTACTTGTATATCAATACAACTACAATATTGACAAGCCAACAATTCTGGTCAAGGATTCCTAACTTTGAAGCACGCAAACTACAAGGCAACAATCCTGGTCAAGGATTTCTAACTTCAACGTATGCAAATTACAAATCCAAAAGTCTGGTCAAGAACTTTTTTGGAAATTCGAAGTCATGCAAATTACAATGAAAAGAAGTGATGTGGACAGGGAAGTCATTAAACTACTTACATCGGGATCCAGATTAGAGGTAAGGATGGTGCATCTGTCATTGGTGCCAGTTACTCCAGGTGGCAAGCCTCCACCAAATGCAGCAGCAATGGCTGCTGCATTTCCCATCTACAACAAACAACAAAAAGTAAGGTCATATATGTATAAATATTGAAAATTTTCCACATGAAAAAAATTGTAAATTCATATTAAAAAGATAGGTACAACCAGATCATCACAGTTTCAGAACTCAGTACGGTTCCAAATCAATCTTACCTGTGGGAAAGCAACTGAAACAAGCAATAAAATAGTGAATCAGTGAGATGGATGATGAGCAACCACATACGAATCTAGGGAAACACAAATTAATCACCTGCCCTTGAACCTTGAAGCGCATAAAGACTCCCAGCATCACCATAGCCAGGCTGTTGCAAAAATGATAACCAAAACACACCTCAAGTATTTTAACATCAACCGACAAATCAGTAGCTGCAGGATGCTATATTTTGAAATCCTTAGATCTAAAACTAAAACTAAAGATGTGGAAAATCATAAAACTCTCACGCTAAAAACCAAAGAGTTAGACCAAAAAGAGGCACCAGTGATTACTTAAAGTAAGCACCTTACCTGAGAGGATCTACCTTTCTGTTCAGAAGGCAATGCTGGATTTGTGAAATCTCTGAATAGTAAGGGGGAAGAAAAGAATTAACATAATCTGAGTTGTGACTGGTAAGTTGTTCATAGACAAAGACTTTCAAATAGCAGTATTACCAACCACGAAAAAGTAAATATATTTTAAGAAGTGATTTTACCTAGATCTCTCATTGTTGTAGTTCACTTGTAACTCATTGAGGCTGATTTGCAGAAAGAAGAAAACAAGTAAGAATCACATGCGGTGCAGAATCCATAGTAGTCAATTGAAAAAAAAATGCATAAGAAAGGGCATACTTGGAGAATTGGATATCTAGCTGACAACAACCATCATAAATGTTCCGGCCCTGAAGTGAAGAATACCAGAAAATAAAACTCAACAAACAAACATTTGGAAGATGGCAAAGAAGAAGAAGAAGAGAAAATTGGCTAGCTATAGTTCACTCACCTGCAAATTGTTTCTTGCTTGAACTGCACTTTGACGTGATTGATACTGGATGAGGGCTTGAAATCCTACATGGCAAAACTAAACTACTTAAGGGCTACACAGATCATGGTTGGTTCAGTCAAGAGAGGTAGATGCACAACATCAAACGCAAGTTTTCATGACATACATCTTAATTGAATATTAGAAGAAATCATGTACTCAATAAAGTTAAAGCTGTAGGCTGAAGAGGACCTCAACAACAATAGAATTAAGTCCGTCCAATCAAATCTTTCAAGTCAAACAAGTTATATGTATTAAAATAGAGAAAGGGAGAGAAATAGAAGACTTGAAGAAGCTGACCAGCTGACTTCTGAAATGTGACGATCTTCTCTACAAATCCATGAGGAGAAAAAACTTGATGCAGCACTTCCACAGTTATGGGATAGAGCAGATGATGAATTGTAACTAAGAGAATTCGGTTGGGCTCTGCATCCTGAGCGTGCCCGACAGCAGACAAGCATAGAGACAGGAGATAGAGAGAAGAATGAATAGAGAAGAATAGATGGAGAAAGAAGAGAGCAAAGAAAAGAGAAGGGAGCACCCGAAAACTATCAACCAATCTACATCATTCTACCACACACATAAGCATTCAAGATTCCACATTTTTGACAACCATACCACCCAAAGCACGTACAGTACAACTGTGCAAATTCCTCAGTTTATGATTTATTAAGGCATCACAGTTCTCCAGACGGAACTTTTCATTTTTAAGAGGTAAAACCCAGCTCCCTGAACCACCCAAGGATTTAAATAATACAAAAAGAAGATTGAATAAGAAGGAAGGGAGCATGTGAAAATTGTCACCTATTCCATATCACACAAGCATTTGAGATCTAAAAAAAAATGACATAAAAAGGAAAGGAAAAGACATCATTATCAGAAAAAATTCCCACATTTTTGACACTTATGTCAGATTTGCAACATTCCACTCAAAGAATGTCCTCCGCTTAAGATTTCTTGCTAAAATGCCCACTTCTCCATCTCTAAGATTTTATTTCAAATATTAACAAATAGCTCCCTGGATCATCCAAGGATTTTAATATTGTGACATTCTCCCCACAAAACAACTGCAAGTTATTAATGGTGTGATATTCTCCTTTACACAAGCACATTCTTCCTCTCCAGAGTGATCCAAAACTAAACATAGTCACTTATATTCACATATCAATCCAAACCAACAAGCATTTAATGTTTTGCAATCCCTCCAGTTGATGTCTGAAGTCATCGCTATAACATTTTTTTTTTTTTTTTTAGAATAACATTTTTTTATGTTGATTGAGCATATGAGCATATATCTGACACAGAACAAGAGCTAGCATGTGATAGATTGAACTCAACTGTCTCACAGTACTCGTGGAGCTTTCATATATAATTTTCAATATCATTAATAGACTTGCTCTATGGTGGGCACTGTTTACCATGCACTAACTAATTGACTACATTTGCTTCATTAATGATAAGTTTAATCAGTTTCTCTCGAGTCCAGCTGAAGGACTATCATGGACAGGCACCAAACTTTGAGAAGTCAATCATTAAAAAAGTAAATCTAATTAACAGGGAAATATTTATGTTTGCAGTTCGTTGATACTATGAGCTGTATAGAAGTCAAAATAGATGCTAAACTGAAATCCAGAAAGCAGATTAAGCTGCTTGAAATGTAATCCTAGAACAAGATGCCCAGGAAACTGATCACTTGATAAACCAGCAAAGATCTTGCAAATGATCAACATAAAACCACTGATGAGCAGGCCCTGATCAGCGAATTACCATGAGGCAGACGCCTATTACATGGGATAAACATTAGAGAAAGATGGTTCTTTAGCAGGTAGCATCTACATGGAGAGGAATAAGTACCAATTACCGATTTATGGACCAAAAGTGAAAGTTTGGTACCATTCCATTAGCAATATACACCTTGCATTCACCAAAGCACAATCCCAACTCAAGCAAATATAAGTTATAAGATTGAAGGGAACCTAACGTTCAAGAAGTCAGACTGTTTGAACTGCATTTGAGGGGATTATTTCCTTTGGCACAAGGTGATGTTCAGGTTTGTTTGCATGAGTATCTATGACAAACCAAAAAAAAAAAAAAATCACAAATACCATCAGAAATTTTGCTTCGATTCAAATTTCAAGCATGTCCAAAGAATGTGACCCTCCTGGACCACACAAGATATCCTCATATCCATGAAAATATTGCTAATATCAGCTGATATATGCTAAAACATTAAGGAATCCAATATTTCCCCAATTTTTGTATTATTATTTTACACATTTATACCTTCTACTTTCGATCACCATGCGGACAAAAGTCAGAGTTCCAAGGCTTCATTTCAGAGGCATAAGCAAGCTGAGGTATATACCAACCTGATCACCCTTGCGTCCTTGAGGATTCTGATCCATGGTTGTCAATTCCTGATGCGAGGAAAACTGAATGTAGACATTCCTTCCCCTGAAATTAAACCATAACATTTATAATGAAGACAAAAAGCAATAACTCAGAAATTGCCCATCTGGAAGACCAGTCCAAGTCAGAGTTGCAGGATGTCATTAGTTGGAATTACTTGGGTGGAACTGTAGTAAATTATTCTTTCATCAAACAGTGAAATAGATAACATCAATATAAGTGCCACCCATTGCTTTTGCAGGTCAAAAAAGAACAAAATATTCCTGTTTAGTTTTAAAAGTCATAATCATCCCAACCCACTTCCATAGAAGTATGCAGCACACAATCAGTCATGATCGGCCAGAGTTCCATGAGACCATATCATAGTGGATATTAGAAAGTTAAAACGGTGTTTTCAGAATGTATGAATAGGCTTTGTAACACCGTTTCAAGATAATGGGTATAGAATCTTGAGAACTGACTAGTTCAGAAATTACGGAAATGGGTACCCCCAACAACATCCAAAGCAACCCTATATATTACAATGCATTGCTTTGGATAAGAAAGACTATTTATTCTGCATTGGCTTCATGGAGAATCTTACCAAAGGAAAGCAAAGCGCCCATTTGGGTGCAGATTTCAGTGAATGGAATTGGGTGAACTCAAAGTAGACCAAATCCTGAGATGTTGCCATGATAATTAGGAGTTCAACATCTGCATACCTAACACTTGGTTGAACATTTGTGTAGTATTGGAGTGCATTGATAGCAGAAGCCACATCATGCATTTGAAGAAGAGCCTGAAAATTGGAAGAGACAATACAAACAATCACGTCCGGACAGAGCTGAAGAGGAAAGTAGCACATTTTCAAGAGGGAGAGGGGGAGAGAGAGCGCCCAAAAGACTCAAAAACCAAACCTGATTTTTGGCACGCAACATCACAAGCTTAGTGACAACACCAAAAGGCTGAACCAATTGAAGCAGATCACTCTGAATAACAGAACCAGGAAAAATGGCAACAACCGTGAGGAGAAGTGCCAAGCATTAGAGAGTTGCAATTCTCAAAACAACAAGACTAATGAAATACCTCCGATATTTCATGACCCACGTTTCTGACATGAATCACCTTTGAAGGCTCTGTCATCTTCACAGATCCCTATAGCAGACAAAGAAGCTGAGTTCAGGTAAAATCCATCAAATTCGAATAGAAACGACCACCCCAGTTCAGAAAAAACAGCGTCTGATCCGTTTTCGCTTTCAACCCTTGGCGAATACGGCGTATTTCCAGCAGGTCAACCCACACAGCTGAAAACCGAATTGGTAGGATCTTCCAATCCAAGCACATATAATATCAAATCAAAGATTTCAACTTTAGAATTCCGAACAGCAAGTCCAATGCTTTGACCACGAAATCAATCAAACAACCAAAAAAATAAAGAAGAAGAATCCACCAAAGGTTGTGCAATGCATGATATCTCAAAGAAAGACGAGTGACTGACACAGTATCTCGAAGAAAAGCAACATAGAGGATAATGGTGGTAAACAAAATAGGCAAAAAAAAAAAACGCAACTTTGCAATAATAGGAAGAGAAGAAAGAACATCCGTACCAAAAAGCGCCGGTGTATGAACTATGGAGACGTACGACGGGAGAGACTGGGGGTAGAAAAAAGAAACCCACAGTTTCGAGACGCCCAGCCCTAATTTCTTCCCTGTTTTTTTTTAAGCGCCAGCGCAGTTTCTATTGTGTTAGTCTCTATGTTCTCGAAACGATGGTGATCGCGACAATCACCCAAAAAATAGCCCACGTGCTGCACACGTGTTCGGCTGACTTCTCGTCCCTTCGTGTTTTCTGATCGGAAATCCGCACAAGAAATGAAAGATCGATGAAGAGATCAAACCCATAGAATAATCGACGGTCGATAAGACTGAGGACCTCGTATTAGAATTATACCGTTAGGATACTTCGGCAATGCTGAGAGTGCAGTTGATGATTGATACAGTTTGGACGGATCGGATTGGCTATCATCTGGACCAGTTGAATTTAAATGGAGAATTTTGGTCTGGAAAAGTGGTATTAACTAACAAGAGAGTTCTTCCCTTGTGGACGCAGGGCATGCGACGCATCGAGCCATCCATCAAAGCTGAAGAATCGACAAACCCTTTTCCTCGGGATCTCTAATCTCCTCCGTTGCCATCTATTGCTGCCGGAGCTACGAAACCCGACCCATTCGCATGGGGGAGCAGAGCGCACCGTCGCAGACGACGACGACGACCGCAACCACAAGCTCTTCTGCTGCTGCAGTACTCCAACCTTCTCTTCCCAACTCCAATTCCAAGATCCCCTTCCGCCCTAGAAAGATCCGAAAGCTCTCTTCCTCTCCTCCCCAGAAACCAGACCAGACCCAGCAGGAAGCTGCCGCAGCATCAACAGCGAAAGACGATGAATCGGAAGTAAGACAGCCCCCGCAGCAACAAGAGCAGAATTCCAAGGCCAGAAAGACCAACAGCAGCAATAATAGAAACAAAAAGAGATCTTCTTCCGTGCAAGCCACTTCCACCTCCACTGCCGCAACAACCGCGGCCACCATCACCGGAAGATTGGCCCTTTCACTCCCACGGCCTCCTCCGAGGACGTTATCGTCGGACGGAGAGATCAGCAACGCCCTCCGCCACCTCCGCGCCTCCGATCCCCTCCTCGCCCGCCTGATCGACATCCACGATCCCCCCACCTTCCAGAATCTCTACCCGCCCTTCCACTGCCTCGCTCGCAGCATTCTTTATCAGCAGCTGGCCTTCAAAGCCGCCGCCTCCATCTACGCCCGCTTCCTGTCTCTCTGCGGCGGCGAGGCTGGCGTCCTCCCTGAGAATGTCCTCGCCCTCACCGCCCAGCAGCTCCGCCAGATTGGCGTCTCCGCCCGGAAGGCGACTTATCTCCACGACTTGGCAAATAAATACCGCGGCGGGATTCTCTCAGATGCCTCCATTGTTGGTATGGATGATAAGTCTCTCTTTGCCATGCTTACCATGGTCAAGGGCATCGGCGCCTGGTCTGTACATATGTTTATGATCTTCTCCCTCCACCGCCCTGATGTCCTCCCCGTCGGTGACCTTGGTGTTCGCAAGGGCGTCCAGATTCTCTATACTCTTGACCAGCTCCCTCGCCCCTCACAAATGGAGCAGCTTTGTGAAAGATGGAGGCCCTACCGATCAGTCGGATCATGGTACATGTGGCGGCTGGTGGAAGCCAAGGGCTCTGCTGCAGCTGTGGCAGCGGCTGCATCCGGACAACAGCAACAACAGCAACAGCAGCTAATGCAGCAGCAGCAACAGCAGCTTCTACATCCTATGGTCAATGGAATTGCCAATTTAGAGTAGCATCTTCCTTTCCACTTCATTTCATCATGGTTGCTTCCAACAAGTTAGATTCTTTCTTGACCTTCAATCCTTCCTGAGCCTTGCCGCAGCTTCTGCATCGGATCATCCCTGAACTCTAATCGGTTTTAATGTTCTGTTTATCATTAGGCGTTCATGCTAAAGAGTGCTATGCTGTTATTGGAAACCTCAAGAAGAAAATGCTGCTGTCGGAACATTGATCCATAAAATTGTATCATGCAGTTAATGTTTGCCATGTTCAAGTTTTGATGTTGGGAATATTGCTTTCTGAGGTGGGACATTTGATCTCCAGGGTAAGAACTGATTATCGGTGTCATAAAATAAACTGGAATGAGCAGCAATGACTGATTTTTATGTTTTAGCTATTACGAAATTTCCATCTTGCTATTACATTTTCAAAATGTGTGCCTTCTTGATTTGCTTCACTAGAAAAATCCAACTACGATTACTGAATGGAACTGTGAACATAATGCCAACCTCATGGTTGCATGGTCCTCTTAGGTCTCAAGCCTGAGGGATGGATTTCTCTTCTAGTGGCATGTAACCTTGATCTTTTTCGTATGATCTTAAAATTAAATAACAGTGGAGCTCGCAAATCACAATAGTTTTTATGCAAAAAACCATAATGTGGGTCCGGGCTCCAAAAGTTTTTACCTAGAAAGTTCTCCTTCTGTTTTGAAGTTGAAATTTTCTTATTGATAACCTGAGTTCTCGGTTAGTAATGCCACAAAGTGAATATTTGTAAGTATGATAACCAGTTACTACAGATATATTCTGGTTTACTCTGCGCTTCAATGCAGGCTTTTATTTTCATGGTGCAGTGAAGATCTTCCTTAGAGTAAATGTTTTCTATTTTTGTTGTGACTTATCACTATATTTTGTCTTTTTGATAATTCCGATTCCAGTAAGAAAAACAGACAGGGAAATAGAAGAAAGGGCGGAAATTCCACTTGCACAAAGAACAAGTTTCTTCCTGGGTTGGATTTGCCGAGGGCGATTTCTTCTTTTGCATGACATGACTTTTTGCATGTGGTTGAGGGGTTACAATGGATATTGCATTTAATTTCTATATGCTTGATGGGGTTGATTTCAAATGAAAAATTCAAGTTGTAAATGGGCTTTGAAGGAGGAAATTCTGATTGATCTTTTAACATCTAAGTGGGAGCATGGTACTACTATTCTGGGTTGGACAAGGAAAGACAAAAGTATTCTCCTCTAGGACTATCATATCCTTTTCAAAGAAAGCCAAAAAGGCATAATTGGCTAAATGACATGTCATTTGAAGGCACTTTTAGCTGGTTTGAGCCTTTTGACAGGTGTTCACAATTGGCTAAATGACATGTTATTTGAAGGCATTTTTAACTGGTTTGAGTCTTTTGATAAGTGTTCGTACTGGACTGTTCTGGAATCTGGTTTTGATGGCGTGGTGCCGTCCAGATATTTAAACAGTCATTTGGTTAGTTTCAAGGGAAGGGAATGTTTGCATAAAATAATGTGTGCGATGCAATGTGTGCAAAGAAGTTATTGAAGTTAAATGTTTCAAAAGATATTATCGTTTTAAGTGTGGTGAATTTTTTATCTCTAATTTGGAATGCAAAGCTAAGATGTGAAATTTTCGTGTCCTATTCAAAGTTGCTGTAATACTCAAATTATGCTGCCAATAAAATATATGCACTTAACTAGGGGGTCTGATCCTCTTAGGCCTTATTTAGGTCGGCCTAAAAAACATATTTTTAAGTATTCTTTTCTTCTTTTTTTTTTTACAAACATTTTAAGCTAGGTGTATTGAATTTATAGACCACATTTCACCATTTTTGAATTTTTAAAGTATTTTTTTTTTTAAATTTTAAACATAGTGTCATGACCGTAATTTTTTGCGGAAATCAAAGTAACGATAGAAAATGGAAACAAGAAGGCTTTAAGTCACGCTTAAAGGCCTTTTGATGTAAACTAGATGTTGTCACTCACGCACCTATTTCTAATAAATAGCATGAATTTTTTAATGTATGGGATTTACGCCTCTAGATTAAGGTTTCGTCTTGCTGTATAGTCTAAGGGCTTAAAGTACTGTTTTGCCACTGCTGTCCAAACTGTCTTGATAAGTATTTTACATGGAATCACATGTAGAAAATAGCATGTAAAAGTATTATTATAAGAGGGAATTTGAAATTGTTTTTCCTATTAATGCTCTACCTAGGTGGTAGGGCGTTGGCCATGCCCACTCGGCCAAATAAAGCCTAAAATTTACTATATATTTATAGTTATCAGCTATATATTGTGGCTACGAGATTTTGACTTCTTTTGTTTTTCAGTCTTTGTTTTTTTATGTGAGAGGCTTTGTGGGGAAGTAATTTAAAGGTCAAAACACTAGCTGCTTGTAGGAAGCGCATAGTAGCATTTATATTTTAGGGACGAGTGCTGCTTGTTCTTGTAATCTATGTGGTTTCACTTGGATTGCTGTCCTTGAACTGTACCTCTGGATGGAAAGCTGGTATGGTGGCTAATACCTACTTCTTTGCTGTTTCGTGGCTGTTACCTATGGGGTTATCTATATGCTGCTGGTTCTTTAAAATCAGCTGCGGCAGAGATGTCTGCTTGCTTGGATCCATGAATGTAGTGGAAGAGGTGATTTGTGAGGTTTCCATCCAAATTTTAGTTTCGCATGCCAAGCTTTTCTCCGTAACTTTTTTTTTTTTTTTTCTTTTCTTTTCTTTGTGTGACTCTTGATGTCATTGGAGGGATTCATACTTTTCGTGGTTGCACTTTTGGCCAGAGATTTTACTTTATTTGAACTGCCCATTGGAAATTGGGGAGCAAGATCAGGATATGCCTTTCATGTTCGATTGCAGTTAATCCTTACTTCACCTGCAGGTATCTGATTGGTTCTTTTCCCTCATGTGCTCCAAATGTGTTGCTGCAGATATAAAGGTTTCTGAATCTAACCAGGTGATGATGGTCTCAATGCTTCTTGTTGGAATTTTCTAAAAATCTTGCAACTCCCTTTCCCGTGGGATTTGATGCACACGCAGAATTCAGGTGAATAAAAGCGATCCATCAAAAAAGAAGAAAAGAAAATGGCGATCCGAAGGGCTTATATATTGCTTTTGAGCGTGTAGAAACTTCGCGTGGAAGATCATTCAGTAGTTAGGTTTCAGATGCATTGGTGTGGAAGTCCTGTTAGCAAGTTGGTTCCACCTTGAGAACGTTAATCTTGAGATAGGCTTGTGAAAATGTTTGACTGTTGATCATGTTCTAGTTAGTGGCTCTGTCATTGTTGCAGGATTTACTGCTAACGAGCAGCAGCGACCCGTGGCATGGATCATGTTCTTTATTGTTTCCCAGTTTCACTTTTGAGCTTACTTTGGATGGGCTTGTCGTTTCAAGTACATGTGCAGGGCCAGCAGTAATAAAAAAACTACTACAACAAAGGAAATCTGTGTTGGAGAAAATTACCTAAACGAATGTTTTCAGTCACCCCACAAAATTGTACTGTTACTACCTGCTCGATCTTACAACTGATCGAGAATCTGATTATTTGTGTCGCAAGCATCTTTTGCAGAGACGGAGAAATATGTACGTGAGCAACGGAGCAGCTTCCCAACATCAATATCGGCAGGTATCAGCCAAATCGAATCCACGAGCGCACAAGATCATAGCTCGCCCAGATCATTCTCGGGGCACTTCGGCGGCTCCCAACTCGCCCGTGGCCTGCGACACACACTTTTGTCTTCTCCTACTTGATCTTGGCACCCTCCCCTGCCCTGCTGTGATTCGCATCCATGCATGCCTGCTCCAGCTCCTCTTTCGCCCCTTCGTAGGCCTTCCCCTTGTTCGCCATCTCATCAGCATCTTCTGTGACTCGGCTCGCACCATTCCGGGTACGGGCAGCAGCGCAGTTGACTGCCACTTCATACAATACAATACAATAATAGTAACGTAAAACCATTAGCGATATGCTTACAACAACATGACGATCAAAGCAGAAAAAACTTAAGACGGGAATCCAAACGATCAGTAGTTGATGGGGAAAAAGAGGAGGAGAAGAAAAACAAGAACAAGAAGAAGAAGCAGATCATGCAACGAATGAGAGAGGATTTGGATAACAGCCAAATAGAGATTTGTACTCAAAGCTGCTGCTGTGAGCAGCAGCAGCAAAATGAAAAAGCCAGCCTTGCTGACCATGTTCTCTTTCTTGCTCACTCCTACCATCTCCTTGGCCCCCTTGCTCCGACTTCTAGCCTGTCTTGCCTGGAGTCGCAGCATCCACGAGACACGTTGTTTTCGATCTGACGCGTGTCTAGTACCCAAACTTCTTTCTTTGCTAATTAATCTCTATACGGCTGAATTCTAGTCGTTTTCACTTTTCTCCACCTCTCTTGCAACTTTTTTTTTTTTTTTTTTTTTTTTGATTTTGCCAGAGCAACACCCGCTCAATGGCAACTGCGGACGGGATTCGAATCCCGGTGGGTGGGCACGAAGCCCCCATGCGAAACCAACCGCCCTATGGGCAGGTTCGCCTCTCTTGCAATTTTTAAATAGACATTCAAAGGATAAAAGGGGGAAAATAGTTTATTTTTCACACATCGGTCGCAACTGAAATGTAAACGATGTCGCAGCACAGACGACGGGTGGCGACTGTTGCGTACAGCGCTTCTATGGCCGCGTAGTTACGCCTTCATTTTGGCCTATTGTAATGCTTAAGTACTCATCCAATCCACTCATTTTATTTAACATTATTTATTTATCATGCTGTGGAAAATCATTTCACTCAAAGTTTGTAGGGATCATTTGTTTAATGTGGAAATTATGAAAAACATTTTTAAAATATTATAATGCTTTATAACAATCTTGTTTCTATGGAACTCATTTTCTATGGGTGTGTTTAGTTAGAGGTAAAACTTTTGATGAAAATTTTTTGGAGTAGAAGTTGTCAAATTAATAGAAAGTGATGTGATTTAATAGGAGTAATGATGAGGAGTAAAGAGAATAAAGTTAAAATAGATAGGTTAGTTGTATGGGTAATTGTGTAGAAATGATTGAAAAGTAGGGTGTTTGTATAGAAAAGCGTGTAAAAATAATTAAAAAATAGAATAATTATGGAGAGTGAAAAATTTTAGATTGAAAAGTTTTAGTTAATACTTTTTTGCCCTGAACAAACACACCCTATGTAACTTTCTTTATATCTAGAATCTTGGTAGTTAATGGAAAATCTACTATATTCATTATATTTAGAATTATTTATAGCATCTTAGAAATCTTTTTATTTATCTAATATCATTGTGCAAGTGCCCTATTAAAAATCAACGTAATAAAATAACTTAACGTTAAATATTAATTTTAAAATTTTATTTTCAACATCTAAATCATCTAAAGTATTATTTCTATGTAGACAAATGATTTTATAAAATATTATTACATTCTAAAATATATGTAAATGGATCTAAGTATTTTTAATAATTTACATGTGAATATATATTTTTCAACAAATATAAACCATAAAAATATTTGATTAGAATGAAACTTGATTTTCTAAATAAATAAATAATGTTAGTTATAATGAATAAATTGAATTTTTTATCGATGATTAAAATCTTAAAAACTAAGGGGATTATATAGCAGCGGAGCCTATTTTCGAAAATTATTTATTAGGCCGTGTAAAATCATTTATTTATACATTTTCCCATATAAATATGATATTTTAGATAATTTAAACATTGAACTAATAACTTTAAAATTAACATATGAATCAAAATAATTATTGTTAATTTGCAGCTTTATTACATGAATAACGATTCCATGCGGCTGATACATTTATACGTTTTTTTAATTTTTAGTTTGTTAAAAATGGCTAAAATATTTTTATTTTTGAAATTATATATATTTCAAAATAAAAAAACTTGATATATAAATCAAATAGGATAACAAGTTTATTAAAATATATATGTATATGTATATGTAAATAAGCTGGTAACATGGAGCTCCATGCCGCAGCATGGAATCAGTACTTTTATTACATGGGGTCAGCGCACATATTTGATTTCAACGTACAACGTTAAACATGATTAACTATAACACTTTCATTTCCTTGCAAGAGTTTTTTGCTGCTCTCTGGCTTTGCGTATTTGCTTTTGTGGTCATGAGTTATGTGTATTTGCTTGTCGGTAATTGTAGTAAAAAAATTTTAATGACGATATTACTCTTAAAAGAAATCAACTGAACTTGACAACAATAAAGACCGCAGTTGTATCTGAGTCGACTTATGAAAGGGGGCGACTTTAACTGGCCACAATAAAGACCGCAATACTATCATTCATGCGTCGACTCGATTGTACCGTACGATCTTTAGTAGCGCATTTTCCGGCGAACAGTGGCACATCGGCAAGTCACCGGCAAAATCGCGCAGCCAAATTTGGAACTGTTGTCGCTTGTGTCGTTCGTGGCTGGTGAAGATGCTAGAATCGAAGCAGACGATGCTGATGTTGAATAGAATGGTGGACTGGAATCGTAACCACGATTAGACTGGCATGGAAATCGCCATTAATGGGATCTGTCGATGGCAAGTGAGACCAGATTCATGGGATTTTTCTATGTTCTTCATTGGCAATGTCGGGCTGCTAAATGGGTTCTTCATCAGTGGACAAAGATTGGATTCATGGGTTTTTTCCTATTTTCTTCGCCGAAAGCCACCGAGAGTTAGGTTCTTGTTCATAGAGTCAAAGGATTCTCTACAGTCACTGGCAGCATTCCGCCTGAAATTTATTGACACCAACAAAATGAACCAATTCTGAATTTTTAGCCAACAACGAAGAAGAAGGAAGTCGCATCAGGTGCGGGATCGTCCACGGTCCTAATTAGTGCAAAATAGATTTGTAGAAATGGCGTCGATTTCATGCATCAGCCAGCGGTGACGAAGAAGCAGAGGCGATGCGGTAGTTTCGTGCAACAGCCGGTAGTGAGGATGATATGAAACTGCCATTGGTAAATAGATTCCTGCTTATTGTTTCAACTAAATCAGACGGAGTGTACGGACCATCTCCAATAGTTTCTTTTTTGTTCTAATAAATTTCTTACGATATTATTTCTAAATTTATCCAAATGGTGGACACTCTCACGTCACCCGGGGAAGACTACTGCCACAACTTACTTTTTTCTCCATGCTACTCTTCACTTCTTTTTTCCACTCCTATTTTTGTTCCTGCCTTGTTTTAAACATAGCACCTATCCAACTTGAGGCAAGCTGGGTTTTATTTTGAATCACGCTTACATGAAATTGGTAAGATGTCTTTTGAACTTTAAAAAGCGTGCATTCTTTTCACAGATTACTAGTATAATATATAATTAGATAAAGATAAGAGTCTGAAAATATGACATGTCATGTTAAAGTGAAGTAATTTAAATAAATCATACGTGTCTAAAAATCAATCTATCATAATTTATTCAATTAATCAATTTCTCATTAGTTTATTTTAAGCATTATAATTAATATTTTTAAATTTTCAATTAATTGAAATAATAAATTTAGTTATCATATTATATTTATATTATATCGACAACAACACGGTTCAAAACGGTTTAGACAGCGGTTGAACCTGATAGGGAGCCTGCCTGATAAGGAGTTACTGTAACTCCCGCGATAAGGAGCCTGCCTGATAGGGAGTTACTGTAGTATCCTCCCCATACTCTTGTTCTCTCCTCTTCCTCTCCGACCTTTGCCAGTAGGAGTGACTTAATCAGGTCTCCTTCGTCGTTTGATGCATTTTTTCCTGCAACTGTCGGCGTATGGCAACGGATCATCGAACTGGGGCATGCCCTCCCATTCCATAGTCCATCGCTGTCTTTCTTGGAAACTTCTCAGCCAATTTGATCATCGACCTTCATGCTTGCGATCATGCCAGCACCCTAAGCTCTGAAACAATGATATGAACTTGCCATTGGTAAATCGTTTCCCGCTGATTGCTTGAACAAAATCAGATGGGTTCCACTTACGGAGGGAACATCTCCAACAGTTCCTTGAATACAAGAAGGGTAGAAAACAAAAACCAACTCCCCACTAAAACAGGACTCTCCTTTTATAAGACTCCTAACCGAAACTACTCCGGCTGTTTTGCAACACTGGCACTAATACTCACTTGTACATATCAGAGGAAGAAGCGAGGTAGTGCGGCAAGTTAGCATTTTTAGGGCAAATTCCGATGGTCGAAAAGCAAATTTGGTGTGGCAACAGAGATGTCAGTGTTAGAAACCGACGAAGATAATCTTATTTGGCTCAATAAGCAGTTGCAGCAGCGACACACAAATCAATATCTACTACGATGGACGAAAATAAATATTTTCTATATTAGGTAAATTTGTTATGTTACATGTCATGTTGGTATCTGATTTGAGTGATTCAAGATTTATTTTTTATGTTTAGAGAGGCTCTAGATCAACGGTTCTGATCTAATGCGCCTGTGTGCATTTAAATTTTAATGTGCCATAGTGCATCCGCCGGTCAGATTTTCATTCCTCGTCCCATCCCTAGGTGTTGATGGCTGCAAAACCCATTTTTTATATTTTTTTTGAAAATTTTTTCATGAAACTATTAATTTAAATGTATTTAACATTCGTATCAATTTTTATGATTTCTGAAAATTTTTAGATTTTTTTCGGATTTTTAAAAACAATGGTATTTTTGTAATTTAAAAACTAGTGGTATTTTAATAATTTTAAATTACTAAAAATGCGAATGATTTTTAAAAATCTAAAAAAAATTTAAAAATCTCCAAAAATGAGAAAAATTAATACATATGTAAAATACACCTAAATTAACATTTGTGTAAAAAAAAGTTTCAAAAAATATTAAAAAAATGAGGTTATGCAGTTGGATGCTTTAAAATTTTAATGCACCTGCTGCGTTAAATCAATTGCCCTCCTCCTTCATTTGAGCATAAGGATTTTTCACTTTTAATCCAATGAGATTTTTGCAGAACTACCCTCTTTTGCATTCGAAATTCTAAAAACTCCCCTGGGTGACGAATCAAACCCAGAGCCATCGGCCGGACGAAAAAATATCATCGCCACTCCAAGCTTCAAAAACGACGAAGAAGGTTTAAGGGAGAAGATAAATGAAGCATTGAAGGAAGAGGATTAAAGGGAGAAGACGAAGGAGGTAGATCCAAAGCTCGTTGTTGCATCTATCCCCTTCGAATTCGAAGAGCGGCCAGCCCCACTACCTTCCTCCAAGAACCACTGCCGCTTCTTCTTCTCCCTCGGAAAAGCTCCGCCTTCCCAAAATCTTCCTTGTCCACCTCCTATGTAGGCCCCTCCTCTCCTCTCCTCTTCCTTCCTTGATAGCTCTACCTCCATTTCTCTCCCTAACCACCCTTGCACTGGGCCCGTCTCCACCTCCCATCCATGCATATCCTCCAGACTCTTAACAAGATTGGCTTATGAATAAAAAAAATTGATAGTTTTAAACTAACAAGGTTCGAATACATGAAGATAAGAAAAAATATGTTTTATCCGCATTATAAAAAGAATCTGTTATAGCTTTTGTAGTATAAAAACAAATATAATTCCCCTGCTTTCTACTCCAAAACGACTGAGCTAGCCAATCTTGGAGAGCTCCAACCATAGCTCAACAATAAAAAAAAAAAAAGAAACGCTTAAGAGTGAATCTGCAGAAGCTCCAAGATTGTTGAGCATCAGGCCAATTTCTTATTTTTGCCACTAGATTTTAGCTTGAGATGCCAACAAAATCAATGAAAGCAATGACTAGATTTCAGAGGCTAGTCGAATGTTGCAATTGGAGTTGACGATGATGATCGATTGCGTGACTACCATCTGTTGTCGGCTTTGCTTCGCGGCTGTAGGACAAAGCTTGTGCAAGAGGCAACGTGAAAAATCATTGATGTCATGGTTGCTTGATTTTTGGCCATTGCTGGAGGCGGATACCTATTTGGGCACGTTCTCCACTTCAGTGGATTTTGGAATGGCAAACATTGTTGGAGTTATTGTTGTGAATCTTCGATCATCAGAGAGCACGACGGTGATGACGAGCACAAGCGCAATGACGTAACAAAACCTGACGGGTCCCCAAATTTGATAATGTAGCAGCGCAGCATTCTCATCAGAGGCATTGGAGGCGGCGACGACATGAATAGCGAGGGCTTGCTCTTCTTCAGTCTTCCCTATCGAGAGAGGGATGAGGTTGCCACTCTCAATCGTCGTATCCATGCAGGGATTTTTCGCAAGCAATGCGATTTGGAAGTTGCAGCGATGGGGAGTGGTATTTTCTCTGGGAGGAAATCACATTGTCGATGGAATCGGAATTTTCTCAACCCAATCGCATTTCCGCTTTTTGAGTGGAGAAGGGGCGATTGTGCTGTTCTCGCAACTGGGTGAAAGCGTTAAAATCCTCCTGATTTGAACCCAGGGACGAGATCGGAGGTGCCAATTTCAACGGCAGATATGCACTGGCGCATCGAAACAGAGCCGCTAAATCAATAGATGGTTTGGCATTTCAAACTTTTCATTTACAAGTAACGACGGTTAATTGGATTTTTTTATGGTGTTTTGATGGAGTAAAACTCTAGGATTTAAAACGCAAAAGGATCAAACTTATAAAGTTTAAAAAGAGAATACGTAAAACTCATGAATTAAAAAGCAAATATGCAAAGTTAGAAGAACCAAAATGCAAATAACCCATCATCAATGGAATTCGTGTGCTCATTCCCAAATCAATTCTTCAATTTTCAATACAACTTTTACCATTCTCAATTCTATTCAATGCATTTTCATCACAGATGAGATTACATTCAAGAATTTTGCATATTTTGAAACACCCACTAAATAAATATGTTTCAGTTAGTGGTATCCCGTATGGATGAAACAAGTAAGAAGAAAACATCCATAACAATGGAGAAAACAAAATTAAGCATAAGGATAATGTCAGGGGAAAAAAAAAAAAAAAGCAAAGGGAAGGCAGATAATATCATACAGGTAGGAGATTTTTACAATTGCATATGCATTATTTCTTCTTTCATCTAAACATGTTGCTTCGAAGAATTTCATAACAACACAAGTTAGTCCAGTCGGATGGAACAACCTCACCGAAGATTCATTTATTCCTCTGACCAAAGAGGAACTGAATCTTGTTTTATATTCATCCAAATTCCAACATGGTAGTAACAAAATTATGATTTGGTGCAGAGGATCCAACCCCCAAACCCAAATAATGGCCATATAAATACGACAACGCATCTGGACTCTGCTCATTTCTACTTCCGAGACAAACCATTAAAATTTGAAAAAAAAAAAAAAAAAATTTGTGGTTCAGAAGAATTGAGGAAAATCCCATAGTGGTAAAATATGAAATTCTGACGGAAAAGGTAGCAGAGTAGCAGTTCTTCAGCAACTTTGCTCACCGACTGCTCCCAGCACCAAGCTCTAGGCGTTGACGATGCTCAGCAACCTTATAATCTACTATCTCCGTGAAAAGCTGCGGATCCAATACACAATCCGAATGTCCATACACAGCTGCTCTAACACTAGCCATGAGTTTTGCTATTTCACGTCCAGAGAACCCTTCAGTTTTTTTGGCAGCTTCCCTGATTACTTCTTCAGGTATATTCACTACCTTGATCGATTGTTGAACTTTCTTAAATAAAGAGTTCCACCAGGATCTGGTTTTGTCTCCAGATGAAGAGATGTATTTGTCCAAGTAAAGCTTCAAAAGCTCAAAACGCTCTTGCTCCCCTGGCAGTGGGAACTCGATCACTTCATCTATACGGTCTGTAATGGCAGCATCAAGGTCACCAGGCCTGTTTGTAGCAAGAACAAGAACCATATCTCTTGACTGATCTCCAGTTCGAAAAAGCAATGCATTCAAAGCACTCCGCTGAGATTCACTCATATGGGTGCTGTTGCGCCTGCACCAAACAGGAAAAAAGGACTTAAAAGTTGAAATTGCACTTTTTTATACTCGATTTTTTTTTATGAAACACTTTTTTATACTTAATTAGCATCTATATTATTATACATATAGGATGGAAAGACCTAACCTGCACAATTCAACCACAGAACCATGGGGTTATTTTGGTATGCTAATCAAGCCAAGGTCTACCAATCATTCAACAGAATAACCACCCTCCACACAAAAGGCATGTTTTGCCTGAGGTCTAGACGCAGCCAAATTCCACCACCTGCACATTTGCGAGAAGCATCAAAGGATAG
The DNA here is from genome assembly GCA_030490835.1 of Annona cherimola. Lineage (NCBI taxonomy): Eukaryota > Viridiplantae > Streptophyta > Magnoliopsida > Magnoliales > Annonaceae > Annona > Annona cherimola. Next base: position 13,569,918 of record CM059974.1, read on the forward strand.
CCCCCCGCAAACGTGGGAATTTGCTGCATAATCTCCTATTTTCTAGGAGAGAACGCAATTTAGCACATCAGCTAAACACACTAGAAATTTTTAAAAATACTGTTGGGACAAAAATGCATAGCCAAACAAGCACTAAGTAATTTGTGTTTTGTTTAATGGAACAAAAACACATCTGAAGGATCAAGAATCTCAGAGACAGACAATCCATTGAGACGCCTTCACAAACAAATTCATAATTAATTGCCACACCAACAAGCCCATCTCGTTATCACAGGAACAGCGTAACTTTCTTGTAGCTGACTGCAATTAATTATTGTAAGGCTTGGATAATGGACAGAATTGGTGAATCTGTTCTCTTGATGGACTGAGATAGCTTCCTGCCATACAACTAATGAAGACAAACACCACTGCAAATCCCAGATACAATGACAATTAGAAGGTAAGGGCAACCTTGGCAATCTGAAATGAGCTTTCCTGCTAAGGCAATCGGCAGGTTTTTTTTTTTTTTTTTTTTTTTAAATTGATGGCAGTTGGCAGTTTGGAAACAACAAACAGTGGATTATTGAAGCATTTTGTCGGCCCTCGTTGCTGGAACTATACTAGCAGTACAATTGCTTGGGGGATCCACAGACTGCTGGGACTCCTAAATGCTATCTCTTAAATCTGTTCTTCTAGTCATGTTTATGGCAACCAGAGACACATTCTCCTGCCAGGTTGACAGCAATATTTGAAATTTTGAACATGGAAGGGCCACAAACAGACTGAATTAAATAAGGACATCGTTGGATGTTGGCCCTCAATGCTACAATTATATTTGCCATCTCAATGAAGAATATCTAATATTCTTCTTTTTTTGCTATTAAACTCCCCCTGGAATGTCAAGGTACGAATAACATGTACTGCTTCATTCAAAAGAATAAAGAAACAATATATTGACTTCGTAGAAACATACTCGCATAGGAAAGCATCAGCCTCGTCGATGAAAAGTAATAAACCTTTTCTTGACTTCTTAGCCCAATCAAATATCTCATGTATCTTTGTGACAGCTTGTGAACCCAAAGGTGCAACATCTCCTCCTGTCATCATTGCATAATCCAGACCCTACAAATGATGTGTACAGAAAGAAAATGCATCAGAAAAAAGTAAATAAATTTTCATAACTTTATTAATTTTCATTATTCTTCATGATCAAATGCCATGACTACAATAATCTGAACTTGCTATTTGCTCGTTCCATTCTTCTTCCTTGCAAAATAAAACTTCAATTGCCTACAGAACTAAAAAGAATTGTGCTATTTTGACAGTCGTGTAGGGCAGATAGATAAATCTGGACATCCACGAACTGCAAATATTCGACCGTGTACCATCCTTTCATGTGGTAATTAGATCTTAGTATTCGAGATAAGGCCAAACGCCTACTCCATTATAGGTACAGCTCATTTGCATTACCATAATCACATATTGACATGTAAAGGATATTGTGTAAGAGGGCCATTAATATGACATGATTCCACTTGAGTCATTGACTGCTTCAAGTTTTATGTCACCAATGCTTGTTTGCTACCACATATTCATGCAAGAGATGGCTTCTGAATGCCACTTACGAATTTGCATGCAACAATTCGTATTGGGGTTCATAAGCAATTAGTGCTTAATCAAGTTCCTACTTCTTAAGAAGCATATAGAAATGAAAGCATGAATCTTAATAACATACCGATTTCCTTGCCATCTCCCTTGCAACCATAGTTTTACCAGTCCCTGGGGGTCCATAGAAAAGCATGTTACGGAATGGTGCTTGATGAGATTTGGTGTTTTCTGTAGCTCGAGCAAGTTGTTCTATCCTCTTCTTTAAGGATGGGTGAAGAATAATGTCATCAAAACTTGTTCTATTGCCAGAGGGTGTTGACCTCCCAGCTGTAGTTCCAGAATGCAACAACCTCTTTGTACCCTTGGAAACCATTCCTGACCATGGGAACTTGGCCATAGATGACTCACGAATGAGAGAAGGCTGGCCCAATATACGGTTGACATAACCCCACATAACTCTTGCACCTTCCCTGTGGAGTGAACTTGATAATAATTAGTATCATGAAATCAGTCACCATCAATAGAAATATTGTTTAACTAGTTGGGATAAATATGTCCTTATTCATGATATGAATGTACATCAAATAATTGCAAATGATGAATGTTTTAAAAAGGCTAAATTGAAAGGCTCCAAGACAAAAAATCCGATACCGTTTTTAGTCATGATGTTTCAAGAATCAAAGCAAAATGGCAAAGAAAGGAACGGAGCAGCGTGCAGACCTAGTAGTGTAAACGCCTGCAGCAAGTGCAGTAGCACCTCCAACAGCCATAATCAGCTTGCTCCTGTCATTCAGAAGAATCTTGAAGCCACCTGTCAACAAGTACCAACAGATTAACAAAATTATCTTTGAAGTTTCGACAAACTTTGAATAGAATTAAATATGCAGCAAAAGGTAACAAATATGCATCTGGCAGACATAAGTTACTTGCAGCAATCATCCCCATTCTTCTCAGTTATGGATCTCATCTCCATTTGACACAGATCCTCAAGTAGTGATCCCATTAGCCCGGGCTAAGCAAACCACTACTTAGCCCAGGCATAAAAAAAACCTTTTCTTTAATGTTTTTTTAAATTTTTTTCATAAAACTGCTAATTTAGGTGTATTTAATTTACAAACTAAGTTTTGCCCTTTTTGGAGATGTGCATATCTTTTTTAGGATTTTTAAACACGGTGTTTTCATCATTTTTACCATTGAAAATGACTAAAACACCCTTGTGTTTAAAGATTTAAAAAATATATACACATTTTCAAAAATGGTAAAACTTAGTTTATAGATTGCATACACTTAAATTAATAGTTTATTTGAAAACTTTTCAAAAACATATTAAAAATAGTTTTTTTTTTTTTTTTTGCCTGTGCTAAATGATGGTTTGCTTAGCCCGGCCAGACGGGATCATTACTTTGGATCTTCAAGTACTTTCCTATTCCACCGGCATCTTATAAGATCCAGTAAACAACAGAAGATGGTATATCATTAGCATACTCACATACCATGTTCAGTAACTCTCTAACCAATGAGCCCAGCAACATCAAAATTTAATGTTAAGCAATGACCAATGGCACAACTAGACCAATGTCACAACCATGATGATCCATTATACATTGATAAGAAGAATTTCCAAATCCACCATATGTCAATGGGTAAAGTGCAAAATAAGCAAAATCCACAACAAATTAAACCAAACTGTCAAACACATATTTCCCGTCTAGTTATCAGGTTTGCTTGGACCAGTCAGCCATTATCAATTTATCATAATGAGAAGGCACAGCAGAAAGAAGAAACTGTTGATGATAAGGTACAAAACCTACCTTCTATGTGGCTAAAAGTTGTAGTAATTGCAGCAAGCCATTTCTCCCTTTCGCCATTCATCCGTTCTATAAGCATTCTCCGGTTATGGTCTTCAGTCAGCTTTGCCTCATGTGCCCGACCTTCGGCCTCTGCCATAGCCTTTACTCTTATTGTTTCTTGCTCTATCTCAGCTCTTTCTTTCTCAGTTTTTAGCTGCTGCGCTTGAATTTGCTCTTCCGTTGCACGTCTTGCTTGTTCTTTTCTTACAGAAGATTCCTCTTGCATTCTCACCAGTTCAGCATTTTGCTTCCTTTGAGATTCATGTTCTGTCTACACATAATATATGACAAACAAAGAAGCAGCCTCAACATTTCAACATTACTCAAAGCCTCCAGTCCAAATACATGATCTAGAGAACCAAAACTCAAAAGACAGTATGCTAAGCAAGAAGAAACAGCACCATGCAGTGACTCAACTGAAGTCATAGGAGTCCTATTCAAGGAAACAATAAAGATATCACCCTCTTTTACAGTAGTGTTATGCCTAAATAAACAGATCCTTAATTAATAAAACTAGATTCCTTCCATCCAACTCAGAGCAAGTATGAGACCGAAGAAATATTTTCCCTTTGGGCTCAAACCAGCCCAATTACATACATTGAAAAGAAACACTACCTAATCAAAGGAAATGAAAAGTCACCCCTTTTAACCTCAAAGTGATACTTGAACAAGGAAAATAATCTACCTCAGCTCATAGAACAGTAAGTTCAGATAAGAGATGAAAAGTTGCTGCATTCACCTGCATTCTTTTTCGTGCTAACTCATCTTCATATCGTGCCATTTGTGCCTTTGCTTGTGCTTGCTGTTGTACTAAATTCCTTTGTTCTTCCGCCATTTTCTGCTGCTTCTCCTGTGAATTTGCAAAAGGTGACAACATTCAATGGTAAATAAACAAGTGAATGTAATATCAAAAGAGTAACTTCCTACTTTAACAAAGGAAACAAAACCTCTTTTAACAATGAAGTAAGGATAACAAACAGCCTTCCCTTTTCATCTGATGGATGAAAGTGTGCTGCTGAAATAAAAGTATTCACCCCATTTACACAGACAAAGCCCACAGTGAGGTTAGGCAGTGCACCACTGGATGGATACATGGATTACCAAAACCAAGAGACCCAGGGGGTTGGCATTTGGTCAAGGTGGAATCCAGGGCTAAATGAACGAGGCAGCTTCTAGTGGGCTAATGCCTATCACTTAAATTTTATGATCATGTCAATTTGTAAGAAATGGGAGAATTTCTATTCAATCTTTTCACTCATCAAGCAAATTCAGATTCGCAAATATAGTTTCCACTCTTGAGAGAGATTAATAAACAGGAATGAAAAAGTTTTGGGCTTTTCAATCCAAAAAAAGAAAAAAAATGCTATCAGCATATGCACATCAAACAGGAACTGAGAACATATATGGAGTGTTTTGGGGTAATATCCGTGAACTTTCAATTTTCTTCCGCTTTCTGTTTTTATGTGTAACTTTCTCTACACCACTGCTTATAGCTTATGCTACAACGCAGCAGGGAGAAGCATGACGAATTTTTAAAAAATAATAATTTATGTATAAAATCGCTCACTATTTCAGATCGACTTTGCATAGCTTGAAATTGGGCTTTCTCAGCAGCGAGCTCCGCCAGCCGTGTCTCTTCCTGCTTCCTCATCACTTGGAAGACCTAGAAAACGAAATAAATAAAGAAGAACGGTTCTTGATGAAGCTGAAGCGCTAGTGACAGATAAAAGAAAGCACGCAGGAAACCGAAAACACCATCACCGTGCCCCGCAAAAGTAATAAAATACCTGCTTGGCATATGGAGAGGAGTTGATTTCACGGAGAGCTTTAGCTCCTCTTTCCAGAGACTCGGGGTCGAACCCTCCGGAGGAAGACGATGCGTCTCCGGAAGTTTCTTCTTCTGCTGCTTTGGGATTCGAACGGAAGGGGTTGTCGGCGTAGACATGGTCTGCTAATGAAGCAGCAGCGAGTGCAGCGCCTAGTCCTCCGCAGAACAAGATTCGAGATGTAGCCATGCTTTTGGAGCTCCTCTCCTTCACTGGTTGGTATTTAGCTTAGCTGCAGAATCGGCCGCCGCATCATAGGAATTTGGAGATGTACGGATAGAAGAAAGGGGAGAGATATTGCGTTCCTACGCTGTTGCTAACTTGCTGTCGCCATTGCTGACATGTTGCAGCTGCGAGGGTTTAACATTACCATGTAGGGTTTCAGCCTCTTCTCCGTGGTTTTCTTTTCAGCGAATGATAAAAAATGTAAGTTGAAACTTTTCCATCTTCAAAATAATCTTATTTTTTTAGTTTTTTTTTTCACATTTTTCTACGCAACTATCCTATCTTTCAATCATTTCTACACAATTATACATACAATTAACTCATCTATTTTAACTTTATCTTCATCATTACTTCTATCATATCACATCATTTGAAAACTTTTACTCTCCAAAACTTTTCATTAAAAATTTTATTCATTACCAAATACATCCTAAAATAATAATAATAATAATAATAATAATAACATAATAAGAAAGTTTAAGTACAATTGATTGTATTTATCAATATGTGATATGAAAATTTTTACTCTCCAAAACTTTTCATTAAAAAATTTATTCATTACCAAACACACCCTAAAATAATAATAATAATAATAATAATAAGAGTAGCGTAATAAAAAAGTTTAAGTATAATTGATTGTATTTATCAATATGTGATATGAAAATTTTTACTCCAAAACTTTTCATTAAAAATTTTATTCATTACCAAACACACCCTAAAATAATAATAATAATAATAATAATAATAATAATAATAATGGCGGTATAATAAGGAAGTTTAAGTATAATTGAGTGTATTTATCAAAAAAAAAAGTATGATTGATTGTAGAGGGAAGAATATCGCTAATTCAATTTTCAATTTCAAGCGCCATATATTTTTTTTATAAGTATATTATATGACAAATGATATTCCAATAGCAACTTTCACAGTTCTCAAGCGGAGATAATTTACTTGGACAAGGCAAAACTGGAACGCACAACCTTTGCTACTGCGTTAAGGGAGGTTACCACCAAGCCACACTGTAATATCCAATTTCAAACACCATTTCATAGTGTCACTTTTTTTTTTTTTTTTTTGATACTTGCACTTTTAAAGATGAGTAATAGGGCAGTTGGTTTCGCGTGTGGGTTTCGTGCCCACCGACCGGGATTCAAGTCCCATCTCCAGCGGATGCCATTGAGCGGGGTGCTCTGGCAAAATCAAAAAAAAAAAAAAAAAAAAAAGATGAGTAAACAAGACGGTCACCTCCATCAAACTTTTTCACCACCAAACTCTTTAGATAGGTGATATTTAACGAAGATATGTTCGCCTTCGTTTAATTATGATATGTTTCAGCCATTATATCCAATTTAATGACAAGGAATGAATGGATGGATTACAAGGATCGGATTCAACAACTCACTACAGCCAAGAACAAAACTACTCTATAATATGTTATTCTACTCTCTAATTACGAATCACGACTAATAAAAGAGACACACACTCAATATCTTCCCTTCTCATCTCTTTGCCTCACCTCTTTATAACCAAGCCTACTAACTAGCGCAAGCCCACCAATTACCAACCCTATCAAATTAATTCAGTTTTTTTTTATCAACCAGTATAACTTTTTTTGAAATATACTTTTCATAAGCCACGAAAGTTTTTAGCACCGCAGCAAATGTCCTTGAATAAAACTGATTTTTTGAATGCACAAAGTATATTTAGCTGCATTCAATATATTTTCGGGCAGAATCAATTGTTTAGCTCTAAATACTTAGCTAGCACGCGACTAACATAGCTAGTAAATAATTTTACCTTCGTGCAAGAGTTACGGGCTTCAGTCCCAAATTATTATTTTTTTTTCGTTTTTAGAGTAATATTTTCGTGGTCATCATGTTAGCAATATTATTTGATTTACACCCCTAAATTAAAAAGTTTACAGATATGCACTCAAGTTGAGTCGTAAAATACAAGAATAAAAATATAAATACTCCCTTATTTTAGAATATTTATATAGTATCAACGTGTATTAGCCTCCTATACAAATGTGTAAAATTAATATAATAAAATAATTTAAGATTAAATATCAATTAAAAAGTGTTATTTTCAACATCTAGGGGACGTTTGGAAATCTCATGTGGGAAACATGGGAGGGAATTTGTGGGAGCACGGGTTTTAAGGCACATCATCCATCAATCAAGCATCATATTTTTCCACTTTTATCCCTATATTGTAATCATTTTTCCTATCAACTACTTTCTAACAAACCTATTTATTCCAACTTTACCCCTATCATTTCATATCAATCACACGACTTCCAAAATATTCCATTTTCGACACCCACCAAATACCATATTTCCCACAACTTTTACATTCCCAAACGTCCCCCTAATCTATTAGAGGATAATTCTTATGTTGATAAATTATTCCATAAAGTATTGTCAGATTCTAATGCATAAGATAAATAGATTTAAGCATTTTTGAATTACGAGCCTGCTTGTATGTAACATTTTCAAATTTTAAGATTTGGATGCTTAATAGAAAATTCAATCCATTCATTATATTTAACATTAGTTGTTTAACTATGTGACCGAATTTCATTTAAATTTAATATGCGCACGGGCCACAATTGCCGAAATAGGTGTATTCGTATATAAATTAGAGAAAATACTTAGATACATTCACATATGTATTGAAATGTAGTAACACTTTATAAAATTATTTATTCTGTAGTAATGATATTTTAGATGATTTGATATTGAAAATTTTACTTAAAAATTGATTTCTAGCATTAAATTATTTTACTATATTAATTTTATATATTTGTAGATGGGGCCCACATATAGTGATATTAAACAAATGAAATGATTTCTATAATAATATAAGTGATGTTAAATACAATATATGAAGTGAATTTTTATCAACTATCTACATATTAAAAATGGATAGAGTTACATAGAAATGAGGTTTCACAAAAACATCCCCGTTTTAATTATAATGGTTTAATTATATACATCATGATGTATTTTAGACCAAAATATAACATTTATTTATTTTTATAATTAATTATATTTTTTTTATTTTTCTTTGTTAACATGTTTTCCTAAGAATATTCAATCTCTATACAAAGCTTTTCCATTTTACAATACTTTTATGCATTTATTTTTGATTTGTTTAAATCAAATTTTTAAAGGTGACAAATGACCTAAATACCCTTGAAATTGGTATTTTTAAAAAATAAAAAATAAAAATGTAAAAGTATTGTAAAATGACAAAACTTAATATATAGATTAAATACAATTAGGAAAATATATTTATGAAGAAAAATTAAATAAAAATAAAAATAATATAAAATAAATGAATATTATATTATAGCTTTAAGTATATGATGGTGTATATAATCATGCTCTTTTATATATGAATATATATTTTAAAGCAAATGTAAATCATGCATATCATTAATTTTGATCAAAGTTGGTTTCTTCACTAAACAAATAATCCCGAATACAATAAATGAAATGAATTTTCTATCTACTATCATAAAATAAAAATGTAATGTGTAACATTTGCAGCTAGCTACATTTGATACCAAACGAGGACAAATTAAAATATGATTTTCAAAAATTGTTAGTATATAAAAAAAATTTGTTGTTATGCAAGTAGTTAAGTATAATTTAATTTCAATCACCGTTTGAAAATATTTATTTAAAAAATACGGTCCGCGATGCCTAAATAGGTGATTTCATGACGGGAGGTTACTTATATCTAAGTGACAATGTGCTACATTTTTTCATATTAAGGATATGTTTGACAAGTGATAAAATTTTTGGATGAATTTTTTTTTGTGTAAAACTTTTTAAAATAAGAGAAAATAATATGATATGATATGAATAATGATAAAAAGTAAGAAGAATAAAGTTAAAATATATAGGTTAATTGTAGAGAAGTTGGGTAGAAGTAATTGAAAAGTAAAATATATTATATAAAAATATGTAAAAGAATTAAAAATTTTAGTACTTATAAAGAGTGAAAAGTTTTAGAAAATTTAAAATTGTCATATCAACGAGAGGGCAACTTGAAGTATATGTAGCCTAAATCCGGCTCTAAGGTGTTTAAGAAAAAATAAAATCGATACCTAGGTTCATTTTTAAAAGTTCAAAATGGAGGAATTTAATCTTTAGATAAAGCTAGGATTAAGGTTCGTTTTCTATTTATATTTATATAAAATATATTATAAGTAAAATTTAAATAATTTTTTTTAATATTTATGTATTTTTATGTTACTTTTGTTTTTGTTTAACAACAACATATTTGACATGTTGAAAATATTTTCTTAACAAATCATGTTAAATTCACTTGCATTTATATTTATAGTTATATTGTTCATTCTTCTTCTTTTTTTTTATCTTAAGGTTAGGGTTACAAATAAGGTTATGATTAAGATTAATGCTTAAACTTTACCAACGAAATTAGGGTTAGGATTGCGAAAAATCTGAATTTCATGAATTGAGTTTTATTCCAAGATACCACCTAGGTTTGTAATATATATATTTTTTAAAAATTTAATTCGTTTTATAACAATTGTTCAATTAGATTTTACCAATATTCGACTTAATTTGAGGTGTATTTGGAAAGTGATAAATCTTTCAAAGAAAAATTTTAGGCGCAAAAGGTTCCGAAATAAAAGAAAATAATATGGTATGATATAATAAGGGTAATGACGATGAGTAAATAGAATAAAGTTAAAATATATATGTTTAGTTGTATATAAATAATAAAAAAATATAGTAGTTATACAGAAATATTTGAAAAAATATTTAAAATTACGATAATAGTCAAGAGTGAAAAAATTTTAAATGAAAAAGTTTTGTTTAATAAGTTTTAACGGTAAACAAATCCACTCTTAGTTTAGGAGTGCAATTCGGGTCAAAATTCAGGCAATCACTCTCCAGCACAATTCGTTCCACCTTCATCTGGCATCTCCGGTTTATGGCTAATTTTATAAAATTAATTAAATACACTTAGATCAACAGTTTTATAAAAAAAAATTCTAATAAAATAAAAAATGATAAATTACACCCAGATGTATTGAATCTAAGAATGAATCCGAAACTTGAAACTCGGACACCTGTGAGTTATATAAGTCTTAGATTGCAAAAGACTCCAAAAAAAAAAAAAAAAAAACTTGTCCAAAACTTGACAAAATGTTGATGCAGCTGCATCATATCTTGGCTTTTCGGCCGGTTAATTCGGGTTCAAACCGAAAGAAAAAAGTATCTGCGTTTCACCTGCTTTTTAAGATAAAAATCCGAAAGATGGGAAAATATGCTTTCAGATGAGTGATAAATATAACAATAAAAAAAGCTCAATTTCAAATTCGAATTTAGAAGCAGCACACCATATTTAAGCTTGAAATAAATTATGCTAAAATATGTTAAAAAAATAAAGTAGTAATAATATCAGAAGTTCAAAAACGCACCTCATGTAATACTTCATATAATGGGCCCAGCTAGCCGATCGACTTGATTTAAAATTCAAAATTGAAGATTTTGATTTTCCGAAGAAATTGGTATCAATTTCAACCTAGCCCATATTGCAGCTCGATTTATTTTTTTCTAGATTTTTTTTTCCTTTTTTTGACTTTAGGTTTTTGTGGTATATATAATTATTAAGGCCCAGTATATACAATTTTGTAATATTTATATTTATTTTATTTTTAATTTTTTCCTAAAATTATTTTCTCAAGTGTATTTAATTTATATACTAAATTTTGGCATTTTACAATACTTATATAATATATTTTTGATTTTTAAAATTATCAATTTTAGGGGCATATAGGTTATTTTTCACTATTTAAAAACTTGATTTTAAAAATAAAAATAAAAATGTAAAAGCATTTTTAAAAGACAGTATGTGAATTAAATAAATGTAGGAAAACAAGTTTATGAAGAAAAAATTAAAAATAAAAATAAAAATGAATATGGTAACTTAAGCCTATATACAATATATTGTACATAATGGAAATACGGAACCTTGTAATTATTAGCCTATCTATGATGAAAGTTCCTCTTCAGTGCAGAATAATAAAACTTTCTTTCTTCTCATTAAAGCGACTCATGGAATAACTAAATAGAGGTAAGATCATCAAAATTATTTTAATTTCTAAATTTAAAACTAGCGAAATCAGCTTGCTCACCTTTTCGTCTCTTTGTATTATGTAATCCCTTGTTCTGCGAAGAGGATTCATGAGTCAAAGCAGTAGCAGTAAAATTTTCCATAACACGTGCGCGCAGAGGGTTGCCAGGGAAAAAGCCCATTTGGAGCGCCAGAAACAAAAATAAGACGGGTCCAATTACTTGCCGCTGCGCGTTTCAATTGCCAAGGCGTTGAAAGACCAAAACGACTGCATGCATTCTACCACGAAGGCAAGTGTTATCAGCCTTCAGCCTCGTCTCCAGCTACACATCAGGAAATTAAGAAAGCAACACCGCTCGAGGTTGCAATAATATTTTTGATAAAAAAAAAAGGTTGCAATAATATTATCGTAGCTGTTGCTGAGAATGTAAGAGGCTAACTTCAACCTGTTTGATGTTTGAGCCATCACCGTGGTATGAACTCGCCATTAGCAACAACACACCCGGTTATTCTACCATGGAATGGATACAACATTCTAAACTAGAAGGGGAAGGAAATACAATCCGAAATAGAAAATTGGATAGTTATTTACACAAGATTGTAGAACTCGCCGAACCGGCCAGGGCTGTTACAACACAGACACTTCCGCTCATTTGGTTACACGTGTAACCCATCTCAGCCCTCTAAATCCTCTATTTGATTACACGTGTGACTCACCTCTTACCATTAATACCAAACCACAGGTTAGGGTGGATTTGGTATGTGACAAATTTTTTAAACTTTTGAATGAAAAATCTCTTAGGCTGCATTTGGCTGGTGGTAAAATTTTTGGAGGAAAAGTTTTTGAGATAAAATTTGTTAAATTGATAGAAAATGATGCAATATGATAAGGATAATGATGAGATGTAAGGATAATGAAGTTAAAATAAATATGTTAGTTGTGTGTATAGTTACGTGAAAATGATTGAAAAGTATGATAGTTTATATAAAAAATGTAAAAAAATAATTAAAAATAAAATAATTATGAAGAGTAAATAATTTTTTATTGAAAAGTTTTAGTTGACATTTTTTAAGCATAAAGTTGTAAAACTTTTTTTTATGTAAAAGTTGTTAAATTAGTAGAAAATAATGTAATATTGTAGGTGTAATGATGAGGAGCAAAGAGAATAAATTTAAAATAAATAGGTTAGTTGTGTAGAAATGATTGAAAATTAGGGTTGTTGTATAGAAAAATGTGTAAAAAATAATTAAAAAAAGAGTAGTTACGGAGAGTGAAAAGTTTTAACTTGACAACTTTTGTGTAAAACTTTTTAAAATAATAGAAGCGATATATATAATAGAAATAATAATGAAGAATAAAAATAATAAAATTAAAAGTGACAAAACAGTTGCATTGATAGTTGTGAAGAAATGATTAAAAAATAAAATAATTATATATAAAGATTTTAAAAATGAATAAAAATACAATAGTTGTAAAGAAAGGTAAAAAAAAAAAAGAGGAAAAATTTTAAATGGATAAGTTTTCCAAACATGCTGAGTCTTGGAAAAAACGTGGGTGCAGAAACGCCTTTTTGGTACGTTGCATGGAGATGATGGGACTAGTTCAAGACCATGCACACAAAATATATACAATAAATGCCTAAAGCGCGGGAGGTGGCGGCAGGCATAGTTTACAATATCATGACAATTTGAGTTACCGTGCGCCATGGCCAGCAGTCTCATTAAGATGACATTATTTTGACTTGACTTGACTCAATGATATATAAATACTCCAATTTTTGTGGTGTCCAAGCAACTTTTGTCACATTGATGATTTTTTAGTCCTCCGATGAACGCATATTTCACAGTGCCGAATGATTTTCTTGTGAAATCTCTCATTCACATGCGCCCTTGATGCTTCTGAAAAGAGGCTGGTCGTTTATTAATTAGCCAGCTAGCTGGAGAAACGATGTCGAAGTAGCTACTAGAAATTTCTCAATATTAATTAAGACTTCTTTGTAATTACAACATAATGCGTTACAATAGAGGTAGGACGGAGAAAGAAACCACAGCTATAAAACTGTTCTTTCTCGAATAATGCAAAAAGCAAGATAGATTCAGAAACATATTTTTTTTCTTTTTTTTTTTTTTGGGTGGGCGTTCTTTTTAATACAATAAGCAGAAGAGGTGCTGCAGAGACGTAATAAGGTTCTTCTTCGATATATGCATTATAAATAGGATGAATAGGAGGAGAAATGGATATATATAAACGAAGCGATGACGGAGGTATGATAAACATCTGTTGATTACTCATACTGCTACTCTGCTTCTTCTCTTCGGAGCACCAGCTATATATTAAAGTTTTAGTTGTTTCAGCCTGCAGAGAAAATGAATTGAAGGGGTCAAAAACACTTGACACGGCTTAGAGAGAGAGAGAGAGAGAGTCACGTGTAGATGTTTCCTGAAAATGATCTTTTTCTCTCTTTTCGGGTGCATGTCGCGACAGTTAACAAGTCATTTTGTATATATTAATCGGTTTCAGAAAAAAAAAATAAATAAATAAAATGCAGAAGCAGCCAATTCTACAGTAGGCCCAAAAAAAACCAGTCGGCGACCTCTGGATTATACCTGACTAACAATATAATCCAAAAGTACAGTTTCTGTTTGGGATAGGACGGGAGTTTGCAGTTCAAAAGCGGTGTGTGTGTGCGTGGCTGCGTGCATGTAGCTAGTGGCATCTGGCCAAGTGCATGTGACATGGAGAAGGGATTAGATCTCATGTAGGCTTGCTTTTCTGTTTGGGACAAGATAAGGAGTCGAACCCAAGTGCGGATAGAATTTCCTCAAATAAAAAATAGCTCTGAATTGGTGTACGTTTAGTTGCCGTGCCCAATTCCAACCAATTGGAGCATAAGTTGCGGTGCGCCGACCCAAAAAGTTTTCAGCTTTTAGTATATGTGTAAGGCATCCAGCCATATGGGTGCATCTCATGCTCTCTCTTCTCTTCTCTTTCTCGTCTTGGAGTTAGCTCCCAAGGAAACAACCAGAGAACATTGGCTGTGATCATATGTGAGAACTCAAGGCCACATTAAAACATATGCAACACTAGCCAAATGGTTAATTTTCAAAGTGAGGATTGAGAGACGGAGAGCAGTAAAGAGAGATGAATTGAACAAATCAAGTGTTATATGCATATAGCCACCTCTGCTGAAAGTCAAATTAATTTTGCTCTGCTCCCACCTGAGGGTTTGTAGTTGGGAATTGGCACTTTCCCGGACTCGATGTACTTGAGATCCTCGATGAGCAGTTCGTAGTGGCTCTTCACTTCCGCAGCAGTTTTCCCGTCCACCTTCTTGGCCACATTCTCCCAGCGGTCTGGGGTGTCCTTGTCGAACAAGGCCAGCGCCTTCTCGAACTGCTTGTTCTGCTTGGTGGTCCAAGCCGAGGCGGAGCTGCGCATGGAGCTGGATGCCATTTCTCTGCTTTTCTTTTGTTTAACAGCAAAAAGACAGTACGTGCAAGTGTTTGATGGGAAAAAAGAAAAGCGCGAACGGAATGGAATAAATGCAGAGCAATAAATGGTGATAGGGAGATATATGCAATGATTTGGGGTGGAGAGAAAGGAAGCAGTTATGGAGATGTGAGATTTCGGAACTCAGAAAGCTGGTTGGTGGGCCAAAAAGAAGGCAATGATGAAAAAGGGGCAGAGAGACAGAGAAAGAGCTGAGATGGGGAGAAAGAAGAGGAATGTAGGAAAGACTTGAGAGTGTGTGTGCAGAGAGTGGCATGGGAGGGTCGATATATATAGGCGAGGAGAAAGGTGGGGGTGGTGAGACTGAGTAGCCAGTTGAGTTGAGAAGGAATATATTTTTCACCAGAAAAGTCGAACAAAGCTTACTATTCTCTCTCTCTCTCTCTCTCTCTCTTGTTATAACCACACAAGATGACGTGCGTAGAGGAGGCATGAGTAAGGACAACTGGACAAGGAACAACTACAAGCTAAGCTGCGGTGAGAATCCGTATCTAGGTAAGATATCTCTTTTCGGTTCTCTGCTTTTCTTTTCATTCTTCTTTTTTTAAAAAAAAAAAAAAAATTTCTGTACTGTTTCTCTTGATGGTTTGCTGGTGGAATAAGTATCAGTAACAAGGTGAAATCTACTGTAGGCGCGAATTTTCTTTTTATTTTTTATTTTATATTGTCTTGTCGGATTCGAGATATAAAGATTTCACCCACCGTTGCCGTTGATTTTCTTCTTTCTCTAGTGAATTCCCGGGGACCACCGCTGGAAACTTACCATTCCCGGCAGTGATGGGGACGGCTGTGCGACGTGAGAACCCCAGGATGATCGAAAATAAAAATAACTAGATTCTCTTCCACTAACAATTCTTCCAGTACTTCCCAATGTCAAAATTAAATACGAATTTAGGATGTGTTTGGGAATGGGTAAAACTTTTGATGAAAAGTTGTAAAGATTAAAAGTTGTCAAATGATATGATAGGGGTAATGATGAGGAATAAATAAGATAAAGTTGAAATAGATAGGTTAGTTGTGTTGGTAGTTGTGTAGAAATGATTGAAAAGTAGGGTAGTTATATAGAAAAATGTGAAGAAATAATTAAAAAAAGGGTAATTGTGGAGAGTAAAAAGTTTTAGATTGAAAAGTTTTAACTTGACAATTTTTCCTTAATAACAAACACACCCTCAATGTATTAATAACTTATTAGGATGTGTTTAGTAGCATCTAAAACTTTTTAACAGTTTTTTTTTCACTTTTCATCGATTATCTTCTTTTTTTTCTATATAATTACCTCACTTTTTAATCATTTATATACAACTAACCATACAACTAATATAGCTATTTTAATTTTATTTTCTCCATCATATTACATTATTTTTTCAATTTAAAACCTTTACACTAAAAGGATGTTTATTTAACATAAAAACTTTTCACTCTCCACAACCATTTTATTTTTTTTGTCATTTTTTATATTTTTCTTTGCAACTATTCTACCTTTTAATTATTTATACACAATTACCCATACAACTAATCTATTTATTTTAATTTTATTCTCTTTACTACTTATTATTATTCCTACCATATCACATCATTTTCTTCCAATTCATTACTCCAAGGACTTTTTATTCAAAATTTTTACCATTTTCAAAATGCACCATAAAAAATTTTCATTAAAATTTTTATCATTTTTCAAACACACCTTTAGTATTGTCTATATATAAATAAGAAGCAATCATTTGACTTTGAATATGATTCGCAGCGTAGGTGAGGCCGAGAAGATTTTCCTATTCACCTTATTTTATTTTAAAATTTAATTTATTTCACTGGATAATGAAACTAAATGGATGTTTGGTAAATGAGGGAAGTAAGATGGCGTGGGTAATGTCTCATTCTTTCTATTTCTTCATAAATCATTTATTCATTTAATAACTCTATTTTTCTAATTTTACTCCCACAATCCAATCACTTTTCCTTATAGCTATTCTTCAACACTTTTATTTATTCCAATTTTACCTTTATCATTTTATATCAATCATATAAAATTTTAAAATATTCCATTCTCCATCACATCTCACAATTTCACAAAATTTACGTTATCAAACGTCAGCTTAAGCTTCAAATTCAAGCTTATAGGGAAAATGCATATAAATTAACACTACAAAAAATTTGGTTTTTGGCTAACCTTATTAGTATTTATAAGCAAGAAAATGTGTATTCAAGCAAAAAATCTTTTTCTTGTGAATATACTCTTATAAGCAAAAAAAGTTTCCTTACTTATTCCCATGCTCGCTTATGCAAGGAAAATTTTCCTCCCTTATGGTAATATTTTTCTAACTAAAAGGAAATTTGGTTACCTAGATATAAAAACTATGAATTTATTGATGATAAAATTTCTTTTTAGTTAGTATGATATAGCATACAACATACATCACCAATTATTAGTAATCAAAATTTTCCTTAACATTCAAATTTTAATTTTTTGCAAAAAAATTGATTGTTAAAAACTAAAGTTTTGTAGTTAAGTAAAATTTATGAATGGAGTAATTTTTATATTTTTCATATGATTACTATAAATATCTTTAAGTTTGTATGACTTATGCAAAATTTTGATGAAAAATAACTTTTAGTGCCATAATAAAAATAAATAATTTTGAATAGATTTAATCAATTGCGTTTTAATTAACTTAATCATTAAAGTGCATTGAAATATGATATCAACACAAAAGACTCTTATATTGTTCTCAAGACCCAAGTACTTCCCATTACATTATAGAAAAAGTTAACTTGCGACAATCATCATTAGCAATAATATCAATGTAACTATTTTGTAAAATTAATCTCATTTACCACTTATTAAAACTTCTATAGTCATACAAAAAGAAAATTTAGCTTGTAAAGTAACTACATTTATGACGTATATTCTATTTAGTTACATATTGACATCAACAGAGAACATTTAGCTGATAGTTGGCTACGTATGCACTATAGTATATAAATAAATGCAACCAAAACTATGCAAAGTTATTCTATATATGAAGATCGTAGGCAACCAAAACATGCGGTTTGCATAAAATGATATTATATACAGCAAAATTTTATGTTGCTCTGTGAAATTTGTTGCGTATGTAGATTTTTCAAAGATGGTAAAAAAATCTAACTTTTGCAACTGGATCATGGTTGCTAAAAATCGAATCACCAAATCTTTTATTGCCAAAGATCGAATTTATTGACCAATCGAGCATTTGCCGTGCTTTGGTTCAAATCTCCAATGCGGAATTTCGATCGAAATTTCAATTCGAAGCCTCTGGTCTCCGTTAAAATAGGTTGCGCAGTTGGTCTCCCTTAATAAATAAATGAGAACTTATTGCTTTTTTTAGATTGGTAAGAGCTTGTAGTCTCCCAGTGAATGAATTTTGATATATAACATCAGATGTCACGATGTGCAATACCAATAAAAAATTGAATTTATTGTAGTGCAAGATGATTCATGGATTTAATATAATTAAACTATTATATTAAGTCAAAAATCATGTTAACAAATTTCTAGTTTATTCTGTAGACTTTTTAATATGATTTGACATTTAACTAACTATTATAAAGTTTTGTACGGAGATACTTTTATGAAACTTCATTTTCTATGTAACTTATTTCATTTTCAACATCTAGATAATTGATAAAAAATTTACTCAATCTATTATATTTATCATTACTTATATTATTATGAAAAAATTTCATTTGTCTAATATTACTGTAGATGGGCTACATCTAGAAATATGCAAAATCAACATAATAAAATAGTTCAGTGTTAAATATTAAAATTTAAATAGTATTTTCAACATTTAAATCATCTAAAATATCTTTACTACATGGATAAATAATTCTATAAATTACCACTTTTCCAAATATATGTGAATGAATTTAAGCTTTTTTTCTAATTTACACATGAATGTACATATTTTTTAGCAAATGTAACCTATGCATATATTGAATTTGGATTAAATTTGGTCTCATAACTAAACAAATGACGTTAAATATAATGAATGGATTGAATTTTCTATCAAGTATAGAAATTTTAAATTTTGAAGGGGTTACATGAAACTGCTTTTATGTAACCCGGTTACATAGAAGCTAGCCCCATTTTCATATTTCGATCTTTTTCAATCTTTTTGTTAACTATCCAACTTATTTTAACTTCATTTTTTATATTTTTAATTATTACTCTTATCACATTGCATTACTTTCTTATTTAATTTTTTAAATTCTCACTTTCTACTTAATTTTATATCTTCCTAACATATTCTTAACCAAATGTCAATATTTAAAAGCAACCAAGTATATGTATCTAAACAAATTAAGTATACTCAAAATATATCCAGCATAACCATAGATGTAATTAAAAAATTGGCGTCACAGAATAAAATTTATGAGGATGAAAGCTTCAATTATGGATTTAAAAAATAGATTAGAAAAGAATCAAAATCCATCATAGGGAAAGAGAGCAAGAGATTATGCCAGTATATGTCCACAAACACTCTATTTAATATTTATTATTCTTCTAGAGACTACTCTTTTTTTTATCATATTACCCTCTTAGGTGACGAGACAATTAACAAAAAATAACTTCACAAGGAGTTGTAAACAATACAAGTATCTCTACCCAACTTCAAATGTTAGACTTCCCACCTTATACATTTACATCAACCACTTGATCATCCAAGTAGTGACATTCTAGAGATTACTTAAATGTAGAAATAATCAGTGAAATTCCCTAAATCAGTTCAATTTGGACTTTAAGATTGGAAAAGATTTGAAATTTGGAAGAGAAGGCTATTGCCCTAGATATATGGTAATGGAGACAATTCAAATTTTTTTTTTTTCAGGTATAAAATCCCAATCAAGGTACCTTAACATGCTCATACGCGACATCAATGACTTGCATTTTTCTTGTAGTTACTCCAAACGCCTTTAGTGATGCTAGTTTAAAAGTTTGCTCATCAACACAAAATTTAGCATTTAAGTTTTTGGTAATCGTATGTATATAATATTTCCTCGTCGATATGAAAATTTGTGTTGGAAACGGGCACAAGGACAAATGCAGTGATAAGACTTGACTAAGAATACTGATCACCTTCTTTTAGGGAACCCCACCATTAGAACATCCTCCCCTATGACAACCAACTGCAATCCACAAGATCAATAGCTATTGGCTAGGACACTTGTTCTCTACCCACCTGTGGTCGAGAATGAAAATCTATTACGTGCTTCCATCTCTTATCCGTTCATGCAAAGTATTTAAAAAAAAAAAAAAAAACAAATAAAGAAAGAAAGAAAAAGAACTCACTGTCATAACTTTTTTTTGTGGTAACATTCTGCTTCATGAAATTTTCCGTTGATGTCATTTTCCATTAATGTTTCCTGTTACCCACTCCACTCATGACAACTTTACTGTGGAGAGATTTTCCGATGTCCACGTCTCCCTCATCTCGCATGCACTTGCAAGCGCCATGAGACATGCTCAAACAGCTATGATGGACAGCAAGTGGCAAGAATCAATTTGCATGCGCAAGGCCGCCCGAGAACATGGATTCGATGAGGCCCAGGTGCTCGATGAAAAGGTGGAGTTGCACCAGTTGGACGGCATGACATGCGATCCACAGAATTTGTTGTTTAAGATTCAAGCTCCATCTGCTGAAATTAGCAGTTTGCGAGTTCTCTAATTTCCAGTACTTCGCCTTTCAGAAAATTTTGAAAATATTTTCTCGATCGTGAGTTGACAGAAGGATAAATACCCGTAACCCGTAAAGATTAAGATTGAAAAAAGGACAACTTGAAAGACGACTTATGGGTGATCGGATCCAATGCACTTCGACGTTGTCTTTTTTATATACATTTTTTCTATAGGCTTCCTAGGGTTTTGACTTTTGAGCTGTGGAAAGACAAAAATCGTATAAAAACGAAAATGCAACAAGGATAAGGTAAACCCATGAATTGGAAAAGAATCATCCAGTCCTTCACACTCCTGATTAACGTGATGTTCATCTATAATATTTTATATTTTATTTCAGAAAAAGGTAAAAAGCGAAACGCCCTTCAAAGCTTTGTTAATTTTGGTTGTTTCAATGCAAAATTTTTTAAAAATATACGTGAATTATTATGAATACATTTAAGTTGGTTGAGTCTGCTCGTAATTCCCAGAACATTTCTAAAGCGAAGGTTTTAATGTTTTTCATCCAAACACATTTCCCAGAAAACTCCTTTCTAATTATTTTTATTTACTTTTGACCATTTATCACCTCATAGCTTTTCTGTCATCCACACCTCTACACGTGCCCCGGCATGCAAAATGGATGGTGTATGCGTGTGTGTTTATTTCATTAATAATATTATTTTTTTCGATGAATGCGTGTTTATTTCTTGCTATTGTTATTTTGCAGCAACTGAAGAGTACACTGTCATAGACCTGTAATTTTTGGCAAATTGTCAGGGAAAAAAGAGGTGCCTACCAGAACTTTTCCAGATCCAAAGCAGATCATGTGAATCCACTCCGTTGATTTTTTTTTACTTTATTTTTGCACCATTTCGGTATTTCACAAGGACAAATGAAAATGGCAACTGGGGCCGCAATAAAAGAGCGAGACCCAAGTGGGAAATGCTGCTGCAGGGGGGACTTGCTTGGCCAGCAAAGGAGATGGATGATTAGATTTGTGTGTTACACACTTACACTCTGAGCCAGCTACTCTAATTTGGATGCTTTCTGGGAGCTTACCGCATGCACCAGAATATAAACTCTTTAGTAATTTCTTCACTGCATGCAACTGCGGCCCTGTCCGCATTTTGCAGTATTTGATAACAATGGTGGGAGAGAAGCTATATTTTCTTATATTTTTGAGAAATTAGTGTAACATTTTAGCTAGGTAGCTAACTAACTTTTTTTTCACTTCTTGCCATCCCTGCCTAACTCCCGTACCAACCGGTGCCAAAAAGCCAATCCCAATGCCCTTTGGGTGTAGATGCAGCCCTAGACAGAGCTAATGATATGCGCTTGTCAGGACCAGCAAGGGAAAACGACGTGCTCCCGCTCGTGATTTCTGCGTACGGCTTATCATGACCATCGCTAGCTAGCTACAGCACTCCACCACATGAGACACCACACCAGATACTGCATTGCTTTTTTTTTAAATGAGGGTACTGCATTGCTTTTTATTTGGAGTATTTTGCAAATGATCCTCGAGCTTTTGTATTTTGCATTTTATAGTTTTTGATTTTGCAAATGATTTTCCCCTGATGAACAATGCTCTTTTGCCGATACCCATCTAACTGGTATCGTCAGCTCAAAATAACTGTGCTTCTACCCTACAATATCACTTTTTGACACACTCACACAAGGGAAACCGTACGATTCAAAGGGAAAAAAAAAAAAAAAAAACTCCACACTCATTCTTACACACCTTTTATATAATTTTATATCTTAATTATTTTCCTATTATTACCTTTATATTTCAATCATTTTTAACATTTTTTCATGTTACTACCTCATCCATTTAATCATTATTCTCTTTAGCTAAAATACCAGCTATATTCAACTTTTCATTTAACCAAAAATACCTAAAATTATATCCACCGGAATTATATGTGCATTACGATTTATATTTTTAAATACATGTTAATTTAGAAAATCAATTAATCTATGCGATAAAATTTTAATTATATATAATTATTATTTTAAGTAGGATAAATATTTTAAATGGTTTATATGTTAAGTCCGGACCATGAGGATCCTTACAGCAAAAAAAAAAAAAAGTTAATGATTTTAAAATCATTCTTAAGTCAATGCAAGGTTTTCACTGATTTTTGTTATCTTAACCAAATACACAATGACAGAATCAACAAACATATTAGATTTGATAATATTATCAAGGTGGACCCTAAAATAAATTGTCATACTAATTCAGTTTGGTGTTACCAAATTATAGAAGTTAGAGTATAAATATACAAGCAATATTGTTAACTGTAAATGAGGCTTATTTTGATCATAAAAATAAAATCCTGTGATTATACAATGTAACATAATTTATTTTATTATGTTATCAAAAACATTCCAATTAGATTCTTGAATGAGCTACATTTACTGTAAAAATATATACTCTTGTGTAACTTTCAAAAATATTTTGATCTATTCATTAATGTACTAGAACGTAAAAATATTTTACATAATTTTTATCCACATAGAAATAATATTTTAGATAATTTAGATAATGAAAATACAGATTTAAAATTGATAAATAAATCAAATCAGAATCACGCGCGTGTTTAATTTGAACAAAATCTGATGTGCTATTAAAATAAATAATTTTGACGTGAAACTTTACACTTGTAGCTGGCAGCGTCCTCACTAGGGTGCAGTTGTCATTTCCCCGTATATGTATGGGTTATTTTTCATGGATCTAGAATATTTATAAAGGGTCATTTTGCAAAATTGATGGTTATGAGGTATGATTTACAAGACCGCAAAAGACTAGGTCGTCTGAAGAAATCCCTTTCATTTAATTATTTATAAGAAATATTATGGTTTTGAATGATTTTTTTTTTTTTTTTTTTTTTGATGATGATATTATTTCTCCAACAAGGGCAGTCCACCGTCCAAGTCAGTTGGACCACGGATGGAAGTATACATTGTTGAGGTTGGGACGTGTCCGGATGTTGACCATGCCTTTGGAAAATGAGGAAGATTGATACATGTAAATGAACGGTCCACAGCCCGGCCCACTTGCAATTTAAGTTTTTTGACCATCGTATGTAGACTGATTATTGTTTTTGTCCGGGGCAGCCGCCCCACCGAGTTGATTGGGCGGATTTTTTTTTTTTTTTTTATGGTAGTAGGTGATTCTCTGGCTCTAGCTCTTCCACAATGTGGCCACTCTGCCTAGTAACTAGTGTATTTAGATGCTGGACCACGAGCTGAGGTGAGAATTGCTGAGAGTGATATGCAACCGACTTTGGTGGATCAGCCCTGCAGGTATCGGAATAAATTAGTTTGGGTACAAACAAAAAAGATTTATACCGGGTCGAATCGATCATAATAACTCGGCAATGTCATCACTCAAATTTATTAATATTTTTTTAAAAAAATATATATAAATGGTTCTTTTCCTTAATTAGGAAGCCGATGATGCTGTGTTGCCTTGCCGGCAGGTTTCCAAATCAAATCTCAAATCTGTCCTCTCACAGTTATTCATTCTTGCTTTAGTAAGATATTTATAATTTAATTACAACTATTTGTATATCGACTATATTATTCGTGATGGTAATGTATATATCTAAAATTAGCATTACTTAAAGAAGGGAATATCAGAGTTTGGGTGGACGCCGTGTTGCCTTGGAAGCGTGGACGATTTTCCTTTCTATTATTCCTCACTGTTCTTCGTGATCATAAGCAATATTTTTTATAACTTCGGTAATTGACTTGGAAGTCATATAATCAAGACCAATATTTTTTATAACTTTGGTAGTTGGTTTGGAAGTCATATAATTAAGATGAATGATGCTGTTGGTCCGGAGGCTAAGCAGCTAAGCAAATGCTCCACTTAGTCTATTTTAAAAAATTTATTTACGAAGATTTTTCGAATTTCCTTTATATATATATTTATGTATATTTAACATGTAAATCAAGTTTTACCATTTTAGGTATGAGTATATATTTTTTTTGAGATTTTTAAAAATAAGAGTATTTTAAATACATATATACACCTATATATTTAAAATTATCAAAAAATATATACATATCAAACAATGGTAAAACTTAATTTATATTTTAAATACACTTAGATAAACAAGTGTGCGATGAAAAACTAAAAAAAATTATTTTAAATAAGTTATTTAAGGTAAGCTAAGCGGAATATTTGCTAAGTCTGAACTAACAGGATCATTCCTCTAGAATTAATATGCATATATATTACAGTTCGAGTAATTTATTAGACGCATGTATATAAATCTAAAATTAGACGATCCAATATATATTCAGAGCACTCGTAATTTGATCTGTCCAGCACCACGCATAGATCATATATGCCATGCAAGCTGTATTAGCTACTGTAGCTGTTGTTTACGTTGACCAGCAGCCAATGATAAAAAAAATATGTCCTTAGAAATTGACATAATCTGATAATCATGTATGTAAATTAATTAGATAATTTGATTTTGTAGATAGTAACATATACGTAGTATATTATGGGCTCACTTTCCCGAAACTTTTTTCTATGTAACTCATCTATTTTTAAAATTTTGATTATTGATGAAAAATTTACTTTATTAATTATATTTAGTATCGGTTATATTATTATAAAAACTCTTTCCTTTGTTTAGTATCATTGTATACAAACTTTATCTATAAATGTATAAAATAAACGTAATAAAATAATTTGATACTAAAAAATAATTTTTTATTAGTATTTTTAACATTTAAACCATCTAAAATGTATGAGTAAATGATTGTATAAAGTATTATTATATTCTAATACATATTTGAACATATCTAAAAAATAATATTTTTCTTAATTTACACATAAATATATACATTTTTAAGCAAATTTGACCCATAAACATATTTGATTTGAATGAAACTTGGTCTTTTGCATAAATAAATAATATTAAATATAATGAATAAATTAAATTTTAAATCAATCAAGAATATCTTGAATTTGAAGGAGTTACGTGGCTCAACTTCTATAATAAGTTATATAGAAGTAATCCTTGTATATACTTATGATGTGTTGGGATGAACTTATAAATGTGCATTGTGATACTATTTTTTAATCTAATTAACAGTGTGTTGCTAATCAAATATATACCCACATCTTAACTAAAATGATCTTTACAGTTTTATCATTATTTTTAGGGCAAATTCTACGTATACACACAAATTTTACTTTTAATTTTATTTATATTCATGAATTTTTAAAAATTCTTAATATACCCATGTATTTTACATAAAATTCTACTTATATCCATGTCCCTAGGAATGCATTAAAGAAGTCATTAGCACTCTTGAAAAAATGACGAATATACTCAAGCTCTAATATGACTTGAGATTGGTTTACTTAAAGCTAAAAATTTAGATTTAAATAATATATGATTTCGCTGTTGTAAAAGTCTAAAAATTCATTTGAATGTGAACTTTTAGCCATAAAATCATAATCGAGGATGAATCCATTTGAATGTGAATTTTACAGAGATGCTAACGACTCCTTTAACGGATCCTTAACAGCGTGAGTATAAGTGAAATTTTAGATAAAATATGTAGGTATATTATAAATTTTAAAAAAATTATGAATATAAGTGAAATTAAGAATAAAATTCGTAGGTATATATAAAATTTAGTATTATTTTTATTTTAACAACTGTCTTGTAATTATTCACACTTATTTTTCAATCTTTCTCATTATTGATACATACTAACAAGCTATTTTTTCGTCTCATGCAGTCTTCCTCCTTTTTTTCTCTCAATCTTTCTCATCATCGATACATACTAAAATAATATTTTTTTTCCATTTTGTAGAGTTGTACTCTCTGAGTTGCCCGCCATCTAAGGAGAAGAGACCATAAAAAATACATACTATCATGCTATTTTTTCCCACGGTACACATATATATTCCAACACACGACACCTTAGTATATACAACTATATATATTGATCAACATATTAATGTCTCTAGCCTATCTAAGAAATTACATAATGTGTGCATATATATATATATATATATATATATATCCCATTAGCATCAGAGAGGCACGGATTTTTATTTTATTTTATTTTATTTTTGTGATAGGAGATGCAGGGGTTAATGCAACAGATTCTGCTCTTCACTCAACTGATTATAACTCGTGGAGCCATCAGCGAGATGAAGGAAAAAGGAAACGTAAAGAAAAAGAAGAAGTCCACATCAGATAAGAGAATCGCGTTTGAC
Source organism: Annona cherimola (assembly GCA_030490835.1). NCBI lineage: Eukaryota > Viridiplantae > Streptophyta > Magnoliopsida > Magnoliales > Annonaceae > Annona > Annona cherimola. Next base: position 13,596,982 of record CM059974.1, read on the forward strand.
TGTACGTCTAACGATTCCATATTCTTCTGGGTCTTCGTCTCCGAGATTCTACTGCTTTGGTTGTGTGTAATTTGTTGCTCGCTTCAACATCACCTTCTTTGGATGTTAATTTGCACTATATATACCCATCATTTAGTCATTTTCAACAAAGCGCTTCACCGCAGCTCATAAGTGATTAGGCTGCTTCTTCAATTTACCAAAGACGCTGGTAAGCTTTTTCCCCGCGTAATTTGTCAAATGAAGAAATTGGTGGCTAATTGTAGAACGTACAGATGCTACTCTGGCCCTGGATTGGAATACCCACAAAATTTGTGGCTAGCATGTGAAGAGTACTGTCAAGCCAACCAATTTGTGGCAAATGTTTGGATGTGTCATGATTGGCAGAAAAATTCTTTCCCATTCAATTTTTTTTTAAAATCATTATTTAGATTTTCAATCTCACTTATAGCTTTTCATCTGAAAATTTTATTTATTTCATCATTTTAAATTATTTTTATTTAGAAAGTTTTGACTTCTATAATGCAACCTTGCAATGTTATCATTTTTGTAACCTCTTAGATATCAACACTGCCCCCCAAGCATCAGGAATATCTAATGACTCTCCATCCTCTCCACAACTGCTGTTTTTCCCTCTTCCATCATCGTTCGAAATAAAATATATATATTCTTTGTTTTTGTTGTCATCGCCTTGGTCGTCGTCTTCGTCTTCATATATGCATGTGTATGGGCTTTTACAGCCTGGTCTTTGCAAGTGGCGTGAATGCTAACTTCATCTGAACCACGATATGAGACATATGCACACACACGGAAATATTCAGGTGCAACATCGCTGAAATGGGCCTCACATGATCATCAAATCATAATCTACTTCACCTATTGTATTTAGAATAATATATTCTATACCATATCAATTTTCATTCCAATCAGAAATGTATATGGGTACCATATGAAAATGGTATAAATTCAACGTAATAAAATAGTTTGATGTAAATAACAACTTTAAAGTGGTTTTTTCAACATGTAAATCATTTGCTATAAAATTTATATATAGATAAATGATTGTATAAAGTTTCATTGAATTCTAATATGTGTGAGGCTTACTTTTGATCGAATGTACCGCTATTCCGGTGCAGTTGTATATATATTTTTTGATAATCTGTTCTATGCCTTTTAGGTCTACTTGCTGTAATAGATGATCTGGCTCTTGTATGTTATTTTTGGTTGCGTATGCTGCAGAAAACAGTGCTACACAGGGGATGCTTCGAGTTTAAGTGATCGATCATCAATCAGTTGATAATATTTTCAAGCGGAAAGAAATCAATTTGCTTGTCTTTCATGGGTGCTGGGTCTTGCCTGCTTTTTCAATATCTCAAACATTAACTTCTGCCAAAACTAACTTGTAGCCTTACAATCCCAATTATCAGCTTGCAGGGAGGTGCCTACAGAGGTGTCCTAGCCCCCTTACCCAGCACAGCAATGATGAATGCGTCTGCTCATTGTTGGAACTGTTGTATAGGCAAACTGAGAGAATTGAGTAAAAAATTCGACTGAAATTTAATTATTTTGATTATAGCAACTACTGCATGCTTTATGATAGAGAGGCATTAGACATGCCATGTGAGAAAATAAAACAAAATTAATTTGAAAAAAATCCGAAAGTGTATTTCGAATTTTACAGGAAAAAAAATTAATTAATTTTTCCAGAAATCCCAACACCCATCAATGTCAAATTTCAGTGTCTGACGATTTTGAGTTTTCATGATTAGCAGGCATCCACGAGTAGAAGTTTTTGGGTTGAAAAGCATGTGGAAGGAACGGGAGGCCCGCACCCTCGCACAAGTTGCTTGGAATGCCGGCCACATGCGAGGTGGGTGATCATTTGGTGAAAACGACGCCTACAACTATGTTAGGAATCTGTACTGAAAAGTGGTCCTTGATGTACACCGTCCCGCCGATATTTAGAATCCTTATCATTTCACCTCTCTTAGAAAGCAATGTCTGTGGATTCTCGCTCTTGCTCTCTCTTCAAAGGTTAATGCTGGTTTTGCCAGTGGTCCTTCCACACGAATTGGGAAGAATTTTTCTTGCATGGGTCTTCTTCCACCTCTCTATCCCTCTGCCTGTCATTCAATCTCTTAGCCTGTCAAATTTTGACAATTATACTATTCCCCCTTACAAATTTGGGGGAAAAAAAAAATCAAAATAAGCATAATTTTTCCCACAATTTCTCCCCACCTCAAATTACTTGCAATATTCCTCCTTCATGCACCAAAGGTCCTAGACCTTACACTGAATATGGCTGAATGCAAATGAAGCAATCAATTCTTGGGCGGGACCGCAACAGTGTTCGATCGTGGAATATGCTAAATGGGTTCTGCTGAGGTGGAGATTTGAGATAGTTATTTTTAATTGCTAGGGCCTTTTAAGCCACTTTTGCATTTCCTTTAAACAAACCACTGGGAATGAGTCCTCCTCCATGCTGGGTCCAGACTATGAAGAAAAAGCATGAGAACCACCTTTAAAGGGAATCTTGGAACAAAGAGCACAGTGATTTTTTTATTTTTATGTTTTTGTTTCGTGTGAATTTGTTTTGCACGCACTACTTGCTCCAAAGAGGGGAAAGATCCTTTACAGCAGGCCACATTGGTTGAGAAGCAGGGCGAGATGTGAGGTTCATGCACCAATCGGTAGGAGGTAGGAATCATGCAATCTCACCACTGGGGCTGCCACAGATATTTGTCTGTGAAAGGGTGGATGCGTGCTCAATCATAAGTGATAAAAAGTTGCAGACCCGTATGGAGAAAGCACGGGAAGTTGATAACAGATCTGTGGCTTAGATTGGTTGGATAAGATATGATTCAATTATTGGGTTTGAATAGGAGTCCCAAGAATCCAATCCTTGTGGAGAAGCAACAAAAATGAACTATCTGAAAGAGTCTGTGGTTCCACTTCAGTCTGATTCAGTGGCTCCTACCCTCCAAGGTTCCCCAAAGTCATGTCATGTCCACTAGGCCTGTTTTTCCAGGCTGTATCTTAACTTCTGTAACTCCCACATGCTTGCAGCCCTTTGAACTGATTCTAGAGGATTTGATTTGGGTGGCTCTGACGCATTAAATAGGCCCCACTCTTTGATATGGATTCTGATGTCCTCTTTCTGTTTAGTTTAGATTAATTTAGATGTGGGCTTTTCCCATGCAAAGCTTTAGATTGGGTGGTGCATCTTACCAGGAATTAGAATCCTAAGCAGAAAAGGCACTTCGCCGTCACTTATTATTCATTCTAATCTGTTTCAGTCCAACTTCTGAAAGGCAAATGGAGCAGATATCACACTGCCGCTCACTCAAATCAGGAATCCTTGAAGTTGAAAATCTTATAAAGTGGATATCAGTCGATTGTGTGCTTTGACAGTCAAAATTTTCACCACACCCCATCATCTTCATTAACCCTTTTTCCTCTCTTTTGGGGTCCAAATCACCAACCTCTTCCACCTAGTCAACAAATCTGACGCCAGATTCTCAGTCATTAGAATGAATAAATACCATTCAGAGATTAAAATTCGAATTTATGATCTTGTTTGACCTTTTAGGTTCCATATCTTATCTTTGTAGGAATCAAATTCATGGACGTAGATTAGATACTGCAATTATGCTATCTCGTGTTGAATATGGTTTTATCAGTATATTCTTCCTTTCGGGCAAAAAAGATTTCAACTTGTGGGATAAGAATTTTCCTCGTTGCTAGGCCCAATCCGAACAAGATCGCAGATTCTTGTATGGGCTCTTCTATAGGCCTATTTGGTTGGGCTGTTCTTGTATGGGCTGTCTTGTAGGCCTATTCTGTTGGGCAGATTCTTTTATGGGCTCTTCTATAGGCCTATTCTGTTGGGCAGTTCTTGTATGGGCTGTCTTGTAGGCCTATTCTGTTGGGCAGATTCTTGTATGGGCTGTCTCGTAGGCCTATTCTGTGGGCATTTTCAGTATTCTAGATCAGTCGGTTTGGAAGCTCTGGAGAATATAATTTCTTTAGGTGGGCTGAAGGCATTAGGTCTATGTTGTTGTTTTCCCCACATTTTTGCCCATTGGTTTTGTTTAGATGTCCAGTCTTGTCAAAAGATTTTTTTTTTAAAAAAAAAAAGAAAGAAAGAAGGAAGAGAGAGAGAGAGATGGGCCTTCGTGAAATAGCTTCTCAATTTTAGAGGTCTTGTTCTGTAGGATGCTTTCCCTTCCCTTTAGGCGTATCTGGGTATTTGGACTCTGCTCTAGCCTCTAGTAACCAAATTACTGTCTAAATGAATCTAATGAGCATGTATATTGAGGTATGACATTTTGGTCAAACCCTTGCTATGTTATATGAAAATTTGATTGATTAACCGAATTACAAATATTTGAGGTCTATCACTCTATTTGTTCAAATTGATTGGTTAATGCTTTTCTGCTTGGCCGATGATGATACAACTGCCAAGGATGCAATAACGCCAAGTTTCGGTGGATCAGTTTATAATATTTCACTGATTTAATTAATTGTCATCTTTGTAACCGTTATTTTAACTTATTAGGATACACAAAACCATCTGAGTAAAAATAAAAATAAAAAACCCCAGGTCACATACCTGCCTTTTTTAAAAAAAAAAAAAAAAGTATGAAATATGTATAAAAAGCAAGCATACTTAGATCCATCCGCTTAGGTATAGAAATAGTAGTTAAATTTTATAAGCAACGATTTAATACAGCCACTTCATACAGCTTTTTTTATTCTAATTTTTTTTTCTCAAATTTCAACCATTTATTTTGTTTAACACCACTTATTTATCATGACATTAAATAATCTCTCTGGCAAAGTATATTTTGTAAAAAAAAAATTATCTTTTGAGTGTGAATATATAAATGGTTTAAATTTGAAAAATATGTTAAAACAAAAAAATAATAATAAGAGAACACATGGAATCTCAATGTAGCCCAACTGTATTGAATCATTACACAAATTTTGGTATATTTACTTTCTATAAGGAATAGTTAATCAATCGATCAAAAAATTTTAAAAAGTGCACATCTATCTTTAAATGATTTCGATATTCTAGTCTATACAAGTCTTTCACATGAATAAACTATAATATGAGTCCATAACTAAATATATGGTTTTTGTTTATAGTAGAGAAAATCTAGCGAAAAAGAATTCGCAAATACTTTGGTTGAGAAAATGATAGCATAAGATTCCTTTAGAGTATTGGAACGTGTTTGAGGAGGATGCCATTCAAAATCAGGTGGACCAATATATATTGAAAAAATAAAAAATTTATTGTAAGGGTGTGTTTGTAAGTGGTAAAAAAGTGAAGAGTTACTGAAATTATTCTTCATTCTTTAATTTCTTTTCTATGTAACTATTATATTTTTCAATCATTTTTTAACATTTTTCATATAACTATTTATTTATTTTAATTTTATTTTTTTACACATAATCATTACAACAAATTACTCTTTTTCCAAAGTCTCCCAACATGTTTTCTTTATTTTCCAAATTAATTTCAAATATACACAAAACATCACCTTTAATTATAAATATACTCAATTAGTTTGAAATCTTTTATATATACTCACTAAGTATATCATTATCATTAGTTTCAACTATACCCAAAATCAAATAGTTCTTTTGATAACCGATAAAATTGATTTGAAATAACAAAAATAGTGTTGTGAAAATCAAAACCATGAGCAAAATTTCTTTACAGATCCAAGTGCGAAACCCCTTCGAATGAATCTTTAAAGCTCCCAGTTGAATTCGATGACAACGAAAGCTACAAAACAAAATGAATGGAATATATCATTTTCATCTAGGGGTAACTTGATTACTTACAAATGCAAAACCAGCCAAAAAGACTCCTTTTTCTACTTAACCGATGGACCATCAAGTTTTGGGTACATTAGAAATTACTGCTATACTTAGTGAATATATAAAAGATTTCAAATTTAATAAGTATATTTATAATTAAGAGCAAATATTATGTGTGTGTATATTTGAAATTAACCTTTTTTTCCAAATGCCTAATCCAACGCAGATGATAAAAAAAAAAAAATTAAATAAGGAATCTCAATTTTATTCCCATCCTATCTTATATAAGTGGATGATCCTGAACGGTAAACCAAGCCCCAATAACATATGAGATACAGAGCACTACAAGTTTTGCACGTGTGAATATAGATAATGGGCATGGAGGAAAGTTCGGATGATGAATGATGAAAGAGGGTGGGATGTGGGAAGTGGAAAGTGAAAAAGTCCTGGGGAGTGCTCCATTCCGGACCCCGAGCAGTTTCACGTGGATCTTGCGAGTTGGATTTTTTTATTGGAGACTCGGCCTCTTTCGGGGAATCAGCAGGGCTGCGTCAATGGACTAGTCACGGGCATGCCTGCCAAATGCCTGTCTTCTTTCAATGAATTCTACCGCACTTTGTAATTGATATATCATCAGCCATCCGCTGATCAAAGGGCAAATCCCTACGCCGTATACTTAAAATCCACACCATTTTATTCCATAAACTAAACTAAACCATTTATTAAATATTATTTCTATGTTAAAATCTTCATAAAAAATTTACATCTTGTTCATAAGAAATAATCATTATGATAAAGAGACTATCCAAACCAGTAACGTGAACGAGCATTATTTTACTAATAATTTCATTTACAATTTCAATTAGACGCATAACTTTTGTGTAAAATACAAAATTATCTTAGGTTTAAAATTTTACGACAGTATAATTTTGTACAACTTGCATCGCTTTATAAAAAGATATATAAATATCCATTTTAAATCCAGACCAGCTCACTTCAATTATAAATATTTATGTTTTTTAACTTGGCCCGGTGATTTTTTTTAAATTTTTTTTATAAACTTGTTAATTTATTATATTTAATCTATAATTCAAGTTTTACCATTTTCGGATACGTATATATATTTGTTTCAAATTTTTAGATACGTGAATATTTAACTCATTTTAAATTTAATATGTTTTAACATGTTTATTAAAAAATAAAAAATAAATAAAAAATATATATTATTTGGATCTATCCGAAATTACCGGAATTTCAAACCGATTTGAGAAGATCCGGACTCTTTATTCCAGTACAGAGGATATGAAGTTGGAAAATAGTAAGCTGCAAAAAGTAAAAACATTACAAGTGTCCTCTGTTTAGGATGTGATTAATGTGTAGTCATGTTTATTATTATTATTGTTATTATTTTAATTTACTGATAATTGCCCATACATGATCATGTTTTACTTGTGGCGAGAACAAGCGATTGGGCAAACTGTATGTAGGTTTTTGAATTTACATAAAAGCCACTTATTTCATTTAAGATATAATCATTAAAGAACTCTAACCGTATTTTAACAACCTACATATCAAGTAAGAGAGCCGGTTTAGTGCTAGGTTGGTGCAAAAACTTTTTTTTATTTTTTGAAATTTTTTTATATAAATATTGGTCTAAGTGTATTTAACATATGTATTAGGTTCTACAATTTTTAGAGATCCCTAGGTATTTTTGTGAATTTTAAAAAATTAGTAGTATTTTTATAATTTGTGATTTTCAACAAAAATTTAAAAATAAGTTAAATACAGCAAGTGCACCACTGCTAATGCTGAGTGCACCATTGCATGCACCAGATGCATTTAAACATGTTACTATCAGACAAGTACATAACTACATATCGGTATCAATTCTTTGTTGGAAACTCGTGGAGGAGAATTCCACGGTACCATCATTGCATCGAAGAATCCAAATTCCGAACTCGTCAGAAAGACGGCTACTGGGAGTTAAATTGACATTCGCAAACGCGATACCACGTCCCAGCTATTGGTATTGGAGCAGCTGGAATCTGTAATTCTGTTACTTGGACAAGCCCCCCTCTGCACATAACATCCATCTGATATGAAATCAGGAACATCTCTACCATCCGCTCAACAATCCATGATGGCCCAAGAACCAACAGCATTATATGAGATCGAGCGTCGATTATTTTACTGTCCTCTTTGACGCCTGATCATTTACGGCCGTAAATGATCGGTCCACTTCCTCTTTTGGGTGTTTTAAAACATCTGAGATTTTGGGACTCGCGAGTAAATACTATTATTATTATTTTACGGAGGTTCTTATCAATTAGTGGTGACGATTAAGGAAAAGCTTTGGTAAGGGTGAGTGTGTTACAGGGCGAGTGAGAAAAAGGAGTGACTTTATGGGAAAAGAGAAAACAGTAGGGAATTAAAAAAGCGAGAAGTAGGCCAAAAGGAAAACTACCAAGTGAAACTACCGTGGAGGTGGGGGCATTGGCTGGTAGCTGCCATCACGTTCGATATGCTTGGAAGGCGGGAATAGAGGAGAGGAGACCTCTTCTACTCCTCGAGTCGACTCCGCGCTTCTCGTGGTTGAAATTTCTACTGCACAAACAAACAAGTCAAGACATCGCTGCCTTTATTGCGATAGAAGAGCAAAAAGGAGATATTTATCACCAGCAGCAGCAAAACCGGTGAGGCTTTAGCAAAGGTTCTCTAGTAAAGAAGAGTAAAGCAATTTGAAAAAGATAAAGCGGTTCCCCACTTTGGCCTTTTCTTTTTCCTGTGTTTAGGTCGATTCCATTATTTAATCATCCTCGTCGTCTTCGTCACCACCTCGGCTTCTGCTTGTTTCTTAATTTTTATTGTCGCCCACAAAATATCAGGCCTCTCGGCGATCAATTTTGTCATGCTTTCTCATTCCTCCACAAGATCATCTTGTTTCAGCTGAACGGTACGTTGGATCTTCCTTTTTTCTGAGCCTTCTCCATACTTCCTCCATATTCCTCTGTCTATCCAAACACAGGAACCCCATCTCGCATCAATGATTTTATATGTTACAAGTGCATGAGCAAGATTCTCACATGGTTTCGCCTTGTGTCTCTCTTTTCTTTTTTCACACCTGAATTTTGGAATTTTTTTTTTTTTTTCCAAAAAAATTTTTGCTGCAGCAGCTCCACGGGCAACTGAGAGGTAAGATAATATGTCTGTTGCACAGAATTGCTCTCTTATTTGTTTGTACTTGTTTCGAATTTAATTCAACAAGCAGCTGCCCTTTCCAAGCCATTTTTCCATCTCTATGTAATTCTTGAGGGATGCCACGAAACAAAATTTCGAATTCGTCCACGGCTTTCTACTGAACGTTAGTGGCTATTTGATCGTCTCTTCCTGAAAAAAAAGTTGGGTTTACATTTTTGTGTTCTACTGATGAGAAAACAGTTCCAACTCTAATATATGGAAGAAAAAAAAAAAACATAATATTATAGCATGAGGCAAATATGTCTACCGTATCTGGATTTTCATCTTGGCAGTGCCACTCAGTCATCTTTTATTACGAAAATGCACATTAGAATCGAGGCATAATCTTCTCATACTGGTCTGACCGGTCCAAAAATGTATTTTTTTGAAAAATCTTTTTTATAAACATGTTAATTTAATTATATTTAAATTATAAATCAAGTTTTACCATTTTTTGACATGTGTATATATTTATTTTGAATTTTTAAATATAGAAGTATTTAAATCATTTTAAATTAAAAAATATATTTTTGGAGCTGAGACCAGCTTGAGAACATAAACCTTACCAATGCATAAGTATTTAAATTATTTTAAATTAAAAAAAAATATATTTTCGGAGAGGAGACCAGTGTGAGAAGATCAACCGGCGGATCGAGAGAGCAATTTATTATGATTTCCCTTCATACCCTGCTTGTCTTCATTTGGCATGGTTCGCTTCTGCCATTACTCCTATTTAAATGGAATTTTTTATGGAATTATTTAAATGGAATTCGGTCCCGAAGAAAATGATTTGTTCGTATTTGTGAAACTGTTTGGACAAGACGAAAAAATATTTTGAGTTGCTGTGCATTCATTCTTTTCTGGATGTTTCATTACCATTTTCTACTCGTCATGCAGGTCAGGACTCAGGATCAGACTGTTTATCCTAGAATGGGGCAGAATATTACTGACGCTAAGAAAGTGGAGGTAGGGGTGTTACGACATTTACATGCGTAACCTGCGCACCCATTTGTTTTAAGTAGATGAATTTTCTCAATGACAAATTTTATTTTTTCCAAAAAAAAATAAAAAAAATAAAAGTAAAATCTCAAACACGATATAAGTGGCTATGGATAGGAAGGCTGAGAAGCAGCAAGGCAACATCATCTCGTTCGTTGGTGTTAGGAATATCCACATGGGTCTCGCTTAGCATACCCTATTAGCTACCTGTAGTACCATGGAGCATGCTTCTACATGAGATTTTCAGTGTTCGAGATTATATAGTTAATAGTTTCCATTTATCTAAAGCAATTTTAAATTCTTCTTACAATCAGTTGTCTGGTTTGGACGATCTTGAATGCCAAAATCAGTTATTAGGTAATTTTTGAGATCTGACAATAGCCCCATCTCACTTTCTGAATGCTAACCACTCCCATATGCTCTTTAGCTCTGCAAGATTTCCTTTTAGCACTATAACGTTTTATCTGAGCTCATTTCTTGCTGGCAGGTGCATCGTGTAATGTGTGAAGAGTTGAAAAGGGTTGTTAATAGGATCACAAAGATAATTCCTTCAATCGAATCAGCTCGTCCCGGCTGCAACTCTGGAATACTGGCATTATGTGCTCTATCCCTCGCAGTTGATAAAGCAAACCTCCAACTAAGGAATTGTACAGAGTCTAGCAAGCTTTACCTGGTGCATTTTCTGTCTAATGCTAAGCAAGACTATGCATGGTTTCTTGAATCAAATTAGGGATGGAATTTGGTGTGAGTTATATCGGGTTAGGGTTTGCCCGACCTTGACCTTTTTTTTAAAAAATTGTATTTAACTTTACTTTTATTAAAACAATGACAGTTTCATCTTTACTTTTTTTTTTTTTTTTTTTTTAAGATTTCGGGACATTTCGGGTTGGTCTCGGGTTGATATTGGGACAGTGAATTAGGTAAAAAAAAAAAATGCCGGTCAAGTAGAATAATTTTAAGAATTTGTACACATGTTAAACATCAATACACGTTTATGCAAAATTTAGACATTGTATGTTTTATTATTTTACTAGTTAAAAAAGTAAACATTATTATTAAACAAAAGATGAGTAAACATAATGTATCTTTATTAAAATAGGCTAGTTAAATATACTTTATTTCTAAAGAATTTTGGCATTTATAAAATATTTTTTCTTAAAATAATAGTACCTTTTGCAAGAGTTTCTACATGATGAAAAACCATAATATGTGTGTATGCAAATATCTCTTATTAATTTTTATTTTATTAATATAATAAATAATAAGTAATATGAGAATTTTGAAAGAAAATAAGAATCATATTTAAAAATATGCTTATAATTTATAATAAATAAATATGTAGGGCGAGTCGAAAAATTTCAAGTTGGGACATGGTTGATTTGTTCCAATCCTAGTTTTGAATTTGAATCAAAATTTTTGATTCATCTCTATACTGGGTCAAAAAAATCAGTTTTACCCGGTCAAAAACGGGTCGGGTTAGGAGTGAGTCATAGATCGACATGTCCCAATTCTCACCCCTAAAGCAAATTTCTAATATTTGGAAGTTTTACACTATGCTTCTCTTAATTTTACAGGCAATCAGAGGGGAGTCGATTCAATTAACATTCGAAAAATTTAGCAAGGAACTGGATATATGTTTAAGCAAAATTCAAGATATGGTTCCACAACCATTAGCTGCTGAGGTTTGTAAAGTTTGCTCCTCAAAGCATACGTAGTAGTCTTAGCGGAAGGAAAGTGGATAGTGTTCATCATCATCATCATCAAGGCTTTAATTGATTTCATCGGCTATATGTTTATTTTGCCCTTCCATGAAAGCGAACGATAGTGATTTTGGTTCCTTTCAGTGTTGGGGTACTTCATATGGCTGTTGGCATGCCCAATGGTAGTGTTTCTTTTCTAGTAATGTCTAATTTGTCATTTTCTCCTCAGATATCTGACATCATCGATGACCTTCGAGATTCTAAATTCGAGGTGGATTCTTCTGAGAAGGAGGCTGGCAGGACCCTTATATCATTGCTTGAGCAAGATAAATCTGCTACTGATGCAACAGGAATTTCAGAGTTAGAGGCTTTCCAAATTGCAGCTCAGCTGCTAAAAATTAAATCACAAACGTCCATATTGATAGAGCGAAGATCCATTAAGAAGCTACTTGATAAGGTCAATGATGCAGAAAGCGGAAATGAGAGACAACTTGGAAAGAAGAATGTGCTAAAGAACCTACTCCATCTTTTGAGGAAGTATGAAAAATTGCTTGGATGTGAACCTTCTGAGGCTGCGGTTTCTCAGAAAATAAGTTCAGTTTCAATTACTGCATCTGCATGCAATAACTGTCACCCAGATCAGCCTGCTGGCCCTCCTCACCTTCAATTTCATGTAGGTTCTGCTCTTGGTGAGGCTCCAAATAAAGAGTGCAGTTCAGATGGGCTCCCAGAGGAACTGCTTTGCCCCATTTCATCAGAACTGATGTTTGATCCGGTCGTTATAGCTTCCGGTGTAACATATGAAAGGATACGGATAGAGAAATGGTTCGCTGAAGGTCATGATACATGCCCAAAGACATTGATAAAGCTTCCGCATCTCTCTTTGACGACGAACTTATGCGTGAAGGAGCTTATTGCCAACTGGTGCCGAAAACACAATTACACTGTTCCAAATCCATGTTCAGAATCAGTTCCAGCATCATTTACCCCTGATACCACTTTCTGTTGCACATCAAGCAATAATATACTTGAGAATCCAGAGGATAGAGCCTTCTATGGTGAAGAAAGTGGAAATTGTGGAAGTGAAAATGACATAAGCAGTACATTAATGAGCTGGTCTGATGGTGGTAAGGTTTTGGATCCATCAGTTACTGGGACCACTAAAAGCATTAAGAATGGCTCAAGTAAGATGCCATCCTGTACCTGGAGCGATAATTCTGAAAGATGCCCAACATTGGAAGATTTAAATCATGAGAAGTACTCAAACTTCCCTTTCGAATTGGCAACACTCCCATCAGAGTCTCATTGGAAAGCACTGGAAGAAATGGTTTTCAAAAGCAATGAGGAAGCCTCTTATTCAGCTAGTCCTGAAGCTTTTGTGCAAGTGATATTGGCATTTTTGATTAATGCACGTGATTGTTCAGACATAAAATCCCAGAAAATAGGCGCTCGGATTTTTTTGACCTTTCTAAGTAACAGCAGGTAGCTTGTCGCTTTTTTATCAGGCTGAATTATTGTTCTTAAATTACTAGTTAATATCATGAATTTCTCCTTTGTGTCCTTCCATGTAGGATCGAGATGCCTGCCTTAAACGAAGATGCATTTCTTCTGTTAGCATCACTTCTAGAGTCTGAAATATTTGAAGAAGCATTGGCAATCACGCAGATTCTATCAAGTCATGATTGCTGTAAGTTTGAAATCATGGCATCAGGCGTTCTTCGGTCCATCATTAAAGTTCTGGATTCCCAAGTCAAAGAATTCCTGCTTCAAGCTATTGAAATCTTGCTCAACTTGTCTTCTTACAGCTGCATCAAGCCTTACATTGTATCCACTGGATGCATCTCGAAACTGATTCTACTTCTGGGCAATCCGGAATTTGCTGAAAATTGCTCAAGGATTCTGCAAAATCTATGTGATGAAGAAGAAGCTAGAGTTGCAATTGCAGAAACCAATGGATGTATTGCTTCCCTTGTCAAACTAATTGACAAAGGAACTCGAGAAGATCAGGAGAACGCAGTTTCTGTTCTTCTTTCACTATGTTCCAATAATTCCAAATGTTGTCATTCGGTCATGAATGAAGATGGCATCCCCCCTCTTACCACCTTATCCATCAACGGAAGTTCTGAGGGGAAGGAAAAGGCCATGAAGCTGCTACTGCTTTTGAGAGATCTCAGAAATGAGAATTCTGTTCAAAGTTCATTCTCCCAAGCTGGATTTGATCCAGAATTACCACAGGAAGCAAGAAGCTTATGTGAAGAAAAGCAGCCAACTTCATCGGTTTCCACATTTTCCAAAAGGATCAAGAATTTTCTTGAAGCACGACTCTTTAGTTTAAAGTGTGAAAGCGATGACAGGAGCAAAGTATCTACCAGAAAAAAATGTCACATCTAATGCAACGTACTAATTTCCTTAACAGTTTACAATTAGCCAGTTATTTTTCCTGTTTGCTGGTTTTCTTTCTTTTCTTCTTCTTCTTCTTTTTTGAATTACACCCCAAATTCTCTGCAGCTGCAGTTATCCACGAATGATTACACATTTTTTTGCATTCTTTTCAGATACATTCCTGCAGTTCTAAGCGTACCACAGAATGAGTTTTATGTCTTCTTGATTTTCTTTGTTGTAAGGAAAACAAGACAGGATGACAGCAAATAAAATTAACAAAAGCGGCACATCACAAGAAAGTCAGTGAGCAAGAGATACAAAGTTGAGCCAGAACAGGAATGAAAAGAAAAGAGGAAAGAAAAAGAAACTCATGCCTTGGGCGAGCTCATGTACGTTCAAAGGCCGGAGAAGAAAGGTAGATGACGCAGGTGCCAAGAATAAATTTTGGAAAGAGCCATGAAGTGGTGGAATCTGCAGCTTAATCAAAAAGCTAGGATGAAAAGTCTGAAAGTGAAAGGTGCTTGTAAAATGCAACAATTGGTGCTCACAGAAGCTGATCAACAGTTCTGGGCTTGATGATACAGGGAGGTGCGACAGTCACAGGGAACCTTCCACGCTATTATAGGACAAACTAAGGAGCAGATTGTTGTATCAGTATATACCAAACAGCTAATTTCGATTCTGATAAACAGGATTCTTGTGGAAAATATTTATGGATATACGTTTGAGTAATGTATTATACTCGAATATGATTAGGTTCCCTCCTACAAGAGTTCCACTTTGGCCTGGTCATCTATCTTTAAGTACATCTCTGTCAGCATAGTGAAAGGAATCTTGACTCCAACGCTTGATTAGGTGGTGCTTATTATTATTATTATTATTTTTATTTTCATAATGTCACTCACGTTTATGGATGATCTCCTCAAATTGTTCCCCTTTCTATTTAAAAAATTAAACAAGAGTATCCCCTTCAGAAAAGAGTTCTTTTAATAAAAAATAAAATAAAATTTTGAAACAAACACAAGCATAACCCGCCAATCAATGCTGGACAATGATTGACGTAGGAGAAACAAATGATTTGCATGATGTAGGCATGAAGGGCAGGAATCTTGTCTTCCTATGAGTACTGAGTACCTTCCAATTCTCAGAGCAGGAATGATGGCCCATAAGAGAAGCCAGTCAATTGAAAGCTCCCAACTCCCATCTGGAGATCCTTCAACTAATGCAGCAATGATTACCCTAGTTAATTAGAAGCCGCACCATAAAACAGGCGCAATCTTTCCATCAGAGAACTTGGGGTCTGCCACACTATGCTGTAGTCCCATCTGATCATTTTTTAATGGCAGGCATTTTAATTAGTGAAACCACGATCTATGAAAGACTTCTGATGGAATGAACCTCTCTAGCGTTGTCAATTCTGCTTTATATCCAACCCTAGAGTATGACTGTATGACTGGAAGGATAAATCTCCAAAAGACCAAACTTCAGACCATTGAGAGACAATTTGAAAAATACAACCAAAGATTGAAACGAGCAAACAGCTCCAACAAATATATTTACTAATATGGGCAAAAGCAATAACAATCCAAACACTCCCACTGTGATGGTTAGCGACCGGCATGACTTTATACAGTATTCACCTACGACAAGCCAGGAATAATACTGAAACTGCATAGGAGATTCTGAAATTCGTGCATTCAACTGAGCAAATGTCAAATGTCACAAAATAGATTGCACCATCAATGAAACGGATGATCGGGAGCTTTCCCCTAGAGCACAGATTCCTCTCCTGCCTCTGCAAAGTGAAATATTTGAAAGGAGACTTGAGATAAAGAAGGCAAGTTATAAGTTTGACGATAGATTTAAGCCTAAGAGAAATTGATTTACCTTTTCCTGGAACTATTATCACAGGAGCAGCTTTACAGTTGTGGAAGCAATATTCACTTACGCTTCCCTGAAATACACTGAAACCAAAAGCTCTACTGTTGATAACACAGAGATGCCAAAATGCCAATCCAATTGATAGTAATTATGCACAAATGCATGTGCATATCGACTGAATTTCATATGATGCCTATGGCTATAAAGTAGAAGGCTAGAATTCTTGAATTCGAACCTTTTTCTCCTTTTCTTTTTCTTTCCCCTTATTTTTGTTTGTTTGTTTGTTTGTAGATCAGGTACTTCTCTTATTTTGATTACGGCCACTATTTTGTTGTTTGACAGAACTATCAACAACAGATGGTATGACTCAAATACAAAAATCTCTCACAAAGAAACTCTGAAATATGAATTCCAGGTCATGAATGATTCTTGTCCATAATCCAGTTCAGTGATGTTTTCTTCTCTTCTGCTGCTAGCTGATCTCATTAATTGATGAACTAAAGTCTGATATCACATCAAATATTTTAGCCAATCAAATTGTAGCCTTGGAAAGACTGATTAGCCAAATCTGCCCCCAAAAAACAATGGTAGGATATAGCTATCTAGAGTAATTTCAGAGTTTATGCCATGCAGTGCCGTTATTCTTTGACTTCTTTCTTCCCCTTTCTCTATCCATATTCATTAATTCTCGAATAGAAAGCAGTAGTAACAGACCTTTTAATTAAGCTTCGACCTCTTGTACCCATGACAAGTGCCACTGGCTTTACTCTCTCAACTTCCTTGCAAATAGCCTTCCCAACATCTCCTTCCGTTATCCTAGCGACACTCTTCACCTGCATCCACCATTGATTAGCAATTCAAGTTCAAACTTGAACAACGAGAATTCCTTCAACACAAAATAACATGTTCCCCACTTCAAATGTAGCTTGCACAAGAAATTTAATCAGAACATCCAGACCATGGGAGACCACGTGAATAATTGGATTATTTATATCTTTATCTACTACACCAGTGATATCATTCCTTCCCCCTCTGTCCACCAATTCAAATAACTCTTATTGCTCATATCAGGAAATCCCCCATATCAGCAAACAGTGGCATGCTAAACACAGTGGATCAATATAGGTGTGGCGGACCTATCGCTTAATTTCGCTGGTATTTCAGAATCTGATGTTCATCCAATCAGTTGAATGCATGTGAGAATTTTCAGCCTCGTATGCATAAAGGGAGAGAAGGAACCTAGCACGCACATACCATAGCAACCTGGAAAGCCTCTACCGCCAGCTTCTCCATCAGCAGTCGACTTGTCTCATACACAATCTGATTTTGCACACCTAGAAAATACACACACATAAATATATTTACTTGCTTTTTAGAAGCATGAAAGGAAAAGCAATTGACAGAAAATCTAATTATCAAGGAATCCATTACTAAAAACTAATAAGCACATATTATAGACACACGAGACTGACTGGAAACAACGTGGATGAGGTGGATGGTATCGGCGAGCCTGCAGAAGTGAAGGACGGCCCAATCGAAGGCATGCTTGCTGTTGGGGCCATGGTCAACGGCTATAACGATGTCCCTCCCTCTCCTCCTCTCTCCCGTCTCCCTCTCCAGCTCCGGCTCCGAAACCACCGGGATAAGCGTCGACAACTTCACCTCCCTCCAGCTGTACTCTTCCTCGTCCTCATTCAGCGTCTCCATGGAACTACTCATTTTCTCTCTCGATCGGTGTCTGTTGAATTTTTTTTTCGTTCTTTCTTTCTTTCTTTCTTTCTTCCAAAAGAAAACACAAAGCCGAAAATCAACCCGCCTTACATTAAAAATAACGAGGACGATTGGAAAATATGAAGGAAAGATGGAAGGTTTTGCGTGTTGGAATTGCCCTGGGGCGAGTAGCACATGGGGAGAAAACGACAATTAAAAACGTGGCCGTGTCTCTTTTATGCTTTTTATTTTTTCAAAGTCCATGATCACGAAAAGCAGGAGGCTAGAAGATGAGCATATGTGCTGGCAATCATTATCGTCATTTCTCTTGGTCCTTCTAGATTACGCGGACTGCTCCCTCATCATTGACCGCAGGCGTGTCAATGTCATCGGTCATACTGCTTGTTCTGTACGGGTGGAAAGAGTCATGATGTGCACCAAGCATATTTGCACTCAGGTCCGAAAATCAATTTTTTTAAATTTTTTATATAATTATTAACCTATATTAATTTTTATCATTTTCAAATATTTTTAAATATTTATTTTTAATTTTCTAAAATCGACGACTTTTTCTTAATATATGAATTACGAAAATAGCACTAGTTTTGAAAAATAAAAAATATCTAAAAGTATCCAAAAATAATAAAATTAATACATATATTAAATATACCTAAATTAATAGTTATATAAAAAAAAATTTTAAAAATAAAAACATAAGTGAAATGCACTTGGGAGCGCTTAGTCAAGCACTAGGTGGAAATTGTAGTACATTGACTTGTAACTTCAATCTTGTAATAAAAGATTAAAATTTTGATTTAAATTCAAAAATAAAGTTGATAAGTTGACCATTTATTGAAGGGTCCCACCTGCTTCATATATATAACTAGAATTATATTTTTATCTTTTATCATTTTCTTTTAAACTTTTCATACTATTTATGACTGACTGTACTTTAATTTAAGTTTTAAAATTATATTTTATAATAATTAACATGAAAGTTTGATATAAATAAGACTTTACTAAGTAAATTTCAAAATTGATTTGAACTGTTAGCCTAAATTACTAATTCATATTGTAAATAAAATTTTCAGTGGGGTATTTTTGTTAACTTATTTTGAAAATTTTGTTATACTATCTATGTTTAATAATATTTTTGCTATAATTAATGATGTACTCTCACTAATTAGTAAAAATTGTAAATAAAATTTTCAATGAGGTATATTTTATTAGCTTATTTAAACAAATACGTTACATGGTCTATATTTAACAATATTTTTTGTTGTAGTTAATAGTGTTTTACTCTTACTAATTAATAAAATATTCAAATAATCAACCTTTAAATTTAATATAAATATGATTTTGTATTCAATATACGTACAAATTATTAAAATTATAATGCTTAATCTACATTTTCTACTTGGCCTATTTCCTATATCAACTCAAAATTTACCCCAAACTTTTTTTTTTTTTTTAAGGGTAAGAATAGTGTTGACTGCTTGTCAACTTAACATAAAAAATAGGATCATAAAAGATTCCTAAAAAGTAGAATAAGAGTTTCGCAAAACTTGATCCATATGACTCCCTTAAGAGCGCATGCTTGGCGGGTTTTGCCAGGCCTGAACCTGGTAGTAATTTTAATTATGTATATTCCAATCCAGTTGAATCTGGTACCAAATCTTGTCTTATTAATTCTAGTTTGAGTCAGTGCGCGTCCGTGGTGAGTTAAAAATAAACTTATTTTTTCATTTAGGGTGCGTTTGGTTGGAGGTAAAACTTTTTGATGAAAACTTTTCAGAGTAGAAGTTGTCAAGTTGATAGAAAATGATGTGATATGATAGGAGTAATAATGAGGTGTAAAGAGAATAAAGTTAAAATAGATAGGGTAGTTGTATGAGTATTTGTGTGGAAATGATTGAAAAGTAGGGTTGTTTATATAGGAAAATGTGAAAAAATAATTAAAAAATAAGGTAGTTATGGGGAGTGAAAAGTTTTTTATTGAAAAGTTTTCATTGACATGTTTTGTTAATGTGAAATATCCAATTTATCCAATTTATTTGATTAGAAACAAAACTTTTAAGCTACTTTAACCGTAAGTTGCTATAATTAGAAGCCAATATGAAAATATTTATATATTTTAAATAAATGATGTCATTGCGAATATGTATATAATTTTTTTTATTTCAAGTTCAATTTAAGTATTCTAATTTATCATGGCTTGGGGCGTCAATGAATCGGGTTGGATCGGTTGGAGCATCATCTTAATCTTAACGTATTTAAAATATTTCAACCCTGATCCTTTATTAACCCTTTTAAAAAACTTTAACCCTAACCTATTTAATAAATGGGCTATCGGATTATTGACGGATTGTATAGCAGACAACTTGAGAGTTTAGATTCTAACAGATAATGATTTTATATGGAGAGACGAGATAATGTTTTGATGTTAGGGAAATGGAAATAGAACAGTAACAGGAAAATAAATTTACGACAATAGTGAAAAAATAAAAATCAGGTGACCGAAGAAAGACTTGACGAAAAAATAATCATGACGTTTACATTTATATATATATATATAACTTTAATGAGTTAAATGATTTGAATGAGTTATATTAATGAGTCAAATGAGTTACTAAATGAGTTGATGGATTATAAAAATTCAACCTTAATTTGCTTATTTAATTAAATGGTTGAATGAATTGATAGATAATAACTTAGTTATTCAAAAATCACAATCCAAACTCATTTACAAACGGGTTAGATAAGAGAGTTGATGAGTTGATCATGATCATTAGCACTCCTAATCATGACTTAAATTGAAAATAATAATGTTTTTTAAATAAGTGATGTCATTGTAGATATGTAATATCTATATAAAATTGTCAACTTCAATTTCAATTTCAATTTAAGCTTTTCAATTTATCACGGCTTAAATTGAAAATATTTTTTTGAATAAATGATGTCATTGCAGATATGTATATAATATTTACATAAAATATTCAATTTCAATTTCAATTTAGGCGTTCGAATTCATTATGGCTTAAATTTAAAATTTATGTTTTTTAAATAAGCTATGTCATTGCGGATGTGTATATAATATCTATATATAAAATTTCAATTTCAATTTAAGCGTTCCAATTTGTCATGGCTTAAATTGAAAATATTCATGTTTCGTAAATAATGATTTCACTGCAGATATGTATATAACATTTATATAAAATATTCGATTTCAATTTCAGTTTAGGCATTCTAATTTATCATTGCTTAAATTGAAAGTATTTGTGTTTTTTAAATAGGTGATGTTATTACAGATGTGTATATAATATTTACATTAAAATTGAAAAATTTTCATTTTTAGTTTCAATTTAAGCGTTCCAATTATCATGGCTTAAACTGAAAATATTTCTGTTTTTAAATAAATTACGTCATCGCAGATATGTATATAATATTTATATAAACTTTTCAATTTCAATTTCAATTTAATCATTCCATTTTATCATGGATTAAATTGAAAATATTTATATTTTTAAAATAAATGATGTCGTTATAGATTTGCGTTTAATATTTACATAAAATTTCCAATTTCAATTTAGGTATTATAATTTATCATGGCTTATATTGAAAATATTTATGTTTTTTAAATAAGTAATGTCATTACAAATATTATTTAATATTTATATAAAATTTTCGATTTCAATTTCAAAATAAGCATTCCAATTTATCATGGCTTAAATTGAAATTATTTATATTTTTAAATAAGTGTTGTCATTACAAATATGGATATAATATTCATATCAAATTTTCAATTTCAATTTAAGCATTTAAATTTATCATGACTTGAATTGAAAATGCTAAGTGATGTCATTGTAGATATGTATGCAATATTCATATAAATTTTTCAATTTCATTTTAAGCTTCAAATTTATCATGACTTAAATTGAAAATACTTACGTTTTTAATAAGTGAGGTCATTGCAGATCTATATATAATATTTATATACGAATTTCAATTTCAATTTCAATTTAAGCGTTGTAGTTTATCATGGCTTAAATTAAAATTTTTTGCATTTTTTAAATAAGAAATGTCATTGCAGATATGTATGTAATATTTATATAAAATTTTCATTTCCAATTTCAGCTTAAGTGTTCCAATTATCATAGCTTAAATTGAAAATATTTATATATTTTAAATAAGTGATGTCATTGCATATATATATAATATTATATAAAAAAATTTATTTCAATTTCAGTTTAAGTGTTCCAATTATCATGGCTTAAATTGAAAATATTTATGTTTTTTAAACAAGCGATGTCATTCCAAATATGTATATAATATTTCTATAAAATTTTCGGTTTTAATTTTAATAAGCTAGGGTTGGATTGCGAGAGAGAAATTTTATTTATTTATTTTTTGTCGTCTTCTAAGACAGAGTGCACTAAAGCGGTAATAATAACAGAGACAGAATAGGGCAGGAGCGGGTTTTTTGGCCAATGTTGGTGTTTTTTCACTAGCAGTCAATGTTTTTAAAACCGCACCAGTCACTGAAGCAGTTTTGTGACCGGTTTCCGGTTTTTTCCGGTTCAACCGGACTGAACCGACAGTTGAATCGCGGTTGAACCGGAAAAACCAATGAACTGGGACATGACCGGTTCACGGTCCGACCGCCCGGTTCGGTCCGATTTTTAAAACATTGCTAGCAGTAATGTGCTATGAGCTGAGTTGAACCGGGGCTAGTATATGATAAGTACTTTTTTAAAAACTCGAAACTATTTTTTTTTTCCAGTACTGATCCAGGTCCAATAAAACTCGGATCCCGATACAGTGCACCTGTCTCAGTGCACCCGGGTGCATTTAACCTATTTAAATAATTTTTATTTTTATTTTTTAATACAATTTTTAATCTAATTGTATTGAACATGTATATCAATTTTTACCATTTTTAGAGTATTTTAGATATTTATTTTTTTATTTTTGAAAATCAATGACATTTCAGTAATTTTAAATTATCTAAAATGCCACTGATTTTTAAAAATATAAAATAAATATCTAAATTACTCCAAAAATGGTAAAAATTGATACACATGTTAAATACACTTAGATTAACAATTGTATAATTTTTTTTTTTTTTAAAAATTGTAAAAACAGGTTAAAGCACGGGTGCATTGAAGCTAAGCGCTCCCGGGGCACTGTGTCGGGTCCATAAAACTCGTCCGACTTGCACGCTGACTCGGCCCGTACCCATCTAGCAGCGGTTCACTGAATTGGGCTTAAAGGAGCCGAGCCTTTTTTTTTAAACAAAAAAAGACAAAAACTCTCCTTCTTACAGCCCAGTCCACAAACGCTCATGCTCGAATGGGCCGGATGCGTACGTACACAGTACTAGGGTTCGATTTCTCTGCCTGCTATTCCATCATCCCCGTATAAAATGCCCCTTCTTAGCTCCGCTTGAGTTTGTTCTTTGTGGCAACGGCTTTTATCCTCTCGTTATCTTACTTCGTTTTTCTTCTTTGGGCTTTGTTTTCTGTTTCTAATGGGAAGAAGGTGCGATGATGGTCGTATTATCTCGTTAATCCGAGACATCTCGAATGTGAGGAGAATTTCTTATCCATTCAAATTGATTCTGAGCACCTTCCTTAGCCCCTCTTCTTTCGTTCTTGTTTCTAACCTCCGTTTCCTTTCTTTCATCTGTCGTTGGTTATAGCCGATTGCATACGTAAACGACTTTTCTTTATTTACGGATCTCTGAAAAATCTAATCTCGTTCACGTTGTGAAAACCTGTCGGCCCAAATGTAGGTTCGGTCCATCGAGATGATTAAGTACTCGATGTTTAGCGATCTAGCATTCTCACAATCGCACGGCCACTGCCCTCTCGAACCCCTCTTGATCCATCACAACGTGGTGTTATTATCTTCATCTTTCCCAAGTTTTAGTAATTGGGCCACATTTGGGGATTGGGTTGTGGTTAATCCAATTTGGATTTCAGTCAGACCTTTGAAATAGTAATCCTGATTTTTTATGCAAATTTATGTTTCCTCCCATGATCATGTTGGTTCAACTAAAATTGCATAAACGTGCATTAATTCGTAAAGATAACATGGGATTACTAGTAGTAGCCTGTCAAGAACTGTCCTTTCATGGTCTAAATCGATTGTATTTTATTCACAGCGCTTTTTCATGGAAGCAAGAAAATGTCTGCTTTGACTCTCCACGCTTTTATTCCTTGCCTAAGTTTCCAATCAAGCACCCCCAAGCTGTGGCGTTTCCTGGTTTCTGAAAACAGTAGCCTGGTGAAGAAATCAAAAGAATCAAGCGTGCGGATCCATCAATTGATTTTTGTAATCTTGCTTTGAGGATTCGAACTCGTTTGCTCGATTCCCAAACAGATTGAGTGCGTTGCCAATCTCCCACACAATCTGTGCACATTCCTTGGTCCGGGATCGAGTAGCATCCCCTGCTTACCGTCATAACCCAGTGGTATGACATGCAGCTGCGCGAGTTTCCAATTTGATGAAAGAACTCTGTTTAAATTAGTTTAAATCTCTTATCGACTCTGTCCTTTTGGTGCATTGAGTTTTAAAGGCATGAAAAGAAGCATGGCTTGACCTTGTTTGATGATGGGGGTGGTCTTTGCTATTGCTTCTGCTGCTGCTACTGCTCCTAGTTCAAAAACTCTCCCAGCTACAATCATTACCGTAGAGCAGTCTGGAAACAGATGGTTCAAGAAAATTCTGGATAACAGTATCATCCAATCTTTTTTCAGGGTGAAACCAGACACATACAGGCCAGTCATTCTGCCTAAGGAAATTCCGCTAGTAATCTGAAATTACATGCATTCACATGCATTATGTTGCTTTCTTCTCATTCGCGGGGAAAAGGTTGTTCCTGCTGATAAGACATTCATCACATTTAAATGGTTCAAAACTTCAAATGCTAGCACCGCGATTATAACTGGGAATGAAAGCGGTCGCAAAATCGATTCTGCTACATTTTGTCTTGGGTCCCAAATTTGTTGGAAGATTTCTTACGATTCTGGTGTCCTTTTGAAGAATATGTTTCAAAAAAATAAGGTTCCACAATCTTTTTATGTATATGGATCTTGGATTCATCCCCAATCAGCGTCAATAAACCATTCATTTCATAAGGCCTTAAATTATTTACGATTTCCAACGCTGATCTAAATTGGGATTCAAATCCATTCGATAAGCCGTTTTGAACATGTTCTGTTTATTAGACACTTCATCATTATAACACCCAATCCATCCATAATCCAGTTAGCCATCTGTTATCAGATATCTCTAATCATGCAAAATGCGGGACTTGATTCTTATCCTTTAGAGCTTAGAGAGGATAAAAGTATGGGAAATGATAAAAAGTGCATTCAGATGGGGGAAAAATTATATTGAAAATGAAAAAAAAAAAAAAATTATTTGTTTGAGAACACAAAAAGTAATTTTGGAAAATAAGAGACTTCATTCCATGCTAATTTGATTTGCATCCCATCCTAGATATAAACAACCGGAAATACTATGGATCCGGGATCACAGCACCTTCCTTGAGTGTATCAGTAAAAATTGCTCGACCGTCAGCACTGAGCAAGAATTTGGTGGAAATGTTTGCGAAACTATTGTCATGATTTTGGTTGCCCAAAACTATAAAATTTATTTCAAGATCTAGCTAACATGTTGTTGCTAATTAATGTACATTAGCAATGATTTTGCTGAAAATGGCTGGATATTGGAAAATATTAGTTGCTAATATGGTTGCCAATAATAAATTTTGCGCATTTTTAATTGGTTAAGTGCCTGGGCCTCATGCAATGAAATTATGATAATTAAACATAGAGAATGTTATCCTCTGCGGAAGATGTTTACGATTGCTGCGATAGCATTTACTGTTGTTAGCATCTATTTTTTAAAACTAAAACCATTTATTATTATATTATCCATATGTATTTATTTATAATTTTAAAAATCATATACATTAGAAACTTTTATATATGTTAACACTTGATATTAGGTGATTGACACAATTGTGTAAGCGCATATGAGGTTTGAAGTTTAAAACCCGACAAGGAATTAGTTTTCATCTAGACCGAAAATACTTTTACATACAATATCATTTTGGAAAAATTAATAGTCATATATTCTCCCTTAAAAATATGCTAATTTTTTACAAAATATAAATTTCCAATGAAAGATATTTTTAATTACAAATGATGTTAAAATAAATAAATAATTTATATTTGAAAATAATTTAGATAAAAAAGAGCTTGTTTGGAGGGTCTATGCAGCCGCTGAATTAAATCATTTCCCATTTTAGATGCGATATGCTGGGGTGCAAACAACTTAGCTGCAAATGGGGCCCACTTGATTGTAAAATAAAAATCTGACCCATTCATTGCATTGTTTAAGTAGAATATCAAGTTTTATTAAAATCAAATATATGCATGAATCCCATCTTAAAAAGTATAAAATTAATATGATAAAATTATTTGATTTATATATCAATGTTAAAACTATTAATTCAACATCTAAATAAACTAAAACATCAATCTTATATGGATAATTGATTCTAAAAATATATAACATTCTACTGCATATAAATGAATTTAAGTGTTTTTAAAGAGTTACGGCCCATCCAAAACTGTGGTTAAAATGATTTTTAATATCAGAATAAAGTAACTGATTTTGAACCATACCAAAAGTGGGATGTTGATTTCATCATAGTTGTGAGGCAAATTTTGAGGCGACTAAACCCTAGTATATTCCTTTAAATATATTATTTTTATACCTGTATAATCTATTTTAAAATTTCTTAATCCTTTTTACTGTTAACGAAATGCTGCAGACGTCCTCTGCCTCACGCATATGAAAGCTGTGATTGATGCCGGACGTAAATTCAGTGATTATGATGCATGCAGCGCGTGAAAACTCGAGGCTTTTACGTCCCTGATTATTATTAAAGAAATGCTCCCCACACACTCAATGATATGACATGCTCGTCGATAAATGGACAAGATAAAATCAGGTGGCAGGTACCATCGCATTGCATGGAAAACGTAGCAAACAAACCAAGCATCATGGAACAGAAGCCATGAAAATCTTAAAAGCAACTCCCAATGCAAAAACCCCGTATTCCCTACTACACCTTTCCACATTATAAAAACAAGTTGGGGTGGAAGTTATGCCTTTTCCTTCACGGTAAATCTCCCACCATTCCTCCCATTTCTCTTATTGTTCATCCCAGACTCAGATCTCCCCCAGGAGTCTCCATCAGTGTTTCCTTCCAAGCGTTGAAGTGCCAGCTCTTTCACATCCCCACCTACTTCTACACCTCCCTATTCGCTCTTCTAACAAACTGATGTCGTATCCCAACCCCTCCATCCCATATAAAAACCGTGCAGCCGCCCCCAATTTATCCTCATCATTACACCACTAATTACAACCCGAGTCACATTAGAAGCTTTCAGCTGACCTGATCTGAAAATGGCTCGTCCCCTTTTGGGATATCTCTTCCCTTTCATAGTCTTTGTCGTGTTTGCTTCTTTCCCAGTTCAAGCAGCCACTAAGAAGTACCAGTTTGATGTAAGCCTTCTCCCATGTTCTGGTCATATATGGTCTTGCTAATACAATATATTTCCTATCCACACCAGTGGGCGTTTATCCTCATTTTCTCCTCGCGTTGTTTTTAGATTCAAGTGAAGAACGTAAGCCGGTTGTGCCATGCCAAGCCCATCGTCACAGTCAATGGAAGGTTTCCAGGGCCAACTATCTATGCTAGGGAGGGCGATAGAGTTCTCATCAACGTCACCAACTATGCACAGTACAACATGTCGATTCATTGGTAGGATTGTCATTATCCATCCATGCATGCAATCCACAGAATTAGAAAGTATTAATTATTGCTAAGAGTACTACATATGTGGTTCAAATATGTATAGGCATGGACTAAAGCAATTTCGTAACGGATGGGCTGATGGGCCAGCTTACATCACACAGTGCCCGATCAAGACTGGGAACAGCTACACCTATGATTTCAATGTGACGGGGCAGAGAGGGACCTTGTGGTGGCATGCTCACATCCTCTGGCTCAGGGCAACAGTCTATGGTGCAATTGTCATAATGCCCAAAGAAGGAACACCTTTTCCATTCCCACAGCCCCACATGGAATTCAACCTGCTCCTCGGTGAGTATATCAGCAATATCAATCAATTAAATTTGAAAAAAAAAAAAAAAAGAGTAGCAGCAAGTAGCCAGCAGCTGATGCACGTTCTTGATTTACATACGCAGGAGAATGGTGGAATAAGGATGTAGAAGAGCTGGTCAACGAAGGCACTAAGACAGGACTGCCCCCAGCAATGTCAGATGCGCATACGATCAATGGAAAGCCAGGCCCACTCTTCCCGTGCTCCGAAAAACGTAAGAAAAACACTCCCAATCAGCTGAGATTGGTTTTTGGCATTTCTAGCTAGATTAATTAATTTGGGTCTAATTAAATTGCTTCCGTTTGCAGATACATATGCAATGGAAGTAGAATGGGGTAAGACATACCTTCTGAGAATCATCAACTCTGCCCTCAATGACGAGCTCTTCTTAGCCATCGCGGGTCATAACATGACGGTGGTGGAGATAGATGCTGTTTACACCAAGCCCTTCACCACCCAAGCGTTGCTAATTGCGCCGGGCCAAACAACAAACGTCCTAGTTCGTGCCGACCGAGCTCCAGGCAGATACTTCATGGCCACGAGAGCTTTCAACGATATACCAATCCCCGTGGACAACAAGACCGCTACGGCCATCTTCGAATACAAAGGCGTTCCAAAGACCATCATCCCAATCCTGCCCAACCAGCAGCTGCCTGCACCAAACGACACGGAATTCGCCGGAAGCTACAACGACAAACTGAGGAGTTTGAACACTCCACGATTCCCTGCCAACGTTCCGCTCAAGGTCGACCGGCGTCTCTTCTACACCATTGGTCTTGGGCGCAATCCATGCGCAACATGCGTGAACGGAACGCATCTCACTGCTTCTTTGAACAACATCACGTTTGTGATGCCTAAGGTGGGGCTTCTGGAAGCCCACTACTTCAAGACGAAGGGAGTGTTCAGGACGGATTTCCCGGACCAGCCGTCCAAGGCATTCAACTACACGGGAGCACCCCTGACGGCTAACCTTCGCACCTCTCTGGGCACCAGGGTGAGTAAGTTGGCCTTCAATTCCACGGTTGAGCTGGTCCTGCAGGATACCAATCTCCTCACCGTCGAGTCTCACCCCTTCCATCTTCATGGCTACAACTTCTTCGTGGTCGGGAGAGGATCTGGCAACTTCGATCCTAAGAAGGACCCTGCCAAGTTCAACTTGGTGGATCCTCCTGAGAGGAATACTGTCGGAGTCCCAACTGGCGGGTGGACAGCCATCAGGTTCAGGGCTGATAATCCAGGTACGTAATAGATGACATATACATAAGTAATTATCCTTGGGAATATTGGGTGTGACAATTTGCCATCCAAAATATAATAATAATAATAATAATAATAATAATAATATCCAGCTGTGGCTGATGCAGGTGTCTGGTTCTTCCACTGTCACCTGGAGCTCCACACTTCTTGGGGACTGAAGACGGCTTTTGTGGTGGAGGATGGAAAAGGTCCCAACGAGTCTGTGATGCCTCCTCCAAAGGATCTTCCGTCTTGCTAGGAAATCGATCGAGGCAGTGCATGCCTTGTGTGTAAGTGTGTACGAGGCGTTTGCTTCTTGCTGGAGCTGATGAATACTTATTCCAAGTCCTGCGAAAGATGCAGGGATTTATCTTCTTAATTATTTGTATGGAGAGTTGGGATGAGATTCATAACAAAATGTCATCTGTTTGCAATCGAGATTGTTTTAGGGTGTCCAAGATGTCGAAGACCCCAAACTGGAAGTGTAAATAAAAAAACACGAAATACAATGACTATTATTTGTATTTTATGGTTGGTTTTTACCGTGGGGGAGCCTCAACTCTGCCAGCATCCACGTAAAAAGATTATTGCACGCCGGTTCTCGAATAATTCCGAGGAATATAATATTTCTTGCACCTAATTGCTAATTCTCGAATAATACCGAGGAATATTCTATGGGAGATTTTTTTGAAGTTTTTCACATTAGCGCGCGAAGTATTTTATAATTGGGATAATCATTTTGTTACAAATTCAGCTGCTAGCCTAGGCTAATATATATTTTTACTTTTTTAGGAAAATTTCAGCTCACGTAAATTTAATTTACGTATTAAATTTAAGAATGTTTTAATATATATATGTTTTATGAATTTCGGAAATCGATCATGTTGGATATTTAAGTCTTTTTCACCCAAATCGTTGATTTTTGAAATTCTTAAAGACTTCCGCATGTATCAAAAAATTAAATATATTTGGATCAATAATTTCAAAAAAGTTAATAAAATAAAAAATGAGCCTATATGCGGTCATGGCTAACAGATAAATTTGTTAACATGGGATTATCCGTATCCTTTGTAAATTAATCTTGAAAGTAAAAGCTTATCGATAGCCCACGGCGGTAACGCTGTAGCGGCCCCACGTCCCACCAAAAATAGAAAAAAATAAGGAACAGCAATTCCAAGGCCGTAGGCGAAAGGGCGACTCACTCCATGGCGACTTCCTTCCCAGCTCTCCCATCTTCTTGCATGAAACCTCTGCAGAAAAGGTAATCATTCCTTTCTCTGTGCCCTTGGCGCTGGTGGTCCCATTTTCATTGACGTTATGGATCGAACCTTCTTGCAATTTTGGAAAGAAATGGGAAGGAAATTCCTAATCTAATTAACTGTTACGTGTTTTTTCCTTTTGGTTATATGGCCCAACTGATTTTTGGGTTTCCTGTAAATGATGGATCAATCAAGTTTTGTGAGCTCAAATCGAGAAATCACCACTACTGGGATTCAAATTGCGGAAGGGGAAGGCAAATTACCCAAGCTCGTTCTTACTTCTGTTCACGGAAGGTAAATTCTCGCTGCCAGCATTGTTCCCACCATCTATTCATTGATTATCTGTCTCTTCTCCAGTCGCTTTATCATAGATATTCTGGGGACTGTGCTGGTAATTTCTTCAAGACCCAAAAAAAAATGATAATAGAAGGAATTTACCTGAATGTAAAAGGCATTTGGTGGATTGTTTAGTGTGGAAACTATGATCCTCCCTATTGGGAATTGGATAGGGTCCTTTGGTTAGTTATCTATGATAGTATATGGAGTTTGTGTTACATATTTGCTCAATGAAACAATTCTGACTAGTTGATTTCTGGGAAATGAAGATACAACTGAAAAACGAAAGTGAACTTAGCTCCTTATTCAGTTAGCAGAGTCCTAATGTGGGTTCCTGGATTTTTCTGGTATTTTGGCTGCTTGTCCATAAATATTGGGTTGTATATATGGATGCCTGTTACAAATAACCTTCTATGCTGATGCTCTGAATTGGGGACGCAATTCTAACATCACAATATTCACCATCTGCCATATAATTCATTGACAAACAGAAAATTTGCGATTTTTTTTTTTGAACCCGAGAAGCATGTTGTATTTCTCTTCTTTAGTCGTTCTGACTAGTTGGTTGAATTTTATTTCAATGCTTCACATTCAGCGAAGCTGAGATTTACTTATTTGGAGGCTGTGTCACATCATGGAAAGTAGCAAATAACAAGGACCTCCTTTTTGTTCGACCAGATGCTGTGTTTAATGGGCAGAAGCCCATCAGGTAAAGCCATGCTTCTGCACAGCTCCAAATCACTTCATATGTTTTAGTTTTGAAGCTATTGTTGAGAAATACTTGTTCTATTTTCTGGATCTTCCATTCTGCTCAAGTCCAAAACCATTTGAATTGTCAACAAGCGGATTTTATCCCTCGTCTTGGGAATTTGTTTAAAATTAACGCCCAACAAAGTCTATACTGTTGGAAACAATGTTTAAAACAATAAAAATTGACCAAAACTTGAGTTTTGATGATTAACAAGAACTAATTTGAGTATATAAAAGGTACTAATGTGTTTACTAATTGTTTAAGGAAAGCAAAGAGGTCAAGTCGATCTACAAGTCGACTTGGACTTCGACTTGGGTGAAGTCGATCCCAAAGTCGACTCAAAAATCGACTTGAGAATGAATCCCAAAAGGCAACAGGTGAAGTCGCAGGTCAAGTCGACTCCACTTGCGACTTAGGAAGTCAAGTCGCATACGAAGTCGACTCCAGAATCGACTTCAAACAAAAGAAAATGTCCAGCGTTGATTTTGGGGGACGAAGCTGCCCAAGTCGCAAACGAAGTCGACTCCAGGAGCGACTTGAGTCAAGTTGCAGACAAGGTCGACTCCAACTTCGACTTGAGGATCATATTGAACTTGTTCAAACCCAAATGAGATGAAAAGTTCATTCACAAGGAAACAAATGAAGATTCTTGAAGATCAAAGCTAAGACTCATATTCAATGTTCAAATCAAGTCTATCAAGCCAAGGCAAATATTCAAGCTTATTCAAATAAGGCAACACCCAAGTTATGGAGACCAAGTGAGTCCAAGACTAAGCGAGGAACAAACATATATCATGCAAGAACTCAAACAGCTCAAAAGCTTTGCAAAGATCAAGCCGAATCTTGAAGATCAAAGCAGCTTCAGCAAAACCCGAGCCAAGTCGCAGGCTAAGTCGACTTCAGGTTCGACTTGAGTCGAAGTCTGAAATCAAGTCGACTAAAACTCAGACTTGGGAAATTGGAAGAACTGGAGTCGCAGACGAAGTCGACTCCAGATGCGACTTGGGTTGCCAAGTCGCAAGCCAAGTCGACTCCATCTTCGACTTGGGTATAACGGTCAAATTTTCGAACGTTGAAGTTCATTTATTGCGCACCAACCACCTCCATAACGTTCATATTTTCTTCTCTCTATAAAAGGACCCTCAAATGAACGTGAAAAATAGACAAGAACATTACAAGATACTACTATATACTCTACAAAGTCCAAAGTGAGAAAAGAAGATCTAGAAAGGAATCCTATTTGCTTTTCTCCATTTCTGAGTGGTTCGTATACATTCTAAGGAAGAAGAAGAAAGCTTCAAGTTGCATGCGCCTTCATCAATATTCATCCAAAGCTGTTTCTACAACTTCTTCCTCGAGCTAAATCTGCCTACACAAATCTGTAAAGTGTAGTTTCATTTATTTCATTGTCTTGTTGTATAAATCTTGATTTAGCTTGGGTAGCTAAGATCAAGTATATGCAAAGTAGGGTGTGATTGGAGTGAGACTCATCACCTACTTTTGCATGTGAGTTGCTTATGCCCCCTAGAGCTAGAATCTAGAAGAGAGCAAGTGGCTCTAGTTGTATATGCCCCCTAGAGCTGAAATCTAGAAGAGAGCGGTGACTCTAAGTGTATTCGTGGAATACATAGTGAAACCCAAGTCACAACAGAGTGTGAGCTTGGAAGAGTGGAGTAGGGAAGGTTTGCCCGAACCACTATAAATCTTGTGTTATATCTCTTTTTACTGCTTTATCTTTATTGCTCTCTAGCTCTTTTCAAAAGGGGATTAATTACTCAAAGGGTTAAGTCTTTATTTACCAAAGATTTTTTAAAGAACCCAATTCACCCCTCCCCTCTTGGGTTTTGCCACTAACTCGGGACCAACAAGTGGTATCAGAGCAGGTCTTTGAGTTTACCAAAGAGATCTTATCAAAATGGCATCCCAATCTACTTCCGTTCCCGCTTTTGCTGAAGGCCAATCCTTTACAAGGCCACCGTTGTTTGATGGGAACAATTTTGGATATTGGAAGCTTCGTATGAAGCAACTCATCATGGCTACCGACATGGACTCTTGGATTGCTATCCAAGATGGAGTAACCTTGCCTACCGATGAAAGAGCTTCCAAATGGACCGATGAGGAAGTAAGAATTGTTAAGAGCAACGCCAAAGCTATGAACTCTTTATTTTGTGCTCTTAATGCTTCTGAATATGATAGAGTATCCTCTTGCTTGACCGCCAAAGAAATATGGGATACGCTAACCTCTATCTATGAAGGAACTTCTCAAGTCCAAGGGACGAGAAGAAATATTTTGATTGGAGAACTAGAGAATTTTAGAATGCTAGAAATAGAAAATATTTCTGAAATGTTCGCTAGATTCTCAAAAATCACTAATGCTTTAAAAGGTCTTGGAAAAGCTATTTCTGAATCTGAGCAGGTTATGAAGATCTTAAGAGCTCTACCGGAATCATGGACTCCAAAGATCACTGCAATAGAAGAAGCCAAAGACCTAAACACTTTAAAGCTTGAAGACTTAATTAGCTCACTCATGTCACATGAGCTAATTAAAAGAAGAAATGAAGATCAACATAGGGGCAAAAGAGCAATCGCCTTGAAAGCCGCACAAGACACTGACGATACCTCCTCTTCTCAAAACGACGACGAGATTGCCCTTCTCACAAAACGCTTCAGAAAATTTGTGAGGAAAGGGAAAAATTTCAGAAGCTTCAAGGAAAGAACTCCCAAAGAGAAGAAGAAAGAACCAACCAAATGCTACCGATGCGGC
Source organism: Annona cherimola (assembly GCA_030490835.1). Classification (NCBI taxonomy): domain Eukaryota; kingdom Viridiplantae; phylum Streptophyta; class Magnoliopsida; order Magnoliales; family Annonaceae; genus Annona; species Annona cherimola. The sequence continues at coordinate 13,631,265 of CM059974.1, forward strand.
GGTTCGGGACATATGCAAGCTCAATGTCCAACTCCCGAAGAAAGCAAGGCAAACGAACAAAGAAAGGATAGAAGGAACAACAAAAGATTCCAAAAGTACAAAGGTAGAGGCATGTATGTAAACGATGAGGAATCTACAACGAGTAATTCCTCAACCGACGAAAATGAGGCGGAAGAATGTGCAAGAATTTGCTGCATGGCACAAATCGAACAAGAAGAACGAATTACCTCAACAAAATGCACAAGCGATGAAGAGACATGTTTTAAGGCAAAGGCAAACAATGAATGGTTTATGGATAGCGGCTGCTCAAGGCATATGACCGGAGAAAGAAGTTTGTTTCACAAACTTAAGCCTTGTAATGATGGAATGGTTGCCTTTGGCAATAATGAAAAAGGTAAAATTAAAGGTAAAGGAAATATACATAGTATTTCAAATGCATGCATGGAAGATGTTTTGTTTGTTGAAGGACTCAAACACAATTTAATGAGCATTAGCCAATTATGTGATAAAGGGTACAAAGTTGTGTTTGAATCATCTATACGTAATGTATTTGATGGAGAGCATATCATGTTTAGTGGTAAAAGACATGGAAATGTATATTTGGTTTCACTTGATGAATTGAATGGTCAATGTCTAATGGCCATTGATAATGATCCATGGGTTTGGCATAAAAGGCTTGGACATATAAACATGGGAAACATAAAAACCCTATGGAAAAAGAGTTTGGTAGAAGGATTACCAAGATTGAAATATGACAAAGACAAGATTTGCAAGGCATGTCAATTATCAAAACAACCCAAGATGCCTTTCTCTACCAAAAAGGAAATTTCCACCACTAAGCCACTTGAATTACTACATATGGATCTATACGGGCCATCCGACATTCTAACCATTGGTGGAAAGAAATATGTATTTGTCATAGTTGATGATTTTTCAAGATTCACATGGATAATTCTCTTAGCTAGTAAAGATGAAGCCTTCTCTATGTTTGCAACTTTTGTAAATTTGGTGCAAAATGAAAAACAAAGTACTATTGTGACCATAAGAAGCGATCATGGTGGCGAATTCGAAAACAAACGATTCATGGAATTTTGCAATGAAAAAGGAATTCACCACACATTTTCTGCACCAAGAACTCCACAACAAAATGGAGTAGTAGAAAGGAAAAATAGAACTATACAAGAGATGGCTAGAACTATGCTAAATGAGAGCAATCTATCCAAGAAATTTTGGGGTGAAGCTGTAAGTACAGCTTGTCATGTATTGAACCGTGTTACCATTCGAGCAATCTTGAAAAAGACCCCATATGAACTATGGAAAGGAAGGAAACCAAATATTTCTTATTTTCATGCTTTTGGATGTACATGTTATGTTTTGAATAATGGAAAAACTAACTTGGGAAAGTTAGATGCTAAAAGTGATGAGGCTATATTTCTTGGATATTCATCAAATAGCAAAGCATATAGAGTTTTCAATAAACGAAACCAAATTATTGAAGAATCCATACACGTTGTATTTGATGAAATTAACAAAACTCCGAAAAAGGAAGATGAACTAAGTGATGCAGATGAGACAAAAGGTAAAGAACAACCAAAGGAACTCGAGCTCAAGCCAGAAAATCTCATGGAGGAAGAGGTAAGTGAAGGTAATGATTCTTATAAACCTCCAACTGATTTAAAGTTCAAAAATGCCCATCCAATTGAGCAAGTTATTGGAAATATATATGAAGGAGTGAAAACTAGAAGATCAAAACAAAACGTTTATGGTCAATATGCCTTTGTATCTAAAATTGAACCAAATACCATTGAACAAGCTCTCAATGATGAACATTGGATTATTGCAATGCAAGAAGAGCTAAACCAATTCGAAAGGAACAATGTATGGCATTTAGTTCCTAGACCAAATAATCACACTATCATAGGTACTAAATGGATATTTAGGAACAAATTAGATGAAAGCGGACTCGTAATAAGAAACAAGGCAAGATTAGTAGCCAAAGGGTATTCCCAAGAAGAAGGAATTGATTTTGAAGAATCATATGCACCCGTGGCAAGATTAGAAGCCATACGCATTTTACTAGCATTTGCTTCTCACATGAATTTCAAATTGTTTCAAATGGATGTAAAAAGTGCATTTTTGAATGGCTATCTAAATGAAGAAGTATATGTTGAACAACCCCCTGGCTTTGGAGAAAAGAATCAATCAAAGTATGTCTATAAATTGACCAAAGCATTATATGGACTAAAACAAGCTCCAAGAGCTTGGTATGAAAGATTGAATAAATTTTTGATTGACCATGAGTTTCAAAAGGGGAAAGTAGACACTACTCTGTTCATTAAATATAAAAATAAAAATATTTTAATTGTGCAGATTTATGTTGATGACATAATATTTGGTGCTACTGACGAAAAACTTTGTCAAGAGTTTTCTAAGATAATGCAGAGCGAATTCGAAATGAGTATGATGGGAGAATTAAATTTCTTCCTTGGACTGCAAATCAAGCAACAAAGTGAAGGGATATTTTTAAATCAGTCCAAATACGCCAGAGAGATGCTCAAGAAGTTTGGAATGCAAAATAGCAAAGGAGCAAATACTCCAATGAGCTCTACAATCAAGATCGATGCGGACGAAAATGGTAAAAGTATCGATCAAACACTTTATAGAAGCATGATAGGATCCTTGCTATACTTAACTGCTTCTAGACCCGATATCCTATTTAGTGTTTGTATGTGCTCTAGATTCCAAGCATGTCCAAAAGAATCACATCTACTTGCTGTAAAAAGAATTTTTAAATATTTGTTAAAAACTACAAATCTTGGACTATGGTATCCAAAGGGGTCAACCTTTGATCTAATCGGCTATTCGGATGCAGACTTTGCCGGATATAAAGTAGATAGAAAAAGTACCAGTAGAACTTGTCAATTTCTTGGACATATGCTAGTTTCATGGCATTCAAGAAAACAAACAAGTGTTGCACTATCTACTGCGGAAGCCGAATACATAGCCGCCGGTAGTTGTTGTGCCCAACTACTTTGGATGAAACAACAGTTGAAAGACTATGGTATTGATTATGTTGATATTCCTATTAGATGTGATAATACAAGTGCAATTTGTTTGACTAAAAATCCAGTATTGCATTCTAGAACCAAACATATTGATGTAAGACATCATTTTATTCGTGAACATGTTGAAAATCATGATGTGTGCTTAGAATATGTGAAAACGGAAGATCAAATTGCTGATATCTTTACCAAACCACTAGCTAAAGAATCATTCTGTAAGATTAGGAATGATATGGGGATGATAGAACTAAATTAGGAAAAATTAAAGCAAGAAGCCAAAATTTGAAAAAGGCAAACTGATGGGTCAAGTCGACTCCATAGGAGCCAAGTCGACTCAGCCAAATCGACTTGGGAAAGCGAAGTCGACTCCGCTATCAAAGCGAAGTCGACTCCAAAGGGGTCAAAGTCGACTCCGCACTACGTGTGAAGTCGACTCCAGAGAACCGAAGTCGACTTCGCCTAGGGCAAAGTCGACTCCGCGCGCGCGACCGTCCGACTTCCTCTTCTTCTTTCCCACTTTCCCTCTTCTTCCTCATTTCTCGTTCTTGCTCCTGCGATTACTTTTTTCTCTCCGACGATATCTTTTCTCCAGAAATCCATTTCTCCCTTCCGGCGACCCTCTCCTGTCCGGTAGAAATCCATTTTTTTCTAGCAAGTGCCGCTCCACCTGTTTTCGGCCAACAGATTTCTCTCTCTCTCCGGCAAAACAGCTCTCTCTCAGTTCTCTCAAGTCACAACTTCAGCTCTGTTTTCTTCTCTCTCAGTTTACAACTTCAATCCAATGGCCCCAAAACCAAGAATTCCAAAGAAAGCAGTCTCAAAACCATCTCTAAAGCCTATGCCTAGACCTTCAAAGTCAACAACTGAGGAAGAGGTGCCCAGAAGGCAAAGAACACCTGCAAAACGGCCACGAGAGGAACCCTCGACCTCGACGGGTAGGCGGGTTCGTTTCCAAACAACAACGCAGTCAACTGATCAAACTCAAAGATCAGAAAGTCGACCTGAAAGCTCTTACTCTTCAAGGATTCCTATCAAGAAGGGGCAAGTTCTAAAAATGCCCACTACTTATTTCAGGACAGAGCTACAGCATAGTCGCTTCTACAGAAACTTCTATGAACGAAAGGTATTCATTCCTAAGATCATAGATTTCAAGTTCCTCAACGACTATGAGTTCGACATAGAAGAGTTGTTGGATTTCCAAGGATGGATACAACTATTCAAATCCGATGAACGAATCTATCCTGATCTCACAAGACAGTTTTATTATTTATGGGACGACACCAAGTTTTGCACTTATGTCAAAGGCACTGAAATACATTTTGGGAGTATCAACTATACAGATCAAGACGAAGCTCTGAGAAGAATTGGAAACATTCTTCAAGTACCTTTTGATGAAGAAAGGATTTCCCAGGATCTGACAGTGGACCAGATCTACAATGAGTTAACAAAAAGCAACAAATACCATGCAGGTACCAAATTTCTGCATTACATGGATCTTCCTCCCAGACTCAGGGTCATCCGCTTGCTAATAGCCCACTGTATCTTGCCAAAAGGAGGTGGAAGAAATCAACTCAATCCACAGGAAGCAGTGATCTTATGGAAATTGGTCAACAAGGTGAAGATCAGTCTTCCTAGACTCTTCCTTGAAGCCCTGGCAAATAAAAAGGAGAACCCACGGGGCGTGCTACCATATGGATCCTGGATCACTTTGATCCTGGAAAGGTGCGATGTAGACATCGACGGGGAACCATATGAAGTTCCGAAGACAACAAACGCCATCAACAGGGCTTTGCTCCAACGCATGAAGATCAATTTGGAGCAGTTTAGGGATGATAGAATCCGGGAGAAGCTTGGCGAGCCAGTCCGAGAACAAGAGGACAATGCACAAGCTGAGGGGGAGCAAGCTCCCGAGGCATCGCCTGAACGGCCTGCATCTCCTCTGTCACACAGATCACATTCTCCTCAAGGATCCGTTGCACCCGAACGCATACCGCCTACTTCAGATCAAATGGCTGCACTTCAAAGCCTTAAAAACGAGATCTTGGATGCTATGGGTCATCAAGAAGATAGGATGACTAGCCTAGTGACCGGTGTGCTGAATGCTATCACTGATATGCATTCCCGACAAGATCACATGGATCGGGAATTGCGTACCATCAAATATCACCTCGCCTCAGGACGTCACAAGAAGAGGCCTATGCCTGAACTCGATCCATACGAATCGGGTTCAGTTCATAAAGCAGCATCTCCCGATCATGATATCTCCATCTACTCATCTGCCCAAAATCGTCCCATCAAACCAATCTTATATCCGATCTCTCAATTTCAATTCACAAAATCATTAAAAGTTGATCGATTTTTGATAGATTTTTGATAGTTTGACAAAAAGGGGGAGATAGAATAGGTGAGTTGAGTAAAATTTTATTTTGGGTTGGGTAGTTTTGTATCCAGGTTTCATTTTTGTTTTGTGTTGCATTTTGTAAAAATGAAACTTGATACATATATATGCTATTGATGAATGTTATGTTTGCTTAATATGTTATGATTAATAAAGTATTCAACATGATTTGCTTGAAAATGATTTGCTGGAAAGGTATCCAATATGCCAAAATGATATAATAGTTGAAATTTCAAAAAGCTCTGACCTATATGACAAATGCTCTGTTTTTCAAAAAGACATATGAACATGATTAATGCTTGAAAGGTATCAACTCAAATGAAGTTTTGTCAATCATCAAAAAGGGGGAGATTGTTGGAAACAATGTTTAAAACAATAAAAATTGACCAAAACTTGAGTTTTGATGATTAACAAGAACTAATTTGAGTATATAAAAGGTACTAATGTGTTTACTAATTGTTTAAGGAAAGCAAAGAGGTCAAGTCGATCTACAAGTCGACTTGGACTTCGACTTGGGTGAAGTCGATCCCAAAGTCGACTCAAAAATCGACTTGAGAATGAATCCCAAAAGGCAACAGGTGAAGTCGCAGGTCAAGTCGACTCCACTTGCGACTTAGGAAGTCAAGTCGCATACGAAGTCGACTCCAGAATCGACTTCAAACAAAAGAAAATGTCCAGCGTTGATTTTGGGGGACGAAGCTGCCCAAGTCGCAAACGAAGTCGACTCCAGGAGCGACTTGAGTCAAGTTGCAGACAAGGTCGACTCCAACTTCGACTTGAGGATCATATTGAACTTGTTCAAACCCAAATGAGATGAAAAGTTCATTCACAAGGAAACAAATGAAGATTCTTGAAGATCAAAGCTAAGACTCATATTCAATGTTCAAATCAAGTCTATCAAGCCAAGGCAAATATTCAAGCTTATTCAAATAAGACAACACCCAAGTTATGGAGACCAAGTGAGTCCAAGACTAAGCGAGGAACAAACATATATCATGCAAGAACTCAAACAGCTCAAAAGCTTTGCAAAGATCAAGCCGAATCTTGAAGATCAAAGCAGCTTCAGCAAAACCCGAGCCAAGTCGCAGGCTAAGTCGACTTCAGGTTCGACTTGAGTCGAAGTCTGAAATCAAGTCGACTAAAACTCAGACTTGGGAAATTGGAAGAACTGGAGTCGCAGACGAAGTCGACTCCAGATGCGACTTGGGTTGCCAAGTCGCAAGCCAAGTCGACTCCATCTTCGACTTGGGTATAACGGTCAAATTTTCGAACGTTGAAGTTCATTTATTGCGCACCAACCACCTCCATAACGTTCATATTTTCTTCTCTCTATAAAAGGACCCTCAAATGAACGTGAAAAATAGACAAGAACATTACAAGATACTACTATATACTCTACAAAGTCCAAAGTGAGAAAAGAAGATCTAGAAAGGAATCCTATTTGCTTTTCTCCATTTCTGAGTGGTTCGTATACATTCTAAGGAAGAAGAAGAAAGCTTCAAGTTGCATGCGCCTTCATCAATATTCATCCAAAGCTGTTTCTACAACTTCTTCCTCGAGCTAAATCTGCCTACACAAATCTGTAAAGTGTAGTTTCATTTATTTCATTGTCTTGTTGTATAAATCTTGATTTAGCTTGGGTAGCTAAGATCAAGTATATGCAAAGTAGGGTGTGATTGGAGTGAGACTCATCACCTACTTTTGCATGTGAGTTGCTTATGCCCCCTAGAGCTAGAATCTAGAAGAGAGCAAGTGGCTCTAGTTGTATATGCCCCCTAGAGCTGAAATCTAGAAGAGAGCGGTGACTCTAAGTGTATTCGTGGAATACATAGTGAAACCCAAGTCACAACAGAGTGTGAGCTTGGAAGAGAGGAGTAGGGAAGGTTTGCCCGAACCACTATAAATCTTGTGTTATATCTCTTTTTACTGCTTTATCTTTATTGCTCTCTAGCTCTTTTCAAAAGGGGATTAATTACTCAAAGGGTTAAGTCTTTATTTACCAAAGATTTTTTAAAGAACCCAATTCACCCCTCCCCTCTTGGGTTTTGCCACTAACTCGGGACCAACATATACCTGCATCAAGAATGTCACTTTTTTTTTTATGTTACAATTTTTAGTTGTAGCATAATTTTGTAGTGTGGAGAAGGAATCACTTGTTCATTTCCTACGTTGTTTTTGTAGCTACTTATAATTCTTACATTTGCTAACATGTGGCTCTGATGACTTGTGCTTGTGATTAGTGGAGGCATCCCTCATTGTTTCCCCCAGTTTGGACCTGGTCCCATGCAGCAGGTTTGGTCCCCTTTCTCTGTTTCGTAGGCTGATTTTCAAACTACTCTTCACAAGTGGATGTTTACATTCTTGGCTCTATGGATGTGCGTGAAATTGGTGTTCTTCCTATCTCCTTGTTTTCATCTTGTAGAATTTTTTTGAATTGACTTTGTGATCAATTTTTCTCTCTCAAAATTGTTATGATTACTTCTTGGCAAAAATAAGGCTCACTACTGAGGTCGGCCTTTAGTAAGCACATTTTTAAACTACATCCCCACTGTGAAAGTGTGAATGCACATGCTTTTGCCTTTGCTCTATGAGTACGCACAAATTCATAACTTTCTGTCTTACCGCTCAGAATTGTTAATTGGCAACGGTGGAGGTCAGCCTTGAATAGGCTCATCTTTAAACTAATTCCCGTTGAAAGCATGAATGCATATGCTTTTGCCTTTGAGAATGCACAAATTCATAACTTGCTGTCTTGCTTTTTGCAATATTGACAGTTTTATTTATTTTGTGATTCATCTTCGTTACCGTCTGGTAGTTTATGGATATAATGCCTTGCAATGAGCATAAAATAGCTTTTAGTGTTATAATCTTTAAATTACTATGCAAACTGTAAAAACGTTATTTTTTTGTCCTTGTTGCAGAGCTATGCACAAGTTGATACGCCCCTCTCCTTGTTTAGAATTCTACAATTCTTAATACTAGTTTTTTGTTTTTTGTTTTTTTCAATAATGATTGGCACTCAACATGGTTAAACTGTCCTAGTAATTGATGTCAGCAACACCTTTAAAACCTGTTATTGATCTAAAATTATGATACGTGCAAACTAGCAAAGAAGAAGCAATTACATTTCATGATTAATTCAGATATTGTAGCAAAGAATTGTAAACATAGATGAAAGTATTCAACTATACATTTCTCAGTTGCATAGTTTATGCTGGACTCCCGAGAAACCTGGCAATATCTTTTCATTGCTTTACCATGTCAACTGTGTTTTTGTTGTTCAACCTTGGTTTTCAAATATATCTTTTATTTGGACAATAAAAGCCACACCTCCATCCAAGCTAGCAAGGTGGTATAAAAGCTACACTTCCATCTGAGCTAGCAACTTTGTCTGAACTCTGAACCAATAATCTGCTGGTGTGTTGCTAGTTTTTCATTAATTTTACACTTTCATTCAAGCTAGCAAGGAGTTTTGAACCAATCACCTGCTTGTGTGTGTTGGTAGTTTTTGGTCGATTTTGTTACTTCTTCGTAGGTTCCAGACATATTCAAAGAACTGGCTTAGTTGCACTTTGAGTATATTTTTTTTTTTTTTTTTTTCCTTATTTAAAGTATATTTCCTTTTTTGAGTATTTTATCATTGATTATTCATATTTGTTTGCAGCATGGATTTGCAAGGAACATGAGTTGGTCTATTGCTGATACTGAAAATCTTGAAGGGAATCCAGTTGTTACTTTAGAGCTCACAGACAGTCCTTACAGTCGATCCGTGTGGGATTTCGCATTTCAAGCCTTGTACAAGGTATTGCTGTTTGCTGCATGACAATTTCTGTCACGCATTGCCTGTTTGGGATGATACCATACATGAAAGTCTTTTACTGTCTTGTGGGTTATTGTTTCATTTTCATTTTATAACACAACTTCTACAGCACTTCTCCCAGTCTTCATGCCATGAGGTATCATCTTTATTTAGGAATCAGAAGTTCTTTTTCTCTTGACTTTGTTCAAATTAGTTGGACAGAAACACCATTAGCTTAACAGGGTTCTAGGCTTTGTACCTATGTTGCACCATGTCATTTTCTGGGGCATTGACACCAGATACTAAAATATAAATGTTCTTGCAGTGTCCTTGTGGTGGTTTTTGACATTCTTCCTTTCTTTCTTTTATCTTTTTAAATTTTTTTCTTGATATTTTTAGATTTTTTGGCTTCTGTTGACCTACTGTGAACTCATTGCAGGTCACCTTAAATTCGAAACGCCTTTCTACCAAGTTGGTTATCAAAAATAAAGACAAAAAGCCATTCTCTTTTACCACTGCATTGCACACTTATTTTCGAGTAAGAATTCTTAATCTTTCTCCAGCCCAAGATTATTCTATATTATTTTGTTATTATTTGAATGCAATCAGAGTTTAGACTTTCAACTGTGATAAAAGTTCCTGAGAACTAAATTTTTGTATATTTGCTTTCGTATTTAAGTTCAATTATTCTACAGGCATCAGTTACAGGGGTTTCAGTGAATGGTCTAAAAGGGTGCAAGACATTGAACAAGGATCCTGATCCATCCAATCCAATAGAAGGAAAGGAAGACAGGTCTGTTTTGCTTCTCACACTCGACCTTTTCTTGATATATTTCAATAGCTAGCCTTCTTTAATTTTAGTTTTTTAAGCCTTGCACGGCAGATTCTACCTTCTAACCACCGTACCTGCATTTCAGGGATGTTGTCACCTATCCTGGTTTTGTGGACTGCATTTACTTGGATGCACCAGATGAGCTGGTCCTTAATAACGGACTGGGTGATAAAATATCCATTAGGAATACTAAGTATGTAATTCTTCCGTACCCAATTATGCATTTCACCCAGGCTCTATTGGTTTTTTCTTTTAAAAGCTTATTTACCTTTGCAGCTGGTCAGATGCTGTCCTGTGGAACCCACACTTGCAGATGGAAGCCTTCTATCGTGACTTCGTTTGTGTTGAAAATGCGAAGGTACCAAAGTGCACTTTTATCATGTCTTTTGTCTGAATAGGCTCATGATACTTATGGTTTTCTTTTACATTAGATTGGGAAAGTGGAATTGGAGCCGGAGCAGACCTGGGTTGCAGAGCAACAGATGAGCGTGAGTTGAAAGAGTATTGAATACCAAATTCGAAGTTCATAAAAGTTGCGTATGAAACAATAACGAGGTCTATCCTGTTTCAAGGATCCAGATAGAGAGGATTCACCATGTTGGCAGCTGATAGTCAGTCCAGCTGCTGTAATTTTGATGTACTAGCGAACTTATTGTCTAAGCTGGAAATTTCAATTAGCCATCCAGATTTCTCTGGAAGTTACGATTTAATGCTAGTTTCCATTCTCTCTGTAGTTTCATGGTCTCTGCATGCCGCAAGCACTCATTCTGCTGAGATTTTGACCCGCGATTCTCATTTTATCCTCCTTCATTGAGTTATAACAAGGTTGTGTTTGGCTTATTCTTCCCTTGAAATTCAGTTCTTTCCTTTTGAGCTGTTCTGTTAAAATCACTACGATTGGCCACTTCATGACCTATATCCTGATCTTTCTTTGCTCAGAGAGGTCTGTTTTATTCCAATTTGCAAGCTTTTTGGTCCATCATCGCATATATGATCATTTGTCAACTTCTACAACGACGTAAGTCCATGCTAAAGAATTGAAGCCAGTGCAAATTTTCACAACCGAACTCACCAGTGATCTTTGCAAGAACAGTCCCCATCTTTGAAAAGGTGGAAACGCATTCTATCACGCACGACTATTTCACGACCATAAATCCTGGAGATGAGCTTTGTTGCTGTGTGGCAATCCTCGCACACTCGAAGATTTTTAACTATCCGAAGCGCTCTACCTGGTTTGGTTTTGATTAGTCCAAATGCTATTGCCAGTTTCTCACTGTGGTGATTGATTGCTGTCTCCTTTTCCTCCTCCTCCAGATCGAGCAACAAATTCTGTGTCCTAGGAACATATCCTTCTTGCTTCAATCTGTTCAAAATCCTGCTCCACATGTGATAAATCTCTTCTGTCTCTGGGTGTGTTCGATCTCCAGCAAAAAACTCATGGACAGTGCCATTCAAATCGAGTAAGCTGCACCCAGGAAGCTTTGAAACTCCTCTGTCTTTCATCAGGTTTCTTACCATCACAGCTTTGTCCCACTGTCCAGCCGCTGCAAACACACTCGACAAATGCACGTATCGGCCCCCATGGCCAGGGTCCAGTTCAATCAGGATGTTGCCGACGCGTGCACCTAGATCCAAGTTTCCATGCATTCTACATGCTCGTAGCAGTGCTCCCCACACGGCGGCATTTGGCTTCATCGGCATTATTTCAATCAGCTTGTTGGCTTCCTCCAGCAGGCCTGCTCGGCCTAGAAGGTCCACCATGCACCCGTAGTGCTCAATGGACGGCCTCACAGCATAAGCTCTCTCCATCCTCTCGAAAATCTGCTTCCCTTCTTCAACTAATCCTGCATAGCTGCAAGCCGTCAAAATGGCAGTGAATGTGATCTCATTGGGCTCGATTCCTGCCCTCATCATTTCCAAGAACACGTCAAGAGCCTTTCTTCCACGCCCATGAGTCGCGAAACCTGCGATCATGGCTGTCCATGCAGAAACAGTTTTCTGTTTTATATCCTTGAAAACATTGAATGCCTCTTCCACGTCGCCGCACTTGGCGTACATGTCCACCAGCGTGCAACCTAGAATTCGATCAATGGGGATCTGTTTTTGGTCAATGTAGGCACGAATCCATCTTCCTTGAACCAAGGCCCCTAGCTGTGCACATGCAGAAAGAGCACTTACCAGAGCTATGCTATCTGGTTCTATACCTCCCACCTGCATTTCATGGAAGAGATTCAAGGCTTCCCTGAAAAGACCACGCTCGCTGCAGCCGGTGATCACTGAAGTCCAAGAAATAACATTCCTCTCTGGCATCTCACCAAACAATGCTCTTGCTGCCTCAATCTCTCCATTTTTAGCGTACCCATCGATCATTGAATTCCAAGTAACTGTATCCCTATGCGGCATCCTGTCAAAGAGTTGACGAGCAGAGGAGAGGCTCTCTGATTTGACATAAACATGGAGAAGAGAGTTGGTAGCAAACACCTCCGAGCCAAAGCCAGATTTAATGATCTGACAGTGAATTTGCTGCGTTTCCTCCAAGAGTGGCAAGTTCTTGGAACAGCTCTTGAGCAAGAAAGGGAAGGTGTAAGCATTGGGCGGAATAGAATTCTGAAGCATTTGACAGTACAGGGTGAGAGCTCGCTCTGGATCATTGCTGTTTGAGTAGCCTTTAATCATGCTATTCCACATGAAGGTCGTTGATTGGCTGATGGTATCAAAAACCATGCCAGCATAAGCCAAGGAGTTGGTCTTTATGCAGATAGAAAGAAGCCGGCTTGCTGGTATGGTGTCTAGAACAAGGCCTGTTTTGACCATTTGGGCATGGATTTGCTTTATCTCTTCGACTATCGTGCATTTTTCCAACTGAAACAGAATCTGAGACTTTGACGGTACCAGAATCTGGTTTACAGGATGAAGCGATGAAACTGCCATTGAAACACTAACGTTCGAGCATGAAGACAGTAACCATGTATTTAAAGATGGCGATTACTGCGTGTGTGGCTTAGATTCTTCTCTTCATGAGATTTTTTTCATTCGCTTGTTTTCATTTTTTGGATAAGGTTCACATCTTCCCTCTTGAAAGAAAAAAAAAAAAAAAAAAAGGCCCTGAAATATCCCGTGTATTTCTCTCTTCCTCCTTCAATGTATATTCCCAGTTCCAGAGAATTTCTTTGTTGCTTCATTTTCTTTCTCTGCTCCAATCTTGATCAAAAATCAATTTATGGTCACTTTATATTTTATTCCTGGCAATATGGAAGTGTCAACATATGTTATTTTTTATGAAATTGTATCGATCTGGACACCATTCAACGAAGCTTTTGTTCTCTATTTTAAGAACTAAAGGTATTAAGAGGCCAGAGAAAATTTCCTTACTTAAGATAATATTCTGATCATCGAACCAAAATGGGGAATACTTACATAAAACCCATGGTGGATGTAACTTTCATCATTTTTAATATCTCGATAATTAATGAAAAATTTACTTTATTTTTTGCATTTAGTATCATTTCTATTATCATTTTTGCATTTAGTATTATTTATATTATCATTAAAACTCTTTTATTTATCTAGTGTTACTGCTGGTATTTCAGACCGGTCAGAAATCCAGCAATTTCAGAACAATTCAAAATTTTCTTTTTTTATTTTTTTGAAATTTTTTTATAAACATGTTAATTTAGTTGTGCTTAATTTATAAAACAAGTTTCACTATTTTTTAATATGTGTATATATTTATTTTGGATTAGAATAATTCCTCTTATACCCATAACAAATGCACATAATGCCTCTTATACTCGCAACATTTCGTAAATTTTTTTTATACCCTAACATTTCACCATAAATTCATCTTATACTCATGCTATTTAAACCACCGTTATCTACCCATTGAAAAGACGATTTCACCCATTTAAAATTTTTTAATTGAGATAATTTAACCTTAACATGACTTGATTGATGGTAGTAAATCATTAATATAAGATATTAAATAACTTGAAAGTTATATTAAGGTTGGTTTATTTTAATTAGAAAAAAATTAAAATTGGCAAAAATCATCTTTTCAATGAAATAGATAACGGTGATTTTAACAGCGTGGGTATGAAAAGAATTTAAGGTGAAATGTCATGGGTATAAAAGTAATTTACGAAATATTGCGGGTATAAGAGAAATTATGTGTATTTGTTATTAGTACAAGATGAATTATCCTTTTGATTTTTGAAAACAAGATTTGAAATGACTTAAATATTTTGTTTTCAAAAATTCAAAATAAATATATACACATATCTAAAAATAATAAAACTTAGTTTATAAATTAAATGCAATTAGATTAATATGTTTATAAAAAAACCTTTCATAAAAAAAAACAAAAGAAAAAAAAAGTTTTTGGACGGTCGGTCTGATAAGATCGGTACTCCAGCTTAACGGAGCCTGTCGACATCCAGGCCTTTGCCTATTTTCTATAAAATTAATGGATGCTGCCTATGATACCCTTTAACACAATTTTTTATTTTCAGAACACGGGGCCCTCATTCCTCAACATCCTAATCAGTAACATCATCGAAGGTAACTTGGCATTGTAGGAAGAAGAATTAACTCATGCTTATTTTTAACAACATTTTGTACTTGTTCGGAATTAATGCACATGGTCAAAATAAAGGTCGAATTGAATTAGTAGCACCAAAAAAATCATATGTAGTGATTGACAAGAGTGTGCACGAAGTGGGTGAAGACAGTATACATAACAGTTTTAATGCAGCAAACTAAAATTTTGCTGCATGCATGTAGTGCTTTAAGCAACAAATGACATTATATATATCACCCAAGGATGTTACATACAAGGAATATTTTGCATTCCAGTAAACTTATCAATTTAAAATTTTCAATTTAAAACTTTTGCTCTTATAAATATCTCATTTTCTAATCATTTTTCTATAACTACTTATATAACTATTCTATTTTTCAATTTTTCTTTATACTTACTTGTGTACTATCTTATCTATTTGAATTTTAGGGTGCATCTAAGAAGTGATAAAAGTTTTTTAAATGATAAAAAAATAATGTGATATAGCATAGATAATGATAAGAAAGAAGTAAAAATAAATAAAGTTAAAATAGATAGATAATTTATAAAAATTATTGAAAATGATTGAAAAGAAAGATAATTGTATGAGAATACATAAATAAATAATTTAAAAATAAAGTAATTATGAAGAGTGAAAATTCTTAAATTGAAAAGTTTTGATTTAAAAAAATTTTAGTGTAGTAAAACAAGCTATTATTTTCTTTACTTATTATTATCTCTATTATATCACATCATTTCTCCCGTCTCAAAAATTTATACCAAAAATCTTTTCATTTAAAAAGTTTAAAATTTTTATCAACTAAACGCACCTCTAGTGCACATATGCAATGATTTTTTGTGGCATATAATCTCATGTTGCATTCAACAATATGCCACGACACATACTTAGCCGGTTAGCACTAAATATATATGAAGAATGATCCTGTTAGCCAAGACTAAGCAAATATCTTATTTAGCTCACTTCTAAAAATTCATTTAAAAATATTTTTTTTTCTTTATACACTTGTTTATCTCAATGTATTTAACATATAAATAAAGTTTTTACCATTTTTAAATATATGTGTATATTTTTTAAAGATTTTTAAATATAGGAGTATTTTAAACATATATGTATACATAGATATTTAAAAATCTCAAAAAAATTTAATTTTTTTTTAAAATATATACACAAATTCAAAAATGGTAAAACTTAGTTTATAATTTTAAATACACTTAGACAAACAAGTTTATGGAAAAAAGCAAAAAGATTTTAATAGATTTTTAATTGCTTAGTCGAGGCTAATAGAATCACTTCTCAATATGCAATGTAAAAGGTTGACATGTCACCAATTTTATACTATAGTCCTATTTCTAAGAAATCTCTTTTCTATATAATTTTCTTCATATTTAAAATATTAATAGTTGATAAAAAATTCACTTCATCTATTATATTTACCGTTATTTATAATAGCTTGGAAACCTTTTATTTATTTAGTTTTGTTGTATATGAATTTTATTTATAAACGTGTAAAATCAATGTAATAAAATGATTTAATGCTAAAATATCAATTTTAATATAGTTTTTTAATATCTAAACCATCTAAAATATCACAATTATATAGATATACATTGTATAAAATATTATTATATTCTAATACATATGTAAATGGATTTAAGTATTTTTATAATTTACAAATAAAAATATATTTTTTAAAAAATATGGTCCATAATTGTATTTGATCATGATAAAACTAAGTCTTCTGGACAAACAAATGATGTTAAATACAATGAATAAATTAATTTTTCATTAAAAATCAAAATCACAAAAACTAAGGGAGTTAAATGGCTACGCTTCTTTGTATTCAGGTTATATTAAATGCATCACAGCATCGTGGTAAAGTCTAGGCATATGCAAATGTGCAGTATAGACTTTGAATCGTCGTGTCTGCGTGAAGTGCGTTAGTAGTCATACTTATGTGTGGGTTTTATACATTTCTTCTTGTGTAGAGGTTTTATAGATTTCTTTCGGTATACAAGTATTTACAAAAAAAAAAAAAAAAAAATCTCTCAATGAGTTGAGGGTTATGAATACACTTGATTTTAATATTAGTTGTCACATGATATAAATATAAATAAAAAATTATATTATTTGCAATAGATTCAGTTGTTGCTTAAAGGTTGAAATCCTCTGATCTGCGTGATGAAGCCATCAACAAAACTAAAGCCCAAATCAATGTTCTTTTGGAAGATGAGGAACACTTATGGAGGCTGAGAGCTAAGACACATTGGCTACATGGGGGTGATAGAAACACGGGTTTTTTCCACAAAATGGCGTCCAACCGCAAAAGACTCAACTCCATCGATGCCCTGAGAGACTCAAATGGGAATTGGGTTCGTGAACAGGAAAAACTGATGGACATGGCGGTTAATCATTTTTCATCTCTTTTCTCCTCCGCTGGTCCACGTCATACCGAGTGGGTGAACAATCTAATCTCCAGAAGGCTTACGGACCATCAGAGGCAATCCCTGACCAAGGCCTTAGATTTTGATGAAGTGGTAAAGGTTATGAAGGCCATGAGTCCAACAAAGGCCCCGGGCCCCGATGGGATGTCGGCAGGTTTTTTCCAACAGTATTGGCAAACGGTGGGCAACGACGTTTTCTTGTGGTGCAAAACTTTCATGGATCAGCCTGACCAGACCCTCCTATGTCAGCAAATGGAGCAGCTGAACTCAACCACCATTGTTCTTATCCCGAAGACGAAGGGCCCCCACTCTTTGGCCCATTTCCGCCCTATCAGCCTTTGTAATGTGGCCTATAAGATCTTGGCCAAGGTTCTGGCCAACAGACTCAAGATTTGCCTCCATGATGTCATTAGTGAGAACCAAAGTGCATTTGTCCCGAGCCGGCTTATTTCGGATAATATGCTGGTTGCATATGAAGTGATTCACTCACTCCGGCGGAGAAAGGGGGGGCGAAAGCATGAGATGACAATCAAATTAGACATGTCAAAGGCCTATGATAGAGTTGAATGGGCGTTTCTGAAATAAATCATGGAAGCTATGAATTTCGGACCAGTAT
Organism: Annona cherimola; assembly: GCA_030490835.1. NCBI lineage: Eukaryota > Viridiplantae > Streptophyta > Magnoliopsida > Magnoliales > Annonaceae > Annona > Annona cherimola. The sequence continues at coordinate 13,648,990 of CM059974.1, forward strand.
GGATTCAATGGATGATGTGTTGTCTATCAACTGTGAGGTACCGTGTAAATGTTAACGGTTTCAATACACGGTACTTCCGTCCTCATAGGGGGCTTAGGCAAGGTGATCCGCTCTCCCCTTATCTGTTTCTATTATGTGCTGAGGGTCTCTCTGCTCTTATTTCAAATGCGGTTGTCTGTGGCAGTATCCATGACATCAAGATAAATCCGAGGGGTCCAACTATCACCCACCTCCTTTTTGCTGACGATGCTCTCATCTTTATTCGAGCGGAGGGTAATGATGTTCGAAACTTTATGGAGATTATTAAATTATACTCTGAGGCTTCTGGACAGGTGGTCAATGTGGACAAGACTGGTGTTTTTTTCAGCTCAAATGTCAGTAGAAGCTTGAGAAATGATCTCACCCGCTTACTGGGATCTGGGGGCAATGATTTTGACCACTATCTGGGACTTCCCGCCTGGCTTGGAAGGTCAAAAAGAGCAATGTTCAAAGGTTTAAAACAACACATCTGGAACAAAATCCAAGGCTGGAAAGGCAGACTTCTCTCTTGGGGAGGGAAAGAAACCCTAATCAAAGCTGTTGCCCAGGCTATTCCGACCTACACAATGAGTATGTTCTTGCTTCCAAAAACATTGTGCAATGAAATTGATGGAATGCTTAGCAGATTTTGGTGGGGTGAACAGGATAACAGACGGAAAATGAGTTGGGTTGCCTGGAGAGACATGTGCATATCGAAGATATCGGGCGGTCTGGGTTTTCGGGAGCTAAATTCATTTAATTATGCTCTCCTTGGCAAACAAGTATGGCGCCTCATTCTACGGACAAACTTTTTATGCTACAAAGTGCTCAAAGCAAAATACTTTCCACATGGCAATGTTTGGAACTGTAATGCTAAACCCTCCGACTCTTTCACATGGAAGAGTATCTTGAAGGCCAAAGAGCTGATCCGAAATAGTTGCAAATGGTGTATTGGTAACGGGAGGCGGGTAAGATTCTTCGAAGAAGCATGGCTTGATGACCCCTCTTCCACTGTCTATTCTTGATGATGTGATGGTTGCTCACTTCATAAATACTTCTGAGAACTCATGGAATAGGGATAGAATTGTGGCGGCCGTGGGGGAGGAGGGATGGGAAAAAATAAACCAAGTCCCTCTACCTCCATCTGATGAAGAGGACCGTTTGTTCTGGACGCATGAACCAAATGACATATATTCAGTGAAATCCGCATACAGGTTTTTGCGTCAGGCAGTGGACATCTCTCTAAACTCTGGCATTTATAAAGCTATATGGAAAACAAAACTCCCGAGTAAGATCACAATTTTTGGATGGAGACTTTTCAAAGATGCCCTCCCAACACTGAAAAATTTACTAACCAGAGGCATAGATGTGGATCATTGTTGTTTCTTTTGCAGGATCGAAGCGGAGGACGCTACCCACATCTTCACGAGATGTCAGTTCACAAGAGACATTTTTTTGAAAGCTGTAAAATTGGCAAACCCTTGGACATCGATTCAGGATATTTTTCGTATCCTTGTCTCTAAGAACAGACCGGAGGATCTTGCTTTTTTTGTTCTATACTGCTGGCGGGTCTGGCACCTGCGAAACAAACTCAGGGCAGACAAGAATCAACCGATCTTTTCAACTGTGATCGAGTGGTGTGAGAACTATCTCGAACAATTCAGGAGAGCAAAACTACTTATCCAGGTGGGGGCGATTGATCGACCTTTGGTGGTACGATAGTCCAAACCACCAACTGGGTTTCTTAAGATGAATGTGGATGCCCGAAAACATGGAGGCAATCACTCATTGGGCTTTGCAGCCATCATTCGGGACTCAAATGGTTCTTACTTCGCTGCAAGGGGTTGGAAACGCAGCGGCTCCATGGAACCATTGTGTATGGAGGCCACAACTTTTCTTTTGGGTCTAAAATGGGCTATCCAGCTAAACCTGCAGGGGGTTCAGGTTGAAACTGATTCTCTACTCCTTTTCAACTATCTGTCGACGGATGAACGCATTCTCTCACCTGCAGGGGTTCCCATTGACGAGATCAGATCTCTCCTATCATCTAACCATCACTGCTCGGCTCATCATGTGTTAAGACAAGGAAACGCTGTCGCTTATTCTTTAGCAGATTTTGTATTTATTTTCTTTTCGGATAATCAGGTTTGGTGGGGTAATCCCCCCCAAGTTCTTTTGGGAAAACTTTGTACAGACAATTTTTTAGCTATGAATTTCTTGGATCCCCTTATCCTTTCTTCCCCTTGCAGTGTAAGGGAGCTGGGATAGGGGTTTTCCTCTTTCATCAAAACAGGTTGAAATGTATAGGACCGAATATTATGAAGTCATTCCATATATATAACAGTTTCGACCCAAATCCCATGTCGTTACCGCATATTAACAATCTGTATATGTGCTACGGATGTATGAAACTCTCTTCCCTGTAACTTTTTTTATTTTTAATATCTTAATAGTTGATAAAAAATTTATTTCATTTATATCACGTTTATTATCACTTGTAGTATCACATAAATTTTATTTAGTATTATTATATATCAGCCTCATATACAAATATGTAAAATTAACCTAATAAAATAGTTTAATACTAAATGTTAATTCTAAAGTAGTATTTTTCATATCTAAATAATTTAAAAATATCACTATAATGTAGATAAATAATTTTATAAAATATTATCATGTTCTAATATCTATATATATATATGTATCAATCCATATAATTATTTTTTCTAATTTATATATAAATATATTTATTTTTAAGAAAATATAGCTTATGCACGTATTTAATTTGGATGAAATTTGATCTCTTAATCAATTGAGTAATGTAAAATGCAATAAACAGATTAAATTTTGTATCAATTGTCAAAATCATAAAAATTAAGGAAGTTGCATGCGGCCTAGACCCAAATCTTGCGTTCAAGACAACTCCTCATCACTGTTTATTTTTGTAAAAAGAATAATCCTTTGTTTAAATACAAGCTCAGGCAAAGTAATTAGACAGCGGCAATTCTATCCAATGGGATTTCCTCTGACCCAGCTCACACAGCTTACACAAATAAAATAAAATAAAATTTTGCAAAAGTCACTGTACTCCAAGGTTCCAAAACCCCAGAACTCACCGCATGTATTCAACGCGTATCCCTTGAATCGTGGTGTTGACGCCTGTTCCTCCTTTGGGCACAACAGTCACCCAGATGCTCTCATCTCGGTCTGCCTCCAAATCCTCCAACAGTTCTGAAATCCCCAACTTGAGGGTGCTCTTGCTCTTCCTCCACGAATCCCCTTCGTTCATCACCAACCTCACCCCCCGCCGCATGTTCACGAACGTCCCCGCGAACTCCCGAGCCTCAGGTCCCACGCTGCTCTCATCCGCCACCAGGTTCACGAACACGTCGAACTTCACATACATGTCCTTCTTGATATCAATCCCATAGACCACCAACACCTCCTCTTCCTCTGCCTTTCTCTGAATCTTCGGCCTTTGGACCTTGACCCTGACCGTGGCATCGAGACGCCGGCCCTGGGGACCGAAGTCGGGAGAAGCGCTGTAGCCCGGAGTCTGCAGCAGATTCTGCTGAGACTCGCGCATCTTCAACACGCGGCGAGCGATCTCGGGAGGGACGGACGGCTTGGGGCGCGCGTTGAGCCAGGGAAGATCCGCCTCCTCGTAAGCGTATCTGAGCTTGGAGAAGTCGAGCACGTCGCGGATCCTAACCCGGACCAGCTGCGCGTTCTCGTCGTGGAAATAGAAATAGGAGTTAAGCCACTCCGGGTCCACGTACTCCGGCTCGTGGCCCCTCAGCTTCTTCCACACGGTCCACATGCGGTCGATGTTGGCGTGGTGTGCGTAGAAGATGGGATCGCGCGCGGCGGAATAGAAGGCGCCCATGTTCTCCCGCTCTGGGTTCAGATCGCTCCCGACCCACGTGTGGAGCGCGTTGTGGGGAGCCAGCTCGATCGTCCCCGGCCCATCGCAGAAGCCGTCCTCTCCCGCCCTGTACTTGCAGCCCATGAAGAGTTCGGTCTTCTTCGCACCCGATACCATCTGGTGATACATGAAGGCCAGGTTCTTGCTGATCTGCTTCTCCCGCCCCAGCCCGCTTTCCACGTAGTCGAAGTCAATGTCCGCCACCTGCGGCCGGAGGTGGGCGCGATCGCGCTGCTCCTCCCGGAGGGACCCGTTTGAGTACATGGCCGGAATCACCATGCCGGGCGGCGCGTCCCAGTTCCAGTACGGCAACGCGAAGGTGTCGTCGCCCATGAGCTTACCGAGGATGCGCTCGTGGAAGTAGATCATCATGCGGTGGAAGGGAAAGAAGAGCCAGGAGCGGTGGATCTTGAGGAGAGAGGTGGAGTTCTCTTGGTTGTAGGCGCCGGTGCAGTAGATGCAGTGGATGTTTGCTTGGCGCATGAAGCTGTGGGGATGGTCGTAGCTCAGCTGCTTCATCTTGGCCACGGCCATCTCGTACTTGGCGATGTACTCTTCGTCGAGGAGGTGGGCCGGGCGGCGGATGCGGAGGGGCGACGAAGGGCTGGGGAACTGGAAATCAATCACGCTCTCTTCGGATGCTGGCTTGGGGGGGCAGCAGTAGACTGGTCGGTCGGCGTCGGAGAGCGATCTGTGGCAGGTGGTAAGGTTGGGGGCCAAGCTGCTTCTCGTTTTCTCTGCCTCACCAACAGCAGGGACGTGAGTGCCGGAGAGCCACCCACCACCCATTTCGTAGATCAAATTCTTCAGCCATCCAAATCCATTAGAAGCGTAGATGTTATTGTTTTCCCTGAACATTCAGCACAAGAAAGTAAATAGACATACCCACTTAGCATACCTGACCACAGATCATAAGAGGAATTCAAAACATACCCGAGCAGCACGGATTGGTCTGCAGCATGGCAGCAGCTAACAAGGAGATTCGATGGGAAGGCTACAGCAACCAGGCAAAAAGCGAGCGAGATGGCTGAGAACTGTAGCCTTGGTCGTCCCATCAGGATGGGCTGGGGAAAGAATGCAAGCAAGGTAAGCTAGCAGCACAGCACTCGTGAGAGATACGGATCAGGGTTTCTCTAGGGTGAGATTTCGGGGTTATCGTTATCCTGCTTTTATATAGCTAGAAATAGACATGTACCTCCTCGCATGTGCTCATAAGAAAAGGTGTGCCATACTGCCATCTAGACATCACAGGCCGCCACCAACGCGACTAACGTCGAACGCATTGAAAGCTTGGATTTAGGAGATGTTTCGGCGGAGAAAGTGGTATTTAGGAATAGAAAATGAAATATTTTAAAAATTGTGTGATTGATATAAAATAATAAGGATAAAATTGGAATAAATAGTTTTGTTGAAAGGTAATTGATAAAAAAAATAATTAGAATAATGAAGAAAAAGTGAAAAAATATAATAATTAATTGTAAAATAATAAATTTCGAAATTCGTACCACCACATTTTTCCAACCACGTTTTCTACAGTCAATTTCCAAACGTCCCCTTAGACGTGCGGCGGCACGGCTATGAATATTGTTCATGCTATCGACAGGACATGGAACTAGTAGGAAAGGCACGTGGGAAGAATTGATAAATTATTTACTGGAGAACACGCGTTTGCATTTTCTAATATTGTGGTTGTATTTTCTTCTGGAAACGACAATAGCCGGCTTGACCAACTACGGGACCTGATTTATTGCACCATAAATAAATATTTAAAATTACTAAAATATTATTAATTTTTAAAAATTAAAAATAAATATCTAAAATATTTCAAAAATAGTAAAAATTTATACACATATTAAATATACATAAATTAACAATTTTATAAAAAAAATTTAAAAATAAAATAAAATAAATAAATATATGCACCCAGTAGTAAGGAGCGCTGCCTGCTCCTGGCGGTAACAAATCAGGCCCCACCAACTAAATCCCTGCAGGCCCATCAACTAAATCCCTGCAGCAACTGCAGATTCCGTACTCCTGCATCTCTTAATGGTAAATTGCAGTCGAGGAAGCAAAAGCTGATAAATATGTTTCGTTTTTTATTTCTTTTTTATTTTCCATTTTTCTTTAAACACATATATCCTTAAAAATAATTTTACTTTTTGGATCAGCCAATTCAATTCTTTGAAATTTTGTAAGGGAATAGTCTTAATTGATAAATTTATAAAATATAGTCTTAGTTTGTTTTTAAAATTGTTTAATTAATTAATAATGTAAATATTGTATTGATAAAAGTCAATGGATCATAACATTAAATCATCTAAAACAAACCTTTTATTAATGAAATGAAGGACAATTCGGGATAAAATTTCCCAATGGGCAAAGTCAGGTGAAGAATGCGTGTTTGTGCTGTCTATGTTGGTTGAACGGCGCTAGGGAAATGATTGGAGCACGCAAGGCACGCATTTATCTTTTACTGGGAAGAGGTCAAAATTTCGCAGTTAACAAAGTCAGCTGAACAATGCGTGATCTAGCTTAAAACCTCATTAATCCATTAATGTATTATTTATTACGGTATATTACTACAAGAAATTTGATTCTTCAACTATTTTTATTAAAACATGTAAAATTCAATGCTTTGCCTACTTATATAGAAGAAGTTTTATATAATCTTTTTCTATTTTTCTATTTTTATTATATTTATATATCATGACAACAAGTATTATGGTAAGGCACATTTACAACTCTAATAACATAGATAGAATATTTTCTTATAAACACTCCCATACTATAAGAGAACCTGTAAAATGCCTCAATATCGGGAAAAAATTATAAAACTACTCATATATAATGGTGAAAATCAAACATTAGTCTTTGGCAAATAAGCCACCCAGTGTTACTACCTGGGTAATCCCTTGGTGACCTATTTTTTGATGCTTTGATAGAAAATCAATTTTGTCCATTAATTATATTTAATTTTATTTGTTTGGCTATGAGATAAATTCTTATCTAAATTAAATATGTTCACGACACACATTTATTGAAAATATATATTAACAGGTAAATTACAAAAAGATTTTAACTTCATTTCATATGTATTGAAGGGTCATAGTATTTTATAAAATTATCTAGTCATGTAATAATCATATTTTTAGAAGGTTTAGACATTAAACATACAATTCTACAAGTGATATTTAATATTAAATTATTTTACAATGTTAATTTTACATATTTGTAGATAAAGTTACGAGTGGTGATTGTAGAGAAAATAAAAGAATTTTGATGATCATATAAATAATGTTAAGTATAGTAAATGGTATATATTTTTATCAAGCACTGAAATATTAAAAACGAAAAATGTTTTACAGAAGCAAAGCTATCCTATAAATATTATCATCAATATGCAGATAAATTCTTCCTGGCACATTCTTACTTGCGAAGAAATTATTTATTTTGTTACAAGTACTTTATGGTTTATATGCTTCAGCAACAAAAAAATTTATTTACAATTTGATGGCAACAACAAAATTCATTGTGTATAATCATTATATTTAACGACAGTTGATTGCATCTAATGAAGTTACTTTTTTGCTGTTAATAGTGAAGTTTACAGCAAATAATTAGTAACTAAATTTGAATTTTTTAATGTACTTATACGATGCATATTAAAAGCAATCATGGTTGAAAAATGAAAAGTAACATTAAAAACCCTCAATAATATACGTTAATCAGCTCATTAACGCTACCGTCGTTTCTTATCTTCAAAGGGCTTAAATTGAGTTTCAGATGATTTGAAAACTTGCAATAATGACTATTGATGATTTTTTAGCTCTAAAACGTGATATAATACTTTCTTCACTAATGACATTCGTATGAGCTTTCGATGAAAACAATTTCCAATTAAAGTAAATGGATTAAAATATGAAAAGTGACATGATTGAATCAAGTGATGCACAAAAAAAAAAAAAAAAAAAAAAACAAAGAAACTTTGTGGCAGCACAGACCACAGATAAATGGTCGGAATTCTCCCGTACGGCAACGGCAACTTCGAGGTGGTTGGCAAAGATTAGCTGGATGCGCGACTGTGCTTTTGCATCCCAGCTTTCGCATATTTGTCACGTGAACGATATCAAAATTTTAATATAAAGATGGCATGATGGGGAAAAAAAAAAAAAAAATTGATTTAAAGCAAGTAGCTACGGTGCAGTTACTTACATGCGATCTAGGCTTTTTAATTATACATTTTCTACGTCAGTGGTTGTCCAAATATTTTATTACTGAACCATTTCACTTACCTACCCACGAAAAAATTGAACTCGGAAATTAACGAGAAAAATATAAAAGCGACTGTCGATTGCGAAGGCCTGGCATCCTTGCATGGTAAAAACTAAAAACTACACCTCGGTATATGTGAAAAATTGGATGGTGGAGGTTGATGCATCTTAGCTCTGGAAGGCCGGATGCGGAATAAGAGACGTTTGTTAATTTATATTCTGGCGGCACCGTGGGATCCAGCTGGAATGGAAAATAGAATATTTTAAAAAATTCTTGATTAATAAGAAATGATAAGAGTAAAATTAAAATAAATAAGGTTGTTTTAAGAAAAAAATGATTATAATATAAATGTAAAAATGACAAAATAAAGTTGTTAAACTATTAAATGATTGATTACTTCCATCAAAAAAAAAAAAAATGATTGATTAAAAATGTAAAGAAAAGATATTTGCCATAAAATCACGTGCCATCTCATATACATTCATTACCAAGCATCTTTTAAAACAGGACTGTCCTAGAAGAAGAGTGCCCACCCAACCCTTGCCACGTACAGCCGTTTATCCTAGCTGTTGCCTTGTTATTTTGTGCAAAGCATAACCGTACCAAAAAAGAGTAGTATTGCAATACAAGTAGATGTATTGAAATTTTAATGTATTTAGGTGTAAAATTTATTTTTAAAATTTCTAAAAAATTATTCTATAAAATTGTTAATTTAGGTATATTTAACTTGTATATTAAGTTTTATCATTTTTGAAAAATATGTATTTTTTTATTTTTAAAAACATATAATCGGGGTATTTTAGTCATTTAAAAATGACTAAAACCCTCAAATTCTTCAAAATTTAAATATATAAATATACATATCTCTAAACAAGGTAAAATTTGACTTATATATTAAATATATCTTAGATTAATAAATTTATAAATAAAATTTGAAAATATTAAAAAAATGAGTTTTGCATTTGAGTACATTGAAATTTTGACACGTGTCAATGCATTAAAACATTACTAGCGCACGCTGTTGCTCCGGATCCGCCAAAGCCACGACAAAAAACGGAATAAAAAAAATGCCGCGACAAAATGGCAAAAAATTACAACAGTTCGAACTGTCCTCTTGAAACAGTTTGAGGATAAGAATGGCCACCTCAGTGACCTCACCAGTCACCTCCACCGCTGGGATGCCCGCCAACATGAACAGGCTTCTAAAAATTAAGAAAACGAAGCGGCCGGGCAGCATCCAAGACTGTTGGCATGGGACAGTGCAAATTGTGTTATCATTCGCATTCCACACAAATGGTAAGTTGGTGTCTTGGTGATGCGGAAGCGCCGCCTTTTTTGCTCGCAATCGGAGCGTATTGGATGAACCAGCTCGGCGCGTGGGACCCACTGCGTGGGCGGACGAAGGAAATACCAATGTTCACGAGTTGCACGTGGGCATTTGCTGATCCACCTCCACCCACGTGCATAAACGTGTGAGGGTTGATGTATGCATTGCCATGCCATGGGAATGGGGTTATTTTTTGCCTTGACGCTCATAATGGCCAAAGGACAAAGACCAGCAACCAAACTGTCGGAACCTCGAAACATGAAAGGAACGGCGTTCGCAGAGCAGGGCGTTTGATTCTCCGGGAAGCTGTGGGAAGGAAACGGAATCTACGGTCAACCGTTAGCCTGTCTGTTTGGGTCAAACCTCTTTTTTGTTTTGAAATTATTTATTTATCTATTTATGAGCCCTGCCTCTACTTTTTGCCCATTCGATTTTTAAAATTTATTTTAAATTTTAAAAAATAGATGAAATAAGCATAAATACATGTGCGAAATTTCAAAAAAAATTAAAAAAAGGTTCCCTGCGTGGGCATAACTGATACCATTTGCACCCTTCCGCAAATGATTAAATTCTTTATTTATTTGGCACTAGTTAAGCACTTAAGCTGTTAATTATTGGCAGCTGAGTGCAAATGGCAGCATTTAGATCGTTAAACCTCTATTTAATTTTTAAAATTTTTTACTCTTAAATTCGGACTCCTGTATCTTTCTTTATGCAAAATTTGACAATTTTTTAATTCTATTATATATTTTGAAAATAAATAAAATGTGTAGAGCATATATCCATGCACATTTGATCCATTTTTAACATGCAAAATAGTATATTAAATATAATTCAAAAATGAAAAATCTTTAATAGATGAAGATATAGGCGAGGCGCACTTATGAATAAAAGTTTTTTAAAAAAAATAAAACAAAGAGCGTACCAAGTGAAAGCAAATACTGCTATTTGCACTCGATCGCAAATCTTACAGCAAAACACCGTGGTTACTTAAATGGGGTCGAGGATATCGACAGATTTCAGCGCCGCTTCTCTGTTTGGCATTAAACTCAAATTTTAATTTACTTTGTATTAAGAATTATTTAGTGAATTAAGAAATAAATTTTATACAAATTAAATCAATATAATAAATTGTTTAATTTATGTTTTGATTTTAAGACTATTAATTCAATATATAAACTATCTAAAATATTATAAAAATACATAAGTGATTTTATAACATAGTATAACATTCTAATTAGTGTTAAATGAATCCAACTGTTTTTCATAATGTATGTAATTATATATTTTAAATCAAATATGGCCACATAAGACTTTAATTGAAATGATTATTATTATTATGCTAACATAAATAATATTAAATAAAATAAGTGATTTTGGCGGTGATTTAGCCATCGAAGCAAACCAATGGTGAGGGAGCTGTGGTCTCCCTTTGGGGTGGAGTGGGAGCTGTTGTCTCCCTTTGGCTGGATGGAAGCCGTGTCTTCCTAATTCTTTAGTGGAGTTGTGTCTTCAGATTTCTTTGAAGGAGTTACGTATCTCCGTAAGAATATCTCAGAACTACAATGTAATATATGTTGATATGTATGTAAATATGACCATAAAAAAAATAAAATAAAGTAGCATCACACCAAAATATTTTGCGTTATGTCAACAATGCCAGCATCACAACTCGTATTTATTGGTTGGGTGATCTGTTCGGCCACGCTTAATAAAAGACGTAAAATTATAATAATAAACAACTCTGCGTGCCTAGCTTCTATGCAATTCCGAAACACTCGTCATTAGTCATGAGCCTTTTCTAACGCTGTTGAAATGCTCAACTCGCATAATAAGCGACGATAAACTGTCACTTAGCCTTTTAACTCTCTGCTAATTGCTATTTTTATAAGCCAAGCATGTTCTGCACTGGGGTGCAATTAGGGTCGTGTTGTACTGGGTTAGGATGAACCCAAATCCTAAGTCTATCGGGTTTATATAAATGCAAACCCTAACATTAGAATCCCGGTTCGGACAAGTTCGACACTGATTTCGCGTTGAAATTCAGTTTATTCTCAAATCAATAAAAATTAAAATTACTAATAGAAATAACAGTTTTTTTAAACATTATTGCATTAGCACATGAATAATTTGCATGTGAATATATTTATATAATCTATGATATCTTTGATTTTGATGAAAATTAGTATTTTAATTGAAAGATAATTCTAAATATAATAAACATAATGAATTTACATATAACAATCAAAGTAAGAGAAATAAATGAGATTACATGAAATCACTATCTAAAGTTTAATAAAAGTAAGACATATATTGTAGTTAATTATTATACATGTAATAAATTTAAAGAGTTAGTATATTTATAATTATTTACAAATAAAATTAATATAAATATAATATATTCAATTTACAAATAAAATTAATATAAATATAATATATTCAATTTTTTATGGACAAATGTATATAGCATTTAGGTTTTAGAATAAACTTTTTATAGTTTAATTAGATTATGATTATATAGAATAACTTTTATCACAATTATAATTGAAATACTTAGTGCATAAATAAATATAATTATTTTAACAAATTAGGGAGAATATCGGGTTCGAACTGGGTTGATGTAAATCCGGTATTGCTTTCGAATTTTCTTGAGTCGCGTCAAACGAGTTTGGACCAACCCAGCACCAAGCTGCACTCCTAGTTTTGCCCTTAGCTCCTACCAAGTGCCAACCAAGGTTGAAATATCGAGGTGATATTTATTTATTCGTCCCCGCTTTTATAAAAGCCTTTTTTTATTTCATTTCATTCATTTTTAAAATCTTGATAGTTAATGAAGAATCCACTTCATTCATTATATTTAGCATCATTTATAGTATCTTAAATTTTTTTTTTTTAAATTTCAATGCATATGGATCTCATCTATAAATGTGTAAATCAACGTAATAAGATGGTTCAATACTAAAATATTAATTTTAAAGTAGTTTTTTCAACCTCTAAATCATTTAAAATATCACTACTATGTAGATAAATGATTCTATAGAGCATTATTACATTATAATACACATGTGAATGGATCTAAATATTTTTCATAATTTATACATAAATATATATTTATTTTTGAGGAAATGCGGCCTATGCACATACTTGATTTAGATAAAATTTAGTCTCCTCGATAAACTTCATCTTGGTGGTTTCGTTGGCTTGATTGGAGTATAAAAGGGAAATTAACGTTAGAAATTAATCCAATAAGTTGGGATCAAATAAGAATTTTTTGGATTTAATTTTAAAAATCTTATTAATATAAAAATCTATTTATAATTCTAATAATTGAAAATAATTTTCAAATAAAAATCAAGATGGGCGGACATTATATGAAGAGGAGTGTTGTTAATTCTCAATATAAAGAGCATCCGAAACTATCCACCCGCCACCACGTATCTTGATGTGGTTTTATTAAGCATACTGTAGCGTCTAGCCTAATGGATGCTGCAGCGTGCCAATTTAATAAGTCTAAAATAAAATAAAATAATGGATAAAAGAAAAGTGCAAATTGTTGAAAAATAAATGTAATGCCGGCACAGAAATTAAATGTGATGCATGTACATGCAGTAACAAAATAAAATATGTAAGCTAGTAGGTTGGAATGATGCAGAGCACAAAATAAAGAATAAAATATGCAAAAGAGATGTTTAAGATTAGAAAAACAAATAAAGATAAAAGATGTAAATATGAAAGTTAAAGGAAAGAGATGCAAACGTTAAGTCTTTTAGTAGTGCAAAATTTTTAAATTTTTTATATGATGCAAAGTTAGTCCATCAAGTGTATTAATTAGATATAGTTAAAGATTAGTTGAATGCATTAAGAAAAAATGCAAATAGAAAAAGAAAAAAATGTAAAAATAAGGTTCAAGATTACAAATGATAATAAAGATAAAAGATATAAACATAGAGTTGAAGAAGGAGGATATAGACATTAAATCTTTTAGATATATCAAGTGTATTAATTAGATATAGTTAAAGATTAGTTGAATGCATTAAGAAAAATGCAAATAGAAAAAGAAAAAAATGTAAAAATAAGGTTCAAGATTACAAATGATAATAAAGATAAAAGATATAGACATACAGTTGAAGAAGGAGGATATAGACATTAAATCTTTTAGATGATGTAAATTATTTAAAAAAATTTAGATAATGCAAAATTAGGCAAAAACAAACATTAGTATTATTTAGAGATAATTAGTAACTAGTAAAATGCATATAAATGCAAGAATGTAGATGATTACCTAATAATGAAAAATAATATCCACATGTCAATTTACTTGGAGTTGCTACTAACAAAATAATGATAGTTAGACCATGTACAATGAGATGTTAAAATACAAAGATTATCCTGATGCACTCGTAATTAGAAGAAAATAAGTATACTCTTATTCGCTAATATATTAGTTCTTGGAGTATCCAAAAATAACATATATTTCTTACATAAAACCTCACAAGGAATGAGTTTTTATTTAACGCATAATTTAGGAGTGCCTAAATAGAAAAAAGTGTGATTAGACGTAAGTGGAGCAAGGTTAAAACCTAGATGATACCTCAGGGCTTACGCTGAATATCGATGCATTGCCTTCTAATATCAGACGTCTGCCTTCGATTTAAACGTGTAACCTAACGTGGAAGAGTGAAACTTAGGGGGGATAATGATGAATACCACCTAATGTTAGCATTAGCTATATATGATTGCAACCAAAGAGACGTGTAAGGACCAACCAATTGGCTGTGACTGTAACCGGGATACGTGTGAGAGATAACCAAGTTTGTCTGGATTTGATGAGTTCAGAAGTCAGAACGTAACACGAACCATCATGTTTTGAAATGATATTTGATTTTTTTTTTTTTTTTTTTTTTTTATCTTTTGGAAATATCCAGATTTACAAAAGCCTTTTAAAATATATACTATTTTTTCCTTAGACTAATCGTATGATCTGGCCATATTTTCTATAGATGCGTTTTTGAAAAAGTGGTTTCAAACTTGCTGCATCAGTCTTAAAATCAAGCTGGGCGTGATTTTTGGGCCCATTTGGACAGCCGCAAATGGAGATGCAAGTGATTTTATAAAACCAAATTTTAATGGACCTGGATTGGATGGTCCAATTAATTAAGACCTACGGAATTCAAAGCATGGATTTGCGACCAGGTCAGTCAATACATATCTAAATGATTTTCCAGTGGATGATTGCACGTCATAGCCGAGATAGATGATGCATGTCGTGTACATATATTTTTTAGACCCAATAACGTTATGTCCTCTGAAAATAAACCTTTATATATATACAGCCGCTAATGCATGCTATGCAGATGACGTGATTTGAAAATAAGCTCTTTTTCTTTAAAAAATACAGTAACTAATGCATACGATGGAGATGAGGTGATTTGAAGATAAAACTCATTTTTTTTAAAAAAATAGTGTAGTTAATGCATACTATGCAGATGAGGTGATCTGAAAATAAACATTTTTTTTTTGTTTTTTTTAAATGCCGCAGCTAATATATTTTATGCAGAGGACGTGACGAGCCTAGACACGTATGCTATGCATATTATGATAATTTGTCTTGAGAAAATCATCCATGACATGATGAGTGGACGGAAACAAAGCCGGGAGACGGAGGAGACGGCTGCAGGGATGTCGGTGGTGTGCCTAATGAAACAGAGGCAATGCTCTGCTCCGTGGATGGAAAATGAAGGATGTTTGCAGGGATTTTTGAAGGTCCGAAAGGTCTCCTCCAAATAGGCGGTGAAGAAGCCTATAGACCTGGATTTTATAAAAATTTCGATAGGGTAGGCTCTCAAAATTGTGCATAATTCAACCATATGCATCTGTAAATTAGAGTGAGAAAGAAAGGCTTCCTAGCAAAAATTCATATCTAGTTATAGGCCAGCTGCGTGAGCAGCTACGGGTACCTAACAGTGAACTCTATTTTGTATGTTAATTTGTATCCTCATTTTTGCCTTGATTTTTTATGAGACCTATTTTTGTTGATGGCTCTTGATTATTTTAATGGCTTGGATCTTTACTTGATAACCTAAGTCTTGGAGCTTTTATTTTCCTTTTGAAATTCTGTAAATTCTCATCTTTTATTTGATAAAATGTATCTTAACCATTTAAAAACTAATGAAAGATTAATTGTTGCTTTTATCCAAACCATTCATCATGTAGCTCTAGGCTCATTTGATTTTTTTAAAAAATATTCTTTCCTTCATCATAAGCATAAATTACTTTTGATCAATAATATGAATTTATGACCATTGCTCTCAAAATGGGCTCAAAGGCATCGAGAGCACATTCTTTAAATGATTCCTGCACAAATTTTGAACTTCCAAGTGTACAGATTAGTTCCTAGATGTAAATCTAAAAAAAATGGCCCACTATTTTCTAGATGAGCTATTGAGTTTTAAAGCAATAAAATGAAGAACCATATACATCTCTACTTAAGGGTGTTAGTAGTTATAGTTTACTTGTCAACCTATTCATTTAACCCGTTTATAAATAGGTTTGAGTTAAGATTGTTAAATAAATGGGTTATGATCCATCAAGGTGTCAACTCGTTCAACTATTTTATCAAATTAACGGATTAGGGTTGATATTTTATAACCTGTCAACCTGTTTAGTAACTCATTTAACCCATTAAAGTTATATATATGTAAGTCTCTTGGTTATTTTCTCTTGCTAAGTCTTTCTCCCCTTACATAATTTTCATTTTTCCATTACTGTCATAATTCTATTTTTCAGTTACTACCATATTTCTATTTTTCATGTGCAAAAAACTCTTTCATCTCTCTTGTGAGATCATTGTCTGTTAGAGTTCAAGTCTTCAGTCGTTTATGGTACAACCCGTTAGTAACTTACTAACCCGTTTATTAAATAGAATAGAGTTTAGATATTTTAAATAAGTTAGGATTAAAGTTATGTTCTAACTGTCAACCGCCTTGTCTCTACTTGAGCCTAAGTGTGAGAATTCTCCTTGAAAATATAATTTTTACATTTAAGTAGAGTGTCTAATCATGGCTCGAATAATCAACATGAAACGTAACTTAGTAAATTATTAGCTTCATATTCGACCCTATGCTTGACCCATCTGATAGACGAAACATCCTACCATCCTAGAAAGGCAAGTGGATGGGAGAGGCAGATTACTCTAAGTGGCTCGATCGTCAATGTTATATTTGTAAGAAAAATAATGATCAATGGCAAATATGCATAAATTTCAATGATTTAAATAAAAACCTGCTGAAAGGATTATTATCCTCTTTAACATTGATCAACTTGCCGATTTTACTTTTAAACCATCAAATCAAAATGATCCGAATCAATAAAGAAAAGACATCGACAATCGCACATTAAGGTAACTGTAGCTACTGCCTTTTAGCCTACATTGGAGGTGTTTTGAAGGGTCCAGGATTCTTCGAATGGTATATGTATAGGATGAAATTTCACAATTTTTAAAATTTTCAATATAATTTTTTATGTTTTTAGTACAATTTTTGCTATCCTTAATATATATACATACTTACATTTTCATTCTGTTTCTTTTATCTTATTCGAGGAGTACTTCTGGTGAGAGCCAAGCCACTTATCAATGACTTGTTAATGAAATTTTCATCAACATTTGAAAGCGCACATTGATTATGAGCTCATTTGAAATAAATACTAATCCGATTCTCTCTCCGATTTAGCCGATAACTCGACGCGCTCAGCATTCACATTCTGCTTGGTTTGGTTCCTCATTCATTTTTTAATACTTTGACGACAGAAAATTTTTCCCGAATGTAGGCTCGCCCTCAAGAAAAGCAGACATTGACTCGTGACACGTGGCAGTCATCCATGAGGTCGAGTTAAAGAAGCCTCCAGCACCTCAGGTGCAAGAATATAATTACATATATCTCAACACATTTTTATACTGAAAATTAGAGATATTCTTACAAATCTGGGGACACACATAACATCCCAAAGAAATCTAGATACACAGTTCCACGAAAGAATTTGGAAGACACAGCTTCCAACAGCCAACCGAGAGACCACCTGCTCTCAAACCCCCTCCACCCGGGAGACCACCTGCTCCCACACCTATTTTATGGGCCGAAATCCCGAATGGGATTCGAACCCACACCGACCGCGCAACGCTATCTTGCGCCGCTGTCGATGACCAACCGAGCTAGCCTTGGTTGGTAGGTGCAATGGTTATTAGGCATGCGGGCACGATGCCCAACTAGTCCCGAGCTCGAAACTGCAAATATACAATTGTTACATTTTGATTATATCTAAGGTGTTAATAGATTAGGTTGGACAGATTTTAGTTTAATTTTAATCTTAATTGATTAAAAATGTCTCACCTTTAATTTTTTTATTAACTCATTTAAAAAATTTCAAATCTAACCTATTTAATAAACAAGTTTATGAGTTATTTACAAATTGTACAACAGGCAATTCGAAAGTCTAGACTTTGACAGATAATGATCTTATGGGAAGAGATAACATTATTTTTGGCACAAAAATAATTGAAATAAGTTAGTAGCAGAAAAATAAAACTAGAACATGCACAGAAAAATGAAAAGTAAATAGCAAAGGAAGACTTAACGGCAGAAAATAATCATTGAGTTTACATTATATATAACTTTAATAGGTAAAATAGGTTAAATAAGTTGAACGAGTTACTAAATAGATTAAAGAATTATAAAATTCTAATCTTAATGTGTTTATTTAATTAAATAGTTGAAAAAGTACACGCAACTTATTTGTTAACGGATTACCCGCAACGATTAACACTCGTAGCCGTACCAGGGGCTGGAACCAATGAAAATGAAGCCCAAAACAAAAGCTTGCTTACGTGCGTTACAAATAAGGAAGTGGCCCAAAGCAGAGACTGGGCAGGAGCAGAATTATCGTCTCCTTCATTTGGATTGAAACGAGCCACGGCCTCAAACTGACTTGGCACCACACATGCGGCCATGCCGAACACAAGTAGCAGACAGAAGTCATAGAACAGAAAAATGCTTAGACACGCCTTCTCATTCTCAGTCTCACTCTCTCCCGCCTTCAAAGCAAGCCGGAAGAAAGCGAGCGGTCGGAGTCGATGCTTCCTTCCTCAGCAGCTTCCATCTCTGCAAATACCGGAATATTCAGTCCTCCCCCTCGCTTTTCTGTTCCCGTAAAGAATTATCATCCACGTAATCCTCAATTCCTGCCTCTCTTTTTCCCATCTCTTCTTCTTTTTAGCTTGTTCTTGCCAGTCTCCAGCTGAAATCGAGAAAATCTCTGTTGTTTTGTTGCTGCCAAAGGGAGCCAATGTGGAATGTTGAGAAGGAACTTCCTGTCCAAGGGAATTGTCGCCGCAGGAGCATCAGTCGTTGGCCCGTCATTGATGAATGTAGATACTGCTCAAGGTTGCTCTCTCTCTCTCTCTCTCTCTCTCTCTCTCTCTCCATCGGTTCCTGCAAATTTGCTGCGATGGTTTTCGGTTTAATTCCTTTAAGCAGTTCTGTTTTTCTTTTGTTGGGGGTATTGCTTACGTTGAGTGAACAAGTGATGACTAGAGAATGAGTTCATTTTATTTGGTTGACGGTAAAGTTAATGGTTTGTTAAGTTGCAGAGAATTTCATGAAATAGCATGCCCAGATAAGCCATGATATTTACTATTGAAAATAATAAATCATAGTATGAAAATGAAAGCATAGAATTTAATCGAACCAAAATTTACCACATACATATTCGGTTTTACATTGTTAATTAATTGAGATGAATTTAAATGTAAGCAGCAGTAATATCTTTAGCTTTTATTTGAAATTTCTAGATGTTCAGTAAATTGGGTTTTGAGTGTGCTTTTTTTTTCCCCCCCCTTTCCTGATGTACAAGTGAGCATGTTTGATTGGGTGTGTTGCAGAAAAAAATAGCATAATGAATAAAATATTGTAATGAAAATGATTGAAAAGATGGAGGTAAATGATCGAAAGTAGACAACATAGACGGTTGAAAGAATAATGATTGAGAAGAAGGGATAGATTGAAGAGAAAGGGATATGGTTATGTAGAAGCTCTTCGTTTGAATTGAACACACTGCACATCAAGAAATTTGTTGATTTATTGCAACCAAATCCGAATGATGATTTTGTAATCTCTTGAAGGGATTGAACGACTACCTTATAAGCCTGAGGGCTATAACTTTTGGACATGGAGAGGACACAGAATACATTATGTAGAAGAAGGAAAAGGGATGCCTGTTGTTCTTATCCACGGTTTTGGTGCTTCTGCATTCCACTGGAGGTTCGTGTACTTTTGTATGTCTGGTTTTGCATTTGATTTTATTCGTGGTTTCTGGACTTTTGGATATAGACATCTTTATAGAAAACATATTTTTAGAGATCCACTTACCAATTCTGCAGCAGATTATCAAAACACACGCAGCAGCAGCAGCAGCAGCAGCAGCCACCAGTATGCATGGAAGTAGAACCGATTGGATCCTTCCCACATGTGGAATGTGCAAAATGCAACTGCTAAGACATTGGGCCTTAACATTTTATTTCACGTTCTGCTGAAAATTCATGTGAAGTCTACAATCAGACTTGCCAATTCATGAAAACTAAACAGATGAACTGGCCTACATGTAAAATAATCTAATCAATATGATGTTAATTGTACTAATTGTACTCATTTGTTTTTGTAAATTATGTCAACTGATAGCTTTCAACACGAATTATTGGTAGATATAACATTCCTGAGTTGGCAAAAACGTACAAGGTTTATGCTGTCGATTTGTTGGGTTTTGGCTGGAGTGAAAAAGCAATAATTGAGTATGATGCCATGATATGGAGGGACCAGGTAACAGACTTCCTGAAGGAAATAGTGAAAGAACCAGCTGTACTAGTTGGAAACAGGTACCAACTTTGACCTGAACTGATTCCAGTCATTCTCCTTGTGCGAGTGTATGCAAACCATCTTAAACCTATCATTTTCATGTTTTCACAATTTTTCTTATTTTAGAGTTAGGATCTAGTATTGGTATTCTATCCCTAGAGTCATGAAATGATCATAAACATTGATGGGCTCAGCAAAATATGAACCTGGCTAGTTTAGTATGCTTTTTTATACCTTTTAATCAAGGGACAAGCAAATAAGAGTACCTGACACATAGCAGCTCGGATCTCTCCTTTGGCCATTGTCTTAATTACTAGTATGACCAAACTCCAGACTGCAATGTGTA
This sequence comes from Annona cherimola, assembly GCA_030490835.1. NCBI lineage: Eukaryota > Viridiplantae > Streptophyta > Magnoliopsida > Magnoliales > Annonaceae > Annona > Annona cherimola. The sequence goes on from CM059974.1 coordinate 13,669,782, forward strand.
GATAATAGCAGTAAAGGTGTTTATGGAAACTAAGAAATGGGTCATCCTTGCTGAAGTACTTGCTCAGGCAAATCAATCACTTGGATTGTTGATCAATGCTGAAACTTCAAAATGTCTTTGTACGTTTGTCAATGATGATCATAGGGACTGCCACCATGGAAATCTGAGCTTGATTCTTACATTTGGTTCTTAACTGTTCTCAATTAATAGCTTTCAAACAATGTACAATTACCTCCGAAAATGCTTTTTAAATTTACACTATAGTGAGTTTTTTCCTTGGTATTTTTTCCTTTTTTTTTTTTTTTTTTTTCAAACAGAGGTATATGTTATCTGCTGTGCGAGTAAATTCATGTCTGATTTCCATGTACTCATAAATTTGAATGTTAGATTATGATGGCAGAGATAAAATCCTGTGTTTGAAAAATAAAGAATTCCTTTTACATTTATGCTGTTGAAATTACTTTAATTTTGTGTTTAAAAATATAGAATTCCTTTTACATGCATTCATTTGAAATTATTTTAAGATCCATTCAGACAATATTCTGCAATGTAATCTTTCAATTTTGTCATTCTAACTCTTTGATCGTATGATATGTGGTTCTTTTCAGCCTTGGAGGATTTACTGCATTGATTACCGCTGCACAATTGCCGGAGCAAGTTATAGGAGTTGCTTTACTTAATTCTTCAGGACAGTTTGCAGACTCTAGTGCACAGAACGACAGTAATGCAACTGCAAAAGATACAATGCTACAGAAATTTCTGTTGAAGCCACTAAAAGAAATACTTCAACGTGTTATCCTTGGATTTGTTTTCTGGCAAGCAAAGCAACCTGCTCGTATTGAGTCGGTTCTGAAAAGTGTATGTGCCTCAGCATACTCTTGAATTTTCTCAGTTGGCATCAACAGCTAGGCTAAAAGTTTTTGCAGTTTCCATTAAAAAAAGAAATACCCATAAAGCTAATGTACTACCATGCTTGGCTCTAATATACTTTGTTGAATGTTGGAGAAGAATTGACTGTTATAGTATGAAAAAAGTATGGTCTATATTTACGGGTAATTTCAGTAATCCATTTCTTAAGTGACCTATAATTCTTTATTTGCAACTCCTTGTTTATAATTACATGTTAACTAACATGTAACAATTTGTGGTCATCATAGGTATATATAAACCCATCCAATGTAGATGATTATCTTATGGAATCAATAATCAGACCTGCTGCTGACCCAAATGCAGGAGAAGTGTATTACAGGTATTTCGATTAGAATGATTCATAAATTCATCCAGTCTCCCTGAAAAACGTTTTTTCCCCCTCATTTTGTAGTCCAAAAATTTTTAGCATTATCTCATTTTTGGTATTTAACTCCAGATATACAAAGACCAGCTCCATCATATGCCTAAATATTTCCTATGTGTTAGTGAATTTCATAGAACTAAGATGCTTCTCCCAAGTCATTTGCATCTATGCTGATATCGAGATTGGTGGGTTAAAGAATGCGTTTGTGAATTTTAGAGACTTTTCACTAACGGGATGGAATTTCACATTCCTTAAAAAATACTTTTTTCATTTTTAAAAATAATAACCTACTTTCCCCATTTCCAATACAACTTTTCCCAGTCCCATGCAACTTTCATTATTACCAATACACAATAATATTTTTTTCATCTCACATCTTAGTCTCATCTTCATTCAATCTAAGTCATGAACAGGCAAACTCTAGGACCATAGTGGCTGAGAGGCTTGGCTGAGGCATTTGTGGGTGAAAAAATGATCGTTTTCACAATCTGAAATTTAAGTAAATTAGCTGACTATCCTGGCAACAAATGTAGTTGACTGAAACATCCTATCATCATTAGTACCAGATCACCATCATGACTTCATGCAATTGGCTGGTGTTTCTTGAAGTGTAATCTTTCTAGTCTCTGTTTCTCCAGGCTCATGACACGATTCATGTTGAACCAGACCCAGTACACACTCGACAGTGTTCTATCGAAACTTTCTTGCCCACTCTTGCTGCTGTGGGGTGATTTGGACCCTTGGGTTGGGCCTGCCAAGGCTAATCGAATCAAAGAATTCTATCCAAAGACATCCGTAGTGAATTTGCAGGCCGGGCATTGTCCACATGACGAAGTCCCAGAGCTGGTGAACAAAGCTCTTGTAGATTGGTTGTTGCCTCTCCAGACAGACTCCACTCTCCGAACACTCTAGCCGCTCGATCACTCTGTTTCTGTGTATTGAGAATTTTCCAGCTGAATACCTCCATAGCAGAACTTTGGGCATGTCTCAATATTACGCTTATACTAGCCGCATAATGTCAAGGGCCAGAAAGTCTCATTCGGCTGGATTTTTATTTTTATTTTTTTTATTTTGTAGAACATTTCGAGATGCAAATTGGACTTTTCAATCCTGATTACTTCCACGAACTGGACTTATTCAGATGCTTAAAATTGTCGGGCGCTGACGGCTGACCGCCTATTTCATGCCGGCTGTTGCGAAAATTCAGCGAATCTCCCGCTTCGCATGGCATGATGACAATGCGGCCGGGCACTGCTATCTCAACAGGCCAACTACATGTGAAAGAATTATTGTTGTGGCCTTTTGTTTTTTTTTTAATTTCCCCTAACCATCTTGTTTTGGAGTCGCCTTGTGTGAAGGAATCCGTCCACATGTCATACATCTTTCAATGCCGGCGCCTAAGAATTGTTAACAAATACAACTTGGAATAAGATATATGGTCAAATGGCTGGCATTTCGGTAAATTCGCCATGCCTGCGGGCCTTTATACAATGATATAGATGGCACCAGTAAGCTTGAGGCACTTCGCATTTTTTTAGCTCCACCGAATTCTTCTTCCCCGATAGCTCGGATTAGTGGCAATGGCCGAGAAGAGCAAGATCTTGTTCATCGGTGGGACGGGCTACATAGGCAAGTACATAGTCGAAGCGAGTGCAAAAGCAGGACACCCCACCTTCCTTCTAGCGAGGGAGAGCACCGTAGCTGATCCATCCAAAGCTCCACTCCTTGACAAGTTTAAGAGCCTGGGCGTTTCTCTCATCCATGTATGATTGCTAAAAGAGAAGTTTGTGTTATTGCTTTCACCATTTCACTTAAAATTCTCTCAATAAAATCTTTGTTTCCCGATGCATAATCATCCTAAATAAACAGGGGGCCATATATGACCATGAGAGCCTGGTGAAAGCTATAAAGCAGGTGGATGTTGTCATCTCGACGGTGGGCCACGAGCCAACTGCTGATCAGGTTAAAATCATCGAAGCCATTAAAGAAGCAGGCAATATCAAGGTATTAATTAGTACGACTCAGTTACTCACTCATCTTTTGGTGTTTACAATTAGAGAATTTTCTTGTCGTGGTCCGAGGCTGTCGTTCACGTGATTGGCCTATGAACTTGAAATGAGACGCACCCGCAAAACAATACGACTGCCTGGCTATACTGTCATCTTCCCACCGATTTAACCATTTGATCCAAGAGAGAGGCACAAACCAAAAACCAATCCAAGTATAAATAAATAAACTAAAATTGGGAAATTATTCAATATAACACTCTTTTTTATTTTATAACTTTTTTCACACCTGAACTATTTATCATGTTTATCCATACACATTTGTTTATTATTCCAAAATCACTTGTTGAAAACTTCAGATGCATATTCATGCTAGGGTTTGTTTCTTATACAACAACCCGTAAAATTGGCAATTTACGGGCAACTATAAAAAAATATTAAATTTTTTTTTTTCAATAGAAGTGTTAGCTTTATTTAGCTCTTTTTCTTTATATTTTTCAAAAAATTATAAAATTTTAAATAAATTTTAAAAACTATCAAATTTCATGTAAAAATATATATATGGTGAGGCCTGCGGATCTATTAAAAAAACTTTTATGGTCACCCCTAAATCACCCCATAAATTGGCAACCATATCGAATGGTGTTTCATACTATATATTTTTAAGAAAAATTAATAGTTGTATATTTACTCTAAAAAGAGGTTAAATTTCAGAAAATATAAATTTCCAATCAAAAGATGTCAAATTTTAGAAAATATAAGTTTCCAGTAAAAGTGATATTCAGTATCGTGATAAATTAAATGGTTTAAAAATTGGGGAAGAAGTTTAAAGCAAAGTTAAATCTGAGGAGTTGTGGTTTGGGGCAGAGATTCTTGCCATCCGAGTTCGGAAACGATGTGGACCGCGTGGTTTGCTATGAGCCGGGGAAGTCGGCCTTCGCGACTAAGGCTGCGGTCAGGAGGGCCGTTGAGGCATCTGGAATTCCATACACCTTCATATCCTCCAACATCTTTGCTGGCTATTTCCTCCCCTCCTTGGCACAGCCCGGAGCCACAGCTCCCCCCAGAGACAAAGTCACCGTCTTGGGAGACGGAAATGCCAGAGGTAATCAATCCCATTTGGAATGATATTTCTTTGGTGGTCACAGCAGATAATACATTCTTCTGACTTCGCCCTGTGCTCAGCTATATTTGTTAAGGAAGAAGACATTGGCGAATTCACCATCAGAGCTGTCGATGATCCCAGGACTGTGAACAAGATCCTCTATCTCAGACCCGCCGGCAACATTTACTCGTTCAATGAGCTGGTCTCCCTGTGGGAGAAGAAGATAGGGAAGACCCTGGAAAGGATTTACGTAACAGATGAACAGATTCATAAGAGCATCCAAGGTCAGTAAGAATTTCATGCACTGATCAGGCAAATTTTTCAAGTTCGTCTTCCAGATTGAGCAACCAAGTACTGACATGTGACATTTTGTTTTTGCAGAGTCTCCATTTCCCATTAACCTTGGTTTGTCAATCATGCACAGCGTGTTCGTTAATGGGTGCCACACCAACTTCGACATCGATCCCTCCATTGGAGTGGAAGGAACCGAGCTGTATCCAGATGTTAAATACACCACGGTTGATGAGTACCTTGATCAGTTCGTATGAGGATGCAACAAATCCACCCTAATGAGAGAACACTTTTAGATGTCCGCTATTTCCTTTCGTGGATTCTTATGGAGGAAATATATCTGTAATCTGAAATCTGAACTCTTTTAATTTTCAGTTTGAAGTAGATGATTTCCATGATGTTCAAACTTGTGGTGGCATCTCTGTTGCACCTGCAGAAAATAAGCCCGGAGAAATACAGTGCACCATACTCCTCGATGATGTTGGTTATTTCCTTCGGTAGATTCCTACGAAGGAAATGTCTGTAATCTGAAATCTTTATCTTGTAATTTTCAGTTTAAAGTAGATGATGCCCATGATGTTGTAACTTCTGGTGGCATCTCTGTTGCACCTATAGAAAATAAGCCCAGAATTACAGTGCACCATATGGAATATTTCTGCCGAGTTCCGAACCAATTAAGAACGGAGAGATGATCTGGAACAATTGTGTAGCCAGCAGATGCAGTTGCAAATGCAATGGTTTTTTACATATCGTTGAAATCCTGAACGTTCATTTCCGGGCTGAAATTTCTCTGCTAGTTAAACCCGTATTAATTAATGGACGCAGCGAGGACCAAGCAGAAAAACAACAATGAGCTTCGGTGTCTATGGCCCGGCCGCATTTAAAAGTAAGATTAACAATTTTTAAATTTTCTCGTTACGCACGTTCTAGGATGGGTTTGTTAAGTAGTAAAACTTTTGATGGAAAAGTTCTTGAAATATGAAAAAAATGATATAATATAATAAAGATAACGATGAAGAGTAAAAAAAATAAAATTAAAATAGATATGTTAGATATACGTGTAGTTGTATAAAAATGATTGAAAATTAAGATAGTTGTGGAAAGAAATGAAAAAATAATTAAAAATAAGTTAGTTGTGAAGAGTAAAAAATTTTAGATTGAAAAGTTTTTTGCATTGATAAACACCTCTTTATATCATTTGACATTTAACTACCTGACTAATCTACTTTTTATATTATTAACCTTACATTTTAATTGTTTTTTCACATTTTTCAATTTGTATATTTTAATTTTATCCTTCTTACTCTTTCAAACTATTTTTTTGACTTTTTTTCAAATATACCTATTATATTTGATCTTAATCTCAAATATAGTCATGATATTTTTATAAATTTCAAATGTATTCAATACAATTGTAGCTAATTTGAAAAATACTCATTACATTATAAACATAAACAAATGTCGTTAGTTGACATGTGAAATTATTAACATATCTAGCAAATTTAAAACTAAATGGAAATAATCCAATGTTATGATTGACCGCTACCTCATTTACAAGCATTCATGTCATTCTCCTTCTATTTTATTTCATCTTTTATGGTTTTGTACAAGGCATTTTGGATAATTATAAAAATATAACTAATATTTAAACGGACCATTGTTAACTTATCTAAAAGTTTTTAACAGAGTGAACATTTTTTAAATAAAATGTAAGTGTAGTAGATATATTTAAAATTTCTGAATTATCATGAATATGCTTGAGATGAGGGTCAAATATAGGAGCATATTTGGTAAAAACCCGATTCTTTCCTGTCCCACATTTTTTGGACCATGTCATCCTTTTGGATAACCAGCAACTTATAGAAAGAGACTACAAAAGAGATAAACAAGGTAAATGCATCTACCCAACTTACCACTTATACATCCGGCTTGCCATTTTTGGCGGATCCATAAACATGGACCGACCTCCATAATTCGTGCTATTTAATCGAAGGACAGCTTAAATCTCTGCCTCATCCAAACAGCAAATTGAAATTTTCATGGTGAGGCTGCAAACTGACAATAACCTCGGAAGAGCTGCTGAAATGCAATGCCCAATGGACCCTAAAGAATCCGGTTGAACAACTTTTAATTAGTTATTATCAGAAACTTCGGAAGCAAGATGGATCCATTAATTTCTAGTAACAAAAATATGGAGAAATGATTCAGTGCATCACCTATAAGGTAAGTTCCGATTTCAATTTTAAATTGGTTCATTTGATACTCAAATATAATATTTTTTAGTTCCTTTGATATTCAAATATAATATTTTTAAAAAAAATATTTCTATAATATTTTAAATAATATACAACAGTACCCATTTACATTTTAAATGTTCATATTATTATATAAAAATATAAATTGCTACAACTCAATTACTAAAATTATTAATATATTACAATTACAATTCATTTATAAAAGGCTTTCGAAAGTCAATAATATATATATATATAACCAAATTAGGGTTTTACTTCACAATTCAAAACTCTAGAAGGCACATGATTACCTTGAATTTAAATTTATTAAAATAAACACAAGAGTTACAAACAAAACATAATGAATACTATATAATCGGTCCCGCTTTTATCTAACCTAAAGCGAACCCATGCAACCCCTTTAAAATATAAGATTTTGATTTTTAATGGAAAATTCAATCCATTCATTGTATTTAACATCATTTATTTATGTAGCAAATCAAGTTTCATCCCAATCAAGTATGCTTGTGAGCCACGTTTGTTCAAAAATATATATATTGATGTGTAAATTATGAAAAATGCTTAGATCTATTTACTCATGTATTAGAATGTAATAGTACTTTATAGAATCATTTATTCATATAAAAATGATATTTTAGACAGTTTAGATGTCGAAAATATTATTTTAAAATTAATATTTTATTAAATACAATGAATGGACTAAATTTTCTATCAATGATCAAAATTATAGATTTTGAAGAGGTGACATGGATCATATAAGCGGAGCCCCTATATGATACACACACACACACAGATATATATGAGGGGTGATCCCACGCGTCTAGCCATTGGATGAACTGCCCCCACCTCTCCACCTCGAAAATTTTTAAATTCTATAAACATGCAGAGCTGTATGTATTTAATCTATAAACTATGTTTTACCATTTTTCAATACTTTTTAGTATTTTTTATTTTTAAACACAATGACATTTTCGTAATTGTTTCACTCAAAAATTACGAAAAATGTCACTATGTTTAAAAATAAAAAAACTTAAAAATATCAAAAATAATAAAACTTAATTTGTATGTTAAATATACCTAACTCTACATGTTTATAAAAAAAAGTTTTAAAAATTGAATTTTTTGGCCGGACAAATAACCGCCCCCATGCGCCCAGCCACCCCCGATCACCCCTTCATATATAATTATATACATAATTAATTACCCATACGAGCACCCATGCAAGTCAATTCTGAATACCCAATATGTCTACCCTACTTGCACCCTATTTAATAATCGCAGATAATAATTTTTACTTACCCATATCGATTAGTATTATTTTCTACTTTACCCATACTCTGATACTCATGAGTATTGTTTTCTATCTCACCACACCCAAAATAAGTACTCACGGATATCCCATCCAAGTTACACATTTAGGGTGTGTTTGGGAATGGATAAAACTTTTGATGAATAGTTTTGGAGATTAAAAATTGTCAAATGATGTGATATGATAGGGGTAATAATGAAGAGTCAAGAAGATAAAGTTAAAATAGATAGATTAGTTATGTGGATAATTGTGTAGAAATAATTGAAAAGTAAAGAAGTTATATAAGAAAATGTGAAATATATATATATATAGTAGTTGTGGAGAGTTAAAAATTTTAGATTGAAAAATTTTAACTTAACATTTTTTGCATATTGCCAAAGGCACCCCTAATTTAAAAGTAAACTTTTCTTAGAGCTGTCCGTTTGAAATGAAATTTGCCACGGCATGACACACTGCGTCCTCAACATTCAGCAAGGATGCTTCAAGCAAAGACAAACTGCCATTAAGCAAGGCCTGTAAAATTTTCAACTGTCGCCTTCCTATTTAAATTTCATTCAATACTAACAAGCTCGAAAAAAAGGAACTCATTCCCACCAGGGGAAGAGAGAGAGAGAGAGAGGATGGCAAGTTACAAAATCCTCAGGTAAAGATTCCCTTTATTTCCGTTCTTTACCGATGCTTTTTGAGTTCCTTTGCCTCCTTTCTGTCCCTTGGCTAATTTCCCTTTCGCATTCTTTCCCTTCTTTAAGCCGCCTTTTCCAGCCTTTCCCATTCCATGGGACCTGGCATCCTGCTTCATTCGTCGGTCCACAAGAACCTTTCCCTTACCACCCTTCACTTGGACCCCCTTCTTGGCAACTACGTACTCCTGAGGTTTTTTCGGCATAGCTTTCTTATACAGACGATCAATCATCTTCGTCTTTGATCGCTCAAAAATATCGGTCTGATCTGCTATGGAATTTGCCTTCTTCCGTGCCTTCTCAAGCTTTCTCATCGCCACACGCTTTTTCCTAACTTTGGCTTTGGCTTCATACCCCAATTGCATGCTCCCGAGCGCATACACCTATTTTTTTTATTTTTTTTCAAATTTTTTTTACAATATTGTTAATCTATATTTATTTAATATGTGTATAAATTTTTACCATTTTTGGAGTATTTTATATATTTATTTTTTATTTTTGAAAATCAGTGGCATTTTAGGTAATTTAAATGTTAAATATACTTAGATTCATAGTTTTATAAAAAAAAAATTGAAAAAAAAAATTAAACAAACGTGTTGCATGCTCCCGGGCGCATGCAATCGGGATCCCTTTGGCTTCAACCACTTTCTTGGCCGGGCGAGCATCAATCTCTTTAAATTGTGCACTCATGGCAGCTATCTCCTCTTTGGTCACAGGCTTAATTAGCTGCCGGTGTCTTTTTTCCTCTAGGAACCAAGTAGGAAGACCTTCATCATCAAACATGTATTTGTTGTAGGCATCATCAAGTATCTGCTCTCTTTTGCTTCTTCCTCAGCATCTTCTTTGCATAAGCCAGTACTCTGCTTTTGCATCATCATCAACTTCTGATTCATCAGATGATGAAGACTCATCACTTGTGGTTGTAGCCTCAGCAGGAACGACCTCAAAATCTTCAGTCTTTGACCATCCTGTACATCCAACCACAAAATATGAAAAATAAATAAACAAATGTGATTTAATTCTCTGCAAGCAAGGACAGGCATAAATTGTAATATTTGCAGGAATATGGTCATGAACAGCACGTGTTTTGCAACAAAGTGACAGCTAATCCATACGAGAGACTAGATCATGGTTAAGAGCACTGAGATCTATAAATGACCAACACATATTGATCTATACACAGCATAGAGATCGAGCACAGCCACTCTTCAGTTTCATCGAGTGTAAGGTAACCCCTGTGAATGCCATAAAGTCTCTCAATACAGATGCATCTAAACACAATTTGGTCTTTAGTATAGTATTCTAATTCATAAGTGCTCTGTAGGAGGAATATAATTTTTATTTTTCCCAAGATAATGGTTTGAACAGAAGGAAACTTTGGGTGGGTGGGTTGAGACCTTCGAGGGTTGGGATAAAAAAATTTCCATGAATTTTATACCCAAAAAGAAAAAAAAAAGTTCAGGAGAAAAAGATGTTCCATGCACTTTTACACTAAAAAAAATCTGTAACTTTGGAAAATGCTTTCCACGCAATGATTTTAAAAATAATAATAATAAGGCCAAAAGTAGTTGCGCCTAGGAATACTTCAATAATTTGATTGTACCTCCAATAAAGGTCCACCTTCCTTGTCACTAGAAACCTTTGCACGCTTCCGCTGCTTTGTATTTCCTCCTTTTCGGCTGACATATCTCTCATAAGCCTCATCAAGGAGTTCCTCTAGTTGCTCATTATACCTGAACAAGAGTATTCAAAGGCATCAATTTCATTTGTTTTCCTTCAGTACATCATTTTGTAAGGAAAGTTGCTCCAGTCTGTTAGCATCCGGAGCCATATAGACCAAATAGAAAGATCAGGGCATCACCATTGCTGTTCTTCATCAGTGTCAATATCACTTGATAATCCATCTTGGTCTAAAGCTGCGTGGGTTTCTTCATCATCACTATCCTTTACATTATCATTATCATCATTAAAAAACTCCACTGAATCCACAGCTTGCAGCTCTTTTTTCCCCTGAGTAAACAAGTCAGAAGAATGAGAATGTCAAATGAAGAATATAAATGAGAAACCAGCAGGATCAAATCTGGGTAATTTGTTTTTTATTAAAGAGCATGATACCATCCAGTGATGGGTCAATTCCAAGGTTTGTAGAGTGTATGCCTAAAATTGCTCTCAATTTGTTCGAGTTAATCATAACTAAAATTCAGTATATTATTAGATTCCAAGATATGTAGAAAGAATGCCTGGATCTTTCTCACTTCATTCTACTTGACCATAATTACACTAGAGGTCATGATTTTTAGATCTAACTCTTAAGTTCCTTTTCTGTTCAAAAGAACTAGGATTCTAAGAATATTCTTCATGGTAATCACAGAAAGTGAACTTTAAGACAAAAATTGGAGGAGAAGAAAACCTTGATTGATGCAAGAGAAAACAACTCGTGATCAACATAGCCATCTTCCATTGCATCTATTTGCATCCCTGTTGCTTTGCGGGCTTTGACCTGGAGATTACAGTCAAAGGGCAGAAAAAGCAAATAAACTTGGGCATTGCACATTAAATGCAATATTCTTGTGAAGCTTTCTTCAACAAAATTCCTAACCTTTGCTCGCCTCTTTGCCAGGAGCTTTTTTGTGCGCTTCTTCTTGCGCTCCATTGCCTATGTCAATTCTTCCATTTCATTGAGTAAGCGGTCATCCTCGTCACATCTTGTTCACCATTATCAGTAGTAGACTTTTCAGTGGGTGTCAAAGCTTTTCTTATGCGCAAATGCCACCTGCAAAGAGTAAATTATCAAGTATAATGCCTTTTTATTTTCTGCCTCAATACGATAACCATATATAGCAGCATCATACGCAATAACTGGCCAAAGCTTCCCTTCCTTTGTATTTTGAATGGTGAGAAAATCCAACAGGGACTTGCATGCAAAAGCATCACCCCCTCAATTGAACTCGCTAGAAGAAGCTTAAAATGTGTCTTCTTGTACTATAAGAAACCGATTCCCCTCAGCCCTTACCACTTCCAAAAAGGATTTACAGATTCATGGTACACTGAGGTTATCTCCTTCTCAAGCATCTCCCTTGCAAAAAGAAATCTGTTCTTCACTAACCACAGGAGCAGTTTGATCGATCAGTGTGGACACTTATGTTTCTGCCAACAGGATATTTCAACAGAAGGTGTTTGAGGTAATAAACCATGCTATTTATCTAGGTTAGTCATTAGCATAATTTTATTGTGCTTCTAACCTTTCTTCGAAGGTGAATCAACTGGATCACAATCATTCATTCTATCCATATAACCAGTTGCTCTTTCAAGTTTCAGCTGTATACGATGGTTCATTTTAGACCAGCATGTGAGTAGTCGTTCAAGACACAGGATAGATTTCATGCCAAAGCTTTCACAAAGTTGTCTTTTTTTTTTTTTTTTTGCTGAGGATGGAAAAGAAGAATCTATCTTTGGGGATTTCATTATTAACATAAAAATTGCACAGGTTGGAACACTCCACAGCCAGGTTGCTATTAGCATTCAGGGTAAATATACTAGCACACAACTACAACTGACGGCTATTAACATTTAAGGGTACATACAAAATATAAAAACTTAGATGGTTTACAGATGTGATATTCTCAACAAGTCGTCCCGGTATTTGGAAAAACATGATGACAAAATGTGTGCAAGAAAGGAACAAAGATAGATGTCCTAGAAGTTGACAGGGAAAAAAGGTACTTACTTAAGAAGGTGCTTGAAGTCCTGCTTCCCCAAAACACATAGATCCTCACATAGAATTTTGATCTACAACAAAATGAGCCAGTACAGTCAAAACTAACAGCATTAGAATCATTGACACCCTGTACCCTCATCGAGAATTATCACTAACAAAGACAAATCTTTGAAAAGTAAATCTTTAAAAAGTCATAAAAAAGGACGAATCACCTCGTCTGTTGTCAATGCATCATCTTTGATCACTGAACAAGCAGGATCATCAAATGATATAGATGTAACTGATCCAAGAATTTCTAGTGGGGTCTCAGACCACACAAAGTCCGAAGCCAAGCACACCTTCCTAAGTGTTGTAACTCCATCCTCATATCTATGGGACGACATAATAAGTTACAAGAGTAATCAACATGTACACAACTTCAGCAAGTCTACAACAAAATCAGGGGAAAAAAAAAAAAACAACAATAACAACAATAAAGAACCCGGAAGCACCCACATGTACCCTCACAGGCAGACTTCTAGCTGACACAAACGTGGACTTTGTGCCACGTACCCTGTGGGTGCCACCTTACGGACAAATGAGGAGGATCTATGGTGTATGAGGATTACCCTTCCCGATGTCTCTTTTGATTGGTTCCTCTAAGAACGTTCACCACCTGCATCAAATTTCCAGGTAGGAGTGAAAAGATATGAGAAAAAAATCTCAATCATAACAACCAAGTAATAAATGAGACAATGCATACATAAATCTCTTCAGATACAACAAACTTGACAAATTACCCTGGGGCTCTATGGTGCCTTTAAACAGATGCCGAACATCAAGAAGGCGAGGGTCAATTTTTGCAGGGGCTTTGTACCTTAAGCCCACCACATATATTTCGGCAGAAGTTGAACGACTAGCAACAGGCTTCGTTACCTCCACTTTGTCAAATGACTGTCAAACAGACGCCCAACATTACGTCAGGCATATGAACCAACTACAAAGATACAACAAGAACTTCCAAGCACGAAAGAAATCTCACCTGCTTCAGACAGAAAAGAATATCACTATAGTCCTGCGACCTGAAAACCTATCGCATAACAGTATTTAGGAGTCAATCAACGCTAGCTAATCAAGGATTAAAAAGAAGATTTTTTTTTTTTTTAAAAAAAACTGAAATTTATTAGTAGCAAGCTAATTTGAAATACATTATGAGAGAAACTACCATGAACCAATTCATTAAAGAACTCGACTTCATTAGTGAAAAATAACGAAGAACTACGGAGTCCTAGTATTGACCAATTTCACAGCTTTGTTACACCGCGGAATTTGATATAACAAAAAAGGAAAAAGGAATGTTCCATATGAAGAAAAAAGCTACCTAGGTGACGAAAGTTCCTTTTGGGGCCAAGAATTCAGTGGCGAGCTTCACCGAATCAATAACCAAGGCAGCCTGGCTGGTGGCATCCTAGACCCAGGCACCACCAACGTTGGGGGAGCCATCATGCAAAACAACATCGAAAGCCCGGCATCCGTTGTCATACATGAGCTTCTTGATGGAAGAGCGGCATCGCTGGGTGGTGATGTCTTCCTCGATGGAGAGTGCACCGCGGATGGGAAAGAGCTCAACACCGAGGACGAAGCTGCCGACAGGGACGTGGCGGACAGCAACCTGCATGCAACCGCCGGGTGCAGAGAAGAGATCGAGAACGGAGCGGGAGGAAGGGAGGAAACGGAACTTGGCATCGAGCTGGAGAAGCTTGAAGGTTGCTCTGGAACGATAGCCTTGCTCTTTCGCTAGATGATAGAACTTATCCATACGATGTTTTCCTTTGGCCTTCCCCATTTTCAATCTCTCTCTCTCTCTCTCTCTCTCTCTCTCTGTCTGAAAAGGAGACGGGAAAGATCATGGGTTTTCGCAGGGAGGGCCTAAAAACTCAAATATTTAACGGGCCTAATTCCTCTTGCCAAGAAAATATTTTCAAAAACTAATCGAACGGTGGGACGGCGTGCAAGATAAGCACGAGCGGGATTGCATTCTCTCTACGAATTAAGCATTCTTCTTCAATTAATGTCTCTCTGGGTATTTAATTTTGCTTTCGGTGCTGAAGCCAGTAAAAGATCTAGGTCAGAAGTGTATTAAGTTTTAGAATTTTTTTTCTTCAAAATATATATATATATATATATATATATAAAGAAATTTGGTAATCCCATTTATAGACTGAGGGCTTGTGCTACGAATTTTGCATCCAAAACACCTGGTTTATATTTTTTGATATAGCTTATTTTTAAAGACGCGTAAGGGGGGAAATCAACGTAGCCTTACCCATGACGGTACTAAGTTGAATTTACAGACATTGCCGGCATGAATATTAGCACTAAGCATCGGTATTATCGGAGTACTTGTCCGGGAAAATGCTGAAAGAATGTTACATATTCCGACCAGTGGGGGAACATACCAAATCATTTCGTAATTGCTATTGCCAAGAACGAATCTAAATCGGCGTTTTAATCATTCATATCTTTTATATTTCTCGGAGGAGATGCCAAGGCTGTGTACCAAAGATTCCTACGTTCTGATTAATTTAATTTCATTATCATGTGCATTATCTTATGATCAGTCCTAACAACTTCAGTTATATATGCGTATAAATTAAAATCAAATATGCATAGGGAGCAATGGGCTGTTGCCTGCCAGAGAGAGACAGCCAACCAAATCTTAGAAAAATGTTACTTTATTAATTTAGTCAACAGCAATTGAATAAAGGATTTTAAATCAGCGCACCGGCATGTAAGAATAGAACATGGGTTATGAGGAAATACTTTTAATTTCATCATCTTTACAAATAACTTTGAGCATGACTCGAAATCGTATAACTTCTACATAAATCTTATTTTTTTTTAGTCATTGTTTGTTATCTTTCCATACAAAAAGTCTGCTTATTTTGCTTTTTAACAAGAAGGAGAAAAAGGGATGTTGGATATTTAAAGGCCTAAATTAAATCATAATCCCCCCCATTCGACGAGGAAATTTTCATCATGAATTAGATGAAGTGTCGCAGTCGCTACGCCCAGTAATATATACTGACATAATGTCAAAGAAGCTATTCTTAATGAATATGTTGGCCCATATAATGCCATTTTAATTACTTAAAAAGTAGTCAATCATGATTATTTTCGTCATCTAATTGATTTAGAACCGTATATCACATATGCCATGTGTGGATTGTATCTATCCGGATCAGCACACTCTGGCAAGGCACCCAAAGAAGGTTATTGGTCGGAGAGGATCAGCTAACAGGGAAATAGAATACAAAGGCCTCCAACTATCATAATCTCACAACTACCCTTCAACTACTGATTAGAAAACAACCCCCCAAAACAGACAATATATATTTTAATTAAAGGGCCGATCGAGGTTGCAATTTGCACGAGTAAGATGTTAAAGCAAGTGTCAATTTATTAAAATTATTATTATTATTTTTTTTAATCACGGCCAGCTAAGTATTACGATGCCAGCTCTTTCTCAGCCGCCTCTTGCATGCATATATAAATTGCCTATTGATCATCATCGAGCATTGTGCCTCCTCCTCCCCATGAATTCTGCCTGAGCCTGCTTTTTCTTTCTTTCATGACAGAAATGCCTGGAAGAGCATTTCTCTTGGTCTTTTTCTTCTGGGCGTTACTCACCATTGTGACTCCAACTCTCGTTTCTTGGTCTGCATCAGCAAAGCCCAATTCGGGTTCCACAGGTATCGACCTTATCGTTTTATTCGTCTCTTTTCTTGTGTACGAGAAAGCCGATTCAGGTGTTGATTTTACTTGTTTCTGATGTCATGCAGGAGAGACGGAAGGAGGTGAAATTAAGGGAAGAAGACTGACGATGGGATTTTCAGAAAGAGGCCAGGAAAACAACACAGCACCAGCTCCATCACCATCGCCGGCATCATCACCAACACGGACGGTCGGACGCACGCCCAGCACGGGAAGAAATCAAGGAATAAGTCCGTCATGATCGGAGGAGGGACTGAACCGTGAACATTGGGTTGGACAGGTGATCAATGAAAATTAGAAGGCGCTTTGGATCTATATATGGGGAGAAAATTTGCTGGGCATGCTAAAAACAGCAGGCGGATTCACATATTAAACTATGGTTTTCATCGTTATACGATTTCAATTGTCAACACAGATACCAACTCAGCTGTACAGTCTGTTTTACTTTTGCTGGACAACTTTCTCGTTGCTAATTCCAATCCATTCGTTGTGTACGTAGCGAAAATTTATGACCCAATTTCTTTTTAAATACGTCTCCGATCATCCAATTGTAAACATATTATATTATATGTACGTTCCGCTTCTATCAGAGTTTTTTTTCGTGTAATTCTATCTGGATATTAATGAGAAATCCCCTTCTGTTATCGGATTTACAATCATTCATTTAACTGCAAAACTAAATTTCGCCCAAATAAAAAATAAATATGCATGCACCTCATCTTAAAAATATGCAAGGTATTGATAAAAAAAATGCAAGGTAAAGATAATCGAATTATTTAAATTTATTTACAATCCGAAAATTAGGATAAAAATTTAATCAAATGTGTATATCCATTTCAAAGTCGTCTAAAAAGTCAAAAATATATGTGAATCTAAGATTTTTTTATAATTTATATAAATACACGTTTTTAAGTAAATATGCCCCACTCAGACCTCTTATCAAGATGGATTTTGGCCACGTAATCAACCTAATGATGTTAAATACTATAAGCATTAAGGTGTGTTTGACAATAAGGAGAAGTTGTCAAAGTTAAAATTTTTCAATTTAAAACTTTTCATTCTCCCCAACAATTCTATTTTTTAATCATTTCTTTACATTTTTCTATACAACTACCCTACTTTTCAATCATTTCTACACAACTACCAACACAACTAACCTATCTATTTCAACTTTATCCTATTTATTCTTCATCATTACCCTTATCATATCACATCAATTGACAACTTCTACTCTCTAAAATTTTTCATCAAAAGTTTTATCTATTCCTTTCCATTATCTTGTGACGAAAAAACTACTACTGTCGAAAGGGAACCCTTGCACGCAGTCTCATAGTGGGCGTTGTTTTCATTATAATTAAAACTTTTAATTCTAATTAATTCATGATAAGTTGGTAACAACAGACAAATCTTATTAGGATTAAGAAGTACACCCAAAAAGACAAATGAAACTTTCAAGGCCTGCAAAGATGATTAAGCAATTGCAGACACACGCATGGAAATTGTCTTACAAAAATATTATGTGGACAAGATACATAATCGGGCAGCGGCATACACTAGATGAACAAAAGTAAACCTCAGCGGAGAACATACATAACGACAACAAAATAATGAAAAAAAGTAAGGGGATGCTTCCATGAAACTTCCTATCTACGTAATTCTTTCTATTTTCAACATCTAGATAATGTTATAGAAATCGGATCGAACCGATCACCTAGCCGGTCCAATTTAGGGGTGTTAATGGTCATGGTCAACCCGTTAACCCGCTCGTTCAACTCGTTAATAAATGAGTTTGGGTCGGGATTTTTGAATAAATGTGTTATGATCCGCCAACCCGTTCGACCATTTAATTAAATAAACGGATTAGGGTTGAGGCTTCGCAACCTGTCCAACCCGTTTATTTAACCCATTCAACCCGTATAACTCATTTAATATAATATATATATGTAATATTTATAACAGAAATTGACATTAAAGAGATGACTTGAGATTTGAGCTGATGTTTTCAAGCCAAAATAAATTAAATTCAGGTATGTTAGCTTCGAATTATTTAATTTATTTAAATTCACATACTTTATTAAAGATTTTTAGCATGAAAATTAGTAACAAATATAACCCGTTAACAACTCGTTAACCCGTTTATTAAATAAGTTGTAAATGGGTTAGGGTTGAAGTTTTTTAAATGGGTTAATAAACGGATTAGGGCTGAGATATATTAAATGGGTTAGGTTTAGGATTAGACTCCAACCCATTCAACCCGATCCGTTAACACCCCTAGTCCAATTCACCCTGTTACTGGCTGGGAGAATTAAGCCGATATGAACTGGTTTAACCGGCCCGGTTTTCGGTTTTTCACCCGCCCGGTCCATCCGGTTGGCTGCGGCTTAAAAAAATCTATCTGTCGTCGATTTTTTTTCTCACTTCAGCAGCTCATCCCGCCTCCATCTCTTTCGTTTTTCTGCTTTCTTCGATTCCGAGCAGCAGTTGTTCTTCCATGCACTTTCCAACAACATTGTCTTTCAGTTTTCCTCATTTGAGCAACCATGAAACAAAGAGACGGCGTCGGCAGGCCGCTGCTGGTGGGGTCGTGGATGATTATGGCAAAAGAGAAAAGATAGGTGATGCATGAATCCATTTTCCTGTTTGGAACTTCCAATTTTTCCGGCACTAAATTGCTTAATCCGTTTCTGATTTACCCCTTTTAATTTTGTCGATTACAAATTCATTTTCCTATTTCGATCCTTCTATTTCATCAACTTAGTGTGTGTTTTGGCAATTTGCAAAAGTTGTCAGTTAAAACTTTTCAATCTAAAATTTTTTATTCTTCATAACTACTTCTTTTTTAATTATTTTTTACACATATTTCTATACAACAACCTTACTTTTCAATCATTTGTACACAACTACTAATACAATTAACCTATTTATTTTAAATTTATTCTCGTTACTTTTCATCATTACTCCTACAATATCGCATCATTTTCTACTAATTTAACAACTTTTACATAAAAAAAAAACTTGTCATTAAAAGTTTTACAACTTCCCAAACACACCCTTATGCTAAAAAATTTATTTATGAATTTTCACCTTTTAAATTTGTCGGCAGATCGTCTTCCCATCTCGCTGATTTTCCCTCACCGACAGTGATAGCAAAAAACCTTTCCCCCTTTCAATTTTCGACAACAGCGACTGGATGAGTTGGGGCATGCAGCGAGTAGCGACTCGCCTCTTCTTCTTCAACGCCAAGTAGGCAACACGAGCAGCAACATTGATTTTAATTGACAATTTCTCATCTGTCCATGCAAATCTGCAGCAAGCATCACCATTGTTATTTCTTGAATTTTTCTATTTATGAAATTTTGCTAGAATTTTTAACTAGCTCCGTTGTCGTTTGATTTTTTCTATTCTGCTTTCAAATGTCCCTATATATGTTGCTATCTTCATATTATGCTGCTGCATATGGCTGTCCATTTTTATTAATACTTTCGATTAATCTGTATTAAGTTATTTTAATATATTGCTAGCCCTGTTGGTTATGCTATGTTAGTTAGATGTTAAATGAAATTAAAATTAAAGTTAAGCAATCACTACTTTGTCATTATTTTCCTAAAGTGGTTGAATTTTTTTATCTAAATTTTCTATAATTTGCAATTGTGCTAATTAATTTTTGTAGCTTTGAAAAATGTCATATATCTTACATAAATTATTAATATACCGGTTCAATCCAATTTTCAAAGACGATTAAATTGGTTGGACCAGAACCAGTCCCTTGACCTGTTCGTTAACCAATTCGATTATGACAACATTGCATCTGGGTGGTTTATGAAACATTCACTCCTATTATATTTAGTATCACTTACATTATTATGGAAACTCTTTCATTTTTTTTTAATATCACTATATATTGACCTCATCTACAAATATGCAAAATCAAAGTAATAAAATAATTTAATGTTGAATATCAAATTTTAAGTAATATTTTTAACATCTAAATCATTTAAAATATTATTATTAAATATATAAATGATTCTATGAAGTATTACTACGTTCCAATATATATGTGAATGATCTAAGTATTTTTCTAATTTAAACATTAAAATACCTCTTTTTGAGCAAATGTGGCCGATTCACATACTGAATTTGGATGAAACTTGGTATTATAACTAAACGAATTAGATTAAATATAATCATGAATTTGATTTTTCATTAAGCATCAAAATCTTAAAAATTGAAAGAGTTATATGAAACCACTTTTATATAACTCGATTATATAGAAGTGAACTTATAAAAATAATATTTGAAATAAAAATGGAGTTATCATAAGAGAGAGTATTATTTTGAAAATAAATAAACTTAAAATAGACTAACAAAGAGAGGACAACAATTAATGCAAAAACAAATGATAATGAAAAAAACTATATTTTAGAATCCCTTGAGTTCCAATATTTTTTTCATGCACTTTGAAGACAATAAAATTTATATGAAAAATGAGAATCAATATCAAAGCATAGTTAAGAGTGTAGAAATTAGTTGACAAGTTGGGCACTTGTAAGAACTTGCAATAGTATGAGTAGGGGCGCACAGGAGTTGGGTTCAACCTGCAACTCGTTGAACCCTATTGAACCCAACCATTAAAACTGAGTTAGAGTTGGGGTTGGGTTGAGCCGAAAGATAGATGAGGAAAATTAGGTCCGATTTCGAATTGGATTGAAAAGTCGAGTTGGTTTTTCCTTTCTAATCAGGTTATCCCCCTTTCAAGCTCTCTCCCCAGCTGTATCTCCTCTTTCGACTTTCAATCTTTCTCCCGCTCTTGCCTCACAACATTGCTACCTCACTGGTCGCCATTGTCTTCATCATCATCGCTAGCGCCTCGCTACTACACCATCTCTTCGGCTTTCCCTTGTTCTCCTTGCCACGTAAGAAAATCTGAGTGTTTATCGTCTCCTATCTCCCTTCTTGATTCTTGTCTCTCCTTTCCATTTTTTTTTTAAATAAAATTTTGAGTTTTTGGGATTCACATGTTGGAGAAGATTGAAACTTTCGGTTGTTTTTGGGGACTAGAAGAAGAAGATTTGAGTGTAGGGATGGAGGGAGGGAGGAACACACATGGATGTGCGAGTGGGAGAACTCGATCGTCCGGTCTTTTTTGATAAATTGGATCATCTAACAGACGCAAAAAATCACCAACTTCTTCCAAGAATCACAAAACAGTTGTATTCCCCATTTATCTTCTGTGAAACACACATGGGTCTTCGAAATCTTCCCCATAGTTGCACAACCATTCTCACATTTCGGGCCGCAAGCGTTTTCCATTCAACGAAAGATGCATTCTGTAGTCTAGTTGCATAGGTCATTTTTTTTGTCAAAATGAATGACATTATTGAGTTTTGAAATATTCAATCGAAATTATTTGCTTATGACTTCTATGATGAGGGAAAAATGAGTTTTTAGCATTTTCACACAAAAAATCCATTAATGTTTTTATTTCATGAAGTAATTATAGGAAGTCATCGATGCACGATAGAAGTTTGATGTGCCCTAAAAGTAAATACCGTGGTGTTCATGGTGATCCAAGAAAGAACATGTTGACTTATACTGTTTTGATGATAGACAAGTTAAGAATTTAATGCTAGAAATGTGTTGCTTGTATTTGATTCGTGATGAATGGTTGTAACAAATTAGCATTGAATTGTGTTATGAATCTGTTGAGGTTTTGCTGTAAAACTTCAGCAGTTTTGGTTTGCAACTTCGACTGATTTAGTTTCAAACTTCAATTGTTTTGTATTGAAACTTCAACAGTTTTTGGGTTGAAACTTTAACAGTTTGTTTAACAAGATAAATGGATGGGTGATTGGATGATGACGTGGCTAGTTTGAGGAGTTGTTTTGGGTTGTTACAGGTTGTTGAGAAAAATCCGATTGGTTGCAGATTTGGTAGGAAAAATCTCTATTGGTGGTTTCAGTTTGTTAAGTTGTTAAAGGTGGTTGAGAAAAATCCGATTGGTTGCAGATTTGGTTGAGAAAATCTCTCTTGGCAGTTCCAGTTTATTAAGTTGTTAAAGGTGGTTGAGAAAAATCCAATTGGTTGTGGATTTGGTGGAGAAAATCTCTCTTGGCGGTTTCTGTCTGTTAAGTTGTTACGGGTTGTTGAGAAAAAATCCGATTAGTTGCGAATTTGGTGGAAAAAATCTCTCTTGGTGATTGGTAGTTAAAAGTTATAAATAGACAATGAATTTCAACTGAAAATTCAATTCAGAGAGAATATTTTCAAAATTGCAGATCTGTCTCAAGGCTTCTCTGTGATCCTCTGTCCATTTGTCAGAAGCAATATATTAAAGTTCGTCGTGATCGTCCTACTAAAAGTTTCATCTCCGTGCTTCTGTGCTATTAAATTGGTTGTAAACTTTATTTCATTTTTATTATTTTACCTTAAATTAAAGGCTGTCTAATTCAAGAGAAAAGCTTTCATTGTGATTTGTGGAAAGCTTCATGTGCCACCCGGAGCCGTTTGTGTAATCCAGAAGACGATTGAGATCGTGCCACTGTAACTTGAGTTCTAAGTTGACTAGTGAAAACCCAAGTCAAGGTGTTGACTTGGAGAGTGGAGTAGGTGTGTTAACCGAACCACTATAATTGCGATGTCTTCTTTGGATTATTTTTGTGCTGTGTAAAATTTATCTTGTTCATTCTTAGATAACTCTTTGTGCTATTATTCCTTTCTTTTATCAGTTTCATACGGGCCTAACAGAACAGAATAAATTTCACACACCACAAAAATAATCCAAAGAAGACACCACAAATTATAGTGGTTCGGTTAACACACCTCCTCCACTCTCAAAGTCAACGCGTTGACTCGAGTTTCCACTAGTCAACTTAGAACTCAAGTTACAGTGGTACGATCTCAATTATTTTCTGGATTACACAAATGGCTTCGGATAGCACGTGAAGCTTTCCAGAAATCACAATGAAAGCTTTCCTCTTGAATTAGACAGTCTTTAATTCAAGGTAAAATAAGTAAAAATGAAATAAAGCTTACAACCAATTTAATAGCACAGAAGCACGGAGATAAAGTTTTTAGTAGGACGATCATGACGAACTTCAATATATTGCTTCTGACAGATGGACAGAGGATCACAGAGAACACCTTGAGACAGATCTGCACTTTTGAAGATATTCTCTTAATTGAATTTCCAATTGAAATTCATTATCTATTTATAGTTTTTAACATTCAATCGCTAAGAGATATTTTCTTTACCAAATCCGCAACCTATCGGATTTTTCTCAACAACTTGTAACAACTTAACAAACTGAAACCACCAAGAGAGATTTTCTCTACCAAATCTACAACAAATCGGATTTTTCTCAACAACCTGTAATAACTTAACAAACAGAAACTGCCAAGAGAGATTTTCTCCACAAAGTCCGCAACCAATCGGATTTTTCTCAACAACTTGTAACAACTTAACAAACTGAAAATAGCTCCTCAAACTAACCGATTTGTCACGTCATCATCCAATCATCTATCATAGATCTTGCTAAACAAATTGTCAAAGTTTCAACCCAAAAACTGTTGAAGTTCAAACCAAATAGTTGAAGTTTGAAACTAAATCAGTTAAAGTTTGAAACTAAATCAATTGAAGTCGCAAACCAAAACTGCTGAAATTTTACAATAAAACCTCGACAAATTCACAACATAATTCAACACTAACTTGTTACAACTATCATCACGAATCAAATACAAGCAACACATTTCAAGCATTAAATTATTAACTTGTCTATCATTAAAACACTATAATTCAATAATTCTTCCCCTTTTTGATGATGACAAATCACAAGTGATATGTTAAGAATATAATGAATGTTCCAATCAAAAGTCCCCCTATTTTAATACTATCAATCATCCATGTCATTTTTTGTTGTTTATGAGGTTCAGTTATATCATCTCCAGGTAAAATAACACCTTTATGAACAACATTCCAAAGTTTTAAATCCTGACCCATGATAAAGATCCACATTCTACGTTTCCAATATCAATAATTTGTGTCATCAAAATATGAATGTCTGGTTATGGAATGACCTTCGCATATCCAATCTTCGCTTTCTTCTCAGTTGTTATGATCTCTTTGGAGTAATTCAAAAACCGCTTTGATATCAATTGTTAGGCCCGTATGGAACTGATAAAATAAATGAATAATAGCACAAAGAACGATCCAAGAAATAACATGATAAATTTCACACACCACAAAAATAATCCAAATAAGACATCATAAATTATAGTGGTCCGGTTAACATACCTACTCCACTCTCCAAGTAAACGCATTGACTCGAGTTTCCATTAGTCAACTTAGAACTCAAGTTACAGTTGTACGATCTCAATCGTTTTCTGAATTACACAAATAGCTCCGAGCGGCACGTGAAGCTTTCCACAAATCACAATAAAAGTTTTTCTCTCAAATTAGACAGCCTCTAATTCAAGGTAAAATAAATAAAAATGAAATAAAGTTTACAACCAATTTAATAGCACATAAGCACGAAGATGAAGCTTTTAGTATGACGGTCATGACGAACTTCGATATATTGCTTCTGACAGATGGACAGGGGATCACAAAGAATGTCTTGAGACAGATTTGTACTTTTGAAAATATTCTCTCTGAATTGAATTTCCAGTTGAAATTCATTATCTATTTATAGTTTTTAACATCCAATTGCTAAGAGAGATTTTCTCAACAAAATCCGCAATCAATCAAATTTTTCTTAATAACCTATAACAACTTAACAAATCGAAACTGCCAAGAGAGATTTTCTCCACCAAATCCGCAACCAATCAGGTTTTTCTCAACAACCTGTAACAACTTAACAAACAGAAACTGCCAAGAGAGATTTTCTTCACAAAATCCGCAACCAATCAAATTTTTCTCAACAACCTGTAACAACTTCACAAACCGAAAATAGCTCCTTAAACTAACAGATTTGCCGCGTCATCATCCAATCATCTATCCATAAATCTTGCTAAACAAACCGTCAAAGTTTCATCCCAAAAACTGTTGAAGTTTCAAACCATAATAGTTGAAGTTTGAAACTAAATCAGTTAAAGTTTGAAACTAAATTAGTTGAAGTTGCAAACCAAAACTACTGAAGTTTTACAGCAAAACCTCGACAAATTCACGACACAATTTAATGCTAATTTGTTACAACCATTCATCACGAATCAAATTATAGCAACATATTTCAATCATTAAATTTTTAACTTGTCTATCATCAAAACACTATAATTCAACATAGTGGATTATATATATATATTATCTTCGATTACAAAGTCTCTTTTATCTTAGTTATGCAGATCCAAGTCATTTAAAACTAGTTATGGATGGTGTAGTTTGTTTAATGTCATATGAATGTATGATTTTTCATATCAACCTTAAGAAATTTGTGTTAATATTTTTTATTTTGCAATTACACTCTTGCTTACTATTCTTGTAGTAGCAATGGCCTCTTATTCATTATTGAGGTTTTTGTTTAATATTTTTCCCTACTTATAAACAAATCTTAAAGGAAGTAAAAAAATTTTGGCATTTTTTTAAAAAAATTTGAATTTGTTTGTAATTGGGCAAATCAAGTTGAAAAATATATTCATAATTGGGTTAGGTTGGTTTGAGTTGAAAGCTTTTAGAAATTAAATTGGATTGGGCTGGGTTGAAATAAAAATAGGCTACAATGGGTTGTGCCCCTACTTTCGCCCATGGGCTTGTGGACCCATACTAGGGACATAGGGGAGATCCGATCATTTATGACTGGTCGATTACTTAGCCTATTTTGACTGCCCTTCCTTGTCGTTGGATGCTGCGGGCAAAACTTCAGCTGTTCGATTAGTTTTCGAAAATATCCCACTAACACTGCAATTAATGCCATGGAAATTTTGCTGCACCTCCCCACACGATTCTCTCTCACTTTCGCATGGCTATCACTTGCACTTCTGTCTTGCATGCGGCTGCCATGGAGAAGAAATTGCTAGTCACTGAGCCATTCTCTCTCTCTCTCATCCCCTCTCTTCTCCCTCCTTCGTCCCTCCTCTCTGCACGTGACGAGATTGCTGGACAAGTTGAGAAAGACAATGTGGAAGAATCAGAAAACAGAATTCTATTAGAGCAGAAATAGAAGTAACGATCGGAGAAGAATAAATAGTAGAAACATGTTGCTGTTGGCCGAATTTATTGCTGGCGAAGAAGAATGAGACCATTATTTCCACCATAGCTTTGTTTCTTAGATCCGATAGAGACAGTTGATCCAACCCATCCAACAACAGTCCAATCTAAGATCGCACCTATCGCCAGAAATGAGAGAAAGCAGAGAAGAGCAGGTGCGGTATGAAGGGGGTGGGAGACGGGTAGTGCACGCAAGAGGGAGGAAGGGCGAGCGACAGAGAGAGGAGAGAGAAGGATCAGATGCGAAAAGGAAGTCATGGCTAGGGAGGTGGGCTTAAAATTTTAGCGCCATTAAATGTGTGTCGTGCCTCATTTTTTTTTTTTTGATTGGGAAATATTTACATACATCTCAACACATATTACACTGAAGGTCAGAGATATTCTTACAAATTTGGAGACACTGCTCCATCAAGTAAACATGAAGACACAACTTCCAACAATCAAACGGGAGACCACTTGCTCTCACGAACAACGGGAGAACACATCTCCCACTTCGGGCCGAAATCCAATTGCTGGATTCGAACCCACGATAGCGCCCAAGAACACATCTCCCACTTCGTGCCTCATTTTTATCCGACGGTTGATATTACCCGCCTAATCGAACGGTGAATACCGGTGGTCGAAAACCTGGGCTGTTAACGCCCGGTCGTAAAAGATCAGCACACAGTTTAAAATTTATTTTTAATGACCTTTATTTTCAGGGAAGACGGACTAATAGCCCAAATAATTGGCGGCATCGCTAATGAATACATGTACCATCGTTTCCTTACTTCGAATTTAATTTTATTATTTTTTTAATGAGTATTTACGATCATCTCAACTGATATTTTTCAACTATATGTTTCAACTGATGGACACTCCACATGCTTGGGGAGACTATTTCTATCAACTCATTTTTTTTTCATACCACCAGCTCCGAAATATGTTGTTGCAGAGATTTGAACCTGGACGCCCATGCACAGGAGGTATAAGATATAAAATTTAAAATTTGTAAAGAATTTTTTAGCTAATAAACTAAGCCTAATTAATATATGTTTAAAACAAAATACATTGATAATACGGAGTTAATCAAAGTACGAGAACAGTGTTAGAAAGGGAGGGAAGGCAGTGGTCCGTAGGTTTCACGAGCTCGGGCCCGTTTCCAACGTTAAAAGACCATGAACTCCTCCATGCCTTGAAAAAGAAGAAAACCTCCAGAAGAAAAAACCCTTTCGTCTCCAGCCCTTCACTCTCTCCTGGAGGAACGAAGAACGGGAGAAAGAGGCAGAAGGAGCAGTTTCTGAAAGATGTTTCGCAACCAGTATGACACGGATGTCACGACGTGGAGCCCGCAGGGCCGGCTATTCCAGGTGGAGTATGCAATGGAGGCCGTGAAGCAGGGGTCGGCGGCGGTCGGCCTCCGATCAAAGACCCACGTCGTACTCGCCAGCGTCAACAAGGCAAATTCCGAACTCTCATCCCACCAGAAGAAGATTTTCAAGATCGACGATCACATTGGCATCGCCATTGCTGGCCTCACTGCCGACGGCCGGGTCCTCTCGCGGTACCTCAGATCCGAGTGCATCAACTATAGCTTCGTCTACGAGTCGCCTCTCCCAGTCGGCCGCCTCGTCGTTCAGCTCGCCGACAAGGCCCAGGTCGGAATTCCACCCTTTCTATGAAAAATATCTGGTTTTAGCTGCGTTTTGTGAAATTTTCCTTGCGCCATCGATCCTTCTGAAAGCTCCTCGTCGTTTACGGTGTTTGGATGTGATGGTCCTTTTGCCTGTAGATTGACTTTGAAGCACAGAGACATTATGTAGAAACCTTTTCCCAATTTCAAGGAAATGGAAGAGGGATAGTGGTTGCTAAGATTGAGGGGTCTTGAATCTTGATTGGTGAGATAAAGACAGAAGGAAAATCAAAACCGTAACTTTTCAACTTTTTGGTCACAACCTAATTGTCTCTCAAAGGGGAAAACTATCCCTGTTTTTCACTCAAAAGCTAGGTTTTGATATGAGTTGGATTCAAAGACATGGAAAAAGGATGGAATGCATCATTTTTGCCCTGTAAGAGGTATAGTTTTTATTCCATAGTGAAGATGGTTCTCAAATTTTGGATATGGTGATGGGATGTAGCAGTGGCTTTTAGCATGTTTTGATTGCTAGAGTAGGGCTAATTTTTGTTTGGCAATCTGGCCATTTTGTTGTTGATTTGTGTCTCTTGCTTGGGTATCTGTTTTGGCCTACACGAAGGGAGGCCTTGGTCGCTTATTGTTCTTATATGATTTTAAGTGCAGGTGCCCATGTATATGTAATGTGTTTTTGTTCTGGTTTCTACTTCATGTAGTTCTGAGGTTTTGAAAGGGAACAGAAAAACAGTGAAAAGCCATTTGAAATTTTGACAGGGACACCTTCCTGTTCATGGACTTAAATTGGAAGCAAGATCACTTGCATATTCCAGTTATAGTGTTATATATAGAATCTCAAGAAAGGTGGATGGCCGAAGGCCCAGTCATTGAACTCAATGGAATATGGATTTAATATCCTGAGGAGCTGAGCTGGCTAGGTTTCATGGTCTCTTTAGAAACTTCATAGGATTTGATCTAGGAGTCATTCAGGTCTTTGGGACTCCAGAATCCTACCAATGCTGAAGCTGCAATTATTTTTGTGTGGCCAAGGGTTGGGCATAGGCTTCTGCTTTTTCTTTTTCTAAAGATAAGCAATAATGTCATGCCTTGCACCATAGACAATGCACATATTCTTATGCAACTCGAACAAAAAAATTTCTGTCATGAATTACCAGTTTTGCCACTAATGTTCGAGGTTGTCTCTGATAATGTGATTTTGCTGTGGCCTGTCTACTTGGAATAATGTGCTTGGAAGGTGAAAATTTTGATGGGATTTTGTGATCTGGGTGCCAAATTCATGGTTACGTTTTTCCATGTGCTCGGAGGTGGACAGCCTAACAATAGAGGGAGAATTTAGTGATGAGGTACTTTGTGCCGTGTGTTTATGAACTGTTAAAGACAGCTGATGGGTACATGCATGTTCTTGGAAATTTATACTGTTTGTTTTTTGTGCATTTGGGCACACATACATGAAGATACAGATAAGAGCTTGCCCATGTGCACTTCTGGACCCTATGTGGACATCTGTGAAGAATTAATAAAAAGATGATGATTGTTCATTTGGGGAAAAAAACGTGATTGTTTGGTTGTTGTGGGAGTGTAATTGGTGTCAATTGCTGTCATTACATAGAAAGATTTTTGGCCCAAAGAGATCAAATGACAATATAAAGCAGGATTTGTCTTGAATTCATCAGAAATGGGGCTTGTGGGAAGAGTGAGGTTGATTGTCCATTTATGGATAGGTGTTTTCACGCATGGGAAGCTATTTTAATTCAAAATTTTAATTCCCTCGTTATGCAACTATGGTTTGAAATTTTGATGGATCAACAAAATGGGCTAATTATTTGGCTCCTCCAAAAATAGTAAGATTGGTGTTTGGAAAGTTAACAAAATCCTTGTCTAAAGCGGAAAGATCTAGTTTTCTGGAATCTGCATCCAGAGAGCCCCAAAAGATTGGTGGTTTTGATGTTTCTTTAGCAAGCTCTCCCATCTCCCAGATGAAACATATGGTATTGTTGGTACACTTCTGTGTGCTGAGTTTCCATTACGGCATATTTGTTCTTCATTGTTGAAATGAGTTTGATTGTATAGTGTTCCTTGGACGAGGAAAAGAGTATTGTTGTGGCATTGTTTTCTTTCCTATGCTGAAACAAGTTTGTTTGTGTAGCCTCTCCTGGATTAATAGCAAAGATATTGGTATAAACCAGGCTCTATAACGGCTTAGTCTTCACATCAAATGTGTCATGTGTTGGGCCAGTGTTCAGAGTCGTCAGACTGTGACTATCTGATATGCAAAGATACTAAAACTTGTTGTAGCTTGGATCAGTAACTTTCTGCCTTGGCTTTATTTAGAAAGGACATTTTCACTATGTCTTCTTGTCCTTGTGAATATGCTTGGGGTGTATCATGGCTGCATTATGTAGAGGCTTTGTTATTTGGAGGTTTTTATGTTTCCATGCTGATTTACTATGGGATTTGATACTCATTTTCTATGAGATTAGAGCTTTCCTGATTGTGTGTGTGTGTTTCTGTTTTTTTTTTATTTTTTTTTTTAACCATTTTAATTCACTGAATGTGTGGATAGAGAACCATTCACAACGAGCACAGACCACCACCTTGACTGTCAAAACTCATGTATTATCCTAGAAACCCATTATTTAGACGAAATATTTTTCATTAGTTTATCATTTATCAATTTAGAAATGACACCAACAGCTCTTATTAGAGATTTTTTAAAAAAAAAAAATTACATCAAGGGGAGAAGATGCTCCTCAGCAGGATTCAAACCTTGGATCTCTGGCACGTAAGTTAGGATGTGAAACCAACTGGGCTATGCCCAGGTTCACATTATTAGAGATGAAGTTGATTGTGAATGCAATGTTGGTTCTCCTATATCAGGTGCTCAGTGATTTCTTTTTAAAGTATTTATAGTTAATTACTCTTGTTTGTATTTCTAGCAGTTGATGCTTCATTTTTACTTGTTTCTTGTAGTGAATATTTTCCTCCATAGGAAAAATATGAGAAGAGGTATCCGCACCACCATGTCTCTCTCTTCATAGAAATTAGTTACCACTGCCCGTTATCAATATGCCATGAGTTTGTTCATCCATAGAAAATTGAGTGACCTTCTTTCCAGTTACTTAGGGAAAAACAAATCTTAGAGTAGATTGTTGCTGTTTTGTGATTTGATGACTCAGATCCATACATTAGAATCTAGTTCCTGAGCGTTGGTTTCTTGCTGCTCTAATGTTAGGAGCTGTGGTTCTTTGATTGTACATCAATTTCCATACGGGGGAATTCTTGACGTGTCTTCTCTTGCTTTTCATGGCAGGTTTGCACCCAGCGATCATGGAAAAGACCCTACGGCGTGGGTCTTCTGGTTGCTGGACTAGATGAATCTGGGGCTCACCTCTATTATAACTGCCCAAGTGGAAACTACTTCGAATATGAGGCATTTGCCATTGGATCGCGCTCCCAAGCTGCAAAAACTTTTTTGGAACGGAGGTTCCAGAACTTTGCCAACTATTCCAGTGATGAACTTGTCAAAGATGCACTTTTTGCCATCAAAGAGACACTGCAAGGTGAAAAGTTTACCAGCTCTATCTGCACTGTCGCTGTTGTAGGAGTCAATGAGCCCTTCCACATAATTGATCAGCAAACTGTAGAACAATTGATTGAGTCGTTAGAGATGAAGGATGATCCAGCTGAACAGGGGGGTGCTGAAATGCAGGAGGACGACAGCAGCCAATCTCCAGCTCCAATGGAGACTTAACCATGTTTAGTAGAAGCGATGGATGAGGCCTGATAGTCTTAAAAACTTTGTTGGTTCCTGTTTCCATTGGCAATTTCATCTCTGCCTTTTGTCATGTTTTAACTATTTGATGCCTGTAGACTGCAGAACTGAAATTTATCATTTTTATAGTTTTTTCTGCTGTTAAGGAAAGAATTTCGGGGAGATTCGGCATTGAACAATTGGTATTCTGGTACTCATATTCTCATTCGTCTGCCTTGAAAAATGAACTTTGTCCGCATTTGTTTGGGACCAAAAGCATTCATTCTCCTCCGCTCAGGATTTTTCTACTACGTTGTCGAAACTCGCTCTCTTTTAAAATTCATCAATATTCTATTATTTTGATCGGGCTGGTTATATATATGTGGTTCTATGTAACTCTTATATAAGTTTTAAGTTTTAAGTTTTATATGCTTGATTGAAAATACAATATATTCATATTTAACATAATATGTTTATTTAAAAGATCAAGTTTTATTTAAATCAAATACGTGTATGGTTATATTTGTTCAAAAATAGATATATTTATGTGTAAATTGAAAAAAATGAATAGGTTTATTCACATATATATTAGAATATAATAGTATTTTATAAAATTATTTATTCACATAAAAATGATATTTTAGACAGTTTATGTTGAAAATATAATCTTAAATTTGATATTTAATATTAAGTAATTTTATTATGTTAATTTTATACTTTTGTAGATGAGGTTCATACATAGTGAAATTGGACAAGTAAAAAAGTTTTTAAGATACTATAAATGATGTTAAGTACAATAGATGGAGTTGATTTTTCATCAATTATTAAAATATTGAAAATTAAAAAAATTATATAGAAGAGAAATTTAACATAAGCATTCTCAATTTCGATATACATCCGAAATTGAATGTATATCTCAATTACATGTCATTAACAATTTGTTACTAAATGACTACAAAATTTTGAAGATACTATTGTTAATTTTTTTATTGGTCTTGTATATGGTATTGCACTCTAGATCGTTCATTTGGGAAATAACAAACATTTATCTATTATTGAAGGAGACAAGTCTCTTACTTAATCTCATGAGAGACGAAGCTCTCATACAACTGCAACCTCCCTTCATGGGAGGAGGCTTGGACACAAAACCTGCCCTCCATGGGATTGTATTTATTACCAACTAGTTCATTCATTTGGAAGACAACAAATACTTATTTATTGTTAAAGGAGACAAAAGTACCTTGCTTATCCACTGTGCTGATGCCAATTAACAAAGATACTAGGGTTGTTTCTGTTGTTTAAGAGGAAAAAGAAACATATTTGGACTACTCATTTGAACATAAAATCATCTTTAAGTTAACACTAATCTTACAGAGTTTTAATCTTAACCTCATTCTTCAATCGTAAGTCTAAAATTATTTATCAATTTTTTATTCTGATTTTTAAATTTTAAATTAATTTTTAGACACGTAAAAATTAATTTGTTGAATAGGCATATGATAATGATAATATAATATAAAAATTCTTTCACAAACACTTTAAAGGAAAAAATAGAATAAAAATTCACAAACAATAGTACTTAATTTCGGCAGAGGTTTAAAATTAAATAGGTCATGAATGGACAAAAATACCTCATATTGTTAAGATTTATCATTCTTCTTAAGAGTGTTTTTTTCTATTCATAACACATTTAAATTTAAAATCCATATGCATCAGTCGGTTTTGGCATGAACGAAATCAATTTAAGAAAATATTGACATGGATGAATTTTTTTTAAATAATCAGCATAAACAAGGATAATTTAGTTTTTCATTGGTATAGATATTACTGCTCTAAAAAGACGAGTCGAACCCAATTTTTCTCATTTCCATGTGGATATAAATTTAATTATTTACAGTTATCTTACTCTTTATATTATCAACTATTTTCTTTAAAAAAGTTTGCCTATTTGTTTTTATTCATTTTACAACTAACCATCATATATCATTATCTTTCACACTTTCACCCTCCGTTTTTCGTCTCTTTTAGGCGTTGACAAAGTTGTAAAACTGTGGTGGTGCAATTCAATTCTCATTTCTCACTCCGCGAATGCGGCTTAGGGAGGGCATCTAGAGAGGAAGACGAAGCGGCAGACACTGAGCATCTATCATTGCGTGCATAAATCTGGATTACGCTGGCAGCTTCGTAGCACTAAGAGACATCAGGCCGTGGCTCCC
The DNA here is from genome assembly GCA_030490835.1 of Annona cherimola. Taxonomy (NCBI): domain Eukaryota; kingdom Viridiplantae; phylum Streptophyta; class Magnoliopsida; order Magnoliales; family Annonaceae; genus Annona; species Annona cherimola. The sequence goes on from CM059974.1 coordinate 13,703,988, forward strand.
AAGGGCCCAGTCGGACCTACGGGAAGAAATAGCAAAGACACGCGCCCTTCTTCGACGCAAGGAGGGGAAAGCACTTTACGGATCTCAAAATTTTAAAGTAGCTATAATAATAATAATATTATTATTATTATCCTACCTACGTCTTAGATGTCCATAAGTACATGGTCAAAGACTCGAATATCCTTCGAAAGCAACACATGCAACGTAATGCGCGGGCCAAACAACAGCCCCATGAGATGAGAATGATCTGCCTCCTTGTAGCGATCGGTGAGAATATCTTTTCCAAACAATATTCCACCGTTACGCATCCCGCACCGGAATTACATGGTATATGCGACTTGCATTCATAAAGCCACCTTTATTCTATCTTGGCCATTCATTCCCACTCCCTCTTTTTCTTTCTGTGCCCCCTGAATTTGGGTTCGACCACTGCCTTTCTTTCTTCAAAGCTTAAATTGTCCTCGGAAAAGATTGAAACATGACGGTTGGTCGGTTGCCCATCATTCAATGCGTGTTCATCTCTCTTTTTACGTTGTTGGGAATGGGATGATTGAATACACCTCCCTCATAATTACAAAACATCACCTTCCTTCTCCATCATCACCCAATCCTCCCGTATATTTTGTTTCCTTGGAACGTTCATGATCAGGCCAACGCGAAGAGCTCATCACCACTGAAAAGAAAGGGTACCTTGGATGCCATTTTGTGGGACAGATGAGTGCAGGCGCTCCCAACACGTTCGTTTGCTCAAAACATGTCGGAATTCTAAGCTATTTTGTCATTTCCTGAAGATTCTCTGCAAATTCCGCAGCATGAACAGCTGCTCTCCTGCTGTGTGGACCATCCCATCATCAAAGCAGCATAGCGACTCTTCAGCTGTGTAGATCAAGCAAATTGCCAACCCCTAGCTTCTGAAAATCGCATTATTTGCACGGTTGCATGGCCTTCACATGCAGCCACAGTTCAGTTGTATTATGGGCTGTGTAAAAGGCCGCCTCTCCATTGACTTTAGCATACTGTGGTGGGTTAATTGCAAACGGGCCCTTCTGATTTTTGATCGTTGTTTGTAAAACGTGTGTTTGTTATTCCAAATTTTCTTTTCCCATGATCTCTTCACACACGTTTTCATATAGCTGTCTTACTTTTTACTCATTTTTTCATGTTTTCGTACAATTGTTTTTATGTGTTCTTCTATTCAATTAACCATTGCTTCTAATCATTACTCATATCTTATCACATCATTCTGCTACTTTTTTCCAAATTTGGAACAACTTTTCCATATTTTTTCTAGGTTATCAAAAATACTTTGAATAAACAAAAAAAATACAAATTTTTCTTACACATTTTTTATACAACTATTTTTCTTTTCAATTATTTTTACATATTTTTATACAAATCATACACTTTTCAATCATTTTTATGCATTTTTTATATAATTGCCCTTTACTCACAATCATTATTCATATTTTATCACATTATTTTTTCATGTTTTCATATTTTTCCCGCAACAAAATTTTCCTAATTTTTTTCCGGATTAACAAATACACTAACCAGTTTAAAGGCTAATCGAAATTCCTAAATTGCTTCATTTTCAGAAATCGAAGTAGAATTTTAGAAGGTACGATTGGTTGGTTGTTGAGATACGTAATCCTAATTTAATAAAATGTATTAAATAAATTAAAGTTTTGAAAATATACAAAATAACGATAAAATTACTATACAAATATATATATCAAATTATTCTTAAAAAGTAAAAATTTTATAGACATTCAAATTCCTTTCCATGCACCTAACAACACATATAATGCCTATTGCCTCGTGGTTCCCCTTAAAAGGGGTGTATGCCGAAGAAGGTGGACCAAAGGGAAAGGGAAGTATTTGCAATTATTCGGAGAAAAAAGATATTTTGCAAAATAGGCATCTATCGCTCCTTATTTCCTCCCTCGCTTTTGCTTGCTCAGTTACTCTGCCTTCACTGACCACGACTGACAGAGCGTTACCCAGTGTCCAGCAGCAGCTCTCATGCTTAGCTGATAGAAAACACGCTCGAGGGTTTCTTTCCCTTCTAATGGCGGATTTTCACGATCTTCTTCTCCGCAAGCTTTCTTCCCCCGCATCTGTCTCAAAGAAGAGGCACTCCAACGCCAATGGCGCCGCCGACATCTTAACCACTTCACCGACCATTTCCATTCCGCATCTCGCAGTCGACTACGGCGAAATGTTCGGAAGCTTTCACTCTCTCAAGGGCCCCGCTTGCGTTCCCGTTCTGGATTTCCAGCTCCTCGAAGACTGTGACGATGTTTCAGCTGACATTTTAAATTCCAATTTCAATTACGCAGACGTTTTCGGGGGCTTCGATGGCGCGGATTTTGCCGTATATTACGAAGAAATGCTTGCTGAAAATCTGGCTGAAATCCCGCTGTATGGTTTTATTTTTTTCTTATTCCTTGCCTCTGCTTCGGAATTTGTTTTTTTGTATCGTTTTTCCGGGTGGAAGCGTGAACTGTTCCATGTCTAGCCATTTGTTGTTGATTTCCTGATGCTATTTTTCTTCCTTTTCCAAAATTTAGCCCGAAATTTTCAAACTGTGTGTTCTTTTACCAGGGCATTGTGCCATATATTTGCTGGTAGTTTGTCTGTTTGAGAGTTCGTAGTCCGAGCGAGACAGAGCCAGCTTATTCTAACGAATGAATTTGCAAGTTCAAGCAGCGTTTTTGTGCGGATAACTACGCTCATCAATAATTTTCTGAGTTGAAAGGAAAGAAAAATTCAGAAAAAAAGAATGTCCATCAAGACAAGTTTTTTTTTTTTTTTTTTTTTGGGGATGTTATTTTGTAATACAGAAGTAAATAAGTCTTGTTGTAAATAATTTCCATCTGCGTGAGGTTGTTCTTGATCGTCTCCTTCTGCTTTGCATGTGTAGGAGTCCTGAAGAAGCAGGGTCTCAACTGCAGGAGCTTGTATTCATTCCAGGAATTCCCATTGAAGAGCTCAATGGAGAACGTTTGGCTTGTTCAGAAGAGAACAGTGTTCCCTCTGATGCATTCTTTCATGATATCTTCAATGGTGCAAATAAATCTGATGCAACTCTGGATGAGGAAAGAAGAAAATCAGAACAACATTTGATGGATGAGCTAACACATATGGCTCAATGTCGAGAGACTTCTGGATATCATTCTATGGGTGGCACCTGTTCTCCTTTACATATCTGTATACAGAAGGCAACAAAATCCCAAGTAGGTGATGATCCTGGTCTGAATGTGAATTTTAATGGCAGAAACAAAGGGAAATATGCTAGGGAACCTTTGTTGGCGGAAGCTTCAGGGAATGAATTCAAGGTAGATCAGGAACAACTTGGCCATGAATGGACTGCTGTGGAAGATTCTCCTGCAACTAGCCAGCATCATTTAGGTTATCCTGAATCTGTTGGAAAACAGTCTTATTCTGATAATGCCTTCTTAACAATCTCAGACATCAGCCTTCAAACAAAGCCCTTGAAAGTTCCACCTCCTGCCAGACCACCTCCGAAAATATTTCTTGAGAAGGAAGGTTCCAAGAGAATGGTAACCAGGAGCAGAAAAGCCTATTCAGGTGAAGTTCAATTATGTAAACCTCAGATAACAAATCAAACTCACCAGGTCAGAGTATCTAATGAAATGCACACAGTTGATGAGGGTGCTGGTCGTACTTCACTGCCCTTTTTTGATGTTGAGATTGATGCAAGTTCGACTGCTGGAGTGTCTGTGGCTGCCACGAGAGAGGCAATGGATAATGCTCAAGCAAGTTTAAAGTGTACAAAAGAATCAATTGAGAGGAAAGAAGGCAATATTGAAAGTCATATGGAACCGTATTTTGGTAGACAAAGAAAAGTTAAAGAGGGGAGTGAGGATGCAACTTCACGAAAAGATCTCAAAGTCCGGGAAGACTTATTTGAAGAGGACTTCAAAAGTCATACGAGCAAAACAAAAGATTTTATTGGGTTTGAGGAGTTGAAAACAATGAGACGAGAGCATGCAGCAACAGATGCCGAAAACAGCTGGGGATTTATAGAATTGGGTAAAGATTCTAGAAGCAAAAGGGAAGGGCAGGGATGCAGACTGAAGCCACAGTGCTCCCAGATGGAAGAGACAGAGCAAGTATTGGATGCAGGGAAACAGTTTGAGGGGCTGGAGCAAGCTGAGCAGTCAAATTTGCAGGCTGCTTCTGCAAATGATAAGAACCACAGAGGGAAAGCAACTGAGAAGTCACAGATGGAAGAGGCATATGAAATGGAAGCGGCTAGAGAGCCTGTTGAGCTAGAAAAGAATGACAGGTCAAAGGTGATTCAAGAAGACTGGTTTTGTGAAGGGAAAAATCTGAAAGTGGAAGTATCGCATGAGCTGGAAGAAAATGTGACCAAAACAAAAGCAGATCCAGAGGCTCATGAGAGGGAGACAAATCGGATGAAACTTACCATGGCTAAAGAGGTCTGCAAATTTGAAGAGAATGAGAAGAAATTATATGCAGGTAATGAGGATGGACAGGGGAAGAAGAGTGAACTACAAGCAACTGAAATCATTCATCATGAAGAAGGATATGAAAAGACACTGGAAACTTCTGTCAAACAAGAAAGGGCAGCAGTCAAATTGGTGACGACTGGAGGGCCCTGTCAGTGTGAAGTGACGACAGATGAACTGCAAGCGACTAAAACGGGATGCAGAGAGGATGAAAACAACACATTGCCAGGAACAGATCAAGATATCCTTGATGACGACAGCAGCCTAAAATCAACTGTGGATGCAATTGAATGGGAACTTGATGAGAATAAAATGAAATCAGCAGAAGAAGACACTGACTGTGCAGAAAATAATAAAGAAATGAAAATGGACAAAATTGATGTTGAGCATGTTAAAAATGAAAGAACATCAGAAGAAGTTGAAGTGGCACACCAAGAGTGTTACATCAAACAAACATTGGAAAATTTTCAGGATTTTTGTCAAGAGGATGAGAAGAAGCTGAAAGTGGCTTATGTGAATGGAGAATGGAAGAACAAGCAGAACATGAAAACATCCGAAGGTGTCCAACAGGATGGCCATGGTGAGACATTGGGAGCTACTCAAGAGGGGAACAGGAGGGAAGATGATGAGGTTATATTAGTAGCACCTCAAGTATCCAGTGTGAAGGTAAAGATAGAGAAGCTCAAAACAGCTGAAGTGGCTCATGAGGTGGTAGCTAACAAAAAGAACAGCTGGCAAGATCTAGCTGTCCTTGATCAGTTATCCAACAAGAATAAGTTCAGAGCAGCTCAGGAGGTCTTCCGTCGGTTAGAAAGTGGGAAGAAATCTGAAGTGGCACAATGGGATAACCCATCAGAAGGAAGTGAGAATTTCCCTGAAGTAGGTTCAGATTCAGTTTTGAATCCTAAAGGTGGAAGGAAAGAAGAGAATGGCTGTGGAATGCGCAAAATAGAAGAGGACAAGGGAAGAAGTAAGCAGAAGGAGATACATCTGGACGTGTGGTTAAGAAATGTAGAAGAAAGAGAAAGTGAACATGGTGGAATAAAGGAATCATCAGCTATTGAAAGAATAGGAGATGAAACTGGTGATACAGCATTTCCAGAAGCACAAGAGAGGGCTGAAAATGTTATCTTGGAAAGAGTGTTTGTGGAGGTGCAAACACCTGCAGTCATTTCCCAAGAAAGGGAGGCTTCAGCAGAAGCCTGCCAAAAATCAGTGAGGGAGGGGTTTTACGTGGAAGTTAGGGTTCCAGCAGAGCAAGGAGCAATACTGAGAGAAACTCTGAATGCTCAGGAGCATAACATGGAGAAAACATTTTCAGAGGCTGCCTCAGGGGAAGAGAAATTTGATGTAAGAGGAAACGATGTAATGGAAGAGTCATTCAAGTCAAGCAACGAAGCAGACACTGGATTGAAGCGAGGCTGTTCATCCACTGTGGGTAGACGTTTTTATAAGTCTTTCCTGGATTATTTCTTACTTGTACCTGTAGAATATCCTTCATTAGCACTTTTAAGTCATACCATATATGATACAGGATGTGGAGGACTTCACTTGCAGCTCAGAAATTCAAAGTGCAACTTCCTGCAGTAGTTTTCAACAATATCCATATGCTGCTTCTGAAGTGAACAGTGGTATGTTATTTCTGGGATCTGTATTTATTGTTTCTGATTAGTAGTTTGCTTCTGAAACTAAACAATGTGTTTCGATAAAGCTTTATATTCTGATGAGAAGTTTCAAGGCACCGATGGTGATTCTTCTAAGAGATGCAAAGCAAGATTAGCAAGGCATCAACGAATGCTTGAACGTGTGGTAAGACCCTTGTCTGAAAATTACTTACCACCAGTTTTCCCTTAACTATTTTCTTTCAAGCTTGTACTCCAGCTCTCACCCACGAACAGACATTATTTTTTTGGTTGTCTGATTTGATTTCGTTATATACTATTTCTCAATTAACCAGTGTATTTGGCAAATAGAAGCTTGATTCAACCTGTGCCTTTTTCTTTTCAATCTTCAGGCAAAAGCTCTGGCAGAGAAGAATCTGCGTGACATACTTGCTCAAAGGGAGGTGGCAGAAAGAAATGTAAATATGTATTTTACTTGGTATAGAAACAATGAGATTACTATCTTGTCAATGCATTATCTTCTGATTCTGTCGTATTTGAATGTGACCATAGAGATTAGCGGACACTCTGGATGCTGAAGTCAGAAGATGGTCTGGTGGAAAAGAGGGGAACTTGCGTGCTTTGCTTTCAACTCTACAATATGTATGTATAGTTTTAAAATTTTCTCATGTGGAATGGCGCCTCTTTTCTGGATGTCCAATGTCTACTGCTACGAGAACCATGCATGATGCATCTAATTGGGCAGGACCTTTGTTCTCAAAAGGTTGAATGCATTCATCCTAGCAGCTCTAGCCGAGTTGGTCCTACCCTGCAGTGCAGTTTTAGAAATAATGGACGTCTCTCAGTCTGTGATGCCCTTGGAATTTTACATTAAATGTTGTTATTCTTGCGATATGCTGGGGACCCCTTTGATTTTTGCATTGTTAATGGTGTTTCTGGTTTTTCCACTGACTGATTCTTCTCATAACAGTTCTTGTTTCTATCATTCACTGTTGATGAAGTCTTGTCACTGCTGTTATTATTATTATTTTTTCCATGGTGTCGAAAGTATGCTTGTAGGTCAGATATTTTCCTTGCCAAGAAAATCGTGTCTTTATATTGTTTTTACTCATATAAGTAGTTTCAATTGTTCATTTTGGCTCCTTGTGTAACTGCGAGTTGTTGCTTGGTAATTGGCATTCATTGGCAGATACTTGGGCCTGAGAGTGGTTGGAAGCCAATTCCTTTGACTGATATTATAACAGCAGTTTCTGTAAAGAAAGCTTACAAGAAAGCTGCCCTTTATGTTCATCCTGACAAGGTGCAGCAAAGGCGTGCAACCATTCAACAGAAGTATATATGTGAGAAGGTCTTTGATCTTCTCAAGGTTTGTCGCTTACATTTTTTTGTTTCTTCTCTCATCCTTGTGAATTATTATGCTTGCTCATTACCATCCTTCTTTATCATAGCATCATCTCAGGGACGTGTTATGCCCATAAAGATTCTAAATAGTTCTACTAAATACTCATACAATCCTAGTATCTTTCTCAGGATGCATGGAACACATTCAATTCAGAAGAGCGCTAGCAGTGTCTCTAACCATCCTCAGAACCACAGGCAGCTGTTCAGCAGAAGCCATCTGTAATATTCCACTGTAAAAATGTTGGTTATATAGGCCTTCTCTTTTCATGGAACATGAAACTTCTGTATATTTTGAAGAATCAGAAATGAAGGGTGAAATTGTTTTTGTTCCAGTTTGTGTTGATTCTGGTCATGATGCAACAAACTTGACCTGGCCTTTTTCCCATTGGCTATTGATCGACCAAACATTGTTGACTAAAGCCCTTTTGGGCAACTTGCAATTATAAGGACTAAAAGAGAATTTCAACATCTCATTATAGGCTTCGACACATACAATTTGGATTCTTTTCATCCCCTGGTTGTTAGCGAAGCTAGGCATGAAAGATGTCGAGCATCAATTGCTAATCATCTAATTATGGAAATTCATTTCCTTTCTTGAATCATTTAAATGCTACGACAAGGAAGGAGAAAAAAAACACTCACACAACAACATATGCCCTCAACGAAGTCCAGCCTTTGTTATTCCCCAAATCACGCTTAGAAACTTAGACATCAACAGTTGAAGGCCAAAAAAAGGTTAAGACGTCAAACTGGTAGCAACTGGAACAGATGTCTCAATGCCGTTTACTTTCTCAGCAACCAATGGCTCCTCAACTGTTTTGGATGGAAGTAGCTTCTTCTCTCTGCATGACTGGATAGCTCCTTCATACATGTCTTCCATGGAGTACCGGAACTGGAAGCCCATGTCTGTCAATTTCTTTGAAGAGAACTTCACTGGCTTGACATTTTCGTCAATGCCTTTGAACCTGCACATTTGTTTGCCGTCGGATTAGAAATCGCAATCACGTTAATCGACTGAAAAAAGGAAAGAAAAATTAGATGAAGAGTCACAAACTGGGTAGGGACTCTGTATTCAGGGTATCTCTGCTGCAGCATTTTTGCAAGATCGATGATAGTAGTATCGTGGGAAGAGCAGATGTATCTGCCCTCAGCCTGGGGATGCTCCAAGAGGAAGATGTGAGCCATGCAGAGGTCATCCAGATGCACCAGCTGGACTTGCTTCAAGATCGAGTAATGGGCTTCATTTCCTGCACACCACCAGCAGTTAGAAGCATCAAAAGAAGATGAAGAATACCCAATTAGCATGGACTGGCGAGCCTAACAAGCCAGCTGGAAATGCAGACAGACAGTACCAGTTATCAAGGCCAATGCAGTGATCATGCTGGGAGGCATGGTTGGCATGATGAATGGCCCCACCACGAGGGTGGGTATGATGCTGATGAAATCTATCTTGTTCTCCTTTGCAAAGTCCCAAGCAGCCTGCTCCGCCAGAGACTTGGATACAAAGTACATCTGTGCAGCAGCAGGCAGCAGCAAAAAGGAGGATGAAAATTGTTAGTTATGTATTTCTGTTGTAAATCAGGAAAGGAAAAGAGTCATTTGGTGGAGGACTGGTTCTAACCCATCCAGTCATCTTGACTCGCCGGCAGAAGTCGACATCGCTCCAGTCGGTCTCCTTGTAAAGGGGCTTGCAGTGCTCTTCCACGTTAACAGTCCCTGCTGAGGATGTGAAGATGACCCGCTTCACGGACGTAGCCTTCTTGCAAGATCTCATGATGTTCAGAACTCCATTTATGGTGGGCTTTATCACTTCATTCTGTGTTGGAAAATAAAGAGAAAACAGTTAGTGAACATGGTTGTTTTGAATTAGAAAGGAATTACGAATGTCACCACCTCTGGGTCGGTGGATTCAAAATCCATTGGGGTAGCCACATGAAATACTGCAGTAGACCCATCAACGGCTTCGTCGAAGCTGCCTTCGTAGTCGAGGTCAGCCTTCCAGATGGTTAGCCGTCTGCTTGCGTCCGGCAAATCCAACAGATGCTTGGTTTTCTTGAGATTAGCTGCAGAAATTATCGAGCCTTTCAGACACGATGGAGGCAATGGCAGGACAGCTTAGCTTGGGCTTAGTGGTCCACATTTGTGAGATCCACTCCAATTTGGGGGAGACTTGAAGAGATTTGGCCCATATATTTCCGCTGGTATTGTGGACTTGTAGTTTGAGGGCCAGGAAATGAGAAGAAAAAACAAAATCTGCTAAAGGTTAGGGAGAGAGAGAGAGAGATTTTCCACCTTACAAAGCCTTCAAGCCCCAACCAAAAAAATCATCACTATTTTTTTGGACAACCTTAAAGGCAGGTGTTTAGAATTTCTTTTTTAAATTTACTTGTATGAATAATTAGATTTTTCATGACTATATTGATATACAATATAAACTCTCTAGCAAGTCGGTGCTAAACATGATTCTCTATTGACTAATGTAATAAAAAAATGTGTTGGCGTAGGCTGTAAAGATTTTGACAGTGCATTGGAAATTTGGGCCAATTTAATTTCAACCCAATACGTGAGCTGGGTTGATTTGGATTCTGGATCAATCAATTGATTTTACTTGACCCCACTTTAAATGTATCTAATTTACTCAAATTGCCCTGGATGCCCATCCATTCCTGAATCACTTCATTCCTTCTCCCGCTTTATTTTAGTGTTAAAACATATATTTAATATCTTTATACTTCGTTAAAAATAAAATCTTTATTTAAAACGAATTAGAAGACTCTATATTGATTTTGACTCTATTTTCCCAATTGAATTCAATCCAAAACCAAATCTGATTTTCTTCGCTTTAATTCGAGATTCTAAAAAGTAAAATAAAAAATCACGTCTGCCTTAGGTTAGGGTTGAGTTAATCCCTCAATCTACCTGGCCGATCTACAACTAGTCAGCAGAGTCGGGTCACAGGGTATTAACCATTACACACTTCCGTATATATAAGGTAATTTGTAAATATATCCATATAGTTTAATCATACTTAAGAATATATCAACATAGTTTTAGAAATTGTAAATTACCACAACATAGTTTGACTCTAAATAAAAATATATGCACACCGTTATGATACCGTTATTGCAAAGGTTTGCAAACTGCATAGGTATATTTGCAAAAATTAAATATAACTACTTAATTTTTGAAATGCTAAATATACCTGCATAATTGCAAGCCTTTGCAAATATATATATATATATATATATCATGATGGCGTGGGTGTCTTTGCAAGTATGGTCAAACTATGTAGGGCTAACTTGCAATTTTTGAAATTATATGGATATATTTGCAATTATAGTCAAGCTAAATAGGTGTACTTGCAAATCACTCTATATACATTAAATAAAAATGATAAGCAAATATGAGACATGTAATGACAAGTGGTGATGATGTTGCCTGCATTAAAAAAAATTAGAGCTTTAAAAAACCCTCAATATATTGCCCGGTGATCTTTTCAAACTGGTTCAGACTGGTTTGAGATTACCAAATTTCAGGCTGGTCCAAATACATATTTTTTATTTTTTGAAATTTTTTTATAAGCATGTTAATCTAGTTGTATTTAATTTATAAATCAAAATTTACTATTTTTGGATATATATATTTATTTATTTTGGATTTTTAAAAATAGAGGTATTTAAGTCCGGGTGCAAATATCCATTTTTTGTTTTTTTTTAAAAATTTTTTTACACATATGTTAGTCTAAATTATTTAATATGTTGTATCGAATTTTACTATTTTTGGAGATTTTTAAATTTTTGTTTTGAATTTTTTAAAATAAGTGGCATTTAGATTAATAATATTATAAAAAAAAATTAAAAATATTAAAAAATAAGTTAAATACACCCAAGTGCACTGAACCTAACTACATCCACGTGCATGAAATCATACTGCTAAAAAAAATATATGGTAAACTAACTACACCCACATGCATGAAATCATACTACTAAAAAAATATACGGTAAATGAGACGAGCCAGTCGCCGTGGCTGACGCATCTATTAGTGCTGTCCCACATTGATGGCTCACGATTCGTGGTCCGTGGATTATGATTGGGAATCATGTTTTTCGGATAATACTGTCAATTTTCTAAAAGACGATCGAATTACTATCATGAATTCATCTTTACTTCAACATTCCTAATGATTGGGACGCTTGGGGGCAGTTTGGAAATTGGAAAAAGAAAAAAGTTTTAAAAAATGAGAGGAAAGACAGAGGAAGTACATTAAAAGTTTTATATACTGTTATCTATATTTTTAACTATTATTTTTTCATTTAGTATTAGAATTTTTTGTTTTCTTGAAATACTAGGTACTGTTAAAGATTTTTATGTACACTTACATTTTGGGCCTACTTTGATGATAAATTAAAAACTAATCTATTTGCTTTATTTAGAATTTGTATTTAACTAGAAAATTTAATTTAATTTAAATCAAATATGTGCATTGGCTTTAATTGGAAAATATATAAAATCAATATAATAAAATTTTGAATTTATATGAATTTTAAAGTCATATATTCAATATCTCAACAGTTTAAAATATCAGTTCAAGATGAATAAATGATTTTATAAATTTTTATTGCCATATTTTAATACAGCTATGAGAGTATTTAAGCATAGTAAGTAAGGTTCTTAATAATTTGATTAAAACAAAAGAAATAGATAAAATTCTAACTAAATACAAATTTTCATTTTTCATTTTCTTTATAAAGTGCGCCATGGTTGGGCAGGATTTTGAGTCTTTGACTGCCAACTACAAGCCGTTTCCCGCAGGCATAACGGGAGGAAGAAAAGCAGGAGAAAAACTATTGACGTACACGCCAAAAAAGGACCGTTGACCGTTTTGTATAAACATTGGAAGGCTGGTATTGAGTGGGTTTGCTTCGGAGTGGAATTAAATGAAAAAATTATAGAAGATAATTTCATTGTAAAATGAAAAAGACTGAAAATATGTAACGACGAAAATTTCTTATTGCTAAATACTTTAAACTGATCTCAAATCAATCCTTAGAAACTAATATATTTTCTTGGAATTCCGTCCATCAGATTAGGACCGTAGAGATGAAATTCGTTTTTTTTTCTTAAAAAAGAAAAAGAATAGCATTAGAAAAATAACCAGTTAAAATTAACTAATTTTTTTTTATCGGGCTTTAAGGGAGGGATAATGAGGCTTACTGCCCATAACCGATTTCGAACTCTTAAAATTCTCATCCGTTATTTCAACACTCTACATGCTTATATCAGTTACTTTATCATGCAATTAAGATTAACTAATTTATTTATTAATATTGGGATAAGATTCGCCTTTCTTTTCTTTCGAAATGAAGACCCACTTGGTGAAAGAGTACAAAGACGTAAAAGGAAAAACAGAGAAAACATAGGGAAAACTGAGAAGGGGGAAGGATGCAGTGGTGGTCTGCCGAACACTGCTTGAGAGAGAGAGAGAGAGAGAGAGGGAGAGAGAGACGAACTGGGGTCTCGGACGGTGGCCCTGACGGTGTAGCCCTTTTCCAACAACCTCATGACGAGCCATGAGCCAACAAAACCCGCTGCGCCAGTCACCACAACTGGACCTTTCGTCTCTTCCATTTTCCCAGCTGATCTCTTCTTCTTCTCCTTCTCTTTTCTTACCCTTCTTCTCTTCTCTCAAAACCGAGCAGCAGATGTAATGAACATTCCCAGGTCTGGGTTGCCTTTTTATACTTGGAATCCGAAGGAATTGAAGTAAGCCGTCGCCTCTTTCGCCAATACATACATGACAAGTTGTCGGAGGAACGTGCCTCAGCTACCAAACCACAATTCACGTGTCAATTACCTAATTCTCACTCTGCCCTCCCTCAATTAGTTGGAGATCAACTCGTTTTTTTTTTTTTTTTTAATTATTATTTTTCTGCTAACTCCGTCCCTTGTGTCTGTGGGTGCGGCAATGTTTCCAAAACATATATAACCGTCTGCTAAACCATTTTACTGTCCGATCCAGGTTAAACCGGTTCAACTGCATGAGAAGTGATCCGCTTATTCCGGTTAAACAAATGTCTGCCCTCCTTAAAAAATCAGTTTATAACACTTTTTTTTTTTACTTTTTTCTTTAGTACACTTGTTTATTTAAATATATTTAATATGTAAACTAAGTTTTACTTTTTTGGATATATATATATATATGGGAAATGATCCAGTGCATGCGACTACACCGTGCAGTCCATGCACTGTGGGCCCCACCTGATCATTTCCCATAAATCCACCCCACCCATTGTATTTAGAATTGTTCACTTTATTACCATACCAATTTTCATCCAAATCCAACATGTGTGTAGTCTCCATCTTAAAATGATGCAAAATCAACGTAATAAAATAGTTTAATGTAAATATCAAGTTTAAAGTGATTTTTTCAACATCTAAACCGTCTAAAGTATGATTTATATATGGATAAATGAGTGTATCAAGTTTCATTACAATCTAATATGTGTGGGGTTCGTTTTACAGCAGACTGCACAGGATCGGTTCCCTATATATATATATTTGAGAAAATATGCTACAATGCAGTTGTTCCATAATTTACAGTGTATTTGACCCAAAATAGACTTCATATATACTTAAATGTACTGATACTTTATACAATCATTTATCTATATATAAATTATGTAGAATATAGTTTACAGGTTAAAAAAACAGCTTTAAAGTTGTTATTTACATCAAATTATTTTATTATATTGAATTTGTACCATTTTAAGATAAGGTCTATGAACATATGCAATATAGATGAAAATTAGTATGTTAATATAATACATAATTTCAAATACAATGAGTGGAATAAATTATAATTTTATAATTAGGTGAGGCTCATTTTGAGTCAACTACATCGTAACTTATGATGCAAGTACCTGCACTGGAATATTTCTCTTTATTGAAATTTTTAAAGATATGGATATTTTCAATATATATATGCATAGATATTTAAAAATCTCAAAAAAATATATACACATATTCAAAAATAGTAAAGTTTAATTTATATATTAAATATACTTAGATAAATAAGTGTATGAAGAAAAAGTATAAAAAAATGCTTTAAATAGGTTTTCTAAGATGGGCTAAGTGAGACATTTGCTTAGCTTGAGCTAACAAGATTATTCCTTTAACTGTATACAGGTACCAAATTGTTTTAAACTGTAATGTCATCATCACCCAATTATCATATAATTAATTATTTTTATTTATTTTAAAAGTAAAATATGTCTTACCTAGAATTACTATGAATCAAGGTTTGAATCATATACAAAGTTAATATTTAAATATATAATTGAAAATAATATAATCACCTAAAATTTAGAAAGTACTAAACTTTAAGCAACCTTTGCTGACAGCACATATAATATTCTTTGGAAATTTATCAACACAAGCAACTAAAATTTATTTGAAAATCGATGATAGGGTATTAATATTTAACATGGAAAAATCTTTTTTCGATCAAGCTTTCCTTGTCCACCAACTACCTTGTGGCGTCGGAGGAGTTGATAACATGTCATGAAGTTATTAGGATTAAAAAAGAATAATTCTGTTAGTCTGGGCTAAGTAAATAATCTACTTAGCCACCGTAAAAAAACTATTATAATAATTTTTTTCTTCATACAATTATTTATCTATATGTATTTAACATATAAACTAAGTTTTACCATTTTTAGATATATGTATATATTTTTTAGATTTTTAAAGACAATGGTATTTTAAATTCATATACACACATAGATATTTAAAAATCTTTAAAAAATATATAAAAATATCCAAAAATAATAAAACTTGATTTATATGTTAAATACACTTAGATAAACAGATGTATAAAGAAAAAATAAAAAAAATTTATAAATGAGTTTTCTGAAGTGGGCTAAGTGAATCATTTACTTAACCCAGACTAACAGTATCACTCCTCCGGAATAACATATATATTGATTGGTGAATAGATGAAACTCATTAAATACATATATACACATAGATATTTAAAAATCTTAAAAATATATATATAAATATATCCAAAAATGGTAAAACTTGGTTTATATGTTAAATACACTTAAATAAATATGTGTATAAAAAAAAATAAAAAAATTGTTATAAATGAGTTTCCTGAAGTGGACTAAGTAAAATATTTATTTAACCCAGGTTAACAATATAACTCCTCTGGAATAACATATATATTGGTTGGTCAATAGATAAAACTCATTAAATACATATATACACATAAATATTTAAAAATCTTAAAAATATATATAAACATATCCAAAAATGTTAAAACTTGGTTTATATGTTAAATACACTTAAATAAACAAGTGTATAAAAAAAGTAAAAAGAAATTGTTATAAATGAGTTTCCTGAAGTGGGCTAAGTGAAACATTTACTTAACCCAGGCTAACAATATTACTCGTCTGGAATAACATATATATATATATATATTGATTGGTCAATAGATGAAACTCATTGAAGTTAAAAGAGTTGGATTAAATAGATATGAGAACTAACTCAATAGCCCACGGTGGTCCCGTAGTTAAAGTCGCAACTTGTATATTGTGGTCTCGAATTCTTGTATGTGACTCGCGTAATGAGATGAGATCTTGAGTTCAAAATCCTAAGAAGCACCTCCAAATCACATATTACATATGATGGACTGTTATGGTCCAAAGTGATTTTAGTGATTTTTTAAAAACCACACACTAATCGGACTACTCTCGGTGGCTGACGGCTCGACTGGTTGAACCAGGCAGTTCAGTTGAGTTTTTAAAATACTGATTTAGAGAAAGCAACTATGTACACATTTATCTGTACTTTTTTTGATGTAATATTTATCTGTACTTCAATACATCACTATGCATAAAAGTTCTTCACTTTTATATAACTATATAATTACATAGAAGTGTAATCTCTTCCACTTTTAAGATATCAATGTTTGATGAATGTAATTCATTTATTGTATTTAATATTTTTTGTCTAGTTAGAAAATCAATTTTTTTTAAAATAAGTATATGCATAGGCCACATTTGTTGAAAAATATATATTTATGTATAAATTATAAAAAATACTTAGATCTATTTACATATGCATTAAAATATATTAATACTTTGTAAAACATTTATCCACTAATATTGATATTTTAGATGATTTATATATCAAAATACAAATTTAAATTGATATTTATTAAATTATTTTATTATGTTGATTTTATATATTTTCAAATGGAGCCATCCACAATAATATTAGAAAATAAAAAGTTTTTATGATAATATAAATAATGCTAAGTACAATAAATGAAATTGATTTTTCATCCAATATTAAAAATGAAAAAGAACATACAAAAAAGTGAGTTTCATAAAAGCAAAATCCCATAAATAAATCTTGTAGAAAAAAGCCCCATAAATAAATATATGCATAATTCCAGAAATTAATGGTGGGTTGGCAGTTACATCTTAAAGTCAATGCTCTTGCGCTAGGTGGATGCGTTTAACACAAAATGTCCTAACTCCGCAAGTTAGTGATGGAGTCATTTTATCTTATTTTCTACTCCTGTTCATAAAATTGGCATTCTGGTAACCTGCAGAACTCTGATTCCAGAGTCCAGACGCCATCATCGAATATATTAGGAGAAGAACCTTTCCCAAATGAATTGATGCTCTGCTTGGGTGTGGCAGTTGACACAACTGCCACCCAAGCCAGCCTATTTATTATATGGTAGCTTTCAACAACTGCGCCTCATTTCCTGATACTAAAATAAATGTTACATTGAAATCCCGACATTATCCGCTTCTATGATTTTATGAGTGAAGATGTTCTCCCATTTCAAACTGGTCCAAAAATATATCTTTTATTTTTCGAAATTTTTTTATAAACATATTAATCTAGCTATATTTAATTTATAAATTAAGTTTTACTATTTTTATATATGTGGATATATTTATTTTAAATTTTTAAATACAGGAATATTTAAGTGCTGTATTTAAAAATCTAAAATAAATATATACACGAATTAAAAAATAGTAAAACTTAATTTATAGTAAAACTTAATTTATAAATTAACATGTTTATAAAAAAAAAAAAAAACAAAAAACATTTCAACCGCTCTAAAATCAACTCTCAGCCACCTTATGATTTTTAGCTATTTCATTTGTCGGCCTATTCAGATTTACAAAATCTTGAACCAACTAATAGTGCTTATTTGGAAGGATTCAAGGATTAAATAGGACTCAAAAATGTAATGAAAATATAATGATATATATTAGAAATGAAAAAAGTTGTATTGAAAAATATAAAAAAATTTAAAAATTAAAAATTTGCCTTGATAATAGAAAATCTGATCGCATACACATCTCATTTTAAGACCTTTCGAAATACTTCTAATCCATACGCGGAGGCACATGGAGCTTTGTTGGGGAGAAAATCTGATCGCATGCATATCTCATTTTGAGACCTTTCGAAATACTTCTAAACCACAAGCGGAGGCACGCGGCGGAAGGAATAATTTAAAATATACTCTTAAAATTTTGAAAAGTATTTAAAAATATAAATTTTTTTTATGTGGTTACATTCTCTAAAATAATATTATGCCCCCTTTCCAAAAGTCCTGCTCCGCCACTGCCCAAAACATCAGGGGTAGGACCAGCTTGCCTTGAGGATATGATCCAACAATTCCAACTAACCTTTTTGAGAAAAAAAAAATAATAATAAAACACTAATTTGGGAATAGCTAAGTCTGGGAATTGGTTTGGGGAATGAAAAGCTTGCAAGCTGGGAAAATCACGTTCAATCCATGGGGATTTGTGCGTCGGGAATCCAACCTCACTCGATTCGGGCCCTATTCTCGTATGTGTCTCCTTATTTATTCTTACATTTTAGCATTGAAAGTAATTATTTAATAACTTTCATTATTACCGACGATGCAGGATAAACAACGCATTCACATGCATATCGCCAAACGGAGAAAATTACATGGAAAATATCCTCAGCTAAGAATGACAAAAGCCAAAAACCATGAAAAGGAGAATCGTCTTTAAACTCGGCTTTCATTTGTAATCACTGTCCTGACCTTACTTTTGGCTGCTTGACTCGTTCCAGTGAATGACGTCCGTCTACAAAACCGTATCTTGAATATCTGGCTGAAAGTTTGTACACAGACTTATAGGGCCAAGACCATGTAAAGAAAAAGGCATAAAGGTGTTTACTAGGTGTGCAATCTACCAGCCAAAAATTTCCGAGCTTATCGATTACAAATTATATTACGAAATGATTATTTAAATTGAATTTAAATAAAATTATCAAGAATAATAACTCCAATTACTGAACCGAATTCAACTAAAATATATGCCAACTATCCAAGTAGTCATATTTCTCGTTGTTTTTCCGAAAAGGAATGATGAAAAATCTTGCGTTGGAAAATTAATGACGTAAGAGCATAGCAGTCTATAGCGTAGAATTGCATTCCCGTCTGTGGAAGTTGTTCTAGTTCATGTATCTGGCTGGCACGTCATGACAGATTTCTTGTTCCAAAAATTCAATTTCGCATTTTCATAGTACGACGCCGATATGGACTATTACGAGATTAAAAAATAAAGAAAATTCTGTGAAAATATTTTTGAAAAAGTAAGAAAGCGATATGATATTGTTGAGGACCATTATTATACCGATCTCTTTTATCATCTTATATGTCTGTAGAACAAGTTACAATAGTAATTACTATATGAAAGTTGTCGTACTTGTGCGCATAACAACTCAGCCCCTTAGTCATGCTAACATCTGACACTAAACTATACTCTAAAACCTAAAGTGGCTCATCATTGAAGGTAGCCTTGAGCCCTTCCAACAAGTGATCCATATAAAACATAGACAACATAATCGAATCTTGATGCCTCCAACACAAAGAAAACATGGTACACTATAACTACTATTTATAGGCAAAAATTCACTCCCTTTACATCATTAACCATATAGATATATGCTCTTGCTAAAGCTAAGATTGCGAAAGTCTCATATCACAATATTACAGAGATCTAAAGTCAATAAACACTCTTATAAAAAGAGAGGTTGCTTACAGTATCATAATAACTAATGAACGACTTTATGGGAGAGATAATGAGGCAAATATCTTTATCTAACTTCGAACCTTTGATTGCCTATCCTATACACCCTTAACTCACTTACATTAACCACTTGATTATCCAAATGATAAAAATAAAAACTATTTTGAGATTGCCTCCATAATGGATTGGGTTGACTCACGAACCCTCCTATTCAATCTGTTTATAAAAAAGTTAAGATTGAAAATTTTAAATAAATTGATTATGATTTGTCAACCTGTTTGCCTATTTAATTGAGTAAACAAATTAGGATTGGATGTTTACAATCCATTTAAATAACCCATTAGACCTGTCCAACTTGTTAACAATCCCCTTAAAAGTAGTATATAAGACATATCTAAGATCCTTACCCTAATTTCATTTTCCCTCCCCCATCCCTTTCCCTCTCTTAGTCAACTCAAAAATTCCTGGATTTAGTATCTTTTTGATTCAATCAAGATATTTTTTTCAGTTATCGAAACTTTAAATTAGCTTAGTTTTAACTTATTTGCAACACAAATAACTCATTAATTTGTTTATTAAATGCGTCATAAATGGATTAAGAATGAGATTTTCTAAATATGTTAATAAATGAATTAGAGTTTAGATTTTTTAACTATATTAAGATCAATTAGACTCCAAGTAGATCAACCCTATCTGCTGATACTCTTTGTTATAGCACTATCTGCTGATACCTTAATATTCCTAACTATAGTCAGTTTTAAGTCCTAACTAGTCAACCTGCTTCCAAGTACTTCGGGTGGAGTTGATTTTATTATTTTCTACAATTTGAGTTTAAAAAGTTAGAAATCAAAAGTTAAAAAGAAAAAATCCAATTAGTTCTTTAAGATATGTAAATTTAATTTGATTTGTACAATGCTTTTCATGATATTTCGTATGTAGGTAAACGTGTGAGCATTAAAAATATTTGCATTGATTTTGCATTTTAAGGGGCTGTTTAGATAAATATAAAACTCGGTTGATATTTTTTTTTCACAAAACTTCAAGCATTAGATGAGTTGCTGTCCACATGTAGGCTGCAGCAATGTAGTTGAAGTATTTTTTTTCTACACAAATAATATGTATTAAATGGGCTACTATTTTTGTCAGAAAAAAAGGTTGTTGTCCACGTGGCCGACTACACCAGCTTAGTTGATCTTTTTTCCCCCACACGAACGAACTGCATCCGTTAATTGCACTGCTCTTCATGTGATAGGCTGAAATGACGTTTTTTTTATCTCGACTCTCCTGGCTTGAAAATTTTTACATTTTCTTATAAGTTTTCTATATTCCCTAAACAGATCCTAAATCTTTGTAATTACAATCAAGAAATTAAAGGTGTGTTTTGGAAAATGATAAAACTTCTTGTGAAAAGTTTTGGATGTGAAAGTTTTTGAATTGGTAGAAAATAATGTGGTATAGACGTATGATAGGGGTAATGAAAAAGAGTAAAGAGAATAAAGTTAAAATAGATATATTTTTTTTGATAAAAAAAATAGATATATTAGTTGTATAGAAATTATTAAAAAATAATGTGGTGATATAAGAAGATATGAAGAAATTAAAAATAAGATAATTATGAAAAATAAAAAAATTTAGATTGAAAAGTTTTAAGATTTTCCAATTTCCCCGTAAATGACATATATAACAGCAAGTCTTAGAAACTTTGTAAATTTATGAACGATGTCAAAGGAGAAAATTAAAAATATGGTATGTCCGCAGCTATGGCAATTTATAAATCTAGTCACAGACTCCCATATCAGTACCATTATGTTTAAAACAACAGAAATTAATTTTAATTTTTGATAATTATTATGTCAAACGTAACCATCTTTTATGTTAAACTAGGCTTGAATTTCGTTTTAGAAAATACGAATCAAAGTAAACTTAATTTTTTTATCAATAAAGTAAACTTAATTGAAGAGCTTAAATTGCGTTTTGAAAAACAAATGAAAGCAAACTTAATTGAAGTTTTTTTAAAAATTAAAATTAAGAATGAAGTCTTGAAAGCGGCAAAGAAGGCCATGATCGATGGATCCCGGCATGTTGCACTGAACTTATTATTTTTATTTTTAAAAAAAATTCAAGAAAATATGAATCTAAGTGTATTTAACATGTGTTTAAGTTTTTACCATTTTTAGAGGTTTTTATATATTTTTTGCAAATTTTTTAAAATCAATGGCATTTTTAGTATCTAAAAATCTTCAAAAATAATAAAAATTTATACAATATTAAATATACTTAGATTAATAATTATGTAAAAAGAGTTTCAGAAAAAATTTAAAAAATGGGTGAAGTACACACAAATGTATTGAACTAAGTTATGATTGGAGCGGGATATGATTTCCTGCGCATGATATTGATACCGCAAACATGCATCATCGTTAAGGTGGAACACTGTCACAATGACTAAGGGTGGGAATTGTGGCAGGTCGACCCGTGACCCGGCTTTGACCCGACCCGATTTTGGCCGGATAAAACCAATATATTTTTAACCCAGTATAAGGATGAGTCAAAATTTTTTACCCGAATTCAAAAATAGGGTGGGGGTGGGTCGACCATGTCCCGACCTGAATAGTCTAACTCACCCCGCATATATTAATTTTTTAAAAATTATAAACCTATGTTTACATATTATTATTATTTTCTTTCAAAATTCTCACTTTTTTATAATCAACTCTATCGACAATTGAAGAATCAATTTATTTAAAAAGCAATATAAGAATCAATAAAAAGAATTTGCACATATATAATCCTTATGTGTAATTATATATTAACCTATTTTAATAAATTTATACTATATTTTCAAATGTTTATTTTCTTAATTATGTATTTTTTAATGATTAGTGAAATATTGAAGTATATAATATTTAAATTTAGTATAGATGTATGCTTATGTTTGATAAGTATATAAATTCTTGAAATTATTTTATTTGATCCGTACTTTTGACCAGACTTGGTATAAAAAGAAGGTCAAACTCAATTTTTAAAAAAGTAAAATCACGGTTAGGCAAATTTTAACCTAATATGACCCGCTTGGATTCCTACCCTTAAAAATGACCCCCGGCCGCGATCGGCAGGCACGTGAGAGGACGGGAGAAGCTCTCGTCCCTAGATAGCCCTCTTCTCTCTCAGGAATGGTAGGCAGTGATCGGCAGAATACCGATAGCATGTGCGAGCATGGCGGACATTCTCGGGCCCCGATTGGTAGGTTGATCAGCCCAAGTCATCGTTCCTGCGGACCTGAGCTAGTAGTTAGATGTAAATGGGATCGAAGGAGGGTAGCTCCAAAAGACCGAGACCCGACGTACGCGCACTTAAACCCAAAAAGGCAATCTTTTCTTTTTTATTTTTTCTTTTTTTTAAAAAAAAAAAAAATGTTTTAACACCCCTGCCACGTGGACACACGGACTGCATTAAACAATCAAACAGTAGACGACGCAGCACCAGGTAATGAATAATAATCAGCCATCACTCGGGTGCTCAAAATCTTGAACTTGAAGCAGGAAATACAAATAAATAGAATTGGACCGTCTACCATTTTAGCACGGCCTATTTTTTGATGAGTATTCATACATTACAATCTCAACTGGTATTACAATTAAATTATGAGACATTCTTACAATTTACTAACAATTATCTACTATTTCTAAACTTTTCCACCGGTGGACGGCTCCCACAAACTTGAGGAGACTCGCAACGCCACCACTTCAGAAATGCTGCTGGGGAGATTCGAACCCAGGACCACCCACTTGTGAGGCCATGTCCTGCACCACTGAGGCAGCACGGCCTATTAATGAATGCGAAATTTTCGAAAAAAAAAAATGATCCATGCTATATTGAAATTCTCCCATGTAGATGAAAAATATCACTCCAACTTGAAATTGAAATTGAAATCGAAATCAAGCCCACATTTGTGCTTATGCTGATATTAAATGACTGGGTTGAGGTGAAACCTGAAAGTGGAAGAGAAGGGGCGTGTCGGTTGCTGTGGTCCGCCGGGATTTGCACGAAATTGGCTTTCGCCCGTTATTTGTGGGCAATTTTCTAGACGCTGAAGCAGTTCGCTCCATGCTTCCATTGTGGGATATTGTAACACCCCTATATAGTGGATCGTGCGGAGCGGAGTGGACGATCCATGCGGAGCGCTTACTTGTACGATGCGAGTACGACGAGACGCGACGACGCACATTCGTGATTCAAAGTCTTGGCGGACACGAGACGTGAGCGAGGCAGATCGTGGAGCGGGACTAAGGCGGGATCATGAGGCGATCATGTGTGCATGATCGTGGATGCGAGATGGACGTGGTACGGGTCGTGGACGCGGATCACATCGGCAATGCGCGTTGCGCATAGGCAGTGACGCATTGAGGATCTTGCTGAGTGGGAGCAGTGAGGTTCATACCAAGTGGGCTAAACATGTGGCAGGCGAGGAGGACTGCTAGGTGGCAGTCACGTGGCGATGACGGGGACTGCAACTGTACGTGTGGCGCTTACATGGTGCACGTGTGGAGGAGCTTGGACCAAGTCCTTGATGACTAGGCCACTTCCTTAGGAAGTGGGGGACTTAGTCATAACCAATTCCTTGATGCAAGGAGGAGGGAGACATGTGTTATGGGAGGACATGTGGGCTCCTAGATGCGGGACATGTGTGGGACAAGTGTCTTCCTAAGAGAGAACTAAGGGCATATGTGGCTTGAGCTGGGCTTGACATGTGTCTAGTTGGTTAGCTTGAGTATACTATATATACCTTAGTCTTTCATTTGTAAAGGGAGAGCTTGAGAGCTTAAGAGAGCATAAGAACACAGAGAAAGGCATGCGTAGAAGAGACTTGGTGTGGAGTCAAGGCTGCTATGGGGTGCTAAGTTGTGGGCTTATTGTATACTGTGTATAAAACATTATTTTCCTTAATGAAAGGTTGGGATAGCGCGGCTTTCCTGTAAGTTGCTTGTGTGGCTTTTGTACTGTTTTGCTTTCGTTCTCGTCTCTTGTATTTTGCTTGGTTGTATTATTTCGATTCTTTAGCATGGGCGAGTTAGGCTGCTAAGATCGGAGATCTTAGGCCGGCGCGCGGTGCGGCATCATATAAACGATCCGGACCCGTGACAGATATGGAGATCTAGGATCCAGTCCAGCTGTGATCTTTTTTTAGCGAAGACATGTCAATTCATATCATCGCGGATGCGAGCTTCTGGGCCCCTAACTAACGCTCTGTTCGTTTGGGCTTGTCGGTCCAAGAAACCAAAAATCAGCTGAGCCACTCACGCTCTTCTAGGAAATGACATGCCACACCTTGCGAACCATGTTTAATATTTAAATATAATTAAAAAAACCATTGTTGCAGATATTTTCTTTTTTTGATTCCAAGTTGCAGATATTTTCTTAAACAAATAGAATGGGATCCAAACTGATATATCCGTATGACGAATGCAAACAATGTGATCGAGCACATATAATGATGTAGCGGCAGATATTTTCTTAAAGAAATAGAACATAATCAGAATCCCGATGCGAGAATATTTGGATAGCATCAAGTGGGCTAAAATAATAATAATAATAATAATAATAATAATATTATAGCGGCAGATATTTTCTTAAACAAATGGAAAATAATGGCCGAGTCGGTTCTGAAGTCATTTAGCTTTTGCGAAGATGGAGACTGGAGATGAGGTTGGAAAAGCAACGGGAGTAGTGCCTCCGCCTCGGAATTCTATAAATGCCGAGATTAATGCGCGATCCTCCCGGTTCGGATCTGGGTCTCTCTGCGGTCTTACCACGTGAATGCATCTGAGAGCTCTGAAGTCGGTCTTCACATATGCCCATCAGATAAAACCAAAGCGGAAAATGTGCTGGTTCGCTGCTCGCCATTCCCTATGCACGTTCCGGATCACCTGAAAACGAAGATGCTGTCTGTCGAGAACGGCTTCGATTAGAGAACTCTTTCAAAAAATTATTTTTTTAATTTTATTTTAAAATTCTAACCGTAAATATCATTTAAAATATAATTTTGACTGTTCATAATAAAAATAATATAAATATAATGATAATAATTTAAAAATTATGATATAAGGATATTAATGGTGTATATATTTTAGATTATAAATAATATATAAAATAAGATTTGTATGATCTAAAACATTATATACATTTATTTGGTTTAGATGAGTCTAAAAAGTCTTTTTTTATTACGATAAAGTATTATATACTAATTTTATTTGCTAAATATATAAATTTTACGATTTTTACTTATTTAAGGTTACACTAACAACTGATTTTTTCAATTTTCGTTATGAATGGTCAAAATTATATTTTAAATAATACGTGTAGTTAAATTTTTAAAATAAAATCAAAACTTAATTTTTTTTTTGAAGGAGTTTTCGGTGAGAATTGGGTTCCACCGATGCTGTTCTCCTGTCTGTCTTATGTCGTGGATGCTTTCTACCTGGAGTGGATGGACAGATAAATAAGGAAGAAGAGACCATTGGTAAAAGTAAATTATAAAATTAATAAAGCTCATCGGTTTTTTTAAATAAATTGCTTTTTTGGATATAGGTATTTACAAAATACTTAAATATAGGTTGGGATAAACATTATTAAAATAGTTGGAAACGTGATAACTTAATTAGATTCTAGGGTAATTGGAAGTGGAAACATGATGATTAAATTAGACTTTAATTTAGCTTAATTAAAAAGGATTATTTTTTGAAGGGATCGGGGCGACACGACAGGCATTCCAGCATGTCGGGGTAAAAGCGGAGGAGCGGTTGGAAAAGTGCTTCTCCGGGGCCACCCAGCACCCAAAAATATCTGTTTGGTCTTTCATTCTTCCTCTAGCGCTCCCTCGTTCTACAGAACCTGTTGACATCGACGCCACTCCAACCCATTACGTGGCTCACGACCAGCCTCTCTCTTTTAAAGCAACAATGGCAAAAACCTTAAAATCCCATAAAATCCGCAAATCAATAAAATCCTATTAAAATTTTGTCTACTATCTTATTATTTGGATAACTAACTTTTCTTTATGATCTTTTAAAATCTCCATATTTCCGACTTAATTCTCTTTTATTAATAAAGATAATAGTCATTCTGAATTAATTTTTTCTTTTTTTGATAAGGAAAAGTTTTTCATGAAAAATATGTTTTTGGAAAATTTTATTTTGGTTTAAGTCGCCCACTATATACATGGATTAATTTTTCATTTCTTCCAGACTGTAAATGAAATTCGTAACCATTATTGAATTTTCTATGACGTTAGAAAGATTATCTATTTCTTTTTTGATTTTCGTCTTGTAATAATATCTTATAAATATTCTCAACTTGAGAAAATGATTTCATGTCAGGATATTGTCTCTGATGATATTGAATGAATCATCCAACTACACTAGAAGTTGAAATTCTTTTTCTCCATTTGATATTTTAAGACTTGCTTAATCATAACAATAATGAATGTTTACGTAGGTTGATAAGAAATGAAAGCTTGTCCTAATAACCATTTATTTTAGAGTAGAAATGTAATAAACATGACATTTTTCTGGAGTGTCAAAATGGAATGTCCAAGCCATAAATTTAAGGTACAATGTATATCTTGAGAACCACACTCATAGGTCATCACATAAATTTAAAATAACGTTATTTTTGGATTTAGAAGTGACTAAGTTAAGGGTGGAAATCGAGGCAAGTCATGCTAGGTCAGAGTTTGTCGAATATAGATCTTAATTTTTAAAAAAATTTGTTTGATTCTATTTTTATATCAAATTGAGATAATGTCAGTTTGACTCTTACTTTTTAAATAAGTCGCAGGATAAAATTCAGGTTTGTCTCACATTGATCTTGAGACGATAAATTGGGTAAAAGTTGCGGGTCAAATAAAATGATTTATAAATTTATACATATGTCAAATATAAAGATAGAAATTTGCTAAATTTAAATATTGTATGCTTTAATATTTTACTAATTAATAGAAATAGACATCATTACTGAAAAAAATATGAGTAACTCCAATTATGCATTTTTAAAACATCATTATCTTATTTAGAATTAATTTAACATTTTAAAATATTTTTCTAAAATAATAGTATTTTCTATAAGTGTTTTTCAAATGTTCGAAAAACTCTAATTATGCATGGGAATTATACGTATATATGTAAATATATGTTGTTGATTTTTATATTGTTGATGTAGTTAATCATAAATAATGTAAAAATTTTGAAAGAAAATAAGAACAAGGTTTAAAAATGTGTCTATAATTTTTGATAAATGAATATATGTGGGGCAGAGCAGGATTCTTTGGGTCGAAAAATAGTTTGACCTATCATAACCATATTTTTGAATTTAAGTCAAATTTTCTAATCTATCCTTATATTGAATAAAAAATTGCTTTTACTTGATCAAAAAGGGGTCGAATCAGGGTTGACCTCCATTAAATGATGAATAATTTGTCGCGATTAGACTCGTTTATTAAACTAGAATATGTTTAACTTGATGGGTCTCAATTTAGACTATAATGAATTTCTTTAGAGATGATAATAACTATCTCTTAAAAATATTTTTCTAAAATAATGGTATTTTCTATAAGTGTTTTTCCAATGTTTGAAAAACTCCAATTATGCATGAGAATTATACATATATATGTGTAAATGTCGCTTGCTAATTTTTACATTGTTGATGCAGTTTATCATAAATAATATAAAGATTTTGAAAGAAAATAAGAACGAAATTTAAAAATATGTCAATAATTTTTAATAAATGAATATATGGGGCAAAGCGGGATTCTTTGGGTCAAAAAAATAGTTTGACCTATCATAACCATATTTTTGAATTTAAGTCAAAATTTATGACTCATCCTTATATTGGATAAGAAAAATTGTTTTTTACTTGATTTGGACTGGGTTGTTAAACTTGAAATGTTTAACTTGATGGGTCTCAATTTCGACTATAATAAATTTCTTTTGAAATGATAATAACTATCTCTTAAACTTCTTAAGTAATACATATGCCCTAGTACCATGAAAGGAATAATATAAAAATCTTTCATCTCATTTTTCTTGTATTATTCTTTTGTATTAAATTGTTGTCAATATACCATATAACTATAGCACAAAAGAAAATTCTTTAGAAAGTTTAACAAATATTATGAAATTACTAACTTTCTAACAAATATTATGAAATTACTAAATCACCATTAGTATCTATTTTGGGAAGAGCAAAATACGATGGATGGCTTGTGTAAGACAAAATTGATTCTGTTGAATAAAATGATGAGGGTGCATTTTTCATCTTTTCTACAACAACAAGTGGTTTTTTGTAACAAGAGTTTTTTTTAACAAAAGATATGTTTGAAAATTATGAAAACTTGTCCACATAAAAGTTTTTAATTTAAAAATTCTCATCCTCCACAACAATCTTTTTTAATCATTTATTCACATATTTTTGTACAACTAATTTATTTTTTAATTGACCCTCAAACAAAATTTATTTTTTAATCACTTTTCCACGATTGCCCGTACAGAACCCTACCTAATTTAACTTTCTTCTATTTTTTTATCATTATCTTTATCATATGATATTATTTTTCTAATTTTAAAAAATTTTGAAGTAAAAGTCTTCATTTATCGAATTCCAAACACATCCGAGATACCACAATTTTACAACAAAAAAAGTAAGAAACAATTTTTTTTTTTTTTAAGAGTAAGCTCAAAATGGAATATAATAAGGGTAATGCATAAAAGTGATAGGCAAGTGGTTAAAATGTAAATTATTGTGTAGAAAGAAAGATGAAATTTTTGTTTTTACCAATCAGACACTCATTGAACTTAACTATGATATAATACAGCTGGTCGTTACTTAACTAAGTAATAACATTATATATTTTATCTTACTTAACTAAGTAATAATATTATTTATTTTATCTTTATATATATATATTCTCGTTCTCTTCACGTTTATGTGGGTCAAGTATACTTAGTTCATAGATCAAATTTTATTTTTTGTATTTTAATATATTTTTTACAAAATTCTAAAAATAAAAAATTTCATATTTTCCATGTGGCGGAGTGTGTGAGATGAGTGCATTTTTGTTTAAAATTTTGTAAAAAATTTACAAAAGCATAAAAGCAAAATTTGTCACATAAATTAAATATACTTAGACTCGCAAAAAAATGAAGAAAAAATAAAATGGATGAAAGATATAAATAGAAGATACTGCTGTATCAAACTTTCCATTCATAGAAGATGACTTGAATTTCCACCAAAATATCTCGTATATATTTTAACCTCTCGTGTCCTCTGACTCGCTGCTGCCTTCGCTGGCTGCTGCTGCTGCTGCTGCTTTCTTCCAAGCAGGCGGAGGTAAGATTGCAAGCTGTGCCATCTTTTGCTGTCTCCATTTTGTTTCTTTTACTCTCTGTCTTTTCTGTTCGATTTCCCTGGGATTTCTGCTCAGTTGCTTGTTTGGCGCTGTTTTGATGTGCGCATCAATTAGAAATCAGATTTTGAGTCTTTTTAGTTACCGTAGCCGAAATGTCTAGCATCTATCATGTCTTTTGCAATCACCTGTGGCTCCCAATGCATGTTGACGATGGAAATTGCTGTTTAGTGAGTCCGGGCGATACGAGGATCCTGCTCTTGCCTTCGTCTACCTGTTACTTTCTGTTAATTTGGATGCCGCTTTATTCTGCCAAGCACGAGATCTGATCAACGAAGCAGAGCGGATGTCTTTCTGTTCCTATCTCATTTGATCTTCCTCGACTCCCTCTGTTTCTGGTGTGGCGGGTCTCGGTTGTCTCCAACCACAACTCACCAATTTTAAACCCGCAAACCACCCATTTTACGTCTTCTTCTTCTTCTTTTTTGATAGCTTCCTCCATCTAATACTTGTTTTGTGCTCAGACTTTGAGGGAGAACACATGAATTCCGGACTCTCTTAATTTTCCTGTGCGACTTGATTCTACCGGATTCTCTTCTTCT
The DNA here is from genome assembly GCA_030490835.1 of Annona cherimola. NCBI lineage: Eukaryota > Viridiplantae > Streptophyta > Magnoliopsida > Magnoliales > Annonaceae > Annona > Annona cherimola. The sequence continues at coordinate 13,734,600 of CM059974.1, forward strand.
TCTTCTTCTTCGTCTTCTACTTCTTTTTTTTTATAAAAAAGATTCTGTTGTCCGTGTTTTTTATAATCATTCTGACTGCATCTTTCTCCTGCTTGAAATTCCGATTTGGGGTTATCACCTTCGTTTTGAAACAAACAATGCTCCGGCTACTAGCACTTGAATCTGCCGTCGTTTAGCTTCATGCATCATGCTACCATATCCTGAACTTCTTCAGTTTCACGGTACAAAGATCTCATAATTTGTTTGTGTCAGAAACCTGGCCTTCTCCTTTTTTCTTGTTGTCAAGATGTTATGGCCATCTGATATATAGTTGTTCATCAGAACTTTCTGTAAACGTTTTCTTGGTGGTAATCATTCCATAAGTAGCTGTGGATCAGAAACCTCTACTTGCGGTCTCCAATTTTTAATTTCGGATTTTGAAGATTTTGACTCCCTCACTTACGATTTCCCTCCATTAGAAGAGCAACGTGTTTGAGAAACGTATTTCTAGCTTGCAGTGGCCCATTTGTTGCTTCTTTCTCTTTCTATTCTTTGTTCGATGTTCTGAAGATTTGACTATGAATTTTGCAACCATCTGCAGTCTGTGTATCGTGAAATTATTCTTGTCCAGAAGTGTGCTGCTGCATAATAAATTGTGTGGAAGTGACTGCTACCTGGGGATCTGTATGGCTGGAAACAACTGAAAATTAGTGTGTGAAGGGTTGATAAACTACAAATAGTGCTTATAATGTCAGATAATTCAGGAAAAGGTTCTCACGAAAATGTTTTGGGCAATGGGAAAGCTAAGAAGTCTGTGGACTCTTGCCAATCACCGTGGATGTTACATTGGATGCAAGCAAGCAGTAACATGGCTTCGGAAGCCCATAAATGCAGTGCACCCCATGGTGACAAGGTGCAAGATACCCTGCTTGGGGAGGAGCAGACTCACATTCAGAGCACATTGTCTAAAAGACCTAAAAGGCTAGAAATAGATGAAAATAGTGATGATATTTCTCAATGCAAAAAAGTACTGAGATGTGGGGAGGACAATTTAAGAGTGTCACCTAAGCTTGTTCAATCTGGCAATCAAATCTCAGCTCATAGCAAAAGTGTTAAGATAATGAATAAGTTGCAGATAGAAAATTCGGGGAGCCTAACATCGACCAGCAAGGATGCTGAACTGTTGGCCTTTGAGCCTAATGTCAGGTTAACAGGACATCGAATGGATAGAGAAAACTATGATGTGTCATCTATCTCTTGCTTTGCAAAAACAAGACCAGAAAAGCAGTCTCTTCCAAAGCTTAATTTTGTCGAGGGATCAGAGAACACTTTGCCTCTAACTGAGGAATTGGCCATTATTGGCAGAAACCCTTCTAGGGATGTTATTGTCGTAAAATCAGTTGATGATTCTGTTGGGGTAGGTTTGGCTCTTGGGAATTCACCACCAACTCAAACTCATTCCCAAGAAGAAATGTTGGCACAGGGAAAGCAGCTGAGCTCTTACAATTCTTCTCATAAGAAGAAATTTTCTGTTAGAACAGTTTTTGAGACTGATTTAACAGGTTCAACTTCAAAATCTCCCACATGTGAATTTAAAAGCAGAGGAATGACTTCACAGACCTATACAAGTGACAATTGTGTGTACGAACCCTGCCTCGCTGACAATTCCCAACATTTTTGTGCACAGAAGGAGATCGATCCCCTGAAACCAAGTGATGATACTATAATAGTTAATTCTCATCACCCAGTTATTTTCGGAGAGAAAGGAGAAGCCACTTTTGGGGTTTTGGAACAAGGCCACAGAAGCCCACAGACATTAACTGCTACGAAAGATGCAGTACCATTGAACTCTTTGCACAATTTGCAAACGTCACGCTTAAGTGGGACAGTTCAATCTTTGAAGGGAGTTCCTGGTAGTTTTCCGAAGTTATCAAAGACAATTTGTCATCCCTTGATCACAAAAGCAAATGAGGTGAACTTGCCTGATCCTACCAAATTGAGCAATCGGGACAAGAACAAAGCAAAGTCTGAAGATCTGAAAAATTCTCCTCACTGTGAAGAGGATAGAGGTGGGGAGGCCATGAAGTCTGGTTTTCTGCATGCAGCGAGGGAATCATCATTTGAAGCAGATACCATGTACCATGGTATTAATGACCACGCAAACTCTCTTCCAGGCATGTATAGTGTATATTCATTGAAAAATCCATGATCACATACCATACTTTGAATTATTGATGAAATTTTGAGTGGTATTGGTGTCATCCATGTATTGTTGCCATTGCACATTTAGTGGCACATAGGCGGGCATGACCTAACTGTTTATTTGTTTACTTTACGCAGGTACAATTCCTTCACCATCATATAAGGTAAAAATGATGGTCTCCTTTTTAGGGAAACTACAGTTTCTGCTTGCCTGTAGAAATTTTCCATTCCTGTCACTCAACAAAGCTATCAGATTTCTTCTATTTTATGGAACCTTTTATCTTCTTCGATTTTTTTTATTTACCCTCCCTCCGGTTGTTGTCTCTGAATTTGCATAACTCACAGGTGAAAATTGGTTGTGAATCATCTGTAGTTATCAGAAAATAGCAGTTATTAATGAGTGGGCAGAATCCTGTCTTGCATGCATTCCCATTGATGAATTTGGTGCCAGATCAAAGTACTATTAATTGATGCTATACAAGTAACATGTTATGCTTCCGTAACTAATTAGATACTTCTCAGGTGAGTGCAGCAGGCTCAAGCAATGAAAACACCTTGGCCATTGCATTGACTGACAAAGAAGTGACAATTGGAAATGCGACAGTCATGTTAGCTGATATTGATATGCAGCTTTCTGCTGAATTATTCAAATCCAGTTCCGTGGATGAAAAGGGATTGAGCACATCCAGAACTGAGAGTTTGTACGTAGAACACCTCCTTTCCCATGATGGTCAGCTAGACAAATCAAATTTTAGTCCTCATCACGACACTGTTCTTGGTCCAGAGCCAAGCAGCCTATGGATTAAGAGGCTTATGATACAGGGAGCAGAGCCGATTGCTCTAGGCACAAAATGTCTGAGAACCTGTGATCCATCATCAGGTGGGAAAATAAATGTTCCACTTGGCAGAGTGATGAACTGCAGTAGAACAAGCCCAGAACTGATAGCGGGTAAACATTTTGAGAAAACGCCACAGCAATCAGACAAGACTATGTTTTTGTCGAGAGACAGGGACTCTTCTTTGATGAATTTACTTAGGAAATACCCTGATCTAAATGCATCAAGCCCTTGGATTTATAGATGGCAGCATCGTCAAAAAAGGACCAAACTGGCAGGACCAGTACCATCAATGGTGATGTGCAAACCAGAAAGTTCCAATGTTGCAGACATTGAAAGGAAGCAGTTTCCAAGCATTGCAGCCATGGCACTTGTGGGAAAAGCAGTAAGCAATTTCCGACCATGTGAGTTCAGGAAAAGAGGCTCTCTTGTTGTCTGGAATACTGAAGGGTTTCAGAAATCATAATGTTAGGTAGATATGAAAGCTGAATGAGGTAGCAACTGTCACAGAATTAACATGCGTACCAGAGATGGAGTCGAAACATATTCACTTGAAAAAAATTTCAGAACTTATTCTAAATTTGGCATTTGATTGCTAAACCTTCCTGTCATGATAAAATTCCATCGAGGACCATATGCCGGTCACACTTAAACCAATTTTGAATTTGGCATTTGGTGGCTAAACCTTCCTATCATGTATCATATGCTGGTCACAGTTCTTCAGCAACTGATTCTAAAGTTGACAGTTGGAGTCTGTGTTCCCATCATGGATAATGTGCAGGTATTTTATGCTAACTTGTAATTTTCTTGTTTCCTAGTTTTGTTGATTTTTTGGACATCTCGTAACATCCAGTCCCTTTATTGGTTGTTTTTAAGGTGACTGAAGTGACCTTTGACCTAATTTTGGTCTGTCTTCAGCACGTTCCTTCATAAATCTGGGTAAATTGATGTTACCAAAAGGAATGCAAAGCCTGACAATGACATTTGGATGCTTGTGTGGATCCATTCCTGGAGTCTAAAATGGAACCGAGTTGTTCTTCTGATCTAAATTTCAGATTCAGGTGAACGGAATCAACTGGATCAGTTTTACATGTATTGTAAGGTAATGCTAGCCAGGTTGCGTCATTCTATTGTGTATTGTTTTCACACTTTTCTAATATTAGCAATATTCTTAGCTAATTTTTATAACAGTTTCGAACTGGAAACCATGAACATTTTGTACTGCTATGGAAGGGAGTCATTTTCTTCCTTTCAAGTGTAGAATCGTACATCCTCTATCAAAAAGTGTAGAATCATATATCATTTTGATTTGTTTGTTCTTCATGTTTTCGTCATGTGCTTTTGATCTGAAGATCTTGCATACTCTTTAGGTCTTTCCTCGACTTTTAACCTTACTGTTCAGAGTATTACTTCTTGAAATGCATTCTCAGGCATGCTTGGATATGTAGAATTCACCGTACAAGGAGACTGAATTCCCTGTTCTTTTTGTGCTCGATTAATTACTTTGGTTATTTTGATGGCAGTGCCACTACATGCAATAAACCATGCAACTTACGATCCGTGCATCCACTTGCATTTGAACACAACCTCAACTGCAGTACTTGTTCTACAGAGTACTTGTTCTACAGGACATAATCACCTTTCCCCACCATAGAAGCCATCTTGGGCTAGGTCTCTGTCATAGATTCTGAGAGGAGTGGTGGTTTTATCCACTGAAAATATACAACTAACATGAAACCAATGCCTCATTGGTCATAAATAAGTGATCCCTTCTCCAAATGGCAGCCAGCCTGCTCTACTGCAGTTTCAAAAAAGCATCCGCCTCTGATCCTTGAATCCATTGCTGGTGGAGAGAAATATGTAATTACCTCCCTTAGTGTCAAGACACCGGTAACATGGTTAGACTCATCCACTATGAAAGTATGACTGCTTTTTGTGTTCATCAGGTTTTCCATTGCTTGCTTCAGTGTGTCTGTTATTTGGTTGGTTACTGGGTCTGCTTGTTGGGAAAATCCACTTTTTAAGTGGAGAATTCCAGCTGACAGAAGAGCCCCATGGCTTCCATGAGTTGTTTTGTCTGATCTGTTATGGCTTCTTCTGGCTTCCGATTGAATGAATTTTTCTGTAGTCAGCTTCCTGCAATCAATATGACAACCCAAGCATCCAGTGTTACCAAAATAAAATTTGCACCAACGAAAATTCTGATTTAAATTGCTCATGTTCTAACCATTTCAAAGGAGGCTTGGAATATCTATTTTTTTACATTTCCCTGAACAGACAAGTTAAAAGTGCAACTTACTTTCTGTTGGCAAAGACATCATCGTTCTCTAATAGAAGCAGGACATCATTCTTCCTCACGTTTCCTATCAAAGTTTTTGTCTTCGGGTCCACAACTGGAACTACATCAATTTGATTTTCCCACAAGCAACATAGAGTCTCGGCGATGCTTTGATCTCCATGGACATAAACAACATGAAGGTTGTTCGCAATCCTAATAATGAAAAAATGTCAAGAATTTTCTAAAAAAGTGAAAAGAAAAGGTGGAGCAATTGCAATTTTTGTAACATGGTTGTGTACATTATACTGGAGAATTATTCTAAAAATAGAACTCATGCTCTTGTTCAGTTCCTTAGCATACCTAAATTCTGAAAGCCTCTTGTCTGCAATTCTGTCAAACCATTCCAGTCCGCTGGATTTAAGGAGCTGGTGAACCACTGCATTCTAGAAAGGTAAACATGATACTTTGTTTCAGAGAATAAACGGATAAAATTGACCCAATGCATCTATAATACCAGACCATACATAAATTTTATCCTAGTTCTCGGAAGACAACTCATATATGGTGTCTTATCAGCAGTCATCTATTATTCCCAAGCAGTTTGTCAGGCAGCTGAATATGTTCAGGCCCCCCAATTTGGAAGCACTACCGGGGACCTCCTGCTGTGGCTGCGGGTTTAGATACAGTACACTGCTTAATGGCTGCATCTTTTCCATATGAGATGCTGGCGCTTATAGAAAACAGTTAAACACAAGCATGAGGATGGAGCATCAATGAGATCGCATGCTCACAAGTTTGGAAGTACAGTTCCTGTTTAACTTTTGTCATTGATAGATTTTATTGACTTGGAGAGTTATGCACTATTAGTTCCACAAAAGACATGATACGAGAGCAAAATTCTGTCTACCAGTGCCGACTCTGGTCAAGCTTGTCTAGCCGAAAGCATATTAGAACAATGTTAATATTGTTCACGTGGGATCATCATATTTATTAGGTAGCCGACTGCATTGGTTAGCATGCTCATCATGGCATATAAGAGAAGCATTGTTTAGCATACTAACCAAGGTAGCTAGCAATCTAATATTAAACATTGTCGGGCATGGGCAGTGTTGACACTATTGTAATCCATGTTTTGTCTAGCCTACTTGACTAGTTATGCTGATTGACTGAGTTTTGGAAGGCCAATAGATATTTGTGCTCATATTGATGTTTATGTCACACCACCAACACGTGTTCCTGTTGTAATGCTTAATTAACAGCCATATTCACCTACTATTACACAATGTGAAGACATGTAAGAAATTCTGGATCATCGGTGAGTACCATTGTGATGAACCCTGTGATAAGCGAGGCCTTTTTTTCCACAACTGGAATGACTTTCAATGGATGCTTTGCAAAGAGTAACAGGGCATGGAGGAATGAATCATCTGCGTACGCAGGGAAAAAAGGATCCCACAGAAAAGACTTGGCCAGTTCTGCAATCTGCCAGGCGATTATGAGCACCCAAGTAAGACAACAACGGGTGTGCTATGTTTGCTCATCAATATCAAAACAAATAGCATTCCAAATCATGGTTTTATCAACAGTTAAACCTATACCTTAATTCTTCCAACGTGAGATGTTTGTTTGATCATGGAGAAAAACCCACTGGATTTGCTGCCTTCTAATTCTGAGTTGGCTTTTTCACATTCCTTGTAGAATGAACATTAAAAGGAAAATGAGTATGATAAATTTATTAATTGTTTGTTTTCAACTTGCAGCCTGCTTCTATGTAATTGGTTTATATAAAAGCGGACCTATATAATTCCTTCAAAATTTAAGATTTTGATCCTTAATAGAAAATTCAATCTATTCATTGTATTTAACATCATTTGTTTATTTAAGAGATCAAGTTATATCCCAATCAAGTATGTTTATAGGTCATATTTGTTCAAAAATATATATATTCATGTGTAAATTATGAAAAACGCTTAGATTTATTTATGCATGTATTAGAATATAATAATATTTTATAAAATCATTTATTCACATATATTTTGGACGGTTTAGATGTCAAAAATACTACTTTAAAATTGGTATTTTAACATTTTTTCATAATTTATATATGAATATATACATTTTCTAACAAATGTGACTTATAAATATACTTAATTGGGATGAAGCTTGATCCCGTAAATAAAAAAATGATGTTAAATACAATGAATGGATTAGGTTTTCCATCAAAGATCAAAATTTTTGATTTTGAAGGGATTATATAGAAGCGGAGCCCATCCAACTTTGACTTTTTAGATTCCTACTTTTCAAACACCACATGATAGTAAGGAAAAGGGAACAAGGGATGTGCGGATATACCTTGAACGACCACAGTACCATACTGTAAAAATCAATGAAACCTATGTGGCGGTAGGCAAATTTCTGACTACTGGAGTCCACAGCATCTGTAATTGGTGCACCGGACACATTCCTTTCGTAGAGGGAACAGATTGCATCTTGGAGGCAGTCATTAGAATTTAGCTCCATTACTACCCATAAAGATGAATGGTTTGAGATTTCCATGGTTAAACCTTATGATCTACTGAATACATTGCAAGTCAGAGTAAGTTTTAAGATTCGAACCAATAACAGAAACAGTTCAAGCAAAATCCCAGGGCTCAGTAACTACGTTTGCATGCAAACCCTCAACTCTAATCACATTTTCCAACTTTTTATCCATTGCTGCTGGTAGTGAGTGAGTAGCTTTTGGATGATGCAACAACTACAAATCTTATATGCCTGGGACTTGCAGCCAAATGGGGGCAGTTGAAACAAGTGGTTAATACCAAGACATTTGGGTGAAGTAGCTATTCCTGAAGTGGACCATTAGTTACACCAAGACAAACAAGTGGACCGGACACCCAACAACCACTCTCTCCATAAAATAATTAAAAACAATAATAAATCCGTTCTCCAAATTTGCTTTTCCACCTTTTGTTTTTCATCAGCGCTATTTCTGTTCGTGCAAGACAGATAACAGTTTAATCACATAAGTTGCCAGGAACAAATCTTTAGACATTGGTTTCATTGTTACGTATTGGATTGTGGGAGCATGCCATCTTAATTTGCAACAACTCAAAGACACTGAAATCACGAACGGCACGGGATATGCATTGTAAGTTTTCTGCCGAGAAGGAAGATACGATAAGACTGATACCAGGGGAATTGCAGATGCCTGGGATTGAACTGATAGGTATGCTATCTAACAACTGCTGAAGGGCAGTGCCTGTGTCGATCTCGAGGTCGCCACCTGGTGCTTGGGAATTCATGGCGGGCTTCCCGTCTTCCAATCCGCCCACCTTTCCGTTCACCGTGCACTGTAAAGGCTGGCGATCCATGAGTGTGATTGCGTTTTGGTTTCTCTTCTACTTTCTACAACTGCAATCTCGGGCCCTTTTTTTTCTGAACTGCCGCTGACCACAGGTGTCGTCCGCTGGGCTTCTTCGAATCCACAAACAGCTCCTGGCCGCCACGTAGCTTGTAGCCTTTGGCTGTGTATGCAATACAAAGAAAATGATTTATTTGTCATTTTGGGACAATTGAGTGCAGGCGATCTTTGAAAACAGATGTTTTCAGTGATATATTTCCTTTCTTTTTAACTCATGTTAATGACTGGGGTTATTATTATTATTATTTGATAGTTTTCAATTCAGAAATTTTCTATAAATGCGCCATTTGAGTTTTACAAATGAAATATTTCCATTCAACTATGCATAGTATAATGACTTAATATAATTAAAGTTGTTTATTATGATTATCATAACAAGTAATAATAACAAAAAAAGTTATAATTAAAACCCAATAAATATTAAGCTATTATACTACCTAAAAAAAAAGGGAAAAGCTGCAGCAAGATCTCAGCAATCTGCTTGCAGCCTTACAGCGTTTAATGGATGGGTTGTTAATGCTTGGATATGATGACGATGAGATGCGAATGAATGTGAGATGTAAAATGTGTTGTTGTCCAGTGGGAATAAAAAAAAAGGAAAAGGTGTACTAAAAATAAACAAGTAAAAATGTTAAAGTTTAAAAACGAAAAAAAAAATTTAAAAAAAATGAGAAATTTCATTCCATCCTAATCCGTTTTTCATCCCATTCAGCCCCCACTTTTACAAAGGCAGGGCAGCCGAGGGTCATGAATATCATATCATCTTCTCCGAGTCTTATTAACATCGCTCCAAAAAAATAGGGTGATATCTCATCAGAACGGGTAGACCAACTGCATTATAGACGTGGCAATCAACTGCAATTACAAAAGATGGGGCCGCATTACAGCAATACAGCTGTCATCGAAAGGCAATTCTGAAAATATGGCGAGTTGATTTGTTAATCATTGTAAGGATTTCTTGTTTTAAGCTGTTAAGAGCTCGGATGTAAGTATGAGATGATAATTTAGGATTAAAGTGTACTGAGAATTTAAAAAGTACATGGGGATTGGATAAAAGTGTATTGAAAAATGAAAAATTCTATTTCAAAGCATTCCTCCTAAAATAATCGTAACTGTGAACAGAAAGTTGCAACTGTGTAGCTGGAAACCTTCGGTCTCTTTCTCTGTAAAAGACACACACACAAAAAAAAAAACAAAAACAAAACAAAACAAAACAAAAACAAAAAATTGCGTCTGTGTCTGACATAAGCAGTCATTGGATTCGTTTGGTCGATGGACAGGCCACACAATTGATTGTACCAAGAATCATTTGTTAATCTTTAATCAAAAAAAAGAAAAAAGAATCATTTGTTAATCAAATGGCTTTTTTTTTTGGCATGTATGTTCCTAATTTTGCACTTTTAACCCTCGAGATTCGTTCTAATTGTGGTAAATGGCTTTGAATTTATAAAAGTTGTAAACACAGTCCTTCTTTTGAAGTGAGAAGCCCTTAATGTTAGGAAACCTTATTGATTAAATCCATAATTACTCCAGGATCCTCTACGTCAAATCACTAAGAAAATAAAACCATAAGCGAAAGCATATCTGAATCCATAAGAATAGTTGTTATTGAATTCAGAGGTTTACTGATCTTCCAAGTTAATGCCCTAAGGTTTTTTGGAGAAGGTGACTCCTCTTTTTCAATGATGGGATGTCAGAAAAAAAACTCTAATCTTGGTATAAACTGAAGACCACAACCATTTATATAGGAAGTCTATCTTTCATATTTCTAATTTAGTCAATTATAAAAATAGAGATTAGAAATTAGGTTATAGGGTTTCTACGCATAGAAGACTCATACTTTATTAGATGATGTAGGCCCATAAAACCTTGCAGGACCACTTTAAAAATTAAGCCATAAGTATGATAGCATATATATAATTAGAGAATGTGTCTACAATTCTAACACTTAATCCTTATGTAAGCGGACTGGAGTCGATGGTCTGCCTTCCCAATCCCATATTAGCAAACGGCTCCACTCCCTCTCTCGAAAATGACGCCATTAGGTGACTTGTCACGAACAAAGCCATGAACCGCACAATCCACTTCCTTTTTAACCTATTATCTGAAATGACGATTTTTTTCTAAAAAGAAATGCCAATGAAGAAGTGGCCAACAAAGGAACTCTAACCAAACAGTGCTGTCATTTAGGTTTTGAATTTGAATACGAGTATCAAAAGGGTAATTTAGTCAAGCCAACCCAATGACAATATGGCATTTGGCTTTACTTAATGAGAGGGATTGCATCTGCAAATTTTTGACATTTGAAGTCGTTTGCCATAAATGTAAAATTTAGGGTTAAAAACCCACATGCATAAACCCATTACAAAAATTTTGGTTTTTCATAGTGGTCACTCTTTGATTACTAAAAACTTGTTTGTCAATAGTTAATGACATATGTCAATTGAGAACCATTAAAAAGAAATTTAGTTGCCAATCATTCATGTTTTTTGTGCTTAACCAATAAAATTTTAATTCGATTATAAGAAAAATGATCATGAATAAGAAAACTTTTACTTGTATGTAAAAACATCATCACAAGTAAAAGAATTTTTTCTTACTTATAAAAAAAATCATCGCAAGCAATAAATTTTTTTTCTTGTATACATTTTCTTTACTAATAAAGAATTTTATTTGCTAATAATGATAGCCAAAATTGAATTTTCTTATTATGATTATGACCCCTTAGCATATTGCATCAAAAATAATAATGAGATGTCATCTGCAAGTAGCGCAGGTGGTAAGGACGTTGGTGTCCTTACCCCCTTAGATAGCAGGTCCCAGTTCCAACTGGGCATAGGGTTTCTCTTCTTAGGTTAGATTGTGGGACTGCATCTTTTTAGTAAATTATGTAAGCTTTGTTTCCTTGGTTAGATTGTGAGAGTTTGTTTACCTTATACATCCCTTGAGCTAGATGAGATATAAAAACTACAGTTGAATTAAGTTTATAAACTACATGTTCTGTAAAAAAAATAATAATAATGAGTCGAATAACGAGAATAGTGGATTTGGAGTTGTTGACGATCAGCTGTGGTTTTGAAAAAAGCAGCTCGATTTAACATTTATCTACCCCACTTCGACGATTTTTCATTTAACAGTTCTTGTTTATTTTTATTCGTAGACTCCTTTGTGATTGACATCACTTCAACCAAATGCAAGTGTTTATTTTTATTTTGTTAGAGGGGCTAACAAATGCAAGTGTTATTTATTAGCACAGACGCCAACATGCAAGCGAAGACGTTATATCAGGTGGACTATGCTCAAGCCACTTCACCTATTTTTCAAAAAAAATGAAAATTTTTTGCCCAAGCCATTTTACCTATTTTTAAAAAATTAATTTTTTATAAAAACGTTAATTTCGTTTTATTTAATTTATAAAATTAATTTTTATCGTTTTTGAAAAAATATATTTTTATATTTTAAATGCAAGGATATTTTAGTCATTTGTTGTGTTTAAAAATATAAAAATATGTAGATATCTTCATAATTATAAAATTTAAGGTGTGTTCGACAATAAACAAAACAGTCAAGTTAAAACTTTTCAATCTTCATAATCACCATATTTTAAATTATTTTTATATTTTCCTATATAACTACCTTACTTTTCAATCATTTCTATACAATTATTCATACAACCGTCGTGTCTATTTTAACTTTATTTACTTTATTCCTCATCATTACCTCTATTATATCATATTATTTTCTCTCAATTCAAAAACTTTTATACTAAAAATTTTTTATCCAAAAATTTTATTACTTCACAAATACACTTATTGTATATAATTTATTTTTAATATCTAAATCATTTATTACATTCTAATTGAAATCTAACAATGTAATATAAAATTCGATGATTTATATGAATTTCTAAGAATTAAATTTCTTAAAATATTTATTTTTTTATATTAATTCTATAGATGTTATATTATCCTTATTTTTTGCTATAAGTATATTTTGTTATTTTGAACATAAATTTGATTTGAAAGATAAATAATCAAAATTATAAAAAGTATATATAGAAATTTTCAGCAACCTTTATTAACAAATATATATATATATATATACTTTCAGCAACCTTTATTAACAATCAAAAACTTTTGATTACTAAGAAAAATACAAATGCAAGAAAAAAATTCTTTCTTTATAATGATATTTTTATAAAATAAAAATTTTCTTTGCTTATGATAATGCTTTCATTGATAAAAAAAAATTCTTACTTATAAATTTAGTTGCCTAACCACAAAACATATAAATTATTAACAACCAATTTATATGAGACAAATTATTGGCAACTAAGTTATTTTTAGCAAACAAATATTAATCTTTTGAAATAAAATTTTAGTTGTTAAAAAAGGAAAATTCCTTTCGTGTCCGTAATGTTTGCCTATAATTTCTTTTATACTTATAATGTTTTATAAATTTCTTTTGTACCCATAACATTTTAACTTCAATATGTCATTGACACAAACATTATCTATTCTATTGAAAACACGATTTTGTCTATTTAAAATTTTCTTTTTAAGAGATTTCGATTGTAATATGACTCAATTAATAATAGTAAATCATTAATATGTGACATTAATGATTCAAGAGCCCAGTTGAATTATTTTAATTAGAAAAATTTTAGAGAACAAACTTGTCTTTTCAATAGAGTAGATAATTGATGTGTTAACAGGTAAAAAGAAATCACAAAATATTATAAGTATAATAAGAATTACGTGCAAACATTGAGATTATAAAATGAATTCTCCAAGTTAAAAGTAAAACATTCTAGCAGTGAATGTCATGAAGGCGAGAGTACTGAGATATAGCGTGGCACAGGGGAAATCCGTCAATCAGGGCGAGCATCAATAGAAAAAAGAAAAGGAAGAGAGAGAGAGTAGCATCAATAGGCAATGAATGATGAGTAACGAGCATGATCCCAAGCCCATGCCGTCGTTTCCATGGATACGTTTGTTTGTTATTGGCTATGGTCCCAGCCCTATATGTATATATATATTTTTTCCGATGGGGCGTTTATCCATATTAACATTTTCTGGCTCTTGCCGACAGCTTGTAACATTATCCATATATAAAAAATTTTACAGTTGAGGCAGAAGGAGGAGTCTGGACGTTTGGACGTTTGATGAGAGCCACATATCAAGCACTTGACAGGCTACTACTCACTTCGCAGCCATTTCTATTTTTCTATTTTATTCCGCAGATCGCGCTCTTTTCTAAAGCTGTCGGATGAGACTAGACATGTGATGCATGCGATTGCGATTACAAATCTCTAAAGATGCCCTTCTCCGATCGCGCCTTAACTCTCGCAAGCATCTGTCGGACCCACGTTCAAAACGCGTAGCATTCACGCAACTGTACGGCTCAGATCTACCTCATTTCCGTAGTCTCGCCTCGCGTAGAGTGGAACCTGTTCCTCCTTATATGAGTTTCGTGCATCGCCATACCAACAAATAATGTCCATTAGAATATATGATTTCATTTGCTAAAAGCCAAAAAAAAAAAAAAAAGCATCAAAATCCCACGTCTTCTCGAATAATCTGTGATGCGAGCCACAGTTTGATGAAAACGAGAAGCATCAAAGAAAAGATTATTTGATGAAACCCATCTATTTGGAATGGTTTCAGATAAATCTTCATCTCAATGTCCTCTCTTATTTTGGCTGTAAACATCTACAGGTTGTTCTTTGAATTAATCTTGTACATTAGTGGTGCGCCAAACATGACTCACGAACATGCGCATAAACCAAACCAATATCGTTGGCTCATAATTAATTGTATGGCATCAAAATAGTGGACATGTATTTTATTTTATTATGTCTTGAATGTAATAATGAGAACATGACCGGTGAAAGTGGATTTTCAATTTCTTTTTTATAAAAATCATAATAACAAATTTTACCGTAAATGTGTGGTTGATCTTAGTAATTTATATTAAATACACGATCACTTTTATGGGCCGGTGTATTACAGTCCCCCGTCAAATTATATGTTCATCATCTTATCTACTCGATGTTTTCTGCGTCTGAGAAATGTCGCTGTTTGAAATAAAAAAATAAAAAAAAAATCATGAAAGCGAGTTGACAGTCACGTATGAATTTTCAAAACGTAAGATTTGACATGAAAAAGAAATCTCATAATTAGGTATTGATGATCGTGAACAAAATTATAATTGAAGATGTGATATGCAAGAACAGCAAAAAATTCTCATGATTACTAATTCCCCAGTTGCAAGATCCAATGACATAAGTAGTGGTGCTACTGCAAGTTGCGTGTTGGAGGGGAGGTGAATGATGGGAAAGATGGATAGAAGAACATGCTTTTGGGATCATATCCCGCGAAAGAACGAACAGTAACGGAAAGGAAGATAAATGAATGGTCGGCGTGAATAGTTTGAGGCGGTGCCGAACATTACATGGGGAGCAATCAGAGGCGAGAGACTGATTGATCACATGCACCCACCCAACTGTGTCTGTCTTTAAATACCGTCGTCGGCACCACGTGAGAACACATGCATTCTTGCCTCTCTGCCCTTTGCACCTCCGTTCCCAGCCCTACGGCGTTTTGCCTTTTCAGGGTGCCCGCGTTTTTTCCCATTCAAGGCATCAGGCAATATGCTGGTCTGGATGCAGTCGTCATCTCTTCTGTGTATGAAAGGCATCTCGCCCAGCTCACAAGCTTTGGTTGAGTCTAGCTTCTTTTCAACTCCAAACTTATTCGTAAAGAAAAAATAAATAAATAAATTTAAGTCCATTTTGACTGTAATCCTATTTTAAAACCGAATTTTATACAAACGCTATAAAAAATTGAGTCAATTTTTAAATTTGAATCAATAGATGAAGTTGAACATAAAAAACTTTATCCTTCACACATGGACACTTGGGTTCATTTGGTGAAAAAAATTTCCTCACTTTTTACCTGTAGTTCCACACACGATATAATAATGTAATGTGACGTTTTACTTAATCCACCAATTATATTTTTTCTATTGTTACTTTTATATTTCAATATGTTTTATATTTTCCAGTACACCTACACTATCTACTTTATCATTAAGTATTGATACATATATATTTCCAATTAAAGCGATTCTTGACATCAGAAATATATACCCGTTAATAAATGTTATGTGTGATGTAGATTTGTAAAAAAATAATAATAATAAAATTAGAAGGGCAAGGGTCTATGCGACCCGGCCGGTGTTATTGAATCACTACGACGCAAATAACATAAAACTTACAACTTGTATAGTCTTATACACATTGCATATCTAAACACATATAAACACAAATCAAATTTATTAAATTTCATATTGTATAATATTTTATTGTTGAATGAAGTAAAAATGCCCTATTTATACTCATTTCCAATATGGTTTGAACCCAGTTTTGAAAATTAAGTTTTAAAGAAATAAAGCCCTAGGCTATGTTTGGTGAGGACCGATCTTTTCAGACCGGTCGGAAATCCGACCGGTCCAAAAATTTATTTATTTTATTTTTTTTTGAAAAATAATTTTATAAACTTGTTAATCTAGTTATATTTAATTTATAAACCAAGTTTTATCATTTTTAGATATGTATATATATTTATTTTGGATTTTTAAAAACAGGGGTATTTAAGTCATTTTAAATATTCTTAAAATGACTTAAATACCCCTGTTTTTAAAAATTCAAAATAAATATATAGATATATCCAAAAATGATAAAACTTGGTTTATAAAATAAATATAACTAGATTAACAAGTTTATAAAATTATTTTTCAAAAAAAAGATAAAAAATATATATTTTTGGACCGGTCGGAAATCACCGGATTTCCGACCGGTCTGAAAAGATCATGCGTCATGTTTGGTAATGTGAAATATGATGAGATAATGGAAAAGTATGAGAAGTGGAAAAGAAAATATTTTAAAAATTATGTGAATAGTATGATATGATAAGGATAAAGATATAATAATAGGGTAGTTGGAAGAAAATTAATTGAAGTATAAGGATAAAATTCAAAAAAGTGAGATCATTAGGTACTTAAGATGTCCAATCATTTATGAAAGAATATAGGAAGGAAAGAAAAACACTATAAAACCATCAACTGTGATCATCATACATATGGTCAATTTGGGAAGTTAAAGAAAAATAAAAATGAGAAACATATTTCCCAATAAATCTTAGTTATTTTACCTATCTTAACTATTCTATTTTTTCATGTTTACTTCTATATTGAAATGATTTTTTATATAATTACCTTATTTATTTTTACTTTACTCCTAATATATTACATCACTTCGGAAATTTCAAAAATATTTTCACTTACCCACTTTCCTCTTAAACTACATTTGGGAACATGAATTTTGGTTAGATGACAGAAAAGTGTGTGAAGTGGGAGACATAATATTTTAAAATTGTCTAATGATATAACATTATATAGGTAAAGATGGAATATTTAAGATAGTCGTAATAAAAAATAAATAGAGTATAAAGGTAAAGTTAGAAAAAATGTGGTTATTAAGGGTATGTCTTAGAAGTGATAAAAATTTTCAATAAAATATTTTTGTGTAAATTTTTTTTAAATAGGAGAAATAATAATATGATAAGGGTAATAATGAGGAGTAAAAAAGAAATAAAGCTTAAATAGATAGATTACCCATACAAGTAATCGTGTAAAAATTATTGAAAATATGATAGTTTATAAAAAGATGTAAAGAAATAATTAAAAATTAAGATAATTGTGAAGTTTTAGACGAAAAAGTTTGTCTTTCTAGTGTAGATAAACGTACCCTAAATAACTAAAGTATCAAATCATTTTTGAAAAAATGTATAAAATAGAAAAAACTACAAGAATTCCTTTCCATGGACTCCTATTGTAGTTTTTTTAAATAATTGATAGTGCAATTTTTTGAAAAAGTTTCTTATATACTCGTAATTTTTATTATACCCACAATATTTTAAATTTTCATTTGATATCAATAACGTTTCAACTTAAACTTATATTAAACCTATGCAGTCCAAATGACCGTTAATTATCCCATTGAAAATGCAATTTTGCTCATATATAATTCCTTAATTAAAACAATTCAACCTCATGGGAGCCATGCGATAAGGATGTTTGTTGCTATTGTGCGTGGGTTCAAATCCCTTTTTAGGATTTCAACTCGAATTTTATACAGGAGAAGTTGGTCTCTCTCATAAATAGCTGAAAGTAGTTAATCTCTCTTAATAAATAGATACGAGCTGTTGGCTTTTTTTAGATAGGTGGGAGCTGATAGTCTTCTTGGTGAATGAGCTTGATATGCAATATTAGATGTCATGTTGTATAATACTACAATAACAAATATGATTCAATTAGTATTGGTAAGCTATTAATATGTGACATCAAATGATTTAAATATTATATCCGGATTAAATTATTTCAGCAGCAAGGAAAAATTTGAGGGGGTAAAATTATTTTTTAATAAGGTAATTAATAGTTGTTTTGACTGCATAAGTGTATAATAGAAATTTAATGTGAAATGTTACGAATATAAGAAAATTTTTTGAAAAGCTGTGAGTATATTAAGAATTAGTTACAAGTTGTACAAGCTGTGGGTAGCAGAGAAATTTTATTTTTCATGAACATCCTTAGTGTGGTACGGTGTTGAGAGCTTCTTGCAGCTCCTGCTACCATGGAGTGATGGAACCGGATCATATGAAAATACGGAAGCTCACCACGTGTGGTGTTGAGAGCCAGGCGGTTGCACGTGATGGATACGACATTTTCGGCCGGCTGATCATCCACTTATAACCCCACTAGCAACGTGGTAACGGTACGTCGTCCAACACCCAACCAACATCCATCTGGGAGAGCTTCGGAAGGATATGAATATGTTGGATGAAATTCCCAGAAATAATAGAAAAATGTATAGCGTTTTTCGATCACGGTTGGGATGAATAGCTCATGTACATCAGCGCGTGGCAGGTCCGAAATTACGGGCCAGTTGAAAGCACTTGTGCTCTGCAATACGCCACCGTCGCGTGAGGCGTGACAGGGGACCACCTCCTTTTTTTTTTCTTTTTTTTTTTTTTTTTTTTCTTTTGTGATTATCTTGTCCGCGGCGAGATTCACGGTCCTTCCATCGAAGGAAGTGCTTGTACAGATCCAGACTTCAAAGCAATGGATTTCGGTGCGCTCGAAATGGCAGACAAGTGACAAGATTTTTTTCATCATTCCTGGTCCGTCCGTCTCGCTCCCTGAAGTCTTCGTAATTTTGTACATCAAATGGGATACTTACATCAATAAATGATATTAAAATCTGTATACATTGATCAGTGTATCTTAAAAAACTATACATTTAGATTATTAAAATGCAAATTTCGTTGTCTAATTAAAAAATTGATTTGCAGGTTTTTTAAAAGTATTTCTTTTAAACTGGTATAATTTGAATATCAATTACTGACTGAATGTTCTTGCTCGAGCGCACATACCTCCTACAGCCGCATCAGAACGACCATGTAGCTGGCCTATATATGTTTTATTTTTCATAAAATTATTATTCTGAGTATGTTTAATTCATATACCAATACCTATATATATATATTTGAAATTCAAACACATCAGGTTGAAAATAATTAAAATGCTCATAATAATTGATATTAGAAATTTATACGGACATCTTCAAAAAAATAATAAAATTTAATATATAAAAAATGAATTTTTTTTTTGAAAAAATAAAAATATATATAAACAGGCCGGCTGCACGGATGCTGCTGCCGGCCTTACAGAATCATGGGCCAACGAAAATTACCCCTGACAAATGCACCAATGTCTGACCAGTGAGGCCCACTTGTTAAGAGCTTTGAAAAAGCTGGTGCTGCTTTCACCGAGATAAATACTGGCCGAAGAGCTTCCATAAAAAACTCACAACTTCAACACAACCGACTCCTGCCAACTCCCCTCTTCTTGCATTATTCCTCTGAATCCACAGAGAGCTTCTGAAAATGAAGCATCTCAGCCTGGCCTTCCTTCCGCTTCTTTTCATCCAGCTGCAGCATGTTCTTCTCTCAGTACACGCAGATGGTTTCGTTAGGACCAGAGGCCAGCATTTCGTGTTGAATGGAAGCCCATTCTTCGCAAATGGCTTTAATGCTTACTGGCTGATGTATATGGGGTCAGACCCATCTCAGAGAAGCAAGGTCTCTGCTGCATTTCAGGAAGCTTCTGCTCATGGCCTCACGGTGGCAAGAACTTGGGCTTTCAGTGATGGTGGATACGGTTCTTTGCAGTATTCTCCTGGCTCCTACAATGAGCAGATGTTTAAGGTCTCGAAACAGCCCATTTCATCTTCTATTCATCAGTTTCTGTCTAAGGACAGCCATACCACTTTTTTTTTTTTTTTTTCCCGGGATACGTTCTTTTAATGTTCGTTGTTTACAACAATGATGACAGAAGGTTGAGAGCATCAAAGAAAAGCACTGTTCTTTGGTTGCCAATGTCTGATCTTTGCTTTATATGTTTCTTGAAGGGCTTGGATTTTGTAATATCTGAGGCAAGGAGGTATGGGATCAAGCTGATATTGAGCTTTGTGAACAACTATGAAAATTTTGGTGGGAAGAAGCAGTATGTTCAATGGGCAAGAAATCAGGGTCAGTATTTGGCATCTGATGATGATTTCTTCAGCAATCCTGTTGTGAAGGGATACTACAAAAATCATCTTAAGGTTGGTATACTTTCCTTTTCTTTTTGGAAGTGCTCTTCTTGTTTAACTTCTAATTCTGTTTTTGGTTGGATTTTTGGGATAGTTGTGTCATACGGATGTTGCAATTTCCTCTCTACCATGCCTGTGCTGCTGATACTTGATAGCCTCTTTTACACCCAATCGCTTTTCAACCTTTTTTTCCCCCATTTTGGGAGTTTTAAAAATAGTTATTATTTTGTGAGCAAATCAAATTAATTGGCCGTAGATTCTGTTCACAATTTTTTCATAATTATTTGTTGAGTGACATTCATTTCTTTTGTATTTCTCTGCATATGTGTCCTCATTGATTTCGAATCATATAAGATTGGTTTCCTTGCTTTTGTTGGAGCATCTATTCTGAGATCAGTGTGCTTTCTTTTCTGTTTTTTTGTGTAAAAGGCCATCCTAACAAGAGTTAATAGCTTCACCGGGATCGCCTATAAAGATGATCCAACAATCTTTGCATGGGAACTAATGAATGAGCCAAGATGTACATCTGACCTCTCGGGAAGAACCATACAGGTCTGGATCCATCACCATTTTCTGATATTTTCTCTGTATCATTTTTCTGGTGCTTGTTCTGTCTCATGATTAGAAACAGGCGTGATGAGAATCTTGTGAATAATGAATATGAGAAATGGAGGAGCCTTTGATGAATGGATGATCTTCAACCTATATTGCTTCATGTTCTGTTCGCCTTATGATTGGTCATCCTCGGTTCTTTTGGCCGGTTATAGTTACAGGCCCTCCACCTTATGAAATTTTCAGATTACTTAAGTTTCAAGCTTCGGTGTAATTTGCAATGCATTAGTTTTCCTCATAAGATTTTCTTTTGGTTTCCTCTGCATTGATTATCTTTCAGCAGTTTTGGTTGCGTTTCTTGCTAATTTCTCTTGGTTTCTTCATCCGTAGGCTTGGATATCAGAAATGGCTGCTCATGTGAAATCCATAGATGGCAACCACTTATTGGAAGCTGGTCTTGAAGGATTTTATGGACAATCATCATCTAAGAATCAATACAATCCAGGTTTTCAAATAGGGACGGATTTCATCTCAAACAATGAGATTCAAGGGATTGATTTTGCGACCGTTCATTCATATCCAGACCAATGGTAATGATCCAGATCAAAGAAAGAAATTTCTCATTTTTTATATCGTAAAAAAGATATACATATCCTGCTCAACACATTTTTGAGTTACCTTATCAATGAAAAGCCAGATTAGTTTATGGAAGAATACATTTTCAGTTCAATAGCAAAAGCGAACTATGGGTTAGCTTGAGTTTGCTTCCAAGGCGTTCCTTTGGCATCTTAAACATGGGACAGAGCAAATGCTGGTCATGTCGGCATTTGTGAAACCATTGACCTGTGGAATGCAGTTCACCAAGATGGGGCTGAACTGTAATGCTAGATCCCAGATTCTATACTGCGAAGCATCTCAGAAATTGCAACTAGCTCCTCCTGTGTTATTGGTCTGTGCTGTAATAATTCAGTTCAATAATATAGCATATAAACGCATTTTTAAATATTTTTCAAATTTTTTTTGTTTTTGTTTGAACAATACCCATCTCACTGGACTTTTTCTTTGTGCAATTCTGTGATCAGGTTATCCTCTTCAAATGATCAAACCCAACTATCTTTCTTGAACAATTGGGTTGATGCACACATTAGAGATGCACAGGCCATCCTGGGAAAGCCCTTACTATTCACGGAATTTGGGAAGTCCTCGAAAGATCCAGGCTTCAGTGGCTACCAGAGGGACACACTCTTCAATACAGTCTATTCCAAGATTTACTCCTCAGCTAGCAGTGGAGGCCCTGCTGCTGGTGGGCTATTCTGGCAACTCCTAATTGAAGGAATGGATTCTCTGAGAGATGGGTATGAGGTTGTGTTGAATGAGATCCCATCCACAGCCAATTTAATAGCTGAGCAATCAGCCAAGCTTCGTCATCTTACAAGGATGTATGCCAGGCTCAGGAATATAGAGAAAGCGAAGAAGGCCAAGGACATCAGGAAAGCCCAATGGTTAGTCAGTGAAGGGAAGGGCCCGGGAAATTAAGGAGGCCACCATTTACATGAACTGAGAGCTACCAAGTTGAAATTTTGTATATATAAATATAATGTGAGTGGGTGCTGGGTTTATACGAAGGCTTTAGGAAGGTGTGTTTGTTCTTGAGATGGATTTGTTGTTCATCCAAGATACTGAAGAGTTACGCGCGAGTGCTATAAACGTTGTTTTTTCTTTCTTTTTTTTGAGAATGGCAGCTGCCATATGGAAAATCATGTACACCGGCTGCCAGATGGTCTTCCCATGGACTGGAATGCAACGACAGTCCCGATTTCTCATCATGATGACAGAGTCATGTATTTATGTTGTTTGTATTCTTTCTTAAATTTCGCCAACGTGGAAGAGAATTCTTAATTTTCCCAGCTATCAAGATGGTGATTCAACTGCATCTCTGTGGATGGGCATGGACTAATTTCACGAAGGCCTGCGATACACCATTGAGTCTAATGGCTACGCGCACAAGCTTTTTGCCAAATATAGCTCATTGAATGTGAAAAACTCTCCTGCTAAAAGTTAGAAAATCCATGTCTTGGAAGCAACTTTTCAAACTGCTCAGTTTGATGACTGTAAGAATGCTGAAGATCCCCCAAAAAATGTATGGTTTAACTGCTCAAATTTCTTCTTGTAAGTTGGTTAAATCGTATCAACTCTCACCGTCTTGTACGGTGTGATAGGTGATACTCGAGCACGGCGGTAATTTCGAATTTATTTACTTTGATTACATTTCTTTTTCCCAACGTCATGAACTTTATTCTTGAGATTGAGAGTTTAAGAACATTCAATTTCCTGCTTATTTAGATAATTAACATAACTGTAGAAGTCCAAGTTTTAGCAGAATTAAAGGCTTTGATTTGAGAATTTTTTGTATGAAGAATATAGTTTTTCGTTTTGGGGGAAATTAAATCCTGTAATTTTAGTATATTCCAGACTAAATATGATTTGACATGACATTTTAGCCATCGTAAATGCAATTAACATTATGATTAAAGCTTACACTTTTGTCTTTCTGCAAAGTTTAATGTGCACATGTTTCAAATTGAATTAAAATAATTCGTTTAATTTACAGTATCATAAATTTAAAAATATTAATTCCCCAAACCTCATTCCCGTTCAACAGTTCGTCCAGTTATTTTCTAAGTTAATAAACTTCAATTGAAAATGCTCATCCCATTTCAGAAAAAATATTTTTCTTATTTCTAAAAAATTGCAACCCACTTTTCCCAATTCTCATATAATTTTTACCATTTTTTTAAAAATTCAGTATTTTTTTTCAAATATATTAACTATATTTGTAAATAAACTCAAGATATTTGCAAAGTCCCAAATACATCCACTATGTCTACATCTAATTCAAAAAATGCTCATTTTGTTATAGATGTAAATAAATATTGTTAACAAATATATGAAATTACAACATGTCTATCGAATCTATGGTTGGGTTAAAAGAGTCAAATGTTATATAACTTACTAATGCTTTAATCGTCAAAAGTTCTAAATTTGCGGAGCTCTAATTGCATTCATTTTCTATTTGATTTTCGGTTTCATTATTTTACACTATGAGTATTTTGGACATTTATACAAATATATCCAGTATTTAATCAGACCACTCACTTAATGGTCTTTAATGAAATAAATATTTTTCAGATTAAATACAAAAATAGTAAGTATATTTGAGATTTCTGAAGGGTGGTAAAAGTATTTGATTAAAATAAAATGTGATGAGTATATTTGGTAAAAATTTTACCATTTTTTCTCATTTCTAAACACATAATAGTATTTAGCTTTCAAAAGAAAAAAACATATAGTAGTACTTTTTTCATCTTACATCCTTATTCATCCCCATTCAATTGAAGTCTTCACAAGGCACTTCATTATGGTGTTTGGTATAAAAAAAGTGGAATTTTTCTATTTTATTTAGTAATAGTATTAAAAACTTTTTATTTTCATAACACTAAATTGATGTTATTTTTCTAAACATGTCTATTTATATTTTTTAAATGCGTTTGGAAAGCTTCTTAACTTTTAGATGAAAAACTTTTGGTATAATTTTTTTTTAAAAAAAATGAGTAATGTGACAGAGATAATGATAAGGAGTAAATAAAATAAAATTAAAATAAATAGGTTAGTTGCATGAGTAGTTACGTAAAAATGATTAAAATGTAAGGTAGTTGTATAGTAAAATGTAAAGAAATAATTAAAAATAAGACAAATGTAGAAAGTAAAAAATTAAAATTAAAATTTTTGGATAATTTGCAAATACACTCACTTAGTTTGAGGTTAATTGCTAATATGCATATATTATTTTACGAATTACATTTTACCCTATAGGTTTCATCAAAATTGTTTCTACACCCATGCTAACGGCTAATATTTAATCGAAGTACAGGGGCTATTAAATAAAAAAAGTATTTTTTTATGAATTGCATATTACTCCTATGAAGTTTTATTAAAATTGATTGCATAATCATAACACTTCTTTATTGTTATAAATTGTTAATGCGTGCATTCAAAATTTGAATAATGATAAAAATAATCCTATTTGAAGCTATAGAATCCCATAAATTTATAAAACACTCAATTATGCAAGTGAAAATAGGGGTGCAACTTGGGTTTGTTGAGTCTAAACTCAGCTCACTGAACCCTAATTCCAACGATCTTGGGATTTACTTTTTTACAACTCGAGCTCGAAGAAGCTAAACCTAATGAACTCGATTTGTAGATACAATGAGATTAGGGTTTAAGTGAATCCGAATCTGAAGAACTTGAGTCCAATTTTTCATTTTATATTTATTACAAAATATATTATATACATAATATCTAAATAATATTTTCTTTATGTGTTATGTATTTTATGTTATTTATATTTGAATACACATTTGACATATTGTAAATATATTATAAATAAAGATAATATACTTTATTTTTATTTTTATTTCTATTATTTACTGTACATAAATTAATTTTCTTCTTTTGTCTCCTTTTTGATGTTAAATTTTCTTCTAGAAATATTTTTATATTGCTATATTTTTTTAAAATCTATAGTTTAACAGTACATTATTATGTTTACTTATATGATTTGTTATTGTTATATATTCACAAGAAATTTTAAACTTATTACTCTTAAATAAAATCTAAGCTCATCAATTGAAATTTCAACCCGAAACTCAATATAAAACTAATTTTTTAAAAATAGAATTAGAGTTTAAGTTTTATAAATATGTTTAGGGTTAGGGTTTAAATGGACCTGAGTTTCATGAGCTCGAATTATACTCCCTAGGTAGAAAGGGGTTATTTGCAGAGGGGGGTAATGCGTTCGTAATTAAAATAAGTATGCAAGTAATTTTGGTAAAATTTTGTGAGCTCAATATGAAATTCATAAAAACGATGTAGATATATCAAAAATTAATGTCAAATTAAGTATTAAATTAGCAATTTACTCTTTTTCATTTAACAACTCCTATACTTTTGTTAAATGTCAACCATTAACATGGGTACAGAAATATTTTTGGTAAAAATTTAAGAAAATAGTATGCAATTTGTGAACCAATGTGGATATCCCTAGCAATTAGTGTCAAACTAAATGAGTATTAGCAAATTGCCCAAATATTATAACCAATATGCCCTTAATTTATAACAAAATGCTTAGATTTTTATGCTGATGTTAATATTCTTTTGAAAGAATTTATCTTCTACCTACAACATTTATCCCTAATTCTTATTATACTCATGATATTTCAAAATTTTCTCTCATACTCAAAACACTTATGTAATAGATTAATAGTTTACCAACGTTAATGGAGCTTGATTATATGCATCATGATGTATTTTAGGTTAAAATATAACATTTATTTATTTTCACAATTAGTTATATATATTTTTTATTTTTCTTCATAGACATGTTTGTCTAAGTGGTACAAAGTTTTTCAATTTACAATATTTTTACATATATATTTTTAAATTTTTTAAAAATCGAGTTTTTTAAAGGGTAGAAAATGAATTAAATGCCCTTGAAATTGATATTTTTAAAAAATCAAAAATAAATATGTAAAAGTATTGTAAAATGGTAAAATTTTATAGATAGATTAAATACATTTAGAAAAACATATCAATGAAGAAAAAAATCAAAAAATATATTTAATTATAAAAATAAATGAACGTTATATTTTAACTTACAATATATGATAATGTATATAATCATGCTCCAACATTAATTGAATCATATCAGAATTGAATCGTTTCAAATAAAAAATTATGGAGAGGCAGAATGGTTTTTTAATGGGATAGTTATGCATGGGTAGAATTTAGGATGAAATATGAGTATACCAGTAATTTTTGAAATACTGTACTGGAGATTGAGGACAAATTTTCTCTCTCGTTTTTATTTTTATTTTTATTTTTTTTATCTTGTTCTCAGCTTTAAGCCTTTTACATCGTGACGCTGATCGACTCCTTAAGTCCTTATACAACAGATGCCGCCGGGGCATCAAATAGTACTCGGAAATCAACTTATCCGGAAACAGGAGAGACGCCGAAATGAGTTCCCTTGCGAAGGTAGACATGAATCTCTCCCCGCCCACGGAATTTCCTTTCCTGAAAGAAAATACCCATTCGTAGATCTTCCAGAAAGAACAGCCCAAGAAAAGCTCAGGAATTGAAAATCAAGGGCGACTGCTTAACCCCATCAGCAATATTGGATGGAGCTCTCTGCTCTGCACATTTCGGTAGCTCTTCCTTTCCAGAACAAGCTTGCCTCTTCTGCTTCGTCTCCTCATTCCTTTCTCCGTTCTTCAAGAAGTTCATCTGTCTTTGACCCGCGAAGCCTCGTTTCGCCTGGAGGGCGGCACCCTCGTGGCCGGAAGCAGACTTGGAGCAGGCTGGAAGAAGAGCCGAAGAATAGTAGGCCTTCCTGTAATGCCTCTGATGAACATCCTCAGATATCGTTGAGCAAGAAGCCTGATAGGAACTTGACCTTGCTGGATGACTATGAGTTGGAAGAGCTCGACGGCGAACTGGACCCAAATCATCGAAGCGGTTTGTGTTCTCTCTTCCTCTTATGATCCATTGTGTATTGATTCCTTGTCAGTGGAATTCGTTGTTACTTTCTTCGGAGGGATTCGTTATTTCACTTTGGGGTCCCAAGACGTGAGGGGAAAAAAATCCATTCCTTCCTCCGTTCTTTTTAATATTATTTTACAATCAAGTTTTCACATCTTTTCGTATAAAGACCCAGTCTATTTTACCTTTGTTCTCTTTTTTCTTACTTCTTATCTCTGCCATATCGCAATACTATCACATTTTCAAAATTTTCCCCGCAAATTTTTGACATCTTACCAAACGGCTCATTGTAGTTTTCTTTTTATGTTCTGTTGATATTTCACACTCATATATGAATTTCCGTGTTATTTTGCTGTAACATACGTTGTGCTAAATCTTTTTCTGTTCTAGAATGTCCTCGATTCACAGAATCAAGTTATCTAGCGCTTTTCGATATTTGAAAAATGCAGGATTCGTGGCTGTATTAGGAAAACCAAATGTGGGGAAGAGTACATTGTCGAACCAGATGGTCGGCCAGAAGCTCTCAATTGTTACAGATAAACCCCAGACAACAAGGCATCGCATCCTTGGTATTTGTTCTGATACTGACCATCAGGTAGCTAGAATGCTTTCTACAGCGATTGCAGAGTAGATTCTCAAATGTTGTGGTTTATTAGAGCCAATCATCGTTATGACCTCTGAAAAGTTCCTAAGTTAAATAGCTTGTATGTATATTGATCTGAATAATTGGTTAGCTTGCAGATAATCCTCTATGATACACCTGGAGTTATTGAGAAGAAAATGCATATGTTGGATTCCATGATGATGAAAAATGTTCGCTATGCATCTGTTAATGCCGACTGTGCCCTTGTTGTTGTTGATTCTAGCAAACCTCCTCAGCTGGTACTATTTCTTTTTTGCATTCAAGATCGTAGTTTTTCATGTCTCTCCGTGCTTTTGTTTCCAGGCTGCTTGCCGCATCAACTGCTAGATGTTGATAGTAGAGTGAGCAGTTTCACTGGCATTTTTTTTGTATTGTTCATTAGATTGTT
Source organism: Annona cherimola (assembly GCA_030490835.1). Taxonomy (NCBI): domain Eukaryota; kingdom Viridiplantae; phylum Streptophyta; class Magnoliopsida; order Magnoliales; family Annonaceae; genus Annona; species Annona cherimola. Next base: position 13,763,212 of record CM059974.1, read on the forward strand.
TATTGGTGGTTCCATAGTTAATTGTATTGTTTACTGGTGGATCTATAGTTAATTGTATTAGCCAGCAGTTGAGTGAGTTCTTTCTTGTGTTTAGGTGCTTACCACATAGTTGTTTGCCTGGGGACTTCTTTTCCATGACTCTCCTGCACATCTTGTGCACCCATTTTGATGTCCATGCCATGGAAGCAATGTGGTATTTATGCAGACACATTTTATGGCCATTTTGAGAGCTCAGGTGAAATGAGGATGCTGATGTGCTATTGTGCTGGGCAAACAATCATCTCATTTATTTGCTATTTAAGAGCCTATTCAATATTGCTTAGAGAAAGGCTAAAATGGTGCTAATGGTGATGTAGTCCGTTGGATAATAAGCAAACTTGATGTTATTAATTGACTGTTACAATTTTCAGATTGATGAATTTTTTGAAGAAGGCGTAGGAAGCCTCAAGGACAAGCTGCCTGTTCTTCTGGTATTGAACAAGAAGGACCTGGTCAAGCCTGGCGAAATTGCAAAAAGACTTGAGGTCAGTGTTTTTAAATTGTTCAGACCCTACGTCACTTGCCAAGTAGCAGTTAGTGATCCTTGCGCAAACTGATGTATCAACCTAATGCTCAAAACTGTTGTTTGACATGAATGTTACGGGGTGTAGTGATGAGACATGTTGCATATGTGTGAGTATGAGAGGTTGAAGATAAGAATAATGAATAATGCAAAACAGAAGGAATTAATATGAATCTATGATGGCTTTGTCCAAATACCCTGATGGGATATGGCGGTATCCATCTCTGACTGCCTGCTTTGCATGGTGAATTCATTTCCATTATCCTTTTCGGTTTCCTTTTCCCTTAGAAAAAATGGAACACTACAATTCAATGTTTTTTTCCCCTTTCTGCTTGCTGAAATTGCAAAAAATCTCGAGGTCTGTTTTTAAATTGTTCAGACCGTATATAACTTTGCTGAGTAGCAGTTGTGATCCTTGTACGAACTGTTGTGTTCACCTGATACTCAAAACTGTTGTTTGACATTTGAATGTTTACAGGTGTAATGTTGAGACATAGTGCATGTTTATGTGAGTATGAGTGGTTGAAGATAAGAATAATTTAATAATGCAAAACAAAAGGAATTAATATGAATATATAATGGCTTTGTCCAAATACCCTTACGAGATCATGCAGTGCCCATTTGTGATGCCTGCCTTGCATGATAAATTCATTCCATCATAGTTTTTTGTTTTCTTTTCTCTTAGATAAAATGGAACAATAAAATCACTGATATGAGATGGTGGATCCTTCAATTCCCCCTCCTCATGCAAATAATGCAACCTCACGTAATTCATGGAAAAATAGTTCATTGTTCTCTGAAATTTGCTTCCTGTTGCAGTGGTATCAGAAGTTCACCAATGTTGATGACGTGATACCTGTTAGTGCCAAATATGGTCATGGGGTTGAGGATGTGAAGAGTTGGATACTGTCAAAGCTTCCTGTTGCACCTGCTTACTATCCAAAGGTATAAAATGGTGCATTCAATTAATGATAGGATTTTCCCCCGGTTATTTTGTCCACCCATGCACCATACAGAACCCAGAGGATGCTAGTAGCATTCGCTTAGTTGTCGACATATTTGCATTCTTCAGATGCTTGTTGTTCATTCAGAATTTTGTTTATTTCTTGAATGCTCATCATTTGCTTTTTGAGTTTCAGGACATTGTTAGTGAGCATCCGGAAAGATTTTTTGTTGGTGAAATCGTTAGAGAGAAAATTTTCGTACAGTACCGAAATGAAGTTCCCTATGCATGTCAGGTATTCAAATAACAATTACGTATTTGGGTGACATCACTATACCCCAATGATCCAAAAGGAAAGATTGATGCAAGCATATTTTGTCTTATCCTTTCCTGTTCTTTGCTCTTTTTTGTATCCTTTTTATTTGGTGCTTTGTGCAGGTTAATGTTGTAAATTACATCAGCAGGCCAACAGCAAAAGATTATATTGCAGTTGAGATTGTTGTTGAGAAGAATTCACAAAAGGTCATTGTCATTGGAAAAGTATGCTCAAAGATCTTGGATTCAATTTCTTTCTGCGGCGTAAATTATGTATTATTTTTCCCAATTACTGTTCAGGTCCATGTAGTTCTGATTCATTGAGTGTTTCTAGTTCTGAAAAAAGACAAAGTCATGTTCTCATTAATCAGTACAAGTTCCCATAAACAATTAATGATTATCTTTTGTGTTAATTTAAATCTGATTCCTTCATGTTGGTGATGATGTAGGATGGAAAGGCCCTTAAACTGCTTGCAACAGCGGCTCGGCTTGATATTGAAGATTTTTTACAGAAGAAAGTTTTCCTTGAGGTGCGCAATTTGTCATTTGTGTTGGACCTGGTCTTTTTGTGTGGCCTTCAGTTTCTGGTTTTAATTAAACTAATAATTTTTCATGGGGCTTGTGTGTTGAACAGATTGAAGTGAAAGTAAAAGAGAATTGGCGGCAAGATGCAGGTCTTCTTAAGCGCTATGGTTATGATGGTCAAATCAAGATATATTAATGGGGAATACACTTGGTTCTTGTATCATATCCATTTTCACTCCATTCACAAATCTTCTGATAATGATACAAAGTGCAAATTTGTTCATAGTCCCTTCTGTTCTTCAGTGCTTCATCATTCTCAAAACAGGTGAAAAATCAGAAGTAATGTGACGATGAAGTACATGTTATATTATCTTGAGAAAAAAATGTTGGCGAGAAAAATTATCTGTTTTCTGACCCATTCATTGAGATAGCATGTCGTTGGTAAAACAGCCTCTGCTAGTAGTGGACTATAAAATTTATCTGTAGTAGTTAGAGCAATTTCCTGGCACAACATAGGACTTCAAATGCATCTTTAGGTGGCGCGTCTTTCAGCCTCAGAAGCAGCCACTTTTAAGAAAGAAATGAAGATATAACTATACATATTTTGCTCTCACTGGATATCCACGTTGGCACGAGCCTCATACGTTCAATACGTCCTTTTTTGCTCGGGCCAACATAATATCTATGGTATAGTTAGGGGTGTAAATTAGTTCGGGTTATTCAGGTTGGGATAAATACAATCTTAACACACCTTATAAAATCTCAACTCAATTTTACTTTTAATCCTATTTTTTACACCTTTATATAACCTTATTTCAACCGTATAAAAATTGGTTCTGTTCGGATTAGAAATCGAATTAATAAATGTATAATATTATTTATATTTTGCTTAATTAAATCTATTTTAAAATATAAATTTATATGAAAGAATAAAAATTAATTCTTTTTATAGAAATACTTTCTAATTTATGACTTTTACAATAATTATAATTGCTAAATAATCTTATTTTAAATCAATAATATCGAGTTAATTTTTATGTATTATGGGCTAATGTAAGACTTTATTAATAATTTATTATGTTGCACATTAATATATTAAATCGGGTTGGGTTGACAATCATTCAACACAAAATAACCGACTTTTGAAACCAGATTAGTTCAAATTGAGTAATAGTTATTTTTTTTAAAAATGACTAACCTAACTATTTACGAATCGAGTTTAGGTTGAAACCAACCTTATTTACGCCCCTAGGTACAGTTACTACAGTGAATAAGTGATTTTCAACCTTATTTACACCCCTAGGTATGGTTACTAAAGTGAATAAGTGATGCGATTAACCAGCATCTTCAAGACGGTTAGTATCATTATACGTGTAGTATGATTTATAGTGTGGCTTGGCCGTAGGCATGTATTCCACAAAGATAAAAAGAGCAATACTGCCATGCACCATGAGGAGAATTTTTGGCTCTCATCCAAGCATGTTGATCAATCTCTTTTCATCATATCTAAATAGACAAATGTTACCTATTGAATATAAACACCAAAGTGAAATGGTCTATCGCAAAGTCTGAAAATCACAATATTCGAAATGTAAAGATACTCTCACAAAAGTAAAGAACGGCAGCCATCTCTTGAAAACAAGAGAATGCGCAAGACAGGAGAAGCTGCTTTATTCATCCGACAGAAGCAGAAACTCACGTTCATTTCAGTCACGGCATCTAGCCTTCTAAGTTGCCTCCAACTAAAAGAGTGAAACTCTTGAACTTCTTGAGCCATCCAGCTACACTTGCTTCTATATTGCCCAAAGCTAATATCCGCAGTTTATTATAGTCATGACGCAACTTGAAAAAGCAACTGAGCAGGTACTTAATCAAGCTGAATGACTAAAATACAACTCAGCACCATCAGCTGGCTTTGGATGCGGTTGAAATTTAACTCCTGCTTCGGGATTGAGAAGTTCCCACCTATGTATGAAACAGCGATTTTTTTAGATGACCACCTTCGGATCATTTCTTTCTGCACATGAGATAATTTTAATGATCTTTTACCTGTACTTGAGACAAACATGATAAAGGAACATAATCACTTGAAACCTTGCAAAATTGTTGCCCGGACAATATCTCTGCCCATGGCCAAAAACTGTATAGGTTCCAATCTTTGGCTTTGAATCCTGCAGTGACAGTAACCTTGGTTAGTATCATTCACTTCTTCATCTGAGCCCCTTGGGCAATGCGAGCATGATTCAGAACTTACAAATCTATCTGGATTGAGTGTTAATGGATCATCATAGTAAGCAGAATCCACATGTATTGAGCGGATCCACACTATCACCTTCCAGTTCTTTGGCAATTTATAGCCTGAAGTGTGTTAAACAGTAACTGCTTAGTACAAGGAACAATCTGGCACCCACACAACATATTTTGGAACTTCGATACGAGAGAATGTTTCATCAACAATTTCCTTTTCATGCTTACCGTTAAGAATTGCATCATCTTTCACCACTCTTCTAAATATGAAAGGTGATACATTCGACAGTCGAATCAGCTCATCTGCCACCTATGTGGAAGAGAAATGTTATTAGTTTAAGGAAAATGCAACAACCTTGTTACACAAAGACTATTTACATTTATCCTTGAAGAAGAGTGTACCTTTGAAGTATATTTCATTTCTTTGGTATCGTCAAACGTAAGAAGCTCATCCTTGGACTTCTGGTTTGATATCTGACTTATTTCATCCTAAAGCAGTAACTGAGAATGGCTTAGTAAAAGTTCAATATGCCTAGTCAAACAGCGACAAGATTTCTATGTCAAACCAGAAGATCTTAGGAAACAAATAGTTATAGCAAGAACAGTAGGAACAAATATTATTGGGCTTATCAGAAGCAGCAGCAGTTTTAATAATTCATCTTCACCTTCAGTTTTTGCAGCACTCCAGGGTACTTGGCCAGATAGTAAAGAGCCCAGGTCATGACATTTGAGGTAGACTCATAACCCCCCAAAATCAAAGAAACTATATTCTGCACAATCTCCTCTTCTGTCATTTTTGAACCATCTTCACCAGTCGAATCAACCAAGACCTGCAAAAAATCTTGTTTCTGAATGTTCCCCCCTGTCCTTATCCTCACTTCATCTAGCAAGATTTCGGTCAGCTTCTTCCTACACTGAGGCAGGGAAGAAAATATTAGTGCAACAGCCAAATGTAACGCTTCTAAATAGACATTACAGAATAGCTTGATATTACATATTTACATTACCAAATGAATTTACAAATTCATTTCAAATTTGACTTTAAGCTAGTTTGAAAAAATAGTCATTATGAAATATTTTAGAACCTTTCTGGGTGCTGCTTTCAATTAATTCTTATTGTTTTAGTTAGTTCTACTGTGCATTATTTGGACAGTCTTTCTTTGTCATCATGGTCAAAAGTGATGTTGGAATGCAACCATCACAAGCCGAAGTAAATATATTTGCCATTTTGAAGTGGCACCCAAAGAGGTCCTTGGTAATTGCTATTCAATTGCAGGAGCAGGAACTAAATTGTAACTGCAATTCTGTGAACTAGAAAAAAGACAGTAAATTTAATCCTTCCTAGTCTTAGGGGCAGTGATCTTTCAATGGTTCATTCGGCAACTTCATAGCATCATTATTGGGGCTGTTGAATTGAATTTAGCAGACCTTCAGAGCACGGTGGTATGCTGTGCCTGGAACATTGATCGTCATCGACCGAACTCCCGCCATAAATCCCCTGTAAAGCTGTTCCATCTCATCCAAAAGAGGCTGTGATTTGAAGCTAACAAGCATATCACATATGTTGCAAAACGTCACCTGCAAGTCATGTTTCATCCAGCAGGCAATGTAAGATATTTCTAGCTACGTAGTTTAAGATTTAGTTTTGATCTCGATCTGGATTTTTTAATACACTACCCTGTATACTAGACCAGGTTGTGAGGGCGAATTACTGGGTTGGATCAACAACCAAACAAGGATTGACATAGCAGACCTGAGATTGGTTTGGCAACGAGCCATGCCTAAGGTATGCACCCACCTAGACTGGTTTGTACCAAGCTAGTTTGCAACTGGAGGTGGCTATTGGCCTGTGTTTCCCCATACAGCCCTGTTTGATATTGATGCCAGGTAGTGGAGAATTGACCAAAAACTCACGGTTTTTTTTTTTTTTTTTTTTTTCGATTGGTCAAGAACTCACGGCTTTGGTTTCGTTGTATGCGTTGATCTTTCCTTTAGAGACCCACTGTTCAAAAGCTGAGATTAGGATAGGCTGGGCAGTCTCGAACATGGCTCGAAGTGCCTTTGGGCTGTTGAAAGCTTCCATGAGATGTCTCCTTATCCTCTTGTGGGCTGCACCACTGACAATCGACACTGACGAACTCCCCATTAGCTGAGTGGAAGGCCAGCCAGGGCCAACAATCCCTTCCTCGGTCATGCTGCCGAGCACTTGCTTGTTCAGCTGTGGAGTGCACGTGATTATGGTTGGGTACCCGAACAAATGGGTCTTATAGACACCACCATCTCCATACCTACGAGCCAAAGATTTATCAGAGAATGACTCCAAGGAGTTTTTCATTACTACCTCAACTACTACTGTCTACTGTAAAATTCAAATCATGCAGGTTCCAGCTCAGATTTCAACACGAAAAAGAAAACCCACGTGGATTTGTGCCTGTGCACACACCAGGCCAAAAATCCAAACCAAAGAATGCCTCAACACAACCCTCGATCATCATCAGTACCTGGCTTTAAGTTTGGCAATGAAATCGTCGGGCCTCGCTAAGAACTTGAAGCACCACAAGAAGTCCAGAAGCTCGCCGATGATCGGCCAGCCCATTGACCCCGGCGGCAGCTTCGGTCCCTGTGTCCCATGATGTTGGAGGCCTCTGATGTGCCAGCGCTCGGTGATCCACTTCAAACACCAGAGAATAGAAGGAAGAAAAACACAAGCAGCTGAGGCAGCAAAAATCCCAACCTCAATCTCCATCGACACTTGTGTCCCTTTCCTTCCTGCTTTCTGCACTTAAGAGTGGTAGAGTTGATAGTACCCTGTACCCCTGCCCCACCACTCCGGCACCATCACTATAAAGGAGGAATCCAGAGGCGAAAATAAAATAAAAGGAAAAATACATGCATTTCCGCCTTTGCCGCCGGTCTGCCCCGTGGCAGTGCCCACATTCGTTCTCTGTGCATTTTCCACGTTGCTAATTATGCAATAATGCATAAAGAATTACTTTTGCCGGAGTATACTACTACAGAATTACCACCTCATTGCGGACCTTCCTCCGCAGAAACATCCGAACCGTTGATTGGGATGGCTGCTATTTTAATGTGGCGAGACGGCCCAAAATAATTTCTTTGAAAAAAGAATGAGATACTCGATTGGAATGATTCTTTGGATGTTTGAGGTCCACCATGAAATGAACGGCTATGATGGATATGGTGAAATCCTCTCGGCATCTGTTGGAGCGTAACCATTGGAAGGGCCTTGGGAATCTGGACAATGCAATTGCATTTAATAGAAGATCTGAAAATTAAAAATGGTGTCTACCGTTTTTGGCTTTGGGGGCTTAATTGGTAATTTTGGGAGGTCTGGTTACCCGAGCTTGGACCTTTTTTGCGTAGCCGGTGGCATAACGTTAAGATAGAACTAAGTTATTTGTTTATGATATGATCGGCACCTCACGCCTTACCGGTGCTAAATTATTTTAAAAAAGAAGAAGAAAAAAAAAAACTATGTCAGATAAAGCGACTGTTAAAATATTTAAAATACGGCCTTCTTACCGACCTAAACGGTATAATCTAGATACCATGATGTCCGTTACAGTAAGCCGCAAGATTGATTAATAATAATTCGCATATACGGTTAAGGCCATATTTGGATTGATTCCATGGATTGGAATGCGATAGATTTCCCCATCACAAAAAAACTTTCTTAATTTCCAATCAAATTTATAGTTTTTCAATACATAATTATTTTACTTTTATATTTTAATACCATTTTTGACATCCCTTATACAAAACAACACTACCTATCAAAATATATATGCATATAAAACAACTAGCTCGTCATCTTATTCCAATCCATAAGATCACTCCTAGCACTCCGAACACAGCCGCGACTATCTCAACCGTCAAGGTAAGATGATCAATGTTATGAAACCCATCAGAGGTAGTAGGGATTTGCTTGATTTAAAATAAGGAATAGATGTTAAAATCTTCATAGTTGTGTTTACTGTTTACTATTATTAACAAAAATGCTTAAAATTTTAAGGTATATTTTCATGGCTTGAAGTTGAAATGCTCATACAATAACGAGATAGAATAATAAATTGCTAATACAAATCATATACGAAATGTATGTCTTTATGTGACTTGGATAAATTAAATTTAAGATGTTTACTAATATTAATTCGATAAATAAATATAAAATGTTAAGAATTGATAAATTTCAAGCTTAAAAATTGATTAATTGAAATATTTTTTTTATTTTTGTAATATTATATACATATTGACATCTTGATATTACAAATTAGGCTTATTTATGACCCTTCTTATGAAGGGACAACTTTTTGTGAATACCCACACAATGTGGGAGAACAATTTTAAATTCTCCGTTATTCGAGGACCACAAATCAACTTCCACCAAGGGAAGACTCGAACATAGGCAACCCGTGAAAACTAATGCTTGGAAATAACTGAGATAAGCTTAAAAATTGATTAATTAGAATATTAGAGCCTTTTGTAAATGGATAATCTTAGCAAAAAATAAAATCAAAATATTTTTAAGCATAATTTTTCTTCTTGTCCCTTTCAATGTTACCATTGTGCTAGCACAACCACCCAACTCCTATTATTGACCGGTTTGGTTTTGTATAAGGTTAAATGTATCACAAGTGATTTTATACTCAATGTAAAGAATAGTCGTGTCACCATTGATTGACCTGAGTTATGTATGATGGGAGGTTTAGTTCACAAGTTAGATAATGGTATTTGTTTTATTTCAAAGTTAGATAGATGCATTTGCCTTATTATCTCTTCTCTAAAGTTGTTATTCATTAATTGATTGATCAATAAAGGTACAATTTAGGTAGAGTACCTAAGTATCGACTCATTGAGTATCTTAAAAATGAATAGAATAAGTTCATATTTTTTACCAATAAGATGTGACAGGTTCCAAATAAAAAAATTAGTATAATTAGGGTATGATAGGTTCCAAGGTTCGATTACCCGAAATTAATCCAAATTATAAAATATATGTTAAATATTTCTTTTATGAAATAAATTATATTTTTAAAGATATAAAATATATTTTTAAGTATAAAAATTTGTTTAATTTATCTATTATTTTTTATATCTAATAAATGCATTTAAAATTATATTATTATCATAATGATTATAAGTTTTTAAGTAAAATTTATACTAGGGTTATAATTTTTAAATATATTATAAAGACTAATTTAAAGAATTGACTGAAACCAAAGCCGAACCAACATTAAAAAATAGGATAGGTATAAGTTTTTAAAAATAGGATAAAAATATGTTTAACCTCAAACTAGACATACATGACCCAAGTGGCACCTTTACTAGTCATCCAAAACGAGTGACATAATGAAAAAAGAAAAAATGGCCGGGTCATATATTCAATTACGTAGAGATTTAACATCAAACTAATTGGGTTCCACTTGATGTAAAATAGAATAAAGTCCTCAAACTCATGAATAGGTATATTTGGAATAAGGCTAAAAAGGATAATATAGGTTAAAAAATGTTTTTGAAAGTGAGAGAGGAATGGAATAGGGTAGAGTAATAATTATAAGTAAAAAAGAATAAAATAAAATAGATACGATAATTTTATGAAAAGTTGTGAAATTTTAAAGTAGGAAAGAATAAAAAATTTCTTTTCTTTTACCAAATTGACCTTGAATGAGAAAATATATGCCAATGTAAACTAAAGTTTTTCTAGCTACAAAAATTCTTGGTTGAGATTTGGATTAGATGAGGATTGAACGTGGACGTGAATATGTGAAATATAAAAAGTATTACTCTGTATTATGAATAAAAAGAGTTGTATAAGAAATGAGAAAAATATTATCAAAAATAAAAAAATTCATGTTATCCTCATCTTATCCCTATCACATCTATGCGAATATTTTAATATTATATTTAGTTTATATGTTAAATATATTTAGATAAACAAATATATAAAAAAATAAAAAATATTTTAAATGAGTTTTTTAAAGTAGGCTGAGCGAGCTATTTGCTTAATCGGGCTAATAAGATCATTCATCTTTATTTATTTAGTATTATAAAATTAGGTTTTCTTTAAAAAGATTATATTATATAAAGAGATAAAATTAAGGTCAGCGATCTAGCTGTAAAAAATATTTTCGATTTTTTTTTTGTTTTTATAAATATGTGAACACCATCTAGATAATTCTTTAAAAATTTTTAAAATGAATTTCCAGGGCTTGGTTTAAAATTTGTAGAGATGACTAACAGGATACAGTTCCACCAGATCTGTAAAACGTATATATATATATATAAAAAAATCTCTTCTACGGTCTACATTCGACTAATTTCTAAAATTATGCATTTTACATGACTTGGTCCTGGTCTTCTGAAAATAGATTTACCACCAAATTAATCTAGAAAGAGCAACTTTCAGCAGGGAACCTCAGAAAGATGCATCAGCGGCCGACTAAAAATCTGCCTTGGTTAGTTGTCTCAGAATCCTGAATGTTCTGGACAAGCCTACAAGGGCGGTGGAAGCTAATTCTGCGAACAGGTGGCTACAATTCCCGCCTGGGTCGCCCCGTTTTGGGGCAGGCATGAAAAAGACGACATTCAACCAATCTCGAACGTTCACTCGATCAGGCCCACTATCGGATTGATCCATCGGCCCGTCGTCCTTGCACACCACTCATCCGCTCCTATCTGCTTGAAACCAAAACCGTCTTGTCTTTGCTCTCGCCTCTCTCTCTCTCTTTCTCTCTCTTTCTCTGGCTCCTGGAATGGCGTTATCCCTGGCAGGCGTAGCTCCCCTCCGCGCGCTCCAGCAGACCAATTCGGAGTCCTTCTCATCTAATGCCTCCCTCCCCAAGGTAAAATTACGAAACAACCCCAAATCCCATTAATCGAATAAAATCTATGTGGAGGAATTGCGGCGTCATGGGATGATGTGATTGCAGGGAGGAAGGAAGCAGGCTGGGAGATGGTTCTGCAAGAAGAAGGACGTACACCCGAAGTTCTACGAGAACGCCAAGGTGTACTGCAACGGGGAGCATGTCCTGACGACCGGGGGAACCCAACCCGAGTACGTGGTTGACGTGTGGGCAGGCAACCACCCTTTCTACCTGGGCGATCGCTCGGCGGTGGTTCTAGAAGCCGACCAGGTGGAGAAGTTCCGGATGAAATACGGCCAGCTCGCTAATCTCATGGAGATTCCCAATCTCAAGTATGGAGAGATTGTCATCCCCCCAAAGAAGTCTGCAGGAAAGAAGAAATAGTCCTGGACTGGGACCAAGAATTTCTATGTTGTCTTGCTCTTCTTGCATTTGGATTATTAGTTCGTTGAAATTGAGTGAGTCGGATTTTGAAGGTGTATTTGGATTCTTAACATTTCCATATTTCCCCGAATATTGTTTTGTCACTGGTGGAACTCGTTGATCTGTTTTCCATTGTAGTAATTTGTTGATGGGAATGTTTTGGCTCAACTAAGATGATCAATGCCTCACTGCCCAAGTAGAGAAGCCCTGAACGAAACCCCATTTACCCAGGATCACTGCCCAAGCAGAGAAGCAGGCTGGATGGAATGGGATTAAGATTGAATGAATACGGGTTGTTGTCTATTGAAAAATAAATTATTGTATTGGAAAATGAAAAAGAGTTGGAGTGAAAAATCTCATCTCATTCCCATCTCAGTTAGCCATTTCTAGCTAGGGATGATCACAGCACAATATTTACATCAACAAATTTTTCAAAAGCATAACAAACGCACAGTTCAATAGAAATTCGGAATAAAGGCTTCCCTATGCCGGCGTTTTAGGCTTATGGCTGCGACTTTTACAAGATCACTTGGGCAACGAATAATATTTCTTTCTTTTAAGCTTCATTTGCTGCAATTCAATTTCAGTAGTTTCTTGCAACTAATGACAAAAAGGCTGAAAACAAGCTATAACAGGGAAACTTGTACAGAACGTATGCTGACTTTTGGAAACTCAATAACATATTTGTGAACTCCAGTCTCTGGCATTAGTTGTCCTCCATAAGCCAGTTTCGAATCACATACAACACGAAACCAGCGCAAAAGAATACTGAGCCCAAAATCAGAACAATCCGAACCCAGAGGAAGGAATCAAATGCTTCCAACATGAATGCGTGCCACGACCAGAACCACAGGATTGAGCAAATGGATCCTAGCACAGCCCCTACGATGACTTGGCTTGCACTGTGAAGTTGCTGTGAGACCCGTAACCATGACTGCTCACAAACAAGGGATTGAAAAAATACTTTTAGCCAAAAGAAAAAAAATAAATAAATAAGAATTTGCATATCTATAATGTGTCTTTGTTTTGTTTATTTTGCAAGATTGCTGTATCCAATTCAACATTTTACAGACTACATATCTCCACTGGATGCAAAGAGACAAGAATGTAAAGTAACTGCCTTCAGTGGCATCAAATGTGGTGAAAGCTGAGATAGGGAGTAAGAAAGGCAATGACAGGTTGTTTTCAGCAGTTAGATGAAGAGAATAAAATGACCATGCACATGGAATGCATATATCCATATCAATACTTCCCCAATTTCTGGAATGCGTAGGCAAATGGAACACAACAAAAAATCATCTCATATGGTTTCACTATATGCCATGCCATTGGCTGATCTATCTGCTACTGCTATCCACCATTTCGATGGTTATAACCATCAGATAGACTGATTCTCAAGATTGACTCTGTCCACCTATGATTTGAGCATTCTTTATCAGCATCTTGCATCCACTGTCTATCAGCGTACTCAACATCAGAAATGAAAAGACACAAATCTTACATTTTAAAAACAAGAAATTAATCAGGAAAGTAAGAATTGATTAGCTTGAGAGTTTCTGTCAAATGAAATTAATTCATGCGAAATTCTCTAGACCTTGCTACTGCATCACTTTAAAAGATTTATAGATCATTATAATGGTGCCTCAAGAAGCAGAACATTCTACTAATATGTTGAAAAAATATATATTATCAAATCACAACAAAAGATTTATAGGCCAAGCTTGTAAGAAACAAATTTATTAAATAATGCATGAAACCGATGATTCAAAAATGAGAGTCAAGCAATGATACTTACCAGATACGAACCACATAAGAAGACAACTGCTCCAATGGTAAGTGACAGTGCATTGGTCCCTTGCCACTCAATCACTGCCAAAAAATAAGGCATAATATGCTTCTGATCAGAAAAATGAAACATGGTGATGATAATAAGGAATTTCAACTGCAACCGCAACGCACAAAAGCTATGCAGCAGTATTAAAATGTGTTCTAGAAGAAAGGCTCTACTTGGTAATATACTTTGGTGGGAAAATGGTTATCCACCTCTCCCTGCACATTTTCTAAGAAATGATTTAATATTTTAACTCCCTAACTACTCTACTTTTTTCATTTTCATCCTATATTCCAATCATTTTTTCTCGATTATCTTATTTATTCTTACTTTACTCCATCGTATCACATTACTTTCACACTTTTCAACAATATTCTCTTTCTGACTTTCCCATTGACTGAACTGACAAAACCTCATATTCAACTCTAACTAAACTGAGCAGCATTCAGAAACTTGTTTGATCTGTTTAGAATGTGATCTATTTCATACCACTTAGCACACCATCAAAAGGCCTGTACACCGACAAGTAAGTGTTCTTAGACTATACTTTCAAGTCCTGATTTCTATTGGTGTGAATCAAGTGATTCTGAGGTTTACTGCCAGCACTCCTTTTTCTTTCTTTTGTTACAACAAAAATAATTGAACTTGAACAGGACTTTTTTAAATTTTAACTCTGATTTTGTTGATCAATGCCAATAAAATGTCAGTAGATTTTTACAGAACATTGGAACAATGGTCTGTGCTCAATAATAACAAACTCAATCAAAACCCATTGGTGTGGTATATCAATGGGTTTCTGTAATAACTGTTCAGTTAACTCTAGAAAAAGAGGATGAAGACAACAAAGGAAAAAACCAACTACAAGCATTTGCCTGCATACGCATGTGCACACACAAGCAGCTTTCTTCTCTAGATTAAACTGCAGAACCATAATAAACTTCAAGCAAATTGGCTTACATGAAACAATAGCAAAGATTGCAGCATAGAAGATGGACTGCGCATGGGAAGATGGCATTCCAGGGTCAGATCTCAAAGCAGAGGCAGGTCGCTCCTGGTTGAGGATCTTTTTCAAAGAAATAGAGAGTGAAGAATTTAAAACAGCACCCCCAGCAGCCCACAAGGCTTCAGCATCATGCTTCAAGAGAATGAGAGATCCGAACATTGCTGCCACTAGCCATTTGCTCTGTCACCATTAGTCAGCACTCAGCAGCAATGATGTGAAAGGAAAAGGTATAGAATATACCTGGAGAAAGTTATAATAGAAGAGCATCTAAATACACAACCAATTTGAAAATTGCAGGTTTGGACTACCGAATAATGACTTTTCTTTTTTTATTTTCCATTCGCTAGGTATGCTTGCGGAATTCCATAACATCATTGAAACACATTCTATATACGATTGTTATATACTTTCAGACACAACTACACAAGCAGAATTTTACAGGCAATTACAAAACAGAAATATGTCTCATATGCAATAATTATACAATACACCTGGATCTTAAATTACTGCTATCGTAAGTGATAACTGATTTATCGATCCTACGATTATTTCTGAGTAATGGGCAATCCCACGGTGAAAATTGAAAGTCGCTTATAGTTTTCTAGCTTGAGATTATCAATTCCATTGAATTTTTCTTGAGAAAATAGTGACATGCTCTAACAGTCAAAACTTCGAATGAGTATGCAAGTTGGGCAAACATCAGGGTCATGCTTATGATTTTTTTAACTTCGGAGACAAATTTGTTCACGCGAGCCTTGGGGGGAAATTCAATTTAATGCAAGAGTAATTTTTTCCTTTTTTTTTTTAGACAGAAGAAGAAGAAGACAACGACGGGCATGGAAACCACTATAAATGGAAAATATTCCAAAATGTTAAATAATAACTCCAAATTAAAAACCAGCTCTTTCAGACTCATGCCTAAACAGCCTAGGAAGAAAGTTCTTCCTACCGATTTATTGAGAATCGACTCCAGTCCAGCAAACCAGAAATCGCGTTGAACCTCCGGCGACCCATCACTCAAAATAGCTTCCGTCTCCATGAACCCACCATTTTCAGCATCCCCATCGCTGCCGAAAGAAGAATTTCTGCTCATCTCAATCATTTGTTTTTGCCCCAAATAGCCAACTTTGCCGCAATAAAAACTTCTTGGGCGGGACCGGCTACCGAAGCCCGCTTTCGAGGCGGGAAAATCATGAAGAGGCGAAATGGGTATGGACGATTTCAGGCGAAAAAACGCAGGGAAACAAAACGGAGTGGTGGGATTGTAAGAAATTGCAGCTGCCACTGCTGCTGCTGACATTCCTCCGGTCAAAAGAGGGAGAGAGCAGAAGAAACGCGGCCTGGATTACAGAGCAACAGGAAAAGAAAGGGATGATTCACAGTCAACTTACCACCGCTCGATACTTGGATTGGATGCTTTGGAAAAGTCAAAAAAAGCATCCAAGCGGCGCGTGGATTGAGCTACAGCCTACAAGTAGAGACGAGGAGGGTGGCATCTGCGGATCCCGATCGCATGCGGCCGGGCTGCATGCTCCCGATCGCATGCATGCGCCGGGCGCGTACACCATTTTAATTTTTTTTTTTTTTTCAAATGCTTTTTATAAAACTTTTAATATAAGTGTATATAACATGTGTATTACCTCAAATATCACTAATTTTCAAAAATAAAAAATAAATGTCTAAAATACTCTAAAATGATAAAAATTTATACACATATTAAATACATATAGATTAACAATATTATAAAAAAATAAAAAAATAGGTGTATGCGCCCAGGAGCATGCAACGCTGCATGCTCCCGAGCGCATGTGATCGGGATCCGGCATCTGCAAGGCAACCCCCTCGTCTAACCAATTTTGACCTAGGTTCTTAAATAAGTAATTTATGATCCGTACATGTTTAAGTATTTAATTAAGTCAACAGATTGGATTTGAAATTTTATAACTTGGTAACTCATTTAGTAATTTATTTAACTTATTTAATCTATTAAAGCCTGGTATATATGTAACCTTTTATCTTCCGCCTAGTTTTCCTCCCGCCGCTTAATTTCCATTTTCTCGATACGGACCTAATTTTATTTTTTCATTATTGACCTAATTTCATTTTCTCATGTTCCGAGAACACCACATCACCTATCTATGTGAAATTATCATCTACCAGAATTTAGGCTAAGTCTCTACTATACAACTCGTTAACCTATTTATTAAATGAGTTATAAATAACTTAGAGTTAAAGTTTTCTAAATAAGTTAATAAATTGATTAGAGTTGAAATATTTTAAATGACTTATGATTAAGATTATGCTTCAAATTGTCTAACCAGATTCGTTAACACCTCTACATCAATGTATCCTTAGCCTGCTGCTAGAAGTAATTTTAGACCACCAAACCGTAGGGTCCAACAGGATATGTTGTTGCTGGCCCCCTCCCGACCATCCTTATTTCCATTTTTCATCACTCAAATTGGAGTTTGTAGAGAATTTTCTTGGAGGAAACTAAACATAATTTGGGGCATTGGTTTGGAAACTTGGGTAAGTTATAGCGGATAATCATAGAATCGACATGCTTTGGATATGATAGGTTTTAATTACCCATAATGTAGAGTAGGATAAAAAAAATTATACACATCTTCAAACGAGTTAAAGTTAGTTCCATATGATGAATACTTTGAACTAACTCGGGTAAGTACTTTATATAACGTTTGAGTATAAATTTTTATATACGCTATTATTCATATAAACAAGGTCTTTATTTTCCTTTGCTATAAAAAAGATTTTCCTTTTCACCTTTCATATTCTTTTCTTAATATTTAATATTTCATTTTCATGAAGAACAACTTGATTGTTTCAATATTAAATATTTGTTACAGAATGAATTGATCAAACCAGAATTGAATTGAACTAAATCATTCTTCACGTAAGTAGAGTGAGAATTTTTTTGATTAGTATTATATACATTATGACATTTGGTATTACAAATTAGACACTTTCACAACCTTTACTATAGAGGAACGTCTTGTAGATATTCCCATTTTTAGGGGAGCACAACAGTAAATGTCTCAATTACTAGGGGGATACAAGTATCTGCATCTTGTAGGAATTGAACTCAAGCAGGCAGTATCCCAATATAAGTAGAGTGACAATCGAATTGACTTATGGCTATGGTAAAATAGTATTTTACAATATATTATAAATAGGATGGCCAAGAATCATAAGCCAATGATTTTTTTAGCATTTTAGAATATGATTAACCATTTAGTGTTTTAAAATATGATTAATCAACATGTTAACTGCTCAATTATGATGACTTGGATCATAGTTTGCGATTTTTCTCCCATACTTCAACATGCAACTAGCATGAAAGAGGTTCAAGAATCTATTTTGATTTTATAAGGATTAAAAAGACTAATCAAATATAACTATAATTTATATCCATATTTACAGATATGACACCATGTTTATAAAAATGGCATAGATGATCACGTATTTTATCCCTACATTCCAAATATGACAATCCTAATAAGTTCTATTTGATAATATGGTACAATTTTTATAGCAAAATTGCCCTAGTCATTTCTTTTAAAAGAAATAATGTGTGCACATAAGAATGGTTGAGTCAACTTTTATTTTATGCTTCTAATATCATTTAAATTTTTTTTGATAATATTTAAGAGAAGTGATCCTATTAGCTCAGCTAAGTAAATGTTTTACTTATTACAGCTCAAAAAATCTATTTACAATATTTTAAATTTTTTTTCTTCATACACTTATTTATCCAAATGTATTTAACATATAAACCAAGTTTTACTATTTTTGAATATATGTACATTTTTTTGAGATTTTTAAACATCTATATATATATGTATTTAAAATACCTCAATCTTTAAAAATTGCATATGCGTACAGGGTGGGCCCCATTTGAAGATGGTACAAAATCAACGTCATAAAATAGTTTAATATAAATACCAAATTTAAAGTTATTTTTTCAACATATAAACTATCTAATTTATAATTTATTTATATATAAATGATTATATAAAATATTAATAAATTTAAAAGCATGTAGAGCTCACTTTGAACCAAATGCACTGCAACTTATGGTGCATATAAATGCTCAAGATAACTTTTATCGATATATATGAGAAATATTTAAGCGTAGCTTCACTATATCACAGTTATGGAACAGTTACCTCAAAATAGGTCTTACATGATCATAAAATTATAATTACTCCACCAATTATATTTAGAAGTATGTATTCTATTACCATACCAATTTTCATCCCAATTGGATATGTGCATGGACTCCATTTGAAAATGGCGCAAATTCAACGTAATGAACTAGTTTGATGTAAATAACAACTTTCAAGTTTTTTTTAATTATAAATCATTTACTATAAAATTTATATATGAATAAATGATTTTATAAAGTATCAATACATTTAAGTATACGTGGGATACATTTTGGGCAAACTGCACTGTTAATTATGGTGCAGCTTCACTGTACAGGAAAAGTTCTCTCTTTCTCTTGTTGGAAATATGCTTGTTTATAATTTGATTTTGATGTTTAACAAATAATTGAAATATCATTAAAAAGGATCTAATAATTTTGTCTAAGTGTTCTCAGATATTTTATCTAAAATTATATGTATGCAAATGAAAAAGAGAAATAATTTAAGTTTCAAGATGTCAAGATCATGAATTGCAAGTCCAGCAAAGTGAAGTCCCATAGCCAAGTCGACTTCACTTGCGACTTGGGTGAAGTCCCAATCCCAAGTCGACTTCGCCTGCAACTTCGGACATACAACATAGTGAAGTCTCATCCCAAGTCGACTTCACAAATCCGAAGTCGACTTCACTCATCTCAAGTCGACTTCACCTGCGACTTCAAAGACAGAATTCTGGACAGAGAGTTGACAGCGAGTTTTAACAAGACGAAGTCGCATCCCAAGTTGACTTCACCCATCCGAAGTCGACTCCACTCATCCGAAGTCAACTCCACTTGCGACTTCAACTCGTAACGGTCGAAAATCCGAACATTGGAGCTCTAGATGCGCGTGAACCTCCACTCCAACGGCTAGAACCTTTTTTCCTCTATATATACCATTGAAGAATGAACGTGGAGAGCAGAGAGAAGGAGAAAAGAAAGAGAAAAACACAAGTTGAGCTTCCATCTTCTAATATTCAAATGTGTTGAAGTTATTTGAATAACTATTGAAGCTTCAAGTGCTACAACTCTCAAGTGTGCATCAAAGATTATCATCTCCACAAGACAAGGAGCTTCCGGTGCTTATCGAATACACGTTGTAAAGTGTAATCTCTCTTTTATTTATTTGTTTTATGTTGTTGCCTTGGATCGGTATTGGAGACCGAATTCAAGAAGAAGCAAAACAGGGAGTTGGTTTGAGTTTGTCTCACTAACGGGTTTTGCTTGATTGGTTGGAGTTTGTCCCACCAATAGATTGGACTTGGTTGGTTGGAGTTGGTCTCACCAACGAGTGATTATTGTATATGCCCCCTAGAGCTAGAATCTAGAAGAGAGCGGGTGCTCTAGATTGTATTGAAAATACAATAGTGGAACCCAAGACACAACGGATGTGTGCTTGGAAGAGTGGAGTAGGGAAGGTTGCCCGAACCACTATATATTGTTGTCTCTTGTTTGGTTTGATTGTTTACATTTTTATATTCCATTTGCACCCTCTCATTCTATCTCATATCACGTTTCATCAAGGGGATTGAAATTATAAGGGGTTAAGTTTTAATTTACCAAAGAATTTTTCAGAACCCAATTCACCCCTCCCTCTTGGGTTTTGCCATTAACTCGGGCCCAACATCTCTCTCTCTCTGTATATATATAGGAGCTATTCCGGTGCAGTTGCGGTGCAGCGCAACTGCACCGGAACAGCAGTACATTTGATCAAAAGTGGGCCCCACACATATTAGAATGCAATAAAACTTTTTACAATCATTTATCCATATATAAATTTTATAGCAAATGGTTTACATGTTGAAAAAACCACTTTAAAGTTGTTATTTACATCAAACTATTTTATTACGTTGAATTTATACCATTTTCGGATGGGGCCCATATACATATCTGATTGAGATGAAAATTGATATGATAATAGAATATATTATTCTAAATACAATGGGTAGAGTAGATTATGATTTAATGATCATGTGAGGCCCATTTCAGCGATGCTGTACCAGAATATTTCTGTACACACACACACACATATATATATGAGAACCATTTAGGGTGCAGATAGACTGCGCCATAATTATAACGAGTCTGCGGCAAAATGGGCCGCACACAAATTAGAATGTTATGATACTTTATACAATTATTTATCCATATAAAATGTATATATTAGATGGTTAAGATGTTGAAAAATAACTTTAAAATTGTTATTTATATTGAAAATATTTATTACATTGATTTGGTATCATTTTCAGGTGAATTCATGCACATATCCAATTTGGATAAAAATTGATATGCTAATGAAGTGAATAACTCTGAATATAATGGGCGAGATAGTTTTTTGTTCATGATCAAGTGGACCCCACAATGCATGGACTGCATTGTGTAGTCTAAATGCACTAGAATATTTTTCTATATATAGAGAGATATGTTATTGTGCAGAAATTACGTTGCAACTCGCAGAAAATGGGTCTCACATATATTAGAATGTAACGATACTTAAAAAATATGTTTTAGATAGTTTAGATATTGAAAATACTATTTTAAAATTGATATTTACGTTAAATAATTTTATTGCATTGAATTTATACCATTTTGAGATAGGGCTCATGCATATGTTGGATTTAAATGAAATTAATGTACTAATAAAGTGGATAATTCTAAATACAATTATTGGGGTAGATTTTCAATTCATGATCAAGTGGGCCCCACAGTGCATAGATTACACGGTGCACACATGTATTGGATCAAAAAATATATATATGAACTATTCAGGTGTAGACGGACTACACCATAATTACAGTGCAATCAATTATAAAATTGGCCTCATATATTAGAGTACTATGGTACTTTAGACAATTATTTGTCTATATAAAAAGCATACATTAGATAGTTTAGATGTTGAAAAAATAAATTTAAAATTGTAATTCATATCAAACTGTTTTATTATGTTGATTTTATATCATTTTTAATGGGACTTGTACACATATCTAGTTTAGATAAAAATCGATATACTAATAAAACAAATAATTATAAATATATTGGGTTTGGTAGATTTACTATTCATGATCAAATATTCGAATGCACTGAAATATTTATATATATATATATGAGCTGTTCCGGTGCAGTGACGCTGCACCGGAACAGCGGTGCAGCGGCCTCAAAATGGGCCCCACATGATCATGAAATCATGATCTACTCCACCCATT
This sequence comes from Annona cherimola, assembly GCA_030490835.1. Classification (NCBI taxonomy): domain Eukaryota; kingdom Viridiplantae; phylum Streptophyta; class Magnoliopsida; order Magnoliales; family Annonaceae; genus Annona; species Annona cherimola. The sequence goes on from CM059974.1 coordinate 13,785,349, forward strand.
GTATTTAGAATAATGTATTCTATTACCATACCAATTTTCATCCTAATCAGATATGTATATGGGCCCCATCTGAAAATGGTACAAATCCAACGTAATAAAATAGTTTGATGTAAATAACAACTTTAAAGTATCTGATTGAGATGAAAATTGGTATGGTAATAGAATACATTGTTCTAAATACAATGGGTGGAGTAGATTATGATTTCATGATCATGTGAGCCCCATTTTGGGGCACTGCACCGCTGTTCCGGTGCAGTGACGCTGCACCAGAACAGCCCTCTCTCTCTCTATAGATATATATATATTGGAAAAGAAACGTTAATTGGTGAAATTTTCTAATTTGTTTGTTTGTTTGTTTGTAGTTTTTACATTTTTAGATCTTGCTTCAGGTATACCAACCAAACGCGCATTAGAAAATAAGTCAACGTAGCTGGATCTCTATAGCTTTCTGGTTGACTCTAGGTTTGGACCAATGGGGGTGGTTGCTTCGTCTTTATCTTCCTAAAAGCCCGAACAAGCAAACGGAAACAAACATAAAAAAAAGCAAAGCGTCATAAACCACCACGCCCAAATTGTCGGCATATATACTTTATAGTTTTACGCAGCCCATAAGTCCCACTGAATCTGATATGATGCACTAAACCAAGCATCACAGAAAAGAAAGAAAATCCACGAACACAAACACACGAAAGATGGTCAAGTCCAACTCCGCAGTTGCCCTTTTCTTGATCTTCCTTCTTGCTACCGCCATGTTTGGTGGATCACTTTTAACATTCAAAGATTGAAAAGTGAGTACTCCGGATTTAGAGATATGGATAATAAGAACACAAATTCTTCAAGAGTTCAGAGTCGTTGTTGATTATTTTCAGTAAAAATAAGTCGAGCACTGATCCGACCAGTATGAAATCCGGTCAAAAAATATATATTTTTTGTTTTTTTTTGAAAAATGACTTAAATATCCTTATATTAAATAAATATATATATATATCCAAAAATGATAAAACTTGGTTTATAGATTAAATATAACTAGATTAACATGTTTATAAAAATATTTAAAAAAAACAAAAAAAATATATTTTTTAACCGGTCGGTAATGATCATTTGGCAAATAAGTCACCCCAATTACTTCAATATTTCTTTTTTTTTTTTTGTTTTTCCTTCCAAAAATTCCCTTTTGGTAATTCTATATGTATTTTTGTAACATAAATCACTATAAAAATATAGATACATGCTAATTAACCATATATAAGTTGCATATCTGGACTTGAATTAATATTTTTTGAGGAAGCTCTAGTTGCTAAATTAACTCTACATCCGCAAATGCGTGCAGATGAAGAGATGGCAGAAGACAAATTATGCGAAAAGCGAAGCAAGAAGTGGTTTGGGCTATATGTCTAAACTCCGACGGCTGCAATGATCAATGCATTAAGCGGGAGAATGCTAAGCATGGGGCCTGCCACGGCTTCCCCACACCTGCTTGCTACTGCTACTTCGACTGTTAGTTGATTAGGAGACAATCGGCATTGTGCTACTCTAGTTCTGTGGTGGATCCGTTTGCTTACAAATCAACATGAAATGGAAAAGGAAGCAGGAATAACAGTAATTCCAAGTCATAGATATAAGATGCTTTTGCGTTGCTCAATACGTCAATAAGAGGAGGTTTGTATTCATGCTCCATGTCAAACACTTGTTCTTCTATTACACAATAAATCAAAAAAGAGGATTGTAATCATGCTCTTATCAGTATTGTCCTAGGCCAACTATTTGATTTTTAACGATGTTGTTAGTTATGACAGCATCCAAGGCAATGAGGCTGAGTAACTTAAGATCATGATTTGCCAGACATGCAACAGCACCAACAAGAGTCCCATTGCAACGCGAATATATGGTTGGATACATAGCAGTGGAAAGTAAAATGTTAGCTAACTAATTAATTAGCCCCAACAGCCTCAGTATTAACATGTCAAACCCCCAACCTAGTGACAAGAAAGCAGCTATGCCACCACTATGATCTACGACTTTATGATGGTATATAATTAAAATATTACAATTTTCTTTTAATTTTTGAAAATTCGCAACATTAACATGGACTATTGAATAATCACATGAATTCATTTCGTGGACTTAATTATAAACAAGAAGAAGAAGAAGAAGAAGGGAAAAAACATTGGCGGCTGAATCCAAACAATCGAATTTGAACGTCGAAAGAAAGAGATCGAAATGACAGAAATATGAGTACACTGTTCCTCACCAATCCAACTGAATGTATCAGGCTTTGGTTTCGTGTATTTATAAATATCATTTATTAGGCATATTTTTAGGAATATTATTGTGTATATATTTGTTGTTAATGTTTTCCTATATTAGAAGTTTTCTTCTTTTAGGAGTTTGCCTTATTTAGGACTGTTGTATATAAGATAATCAAGTGGAATGAGAAAGAGGGAAGTTTTTCTCCCAATTTTCTTTGTTTTCTACATGGTATCAGAGCCATGGTTGATCCACTGAGAGAAACAGAAAAACTGTCAAATCCTTATTCCCTCAATTTGAATGACAATCCTGGAAATATAATTACTCAGGTTCAATTGAGAGGAGAGAATTATGATGAATGGGCACGGGCTGTGAGGACTGCACTTCGTGCCAAGAAGAAATATGAATTTATTGATGGAACGATCATACAACCAGCTGAGGATACACCGGAAATCGAAGATTGGTGGATGGTCAATTCGATGTTGGTTTCTTGGGTGTTTAAACCATCGAACCCAGACTTCGATCAACCATCTCACACATGGAGATTGTGAAAGAACTGTGGGATGACATAAGGGAAAGATTTTTGATTGGCAATGGACCATGGGTGCAACAGTTGAGATCAGATTTAGCAAATTGCAAACAGAATGGGCAGGCCATTGTTAACTATTACGGTCAGCTCAAGATGATTTGGGATGAATTGAATAACTATGACAAGATATCGGTATGTAATTGCACTGGATGTAAGTGTAATCTAACGATTCTCTTGGAAAAGAAGCGTGAAGAAGAGATGATGCATCAGTTCCTGATGGGTTTGGATGAAGAATGATATGGTACTGTGCGTTCAAATATCCTTAGCACCAAACCCTTGCCGAACTTGAATCGAGCCTATGTTATGGTTGTGCAACAAGAAAGAATGAGAACTATGACTCGTACAAAAGAAGAAAGAGGGAATCCAATGAGTTTTGCAAAGAAAGAAGGAGGTCAAAATTCATGGGGGGAAGCAAAAGATAGAAACGTGGTATGCACAAATTGTAATTCGTGAAACTACGTTGGTATATCTATAATTAGCATTAAATTATATTGATATATATATATATGCAAATTACCCTACCACATATACAAAGGATTCACATCTCAAAGACATGTCTATAAGGGTGCAACTTGGTACTAAGTTCATCTGAACCCACCTAACTTAGAAAATTGAGGGTGTGTTTGGTTGGAGGTAAAACTTTTGATGAAAAGTTTTAGAGGTAGAAGTTATCAAATTGATAGAAAATGATGTGATATAATAGGGGTAGTGATGAGGAGTAAAGAAAATAAAGTTAAAATAGATAGGTTAGTTGTATGGGTAGTTGTGTAGAAATGATTGAAAAGTAGGGTAGTTTGTATAGAAAAATGTGAAAAAATAATTAAAAAATAGAGTAGTTATGAAGAGTGAAAAGTTTTGTGTTGAAAAGTTTTAATTGACAAGTTTTGGCCCCAAACAAACACACCCTGAGTCTAGGTTCTATTTTTATGAAAATTTCAAAGTAGAACCATTTTCAACCCGACTTGAGAGAAACCAAAATTAATACTCGATTTACATTAATCCAGTGTAAAAACCTGATCTGGTTCAAACCCGATACCCTCCTAATTTGTGAAAATAATTATATTTGTTTATGCATGAAGCATTTTAACAATAATTATAGTAAAAGTATTTTCATATAATCATAGCCTAATTAAACTATAAAATATTTATTCCAGAACCTAAATGTTATCCATATTTATCCATAAAAAGTCAAATCTTTTTTTATTAAAAAAAGTTAAATCATTTGCATCTACGTTAACTCAATTTGTAAATAATTTTAAATATATCAATTCATTAAAATTATTATATGCATACTAATTAACTATAAAATATACAAATCCCACTTTTTAAAAACTTTTGTAAATAGTGATTTCATGCAATCTCGTTTTTTTGTCTTACCTGTATTATTGATGGAAAATTCATTACATTCATTATACTTGGTATTATCTTTTAACTAGATAACCAAGTTTCATCAAAATGAAAGATATCAGAGGCTATATATATATTCATATGTAAGCTATGAATAAATAGTTATCATAATCAAAATTATATTTTAAAATTAGTTGATATGAATGCAATAATGTACAAAAAATTTGTTATTTCTATAGGCAGATTTTAACTTCTATTAGTTTAATAGTAACCTAAATTTCAACCCAAAACTATGACCAAAACTAATGCCAACTAAGTTCGAATCTGAATTCTAAGATTGGAATTAGGTAGGATTTATTTAAACTCGGTGCAATCTAATCCGAGTTGGTATCTCTTGCCAATTTTCTATCATTTAGTTGCAAGTGCCGTATCATTTCTAGTTCTCAATTGGTTGTTGTTGATGGCCAGTTCGAAAGCAAGCTGAACATAGAATTTTTCAGTAGGTACATAATATTTTAATTTGATGGGAGGTAGTTATTTAAAACATAGATAATGATGAAGATAATAATAAATAAATAAATAAATAAATAAATAAATAAATAAAAGGCTTCTCTGAAATCAAGCATGGGAAAAATGCGCCCTTCTTAGTAATTAATACGTTCATTTTCCATAGAGCTCGTGAGTTCGGATCAGCTGAAGGACGAGACCTTCCCTCTAATTACAATCAATTCCACACTATCATATCTAAATCCAAAGCCTGAATTTTATATTCCTTATTACTATCATAATTAATACATAATTGAATGTGTAGGCGTTAATAGGTAATCAAAGAGATGAAATATAATTACATGCCATGTGCTACACTTATTCTAGCTAGCATTAATCTGAACTGAGTAATCAAGTAGATTCTTCCCCAAATTTTTTTGGAACCTAATTATATGTACCTATGTGCACTTAGCTTCAATGCAACCGGGTGAGAATATTGATTTTTAATTTCAAAATTTTTTTACATAACTGTTAATGTAAGTATATTTAATATATGTATCAATTTTTACCATTGTTGGAGATTTTTTGGATTTTTAAAAATCATTGACAGTTTTAATAATTTAAAATTACTAAAATGTCATTAATTTTTAAAAATTTAAAAATAATAAAAATTGATACGCATGTAAAATACACATAAATTAACACTCATATGAAAAAAATTTCAAAAAAAAAAAAAAGAAATGCAACCAAGTGCACCGATCCCAGATCCCAAGTGCATCTGAGGGCAACGAATCGCTTCTCGAATTTTTTATAATAATTCTCCCCCGGTCGTGGGCACGGAAGTCAAAAGTATGATGCGTAGACCATGCAGACAAAAACTCATCTTACACCATTCAACCTGCCGCCATCTTGCTGATCCACGGTTGCCGCGTATCCGTTCCAATTCTATTGCGAAGATCTTGTCAGGTTGCCATGTTGCAATTTCAATCTTCAGTTGACTTTTTATGCTTTCTATAAATACTTTTTAATATTTTTTTATGTAAGCCTGTAAATACTGTTGGTTAATGTTATAAGAACCGAACCGGTGATCAAACTGGTAAAGAAAGTGGTCTAGTTCAAACCGGTTTGATTGGTTAAGCAAACCGGTTTGAACCGGTAACTTCAGCATAACATCATTATGATGTCATAAATATTTAATTATTTTTAATTAATATATTGGTAAAATTATATATCTATAACTCCTAAATCTAAATATTGGACTCTAAGCATCATAACAAAACACGCAGGAAAAAATTAGTAGAAAATTTTCAAGAACCATTAAGTAAGCATAAATATAACATGTTAAATTAGAAAAATTAACTACATTAACTAACCTAAAATGTGTAATAAGCCTTCAATGTTGACGGTTGACTCTTGAATTCTCCCTATTTATCTCGGTGCATTTGTGAATTACACATTTGCAAATATATCTGAAACAATAAGAAATAAAATAAATCAATAATTTTTATCCTGTAAGATAGATTTGATGACGATATAATGATTAAATAACTACCACAATGAAAAATGATAAACCACAAAGATATATCATGTAATTAATAGTATTTGATCAAATGGGGAATTGAATAACAGACATTGAAATGGACAGCTATCCACTACTATAGCACGATAAAAAAAACCACATGCAAGTTGCAAAGACAACTTTCACATAATATCATGGATTTTCTAAAGCTGGTTGTGATTGCAAATATTTACCATCGCCGCAAGATTGCCGTTGGATGAATTAGTGAAGAGATGCTGCTAGATTAAGCACTAGATAGAGGCGGCAAGGAGAAAGCCAAATCACAGGCACTTAGCAGAATAACAGGAAAGAAGATACAAGGAAACGAGATCCACCATTTTGGCCTGCACAACCCAAACTTCCAACCTGGATTAGCACTACAGTGACGACATGTTCCGAGTTCAAAGTTGGTTAGACCATGAATCACCTTTCCTAAAAATCTTCATACATGAGTAAAAACTAAAACAGATTTCATGGAAGTTCTTTATATTAACTTTTTTTCTTCTAGTATCAAAAAATCTAGTTAATATTTTTCCTATGTACGTTCGACAATTTCACTGCCAGGAAGAGGGACGGGTTGCAAGGAAAGCACCCCTCACTGTTACATGTTCAAATAAAAACTTTGCTTAAGAAAATAAAACAAAGATAACACTAAAAGCCCTTTCTAGAGAGAAATGAAACTACTTTGGGGCTTATCAATGCGACAATCAATAGATAAAAATCCAAACCACCCAAAAAAATGAAAAGAGACTAATCGATCTCACATGGATGGATAATAGCATCTCAACAGAAAAACCCTACATTTCTCCCATTGCAATAGTCTCATTCATAGATCCAGCGGCTTGTACGAATTAGTGAAAAGGCCATATGTTTCGAATTTAACCAGAAGAAGTCGAGATTATGCAATGAAAATGTGACAGCAATTCCAACCACAAAGGTGAGGGCGACGACCAAAAAAACAAAGAAAAAGAAAAAACTTCGACGAGGTGAAGAAGAATACAACGGCCGATGAGCAGAGAAGATTCAGCATATGGTTCTCAGTGAAGAGAGGCATTTTACTTCAAAGCCACAACAAGTAGGCAGCTCAACACCTAACTGGACAAGGGAGACAACTTATGATGTGGGAGGCAGCCGGAGCAGATGCTGTCGTTGATTGAGCTTGGAGCTTGGACTCACCGAATACGGAGAAGAAATGGGGTGGGACCTAGATAAGGTCTGCTCCTATGCCTCCGTCCATTTCCAAAACCATCCTAGCAATGGCTACCACCACTTCCAGGGATTTGGCTGCGGCATTTCCCGGCTGATTGGCAAAGCGGCATGCAAAATCCTTCAATCCTCTGCTTTCTCCTTTGCACGGAAACTAGCATTTTGCCTAGCATTTTGCTTATTCTCTAGTTTGGACTTTGGATTGCCTGAGCCTTGGACTCGAGGTATGGACCATGGAGAAGAGACGGACGGCCGACGCTTTTCACTCACCAGTTAAGGCAGGCAAGAAACAATTTGGGCGGGAAGAAAAAAATATCGTATGCGGAAAGTTGGGTTTTGTGCTTTACTGTCGATCCGGCTTAACCAGGTTTGACTGTCTGTAATGGTTGGACTACGGTTTACACGGTTCAAACGGTTCATTTGAATAGAATCAAACCGAGTGTAATCGAACCGGACTCATAGCCGGTTCCCGGCCGAACTAGTCTAACCGGTCGGTCCGATCCGGTTCTGATAACACTGCTATTGGTACGTATTTAGTTGTTGCATTGACGACTATAGCTGCCGAGAAGAAAGCCGTGGCCATGCTGCTCAAGTCTAACCATGACTGTTAATGGTAATGGTCAACTTGTCAGCTTATATGTTCAACTCATTTATAAATAAGTTTAGATTAAAATTTTTAAATAAATAGGTTATGATCTATCAATTCGTTTAACTATTTAATTAAATAATAAATTATGGTTCAAATTTTATAACCCGTCAACCCGTTTAGTAACCTGTTTAACTCATTTAATCTGTTTAACTTATTTAACCCAATTAAATTTATACATATAAATCTAATTTTCATGTTTACACTGCTGCCCTAATTTCTTTCGCCACCTAATTTTTATTTTATACTACTGCTCTAATTTCTTCCACCAATAATGTTCATTTTTACATTCCAGTCCTATTTATATTTTCCTTGTCCTGAAAATATTTACTCACCGCTCTCTACAAGATTATCATCTACTAAAGTTTAGACGTTCAAGTTGTTTACTATATAACCCGTTAAAAACTTACCAATCCGTTTATTAAATGGGTTAGAGTTGAAGTTTTTTAAGTAGGTTAATAAATAGACTAGGATTAAAATGTTTTAAATGGATTAATATTGGAATTGGGCTTCAACGTGATCCTTTTAACACCCGTAAGTCCAACCACTGCTGCTCTCTGCTTGCGCTTCTTCTCCTCATCTTGCTTCTTGCTGCCACCATCTCCGGTGAGTTACTGAATAACGTGTTCTAGTTGGAGAGTGGAATGTTGCTTTGTAACCTCAAATATTGATTGTGGGCTTGTGGGCTGATGATTCTCCTTTCCTGTTTGTGAATGAATGCATGCATTCAGATGTAGCATTGGTAGGAGGCAAAGTATGCAAACAGCGGGGCAAGACATGGTTCGGGCCTTGCGTAAACTCCAACGGCTGCAATCGGCAGTGCCAGAAGTGGGAGCATGCTAAACATGGAGGCTGCCACATCGACTTCCCAGGAGTTGCTTGCGAACAATATTTAAGCGCTTGCAGTACATTGTCACAGCTAGAAATATCTGTCCATGCGTGTGCTTCTAATGCTGAGTTTCTGATAAGTTGGGTTGCTGGAAGCTTCTAGAAATAAGCACTTCTAGTTATTGCTGCCAAAATTAAATGATAATCCAGGCTAATAACGTGAGTACCATGCTTGCCAGTGGTGGTCCGTCCGTATGCTGTCATTGATTAACATGTCTCTTTGCTAATACTGCAGTACGTCATTATCAGTTTGTCAGTTGTAAACTGCACAAGTATAATTTTTTACAATTTATCCAAATGAGAATTTGTAAGTTCAGTAGCAAATTAAAGGAAAGGCGAAACAGAGACTTAAAATGGGGCTCGGGTGGCTCCCCTGTGATGCTATATCTTGGTTTGTTCTAAAGGATGAAAGGGGATATAAATGGGATGAAATGTTGGGCTGAGGGGAGGTTACTGTGTATTGAAAAATGATAAATTATATTAAGGTTAGAAAAAATAATATTAGAAATGAGAAACTAAATTTACTATGTAGCAAAAATGTAAGATTATATTGAAAACGAAAAAAGAATCAAAGATGGAGAATTTCATTATATTCGCATCCATTGGAGCCCTTTGTGTACTGCCCTTATTTTGTGAGAATCTCACAATGGACTGGGCTAGCTATCTAAAAATTTAGGATGATTTACAAATATGCCTACTTAATTTTTCTGTGATTGCATATATATCCACATAATTTCAAAAATAACAAATAACCCTCATGTAATTTGACAAAAATTGCATGTGTACCCACCACCATAGCTGGCATCAAAATGAGCTATTAAGTCATATTTATTTCCCAAAGTGCCATGGGCATACCTATATTGCTGGAACACCAAAACATTAATCTCCATCTTTCCAATACGAGCGGGCAACCATGGCTTCCTTTGATGATTACTTCGTCAATCGGTGATCTCATCAAGTAAAGTTCATGAATCAATCAGCGACCTCGAAAGCCAACGTCAACTACTTGACACAAAACCAGCCTATTCTTTTCAAATTATGTGGATGCTCCATTTCCAATTGACAGACGCATATGTGGTTGAGAGAGGATGACAACATTAAGGGTATATAAACAAAACACAAAGGATGACCCTAAGGATATTGAGCTTAACCAACTAAGAAAGTCAAAACACAAAGGTTGCAAAAAAAAAGAATCGATAAATAGAATTAGACGTAAGATATGGAGTGCAACCTGAAGAACTTGTCCAATGTTTCAATGTTAGAAGCTGGATGTTTTCAGTTCTTAAATAATACAACATTCATTATTTTGCAACAATAAGATAACAAAATAAGGAGAGATAAATTTTGATGTATCGACTTTTTCAAACATCCACTTCCGATAGTGGGAAAGAATGGACTAGTTAATGATGGCTCGTATAGTCCAAATAATATTCAAGTCTCGCAAACGTAATAGCAAAAATGTTATCTTTTGGTCTTTCCCTCAATCAGAAATAACAAAATATCAAATAATACAAGCTAATAAGTAAAAAAAAACACTTCTTCACCTCTTTTTTTTTTATCTCCTTAGCAATATCAAGACATAAGATAACTAGAAAAGCCCAAAAAGGGAAGGGTATTGCAGAAGCATACCCTACCAAAGAGACAAAACAGAGGTTTTTATGCTTCCTTTTCCTATAGCTGCAAACAATTAAGCCGGTACACTTCATTGTTTACAACGGTTGTAGTGCCACATAGTAGCGTTGAAAATCTAATTGATTCACTCCCAAAATTCAACGGTCAGTATTATTTGATGATCTGCTATAATCCATCCTCAAAGAATTCATCTCTTTCCATCAATATGACAACAACAAGCATCCTCCACCGACTGCCATCTTAAATATTCATCCAACATTCACCACCATTTACCTCCTTCATCTCTAGCATTCCATTCAATTTCAATTAACCGACAGTAAATTTAAATCAGAAATCGTCGACTGCTCTTGATCAAGCAACCAAGAGAGACACAAGTCTTCTTTAAAATCCAGCTCAAGAGCCACACTTGAAAAAATGTAGTAATAAAAAAATCCAACAATCTCCATTAAATCTGGCAGCAACTAATCTTTCATGAAATTCCACAAGAAGGCAATCCACATTGTTAGCTTGCATTAGTCTGGCTAGAAATCAATTTCAACAGCCATGAATGAATAACAACACTCCATGAATACAACCCGTAGATTCACAATGAAAACAATAACAAAAATCAGGACATCAGCCATGAAAATGGCAAAAAAATCGATGAATAGTGAGCAGTTGTCGATGGGCGATGTGGAGGACAAAGAGGTTGCTACCATGTAGGAGGGTCACTTTCGTCATTTTCAAAATACCTACAAGGCATATTAACAGCAAGTCACCACGCCATGACGGAAAAGCGGATTCATGGATATGCTTGCAATTCTTGGCAAATTATGTGGGGGTAATTTGCCATTTTTGAAAATATGTGGGTATATATGCAATTATAGCTAAACTATGTGGGTATATTTATAAATTATCTAAAAATTTAATTAAAAGTCAAAGTAGCAAAAGCAAGGACCGTGGCCGGCCCAGAGACACTTGAACCTACGGCGCGGCAACTGGTGCTTTGTCTGTACGGGCAGATAGATTTTTATATTCCTGATGTTTGGAAGGGAATGTTTAGGAAATTTTTCAAACTAAGGGTGGGTTTTAGAAGTGATAAAATTTTTAGATAAAATTTTTTTAAATTTAAAGAGACGATGTGATGTGATAGGATAATGATGAAGAGTAAAGAGAATAAAGTTAAAATAGATAGGTTAGTTGTATAAGTAGTTATTTAGAAATGATAAAAAGTAAGGTAATAGTATGAGAAGATGTGAAAAATAATTAAAAGTACGGTAGTTTTACGAGAAGATGTGAAAAATGATTAAAAATAAGATAATTATGAATAGTAAAAAGTTTTAGAGTGAAAAGTTTTATCCAGACTATTTTTCTCATTGCTAAGCACACTGTAAAATCTTTCAATTTAAAATTTTTTGCATTCTTTATAATTATTCTATTTTTAATTATTTTTCATATCATCCTTTACAATTACTCAATTTTTCAATATTTATACCACTACCATATAATTAGTTTATCTATTTTAACTTTATTCTCTCTACTCTTCATTATTATCTTTATTATATCATGTTATTTTTTCATTTTGAAAACTTTTATATCAATAATTTTTCATTTGAAAATTTTACTGCTTCCTAAACACACCCATACATTAGATTAATGGCCAAGCACTGGAGTAGAATTGTTGCAATCCAATCCCAATATGATGGATTGCTAGCAGAGGTATACGCGAAAGGTTTTTCTAGACCCTAACTTGGTACCTATGCTGACCTTTTATGTCCAGCTGGGGTTGACCCATAAACTTTGTACCACTTATTTCGGTTCGAGTCAAAGTAGGATCGGACGAAGTTAGGGTAGGTTTGGACCAGATTCAAATAATAAATGTGTTTTTCAAATAAGTTCATAAAATAAAAATATTTTACAAAATAAAAATATTTTACAAAATAAAAATTATAAATAAAATTTTATTTTCGATTATATTCACGCAATCTTCTTTCTTCATGATATCTAACTTTGCTATCTCCATTGAAATTATGTAAAATATGAAAAACTTTAACATAAAATAATTTTTAAATACATATTTAATCTTCAATGATAAATATCTAAAAAAACTAAAATGATAAATATCCCACACCTGTTTGGGCCAGGGCAATAGGTCTCAGCTCATAGTTAATCATTCACTGTACTCTTTTTTCTATTGTATTTTTTAAAAAATCCAAATTCCAAAAAAGTTATTACTTTCAATTATCATTTTTATTTTTAGTATAAAGCAAGACCAACCACTAAAAAGGATGGGAATTTACACGAGTCGACCACGGCCTACTCTTAATCAGACATTTTTTATTTGGCCAAACAAATAAATTTGTTATGACTTCGTATATGGGAGTTAGAAATCTTCACCTGAACTTATAAATTAGATTAGAATGGATCCGCCATATTTAGACCCATCCTGCATATATTATTTTTCAAAAATTGTAATCATATTTTTTAATTTTATTCTCATTATTTTGAAAATTTTCAAATTATTTATAATTAGTTATACTCTAATTTAAAATTTAAATTATGTCTTATAATAATTAATATTAAGTTTAGTGTAAATGAATTTTTAGATTAAATATATATCGGAAAAAGTTATGTACATGTTTAGTTTATTTAATATGCATAATAATAATTTTATGAAATATAAACTTATTAACACTAAAATATAAATTCTATTGATAAAATCGTGCATCTTGAATCAAGTTGAGCCTGACATGGCAAACTTGAAGAATGCTTGCATTTGCAAAGCCAAAAGACGATTTCTCAGATTTAATATAAAATATATTATTATAAAATCTTAATAATTTTTTTTTATATTTATATAATTTATATTTATATTTTCATAATGTTTGTTATATTAAAATTATATCATACCTAAATTTTATCATTTTAATTTTGGGCGTTAATTCTATATGGTAAACTGCACGATGACGACTATGAGAATGTTGTTGTGTCAACAATTTCAAATTTTTTTTTTTACATATTTACAGGCCCTACCTTTGTGTATGATAAATGAATTTTTTATTTTAAAAATTCAAAAAATATATAGATAAGTCAAAAAAATTTAAAATTTTGTGAAGCCTATCTAAATACAGCCTACGAATGTATAAAGAAATTAGTATATATAATAAAAAAAAATGATTTTGTAATTATCTTAAATAATCCAAAAGAAACTTCCTCATGGTGCATGCAACTTCATGAGCGGTGCGCAGAGTGGCATTTGCTAGGTGCTCTAACGGGCAAGCGGGTTTTACCTTTGCTCGATAATATTCAGGCCAGTATGAAATTAAAACTGTGCAAAAAGTCAATGAAGGTTTTTCTTTTAAACTTGAAACCGAATATTTTACAGGTCAGACTAGTCTGGTTCGGCAAAACTCGCTTGGCATGCACTTCTAGTTGCTAGACTCACTACTAGAGCTAAAGTCTATTCCAAATTTGAAGGTCCATTTGGACAAGTTATAGTTCGGACCAAGCCCAAAAGTCACATAAACTTAGGCTACTCAATTAGGGCAGTCAACTTTTTTTGTATCCTAATTCCTAACCTGGTTAGCAAGAACTAAAATTTACGATCACTAGACTACCTAAAAAAATTCAAGGAGCACTGAAATGGAAGCTTTATAGCCTGCAAGAAAATATTTAGACTTTTGTTTGGTAAAAGGTATAGGTGGGACAACAATTTTTTCATATATTTTATATATTTTTCAAAAAATAATTTAGCATCTTAACTACATAACTATTCTTTTTTTTTTTTTCATTTTTACTTTTATATTTCAATCATCATATTATACAATTATTTTAATGATTCACTCTGTACTTTTATCATATTATATTATTCTCACGTTGTTCAAAAAATTAAGTTCTCATCTCCTTACTATCCATATAACCAAACAAAGCCTTAGCTGGAATTCCCGAATGTAAATTTCCAGCCTACTTACAAAACTTGTTTGGGCTTCAATAGACAACAAGCCCCGAACATCAACCCATTCATGCACGTGTAAACAAATCAAGTCACCGATTCCATTGTAGAGCCCAAGAAGAAGTTAAATCTTTTGGGATTCTTGAGCCTGTAATCTTAGACGGATTAGGCATGGTGGCTAAATTTTCTCATGGTTGATGTTCTCTTTCTAGACAATTGTTTATAGCTTATATGTGTCCAAGTTGCCATGAGACACTTTTTGGTTTTTACTAAGGAATGGGCCTTTACAGGCAAGAAAGATGCATAGGGATCTTTAAATAAAAGGCACCAACGCAGAGTCACGACTCGACCAAAATAATTGATGTTGGAGATCATTTCTCCCAACCGAACCAGGGATATAACTGAACCCGGCACCATAATTCAGCTTCTGGAAAAGCGACCCCCCAAACTCCACTTTTTCCTCCTCCCCTTCTCCCTTTTACTTTTGGGAAAAGAAAATAATGCGACGCTTCTGCATGCCTTGGTAG
Source organism: Annona cherimola (assembly GCA_030490835.1). Lineage (NCBI taxonomy): Eukaryota > Viridiplantae > Streptophyta > Magnoliopsida > Magnoliales > Annonaceae > Annona > Annona cherimola. The sequence goes on from CM059974.1 coordinate 13,800,406, forward strand.
ATTATGAGAATATGCTTGAGCTAGGAGAAAGATGGAGGCTCAGAGAAGTGCATGCCGCTCCCCTGCAGCAGGAAAATAGATCACCAAGTTGGCAATAGGATCAGATTCGTCGGATATATTATATATCCCATGGCGCCATCAATGCTTCCGTTGAGTAATAGCCGACGGAAGGAATTGAACTAGTTGCTGTAGTTTTCAACTTGGTAGTCGAGTGGTCCCTATCCAATGTGGCTAGCTAATGAATTACATGAACGTATACTTGCACACATAGACCCAAGACAATGCCCACGCCCACACCATTTGCATTTATTTGTTTTTTTTTTTTTTGGGTGACTTGGACATTTCAGGGTCTAGGTCAATAGGAAACTTGAGAGTTTCAGATGCAGCTAGTCTGCTCGGGTCTGTCTAGGTGAATAAGTGACCTTGGTTAGCTAGCTATGCGTCTATTTTCACTGGAGGAGGGGCGAGGAAAAATATTGGCATGGAGGGGGGCAAATACATCATTGCTTTGCCACTGTCTATTTTTAATCATGTAAGTAAATGGATATACTAGGTGTTGGCCTAAAATGGGCCTCCCTTCTTGGTCCTTAAATTAGTATTCAGCTTACACACAACGCACAAGATCCAATATACCGACAGCAACTAACAATAGGCAAATCTTTTGGCTGTGCCCCTCATTTTCTACTTCAGTCTATCTAATCATGTAAAAAGTTTGCAACAGAAACTAAACTAAAGCTCTTATTAAAAAAAACTAAAGCTTCCTTTAGGAGGCGGTTAAGAGTAAAAGTGAAATCTTCAATGCCACTTGTACACTTAGGCCTTAAGGCTTAGAAAGGTTTTCATACTAGTGAAAACTGAAAAGTAGCAATAATCCTGCGTCTGCATCATGCATATGCTTCACGAGTGAGTCAGTTCTGAGGCCATTAACGGTAGCTCGCTGATTTGACTGGATTTTTTCCGCAATGACTTTCTATGGGGATAATATTCCTCTCTAGGCTAGCCATCCTTGCCACTTACAATAATATCATGCAGCCAGCATATATACGATTTCTAGTAGCCCGGGGATAATAGTGACTTTTCTTTCATTTATCTTTTTTTCTGGCAAATACCATGCATAGCATTATTTGGATCGCAGCAGAAAGCTGACGCCGCCACACGTAACACGTGGCAAAAAGAGGTGTATTATTGGCGGGGTGGGTCCTGATCTACCCGCTAGTCTAGGGCTCAAGACTCGAGGCAACAACGGAGAGGCAGAGCTGATTCTTGCAGGCTAAGCTATGGGTGGCTTTCTCAGCTGCCCCACCCGTACCTAGCCAATGACACCCTTCCACGCGTCAACCTTACGTGCGCGGCGCATCGGCCCTGTCTTCCACGTCATCACAGTACGGCTACTCTGACTGTGTCGACTCCAGTTTTCACCTTCACACGTGACTCATCAGGCCCATTCCCGAGGTAGATTGCTGATTCATGTCGTTTGCATGCATTTATCGGTTAATTTTATTTAATTTTTTTTTATGAAAATCCGTTAATTTTATTTTGATTGAATATTTTCTGTTGTCTTGTGGATTTTGTATGAAGCCTACCTGTGCCACGCGTACGGTGCAAAAGAATTGGACGGTGTGGATCCTAATTTTATGCCAGGTTTTAAGGAAGCTAGTGATGGGATAATCTTTAAAAATTTTAAAAGATCCAACCATCAGCATTAGACCTGTTGGTGGACATTTATTGTTTGTACATATATTCCAATTCAAAAGGTGAAAGAAAACTACTCGGGAAAAGAAAATAGAAGGGGTGAAAGTTATGCAGGTGTAGAAAATTCGGCCACTCCGTGATGTAAAAAAAGGTTCTACTAACAAGATAACGAAAATCTCGCTATCATCACTTCGGCAAGACTAAAGAACTTTCATCCAAGTGTGCTGTTTAGAAGATTAGCTAATCATGGCGAGACCGTGTAGGCAGATGTGACCTACACTGTAAGGAAGTTAGTAAAAGAAAAAAATTTCTTAGTTGTGAAGATACTCTAGGTAAGAAAATTTACCTTGTTTAGGAGGATGCTTTTACAACTAAAACAAAATTGTATTGCCTAGTATAAAACTATAAATTATTCACAATCAAATTTCTTGTTAGTGGTTGATACAATATGACATATATTATTAGTTATTGACAAATAAAATTTTCCTTAGTAATTGCTATGAAAAACTTCCTTAGGATATTTTTGTTTATAATAAAAAAAATTTAAATTAAAACTTTTCGATATAAAATATTTCACTATCCGTAACCATAATGTTTTAAAATTATTTTTTACACTTTCCTATATAACTACGATATTTTTTAAACATTTCTACACACCTGTCAATATAACTAATCTATTTATTTTAACTTGATTCTCTTTACATTCATCATTATCCTTATCATATCATATCATTTTCTATCAATTTTAAATTTTATCACTTCTAAAACACACCTTTAGTAACTAAAATTTAACTTTTCATAAGAACATCTTAATATTTAAAAAATATAAATTTTTGTAGTGCCACTTACTGGATGGCTTGGATCTCCGGCAAACAATATACATTCTGGGAGACAATTGCGGGATATCAAACTTATGATAAATACGTATGCATAAAGAGAAGGGTCGAGGTCTCTTTACCTAATAATCTCTCTTTCGGGTTTTCTTTCAGCGCTGAAAAGGCACATGCATGGATGACTTTTTCTTTTGTATTATTTTTTTTCTCTCTTCTTCTTCCTTCCAGCCAAACTTTATTTGGAGTGGTTCCGTGGGTAGCCTCAAGCATTAATCCCACTTTTTCTGAATCTTCTACACGTATGTATGTTTAGAAATTAAATGTATGCGCGTACGTATGTTGTTGGGTTTTTTAGGAGTTGGTCATTCCCATCAACATCAAACTTGCATGATTGAAATAGTGTTAGATGCGGTTGGTATTACTTGACTTGTATGGTTCATACAATTTTGTTACTGGTCTTTTATGCGTTAACAAAAGCAGAAGGGCCATTGCACTGTACTCAGTTACTCACTATATATTCTTTGATGGAGAGCTTGTGTATAGTGACAGGTGACAATCCATATATAAAGGCTTGCTTAATGCGTGCCGACCTATTTTTTCAACTGCCTTGCACCTTCTGCCGTGTGGACCTTTGGACGCTTGCCCAAAATTTTCTTTTAACCCCAAAAGCGTTTCTAAAGGTGGAGACCCGTTCTATATTTTTCTTTATACCCGTACTCATTTCACTCTGGGACTTTCATCTGCTGGTTCCATTCCTTCGTACTCTTGTATTCTGTTTTCAAAAAAAAAAAAAGTACTTGTTACAACCCACACTTCCGGAAAGCAATAGGAGTTGGGCGTGACTGATATCTACTTCCAGATAAAACATTCCATAGACGGACACTTGTGGCCAGATTTTAATGGAGTTATCTCCCATTTAATTAGTAGATAATCATATTTTACTGGCATAATGTTAATATAAACCGAATCAATCATGCACACTAAAGTTACGCAGAAATTATATCGAAGGAGTACACGGTCGCCGTATTATAAAGGAGAGGTGGATTTTTTTTTTTTTGATGGAAAGAAGAGGTGGATATTTTAACTATATAATAAAAGAGCTAAGGAGCGCAGAGGCACAAATATAATCTTAATGGAGAAGTATCATATATTTTGTTAATTTGTCCAACAAACCCTTTGTTTAAACATTGGTTAGGTTGGGCCCTTTAAGGCTTTCGAAGGTATGCAGCCATTGCCTACGTACACGATGGTGCCCATGATATATGTAACCAGTATCCGCTTATTTATATTATGAAGAAAAAAATCTGCTTGTTGATGATTGCAAGAGCCCAATCCTCAATGCGCCTTCAAACTTGTGAGACGTCTCGTAATATATAAAATTATGGGATTGTAGAAAATGAAAAAGAGAATATTTTGATAAATGTGTGATCGATATGAAATAATAGGAATATAGTTGGAATAAATAGATTTATTGTATGTAGTTTGTAGGAAAAATAATTGAAAAATATTGATAAAAGTATGAAAAATAGTATGATTGATAGACAGAAATTAATCTTGAAAAATCAAATCCTACGAAAGAACTATGATTCCCACCCTCACAGGTGTCAAATGTGGCCCAAATCACAACCTTGTTTTCCATACCATAAATTTCCACGATCCAAATGTATCATTTAACCCATCAAAATCACTTCGCCATAATTTTCCGATTCAAGAATTATTTAGCCATCAAATCAGTTCATTAATCATAGAACGTTAATCCGAACAAAAAATACAAAAATGGCCCTGACAAAAAAGCTGTACTAATCAAATAAGTGGGGCCCACTTTGTCGAAGGTGTCGCGTACACTCCGCCTTTTCTCAGAGTTTGGAGCCCAAACCTCTGACGGTCCAGATATCAAGGCACGAGAAAAATCATAACCGTTCATTTGATGGCCCATCCAACTAACGTTTTAGAGAGAGATCACCTTCCTTCGGGATTCCCGTACAACCGGTCGTTGCACGCAATGCAATGGCCATGTACGCACGCAAGGCTTCGCCTTTTACGGAGTTATTGCGGATCGTTTCACGAGCTGCCCCAATCCGTATGCTGTAGCTGTATGCTTGCATGTACGTGTGCAAGCTGCAAGCAACATGGAAACCCATGACATGACTTCTCACCTGATCTCAGAGATACGGCGCGGACTATCACGTGCAGCGACGACGAGGTTTTGACGAGTCATTGCCGAGTTCTTATTGGAGCCGAAACAGAGGCGGGTTCCGTCAGCGAGCTCGCCGCATGCAGCACTGTCAGACACGCGATCGACACCCACTACCAGAAAGATATAAACGCGAGAAGCATTATACTCTGGCTGCCCGGGTTGTTCCATGCACAGGTGCTTATAATGAGGAGTTTTCGAAGGCCTTCGGTATACAATGCCATGATTGAGACTGAGATTAACCATAGAAAGTTTTAAAAAATAAATAAATGACGGAAAGGTACAAGTATCAGAAAAAAGAAGACTAATGGAAATTATTTAGAATGATTATAATCGAAATAACGGGTCGCGCGCGTGAGTTGGGTAGCTTCTGCAGCGCCCTTTCATGAGTGAATTAAATATTCATTATTATTTTATCCGACTCCTCGATCTCAGAAGAACAAACGGCAGAACTTTGCTTTCTTAGGCGGATAATGCATTAACAAATACAAGGAAATGGGCATCAGACGTCCAACTCACATTTCTGTGGCATTATAACATCAAACAGTACAGCCTTGTAACATCCTCGTATCAAAGGAGTTGCCGTGGCTGTGTTACCAACATGCTCTCCCACAGGCAGCCTCAAATAACCTGCTGTGCTGTCCCTTCTTATTTATTTTCTTCGGTTAATTTTTTTTATTATATATATTATGGTGTTTCAATTGGTAGTATAATTAGGATCTAAGACATTCTTACAAGTGTCTAACTAAGAATTTAACTTTTCTAACAATAACTCCTAAAATACTCACTTGGTGTACGCTCCCATAGAAAATTCGAGGAAAATAAACGCCACCACTAAAATTTTTCAGAAAATACAGATGCTAAGATTCGAATCAAGAACACTCAACTTACTGGGGTCAGTCCTTGACCACTAAGGAAACACCTCGGTAGCTTCTTCGGTCAATATTAATTCATAATTTGCTAGGAGAGTAGCATATACGTGTGCAGCGTGCTCATTGCAGCAAATTTTCCAACATTTCTTTATTAGATCTGTAAATGGAAAGATTCGGTGGAGATGAGCATGTGAGGTAGTGCTCGGAGACCATGGTCTTCTCATCCCTTCCACTTATATTTATGTTCCAATATATAATATATTCTTTTAGCTTGTGGTCATTCAAGTGGGTTAAACTATCCAAAATAGAATAGGCATGTTGGTTATAGAAATATATTTTTATCAGATGTATATAGAGAAATATTCAGTACAGTGCAACTGCACTATAATAGCAGTGCAATTGCACTAAAATAAGCCCCACATAATTATAAAATTATAATTTACTCGGCCCATTGTATTTAGAATAATGTATTCTATTATCATATTAATTTTCACTTCAATTGGATATGTGTATGGATCTCATTTGAAAATGATACAAATTCAATGTAATAAAATAGTTTGGTGTAAATAACAACTTTAAAGTGGTTTTTTCAACACCTAAACCATCTAAAGTATGATTTATATATAGCTAAATAATTGTATAAAATTTCATTGAATTTTAAGATGTATGGGGCCCATTTTTGAACAAACGCACTGTCATTTTAGTGCAATTGCGTGTTGTTCTGGTGCAGTTGCATTGCACCAGAACAACGGTATATTTGCCCATTTTTTAGCCCCACATATGTTAGAATGCAATGAAACTTTAGATGATCATTTGTCTATATATAAATTTTATAGCAAATGGTTTACATGTTGAAAAAATCACTTTAAAATTATTATTTACATCAAATTATTTTTTTACGTTGAATTCGTACTATTTTCATATGGAGTCCATACATATATCTAGTTGGGATGAAAATTGATATGGTAATATAATACATTATTCTAAATACAATGAGTGGAGTAGATTTTGATTTTATCATCAAGGGGGGCCATTTCAGCTCCACTATGGGCCGCACTTGAAAATTTCTTATATATATATATATAGTTACGCTTCTATGTAACCGGGTTATATAGAAACAGACCTATGTAACCTTTTCAAAATCTAAGATTTTGATCCTTAATGAAAAATCCAACCCATTCATTGTATTTGACATCATTTGTTTATCTAAAAGCTATGTTTTATCCCAATCAAGTATATTTATATGCACATTTATTTACAATATATATTCATGTGTAAGTTATGAAAAATATTTAGATCTATTTACACACTTATTAAAATATAATGATACTTTATAGAATTATTTATTCACATATAAATGATATTTTGGATGGTTTAGATGTCGAAAATACTACTTTAAACTTGATATTTTAGCATTTTTCATAATTTACACATGAATATGTACATTTTCCAACAAATGTGACTTATAAACATACTTAATTGGGATGAAACTTGATCTTCTAGATAAATAAATAATGTTAAATACAATAAATGAATTAGATTTTTCATCAAAGATTAAAATCTCAAATTTTAAAAGAGTTATATGAGTTTGATGAGGAGCCTGTATATATAAAATCTTCGTGGCAATGCATTTTGAGCCGGGGGAGCGGGGAAGATGGATGGAGGTTCGTGTCTGCCTCCCAACCACTGGGCCACTGGCAGAATATTGGTTAGTCAGTTACCCTACCGAATCGTTTCGTACGCTGGGAAAGGATCGGTTAAAAGGCAGGTGCACTACAGGACTACCAAACCCTAGTGCATGATTTCTGTCGCTACGTGAATTAGCGTAAGACCAAGTCATCGGGTCCCTCATTGCCACGTCGGCATCATCTTGCTTTTGAATAGTTACTCTGGTCTCACAACGGAATTCCCGTCTAAACGTTCATGGTACTTAAACAGAGTACGGATATTGATCAACGGCGTAGATCTTGTTTTCTGCGCCGCAAATAATACGCACAGATTCGCGCGTTAATCTTCCCCGCTGCACTCCTTGCTCTATGGTTGGTCTGAGGTCCAGAGCGACGGCGCAGTGCTGCAAAATATTTGCTCGGGACACCTATGTTACCTGATACGCAGCAAAAACTCCAATGATCCAAATTCCGGGTAACGGCAATGGTTTGATTGACCACCGATGACGGTTAGATATTTTATTATCATTATTATGTTGCTGTTTATAAGCCAGGAATAAATTCCCACCAATCTCAAATAGTTAACTTGTCATATTTGGGCGTGGATAGTTGAATTTATTTCACTTGCGTAGCTTCGAGCGCGTAGCTGTACTTGTGGATATCGCGGCACTTGTTTTGCCCATTTCAAGCAGGAGCTGGCGATTGTTTGGGGCTGGTTTGCGTTGGGTTTACTTTAACTGTGCCAGAATTCCAACTTTCCCTAGTAAAAAGCTAAAAATGATAAAATAAACCCAATTTTCGGAAACCCAAACGCCTATAAAAGGCGAGCCTGCTCTGGCCAAAGGGTCCAGCTCCTTCCACCCCAAACGCCTAATAAAAACTTCCTCGTCTTCCCTTTCAAAACAAGTGCAGGGAATTTTTCTTACTTTCTTCTCTTTTCAGTAACATCATTTAATCCCCATTTCCTGTTCTGTTCTTTCCTTCCTCAGATTTCTCTAGATTGCGATTCGGCACTTGTTTTTCTTTTTTCCTGGTCCTGCATCGCATCGATGGAGTAGTACAGAACAGAAATCCATCAAAACGTTACGAAAATAGCTGCAGGCAGTGGATTTCCACCATCTCCTGCCAAAATCAAATCGCCCATCAGTTTTCCGATGGATCTGTTTGAGATTGATACCATAAAGGCAGAGAAGGCCAATGCGATGAAGAAGTACCGCAGAATAAAAAAGATAGCCGTCTTCTTCCGATTCATCGAAGTCTGCATCGCGTTCGTCTTCATCTTCTGGTTGTCCGCACGCCTTCCAATTGCCTTCAAGCTCTCCGGCAATTTCTTCCGCCAGCTCTCCATCGTTCTCGTCAGCCCGATTTTCGTCTTCCTCGTCGGAAACGCCATCGTCATCACTCTCTTCTTCAAGTCCGGCCAGAACACGGCCGTAAGCTCCTCCGGCGTCGATCTCTACGACGAGTTCATGCAGAACAGCGAAATACGCCATAAGGCTCGTAAGGGAGCCTCGCCGCCGGGGGCGGAAGCCGAGACGGTGTACGAGGACAAGTCGGTGGTATACGCCGAGAAGACGTGTCCGTCGTCGGATACGGAAGCTGGCCCGAGGAAGGCGTTTCAGAGAAGCCGGTCGGAGAACATGAGCGTTGAGAAGAAGCGAGACCTCCGGCGGTCGGAAACGGAGATTGGACGGAAAACGGCGGAATTATCACCTGAGATGAGCAATGACGAGTTCCGACGCAGGATAGAGGAGTTCATTGCAAGGCATCAGAGGTTCCAGAGGGAAGAGTCGATGGCAATCGTCCTCAAGAGCGAATAAAATAAAAAAGTAGTTTTCGAAATTTCAGTCATAAGAATCCGATAGCTGCCTTTTCCTTTTTCTTCTTTTGTTGAATTACATATGTGTTCTTGTACAGAGTAATCAATTAGGGAGGAAAAAGAAAACGAGCAGTGCGTTTAGCTCTTTTGGTTGGTCTGGTGCTTTGCCTGTATGATCAGTCAATCGATACCGTTCATCTGGTCGGCCTCACCCTCCTTTTGTTGAACTTTTCCAAGATCTGGCTTCATTTCCTCCAAATCTCAGACTCGTTGTCTCATGTGGTTTAAAATGATTTTGATGAGACATTACTCCAGCCAATTCCACGTTTTCAATGGTTCGAGTTGTACTAATTGTGCTCGCTGTTTGGCCTCCGCAGGAGCATCAATCACTCCCGCTACTGCTACTTTCGCTGTCACATATCCAAATCCAATCCTCAGTTCGATCGGTGTCGCCTGGAATGCTCTCCGACTCGGTGTCCGTACTAAAGAACTCGTCTTTCCAACCTAACTAGTTTGCCTGAGTTAATTTGTCTAGTTTTTGAGTTGACTCGGTTATTCCTTTCCCAATTCCCACTGCCATCTATTTGGGATTGGACACTGATGGATAATTGACTCGGTTATTCCTTTTGAGTTAGATAACTGATTCCGAGTATATATTTAGATTGTAATTCATGCACACTGATGGATTTCGTGTATCCAACTTCTTTTTTAACCCCCCTTTTTTCTTTTTCTTTTTTAAAAAAAAAAAGACGAAAAGACGGAGGAATATATGCCAAATACTCCCATTAGTTATATGATTTTTCATGAGTGGGTGCGGAAAGATACCCCTGGCAAGGTTTCACAGCCCATAATTAATTTAGGAAATTGCTCCACTTGCTTAGCTTTTTCCTCTTTAGATTCCATTGATATATTTTCGCATACTTTTCATCTATTCGCTTATGAGGCATGACATGGACTAACACGGCTATTTGGAATCTAACCAAAACGAATTTATCCGTTGGATGGTTTCAAAAGGACTGAGCCGTATCTGCCAGTTCATTCAGCTATGTGCTATCCTGGTTTTTCTGCACATGGCTGTAATTCCGGACTGCGGATGAGCAACACTGAAGTTGGTCTGGCTGGGATTTGGCCGGAAAAAGATGGACATTGATCTGGGCATAAAGTAATATCCATGCGCCACTGATTGATATTTTATGTTCTTCCGAGTCATTTCAGACGCGGATGAAGCGTGATGGTTGATACGCAGGCATTTTTGAATCTGCACACGTCGTGACCTTAAGACATCATCAAGATTTAGCCCAGCAACATTTAAAATCACTGCGTGCTACGATTCAATTAATGGTTTCAAAAATACTACTAATTGGATTGTTGGGCGATTCAAACGTTGTAAGCGAAGTGATCACCACATGTACAATATCGCTTTCCAAATGGGTGAATTAATGTCAACTCCGATTATTTTTGAAAACAAGTACTGCTATGCTTATATATCGAGTTCTATAATTTTCTTCAAGGATAGATAATGTTTTAGATCCTTGTGACTTTGCAATGTAAAATTATCATCATCAACTAACTAAAGCTGCTCAAGATTTCGCTGTGGATGACAATAATTGGAAGACACCATTAGTTTTTATAAAGAGGCTTTGATTAACAGTATCAAACAAAGCTTGGAGAAATTGCTCGATATCCCGTGAAATTAGGAGCATTAAATATTGATCAATGCTTGTAAAGTTTCCACTATCCCATTGGCTTGGATTCTTTAACACAAATTTCAAAAAGTTATCTTTCTACACTCTTCTTGTCTCTCTTTTTTAATCCGATATACTCATTATTTCTCAATGATGTTCCAATTTAGTGTCTTGAACTAAAGTGGAAGGGTACTGTTGTGGGCCATAAACGTAGAGTTTACGGCCGAAGATTTACGAAAAGGTACGTACATGGAACTGAGGCGTGCGTTTTCAATATCCTCGCAGAGATAAATAGTCACACCAAAATTATTCTATTAATCTCATCTTTGGAAGTTTTCAACATACAAAGGCCCACTTGATGAAAATCAGATTAGAAAATGTATAGCCCCGACCCACTTTCTCCTGTGGTGGGTGCAAGTGTTCCTTTAGGCATTATTTAGTTGGCTATGACCCACCTATAGTTAAGCAGGATGACTTTTCTACAGACAATGCAGCTAGATGGAAAGCTTTTTTTTTTAAAAATTTTTTTTTTTATCTTTTTGATAATTAGCTAGATGGAAAGTTTTGATTACAGTTGTTATACTAGAAGGTGAAAATCATTTCGAACCCTGCCATTCAGAATTCTTTAATATAATTCTATCAGTCCCCTTCCTGTGGACATGTGGTTTATCATTTTTTAGTGGGATTTTAATGGTGGGCCAAAATGTAAATTGTCTGTCCCCTTCAGGATATAGACTAAAGGTATGGTTTTTGGCATTTTCCAGAATTTCATTTCACTCCTTAGTTTTCTCTGCCATTTTCTCATCAGCGGAGTAGGTCCCGGTGGTTCTACCATGCACTATAGCTAGCAAATGCATCAGGCCTAGACTCTTTTTAATTCACTTTTTGATCCGAGTCATCTGATGCATCAAGTAGACAATCCATCTAAATTGATTTATCTGACTTAGGGTCTATTTGGCAGCACAGAAGAACAACGTTACACTGCCCGTGCATTTGTAAAGAAGCTTCAATCTGAAGCTTTTTAAATCTATGCATTTTGTGGCTTTTTTTTTTTTAATGCAAAAAAATGTTTTTTCATGCGAAAAAGCTCGTCCGAATATTCGATAAAAGGTATAACATTGGCGCTTTCTATTTCGAAAAAATGTAAGGCCGAACAGACCTTAGTATTGTGAAACTGTTGCTTAGATAGATATGGGCTACCTAAACAGGCACAATTGCTTATTCAAAATTTCCTTGCTCTATGCTCGATCCTTCCTTATTAAAACTCAAATAAGTTTGAGCCTATATATTCCCAATTTGTCAAACATGGGATCAGTCCTATTTGCTCATCCTGTATTCCACGGAAGAAGTTTCTTCTTCTTTCCACCACAAATCAAGAAATTATACAGCATTGAGAATATCTAGACTAGTAATGATCACCATAAGCCAACGTAGCTGACGAGCAAGATCTATTCTGTAAGACAAGCAACATATTTTTCATGGAAAAGGGTTTCTGGTCAGGCATGTTGATGGATGCTAACAACTACACGTTATAATAAGCGAGACTGTTCAAGTTGAGCATTTGAAAGTGTAAGTTGAAAGCTGAAAGGGGCACTATAACTTTGTAAGATAAGGATAACGAGTCTTGATGACTTAAGCCTTTTTATTTTTTTTGTGTGTGTGAGAGAGAGAGATGTGGTCCTTGTTTCGCTTACCAGGCACCAATTTAGTTGAGATAAGCTTCATGTGGACATAGAAACATATGCTTCAAAGTGAGTTAAAATAATGCTCATCGAGCAAAATGTTCCCATGATGAAGCAGATCACATGAGGTACGGGCTGACTGTGCTGATGATCTTCAAGCCATTTCGAACAAGCAAATAAAGACAAGGGTTTGCTTGGTAAGATTTTCTCAAAACTTAGCTAATAGCATTTTTGTTTCTTCAACTTTCCATGCTATCTAGTATCTATATATCTTGGTTTTAATTCATTAAGAACTGGCTTATCCATAACTTTTAAATTATGTAAAGATTGAGTCTGAACTGCTACCTCTGTTTGAAACATACCCATTTGCTTTAAACTACGTTTAATGAAGCTTCTGTCAATTTCAGAATTTGAACCACCTACTTTTTTCATTAGCGAGGGTGGTTACAGTCTGCGGACTGTCCTAGTCCGCGTCCCATTATTGAGTCTATATCAATCAATCTGTGGGTGGGCAATAAATTTGCCACTCTTAAAGTTTGAAAAATATTTCGATTTCTCCTTTTAAAAATGTATAAATGTATAATTAATTTGAAACTTCACACTGGGAATTGCCAAAATTTCTGTTGAAAATTTATTTAGAATAATATATAGAAAATTTTTACAAATATAGATTACAATAAGGTGTAACATAAAATAATTTTAAATATTTACTTGATGCAATCTAACCTACCGAACCGAAGGGCGAACCTTGACACTACACTATCATCCTAGTTTGGAGCCTCTACTTGCAGCAGTGTTTTGATGAGGGCTTGATGCCTTGGTTCTCTGCCATGCTGCTAATGTTCATGTGTGATTTGTGTTTGGTGTATCTTCCTGTGCATAGCTCCCTAAAGGAACTGTGTAGAAAATAATCAATTTAACAATAAGAACTATGCAGCCTAGCCCATGCACACATGCCATCTAGGTTGCCACAGCCAGTTGGTCTTTGACATCGCCACTAAAGAGGAGCGACCTGTGCCTACAAAACTGATCCAGTAAAACTCTAGTTTTCTAAAAAAACCACCATCCTTGGCTAATTTACCTGATCCCATGATGAGATCTCCATCACGTTCTGCGTCTTAGAAGATTTTGTTCAATCGTGTAGTTGAAGCCAACACAAAAAGTACTTGGAGACAGAGGGAGTTCTTCAATGCACCTTTTCAATAGATGGGGTGCAAAATCCCAATTTCTTAAATATTTTTTTAAAAATTCTTTATAAAATTCTTAATATTAAGTTTTACCTTTTTCGGAGATGTATAAATATATTTTTGATTTTTTTAAAAATAAGGATATTTTAGTCATTTAAAAATGACTAAGACCTTTCGTATTTTAAAAAATAAAAAATATATATTTCAAAAACAGTAAAATTTAATTTATATATTAAATAGACATAGCTTAACAGTTTTTAAAAAATATTTAAAAAGAATTTTGCACCTTAATTTCAATCATCAGAATACATTGAAACCGGCCTCGACTACACTTCTGTAGTGGACCTTTATTTTTGGTTTGCAAGGCTATGATCATTTCCTTTCTCAAGTCTTAACTGGGGATACTTATATTTATAAATTCAACATGATGAATTTTTTTTAATTTTTTAAATGTATCAGACCAATCGAGATTTCCTTTTTTACATAAAAAAAAAATCTTGTGTCGTTTGTATTCTATACTACGAAATTCCTGTCATAAATTGACGTTGATCACCTTCTATTCCATCATTAGTATTTTACAATAATTTTTTTAAATGACTCTCCAAATCTTATAATTAAGCTGGATGATGCAGAACAAGAATTAGTGGTTAAATTTCAGGTTATTCAAATAAGATTAATGGGATTATAGGTATGGATTTAACAAGCATTTAAGAAAAGTGATCCAGTAGTACATAAAGTACAATAAGTTATGGTAGAATAAATAATTTTTATTTAAAAGTAGTTTTTAAGTCTGAATAACTGATATTATTCAGTCACAACTCACAAGTATATTTTTGCTGCGTCAAAAATAACGTGCCGTGAAAACTTATGTGGGAAATACATTTATTTTTATATTTAAAATTCAATAATGACATACATACCGTCAAATGGAATTTAAACTTTAAAATATAAAAGTTTCTAATACGTTTGATTTTGTCATGACAAAAATATATACCTAAATTATATAGTGTAGGTTAGATTTAAAAGAAAACTATTAAAAAACTATTTTTTAATCAAATAAAAAAGGTATCCTACCATAGTTATGGTGATACATATATCTTAAATCCAAATATACCAACGACCTACTAGCACCAGAGGTTGTTTCGTAATAGGGACTGAACTCAAATATGTATATATATACACATGCCAATGATGTTTCTAAAATTCTAAATATACTTGTTATATTTGCACTTAATCTCAAAAATATACATTTTATAACATGAGACTAGTTAGATTTTCATAAATGCCTAAAATGCCTCTAGTATTATTTGGGCTTTGAATGGAGTCATGAATGGCTCCTGAAAGAAAAACTTCTATTTTATTTTTTGTACTTCAAGTGTACTGGTTGCCACTTTGATAATGCTTGTCTATAAGACTATAAAAGCAGCGGGCACAGCAGTGCCCAACTGTTGGAGTATCGGACGTGACAGTACTCAAACACAAAGCCGACGAATTGCTGCTAATTATCTTACAGATTGAGGAAAATAGCTAAGATATATTTCGTCTCATAATTAAAGTCCAAAAAACTTTTCAACCTCTAATTTTTCAGGATGTGTTTGAGAAGTGATAAAACTTTCTAATGAAAAGTTTTTTTTTGTAAAAGTTTTTAAATTGATAGAAAATAATGTGATATAATAAAGTAATGATGAAGTAGAAAAAAAATAAAGATAAAATAGATAGGTTAGTTGTATGGGTAATTGTGTATAAATGATTAAAAAATAAGGTGCTTGTATTGTGAAGAAATCATTTTTAAAATATGATAGTTATGGTGAGTAAAAAGTTTTAAGTTGAAAAGTTTTTGTTAAAAACAAACATGTCCTTGGTCTAAAACTTTTCGTTCTCTATAAATATTTTATTTATAAATTATTTATTCACTTCTTCCTATACAATTACTCTAATTTTTAATTATTTTTACAAAACTACCTATACATTTAATCTATTAACTATCTTATTTTTAAATTATTTCTTCACTTCTCCTTATAGATTTATTCTATTTTTCAATCATTTCTACAAAAATTAACAATACATCTAATCTATCTATTTTAACTTTACTTTCTTAACTTGTCATCGTACTCCTATTATATTACATCATTTTCTCTTATTTAAAAACTTTTATATAAAAAATTTTCATCATAAATGTTTTATCACTCCCAAAACACTCTTATTTAACTATGACAAATAAAAGATCCAATATTATCTATTTAGGCCTAATAATTATATGTTCTACATAGGGGTATTAATGGTCATAGTTAACCCGTCAACCCGCTCGTCCAACCAGTTTATAAATGAGTTCGGGTTGAAATTTTTGAATGAATCGGTTATGATCCGCCAACCCGTTGAACTATTTAATTAAATAAATGGATTAGAGTTAAGATTTTATAACTCGTCAATCCGTTTAGTAACCCATTAATTCAACCTGTTTAATTCGTTCAACTCATTTAACTTGCTTAACTCATTAAAGTTATATATATATACATGTAAACTCCTTGGTTATTTTCTCTCTTTAAGTCTTTCTCAAGTCACATAATTTTCATTTTTCACTGTTGCCCTAATTCTATTTTTCTGTTACTGCCATATTTCCATTTCTCCTATGCCGAAAATACCCTCGTGTCTCTCCCTGCGAGATCATCATCTACTAGAGTCTAGGCTTTCGGGTTATTTGCTATACAATCTATTAATAACTCACCAACTTATTTATTAAATGGGTTGTAAATGGGTTAGGGTTGAGGTTTTTTAAGTGAGTTAATAAACGGATTGGGGTCGCGATATTTTAAATGTGTTAGGATTAGGATTAAGCTCCAACCCGTCCAACCCGATCTTAACACCCCTAGTTCTACATCCGATAATTAATATATATAGATGAAGGATCAATATTTTTGCGCCGACAGTGTATTAGATGATCCAGATGTTTATATCAAGTGGCACATTTGCAAAAACCAAAGAAAGCAATAATAGCGTGTGAAAGCTGCAGACTCATTGTTTATGAGATGGCAAATTAACAGTGCTGCAAAGAAAAGTTGAACTATAAAAGCAGGACCAAGTTGTCGGTTTTTCCTGCAATGATATGTCTCTGCTGCTTTGTATGTCATAGTCACACTAGCTGTAACTTGACCCCACCTCCTGAAGAGCCGACAGATCAAAGGAAAAAAAAAAAATTCAAATTCCAACCTAATTCCCTTCCCATAGGCTAACAAAATTGCAAAAGTAACTTTTATATCTTTGGTCCTAATCTTTAAACGGACATGTTGGTGCAGCGAATTTAACTCAGAGCCTGTTTTGCTTAACATGAGTGTACAGTAAAATCTTATCATTAACATGTTTGTGAAAAACATAACCAGCTGCTTTCCACAAATGTATAAATTTTTTATTGGGTGTGTTTAAAAATTTTTAAAATGAGAAAAAATGATGTGATATAATAGAAGTAACAATGATAAATAAAGATGATAAAATTTAAAAAAATAAGTTAGTTGTATGTGTAGTTATAAATAAATGATTAAAAAGTAAACTAGTTTGTACGGAAAGATATGAAGAATAATTAAAAATAAGATAGTTGTGGAGAGTGAAAAATTTTAGCTGAAAAGTTTTAGAAAGAAACAAATGCACCCAATAAAAATAGACTTTTTTTAAGCGGGAGCAATACTTCGGAATAAGGCCAAAATACTCTTAACATTTTTAAACGATTGGCCTAAAAATAGTGAAAGGTCAGACAAGCTTTTAGATAAGGTATTTTTGGTTTCAAATGGAGTTTTGATGATAAAATTAAAATTTTATTGATTATATGATTTAAAATTATTTATTTTATGTTACAGAAAAATTATCACAATCAGACACATGTTTGACGCTAATTCGAACCTTGGACCCCGCACATGCATGCTATGGTGTCTACCACGGTACCACCTAAGCATCCAGGCAGCGACGTGACAATGAGATTCTTGATAGCCACATTTGGTATATATTCGTTATAAAATATAAAAAGATTTATATTCACTTATTATATATTAGAATGTAACAATGTTTCATATAATCATTTACCTATATACAAATATTGTTTAGGAGGTTTAGATGTTGAAAAATATATTTTTAAAACTAATATTTAAAAGAATCTGATTATATACAACATGACTTATTTTAAGCTAAAATACAACATTTATTTATTTTTATAATTATTTATATTTTTTAATTTTTTCTTCGTAGACATTTTTAACTAAGTATATTTAGTCTATATACAAAGTTTTTCCATTTTACAATACTTTTACATATTTATTTTTTATTTGTTAAAAATCAAAATTTTAAGGATAAAATGACATAAAAGCCCTTGAAATTGATATTTTTAAAAATAAAAATAAAAATGTATAAGTATTGTAAAATGGAAAAAAGTTCGTATATAGATTGAATACACTTAGGAAAACATGTCTATAAAGAAAAATAAAAAATATAACTAATTGTAAAAATAAATAATTATTGTATTTTAGCTTAAAATACATCCTGATGTATATAATCATGCTCTATATTTAAATTGTATTATTTTATTATGTTAAATTTATATTATTTTTAAATGGTGTACATACACATATCTAATTTGGATAACGGTCAGTGTGCTATTTCATACTGAAATAAATAATTTTATAAAACCAGGATTCATATACAAAAGTGATTTTATGCAATCCCTTTATTTTTGAAACCTTATTGATTGATGCAAAATTTTATCTATTATTATATTTAATATCATTTGTTTAGTTACGAGGCAAAATTTTATCCAAATCAATATGTGCTTATGCTACATTTGCTCAAAAATAGGTATATTCATTATAAATTAAGAAAAATATTTACATTCATTTATATATGTATTAGAATATTATAATACTTTGTAGGATCATTTATTCATATAATAGTGATTTTTTATGAGCCAAAGCTCAATGCTCAATGGCATTTGCGGTCAAGGGAGTTCATACCCGGACATGGGTTGAAAATAAATAGATTTCACTGCAGCAGGTATTCCCTTACCCTAGCTGTAGCTAGCTAGATAATTATTTCTTCTGCTTAGGTGCAGTGGAACACACCTGTAGATTTTGTTCTTTGATGCGCCCACCACAGTCTCCTCCCAAGCTCCATATGCACCCGAACGGAGTTTGACAATGGCTTCGTTTGGCCCTAAGTTTGGGTAAGTGCTGTTTTATCAGTGCATTTTTAATGCCTTTTTACCGGTGCTTTTTTAAATATTTTTTATAAATATTTATATATTACTTCATCTCAACTAGAATTATAATAAGGCTATGAGACTTTCTTACAATATTCAAACATCATTCTACAAATATCTTACCACTGAAGATTTGAATTCTTTGCTGTCGCGAATAGTCCAAACGGGTCGCCAGCGCGGTGAGCGAAATGCCGCTACCACTCAATGGAGCTTTTTTAAAATAGTCGTTTGCATAAATAAATATCGGTCCTATGATTATAGAAGCTGAGCCATCTAACTTTTTTAAAATTTAAAATATTAATCTTTAATGGAAAATTCAATTTATTTATTATATTTAACATTATTTATTTATCTTAAAGACCGAGTTTCATCTCAATTAAATATGTTATAGGCCGCATTTTTTAAAAAATATATATTCATTTATAAATTATGAAAAAATGTTTAAATCTATTTACATATATATTAGAATATAATAATATTTTATAGAATAATTGACTCACATAGAAATGATACTTGGGACGGTTTAGATGTCAAAAATACTACTTTGAAATTGATATTTTAACATTTTTTCATAATTTAAACATGAATATATTTTTTAACAAATGTAACCCTCATAAACATACTTTATTAGTATGAAACTTAGTCTTCTAGATAAACAAATAATGTTAAATACAATGAATGGATCGCATTGTCCATCAATAATCAAAATCTTAAATTTTAAAGTGATTACGTGGCTTCGCTTCTACGTAACATAGTTATATACAAGCCAACCCCGATAAATATTAAGTAAAGAATTTCAGAAACCAAATAATCATGAAAAATTCTTGTCAGGAGAAATGAATAAATGTTCTGTTTGGCCAAATGTTTAGACGCTATCACCGCGTTTTTTTTTTTAAATAATTTTTTTAACGAACTGTGGATTTGATAATTTTCGAAAGTGTTTGGACGAAGCATTAAAATTACAACAGGAAATCGCAATCGCAACAACAACAACAACAATTTTTTTTTTTTTTTTGAGATTCTGATAACCTATTCGAAGCTTATCCCTATCGCTAAAGCCAATCGCAATGATATAAAATAAAAGACGAATTTATCCTAAAAAGCCGATCGAAATTCAAAGCCCATAGCGTCTCATCACTCTACGCCATTTTTTTGTCTCTTTTTCTCCCTAAACTATCGCATCATTTCACCTACAAATCACTATAAAATTTATAAATTTTTTCTTACAAGGTAAGATGCACATTATCTTTATGATCAAAATAAATTTAAAATTCGCACGAATTTTAGTCCTACAAAATTTCCGGATTAATTCGTTAATCAGCATACGTATGTAAATAAAAGAATCCAGCCGTTTGTCTTCTCTTGAACCATATACGACTTTAAAATTTTAACAGTTTTTAAATTATAGATAATATATGAGCCCCCAAGATTTTTCTGTCTACCCCTTCCTTTTTATCTCATCTCGTGTGTATTATTATATTATAATAATACAAAGAAGGTAATTCATGTTATTTTTTTATCGTATAATTCATGTTATTATATATGTATCATTATTTATTTTTTAACATTATATATTTTAATTGAAAAAATTTGTGCACATATTTATTGTAAAAATTATATTACAGAAAGCCATAAATTTATTTTAAAAATATTTTTACAATTAGTTAAAATTTATATTATTATTTTATCTATGTGAAAGTAATAAATATTCATGCTTTAATAGAAATTTATTTACTTATTAAAAAATATCTTTTGTTAGTAAAATAATTTAATTTAGAAATAATTCTTTTGTTCTTTTTTGTCATTTTCCTTGTCTAAAAACACTAGTATTTTTTAAGCCAAACACTAAAGTGTTGCTAAACGTACTTTTGAAGTACAAAGCCAAACCGTTCTTAACTTTATAATATAAACGTTTCATTAATAATCGAACTTCCGGAAATTTAAAAACTGGACCAAACGGAGCAAAAAACTGCTTCCAAATGAAAAGTACTTCCCTGCTGGCTCAGCGGTTGGCAAATCACCATACCAATCGAGACTTGTACACGCTGCCGTGGGCATGGGAATGCTAATTGCCAGCCAGCAGATCAAGCGGAGGTGATTTCATTAGGTTGGAGTTTTATTTAATGATTAAGATGAGTTCAAACCAAGAATTTCACAAATTTAATTAATTTGATGGAACTGAGTCCTAGTAGATAATTAGTATATATTGATTCTTTGATTTTGAAAATTAGTGTATATATATATAGCTCTAATTCTATGAAACTCCTCTTCTAGTTGATTAAAAATCCATTAAATCTATTGTATTTATTGTTATACCACTTGTATATAAATCAATTAATATGAGCGGAGGCCATCATATATAAAGGGGTGACCCGCCTGACCAAGAGCCACTGTGCTTGTGTTCTTAGATATTTCCCAGTGGGGTCTTCTGTTTGTTGGAAAGGACGGGGTATCATGGCACCTTTTTTATCTTTTCCCCCCTTCCCAACATGACGACTTCTTTAAATGTTCACCATGGAATAACATGTATCTACAATAATCTAATGAAATTTTTTATTCAGCATCAATCCCTCTAAAACATGCCCATGAATGGTTTTAGGAATCAGGGCATCTCCGCCGTGTATTTACCATGCATCGAAGAAAGGTAATCGATAATCAAATTGATTCTGACTAGTGACGTTTTTTTAAAAAAAAAATATTTTCTTAAACCAAAAGCTAGAGCAAACAAACAAGTGTGCATCAGTTACAGTAAGATTCGGTGATTCAATGATAAACATTATGGCGCAATGAGTAAGGTTAGGGCGTCACAGCATATATATCAGCAACCGACCTTAAAATTTAATACAAGCCCTGCTTCATGAAATCCAATCCATTTTCGTATTTAGTGATAATTATGAAAAATTTACTCACTTAATTTATTATATTCAATATCAGTTATTTAGCTAAAATATCAAGTTATACAAGTTTAGATATTAGAATTAAAGGGTCGAACCCTCAACCTTGTGACAACATGTCATTGTGTGTTATCATTAGGGCAAGTCTGGGCAATAAATTATAGAATTTCTTTACCTAAATAGTAATGCTAAATATGATAAATGAGGATAATTTCTCAACAATTCTCAACATCAGCCAAATGGATAGAATTTCACTAAATAAGTTTCTCAAGAGGACTCATTTAAAATTGGAGATTTTGCATGTGTATGTATATAATTTGGGTGAAATTGCAAGCCTATCATGACTTTGGAAGAAATTATATCCCGTCGACTAGTAACGAAAAAATATTTCAAACCGTAATTTTTCAAGAGCTTTTTCTAAATATACTTATTACATTTGACTCTAATCCTAGATATACCCACTACGGTTTTAAAATTTCAGATATACCCACCACGTTTAATGTTAATCATAAAAATGTTCATCTCGTTAAAAATCGTTAAATTTTTGTAAATGCCCAAAATACATTTGTTATAAAAGAATAAAAGATGAAATAAAATTAAAAAAATAAAATCATGAATTTGATACTCATGTGCAATTAGGGCATTGGTGAGTTATGACATTCAAATTTTCAATTATGTCCAAAATTCGATGGGCAAATTAGTAATTTCATAAATTAACTAATGACATTAACTCATGGCTTGAGTATTTTTAGGATTAATTCCAAATGTAGTGAGTAATCTAGAATTTTAGAAATGTAGTAGATATATTTGGAATTAGAATTAAACATAGTATGTATATTTGAAAAAAGCTATCTTATTTAAAACTTTCGTTCTTTACAATTATCCTATTTTTAATGATTTTTTCACATCTTCTTATACAACTATCAATCATTTTTACACATCTACATATATAATTAACCTACTTATTTTAACTTTATTTTCTTTACTCCTCATCATTATTCCTATCATATTACATTATTTTTTTTCAATTCAAAAATTTTTACACTAAAACCTTTTTGTTACAAAAAAATTTCTCACTTCACAGACACACCCAAAACGATAAAAATGACTGTATTACTCATCTTCTCCCATAAGCCATAGCATATCACACTCAACTGTTAGCTCTTTAAAATTCTTCTAATTCGCGTTGGTACAAATTGATCACAAATCAATGAAATGCTAAAATTTTTGGCTTTTCTCAAATGTACCTTTTACATTTAGCCTTAATCCTAAATATATCTACAATTTTTTCAAAATTCCAAAACATATCTGTTACGTTTATAGTTGATCTCAAAAATGTATATTTCATTAAAAACCATTAGTTGAATTATATATACCTAAAATACATCTATTGTAAAATAATAAATGAAGAAATGAAATGAAAAGGAAATGAAATTAGTTTTTTTTTTTTTTAATTTAGAATTCATTTGCAATTAGGGCATCACTGACTCACGACATTCAATTTTTTCAATTTCGTCCTAAATTTGAAGGATATGTTAGTAAGTTTACATATTCATTAACGTCGTTAACTCACAAAAAGAGTGTTTTTAGGATTAAATGTAAACATAGTAGGGTACATTTGGGATTTTAAAAACCTTGCAATTATTTTTAGAATTAAGTTTAGACATAGTAAACATATTTTGGAAAAGCCCAAAAAAAAAAAAAATTTTGAACGAAATTTGAAAATTACATAAGCAAATGCGACCGAAAATCAAGGGATTAAATTCAAACAGAGATCCTAAAACGCAAACACTCTGAGCTGAATCTTAGTTGCATTGGATTACAAATTGGAGACAGAAACAGGATTGACATCATGAAACTCAAGCGTGGACACCGGCCAATCCCCGGAAGGAAGGCTACCATCTAATTGCCATTCCATCCCCTTCTATCACCAACCAGTGCCGTCGTTCTTCCCCGCCACCGTCCACATTAGAAAATCCATCCGCTGCAGACGATTTCATCTCACGACGCTTCTCTGTTTTCTGTCTCCAAGGATCTCCAACACCATATTCAGCGTCTCGAACATCTCCGCAGTGTCAGCCTCAACTCTGGCGAATACATCATCGTTCGCTGCCATTCTCTTCGCTGATCCACTGCACTGCTTACGCCATTGCTGCCAACGATTGCAGCAGCAGATCGTCACCGATCACCGATCTCATCGAAAAATGCAGCCGACGTTTGAGAGGGACAACCCTGGCTGCCTTCGGTTATTAGTACAGGGGCATTTCTGTCTTTCTCTAAAGAATTTTACGGCCGACCTACAGAATGTGATACGCTCACAATTTTGGAGAAAAATTGTATAGGCATGAATGCAATTTTTCCAGAAGTCATGATACACTTGCATTTTTGCTTAAACTACGTAAGTAAGGATGAAAAAAAAAACACTTTAATATCAGTTTGGGTTATTCGAGGGCCATACTTTTCAATCTTGCAACGGCAACGATCAAAGGACAAACAATTCGTGGAGAACCACTTTTGACGTTATCAAAGGAATTCAAAAGAGTAAACAGGCAGGTTTAATGATGCAAAGGTGAGCAGACTCATGTGGTTTATACATGGACGGGAGAAGCAATATATGTATAAAGAAGCTACAAAAGATGGACGCAAAGGCAACCAATCATTAAAAGCAATCCCCACCTTCCAATGATTCGGCATTAATATATATATATAGAGAGAGAGATTGGTGTTGCCCATCCCACATTCCCACTTGATGTGAGGGTGGAGAGACATGCGGCTAAGACGAGTGTTGGCAAGTGGGCCACTTGCTAAATTGGAAATCGAAGATGAAAAGGATTGTGCATGGAAAAAGGAGGCTTCTTAATTTGTCCATTGTCTGAATATCAGGAATCTCTCCGTGGGTCCAATCACTGTGTCTGATTTGGGAATATGAATATGTTGACAGACATATGTGTGATGGAGCCTATAAAATAAATGCATGCTATTAAAACTTGGTCGTTTTCTCTAAGTTGTTTGAAGAGTCCCATGCAATGACCGAGGCCTGGCTGGCTGCAATTCAGCCCAAGCCAAGTGTAGACACCCCTCCCTTAAACACAACGATGAATAAATGTGAATGAAATCCAAGCCCAACAATGACAAGCAACTCAAGAACAAACACCAACGGGCTCTGGAACCAACGGCCCATTCAAAGCAAACCAAAGCAAACCGAAGCATATCCAAGCAAATCCAAGCCAGACTCCAGCAAACGGGCCTATCCAGCTTGGCCCACAGGAGCAAAGCTCCGACAAGTCACCAGAACGGGCCTATCCAGCCTTGGCCCATAGGAGCAAAGCTCCAACCAACCACTAACCGGACTCTACAATGCAGCCCACCAAATCCAGCTCACTAGACACAGAACGGGCTCTACAATGCAGCCCACCAGACCAGCTCACTAGACATAGAACAGGCTCTACAATGCAGCCCACCAGATCTAGCTCACCAGACACAACAAACGGGCTATACAATACAGCCCACCAGATCCAGCCTTGGCCCACAAAAGCGGGCTCTTCAAACAACAGTCCATCAGGCCTCAACAAAGGCCCACTTGGAGCAACAGGCTCCAACCAGATCCAAGTCCACCTACAACGGGCTCTCATCCACAGCCTACGGCTTACAAGGCCCGCTCCATCATCTATAAATAGGGAGCCAAGTCTCTCCTCTCAACACACATGAGGAGGCATCCCCAAGGGGGAGGACGAGAGTTTGCAGCAAAACCCCAACATCCTAACTTCTCCTCTCCTCTCCAGCTCTCTCTCTCTCTCTCCCACTTTCCCCCTTTCCTTCTCTCCCCTTTCTCAGATCTTTTTCATTTTTCTCTTTTTCACGCTCGTGTAAACCGCCTCGGGTTGACAGATTCTTGCCATATCTGTTTAATCCGAAGGCCAGAACCTGAACTCTGTATGATTTGTGCCTTTATTCATAGAAAACAGAGACTGATCTCCCTTTTAAAGATCAGTGACGACTCCATTTTCTTTATTTTGCGTAAATACTAACACATTTGTTTGAGTTAACACTCCGGCAAGGCGGGCGCACACGGATCCGCAGATTCCAGCATAATACGTTGCCGTTATGCTGCCGAATCCATGACTTGATCCGTGTATAAAAAATCTCGTCTTAGCCGTTATGTCGCCAAATCGACGGGAGGACACTCATATGTCAAGCTATCTGAAGATCGTCAATACTAACACGTTTTATTCCATGTGAATGCAGAAAGACCAAGCCCATGCCGCTGTTCCAGAAGCATTAAAGAACCGGCTCAAACTCATCCACGGCCTAGATTTCTAAGGCGAGGATAACGATCCGAGCCCATCGTAGCACTCGCGGCGGTGCTACACCAAGATTTTACTAGCGTGTAACCTGTAAATGTGTTATGTGAGATGGCATGGCACGGCACCCACCTGTGTTGTTCCTCCTGCACCGAAGGCAAGGCAGCTGTATCACTGTATAGTTTTGAGTCCTGCGGTAACAAGTGGGTGATTGGTGCTCAAAACAAAAATTAATTGAAAATAATGAATCTTATGGGAAAATGGTGTGGCTAAGCCATGGGGTCACCCTGCACCAGATGAGGGTGATAATGGAAGGCTGTCCCCAATTATCGAAGTGAGGATATCGTCTTGGATCTATTTACCTGTCAATAGGCCATCACAAGGAGATGCATAACCCATCACAAGGGATTGCAAGAAATCCTCGTGAGAATCTATATATATATGTCATTTTCTCCAACCTTTCCTTAATTCTCATCCTCACATGATTCCAAGGTAACAGAGAATGATTAGATGCTTCTAATGTCATGTTACGGTGGATTATAATTAAAAGTAATTTGATTAGTTTGAGCTAGCGCAATGATGGGCTACACTGGATGGACTTTCTGGATACATGTTTGATTATCTTGACAACTTGTCGAGGGCAATTTTAAGGGAAATAAAGCCAAGCATTGCATCATAAACTTCACTAACAATATCCTCCTCGACGTTTCGAGTTGTTGAGAATCCTTTAAACTGAAATGGCATTTTTCACATATGGAATTGAATGATATCTGTAGCCAACAAAAGCCAGCAGACAAATGGCATGAATGAGTAGTGATTTATACACCAAAAGCCCAGCACAAGATTTCAAAATTAAAGCTGGAAAGGCATGAATAGTTTGGTTTCCAAAAATAAAAAAACTTAATACATATATTAAATACACCCAGATGAATAGTTCTATAAAAAAATTTCAAAAACAAAAGCTTTTAGAAATGAGTTTTGCACCTCAGTGCACTTAAGCTTCAATGCAACCGGACGCATTGTTCGTATAGGTTTATGATCTTATTAACTTAGCTAACATAAATTTATGTTCATATATAAAAAAAATTCATGGTTATTTTTTCAAGTGTATTCAATGTATATATTAAATTTTATAAATCTTAGAGATGCGTATATTTTTATTTTCGAAAATGAAAATTTAGGGGCATTTTAGTCATTTTCACCTAAAAATGTTCATTTTGAAAATAAAAGCGGCATGGCAGGGACGCACCCTTTTCTATTTTCAAATATTAAAAATCAAAACATTTCTAATTTTTCCAACATGCAGTATAGGTGGAACTTACACTTTTATAAAATAAAAAAAAAAAAGAAAAAAACAATTTCTTAGGGTTCGGCAAATACGATTTGTGGGTCGCCATATATTCAAATCTTTGATGGTTGAGATGCGACTTGGGTTGGGTAGGTCTAGGTAGAGGTCGACCCTACCCTTACCCAATTTTGAAAAGTCTCTACCCTACCCTATTTTAGACCAGGTCAGTTCGAGGTATACCCTTCCCTATTTTCTTAAGGCCAAGTCGGTTCCGGCTCCAATTTCAAATTGATTCCACTAAAAAAATATCAAAACATGTTACCAAAGCTACTATTTGCAAAGCTTGAATTTGGACAATTAAAAAATTATGAGTATGAATGAACAATCTGCCAAATTAGTTCCAAACAATAGCAAGAAAATCATAAACAATTAACAGATGCATGAAACTTTTAACAACAAATCATCCAGCCATTGCAAACAACAGTTACAAAGTCATGAGCTAGAATGAAGAATAAACATGCTGCCAAGTGCCAAATAGATGAGGAACAAACATGGAATTTCATTCATTTGTACATCTGAAGTATTAATTCATTGAATCAGGTGAATCCCCCCAAATTTGCAAATTACTTTTAAAAAGCCATCATATTCAAGAATTCATAAAACTCATATCCACAAAAATAAAAGCATCAAACAGATGGATTTTTGAAAAAGAAAAAATTACCCAAGAGCACATACCTAAATGGGCAATAAAGCCAACTGAAAGAAGGCATCCTAAGATGGACGGGGAAGCACACAGTGATTGTTAAGTAGGAAACAAAGAATAGGGAGGAGAAGAACAGTAGGGAGAAGGAGGCAAAGGGATACGATAAAGCAAAGGGCAAGACAGAAGAAAACGCGGTGGTAGACGACAATGAGGTGGTTATTAGGGTTTTTGGGAAGAAAATGATGTCATGGATGGGGAAGCATGCAGTGATGGTGATGTAGGAGATGAAGAAGAAGAAGAAGAAGAAGAAGAAAGAGAAAGAGAAAGGGGAGAGGAGAAGGAGACAAAGGGAGACAAGAAAGCAAGGAGCTTGGGTTTTCAATGGAAGCAGCCTAAGTTGATAAGGACGACAATGTTCCTGAAGAGATGAGAGCCAAAGCAGGCTAAGTCAATGAGGACGATGACGCTGCCGGAGGTGGAGAGGAGAAGCACATAGCAGCATGCGGCACGCAAGGCTAGGATTTTCAACGTGCTAAAGAAATCGCAAAAGGAGGGAAATCCGAAATCGTCGAATTGACAAAGGTCTTAACAGGAGCAGATATATATGATATATATAATAAATCTGGGTTGGTTCCGTGTACCCGACCCATGGAACCGACCTTACCCGAATTGGAATGGGTATTTTCTGTGAAAAATCGAACCGACCCTATATGGTTAGCATTGGAATTTTGGACACACATATATATTAATTATATGTATATGTTATCATAAATAATAGCCCAAATTATAAAGTGATCTTATAAGGTTTTACGGGCCTAAATCATCTAATAAAGTATGGATTTTCTATGCGTAGAAACCCTACAGCCTAATTTCTAATTTCTATTTTTATGATGAGCTAAATTAGAAATACGAAAGATAGATTTCCTATATAAACGGTTGTGGTCATCGGGTTATGCACCTATCAGGGTTTCTTTTTAACATTCCATCAGTTGAAAAGAGGAGCCACCCTCTCCTGAAAACCCTAAAACATTAACTTGAAAGACCCAAAACCACAAAATTCAAGAACGGGCTGCATCCATGGATTCAGGTACGCTTCCGCTTATGACTTTTATTTTCTTAGTAATTTGGCATGAAGGATCCTGGATGATTATGGATTTAATCAATGAGGTTTTCCTAACATATAGATACTTTGGAACCGAACCTACCTGATTTAGGGTACCCAGCGGGTCCACCCGCAGGTACTCGGACCGAATTGTACCCCTACTTGGGGATGAAGGGGAGGTCGCGAAAAGCTCAAACCTACTGCCCCTGATGTGCTCGTGGCTTACTTGGGACATGTAACAAAGCAAAAAGCTCAGAAATAAGTGATTCACCCATACTACTCCGTAATCCGGATGTGCTCGTGGCTCTCTTGGGACGTGTAGCGTGTAACAGAGGAAGATCAGAAATCGACGTGAAAAACCTTCTCTCAGTCGACTCCGTAGCACCTCTTCTCCGAGCAGTTCCTCGTTGCTGTCAATGCACAAAATTACCATCAAAATTTCAGCATCCATAATTCATCAGGAGGAATGCTACGATTGGTACAGAACTCGTCATCACCTAGCGACTCAAAAATACGGCTCCAGTCAATTTGCTTGCTTTGGGAATGTGTGAGGCCTTTGAGGACCACATTTTTCGGCTGTTTGGAATGTGGAGGCTTTCAAATGGTCAGGAGTCTGGACTTTGGGTTCGTCTTGTGGGTTGGACCTGAGCACCATCGCTTGGGCCATTTGGTCTGGGAGAAAGCCCGCTCATGTGGGCAAATACCTAAGGAATTCCTTCTTAAGGAAGACTATGGAACCTCATTGCTAGCGGCCAGACCCACTCATACACATTTTTGATTCCGTGTCTTAGCTTGTCATAAATATTTCGCTAGGATAAATTCATAGAAACAATTATTATTGAGAGATACTTCTATGTAACTGGAGTTAACTAAAAATTTCATGGAAATTTTACCATTTATGCAATTTAGTATGTTGTAATAAAAACCAATTCCATCGTTGAGATAATGGTTATCATTTATTTGTTCAAGACATTAACAAGATGGATGCCCATAGAATTTTTTTTTTATGATTGCCTTCACATTAAAAAAAAAAAAAACCATATTTTGGATCCACCCAAAATTTTAATCAAAGTGCTCTTAGAATTTTGTAACATAAAATCAAGGCCACGCTTTTTATCTCTAAGGCCGGTAGGAAGGATGGCTTAAATCGGATGGGGAAACGGGTTAAAACGTAATTATACATGTTGAAAATGAAAAAGAAAAATCATGTTAAAAATTCAAAAACTTGTCTTAGAAATGGAACCATACGAATTCCTTCTTCTCAGTCCTCTCAGGCGTGGTTGCCTTCTTTCGAGTGGTTAAAGAAAAGTCAGGCAACAGACCGAGTCTACGCATAGATAAGACCTACCAATTTACCAATTGAGTATGTGTCTATGGGATGACTGCAACCCACTGAAGGATGCCGCACGTCTTTCCGGAACTGAACCCTGTGTGCTTAACGCGCAACTCGGGTTGAATTCAATTCTAATTTTAATTTTAATTCTAATCTTATTTATAAAACCTAAAAGATTAATTATATTTTTGAAAATTGAATTTGGATTGAGTTTCGGGTTGATAAATAAGTTTACATTTTATTTAAGAGTGATAAATTTAGAATTTCATGTGAACATATAATAATAACAAATCATGTAAATAAACACATTAATATATAGTCAAATTATATATTTTTTAAAAAATAGCATTATAAAGAATATTTCTAGAAGAAACTTTAACATAAAAAAGATAAAGGAAAAAAATTAATGGACATAAAAGTAAATGATAAAAATAAAAATTAAATATAAATGGAAAAAATATACTTTATTTATAATTTAATTACAATATCCCAAAATATATTCCAATATAAATATAAATAATATAAAATATACAAAATATAAAGAAATATTAGTTAAATATTATGAATATAATATATTTTATAATAAATATAAAACAGAAAATGAGTTCAGGTTTAGGTTCATTTAAACTCTAATTCTATCATATTTACAAATTCAATTTATTAAGACCGAGTTTTTCAAGCTCATATTGTAAAAAAGTAAATTCTAACATAGCTTGGACCCAATCCAGCCAAGGTCGCACTCCTAGGTGCTATCTTCCGTCTCAAGCAAGTAGGGACATTATGGGCCTTACGGCTCATCAATGGGACTAACATGGTCGAACATGTGGATCGTCCTATGGCAATAGGCAAAATCAATCTAGAAACTTGCACATTTTACCATTGTCTAACATGGATTATGGTTATATATACTATGATGTCTTTTTTGCTAAAATATAGCATTCATTTATTTTATCTTATTTATATTTTTATTTGGTTTTTCTTCATAAATATGTTTTCCTAATTGCATTAATCTATATATCACATTTTGTCATTATACAATACTTTTATATTCTTATTTTTAAAAAAATACCAATTTCAAGGGCATTTAAGTCATTTTTACCCCTTAAAAGACTTGAAATTAAAAAATCAAAAATAAATATATAAAAGTATTGTAAAATGGTAAAACTTTGTATATAAATTAAATACACTTAGAAAAACATATTTATAAAGAAAAATAAAAAATATAACTAACTATAAAAAAGAATGAATGTTATATTTTAACCTAAAATATATCATAATGTAAATAATCAAGTTCTGTTTAACAAATCGCTATAAGTGCGGTCGTATGACCGCTGTGGAAAAAATTATTTTCTATTATTTTATTTTAATAGAAGTGCGGACCGACTTAGATTGTTGATAATTTTTTTAAAATTTGATTTTTTATTTTTGAAAAAAGCATTATTTCAAATATGATCGTAACTTTTACCCATATCTTCAAATATAACCACACATTTTCCTTATATTTCTAAATATCACGATGAGTCCTAGTATTTTAACCAAAATACCCGAGCTAAAACTTAAACCAATACATAAAACAAGACTAAAACCACTCCATCCCTAGCACATAGTAGCATTTTTTTTCCTTTTCTTTTCTTTTTTTATTTTCTGAAAATAGCAGCATTCTTTTTAGTACACAAACGCACGGTCGATGTAGCCACTGTATTCGCGATCCGCATAGTTCTCCTGCTCTCCTTTTCTCGCCAGAGAAATGCTCACGTTCGTGAATTTGGCTTCTTCCTTATGAAGCTGCTTCGACAAAATCACGCTATATCTTTCAAATAAGTCTTCCACGATTGAGTCCCCAAAGTGGGTGACGACCAGAGGTTCTGTCACGACCCCATCCTAGGGTTGTTGACCACCCTCATTCGGCGACAAACCCGGATCAGTTATGCTTCAATGAATTTAATAATTAATACTCCATTCACTAACATCCGAAATTTATCACATTTTTTTCACTGAGTTAATAGGAATAATTCCCATTAATTTATTACAAGCCAACAATTAAAAATAAATAAATAAATAAATAAAAATAAAATGTCTCTGCTGCACCATCTTAGCCCATTAACCCGCACTATTGACCAGATGGTCCCGCATCTCCTGAAATTTAAATTACTCAGGAATGAGTTAAATAACTCAGTAAGTAAGAAATAAACCACGTATATAATGGTGTATAACATCATGGAAGCACCATAGGAAATGCACAAACCACTGACCCAATGTGTAAGGTTATCCACACTGCTCACAATGGAGCAAACTCACGGCCTTTCTGGGCACAACACACAGTCCACAAAGGGACATTCCAAAGTAGCCTTCTAGCATGCATAGGACCTACTAAGGAAATAAATAAAACCAATACACATATTCTCGGGGTCCCACATATGCAATTCCGTTCCACTTGGTAATAATCATGATGCATTACACACACCATTCTCACTTTCTATCATAACAACTACCTCAACTCAACACAAAAAAAATGATTTTTTTTCTTAATTATACATTATATCCACAAATAATATATATGCATACATATTAATAGACCGTCCGAAGATGTGTGGACGTCCAGCAACTTGAACTACCCGCATATATAAATATAAGCATTTATATTGAACATTTAAAATATGCAACGTCCGATTGGGAGTTTCTATCCAATACCCATACGTATTTAATGTGTTTCTTCCATTCAAAAATCAAGCTTACATTTATAGTTGCCCTTTATCATATTCTATAGATACAAGACCGAGCAATCTACAAAAAAAATATTATTATATAATACCCACGTATTCTCAACGAGTGCATTTAAAATCAAGTATCATATTATAGAATATGATTTATACATATGTTACATGCCGTAGTAGCTAAAAACTAATATAAATATATTATGTGATTACAACTGGGTGAATATTATATAATTACAATTTGTAACATTATCATCAAAAGAGTATATAATTATTTATGTGTTTATACCGTAGATATATTAACGCACACCCGGAAGTTCAGAGTTACATATTTAATATATATATACTATAATATATAGATTTATCCCGCAGGAGCTTCCGTCTGTTACCATTATACCTCGATACAAATTCTATTAATATATGACTCCATCCTATGATAACTTATATTTAAATTCAAAAATAATTAAACTCGTTTATATCCTACAACCACCATTTTAACTTGCTAAATATTCGTGCATCATCTACCAATTTTTATTTCACCCAAATTGGATTTAAAATGATAAAATCTCATGTGAATGACAATACACACATATATATATTAAACACGTCATTCTCATAATATGTCATCATTAGTGAAATTATGCACAACGGATGTTGGAGGTTTCAAAATTCCATCTAACACACGTGTATATATATATTATAATAACCGGGTTTGGTGGTGTAGAGTTTAAAAATATATATATATATATATATATATATATATTTTTGAGGACATTCAACGCATTATCCTAATAGCACCCGACTCCAAAGTCCTGCGGCTTTAGTTTTCAATAAAACAATATATTAATAATTTACGTAATATGCTATCCGTAAACATATCTATCCGGAGATTTTTATCTCTATCAAAATATGTACACCTTGTTATACACAAATAAAATGCTGGGCCTTGGTCTTGATCCTCGGTGAATTATTTAAAATAACTATATAATAATAAACATTATATTTACACATGTTGTGCCGCAAAGATGCATAACAGAGAAAAAAAATATAAACTCAATCCAACGATATATCATACTTTCACCCAGGGAAATCATCTCAAAATAACTCCTTTAATCAATATATAATAACATCACAAATCAATCAAATTAATCATCTAATAACCCGAAATCTATGATTTATATAATATTTAATATGTCGAAACATGTAAAATTTTGTAGGATTCTCATGTACATACTTCACCAACTCACAATATCATTTCCTCACACTCGCTCTTTTTGCTAAATTATTTTTTATCGCTATGCATTCCATTAAATATCATTAAATAAATAATTTCCCTAAGTTATTTCCAAAATAACTTGATTAACATACTATACGTGGCTCGAAAGAAGATTTAATTATTTCTTTACTTACCTTTTTGTAGAACCCACGGAGGGATTTTCTGAAAAAAATATTTTGTTTCCTTCTCAAGTTCAATCCGCAACAAATTCTTCCTTTCCCTTCCAAACTCCGTTCACTATTTCTTTTCTCCCGTATCTCATTCCATTTAATCGCAATCTCCCATTATTCTCTCTAATGCTTTAAATTTTAAAATTTAAAATTTGAAAATCAAATCTTATCTCTTTGTGGGTCCCATATAGTTAACTGCTAAAAGAAAAAATTATATAATTTTACTAAGGTGTGATTCGATCCCACTACCTCAACTTTACTTGCCATAAATTCAAACCATCTTAGCATTTTAACAATTTGTTAATTTAAATTAAAATTTAATTTAAATAAATATATTTGAGACCCTATTTTTTTTCTTGAAATTATATTTACCCACCTTAGTCAATAAGTCAAAGTAAGTAAGTCAATCCGGCCACCTCAGCTATTTTTTACTGACACATCAGACGGTCAAAAATTCAACGGTCAAAAATTCAACGTGCCACAACAGTATGCCACGTCAAGTCAACATATTTAAGTTGGGTTATTACAGGTTCGGCCACAGCTCTCATGTACTTGCTCACCTTTTGTCCCCTCGCCAACCTATCGCATGTGGACTTCTCTTCTTCTACGTCCCACTTCACTTGGGAGACTCGGAGTTGACGGATGCTGAATGATCCTTCCTTGCGAACTAGTTCCTGCAGCTCTTGTGGGGAGGGCGTGTACTGTGGCAAATTGAATGAATCCACTTTCTCTTCTTCAATCAGACCCTAAAAACCAAACATATTTCTAGTTATTTCATCACCGGTTTATTTAGTGAGATTATGATCGAGAGAGGGAAGAGAGAAACCTCTGAGACCATGTCGTTAAGGGCCTGCGCTAGCAATTCCCAGATGAAACAACACTCTTTGCTAGATGGGTCGGCACTCTTCCTGCCCAAAAGAGTCAACACCATTCGTCCGCCTGCCACCATATCTTCCGCTCGGCACTTGAGGAATGTCGAGAAGTCTCTATTGAATTGCTGTAGATATGCTTCGAGAACAACGTCTGGGCTAGTCTTGGCCATGTAGATGTTGCCTTTGTTAAGAGCAACGCCATCTGCAGTCTGAAGCCCTGGAGGAACCTGCCATGGTAAACTTACAATAAATTAATTAAAGACAAGATCCCATTTCAGATAACGGCCAGCTAGCTAGCTAATTAAGTTGATTAAATAATTCGTCGCTGTTTCTTCTACTTATCGTGTTGCTCGCTAACCTGAGATAGCCACATAAGACAGTAGGAAGAGTGGACGAAGTGGAGGCTTTTGCTTGGAAAAAGCCTCCCGCAGAACGAACCAGGGACACCACTGACGAGGCATGGCCCAAACCCATCTCCTTTCTCTTTCTTCAGATTCTCAAAGAAATCAGGCGGTGACCTGAAAACTGTGTTGAAGCGTTCCCGGGAAGGTCGTTCAAGTATACTCGGAATTCGGGTGATTGCCGATCCCCGCGCTCGCATTTCCCAGCTATGATATCCATCACTGTTGAAATGACGAGTAGCGTGTTGGGGCCGGACGAACAGCCCAGATCTGCAATGCCCATGCTTTGGGGAAGCGTCCTGTTGTACACCTCCAGCACTGCCTCCTCCACCATGGATTTGGCCATGGCTATCGCCTTCCTCTGCAGAAATAAATTAAATCTTCATCCGATCGACAGCGTAATTGATGAAGGGCATCCATGAGATGAAAGAAGGGGAAGAGAAGAAACCTGAATAACAGAGTTCTTTTTTTTCGATGAAAATAACAGAGTTCTTGGCGTAGCTGTCATCCTTGATTCCTCCATTCATGCAAAGAACTTGCTCTACGTTCATCCTGCTTCCCTTTCTTCTGAAATCTATACTGCTCGGTCTGTATGTATCCCTGAGGCGCCTTGCAGACTCTCTGCGGAGTCTGCATGGGACTTATATTGGGTGGGAGGGCGGGCGCCGCGGTGAATGGGTTGGGGTGGGGGAGGAACGACCGGACAGGCGTGACAGCTGATACGGTCGTCGCGTGGGTGTGTGGGGTCATTTTTCTTATTTATCATATTTTTAAATTATTTTAACATATTTTTTTATATAATTATCTTACTTTTCGATCATTTTTACAAATTTTTTTTACAACTCACTACTTATAATCATTACCTTCATCTTTTCAAAAATTTTTACAATAACTTTTGAATTTTTTTCCACAACTTACCACACATCCAAAAAGAAAAACGTATAGAAAGTTTGTAGAAAGTCAGCATTATTATTTTCCAATTTAGACAACAGCCTAGTTTGTAGAAAGTCGCATTATTATTTTTTAGTTTAGACAATGGGGTAAGTAAATGTCCCATTTAGCCTATCTCAAAAGACCCATTTAAAAATTCTTTTTTCTCCAAACACTTGTTTATCTAACTGTATTTAATATATAAATCAAGTTTACCATTTTTTGGATATGTACATATATATATATTTGAGATTTTTAAATATATATGTATATATATGTGTTTAAAATACTCATATATTTAAAAATCTTTAAAAAATATATACATATATCAAAAAATGGTAAATTTTGATTTATATTTTAGTTACACTTAGATAAGCAAGTGTACGAAGAAAAACACAAAAAAATATTTTAAAATGTGTCTTTCGAGGTGGGCTAAGAAAAGCATTTACTTAGCCCAGACTAACAGACTTATTTGACATATATGTGTGTGTGTTTATATATATGAGGGGTGATTATACGTGATATATCACATTTGCAATAACGGTGCGATATGCGCATTGTGGTCGTCCGTTTAACACACAATGCACAAGCTGTTCGATCCCACTGCATAACTCGGTGTAGATTTTAGCATCTGACATACTGCAGGGGTGTGCGTGGGTTGGGTTCCACCCGCAACCCGTTAAACCCAACCCATTTAAACCGGGTTAGGGTTGGGTTGGAAGATGGGTTGAGAAAACTGGGTTGGGTTCAACCCGTTTTAAAATTGGGTTGAATCTAAGTTGAAATTTAGGTTGACGTTAACCCATCATAAATGCCTAATTGGTTACTGGTTACTGTCACGAGAACAAAGTCAGTAACAAATCACGAGCCTGATTTAATACTTCCATGCCACCAACGCTAGTTGAGTCCTGTGATAAAAAATTGGTAGGATATACCTCTATGGCACGAAAATTTGATAATGTCACTCCCGTTTTGGGTGGGGGTTAAATAGCTGACACGATCGTGCTGTGAGTGTGTGGGAACAATTTTTTCATTTATCTTATTTTAAAATTATTTTAATATATTTTTCTATATAATTATCTTACTTCTCAATCATTTTTATATATTTTTTTACAACTCGCTACTTATAATCATTACCTTCATCTTTTCCAAATTTTTTACAACAACTTTTGAATTTTTTTCACAACTTACCAAACACATCTGAAAATCAAAACGTAGAGAAAGTTTGTATAAAGTCGCATTATTATTTTCCAATTTATATAATAGCCTAGTTTGTAGAAAGTTGCATTATTATTTTCCAGTTTAGATAATGGGGAGGGCCCTATATATAAAAATGATCTCGTTAGCTCGGACTAAGTAAATGTCTCACTTAGTCCACCTCAAAAGACTCATTTAAAAATACAATTTTTTCTTTTTTTGCCACGCGCTTGTTTATCTAAGTGTATTTAACATATAAACTAAAGCCGACCCCACCTAGGTGAGAAATAGCTTATGATGATGATGATGATGATAATTTAACATATAAACTAAGTTTTACCATTTTTGGAAATGTGTATATATTTTTTGAGATTTTTAAACATCTATATGTATATATGTGTTTAAAATACTTATATATTTAAAAATCTTTAAAAAATATATACACATATACAAAAATAGAAAAACTTTGTTTATATTTTAAATACACTTAAATAAGCAAGTCTATAAAGAAAAAAATATTTTTAAATGAGTTATGTGGGCTAAGTGAAACATTTACTTAGCCTGGGCTACTAGGATCATTCGTAATATATGTATACATATATATATATATATGTGAGGACCAGGTATTTTATTTTATTTTTATTATAACCTTTCTTTATTTATGAGGTAACTTATGAACATGCTAGTAAGAATTTATGATGTTAATAGATACATAACATATATGGACACGACATCTAGGGGATATATAGTACATATGTGCATGTATTATGATCTTAACTCATTGAGTATAAATTTAAAGGTGTATGATTAACGTTCCATTGTTGAGCATTATAACTATTATTCCTCTCCCAAGTCAGCACTTATCCAATATCCTTTTTGTAGGGCCTGACTTGGTTACTATTCATTAACTAGCTTTCAATTTCAACACCCGAGTCATCAACTCATTTTAAAACGCCCTTAAAACAATAAAAGTTCCTCCTACGTAACTAAAACAGTTAATAAATTATTAATTAAAACATATTTGAGCATTCAAGTAGCTGTTTTTTTAAAAATTGATAGTCCCGTTTTCCATGTTAACCACCTATGCAAACTAATTTTTAAAGTGTGGAATGAATTAGTGGAGATTCCGTGACAGAGAGACACAGGTGAAAAACGGCAGTAGTAAGAAAATCGTGATCAGAAAGCAAGCGATCTCTTCGGGGCATGCAATCAACGTTCCATCTATCAAGACCATGTGCTAATGAAGGCACGCCACGTCCAATACTGACGCCGCAGCGATAGCATCAGAAATTCAGATGTGGTCCAGCCACAAGGCGAAAAACGCATTGCCCTCGCAGCCGTACCGTTGGCATCGGTTCGACTGTCAATGCCAGTATTTCTATTATTTAGTGGCTGTGACTTTCTCGTTCTCTTGTACAGCCGTGTTTTTAGGTTTTATTAGGTAGAGCGTGTTTCTAGATTTGTGAAAATATTCACGGTTTCAATGTAATATATATTGAAATGAATATAAATTTACTAAGGAAGAATTCGTTTTATACCTCTTAACATTTGCATGTAATTCCTTATATATTCACAACGTTTCATAAATTTTTCTTATATTTATAACATTTCATCCTAAATTCTTATTATACATACGCTGTTAACTTAACTGTTATCTATCCCATTGAAAAGATGATTCCATCTTTTTAAGAATTTTCTAATTAAAATAATTCAACCTTATTATAACTCTTAAATTATTTATCCCAAAGAGGACGCTCAACATTTGTTCATCTTCTGTGCAATGGTGAAAAGCCAAAGAAGGTTGCTGATTGCAGATAACGATATTTGGACTCCCAGGGACGCCATCAAGTGCATATTTAGAAGGCTAGTTTCAAAGAAAAATGGGGCTGATCTTGAAGTATTCATCATTTATTGTTGGCACATTTGGTTCTTAAGAAACAAGCTGCCGGAAGAGGGAACCAACCCAGACCTAACCAACACCATGAAATGGAGAAGGAACTTCTTGAATACCTTACAGGTAGCAAAAAATGTAGTGGACCCTTTCTCTTTTGTGCACCAACTTGCGGATGGGTGGACGAAACCAAAAGCTAGTATGGTCAAAATCAACACTAATGAGCGCCACAATATAAACTTGAAATGCATGGGCCTGGGGGCAATTATGAGAGACTCAAATGGCAGGTTTATGGCTGCCAAGTCCTGGAGAATTTCAGAAGCCAACAGCCCTATCGAGATGGAGGCATTGGTTGTCCTTTACAGTGTCAACTGGAGCAGTGAAATGAGAGTTAAACAGGTAATAATTGAAAGCGATTCTCCAATTTTGATTAATTTTTTGAGAGAAGACTGCTGCATATTTTCTCCAGTTGGCTCCGTAATTCAGGAGATCAAGGGGCTTACTACTTGCCAGCCGAATATCTTTTTCAACTACATAAAAAGAACGGGCAACAAAGCAGCCCACTCTCTCACCGAACTCAAACGCCTATAATACGTGGTGGGGTAACCCACCCTCCTTTTTGTGTAATATCCTATGTAAAGACTTTCTCTAGATTGAATGATAGAAATACCTTTGCGGATCAAAAAAATTATTAAATATCATGTATGAACGATTTATTATCATTAATTGAGACAGATTAAGGTTAAATTGTCTCAATTAAAAAATTTTGAATGGGAAAAAATTATCCTTTCAATAAGGTAGATAACATTGTATTGACGACATGGACATAAGAAGAATTTAGGGTAAAATGTTATAGGTATAGGTGGAATTTATGAAATATTATGAGTATATAAAAAATTAAAGGCAAATATTATGGGCATGAGAGTAATTTTTCCATATATTAATAAAAAAAATGACAACAGATGGTCATCATTAAATTTTCTGGTGGATCGTTTTTGTCATTCTCCGAACAAGATTAATTATTCCCAAGACCTTAATAATTCTGTGACCGAGAACATTTTTAATTGAAAGTAAGCCTGTGGCAGCATAGCAATTCAAATTCGTGTTTGAGTTTCGATGCTGGAACTAATTTATTGATTTTGAAGGTATAGTCTTATGCTAATTAACCTTATTAATTATCATGCTTGCATCACTACGTCATCTAGGTGCAGGCCTCCCAAGTCGGTGCTTATCCAATATCCTTTTTGCAGGGCCTGCCTTGGTAACCAAGCATCCATTAACAAGCTGGCTTTCAATTTCAACACCCCGAGTCATCCACTCGTTTATTAAAAACGCTCTCAAAACAATAAAAGTTCCTCCTACTTAACTAAAATAGTTAATACATTATCAGTTAAAACATATTTGAGCGTTCTAGTAGCTGTTTTTTAAAATTGATCGTCCCATTTTGCATCCTCAACCATCTTGACACGAACAGATGTTTAACGTGTAGAATGAATGAATATAGTCTGAAAAGCGTGATAGAAAACAAGGAGTCTCTTCGGGACATTGCAATCAAGACCTTCTGGTAACAAGTGGTAACCACGCACGCCACGTCGAATGTTGTAAGGCAGCAGTAGAACCCATAAGATCAAAGAAAGGGCCCGCGGCGAATAACGAGTGGTCGCATGCATGACGATGACTAGCTTAATTTCACGGTGCTGTGAATTGTGATGGATGAACACTGGGGTGAGGCAGCGGGGACTTGAGCCTCCAAGAAAGATGCAT
The DNA here is from genome assembly GCA_030490835.1 of Annona cherimola. Classification (NCBI taxonomy): domain Eukaryota; kingdom Viridiplantae; phylum Streptophyta; class Magnoliopsida; order Magnoliales; family Annonaceae; genus Annona; species Annona cherimola. Next base: position 13,842,109 of record CM059974.1, read on the forward strand.
TGAGTGTGCAGTTGCGATTTCTCGACACTAAATTAATACCCTTCATTCTATATTTTAGTTGTAAGTTCGCTCCTACACGACCGTTAAAAAAAAAAAAAAAAAAAAAGTTTATAGCAACAAAATTTTATTTTCATTGCAGATATTTTTTCTGTTAACAACAATTGCAACAAGTTAGCATAACAACGATTATTTAGCCAAGCGTAGAGATGAATATTTACAACGATGCATATTATTGCAGAAAATGCTAATCACGATCAAAACATTTTTGTCGTGGATACCTTCGTCGCAATAAATAATAAATTTCGTTGCAATTGCCTCTATTTTTTAATATCATAGCTAATAGACATTACTTATAAAAAAATTAATGCTGCACTACACCAATGTTGTCAGAACCGAACCGGTGATTGAATCGGTAAAGGAACTGGTCTGGTTCGAACCGGTTCGACCGGTTAATCAAACCAGTTCGAACCGGTGACGTCAGCATGACATATTTATGATGTCATAAATATTAAAATTTTTAAAATTTTAAATAAATATATTGATAAAAATATAACACTAGACTTCAACCACAAAATATTGGCACTAGATTAGCATAGGAGATGGGAGGGTTTTAACCGCCACTTCTGCAGAACAACTGAATTTCATAAATGATGAGCGCTTTCTTTCCTTGCATTTTTGCCACAAAGCATCCAATGGAAGTGGCTTTGAGCTTAGGTTCTCAAACATAACCATGTTCTAATTGATTGCCAGAGTATATGCGAAGGCAGCAGGATGCGTACATCACTCATGCAATGCAACCAGTTGACTGAATAGATACTAGGCATGCTAAAGGGGGCAGTTCTTATCTCGCCAAGGAGGTAGCACTCTCGGCCTTAGCCTCCTCAGCTCTCGCCTGTGGGTCCACCGCCGGTCCCGACCTTAGTCGGTTCAATAGCTCTTCCTCCTCTTTCGGCTGGGGACGATCTCGCAACACATGCACTGCGTCTTCGAGACTACCATTGCAACCTCCATGGACGACGACGAGGCCCCCTCTTTTACATCACATGAATCATCCTATGTTCCCCCGGCGCGGGCCTACGACGCTGCCAGTCTTTTCAGTTCCGTTCAGGCAGTATGACTCTTTTAATGCCGTGACGGTGTGCTGCCAGAACCTGCAAATTCAAACAAATAAACTTGGTGGTTTAGGTATGGCAGCCTGCTCAATTCGTTGCCCTGTTGCAGCGAATCGGCGACGCGGCTGGAGGGAAAATAGAGATTCTGCCTTGCCGTGCCGGACGCTGCTGCTGGTCGCTGGAATCGCCAGAGTTGCTGGTTGGCAAGGGGAAACAGAAATCGAGAAGACGCTGAACGGAGTTGAAAGCCTGAAACGAAGAAGAAGCTGATCCCTGCTCACGGCATCACGCTGCTGCTGGATGCGACCTCGCGGGACGAAGCTATCTTGCTGCAGACGATCGGCCGGAGGAGAAGAGGCGAGCTGCGACGACTGCAAGAAGCCAAGAAGAGGAAACAAAAATCGACAAGAGGCTAAAACCGACAGAGCCGAAAGCCTGAAATGGAGAAGAAGCTGATCCTTGCTCACGGCGTCATGCTGCTTACGAAGCTGTCTTGCTGCTGATGACCGACCGGATGAGAAGAGGCAAGCTTATGCGAGCCTGCGACTGGAAGAAGCCGAGAAGAGGAAGATTAGGGATCTGAGGCGATTGTCGAATTTTGCCGTTCCGTGCCGCTGTTTTCGTTTTTTTTCGAACAAACCGGTCGAATCGGTCCAACCGTATTTTGCGGTCCGACCGGCGGTTCGACGGTTTTTACGGTTTATATGTATTGAACCGAACCATATACTATCGAACCGGATGAGGGACCGGTTCCCGGTCGAACCGGCCGGTCCGGTCCGATTTTAATAACACTGCACTACACCAATGTTTTGCACCATCACTGCCACAAAACTTAGTATATATGCGGCTACCTCAAATATAGCCAACAGTAAAAGTTTTATTCCTACTTGTACTTTTGAAGCTAAATTTAGATAGTTATATTTGTTGCATTTGATGTAAAAAGCGACTACATTTAATTAACTTTTATCACAAAAAAGCAATCAATTAATTATAGATAAATACTTAATTATAGCTAAAATATATCTAATGAAACCAAACACACATTATATGTATCAAAAAAATTAGCTACCCTAAGTGAAATTTAATGTGGTGAATCATTATGCGGATTGATATCAATCACATTTCCTAAGCATGCAACATAATATAAATAGTAAAGAGTAGATTTATATTATGAAAAGAGTAATTCAAATATACCCACTTATTTAGACCATAATTGTAAATATACTAACATAGTTTCAAAAATTGCAAATAACCTCCACATAATTTAATCATAATTGCAAATATACACACGTCATTACTACATCATCATGGCATGCGTATATTTGCAAAAATATGCAAATTATGTGAATATATTTGCAAAAACTAAATGTACTTATTTAATTTTTGAAATTGCAAACATACTCATATAGTTTGTATATCTTTGCAACTACACCCGCGTGTGATGGTGCAGTAATGACACCATAATAGAATGAGTATATTTGCACTTAAGGTTATACTATGTGGGAATTATTTATAATTTTTAAAACTATGTGAGAATATTTGTAATTATGGTCAAATTAAGTAGATATATTTATAAATCACTCTCAAACATGCATCATAATCTAATAGTAAAGAGCAGGTTTATATTATGAAACGGGGTTCCGATTTCACATGGCCTCCCGTAAGTATGTTATTTTTAAAATAAACAAGCATGGATACAAATGCTTTTTATTTTGAAAATAAAGGGCATGTATTTATATTCTATGCCTTCCTTTGGATTATCAAAATTTGGAAAATACCAAAAATTTAAATTTTGCCAAATGTCGCGGGATAAAATTCAATCAGTCCATAAACACCAGTATATGTAAAATAATAAATTAAAAAACATAAACAAGAAAATACAACTGTCATCTGCAGTGTCCATTTCATGCCTACAAATACCTCATGTGACGTTTCTTTTCGAGTCGATGTTTGCCAATAATCGCGCAATGAGCTCATGACTTATTGCACCCAACGCTTTAAGTAGAAAAAAAGTAGAGCTTTTTCTAACCCTAAATAGAAACACGATCCACATTCAGCAGCTAGATGATGTATGGAAGCTGCAAACAAAGAGCAATGACTCAATGCATGTGCATTGAATTGTCAATGCATACGGTTGCAAAATTAATATTTTAAATTTTTATAGAACTGTTAATTTACGTGTATTTAATCCATAAACTAAATGTTACCGTTTTTAAATATGTGCATATATTATATTAAAAAATACAAGTATTTTATTGATTTTCAAAAGACTAAAATAGCTCTATTTTTAAAAATCAAATATATATATATACATTTCCAAAAATAATAAAACTTAATGCATAAGTTAAATATCATTAGATTAATGATTTTATAAAAAATTTCAAAAATTTTAAAAATGTGTTTTGCGGCCATTGCATTGAAATACTACTCAAAAGCAAACAACCTACATATAAACAGGACCATGACAACAACTAGTCCTAAGGCAGGTCCGGAAGGTCTTGTGGGGCATATTTGGTATCGTGCTAGTGTGGAAAATCATGAGAATTCATTAAATTTGTACCAGTAGCACGTTTTTCAAGGCATACTTTGTCATCTAAAATTTTCATTTTTATCCCTACTTTCTAATCATTTTTTTTTCTAACAACTCTATTTATTCCAACCTTGCCCATATCATTTCATATTAATCACATACTTTTCAAAATATTATTTTTTATATTTCCCACCAAATTCCGCAATCCCACAATTTTTTACATGCAGCTCTCTTTTATAATTTACAACTTCACCTAAAAATATTTAAATACATGTTTTAGTGAGACAAATATGTATATGTAATTTTCAAAAAAATTTCCACAAAAACTCCTTTATTAAATGAAATTTTCATGCTTAAACAGGTAAAAATTAATTAAAATATTGGTAAAAATATGCAGTTATCACTCTCCATCCGATCGATCCATTTCATATCAAAATCCTCTATCTAAAAGGTTTGATATGCTTCCTTTTTGAGAGCTTAGCATCCATTATTGGTAGTAAAAGACTGTGATCAGAAGCCGCTGTAGTACAGTGGAATAATTTGTCACAGGGAAACATTGAAAGCCACTCAATTCAGTTAAGTGAGCTCCCAGCGACCGACCGAACAGGTCACACTGTCAGTGTTGGCCGGTGGGAGCTGCTAGCTGGCCCGGGACCTGAGGCCAAGAAAGATGTATTGAATGTGCAGTTGCGATTCATCTGCGCTACGAATAAAATTTTTGATGAAAAGTTTCGTACAGTAAAAGTTGTTAAATAATATGATATAATAGGGATAATGATGAGTAGTAAAGAGGATAAAGTTAAAATAGATAGGTTAGTTTTATGAATAGTTGTGTAGAAATAATTGAAAAGTAAAATAGTTGTATAGGAAAATGTAAAAAAATAATTAAAAAATATGATGGTTGTGAAGAGTGGAAAGTTTTAAGTTGAAAAGTTTTAACTTGATATTTTTTATTAAATGTCAAACACACCCTAAATTCTATAGTTCCGTTGTAAGTTCGTTCCTACGTGACTGGAAGGAAAGTTCATATCAACAAAAATTTTATTTCCGTTGCAGATATCTTTTATTAAAAACAATCGCAACAAGTTAGCATTCGCAACGACTGTTTACTCAAGCATAGAAAATGAATATTCACAACGATTCATGTTATTGTAGAAAAAGCTAGCGATGATCAAAACATTTTTGTCATGAATATGCTCTTCACAATTACCTCTACTTTTTAACGTCACGGCCAATAGCCATTTTTTATAAATGAATTGATATCGCACTATTCCAATAGCCGTTATTTATAAATGAATGGATATCGCACTATCGCAATATTTTGCACAGTCGCTACAGCAAGAAGTTCTATATTTGCGGCCAACTCAAATATAGTCAAATCGTATATTAATTTCAGGAAAAAAAAATATTCCTATTTGTAGCTAAATTTCGATGGTTGCATTTGGTTGCAGTTGATATAAAAATAATCATATTTAATTCAATGCCACAACTGAAAAGCGATCAATTAACTGTAGCTAAATATTTAATTGTAACTGAAATATATTTAATTGATGCAAGCAAATACACTTTATATTTAGCGCAAAAAATTACCTACATCCAATGAAATTTGTTGTTGTGAAGCCTATGATCGTTATGCATCTTGTATATCAACTACATTCTCCCTCATTCATCATAATACGATCTTAATGAGTAGATATATATTATGAAAATGGGTTTCCAATTTCATACGTTTTCTAGTAAATCGGCCAATTTTTTGGTGCTCAAAAAAGTTTTTTTTAGATCACATGATGTGTTTGGAAATTAATAAAAAAATTTCAGAGTAATAGTTTTGAAATCGGACAAAATGATATAATATAATAAAGATAATGACGAGGAGTAAAGAGAATAAAACTAAAATAAATAAATTGTATAAGTAGTTGTGTAAAAAAGATTAAAAAGTAGGATAGTTGTATTTCACTATAAAAAACTACCCTACTTTTTAATCTTTTTTACATAAGGTTTTTAACTATAAAGATAGGTTGTGTTTTTTTACATAAGGTTTTTAACTATAAAAAACTACTTTTCAAATATTTCTATAAAATTACTCATATAACTAATTTATTTATTTTAACTTTATTTTACTTTATTTTTTCTCCTCATCACTGCCTCATATCATATTACATTATTTTTCTTGCATTTTAAAATTTTTTAAACAAAACTTTTCACCCAAAAATTTTTATCGCTTTCCAAATACGCCCTTAGCATTTTTTTTTTTGAAAATAAAAGGCACGGATACACATGCTTTTATTTTGAAAATAAAGCGCATGTATTTATGCCTTCTTTTGAATTTTCAGAACTCAACAAAAATGCCAAAAATTTTAAATTTTGCCAAATGGCATGGGATAAGATTCAATCAGTCTATAAACATCAGTATATAAAAAATTATAAATTTAAAAAACACGAACAAGAAGAATACAACTCTCATCTGCAGTTTCCATTTCATGCCTACAAATACCTCATGTGACATTTCTTTTCAAGTAGATGTTTCCCAATAATTGCACAACGCACTCCTTGCACCTAACGCTTCAAACGAAAAAAAATCGAGCTTTTTCTAACCATAAATAGAAACAGTGATCCCCATTCAGCAGCTGGATAATGTATGGAATCTGAAAACAAAGAGCAACGATTCAATTTATGTGTATTAAAATGTCAATGCATCTGGGTGCAAATTTAATTTTTTTAAATTTTTTTATAAAACTGTTCTATAAATTAAGTTTTACCATTTTTTAAAAATTTATATATTTTTTATTTTTTAAAACCATGGGCATTTTATTCATTTTCAAATGATTAAAATAATCCTATTTTTAAAAATCAAATATATATACATATCTCCAAAAATTATAAAATTTAGTACATGAGTTAAATACAACTAGGTTAGTAATTTTATAATGAAATTATTTATATCTAAAAGTGAAAAGATAGATTATTTGTGCGTAAGTTATGATATGATCTTAATTACCATACTTTTTCAAGAGTTATTTTGTAAGTTAAAATAGAAATAGAGAATAAAAAATTCAAAATTAGTAATTACATATTTATTCTATTTTTCATTTTATCCATATATTTCAATCATTTTCTCATTTTTTCCCACTTTACTCTCATATTTTTACTTTGTTCTCACTTTATAATTCCGTCCTTTGTAAAATGTTCCATCCTTCATTGGTACACAATTAATGTTCAACTCTAATAATTCTTTCTGCATAAAAATGCTTTGTCTAAAATAAATATCTTTAGGGTTTGTTCAGCATTCGATTAAAAAATATTTACACTTTTTTCCTAGGCATGATATGGTTTAAAGTATTAAGTACCTAACTAGTTTTCCTTTTTTATTATCACCTCAATAGTTTAACTATTTTTACATTTTTTTTTGAAAATGAACTAATTTTATATTTTTAATAAACATACTCTATTTAGTTTATTATTATTCTCCTTGGAGATGTTCATAATCATCCAATGTGATGGAATAGGCTGAGATTTTTTATTTTCAAAAAGTATTCTTATTTCCCATACAATCTCTCATTTTTTAATACTTTATTTTTTCACTCCAAGTAATACTTTTTCTTCCTAGTATATTATCTTATTTCTCAACATACAATAACTCTCTTTTCTTATATCGGTATCCATAATTTCATTTGATGATTTTGAACTTGCCCTTATAATCTCCACTAGATCATATCGCTCTTACATCTTTGCAAATTTTCTCTGGTATTTTTTCGCTATTTTAAACGATTACCAAATACACTCGCAATTTGGTAATTAATTAGGAACAGCCTTTTACGATTGAGAACCCGACCTAGATTTCAACTTCTATAACATTTGATAAAAAAAATTTATGTTTGAAAAGTGTTAAGTCCAAACATGACTTTAAGTATTACTTCTATTTTTATATACAACCGCATATTTTCATTATATTTCTAGATATGACAACGAACTCATGTTTTTAACCAAAATATCTTTAACTAAAACTTAAATCAAGATATAAAGAAAGCTGATGATGTATATAATTATCAAAATAAAAAACCATGTACTACATAGTGAAAATTATTATTTGTGTAAGAACAGGAGAGGTTTAGGCTTTGGTGATAAAAATACATGGCTAATTATTAGATTTAGAAATACAGTGAAAATGTTTGATGATATTTATCATTTTTATAAATATATTCTCGTATGTGAAAATAGAGATATATTTTTGGAAATTTCTGAAATTAATTTTGGAAAAAAAGGACATGTATCCACGTGCCCCTCCTACAAGGATCAGACTCAAGACTGGCCTCAGCTTAATTACGCGGAACCAAATACCTCTATCGCTTACCGTTAAACCTCCATCAGTGCTTCCTACGGCGAGTTTACCACAACCAAAACGCATGACAGGTGAACACGTCGATAAACAGATAAAACAGTAGGTCTTTTTATTATTAAGGGTAGCTTTAAAAAAAAAACAAAACAAAAAGCATGTGACAGACGTCAGTTTCCTTATTACTGCCATCAAGTAGTACGTACAAAGCTTTTTTTTATATTTTCAGAGGAGTAGGTAGCCACTGCAGAGTTAGCGGACCGAGAAGGGTTTTAATTGCCACCGCAGTTGCCCGCGGCGCTTTCTCTGCTTCTTCGTTAGCTCACTCCACCCCAGGCTTTCTTTTTAGTACCCGAACACACGGTCGATGTAGCCACTGCATTCGCGATCCGCAGATATCTCATGCTCTCCTTTTCTCGCCAGAGAAATGCTCACGTTGATGAACTTGGCTTCTTCCTTATGAAGCTGCTGAGACAAAATCACGCTATATCTTTCAAACAAGTCTTCCACGATTGAGTCCCCGAAGTGGGTGACAACCAGAGGTTCGGCCACAGCCCTCATGTACTGGCCCACCTTTTGTCCCCTCGCCAACCTGTCGCATGAGGACTTGCCCTCTTCTACGTCCCACCTCACCTGGGAGACTCCGAGTTGACGGATGCTGAATGATCCTTCCTTTCGGACTAGTTCCTGCAGCTCTTGTGGGGAGGGTGTGTACTGTGGCAAATTGAATGAATCCACTCTCTCTTCTTCAATCAGACCCTAAAAAAACCAAACATATTTCTAGTTATAATTAAGTTTCGTCACATGGTGTATTTAATGAGATTATGATCGAGAGAGGGAAGAGAAAGAAACCTCTGAGACCATGTCGTTAAGGGCCTGCGCTAGCAATTCCCAGATGAAACAACACTCTTTGCTAGATGGGTCGGCACTCTTCCTGCCCAAAAGAGTCAACACCATTCGTCCGCCTGCCACCATATCTTCCGCTCGGCACTTGAGGAATGTCGAGAAGTCTCTATTGAATTGCTGTAAATATGCTTGGAAAACAACGTCTGGGCTAGTCTTGGCCATGTAGATGTTGCCTTTGTTAAGCGCAACACCATCCGCGGTCTGAAGCCCTGGAGGAACCTGCCATGGCCAACTTGCAATAAATTAATTAAAGACGAGATCCCATTTCAGATAATGGCCAGCTACATATCTAATTAAGTTGATTCAGTAATTCATAGCTGTTTCTTCTACATCTCATGTTGCTAGCTAACCTGAGATAGCCACATTAGACTGTAGGAAGAGTGGACGAAGTGGAGGCTTTTGCTCGGAAAAAGCCTCCCGTAGAACGAACCAGGGACACCACTGACGAGGCATGGCCCAAACCCATCTCCTTTCTCTTTCTTCAGATTCTCATAGAAATCAGGCAGTGACCTGAAAACTGAGTTGAAGTCGTTCCCGGGAAGGTCGTTCAAGTATACTCGGAAATCGGGTGATGGCCGACCCGCTCGCTCGCATTTCCCAGCTATGATATCCATCGCTCTGGAAATGACGAGCAGCGTGTTGGGGCCGGATGAACATCCCAGATCTGCGATGCCCATGCTCCGCGGAAGCGTCCTGCTGTACACTTCCAGCACTGCCTCCTCCACCATGGATTTGGCCATGGCTATCACCTTCCTCTGCAGAAACAAATTAAAATCTTTATCCGATCGAGAACATTTTTTTGTTCCGGAAAAGTGTGATCGAGAACATAATTGATGATATAGGGGCATGCAACAGATGAAAGATAGGGAGGAGAAGAAACCTGAATAGAAGAGTTCTTGGCGTAGCTGGCGTCCTTGATTCCACCATTCATGCAGAGAACTTGCTCTACCTTCATCTCGCTTCCCTTTCTTCTGAAATCTATCGTGCTCGGTCTGTATCTGTATGTATCCTTGAGGCGTCCTGAAGGTAGAATCTCCGCTTTAGTGCCTTATATATAGAGTTGATTCTCGCACGTACAAAGTCGGATGGATAGACCGATGGACTAATGCGATTCTCGTGCGAACGCACTTGCACCACAGGTTCAACCTATGCGAGTAGATGCACGTTTTCCATGAATTTCAGGACGGCTCATTGCAGACCGACGTTATACACTTGACACGGCCGTGTGCCTCAACAGATGAAATTAAAAAGATCTCTTTTGTAAATAAATTGAAAAATATATTAAATTATATTATATTTATTCTATTTTTATATAATATGTAAAAGCTTCATGTAAAAAAATTTTAAAAAATAAAGTAGCATCGTATTCATATTTATAACCTAATTTGGAAAGAAAGTATGTTTAGGTTATCAATTATTCATATTTATAACTTAATTTGGCAATGTAATTATTTATATTATTTTTGTAGAAGCTAATTAAAAAGTAAAAGCACCATTTAATATGATAGGTAGGTAGTTTGTAGGAAAGTAGGAAAGAAAATATTTTTGAAAAGTATAAAAATAATATAATATAGTATAAGTAAAGTAGAAATGCACACGATAGTTGTAAAAAAATAATTAGAATATGAGGATAAAATTTTAAAAAATAAGTTAATTAAATAGCTAAGTTGTAAAATCATTTTTGAAAAGTGCGAAGAAAAACAACTTTCCATTGCCAATTGTTACTAAATGATGCCTTACCGCACTATCATAATAAATTTCATTTCTCAGTTTTTATCATAGCTAAAATAATAAAATAAGAACTAAAACATCATTTTAAGCTTTTACCAATATTTAAAGGGTTTCACTTCCATGGAAGCAAGCGCGAATTGATGTGAGTGATTTTTACATTCATTCGCGATTTTATATCTTTTAAAAGTCAATTTGCATCTGGACCAGGGAGTAATATTATTAGAGTAGTTTTGATCAAGTCATCTAGAAGTAAAACTTTAATGAAGTAGTATATTGATTTAAATTAATTATACAATTCATTTTGAAAATGAAATGTTAGAACTATGTACATTAGTATTTTATTTTATTGGCCTGTTGATACAGAAATGCGCTTGCTTCGGAATTGGAGGGTTAACATGGCATCTGGGGCAGGGCCCCGACACCTCCGTGCGGCCCCAGTGCAAGTAACCTGCATGTGCGGTGCACACAAAAAGAAAAAGAAAAAAAAAAGCCACGTGGAGACGCTAGCGTGGTTCGTGGAGACGGTGCCGACATGCAAGCTGTGGGCCTGTGGCCGGTGCGGATTCGGAGCCTCAAATTCCAGTTGAAGTAATATTTTGAAAAAATATCAAACATGTGATCCTGATCTCAACGTCCCTTTTTTTAGGACATAATTCATAATTGTGGTTTTGCAGATATCTTTTTTAATGGTAACAATATAAAAAGTTGTGATCTTACTGGCACGCGCTACCATAAGTTTTATATTAGCATGTGCTAAAAGGTCATTTGTCTTTTTAAAATATATTTAACGCATATAAACAACTGTAAAAAAATTTAAATATATATATTTTTATTTTCAAAATAAACATTTTCAAACATACGTGTTATTTCTGCGTGGAGGGGCTAGCTAATAGATTGCAACGACATTCGTTCATGCGCTTAAACTCACCAAATGGGATCGTCCGGGTCAAAGTTTTCTTACGCGATGTTATGTGATGTGATCCGCTACCGTACTTTTTAAAAAAAAAAAAAAAAAGTTAATGAACAAAAACAGTATTAAATACGAGTGCAGGCAAGTACCACCGGAAAAGGGAGTGATAAAATTTCAATCTACCATGCTCAAAATCTCTAATTTTTAAAATATTTTTTTGAAATTTTTTATAAAATTATTAATTTATATGTATTTAATTTATAAACTAAATTTTACTATTTTTGAAGATGTGTATATATTTATTTTTTATTTTTTAAAATATGGAAGGTTTTAGTTATTTTTAAATGACTAAAATACCTTTGTTTTTTATAAATAAAAATATATATCTCCAAAAATAATAAAAAAAAATTTACTCATATATTAAGCAATCTGATATTACAAATCAGTACATATATAATCTTCATAACATAAAAGAACTAAATAATACCTTTACCAGCTGAGGAATATACTTACAATACTTACGTGCCACTGTTCAATCTACTGCGTACGTCAAAGTAATAAAGCTGATATTTGAAATGACATCGTTCATGTATAGGTTCAACAGTTGTACCATGACGCCCACGAACATCATGGCAAAAAAATAGTAAAATTTAATGCATAAGTTAAATGCATATAGGTTAATAGTTTTACAAAAAAAAATTTAAAAAAAATATAATTTTACACCCTGATATGTTGGACGGGTGCATTGAAATATTACTCTTAAGAGTCTCTAATATATGCTTGGATGTAATGTCATCTGCAAATGACTTCATCTCCCACTTATTGATTAGTAATAATTAACTAAAATTTTAATTTTCCCTTAGAGTTTAAGCATAATCTTCTTATTTAACTAAAATCGTTATAATTAATATTAATTAAACGTATTCGAGCAATCTAAGTAGCCTTTTTAAAATCGTAGTGATTTTTTTTTTATGTTCAACTATTTTTTTATTAGTGTATTTTATATTATATCTCAGTCGGCTGCCAAATATTAGTAGAGAGAAAGACTTCCAAACCGACTAACCGTGATTTCCAACCTTCGACCTAATATGCACATCCATCTTTACACGAAGATTTTAAATGTGTAATGAATGAGTGGAGATTCCATAAGAAGACAAGCAATCTTTTCAGGACATGCAATCAACTTCCCGTCACTCAAGACCATCCGATAATGATTTTTTATAAAAATCTGGTAATGAAGAGGTAACTACGCACGCCACGTGAATTGGAATCCAACGGCATAGACGGCAGCGCCACCATCAGATCAGATGTGGCTCAGCCCAAAAGGTAGGAAAATAATCAATTGCATTCAGTCCCTACACTGTGGGGCCCATTTGATAATGAATGAGAAATCTAGTCCACCCATTGTATTTAGAATTATTTACTTTATTAACATACCAATTTTCACCCAAGTCAAACATGTGTATACATCCTATCTTAAAATGGTACAAAACGAACGTAATAAAATGATTTAATATAAATATCAAATTTAAAGTGATATTTTCAACATTTAAACCGTCCAAAGTATAATTTTTATATGAATAAATAATTATGTAAAATTTCATTATATTTTAATATGCGTAAAGCTTATTTTACAGCAGACTGTACCTTAATTACGGTGCAGTGCCTATGCATAGGATAAATTATCATATATATATATATATATATATATACATATATTTGATGGCATGCGACCTTTAGAAATATGTAAGCTATATGAAATAATATGAGCAAAATTGAAATAAAGAAAAATGTTAAAAGGAAAAATAATTGAAAAATAAATGTAATAAGGAAAAAAGTTAAAATATTAAATTATTAATGATTCGTAAGAAAATGAGTTATGGTTTTCAACGACGTGCCCCAGCCGTGCTCCCAAACGAGACTGAAAACAACTTACATGACGCATCTGCCGTCGCCAACATGGCGTCAGCTCTGCTTTCGATTCATCCATGGCACCATGACGTTTTGGTTGCTGACGCCATACAAATACGATCATCAGTTCATTCTGACGCGTATTTGACTATCAGCTCATAATGCTTTGCTCGGTTTAGATCTCCGTAAAATAGGACACTCGTGAATGTACGGAACATGGAAGCGACGGGCCGCGTACAACACATGATGGATGACGATAACTGGCCCCTGGGCTGGTCCCAGGTGTTGTGCGGAGCCCAATCCAGTGCACCCGGGTGCATTCAGCCTCAATGCACCCGAGTGCACTGCACCTATTTTTTTTATTTTTTTTGAAATTTTTTTTTATACAATGGTTAATCTAGGTTTATTTAACATATGTATCAATTTTTACTATTTTTGGAGACTTTTAGATATTTTTTTTAGATTTTTAAAAATCAGTGGCATTTTCGGTAATTTAAAATTACGAAAAATGCCACTGATTTTAAAAAATCTAAAACAAATATCTAAAAATCTCCAAAAATAGTAAAAATTGATACATATGTTAAATAAATCTATATTAACAGCTTCATGAAAAAAATTTCAAAAAAAAATAAAAAAAATAGGTGCAGTGCACCCGGGTGCATTGTGTTGTGCTGGTTTAGTCGCCTTCTTCTTATCTCTGAACAGCTGGGAGTGGTGACGAATGGACGCTGACGTAAGGCAGATCAAATCAAGTACGTGGATAACATTAATAACTGGCCTTTAGGCTGGACCACAACGTCTTGTGGTTCAGGGGTTTCAAATTCTTCTTATTTCGGGGCGCCGTGGATGGTAAAAGTTGTGAGAAATATAGTATTTAGTAGGAGTAGAAAATGGAATATTTTGAAAATTGTATGATTGATATGAAATGATACGAGTAAAATTAAAATAAATAGATTTGTTGGACAGTAGTTGATAGGAAAAATAATTAGAATATAGGGATAAAAGTGAAAAAATATGATGATTTATTGATGAATGAGGTGCCCCGAAATCCGTGCTCCTACCATTTCCCTCCCATGTTTTCCACAATCTATTAACAAACGTCCCTGTAATTAAATGTGAGGAATTGTGATGGATGGACACTGCCTCGAGGCAGATCAAATCAAGTGGGTGAGCTGACCTGATAATTTTGTCCATGCCCTCTCCTATTTGCTTATATTTTAGAAAATAAATCAGGAAAGTGCTTGTGGACAGTACATGGCCATGGTTTGCCCACATCAACCGGAGGCTTTGTCCACTCTTTTGAAATTCACGCCATACATTGATGTCGGCAAATTACGGTCACGAACTGTTCTAAGGGGACGTTTGGTAATGTGTAAAATTGTATGATTGTAGAAAATAGTGGAAAATAAAAAAGAAAATATTTTGAGAAATATGTGATTGATAAGAAATGATAAAGCTATAGTTGGAATAAATAGGTTTGTTGTATGTAGTTGGTAAGAAAAATGATTAGAATGTAGGGGTAAAAATATGAAAAATAGTGTAATTGATTGAGTACTAATTGATCTTGAGAAATCAAATATCATGGGAAAATCATACTTCCCATACTCACGTGTTACCAAAAGTCCCCTAACAAGATACTCCATGCCTTGTTATAGGGATATTTGCTAATGTTGATTTTGATGGGATTATGGAATGGAGTGGGAAATGAAAAAGAGTATTTTAAAAAATGTATGATTGATATGAAATATTAGTGATAAAGTTGAAATAAATATGATAATTAGAAAAAAAAATGATTGAAATATAAGGATAAAATTGAAAAAATAAAATTATTAAGTTATTCAATGATTTATGGAGAAATAGAGAGGATAAGATGTTTTGCACCCCATCACACTCATTCATGTTCCCAAACAAGCCCCTTATTTGCTTATGTTTTAGGAAACAAATTAGATCAGGGGATGGTTTGCCTTCTAGGGGTAGTCCTCCATTAGCAGGAGGCTTCATTTACTCCCTTTGAAATTTAGGCAAACTAGGGTGATGAATTGTTTTAACGGGACAATCTATGCTCTATCCTAATATGATTTTATTTTAGGAAAAAGATTAGGACAAGGCATGGGCTATCCTATGGGAACAATTCATAGCCCTAGTTTCCCAATATTAAGAAGAGGCTTCATCCACTCCCCTTGAAGTTCATATTTCCCGCTGGTGTGAGCAAATTAGAGTCCTGAATGTTTTCAATAGGATAGTCCATGCCATGTCTCAATCTACTTTTATTTTTAGAAAACAAATTACGACAAAGGCATGTCCATTGCCCTAGTTTGCTTACATTAGTCTAAAGCTCCATCCATTCCTTTTAAAATCCATGCCTCCATTGATGTGGCCAATCCAGGGCCATTAGCTATCTATCTTCTATTCTAATCTACTTCCATTTTAGTAAACGAATTAGAACAAGGTATAAACTTTCGGGATAGTTTATTAACCTTGTTTGCCCACAGTAGTTGAAGGCTCCATGTTCTAATTTGTTTCCGCTTTAGTTCATTTAGTGTCAATAGTAGATGCTATTAGTCAAGGATTTAGGTGCAAAATACATTGATTGTGTAATTGTGAACACTAGCTACAAAGGGTTCATTTGGAAACATATAAAAGGGAAAAGAATTCCTCCTTTATCATTGTCCTTATACACCTTTTTATATGATATGGTTATTTGAGTTGTAAATTTGTCCTTACATGACTTTAGAAAAATTTATTTTTTATTGCAAAATTTTTATTAGTAGTAATTGTATTAAGTTAGGATTTTCCATCAAGCATAAACGGTATTGGCAACAAGAAAACTTAAATTCTATGACACGCTTTTTGCAAACATATAATTTTTTGCCACAAAAAGTTCTATTTTGTGACATAAATAATTATTGTCATTAGAACTAGCTTTTAGTGACAATAACATAATAGATTTTGCAAAAAGTAACCTTTTAGTAACAAAAATTGTCACAAAAAACATGATTTTTAATGACGAATTCCAAAGAATGCCACAAAAATCTTTTTGTGATGGGCTTATAGCGATGTAGTTGCAATGTCATTATAGTGTAAATTAATGTAAAATTTTGAGTCACTAGAAGTTCATTTTCTTTTAGTGATATAAAAAAAATAAATTAGAAAGATTAACCATAATTAAACATATTAGTCATGAATATGTTCATTGTAATAAATAATAAATTTCATTTTGATCGCCTCTATTTTTGAATATAAAGCTAATTAAAATAACCATTATTTGTGAATAAATTCATGTTGTAATGTACATGCTTAAGTAGTTGTAAAAAATTGATTTAAAATAGGGTAATTATATAGAAAAAAGTAAAAAATTAAAAATAGAATAATTATGGATAGCGAAAAGTTTTTTTTGATAGGTATATATATATTATATTTTCTCAACAGTTATCACAATGAAGCCCTAAGAACATCTTACAATTTTCTACATACCATTCTAGATAGATCTTAAATTTTTCCTTACAAATTATCCACCAGTGGACGCTCCCACGCTTCCAACAACTGCGGGTAAGGCAAGTTCACATTCGAAGAATATTGTTGTGTATATATAAAGCACCTTGATTACATCTATCTTCGCCATCGTCACTGATAGGAACTAATCACCTAGTGAGAGCTATCATTGTTGGGAGACATTGAGTCTGCTAATAATCCGGCTAGATCAAGTTGGAATTAATCTGTTGCTTGATTCAATAGCTCGTTGCTGCCTTTTTCTTCCATGATGCTCGCAAGCTGCTGCTTTTGCTATTCGCCATCAATGATCAGAAGCTGCTATTCATTGATGTCATCCTTGTTCATGTCCATTTAAATATTTTTTTTGTTTTCATCAAAAAAATTTTTTTTTTTTTTTTTTTTTTGTTTTCATTACAAAACTACTGTAGTAAACTAGTGTAGTTTTGAGTGCAAATCAAAATATATATTATGTATCCCAAGCTAATATTGTAGAGGGAAAAAAAATCCATGGATTTCATTTGTTTTTTAAAATATGGTATGGTACTCTTATGGTCAGTATGGTACTCTCACAATCTATAATTTCTTTATATAATTATAATTATTAGAATTTTTTATTCAATGTGACAAACTGATATTACAATAATATACATTCATAACCCTTATGGAGGAAAATTTCTATGAGTAATCCATACAAAGAAAAATCTTTAAAAACTCTCACCATGAGGGAAAATTATAAAATTCCTATTTTATGGGGTGTTTGGCAATAATGAAAAGTTTTCACCTAAAAGTTTTCATTCTCTACAACTCTTCTATTTTTTAATTATTTTTTTACATCTTCTTATATAAACCATCCTACTTTTCAATCATTTCTACACAATTACCTATACAACTAACATATCTATTTTAACTTTATCATCTTTACTCCTCATCATTATCTCTATCATATCACATCATTCAACAACTTTTATTCTTCAAAACTTTTCACCATTCCCAAACACATACTTAGAAAAAAAATTTAATAAAAAAAAAATCCCTCCCCCACAAAAAAAGGGGATTGGCACCTGTGACGTGCATCTAATGGATTCTTTGCCCCTGCTACTTGGCTAGCTGCGTGGTAATTTCTCAATTTTTAAGAAGGTCAAACCGCGTACGATTAATTGATTGAGGAATGATCAAATTCGCACATGCAAACGAACAAAAAGAGATGCAATCAAAAACATCAACAGTAACGGACAAAAGCTTTCCTTTTTAGATATCTGTATAATCGCATAGTGGATACAGCAAACATAAAGCTGGCATTTTAAGAAAATTTAAAATGACCGGATGTCCGACCGGTCAAAAAATATATTTTTTTGCATTTTTTTTTGAAAAATAATTTTATAAACATGTTAATCTAATTATATTTAATCTATAAACCAAGTTTTATCATTTTTGGATATGTATATATATTTATTTTGGATTTTTAAATACACAGGTATTTAAGTCATTTTAAGAATATTTAAAATGACTTAAATACCCCTGTATTTAAAAATTCAAAATAAATATATATACATATCCAAAAATGATAAAACTTGGTTTATAGATTAAATATAATTAGATTAACATATTTATAAAATTATTTTTCAAAAAAAATGCAAAAAAATATATTTTTTAACCGGTCGGAAATCACCGGATTTTCGACCGGTCGGAAAAGATCATTCGGCTACTTGGTCGGCCTCTATAGTCGCCGACTGATCATTTACGACCGGTCGGAAATCCGGTGATTTCCGACCGGTCAAAAAATATTTTTATTTTTATTTTTTTTGAAAAATAATTTTATAAACATGTTAATCTAGTTATATTTAATCTATAAACCAAATTTTACCATTTTTGGATATGTATATATATTTATTTTGGATTTTTAAATACAGGGGTATTTAAGTAATTTTAAATATTCTTAAAATGACTTAAATACCCCTGTATTTAAAAATTCAAAATAAATATATATACATATCCAAAAATGGTAAAATTTGGTTTATAGATTAAATATAACTAGATTAACATGTTTATAAAATTATTTTTCAAAAAAAATTAAAAAAATATATATTTTTTGACCGGTCTAAGATCAGGTCTCTCTATAGTCACTACCAAACCACTCCAGGACCAGTGCTTCGTTTTAAAAAGTAGGGTAAAACTATTGTCGAGTGTCTCATTTTCTTGCGAGGGAAATGCTCACATTCGTGAACTGGGTTTCTTCTTTCTCCATCTGCTTCGAGACAATCACACTATATCTTCTAAACAAGTCTTCCACAATTGCATCGCCAAAGTGGGTGGCAATCAGAGGTTCGGCCACGGCTCTCATGTACCGGGCCACCTTTCGTCCCCTCGCCAATCTGTCGCATGTGGAATCTTCTTCTTCTACATCCCATTTCACCTGGGAGACTTGCAGTTGACGGATGGTGAACGATCCTTCCTGTTGGATAAGTTCCTTCAGCTCTTGCGGTGACGGCGGATACTGTGGCAAATTGAATGAATCCACTTTCCCTTCTTTTATGAGACCCTACATCAAATACATTTCTGTCAATTAATTGAGTTTCATCTTTTAGTGTAATGCTAGAGAAAGAGAGAGACCTCTGAAACCATATCGTTGAGGGCCTGTCCCAGCAATTCCCAGATGTAGCAGCCATCCTTGCTAAATGGATCTGCACTTTTCCTGGCCAAAAGAGTCAACACCATGCGCCCACCTGCAATCATCTCTTCCGCGCGGGACTTGAGGAAGGTCCAGAAGTCCCTACTGAATTGTTGAGAATAAGCTTCTAAAACAACGGCTGGGCTGCTCTTGGCCATGTAGATGTTGCCTTTGTTAAGTGCAACACCGTCTTCAGTTTGAAGCCCCGGAGGAACCTGCGGTTGCGATTAATTAAAGACCAGATCAAGTTGGCTAATTAGTTCATGATCACCATCATCTTCATTCATCATGCTCCGTGTACCTACGTACGTAATTAATATGCGTCTATAAAACAGCTCTTTCTTCTGGCTAGCTATATGTCATGTACTAACCTGAGACAGCCACATAAGGCTGTAGGAAGAATGGACGAAGTGAAGGCTTTTACTTGGGAAAAGCCTCCCATAGAACGAACCGGGGACACCACTGACGAGGCATGGCCCGAAGCCATCTCCTTTTACCTTGTTCAGATTCTCATAGAAAGCAGGCAGAGACCCGAACACCGTGTTGAAGTCGTTCCCAGGAAGGTCGTTCAAGTATACTCGGAATTCTGGCGATGGCCGATCGGCACGCTCGCATTTCCCAGCTATGACATCTATCACTTCGGAAATGACGAGCAGCGTGTTGGGGCCGGACGAACAGCCCAGGTCTGCGATGCCCATGCTCTGCGGAAGCGCCCTGCTGTACACCTCCAGCACCGCCTCCTCAATCATGGCCTTTGTCATGGTTATCACCTTCCTCTGCAGAAATAAATTAAAATTAATTCAATTGTCGAAGATTAATCAAAATCAAATGTTCATTTAATTAGTAAATTTTCGTAATCAATTAACCACATTCAAATCATTATGCGATCGAAATGACGATATATGGGCATGCACGAGATGAAAGACGGGGAAGAGAAGAAACCTGAAGAGCTGAGTTCTTGGCATAGCTGGCGTCCTTGGTTCCTCCATTCATGCAAAGAACTTGCTCTACCTTCATGATCTTCTTCGCCTAGACTCTGAAATCTATGATCTCTTGCTGCCTATCTGTGAATTGCACAGCATCCAGCCTCTGCTTTATATAGATCGAGAAGCATATTGCAAAATCGACGAGTTGTGGAGCTAAAAACATTCCTGGTCTGTACGAATTTGATTGATGTGATTCTCGTGTTGTACCTAGTTTACAGACCATAGATCATCCTATCATGCGAGTGGAGGTAAAAGGTAAAAACAGAGCCAACAAGAAGCGGGATAAAAACAAAAAAGCCAAGTTCTTGTAAAATAATTAAACTTATGCACCTTGATTTGAAAAAAAATAGAAATAAAACCTATGCGCAGCTAAAAGGGTAAGAAAACGTTTTACACTGACCTCTATCGTATGCTCCCGGGAGCGTGCAGTGGTGCATTCTCCCGGGCGCATACGCTTATTTTTTTTAATTTTTTTGAAAATTTTTTTACAATAATATTAATCTATGTGTATTTAATATGTGTATAAATTTTTATCATTTTTGGAGATTTTTAGATATGTATTTCGGATTCTTAAAAATAGTGGCATTTTAGGTAATTTTAAATTACTAAAATGCCACTGATTTTTAAAAATTCGAAATAAATATCTAAAAATCTTCAAAAATAGTAAAAATTTATACATACGTTAAATACACTTAGTTTAATAAGTTCATGAAAAAATTTTGAAAAAAAATAAATATATGCGCCCGGGAGCATAGGATCAGAATCCATTTTATACTACCCTATCCGGAAACTTGGTGGGTTAGCCTTAAGACATGATTAAGATGGCGAAACGATTACTAAAATAAAATGCATAGAATTATCTAGATTTAAAGTTTATTTTATCACGATATATCATTTTAGAATCCATAAAATTTTATATGGCACATGCTTTCATGGAACCAGTTAGAAAGTGTAATAATATTCAATTTTTCATCTTTAAAATTTTTTCTTTAAACCTAAGTCATGCACCATATGCTTGTCCATACATTTTTAGTAATAGATAGATTCATATATCATTCATAGTAAACATAAACGCATATGATTTTTTAAATAATTTTGTTGACAACACATCAAAAAATTACTGTAAATTGAAAGCAGTTCGACCTACCCTAGAATCTTACACATAGGGAGAGCTTAATGCATTAGGCTCTTCTTTTTTCAATTGTAAATTTTAAAATTTTTGTTCAACGTGTAAAATTTTCTTAAAAATTAAAAAGAAGGTATAATATTCACCAATATGTATTTATTTATAATCTCAAAAATCCAATATGTGAAAAATTCTTACATCCGTATTTTAAAAAAATATTTACCTATTCACTCTCAAATAGTCTTGAACGTTTAGAATGTATAAATTTTCAATTAAAATAATTTCTGATATTATACATAAATATTTCTAATTTAGATATTAAATATTTTTAGAAAAAAGCAACTGATTGCTTAGAGTGATCCGCTATAAAGATCCACGTGTGAACCATATGCATGTGCCACGACCTACGCTAGGACATTTAATTGGAACTAAATCGTGGCCTGGGAAACAATCATGCATGCGATACGAGGATTAATTAATTCGACCGATCCAAAGATAAATTAAGAAATTAATTCAAAGTCATTGTTTCCCTTTGTAGTTAATTGAGGTCAAGTCTTTTTATATGTACTTTTATCTAATGCGTATCATACACTTAATAATCTATTTGGAAGTATGTTCAACTTGGTATATAAAAATCCCATATATATATATATATATATATATATATATATATATATATATATAAAGGTGTTTATGCATGAGGTCAGCGCCACTAAACCCTAAAGCCTAATTTAATACTCAAACAACTCTTTCGTTCGAGGAGAATGATTCTTCTGCCGCTGTACTTGTTTGTCTCTGGTTGGATGTAAAGAGCATGAAACGAACAGAAAAACCATCACTGTAATTATATCTAATCTCATCAGCATTAATTTATATTTTCTATTTGAACCGTTTGTTAACTTTCAAGGGACCAGTTAGTAATAATTGCGAGGAAAAGTGAGAAAATCCGAAAGCGTTAAGCGTCCTTTCACTACTGATAAAAAATCTCTCTCCTGATGTTGTGAACATGGTTTGACATGAAGTCTTCCACGCCAGCTCGTTGTCGGCCAGATGCAGATTAGGGTGCACACCGGGTGGGCTTTACCCAGCCCGACTTTGTACTTAATATATTTCGGTTCAAGTTAAATTCGATATGAAATCCTGTCCCAACAAATTTAAGTCCACCTCAGAACAGGTACGAGCCAAGTTAAAAATAGAATTTAAAAAACAAACCATTGGCCATTTTAGGTTCTAAAAATTTTTTAAGTTAATTTTTAAATGTTTCCTTTCATCCATGAAGAAGCATTTTTATTAATCTATTAGATTGCACATACAATTAATTTTATTCTCATTCTTTTCAAAATTTTCAAAGTATTTATAATTACTTATACTCTAATTTAATTTTTAAAATATGCCTTACAATAATTAGTATGTAAGTTTGATATAAATGAGTCTTTAGACTAAATATGTATTGGAAAAAATTTATTATATATGTTTAATAATAATTTTATGAAACTTAAATTTATTTACACTAAAATAAATTTTATTGGTTAAATCTTAGATTAGTAAATCTTATGGAGCTCGTTTACACTTTTGAATATTAATAGCATGTTCACATATATAAAATTTCCATTATTAAGTATTGTTATTTTCACTTATAAATATCTTGGTCCAACCGTATGCTTTTACAGTGGGTTTATTAGCAGGCGGGTTCATCCTTGTCCATTACTATTTTTTTCAGTATTATGTTAAAGCTAGGCAAAATTTTAATGCAGATTTTTCTTCTAAGAAACTGAATATTTAATGGCCAAAGAGGTCCGGGTCGGGCAAAACCTGCCCGGTGTGCAACTATAGTAGCAAGAATTTATAAATATCTTCTAATCTTGGTCTAACTATATACTTTTACAATGGGTTTTATTAGCCGGCGGGTTTATCCTTATCCATTACTATTTTGTTCAGTATTAGGATAAAGCTAGGCAAAATTTTGATGCAGATTTTTCTTCTAAGAAACCGAGTATTTTATAGGTCAAAGAAGTCCTAGTCAGACAAAACCCACCCAATGTGCAGCTATAGTTACAAGAAACATGTCAACCAAAACTTTTTAATCTAAAACTTTTCACTCTCCATAACTATTTTATTTTTTAATTATTTTTTCACATTTTCCTATACAAACTACCCTACTTTTCAATCATTTCTACACAACTATCTATACAACTAACCTATCTATTTTAACTTTATTCTCTTTACTTCTCGTCATTACTCCTATTATATCACATCATTTTCTATCAATGTGACAACTTCTATCTCAAAAACTTTTCATCAAAAGTTTTACCCCCAACCAAACACACCCTAACACCAATAGGTTTTGAATTGGTAGGAACTTAGGAGTGCACAGTGTGTGGCATTTACCTCACCCGAACCCGTACCTATTTTGAACATGTGCATTTAGGTTCAGGTTGAACCCGCTACCAAGCCCTATTTCATGCGTTTTTTAAATTAATTCATAAAAATATAAATTTTAAAATAATTATATAGAGAACATTTGCTCGATAAATTAAAAATATAGATTTTATAATAATTTTATGAAGACCATTTCCTCAATAAATTTAAAATAATTATATAGAGAATAGTTTTACAATAGATTTAAATATATATATTTTAAAATAATTATATGGAGAAAATTTCTATAATAGATTTAAATATATAAATTTAAAATAATTATATAGAGAATATTTCTACAATAAATTTTAAAATATATAACGTTTTTCCCAAAAATTTAAAAAACGGCGAGTAGGAAAAAGTTAAAATGAAATATATCTTTCTTTTTGCCAATACAAATTTTTTAAGGCATTTCTATTAAGAAATATATCTTTCTTTCTTTCATTATTTTAAGTTATTGGTACTAAAAAAATCAAATATGCAATATACAATTGGAGTCCGTTGAAATACCAAATTCACGTTTCCTTTTTTTTTAGAGAAAATTTACATTTCCTCTTTAGTTATTCTATATTTGTATTTTTTTCGTTTGGATTCAAATTCAAGAAAAACATTCTTTCCTTATGTTATGCATGCAATTCAAAGCCAAGTTAAACCCAGTACGAATAAGCACTAAGTACATTTTCAAAAAATCCGAAATTGAATTTTTACTAGTGCTGGACCGGGGTCAGGAAAAACCCATCCAGTGTGCACCCTTAGATGTTGAGCCATGAGATGATCACATGATAGGGGCACGAAGTTTACTTTAAAAGGCTAGTATGTTATGCATAATTTATTAATATACCAATATAGTTTAACCATAATTATAGATATACTTACCTAGTTTCAGAAATTGTAAATAATCTCATATAATTTGATCATAATTGCAAATATCACACTATTATAACGCCATTACTGGGTGGGTATATTTGATATTTACAAAAACTAAATAAATCGGCTTAATTTTGGAGTATATAACTATTTTTGCAAAGATACTTACACTATAACAGTGCAATAATAGAATGGGTATAGTCGCAATTATGGTTAAACTATGTGGGGTTATTTGTAATTTTTAAAACTATGTAAGTATATTTGCAATTATAGTTAAACTAAGTGAGTATGTTTGCAAATCACTCGTAAATTATTTAATTTTTCCATTTGCAAAGAATCACCCTGTTAAATTTAAAAAATCAAAGGAAAATAGAGTCGCAATTTGTTTCAAAAGCATAACTATAAAATGATTGTAGAGAGGTGAACAAAATGCATTCTTGGTGACAAAAACATTGAAATAATTTTTTTACAAAAAACACATTTAAATCTTTAATCTTTTAAAACATTTTAACACAACCAACAAGGTGAATCAAAGCTTAGCTAGTGTCATTACACTGGGTGCATGAGTGTAAAGTGTCAACTTCAAAGTTTCGATTGTATCATATTGGAATGCATAAATATGAAGTCCCAACTTCGAAGTTTGGTAAGAGTGTCGGATCTTTATAATGAAAAATTGTAATGTAATAAAAAAACAAAAATAACTTCTAGGTAATTTATAGATATACTCATTTAATTTGACTATAATTACAAATATACTCACGCTGTTATAATGCCGTTATTGCGCCATTACAAGGTTGGTATGTTAGCCAATATATGCAAACTATGTTGGCACATTTACAAAAACTAAATATACCTACTTAATTTTTGAAATTACAAATATACTCATATAGTTTGCATATTTTGCATATACACCCACACTATAACGGCACAGTAATGGCGTCATAATGGCGTAAGTATATTTGCAATTATAGTCAAACAATGTAGGGTTATTTGCGATTCTAGAAATTATATAGGTATATTTGCAATTATGGTCAAACTAAGTGGTATGTTTGCGAATCTCCCATACTTCCCCTATAGATATAAGGAAAATTTTCTCTTATATCTATAACATTTTCCGATAATTATTAATATATCCACAACGTTTCAAAATTTTCTCTTATAATCGCAACATTTCATCCTAAATTTCTATCATATACATGAGGTCAAAACAATCGTTAGTTATCCTTGAAAAAGATGATTTTGCCCCTTGAAATTTTTTAAATTTAAATAATTTAGTCATAATATGATATTTAAATAACTTAATATCACAAATTAATTGTTTACCAACATTGATTGAATTATATTAATATTGAATCGTTTCAATTAAGAAATTATAGATGAACAAAATTATCTTCTTAATGGATAAGGGTGCAACTTGGGCCGGGTTCGGCCTGAACTCGGCCCGCCGAACCCGTAGTTTGGCAGTGTTAGAAATGGCTGTTCTCCAGTCCGAACCCGATTTTTCAGGTTGAACCCAAGCCCGATTTGAAATCGGTTCGATTTCGGGTTGATAAGAACCCGAACCCGATTTCAAAGCCTATTATAAAGGGGGTTTTCCTGCGATGGGTGCCCTGATTTCGGATTCCCCCCCCCCAAATTTCCAGCAATCCGCCAATCTTCCCGCAGCCCTCTCCACTCTCCAACTCGCGCGGCCTCTAGAATTCCACCGCCGGCAGCGAAATCCTTCCAACCGGCTAGTCGCCCACAGGCCACAGCAGCTGCAATTGCATCTCAGCAACTGCGAGTCGCTTCT
This sequence comes from Annona cherimola, assembly GCA_030490835.1. Classification (NCBI taxonomy): domain Eukaryota; kingdom Viridiplantae; phylum Streptophyta; class Magnoliopsida; order Magnoliales; family Annonaceae; genus Annona; species Annona cherimola. Next base: position 13,868,891 of record CM059974.1, read on the forward strand.
CTCGTCTAGGTCCTTCTTCACCGCCTCCGACGTCAGCGAGCTCATCCTGGCTGCGGCACCATGGTAGCAGCAGCACCCAGCACCCAGCAATATCCCCTGTAGCACTCCGGCAACCCGCAACACAAATCCCAGTTCGTCGGCTCCCTCATCCTGCTCTAGCCCGCGCAGACGCCTCCAAAAATCCTATCGACGACAGCGAAATCCTTCCAACCTCAGTAACAGCCGGCTAGTCGCCCACAGCAGCTGCATCTCGGCGAGTCGCTTCTCTCGTCCTGCCTGGCTGCCTCCTTCAGTTTTTTACATGCCCTCAATTTTTCAATCGCGCGGTTGGCCAGGTCCTTCTTCTCCGCCTCTGCCTCCGACGTCGGCGACCTCGTTCCGGCTGCGGCACCATAGTAGCAGCAACACCCAGCACCTAGCAATATCCCCTGCAACACTCCGGCAGATCACAACACAAATCCCAGTTCGTCAGCTCCCTGTTATCTTCTTTCATCCGGCATCTAACTTCAACCGCAATATCATAATTAAAAGGAGTTGAAAATATGCCCTGCTTGTAAATCCAAGTTGTCTCATATTTTCTTCCATTTGTGATTTCTCTGAGGCAAAACATGCAGACAAGAATTTCACCAAAGACAAATCTAATCAGTCTCAAGATTAAACATTAAATGGATCATTTGCATTTTACGGATTTACGTAATGTTTGGTCAAATGCTGGAGGCTGCACTCAAGCAGAATGGCTTCATATCTCCATCCCTAGTTTTACCATTGAACACAAGTGTTGGCTCAGATAACTTATTGGTGATTCAAACTGATCCCAAAAAAATAATGGGGTTAACTAAAATGTAATCTGAACTGGAGAGAAGAAAAGGAACCACCCAGCAGGAATTATTTCAATCCTATTCAAATAATCAATTACATTCCTCAAATCCCGTCATCACGTCCAATGCTCTGAAGGCTATAACTCAAGTAACACAGTCTATTTTGAATATCCGAGTTGGTCAAAACATTTCTGATTTCTCTAAATTCCCATGAATGAAAGCAATCATGATTTTTACAAAAATCTGGGTACTTTGTTGGCTATTATTGAATCTTACAAGTTACAACCATATGATAGACATTAAAATGACAACCCATATGATGTCCACGACTGGTAGTGTTCACAATACACTTTTAACTAAAAATTATGGACCAAAAAAAAATATCAAATAGAAAACAAAAACAAGGCCCACCACAAAAATCAAACAAGAAAAACAAACAAATTATGTCATTTATTTGTGTTTATGTTGGCTATTGATAACTTGACACGTATTGGTTAATATTTTGATTTGTGAATTAGTTTATTATTGCTCTAAAACCAGTAGAACTATTGAAATTCACATAGTTAATTTCTAATTATTTTTATTTATTATAAAAAATAACGCAAGACAAGGGCAATGAAGACAACAGTAGAAGATAAAAATATTTATTTCTATTGTGTTGTATTGTTGTAATTTGGTTATTCAAACTTAAGACTTGTGTTGTAGACTTGGAGTTAACTTGAATGTTGTAATTTGGAGTTTGATGCTTGAATTAATATAATCTTATTGGACTTGTTTTTTTGTGCTTTTTGGATGATTTTATTTTATTGCAATTGATATGATAAGGTTTATCTTATAATTGGATAGTAATATTGATGTATATTGTTGTGATATTCGTGTTAAATTGCATAATGAGAAGCGGTTGTACTTCAGCATTCTCCAAAATGCAGTTATTATTCTACTTGATGCAAAGAGAAGACTCAAAATATGTTTCTTTCTTTCTACTTTTAAGCGGAATTTGAATTTTTCTTGCTTTCGTATGATAAATTTTTTTTTAAACTTTTTTATACAATAGGTTTGTGATAAAAACTATATATATAGGATGAGTAACAAAGACATATTAATAGGAAAATGTCAACCCGAGCCTGAATTTCAAAAAATAGGGTTAGGGTTGAAGTTTACAAATAGGGTTAGGGTTAGGGTTGAAGTTTTACAAATAGGATTAGAGTTGAAGTTTTACAAATAGGATTAGGGTTAGGGTTGAAGTGAACCCAAGTTTCATGAGCCCGAGTCGCACCCCTGTTAATGAGACAGATAATGATTGTTTTGATTGCATGGGTATGGGTATGGGTATGGGTATGATAAGAATTTATGGTAAAATGTTACGAACATAAAAGAAATTTTTGAAAGTTGTAAGTATAATAAAAATTATGTACACAAATTTCCCACGTACGGTAATTATTTTAAGCGCAAGTTATATAAATGCAATAATATTCGTCGCCATCGGCAGGTGAAAAAAGGCATGCGTGGGCCACCGAATCAGCAGTAAGAGACAAACCGCCGTAGATTTTTTTTTCACACTCTTTCGTTGTGGGCCCCAGAACACGTGAAATCCACCATTCCTCGGCGAAACACCAGCCATGCAAAGTCGTAGAGCGTTCCAAAAGTTCTATCAAGAAAAAAAGTTCTGGCCAAAAAATAAAGCTGATAAAAATCAAAAGGCTGCCGGCCCTTCGTCGTCGTCCACTCACCCCCCGTCATCACGTGACGTAGGCCCATGCGTTTCATGCATTTGTACTTGATAAAGTTAATATAATCCATTTATTTTTATTAAATAAATTAGTGCAGCGATTCCATACGGCCACAGTACAACGGTTGACTTACTGATGGTCCAAAAATATTTTTTTATTTTTTAATAGATGTGTAAGCTTTATCTAGATTTTGTCACATAGAAATTTAGGAATTTTTTAAATTTTCTTGATATATATATATATATATATATATTTAAAATATGCCCTTTATTGATTTTTAAAAACAAAGATATCAAACAAATTTTAAAAATTATTAAATTTCACACGACGACAGATTTAGACCAATTCTGCATAATACAGAAAATCACAAGAAATATTTTTTTTGAGCTGCATGCAAATTACTCGATTTATGTGCAACCATATGTGAAGGAACAAAAAAGAATTAGGGCATAATAAAAAAAATTATCAAAACTTCTCAATATAAAATTTTTTACTCTCTATAACTGTCTTATTTTTTAATTATTTTTTTATATTTTTCTATATAACTATCATATTTTTCAATCATTTCTACGTAACTACCTATATAACTTTACTTTTAATTATTACCACTATCATATTATATTGTTTGCTTACCTTTCAAAAATTTTTACATCAAAAATTTTTTACTCAAAATTTTTATAACTTTTCAAACACACCCTTAGTAAACTAAATTAAATTTTTTTACTGCAATATAATACTCAAAATGCGTAGAAATGCAGCCAAAATAAGTTATTAATATTGCTATTTTTAAATATGGCTTATGCATATAAAAGCTATGATTATTTTTAAATATTACCTCAAATTATAGCCATATTTACAAATTAAGGTGACTCTCAATTTTTTAAAGACCAAATATGACCGCATTTTTTTCAATTTTCCAAATATGACAATCCTATTGATTGCACATGGAGTGGCCATTAAAAATCGTACATTTTACCAAATTAAGCATGCTAGAATTTTTTTGTTTTTGATAAATTTATTAGCAAAATAATATTTTTCCGTGAAAATATTGAAACTAGGGCTGTAGAAAAATGAAACGAAAACATAAGAAATATTGATTAAATTTTAGAAGGGTAATTTATTAGGATTATATTCCCTACGGTGTTGGTGCATATATGGCTAACGAATTTATTATCATATTTGAAAAATGGAGAAATGTATACGTGGTCATATTTGTAGCTAATGAATTTTATAAAATTAATTTTAAAAAGTTTGCATATCATTGACTGCCAATTACTAGAAAAGGTTTATTTTACAAAAAAATGCAAACTTATAAAATCTAAGATGCAAATATGTAAAATGCAAGATTTAATTTGTAATCAGCAAACTTACCAGATGTGAATAGACTCGTTAAATTCATCCCGCAGAGGGACAATATTTGAGGCCCAAGGCCTATGATAAACTGAGAACGCAAACATATGTGTCGGTGTGATTCGAAATTCGGAAGTAAAAATGTAAATGACCAGGAATATTGCAATTACAACTTAGAACAACAAATGTTGGCCTGACAATATTCTTAATTGCCCTCTTTAATGGTTGGCTCTTAATGTTGTAAAGTTTAGTAGGGGCCCAAAATTCTTTAAGCAACCATCAATATGATGTGGATGGATGAACGGTGGTACTAAAGGAAAATGATTATTTGCCTAAGCTAACGAATATCTCGTGTGAACGCGCATGTTTTTCATTATTCTCTCTTTTTCATAGTGAGGCGGAAATGGACATATCGGATTAAATATTGATTGAAAAAAGATTGAGTTACAAAAATGAGCCCCACACATATTAAAATGCAATGAAACTTTATACAATCATTTATCTATATATAAATTTTATAGCAAATGGCTTACATGTTGAAAAAATCACTTTAAAGTTGTTATTTACATTAAACTATTTTATTACGTTGAATTTGTACCATTTTCAGATGGGGCCCATATACATATCTGATTGGGATGAAAATTGGTATGATAATAGAATATATTATTCTAAATATAATGGGTGGAATAGATTATGATTTGATGATCATGTGGGGCCCATTTCAGCAACACCGGAATATTTTTCTGTGTGTGTATATATATATATATATGGGATATATTCAAGTGCAGCAAAGCTGCACCCGAATTCCCGTGCAGGCACGCCATCCCATCGTCCATTTTTGTGCTGACAATCCAGGCCGTTGAATATATGAGATGCGTGTACTGTTCCACGACAGTGAGGGATGGCGTGTAGGAATGCTGAGAGAGCTAAATCCCGATTTTCAAGGCAGCGTGTACTTTGGCACGCAAAGGGTATGGATCCAGCCATCCCATGCCAAACAGCGATGGAAAAGGAGAGAAAAACCAGCAGCAACATTTATTTCTGACGTGCAATGGGATGTGAAAATGCGTGCAGGGAGAAGATGACGCCCAAAATTGCATTCCTATCAAAGCTTCACCCAATGACGTTTGACAAGCCAGTCAACCTCAAATTGCATTCAGTCCTGCCCAAAGTTGGCGCCCAAAATAGGTGAAATATCCATGGCCAACAAAATCTGCTCGGATAGAAGAAGATCATGGTTGAAATCAACTGCTTCGATTTTTCTACTACAAATCACAGTTGAAGAAAACTACTTAGATTTCAGGTAGCTTTATTATAAAATGCAGATTATTTTCAAATTTTTATTTTGTCTCCCTCGCGTTTGGTAAAAAAAAGAGGCAATTTTTTTGGATGTCTGTCATTTCTTGATTCACCATCGTCGCTGGATGCCGAAAATAGAGGAGGGATTTTGCTGCTTGATTTGTCGTCTCTTACTGCTTGATTTGTCTTCCTGTTTATGCCATTATTTGATTTGTCATTACCTCTGCAATTTCCACCATTGCCTTCTCCAATACCTATGTAAAGAAGAATCTTACTGAATATTTTTGGAATTTTGTTGCCTATATATTACGAATTCATTTTATTTTTCGATTCCTAGTAAGCTTCAACCCGAACTGAGATCCTTGACATCCTCCTACAGTCCTGCTGATAAGTGAAAAATTAATATTATATTTTATGGACATTTGGTGGGTAATTAATTAAAATTAATATGAAATTTGGTTTAAAATGTGATTTTGCAACATTTGGGTATTAAATATTAATTTCAAGCAAATTCGACAATTTTTATAATCTTTTGGCTTGAGATTACATTTTATTTGTTGCTAAATATATTTTTTTTATAATAACAATTTTGACGAACTAATGATTTAATTTTTTTATGCAGGGAAAACAAGTTGCACCAAGTGGGTCCCACTTGGAAATCAAACCATGAGCCATCCATTTTATCACCGGCTAATTAAACAAATCTCCACCGTCCATCGCATAAAATCCAGCCGTCCACCACATAGCTTTTCATTTATTTTATGCCTATGATTTTTAAAGCATTGCATTTTAAAAAAATCAGCAATTCAACAATTCACGTGAAAGACCCATCATAGTTGTCCACCGTTTAAAAATTTTCAGCATTGCATTTTTCAAAGCTGCACATTAATTCATGGCTGCCCATCACATCCATTTGCATTTACGTGGCATTCTCTTTATGCATAAAAAAATCAGAAGCTGCTGCCAAATTTTGCATTCACGTGAATTCTATTAATTACAGCAGCTTATTAAAATCAACAAATTTGCATTCACGTCATATGCATCCTATATATCATGCATTTTACCCCGCTTCCATTTATTTCCAGCAATATAAGCAACCACCAAACTGCCCTTTTCACGTGAATAATAATAAAAAAAATGCATTCTCATGATGGACCCCACCATGGCATTTAACGTGAAATGTGAATTAAAGCTGGGCAGCAAAAATGCATTCCACGTGATTCCAGCAACACATGAATTAATCCATGGACCCACAGTACCTTGTCTCCATCACGTGAAGCAGCAGCAATGAAGCCAATGAGAATGAAGAATTCCAGCAGAATAATGCCCATTCAACATCCAAGCAAGTTGCTGCTCACAATGCAATAAAAATTCATTCAATACCTCAAGTGAATGCCATGCATTTCCAGCAACAAATGCATTAAGATGAGCAGCAGCATGCCGCAATTCACGAAAGAATGCATCAAGAAAGGCTATAAAAACAGGAGTTCATTGGATGACAGAGAGAACATTGAGCGCACACAGCATTCTGCAGCAAATTTTTGGGAAGACAGCATTCGGCAGATGAAAAATTCCAAAGAGTAAGCTACAAAAAATTCCTGCAAAAATACTACTGCAAAATATTTTAGCAGGAATTTTGATTAGAGCATAATTTTGAGAAAGAAAGGGAGCAAAAGCAAGGCGGAGAGCACGGGCAAAAGGCAGACCGGCGAGTTGCATGGAGCAGCCGACACACCATCGGGACTTCAAACCAATAAGCTTTTCTATCTTTTCCCTTTTTAATTTTTGTTATCTTGTTTAAGATGGATTGTAATTTTAATTTTATTTTGAACTTAAACATGCTTGGCTAAATCCTAAATCTAGGGTTTAGGATGTAGCATGCGTACAATGCAATGTGGTGTGGATATTTAATTTATTTATGATGGATATTTTTGTTAATTTAATATCTTGTGATTTTTATGTTTGCTTTGTACACGGGCCCGTACTTTTGCATGATTCTTTATATTAGGTGATGAAACTGAAAGGTAGAAATCTAATATACGAAAATCAAGATATTAAACCTGGAAATCTAAGACCAAGAAAATAGGCATGATAACCTTGAGGAATTACATGAACAAACCACAGAACTTAATGGATTCTAATTAACTTAATCCCATGAGAATAGGTGGTTAAGAAAATTAGGGTACACCTTGTAGGTTTCGAGAGAAGGTGCAAGGATAAAATAGGGTTGGTTCTCCTTTAACAAACAATATCCAAATTAAATAATTATACCACTACCCGTTGAAAAATACGCATGTGAAATCCTAGACCCTAGGTATTTGCATTTTCGCTTTCTCTCCTCATTTTTAACTTCTTCCCATTTTATTTATTTTCTTTCCCTTTTATTTACTGCATTTTATCCCCACTTTTCTATTTTATTTTGCAATATTCTCTCCATAACCGACACGAAAGCATTTAAAAGTAAAATTTATAGTCCCGAATTCCCTGTGGAACGATAATTTATATACTACAATCTACGACCCGTGCACTTGTGGTAAGATTGCGAACACCTGCCTTTGATGTTGAGAATAAAAAACAAATGAAAAATTCTAGATCTAAGATTACAGTAAAGATGCATGAAATTTTAGATTCACATCCATAATCACACAAAGATAATCAATAAATTCGGGAAAATCATACCATAAAAAATAAAATTAAAACAAGCTCGTTTAGGAATTGGGCATTTTGGTTAATTGTGGAAGATAATGAGTGTTGTAGGTAAGAAAAAGAATTATAAACATATCTGATTTGAAAACTTGAAATACAATAAAAAAATTCGTAAGTATAAATAATTTAGAAATCAGCATGCTTAGCATTCAGACTGCATACTATCTTGAAAGATAAAGTTTGTAAGAAAAGTTCTAGCTATCTGTTTCTGAATTTCAGCATACTTACTATCTACACAGCATGCTATTATGAAATATTATTTAAACTTTTTAAGCCTTTGTACATCAATATATTATATGTTGAATTAACATGTTGTGTTAAGTCAAAAAATTATTTAAGGACTCTGCAACTTTTGTGCATGTGAATATCAACATACTATTTGTTAAATGAGCATGCTATATTGCATAACAAATATTATAAAAATTTTATATTTTTTGTACATGTGAATATCAGCATGCTATATACAGAATAAACATATTCGGTTTATTTAGAAATTTATCTAGAAACTTTACGCCATTTGTACATGTAAGTATCAATATACTATATGTTGAATGAGCATATTATGTTAAATGATAAAGATGTTTAACGACTTCACAGCTTTTATACTTGTGAATATCAGTTTGCAACATGTTGAATGAATATGCTACATTAAATAACAAACACGAATATTACACTATTTAGATAATTTGGTTGTTATTGATGTTAGAGTCTTAGTCTTTTTAGTGCATTGCTTGTTTTCATTCCAAACACATAAGACATTATCGAGAAGACAAGAAATATGGTAGTTGAAAACCTATAAATATTTTGTATGAATGCAATACATTAGCTTGTGTAATCTAACTATGAACCAGGAATAAATAATCTAGAATGCATTATAAATTGTTGTTGACCCTTTATGATTTTCAATCATAGAAGTCAACATTTTTAATTAGTGTGATGCATGTGTACTAATGAGATTCTATGATGATTCTATTTTAGATGCAACATGTACGAGCTAGCTTCAAAAGTGAAGACCGCCATGGGGAAAAGTTAAGACATCACGCTATAGACGTAGAGAGTTTATAATAATACTTGTTGTTCATTAGGATGTGTTCTTATCATAGAAAAATTTATTATTTTATACTTGTTTTATTTGTTATTTTTATGTATGAGCTAGCTTTGTTTACTGGAAAATGTTAACAAGAAAACTTTTTTTGTTTATGAATATTAGTACTTTGAGTTGTGAATGAAGATGTTATATTGAGAGTTAGTGCGTATAGAGAAATTGCAAGTTATATAATTCTAAATAGTAGCATATTTACTATTCAATCAACTTGCTATATTGAGAGTCAGTGTATTTATAAAAATTGCTGGTTATCTATTTCTGAAAATCAGAATGCTTATTGTCCAGTTAATACCTTGTTATTGGAAATAAGTGTGTACAGGAAAATTTCTAGCTATTTCTTTTTAAAAATTAGCATGCTTACTGTCTAATCAGCATGTTATATTGAAAGTAAGTGTGTGTATAGAGAAATTACTAGCTATCTGTTTCTAAAAATTAGTATGTTTACTATCCAATTAGCATGCTATATTGGAAATGAGTGTGCGTATAGGGAAATTTTTAGTTTTGTTTTTGAAAATTAGCATGCTTACCATCCACCTGGTATGCTATATTGACAGACAACGTACATAAGGAAAATTTTGGTGATCTTTTAACGAAAAATTAGCATGCTTAGTATCCAGTCAACATGTTATATTAGAGGATAGTGTGTGCATAATAATTTTCATGCAGGCACGCCATCCGTCCAATCCTATAGCTTCAATCTAGGCCTTTCAATCGTATGTGCGTGTAGGGAAAAACTATTCAAAATACCTGTGCGTTTGTGAATGAGAAGTCTACGCATTTCTCTCCAAAAGGCCCACAGAATGTTGTCCCGCCTAAACCTTGGCGCTAACAAATTTGATGGGAAAAAGATCAAACGCTGAAGATGGTGCCCAAAAAGTCAATGGGAGCAAAAATCACGACTCAAACTTCAAGAAAAAAAATCATGGCTCAAAAGAGGGAATTTTGATTGATTATCCGCCCAAAAAAATCAAGCCTCATATCTAAAGTTGTATATCCACTGTAAATTTTTTAAGCATAAAAGAAGAAATGTAATGTTCATACCCACTTGCAAATTAAAAAATTTTAAATTAAATGATCAAATAATAATTTTTGAGAAGTCAAATAATGTAAAATAATCTTGACTTGTTTATTGAACCATTTCCTAAAAAAATTACAAACTCTGCTTCCTATGTGATGTCTTGTTTAGAATTATTTGTAAATTTTATCTAAAATGTTGTTGTAAAGTAAGTATTATTGCATATACATATATTCATAAATCGACATTCCTTTATAGGTTAATATTACCATGCACACCATTTGCTCTCACCTATAGTGATTGATAATTTACTAAAAGTAATTTACTATTATATCAGTTGAAACATCATAGCATGCTCATTGAATACTTAGCGTGCTGATATCCACGAGCAGATAACCAAAAATTTTCTTAATAACAATATTTCAGTATAGTATGCTAATTGGACAGTCATCATGTTGATATGAATGAGCACATAATTGAATTGCATGCTGATTGTATTAAATTTTTAAAAACTATTCATAAATTGCAAATGGATGAACATAGCATGTTGATTAGTGCATTTTATAGCTGCTCCATATTTTATAAGTGTACTGTCGATATCACCAACCACCGTTCTAATGCTGATCGATATTCAAAGTTGTCTGTTGAGATGACGTTATCATTTATTAGTCAGCATGTTGATATTTGTGAACTAATAACAAAATTTTTTCTATATACACTGTTATTCAATATAGCATGCTGATTGATCAATAAGCACGCTAATATTGACAAACAGAATCTTTGAAATTTCCTCGTACATATTTTTTTCAATATAGCATGCTGAGTGAACTGTAAGCATGCTAATTTTCGCAAACAGATAGCCTAAAATTTTCTTGTACACACTGACTTTCAATATAGCTTGTTGATATTCACAAACAGATAACTTGCAATTTTTTTAGACACACTAACTTTCAATATAACATGATATTCACAAACAGAATCTTAAATTTTCCTAAACAGTCCATCAATATAGCATCCTTATTCAATAGTCAACATACTAACATTGACAAATAAAAATTGAAGTTCCTTATTAACAATTCTCTTTCAACATAGCATTCTCACACATACATAGTATACAAATATAACAAAGTTGGTTATAGCTCTTTCAATATAAGAAGCTGCAATATTACATAACAAATAAATAACAAGTCTGAAATAGCAGGTTTTCTATAACAAGAACACAACTTGATGAACAAAAGTACTATTATAAACTCTCTACATCGATAGCTTCACGTCTTTACTTTTCCTCATGGTAGTCTTGTTGTAGCACATTCTCAACAATTTCAAGCCACTTGTCAATCTTATTCACATGCTAAACTGCTTTAGCAAGACGTGCAATGTCTTCATTTATGCTGATTATAGACAAAACAAAACACAAAAATCTTAACATACTAGATTAGAAAATATTTCAATTCCATTAGAAAATTCAAATAAGAAAGTAAAACTAATATTAAAGAACAATAATAGAACAATCAGCTAATCACAGAATAAAAAAGAGATGGAATTCAGTTGTCCAAGCAATCATGTAAAAGTATACATGTGCATCTTCTCTCTATGATTCAAGAATTAAAGGAACCAAGCACCATATGCTCCAAATGTGTATAACATGAATCAACAAGCTAAATGCAAAAATTAGCATGTTAATATCTTAAAAAACTCTACCACTATTTGGAATCTATTTTGTTGATATTAGCATGCTCATTACCAAATTTTGCAAATGAAGCTAAAAGATAAATTCAATTGGTGCAAAATGAAAACTTTGATAAAGAAACTTAGATAATTATAGAAACTTCAAAAGAGGAAAACAAGGAAATATGATCCATAGTCTTTTTAAGGTACACAAACATTTGTACACTTGACGAAAAAATAAAGTTAAACTTAAGTGTCGAATGGTTCTTGTGTAACAATTGTAAAAATTACCGCATTCTCTTAGAAACATGAGCACATTACTATATCCAAATATTCATGAACCAAAGAGGCAAAAACAAGGCTAGAGTACTCTACAATTTTTAATTATAGATAAGGTTAAGTACGTTTTGCTAAAAATATTTTTTAGTCTTATATTATTTAATTTAATAGTGATTGTTGATTATTTTCTAATTAATTTATAATAGAAAATTGCAAATAGGCACATTCAGATTGATTCTCCATCCAACAATTCTAGGAGACAAAAAAATGAAAGGTGAAAGAGATGGTCAGTGGACAAAAATATAATTGAAGAAAAAATAATTGCAAATTTTGATTGATTCTCCACCGAAAAAAGAAGGTTGATTTTCTGCTACAAATTTCTTCGGTGTAAATTTGTAAAGAGAGATTAGTATAAGGTTAGTAACAACTATTTATTTACTTCCAAAATTATTTCAGAAAAATAAACAGCTAAATCCTGTTTTTGGCTTGTTTGAAAGATTCTTTTCTTAATGTCTATGTCACGAACTGTATTGAGATTAATCCATAGTATGTTACCTTCAATTAACCACTCATATGAAAGTGGATTATCCATCTAGGCATCTCTGTCTGGACTTGGGCAACACTCCGGGCTACTTCTTTGAACCGACGAATATCACAACATCTTCCTACTACTGCTACCACAGTGGAAATGCTAATCTTAAGATGAGTGCTTTTCAACACACAAAACGTAAGGTGCTGCAAAAAAAGAGAGGGGCGATGAATACCTCTACATTATAGATTTATAGCGTAGGGAAAACCTGCAAGAGCTTACTTGAAATGAGGATTTCCTTCACTAATGCAAAAATTAAATTGAAAAGGGATCTCGTCGCTGCTGCAAAAAATGGAAGGGGGAAGGAAGAGGGTTTGGTTGCAGCTACAAAAATAGGAAGGGGAAATGGCAATTCATGGAAATCCCAAAAATATTCAGCAAGATTCATCCTTACCTAGCTGTTGGAAAAGGCAATGGTGGCTATGGTAGCGGTGATAGCAAATCAAGTAACGACAAATCAAGTAGCAAGGGACGACAAATCAAGCAGAAAAATTCCTCCTCTATTTTCGGCGCCCAGTGGCGATGGTGAATCAAGGAATGACAGACTTCTCTTCTCCTCTCCTCTATTTTCCTTTGTAATTCCTCCTGCGAGATCGACTTCAGTCTTTCCCTCTCTCACTATCTGGACGAAAAGGAAGTGATGGCTGCAGTTTTTTTATTTTTTTGATGTGTCTCTCTCCCCTTCTACACCATGTATACACGCACTAACGACCTATACGCATATCTTATTTTCAACGGCTTGGATTGCGCCCGCTTTAACTGAACGGTGAGATTTCACACCTGCACGGGAATTTGGGTGCATCTTTGCTGCACCTGAATATATCCCTATATATATATATAGGCCTAGCTAAGTTGGTTCTACATGCTGTCGTTACGGTTCGAAATCTGTTGGAGTGCATTGTCTCTCCATCCCTTTAATTTGTTGTAATAAATAAAATCTATTTTAAATAGAAAAAAAATTTTCTAGGCGTAGTCAAGCCCATTGATTAGTCGCCAAGGTAGAACGGCCAAAATAATATATGTTAGTCGGTTTTGGACCTTTTGGTCGTCGGCCCATTTTTGCCATGTTCTTTAATCCTCCCGAAACATGGCAGGAATGTGCTTCATGTTTATCACATGCCCTTCTTTGGCGTCTAAAAACCCTTTTTATTATTGTCACATGCCCACATACACGCACATAGAGAGAGAGAACTGGTTTAAGAAAATCTCTTTGACGATAAAAATAAGGTTAGGGAAATTTGTCAACCCGAGTTAACCGGATTCGAGAAAGAGTATTTGCACGTGATTATCAATATATACATATATATATATATATGTATATGCACACTTATTTGGTATGCATTTTTATTCTTTTATTCTACAACAAAAGACGAGTAAGGATCATATACAACTAGCTCCTGATTTTTAGTTTTAAAAATATTCCAAGATTCATTTTGATTGAAACTTATATGTCTACATATTTAATATCATTTGATAGTGAATGGAAAGCTTTCAAATTTTGAAGGCAACATCATATACATATAGAAGGATATTGTTAACGCTTAAGATTTTTTTAAAAAAATTTAATATAAAAAGAAAGAAGTTATGCGTTTTTTATGATCACCCATGAAAGATACTTATACGTTGAACTTAGGTTTACTTCTTTTTTGGCAAACGAATTTAGGTTAACTTGATTTATGTTCAAAACGTGTTTGAATATAGGTTTCTCTTTAAATATGATGTATATGTAAGTATTTCAATAGTTTGTTGTGGACACTAGGCTTTTAAATGTGTATTTATCATTCTTTTAACCTTCTCATCATCTCTACACGCCACCAATCTATATTTTAACCCAAATTCTGATATGATATCGACCCCATTTTTGAAGGTTTGTATAAGACCCCGCTGAGGTTCTAATGATAGGATCAGAGTTGGTTTCTGTTAAACTATAGCAAATAGGAATAAGACTGAAAACTTGTGGGAGCAGTTTGTCTTCCTTTGGAATAGGTGGGGGCAGTTTGTTTTTGGCCTGTGTTTTGCTTTGCTTTCTGTTTGCACAGTAAAACACATAACTTTAAATATATATATATATATATATAGGAACAGTTTGTCTCTCTTTAAAATAGGTGATAGCAGTTTATCTCTACTGAGTATAAATATCGGAGCTTGTTGTCTTCCTTTTTCATTATAGATAGGAATTTGTTATCTGCCATAATGTATAATACCAATAGAAAAAAGGAATAAAATTGAAAAAATGGCGACTAAGTAAACGCAATCCAATTTACATTCTTAAGATCATCATGTTCATGACGAGCCCATACCATCTTTGGAGTTCAAAGGCAGAGGCATATTCTCTGAATCGTAAGGATGCTGATCCAATGCACTTAGGTGCACTTAGCTTCAGTGCACCTAAGTGCACCCGGGTGCTTTAAATCACTTTTTTAAATTTTTTCAAAATAATACTAAAAAGCATTGCTTTTTAAAAATAAAAAATATATCTAAAATACTCCAAAAATGATAAAAATTGATACACATGTTAAATATACTTATATTAACATTTTTATAAAAAAATTTAAAAAAACAAAAAAGTGAGTTAAATGCACTCGGGTACATTTAGCCTCAACCCGATAACTAGACCCAAAACATTTCTTAAAAACTTCGACTGCCCGTGTGAATAGGCAAGCACCAGAGCGGCCAAACCACACTAGTTTTGGTCCAAAAATTTATAAATAGTTCTTTCTCTCCCTCTCTAATTAATTGCTATCGTTGACTCTTAATTATTTTTATTCTTTGGCACATGTGTTTACAATGTAATTGATAATAATTTTAGGTAACATACAAGTCACGGAGTACAAAAATATAAACAGAATGATCTGCCCTCACATTTTTATAAATGAAATCTTATTGTACAAATTTTAATTATATAGGGTAATTTGCATTTATCCCACTATTCTTGTAATTTTTAAAAAATTTACACAAAACTATTAATTTTGGAAAAGTGATCCTGATGAGGGGCTTTTTAAAAAAAAACCTCCCATGTACAAGAGTTTCTAAAAGTATTAGTTTCTACCAAATTTGATCAACTAACCATAAGTATAACACGATATAGAAATATTATTTTTTATGGGTATTTATATATTACAATCATCTCAACTGGTATTATAATTATGTTCCAAGATATTCTTACCATTTTCTAACAATAATTTACTTTTTTCTAATAATATTTCTAATTAATTTTTCAGCGGTTGACGCTCGCACATAATAAGAGAAAACAATGCCACCAAACTAAACTAACAACGTTGCTGCTGTCTCGAACCAAGATGCTGCCGTGACCATTCGAAACTAAGACCACTCAGCTAGGAGCCACGTCACATACCACTAAGGCAGCCAATAGAGACATCGTTAGTATAGCTTTGATCAATACGTCTACGTGGGTTATAAGCATTTTGGCAAAATCAATGGCAATGGATAGAAATTGCAAAATCCTAAAAAAAAAATTGTGAAGACAAATGCTAATATCACAGCTGTATGTAGTATAATAAAGTGTTATTTAGAGGACTAGAATGGCTGGTCCGTTTAGCACTGGGGTAAAAAAAAAAAAAACCTTCCCTCTTCGTACACATTTTTACATGATTTGACATTTTAATTATTTAACTATTTTATTTTTTTATTTATTGCTTCTATAATTCAATTTTTTTCACAATTTAAAAAAAATTTTATCTTATTTATTTATGTTTATCATTTCTACTTCTAATACATTACATTAATACTCTTTCATTTTAAAAAAAAAATCCACAATTTTTCAAAGGATTACTACGGGCACCGTTTGGTAAGATGTACCCGACTTTTTTTTTGTTTATATCTTACTAAAAACTGTCTCGGGATAATAACTAATTTAAAATGTAAAGTATAAATTTTTGCCGTATGACGCCAAGGTCCTGGCTAGCTCCCCCGCCAATTCGAAATCTGTATGCGAGATGGTACGCTAGAAGTCCAAACACCTAAGATGAAAATGGATTCTGGGTTATCAGTCATTTCATGATAATTAAGGTACATAAATTAATATAGATTACTGAGTCGTAATTACCGCGTTCAATTCAGGCGTACATGATGAATATGATGGACGATCATCATTGCCAAGGGAGAAAATTGATGATTTTTAGAGTATGAGAGAAATTTCAAGAAGTTCACTAAGCAGGGTCATTATTCCATAACATATCGATAAATTATGTATATGCTTTCATTCTCGCTTGGTCATGCAGATGACGATGTTAACATGTTTGGATTTCTCTTTTGCCATATGAAGGGCGACCTTCTCCCTGTGCTTCTCGAACAAACCATCTATGATGGCCTCTCCAAAGTGACTTGCAAATACAGCTTCCAATACAGAACGCAGAAACCTCGAGACTCTGAGACTGCTTTCGTACCCATCAAATGCAAAACTACTATTTCCATTCTCCTCATCGATGCTTGGATCCCAACTCACTTCAAATGTCTCTAGACAGTCTATGTCAAACGATCCATCTCTTTCTATCACGGACTTTACTTCCCCGGTCGACGGTGGATAATAAGGCACGTTGAATGAATCCGCTTTGGCCTCTTCTACAATTCCCTGGAACAAAAAATTTACCAGAAATTCTTATTAATTATATAAATATACTCATGCATGTAATTAATTCTTAATCAAGCATTAATTAAATTGCAAGGATATGAACCTCCGAGACCATGTCGTAAAGTGCTTCCGACACAAGTTGAGCTACGCAGCAGCACTCCTTGCTAGTCGGATTTGGGTTCGTTCTGCCCACCATGGTGAGGACCATCTTCCCTCCGCGAACAATCTCTTGTGCGCGCGAGCCGATGAACAAGGAGAAATCCCTTTGGAATTGCTCTGAATAGGCTTCCAAAACAAGAGGATGGCTGGATTCTCCAATGCAGATATTTCCTTTGTTCAACGCAATTCCATCCTGTGTCTCCAGTAATGGGGGAACCTGCCACATATATTTCCCGATATATTCGGATGTTGATTAGCCATATTTCTACATCAAAAAAAAAAAAAAAGCCATATACATAGCCCGTGCAACGTTTAATACAGGTAATATAATTGAGCAGGGCCAATCCGGGCCGTTGAGAGCTTCGTTCCGGTCATCGTTGGACAGGAAAAAAAGGGCAAGCGTCACTGCGACAAACAGTTTTTTTTTTCCGGTGAGTAGTTCTATGTATTTCTGAGAAACACCTAGCAACTAATTAAATAATTAATAATATTATTATTAAGTTAATCAGTCGTCTAATTTCTGAGAAGGATATATAACATTAAAAGAACGCAGGCTAGCTTCAAAAAAACCGGTAGATATATCCGCCATTATAACATGTTGATGCCGTTTGTGCTATTAATTGCGAGACCACCAAACCTTTCGAGTGGAACACTTGCAACTCGTGGGAAAAGAGAAACGGGAGGGATCGTTTGGATTTCTTTTCCACAAAAGATTGGATGGAACTGGTGAATTCAATTGAATTCCTACTTCGTCTTAACCATCATGCATTATGATTGTTTAGTCTCAACATTCCTGCGTCCCCCAAGCGCAGATGCTGTTGGAATTTTTTTTTTTTTTTTTTTCACGCCTTGCAGTTGCAGACTTGCAGCAGGCCTGTCTTGGCCACACTCAAAGACTCCATTCCATTCCCCATCGCATACGTTCAGTGATAGTTAAATTAATTGGCGCGAATGCGCATGCAACATGACGGAACAAGCTGTACCTTCTCTTGATGCACTAATTGTATATTTCTAACGTTTTTCTTATTATATTACACGTGTTGTTGATCCCCATAAAAGAAATGACCATCGATTTTTTCAATAAAGGAGGGGAATTAATGAGCCCCCTTAGAATCGCTAACTTTAATTATTTCTGCAAAAAGAGTGGAACCAAATCTTAATTATTCTACTTCAAAAATAAAAATCTTATTAGTTATTCTTACTTCAATAACCACACATAAAGTCAGTGTGGGCATAGCTGGCTGGTCAAATTACCAGCCTTTGTGTGAGTAGAACGGCTTCGGTGGGTACCATTAAGTGACAACTCCTTTAAAAAACTTATTTTTTTTTATTTTGTTTCAAAAATCTAACCACATATATTATTTAAAACATAATTTTGACTATTCATAATGAAAATTAACAAATCAGATGTTATTGTGACTTTAAATATGTAAAAATCATAAAATTTACATATTTAGCAAATAAAAATTAGTATACAATATTTTAGCAAAATAAAAAAGGCATCTTTGGACTCATCTAAACCAAATACATGTATATCATGTTTTAGATTATACAAATCTTATTTTGTATACTATTTATAATCTAAAAATATATGCACCATTAATATCCTTATATCTAAATTTTTTAATTATCACCTTTATATTTGTATTATTTTCATTATGAACCGTTAAAATCATATTTTAAATTAGGGTTTTGAAACAAAATCAAAAAATCAGTTTTTTGGAGTTCCTACTGAGATGGTGGGAACGGAAGTCATTCTCTTGTGTGAGCGTGTCGGGATTTTATCCTGGTGTATGAAGTGTCTTCAATTTCAAAAATATAAATTATTAAATTTACGTCCTTGCCACTAACCTTGTAGCCAAGTGGTAACCAAGGAGTTCTCCTCCTTGGCCTAAGGAGTTTTTAGTAATTTAGTCCTCCTATGATTGAGAGTTTTACAATTTAATCTTTCGTGATAAGGCTTTAGAATTTCCTCTTGTGTGGAGATGTGGAAAAATTTTCTTCCATGGTATGAAGGTAGTAAATATATCACATTATAACATCAAGATGCCATGACGTATAAATATAAAAAAAATTTATATGCTTTGAACGAAAATTCAAAAAAATATATGCTTATGATGTTTTGAGTTGTAAGATAATGATTTAAAAAAAAAAAAAAAACACGTAAACAAAGTATGTCCGCCTCTTGTGGATGAATCGCTGCCTAAGGACTAATGTGAAAGTGAAAAGATTAATTACACTATGAAAAAGATTAATTACATGATGAACATCGATTAGTAAAGGAACCAACTAGCGAGGATGCGAGAAATTACATCCTCAGCTATTTTTTATGTATGCGAATGTTCCAACAAGTTCTGCCAGTGACAAATCATCGTCAGTATCGATGAATATATTACCTTCCTTAATTTGTGAGTGCAATTTTTTTTTATGGGAGTGAGTGCAATTTGATATATGTAAGAATAAATAAATGCAAATTAAAGAAGGAAAACAAATTTAGAAAAACGAAAGAGAAGAAGATGACAGATAATGAGTACCCGGGAGAGCCAATGCAAGCAATAGGAAGAATGAACGAAGTGGAGACTTCGATCGGGGAAAAGCCGGCCATAAAACGATCCGGATACGCCGGCCATAAAGCAGGGCCCAAAGTCGTCCCCCTTGTCTCTTTTCAGATTCGCTTGGAAGCCTGTAATCAACCTGAAAAGGGTGTTGAAATCGTTGGTGGGGAGGTCGTTGAGGAAGACTTGAAACTCAGGTGACTGACGGCGCAGATGCCGGCGTCTTTTGTCGATGGCCTCGATAATCTCGGAGATGACTAGCAAGGAATTGGGCCCCGAAGAACACCCCAAGTCAGCAATGCTAAGGCTCTGCGAAAAGCCGCCGCAGTAGAGCTCTATTATCGCCTTCTCCACTACATGTTTTGCCTTCTCTATTGCCGTTTTCTGAAAATAAATTAAAGCCATCGAATGAGAAATTAATGTCCGATGCTAATGTATGCGAGATACTACAGTTAATTTTCTGAAGCACTTATGAAAAAGGAAAAGCAATAAAATAAAATAAAAAGTTGGACCGGCAGCAATGAATTGTGGGCATAGCTGGCCTCGCCGTCTCCACCATTCATGTGAAACACTTGCTTTACATCCATGGCGTACGTAATAACGTGGCTTTCGAACACCTTGTGTTCTTCGCTTCACATGAAGAAATTAGTCAGTTTGCACGGCTTCATATAGAGGAGGACTGGCAAGAGAAATGGGACCAACCAACCCAATTTAGAGTGGCCCATCCAGAATGTTTCTGATGTCAACAAGCCCCACGTTTTCTTAGTGATCAATTGAAAGGACAAATCTTTTACAAAGATAAGATTCCTCGTTGAAGATTATGTCAATCTGAATCTTGCTTTCTTAATTACTTAGCATGTTATAATGATTTAATTAAACTTATGCTAATCATTTTTATCTTTTTTTTTTTTTTACATTTATTGATGATGGCATAAATCATCAAGTAGCCTTTAAAAAAGGCCAGTGTTCATTAAGAACAAGTTCCACATCTCAGCAGGTAAAGTGTGCCCATTTTCATTATTCCATGAAATCTATTCCCCATTATGTTTAGCATATGTGATTTGGTTGGTAAAGTATTAATTTTATTTTAAAAGAGATATATGTAAGTCACAAAATAAGTATCGTTCCAGAATAAATATAAACCAGTTAAAATTCTAAACTTACGTGTGCACCCCACTGGAACATTAACGATAAAGAAAATGGATCGAAAAGATTATATCGAATTGTGCGAATTGGGCTAGCTCACCAGAACTTTGCTCAATATAGAACCTAGTTAAAAAAAATAGCCATGAAGCAACTGAATTAAACATTTTTAGGAATTTACATAAGAGTTTTAATCAATTATAGACCCGCTGGTAACTAAATAGATATACGACCCCATTAAAAATCATTATAAAAAAATTAATTATTTTTAGCAGCAAACATTCATTGCACCGAGCATACAATCTATGCTAAATTTTTCTCTAAACCAAATCTATTGCAATCAATTACCCTTTTACAAACTGTAATTCATTACGATATTTAACGCCTATTTTTATTAACAAATCAAGGACCATGAGTAAAATGGTAATTGTTTAACACTCGATATTATCAAATTACATTCAAGTAAAGATTTCAGTGCAAACGTTAGTTTCCATGAAAAAACTTAATTAAGCCGAACCTTTTTCTCGTTATTAATTATTTTAAGCTAGATTTAAATTAGTAAATGATCCAGAATATAATTTTTCGTTTTGTTTCTTTCGTACCAAAATCGCTATCCATAAGGATTTTCATGCCTTCCTTGCGCCTCCAGAAAATGCGTTTTGGCTTGGTCTTCTGTACGTCTGGGGGGTGGGGGTGGGTTGTGGTGGTGTGGAGGAGGGATATGCATGGCTACGTAGAAGCCAAAACTCGTTTGCGTGGGAGAGAGAGCGAGAGATTGACACGCATTTCCTGCCTTGAACATCATTTTTTCGTAAAACAGATTGTATTTAAAGGCTCAATCTGATTTGGTCTGTGAGGTGAAGTATACGATGCTGCAAAGAACATGCCGGCAATCATAAATCGTATGCTAACTCAAATTCGTCACGTGAATGAAATTTCGATGAATGAGAATGGTTTCTGATACTAACACCACAAATGAATAACAGATGCACAGCATTAATGGATTACTGATCGGAAAATTAGTGTGGGATTCTTCCCATGCACTGAAGCACCCCATCAGATTTGTTGTATCTAGGCCTCCTCCTCTTTATTGGTGCATACCGACAAGTTGAAAGCCCACCACAAACACTAGAATAGCATTTCATTGGTGGCGTCATTTTCGTGGCATTTAATCGCCTGTGCTGGTCATGACAATGACAGCTTGAGAAATCTACTTCTCAAGTTACTAAAAGCTCACGTTTCTTTTGTGGGGCCTCTGGATTCCACGGTTGGAACAGTGGATGCTTTTTTTCTTTTTTTTTTTTTTTGCCCCCCTTTTCGGTGCCAAGTCGGCACGTATTTATCTACATGAAGACGAGAGTCGATTTGTTTCTGCATCTTGACTACAATGTATTTTGCAGTGAAACGAAATGAGCTGTGGAGAGATGCCTTCCACTCCAATGCAGTAGGCTCACCCTCCCTTTCGGTGGGTGGGCTTTGAATTAACCAGCTTAGCAGAAACGCTACTTTACTATTTAGAAAGCTTTTAAATATTTTTTTCAAAATCTTAAAGAGGATCAGATTTTTGAGGGGATAATCGCCTGGCCTAGAGGAGTTTTAGCTCAGTATAAAAATCCCAAATTTTCAGTTGGCATCATCGTTATTTGATTAGTACGGTGGCATCAGATTCTCGAAGTAAATTTGAGTTTCATAAAACCGAATTGTATCCTTTAGCCCTAAGTTAGTACAGGCCCAAAACAGTTTAGTCTGAACTCTGAAGTGGCAGTTGTCACCGTGAACCACGAGAATTGCATGAGCTTTTTCACACCCAGTTCTTCTTTTTACAGAACATCTCATTTAGGGTGTGTTTGGTTAGAGGCAAAACTTTTGATGAAAAGTTTTTGAAGTAGAAGTTGTCAATAGAAAATGATGTGATATAATAGGAGTAATGATAAGGAGTAAAGAGAATAAAGTTAAAATAGATAGGTTAGTTGTATAGGTAGTTGTGTATAAATGATTGAAAAATAGGATAGTTTATATAGAAAAATGTGAAAAAATAATTAAAAAATAGAGTAGTTATGAAAAGTAAAAAGTTTTGGATTGAAAAGTTTTAGTTGACATTTTTTTATCCTAAACAAACGCACCCTTAATGCGTGAATCGATGTTTCTTCCTTCAATGAACATCTCATTAATGCATGATGCGTCCTTTCTAAAAGGGACGAAACCGACTCTTTGCCCTTGGGATTTTTTTAATTGGTACTTATATTCCAATCATCTCAAATATTGTTTTATTGAGATATTCTGACAATTTCTTCTTATACAATTCTACAATCATCTAACCATTTCCATCTAACAATTTCTTTCTTTTTTTTCTCAACAAATAATTCCGAAATTATGCCTGTTGTGGATGCTCTCATGTATGGGGAGAAGGATGCCACAAATGGCAACCCGCCACAGCACGTAAGGATGACCCGTGAGTTACCAACGAGGCATTGCCATGTTGGCCTTTGCCCTTTGGAGTTAGATCTCTTAAAATGGTCCTTATCATGGCTTCTGCTTGGGGGAGAGAAAAATCTCTCATTGCTAAAAGGCTTATAGAGTTCGTAGTTTCTAACTTGGTTAGTCATTTTAGGATAGAATTGATCCATTTTTAAAATAATATCAAAGTCGGACTTAAGTCCATTTGTGTTTGTCATCATTTATGATATGTATCCACTCACAAACATAAAATTTAGCTTCAGCATCACTAGCATCCCAATATGCAGTTCGTTAATGGTTTGTACTTGTAGTACGACAGGTTGTATTACGTCACCTCTGCCTCGTCGATGATCCCCTGCTTTGAACCGGATCCGGGCCATCAGATTAACGGACTCAGACTGCCAAACGGGGGAACCTTTCAATCAATCTTCAACTTCATACCATCTTTGTGATTCTGGAAAAAGCTTGAAGATTATTTAATGGAAGGGCACTGGGCCTGCAATGCTCAGACTGTTGGGTGAAATTGCAACATCAAGCACCACGTCCACAACTACGGGCTGGGCTTTGGGAAGTTCTGTTTAATTTCTACACGAAAACGAAGAACATCAATGACACTAGGAGGGTCCATTTGGCATTGCTTTTGCCCAACCTTTGCGCGCTTATTAACTCCTTGTTTTGGATGGAGCAGAGCTTTACGCACAGTTTTTCCCAATTTTCTAAAAAAAATTCTGGCTAAGAAGGCCTATTATGGAAGTGCAAAAATATCAGTTTTTCAATAATTTAATTTTTCAAAAGTGAAAGTAAGGTTATTCAGTGTGTATGATTGAACACCTTCTTCTTGGATGTCTAAAGATGCTCCTAAAATGGCAGTAAAGGTTATTCAGAGGTCATGATGTGATGTTACACAACATAAAAGACTATTGGACCTGAAAGTTGTATGACTTTGAGGGCTAATCTGGTTTTGAAATGTAAGCTGATGACGATAACAAGCGTATCATGGCTCATAAAAGAATTAGGGGCGGAATTTCAAATCGATGTTTCTTCATTAAGGTTAACTCAGCAGATTCCTTTATAATCTTTAACTAATGCTGTTGAACAATCTCATCAATTACATACCCCCTTACTGACCAGTAGCCATATATATGATTCAAAAAGTAACAAACATATAGCCATGAAATTGGAATATAAGCTGTCCCTTCTAACTGTGAAACTGTTAAATCGGAGTATCTTGCCCTCTTCTACAAAGACGTTTCATTCTCTAAAATGGACTATACTATACTAGAAATGGTAGATGTCATCAAAGCATGTCAAGAAATAGAACACAACTCAAAGAGAAACTAATATACTCAGAGCATTCAGCGAAAACAGTCCAAATTAAGCTGTTGGGGATGGTCATAATGTCACTTCAGACATAGCAAAAACTAGTGGTGGTTAATGCAGTGTTTACAATGTAAATGGTAAGCAAGCCCTGGGCCATGTGTGCTCTGCTTTTTAAGAAAGAAAGAAAAAAATATGAATAAATAAAGTATAAGCTCTTTCACCATAAAAAAAAAAGGGTATAAGCTCTTTCAGTTAAAATATTTGTAGTAGAAAAAGCGTGCCTACATGCAGAACTGTCCCCACAACTTTTAGATGAGAAGACCTATTAGCAGAATTTCATCACATGAAAAGAATCTTAAAACAAATACTCACGTTTGCAACTAAGCTTTGATAGCAACCCATTAGAGTCTGTGTCAACAGACATCAGATTAATTGTAAGACACTGCAAAAGACCCTTATATGACATAAATTGTTTGTATATACACTAATTGAAACATAGCAAGGCAAAATCATGATGATCGTTAATTGCCTGTATGTAGCAGATTCTCATAGTTTGCACGGTCTTCATAGTCCCTCTATAAGGACACCCGCATCAAGTCAACGGTCTGACCATCCTCCTTGATTCTGTTATGCATTTGAATCAAAACTCCCAACCTCCAATTGATTCCGCCTTCTCTCATTCCACAAATTATGCCCTTGACATGATCCTAACAGGAATATCAAAACACTCACTTCTTTTTTTTGGAGATATATATATATATATATATATATATATATGTGGAAGGTGATTTTTTTCGGCCGGGCTAAATACATGTTTCGTGCGTCCGCCCATCTGTAGCCGTTCGATGTGGCGGGATGCGTTCCGACCGTCCGATTGGAAAATCGGACGTTTTGCAATTTGGTCCCCGCGAATCTGGCGTGCGTTCGACAAATAGTTTATTCTTTCTGCAATTCTCAACACGCGGGAAAGATCGGCGAGCCACGAGCCATCGTCATTCCTCTCTCCTCCACCGCGTCTCCTCTCCGATCTCCTCTCTCCTCCTCTCCGCCGCTCTCATCTTCTCCGCCACCGCTTCTCCTCCTCTCCGCACCACCGCGCCATTCCCAATCTGGAAGCTTGCTCCTCCATTCCAGCACCTGCCGCCGTCGAACGCTCGCCAGATTCCTCTCTCCGATCTCCTCTCTCCTCCTCTCCGCCGCTCTCATCTTCTCCGCCACTGCTTCTCCTCCTCTCCGCGCCACCGTGCCATTCCCGATCTGGAAGCTTGCTCCTCCATTCCAGCATCTGCCGCCGTCGAACGCTCGCCAGATTCCTCTCTCCGATCTCCTCTCTCCTCCTCTCCGCCGCTCTCATCTTCTCCGCCACCGCTTCTCCTCCTCTCCGCGCCACCGCGCCATTCCCGATCTGGAAGCTTGCTCCTCCATTTCAGCACCTACCGCCGTCGAACGCTCGCCAGATTCCTCTCTCCGATCTCCTCAGCCACCACGCCATTCCAGATCTAGAAGCACGCTCGCACGCCATTCCCGTCCGGAGCTCGTCCAGATCTAGAACCACGCCAGATCCATTCCCGCTTCATTCCATAGCACGCCAGAGCTCGTCTTCTCCATTCCAGCAGCTGCCGCCATCGCCATTGAGCTCCGTTCCATTCATGCTTCGGATCTGAAAGCACGCTAACTATTAACGCCCAGATCCATTCCCGCTCCATTCCATTCATGCACCAGTATCCTTTATTCATTCTGTATCTTTTCAAAAATTAATAATTTGAAAAGTATAAGGATAATGCTTTGAATGTTCATTTTTCCAATGCTGTTTTCTTCGTCTTTTTATCTCCAATTTTATTTTCTCATGTTCATTGTCAGTATAATCTTCTTTGTTTCTGTTTCAGGCGGATCATGCTTCTGTCCAGGCAATGCGTAGACATTCTTCTCTGATCTCACTCGAATGGTTGCTGTTTTAGCGGATATCTTCGAGGAAGATGTTGTCTTGGATTTCACCTTTATTTCCAAGAATTTTAGTATAAACGATAAATGTACTCTCAACCAAGAAGATTGATTGATTGATTGATCAAAATGATAAGGAGAATTAAATACCAAGCTGCAGAAGCTAAGGATTCCCTCCCAAAGGTTGAAAAGGGAGAAACAGAGAAGATAGAGGCCACTGTAAATCTGAAAGATGTAAATCTACATTGTAGTATTTTTTGTAAATTTCTGTAAACAGAAGTGGTTTCGTATTGTAAATACGAAAGTTTAGAGTGTTAATGATATGAAATTGGGATTGTCTACATTGTAGTATTTTCTGTAAATTTCTGTAAATTCACAAATGATGAATGAAAAAGCACTTTTGGTCATGAGTTGTATAGTTGGAGAATTGTAGACAGGTCTGGAGTTTTATCATATCAGGACATGTCTAATGTACATATAGCTGTTGCTGGTAGTTAGTACCCGTGCTTCAAGTTTCTTTTGTGGTATTACTTTGTTTCTTTGTATGTTGAATCATTGAAACTTTTCAGCCTTTATCAAGTTCACCATGGTTCTCAAGACTGATGCCAGCACATGTATTTTGTAGCCCAATGCTGGACCCAATGCTGCCCCACCAGCACACACACGCACCTGGACCCAATGTTGTATAAGCTTCTAACCTATGAGCAACAGTGTTGCCAACTCCAAGGATGTGCATAAGGGATACAGAGTGCATACTAGCAGCCATATTTTTTCTCTCTTGAAAAGTCGTTCCCACCGTTGACTGAACTGAACACTCTTCATTTAGAAAACTGAGAATCAGAGAATCACTCTCAAAATCCAAATTCTGCAGGCACGTCTCAATATCCAAATAGCAATGGGCTTATTCTAGACTGATATTATTTTGTGGTTTTGTACTGTCCTGAATCTGGACAGTCTCTTGAACATCTCATCTGACTCGTATTGTTCAGAAAATGTTAGAACTCTATTGTCTCTACTTCTGGCTGTTGTCGGCATGGCAGAAATGGTCACCAGACTTCTTAATTCAGGTCCATTACCTTAAGGAGTTTGGCCTTAGCAATGAAGAAGTTGGACGATTGCTGGCTTTTAAACCGCAACTGATGGGTTGCAGCATGGAGGAAAAATGGAAGCCTCTTGTGAAGTACCTTTACTACCTTGGCATTCACCGTGATGGCATGCGGAAAATACTTATGGTGAAACCAATGATTTTTTGCGTGGATCTGGACAAAACCATTGCGCCAAAGGTAGAACTTTTCTGTGCTTTCTTCCTGTACATTTTAATTTGTTTTCTTATCAAAATTTCTCTTTCAGGATGATGGGATTATCTGTCTAGTTTGTTTGTTGACTCTGTCTGCTCATTATTTTTAGAACTTGGAGTGCTTTGAAAAGGATGGTAGCTAATCCATGTTGCTTTAGCCTTCCCTTGTGCATAGAATGATATGGCTTGATATGAGGTTTCAAAATTTTGGGTTTGAAATGGGGTTCGGACCGTTCCAAGCTTGTCTATATTCTTATAGTCCTAAGACCGTTCAAATGCCAACCAATCTTGTATTTCTCCTAAACCCATTCAAATTTTCAAATTCTGCTTGATTCAAGTTCTGCTTCCAAGCTGTTAGTTTTTATTTTGATATGAATGTACTTTCTTTTTATACCCTCAGGACAGAACTATGTCGTTTTAGTGCTGCAATTGTATCCATGTGCATCATCCAACCATTAAATATAAATAACATTCAACATTTCATTCCTACATGATTCAAGCAAAACATGAGGAATATTCAACATTTCATTCCTACATGATTTAAGCAAAACATAAATAACATTCAATATTTCATTCCTACATGATTCAAGCAAAACATAAATAACATTCAACATTTCATTCCTACACGATTCAAGCAAAACATAAATAATATTCAACATTTCATTCCTACATGATTTAAGCAAAATATAAATAAGTCCAAATCCAAGCTATATGTGTCAGCATACTCCATACATAAGATCTCCCATTCTATTTATGTTTTATAATGCAAGTTACAATGCTAGGTAAATAACAATGACAAGAACAAGACCACATAGAGTAATCAATAGGGTTTCATTTCTCTTCACGTTGTTAGCCAGCTCCAACACACTCTTGTCTCTCCTTTCATTTGCCTCCTTCATGACGAGGTCTTTCGCCTCTATTATTTGCTTCAATTGACGTATGTCTGTCATATGCCGCTCCCTCAAATCGTCAACACAGTGGATTAATTCTCCCATATCCACCACTATTTGGTCTTGACTAATGGCTGTGACTTGGGATTGGGATCGGCTATCAGCTTCAATATCAGCGTTTGAAAGTACCTCTCTTTTTTATGAATGAGAGTCATCAACCCATCTAAAAAACTTACATGCAAGTGATGCATCCTGCAAAAGGGATAAAGCTATTTAAATAAATAACTGTTGCAGTATGCAATATAATTCTAAAATGCGAGGTTCAAACCACAGAGAACTCACACGAAATTGTGGGCATCGAAGGAACCGCCGATCCGGATTTAGTGTCATATGAGAGGTTAGGAGTAAAGCTGGTAGACCACATGAACAGACAAAACTCTTACTACCGTGAAATCTAGTTCTTGCACTTGAAGTTGACATTTCACTTGTGCCCACCTGTTGAACAAGATCAGGAAACAATGGTAAGCGTAAAATTCAAAGAAAATATAATTCAACTTAAATTGTGGAGCAAGACAAAATCTACTATGTAAGATAAAGATAAAGATATTGAAGATACCACGACCTCCGCCTCGACCTCGACCCATAGAAGTGCAATGATCATCATCTATCGAAGTGGATACATCATTCGAGCTTGGGACTTTGAAAGCGGGGCAATTACGTTTGTCATGACTGACAACAAATTTTTTACAACCACGACAAAATCTTGATCCGCCCCGTGGTTGTTCTAAAGGTCCTTTCATGCGTTTTGAAGACCTTCCTTTTGTTACTGAAACATGAGCAGGGAAGATAGCACAAGCTTGAGAACTTTGATCAGCTATTGTTTTACAAGAACCACATGGATCATTGCCCAAATCCGCATTCAGTCCTATGCTCATAAGATTGAAGTTATCGCTTGACACCCCGGTAAGATTTTGATTTGTAGCAGTTTTATTACTATCGGTTGTCTTTGCACAAGGAGGCTTAGGCAATGTCGACAATGCAGCAGTCAACTTTTCCATATGATCTTTAACAATTTCATAGGCATCCGGGTTGTGTAAGGCCTCGCTTCTTATATGATACCACCATTTTGATAAATTATGACTATGAATAGTCATAGATTGTGTGGCTCCCTTGTTACTCGTTGTGGCTGAAAATTTAAACTGAGATTTAGCGTCTCGTGTCCATCTAGGTAGAACATGAAATAGAGGAATGGTTTTCATTTTTAGCCATCGTAACAATGTGATAATATGCTTGCAAATAATACCAGATGACTCAAATTTCAAACAGGGGCATTTTGCCACCATCTGCTCTGTATTCCATGTTATGATTTTGAGCTTGTTCTCATATTCTCCATCTAATAAGAAGACTTTCCACTGTTGCATTGGTCCCTCATCAACAATTTTCTCTACCACATAGTACATACATTCAACCACTTCCGTTTGAGCCTCTAAGAAGATATTCCGAGTATACGCCTTCGCCATATGCCCTTCAATACTGCATTTAGTTTTCAACTCAGGAATAGCATAGAAGGTCTTGAAATCAGCATCTTCTTCAGCCTCACGTCTTCGTGAAAGTGCTTTGTCATAGCCATTTGAAAAATCAATTAAATTTGAATTTCTCGAAACAAAGCCATCAAAAAAGGCATTTATACTCTCACTACGCTGGGTAGTTCTCATCCCGGCCGAAAATATTTTCTTTGTATAAGCAGGAATCCACATATGGCGAATATCATACATGTGTTGCAACCATGTATTATCTTGCAGATTAAACTCTTCTATCATAGCACTCCAACTGCTTTCGAAGTCATCGTCGTTATTGGTGCCAAACAAACAATAGTTCCATTTTGCCTTGAATGTAGGATGCTGGTGAATGACATGAGATAATTTCTCTGGTAATTTTTTATGTATATGCCACAAGCATAAGAGATGATTAGTGTTTGGAAATACTGCTGCAATTGCTGCAGCAATAGCTGGATCTTGATCCGTGATCATAGTTGTAGGATGGGCTCCACCCATTGCATCTACCCAGCTTTCGAATAACCATTTAAAATCTTTCGTTGTCTCTCCAAAAAGCAATCCTGCACCGAATAAGCATGTCTGCTTATGGTGATTAACACCAACAAAAGGACCGAATGGCATATCATACTCATTTGTCTTATATGTGGTGTCGAAACACACTACATCACCAAATACCATATAATCTTCCTTTGATTTTCCATCTACCCAAAAACATGAGGTCAATCTCATGTTCTCATCAACTTGGATTTCATACGAAAAATGACTATCATCACGGCTTTTTATTTGAAACATATGTAAAAGGGTATTTGCATCATTCCCATACATGATTTGCCTCTTTCTTCGTATAGCATTATTAGCATCCCTTGCTGAATAATGCAAATGAGAACAACCACCTACTTCATTCGTCATAAAGTTAATGGATCTGGCCACACCAACTCCGGATGCTTTTAAAGATGCAATTAAATCCAGATCAACCTCTGTCAACTTCTTGTGTGACCGCAATTTACGGGTCTTTGTAGGAGTGCAAATTGAATTGTGATACGTAATATATATTCTTCTCCACATTCAAATTGATATATAGCTTAGCATGACATGAGCAACGACTTATTAAAGCAGTCTTTTGTTTACTTGAATCTTCATTTCTTTTTTTTCTGTCTACAATACCGGCTTCAGAGCACCTCAAAACACGCCTTGAAATGGCACCGGACTTCAACTTACGAGTACTATCCTTTCTAACACTAAATCCACAATGTCAAGCATAAGTGTTGTAAAATTTGAAAGCCTCTTCTAGCGATACAAACTCCATTCCAATTTTTGGCTTTAGTTCAGATGCAACATCAGCTATAAACAACCCATCTGTATTACTTTGGGTACCCCTTGGTTTGTCTTCTTCTTCACTAGATGCTCCCTTCTCATCTGACACATCCACCAAACCACCACTACAATCAACATCACCTTCATGCGCATGATCTACTAATGTGACATCAAAAGAAGCTTCGACTTCCACAGTCAGCGTTGCATCCATTTTCCCCCTTGTGCTCCTCCATACTAAACTTTTTTTCGGACACCAACTACCAATTTCAAAGAAATATTTAATGATGGATAGGCAAGAAACAATGATGGATAAGTCAAAAATGATGCAAAAAATAAAAACAAATTCTCTCTCATTTAAAACACTTTTTCATTTCTTGATCTCATTCAAGCACATATATCCAAATGATTTCAAAACAAAAACAAAATATCACACATACCATTTTGATTTCTTGATCTCATTCAGTCACATATCCAAATGATTTAAAAACAAAAGCAAAATATCACACATATCAGACCAATATTAGCCAATATGTTGCACTACGGCCGGATAAAAATGAAATGCTTCTGAATAAAATTCAAAACTCCATTAGGATAAAAAATGTAAACTGCATTATGATAAAAAATGTCAGATTTTTACCTTACTCTAATATGTCTAGTGAACAGAGGGAGCTGCCGGATGACCTGTTGGATGAGCTGCTAGAGGAGACACGACAGGAGGAGGAGACGAGCTCTGGCGTGCTTTCAGATCCGAAGCATGAATGGAACGGAGCTCAATGGCGATGGCGGCAGTTGCTGGAATGGAGAAGATGAGCTCTGGCGTGCTATGGAATGAAGCGGGAATGGATCTGGCGTGGTTCTAGATCTGGACGAGCTCCGGACGGGAATGGCGTGCGAGCGTGCTTCTAGATCTGGAATGGCGTGGTGGCTGAGGAGATCGGAGAGAGGAATCTGGCGAGCGTTCGACGGCGGCAGGTGCTGAAATGGAGGAGCAAGCTTCCAGATCGGGAATGGCGCGGTGGCGCGGAGAGGAGGAGAAGCGGTGGCGGAGAAGATGAGAGCGGCGGAGAGGAGGAGAGAGGAGATCGGAGAGAGGAATCTGGCGAGCGTTCGACGGCGGCAGATGCTGGAATGGAGGAGCAAGCTTCCAGATCGGGAATGGCACGGTGGCGCGGAGAGGAGGAGAAGCAGTGGCGGAGAAGATGAGAGCGGCGGAGAGGAGGAGAGAGGAGATCGGAGAGAGGAATCTGGCGAGCGTTCGACGGCGGCAGGTGCTGGAATGGAGGAGCAAGCTTCCAGATTGGGAATGGCGCGGTGGTGCGGAGAGGAGGAGAAGCGGTGGCGGAGAAGATGAGAGCGGCGGAGAGGAGGAGAGAGGAGATCGGAGAGGAGACGCGGTGGAGGAGAGAGGAATGACGATGGCTCGTGGCTCGCCGATCTTTCCCGCGTGTTGAGAATTGCAGAAAGAATAAACTATTTGTCGAACGCACGCCAGATTCGCGGGGACCAAATTGCAAAACGTCCGATTTTCCAATCGGACGGTCGGAACGCATCCCGCCACATCGAACGGCTACAGATGGGCGGACGCACGAAACATGTATTTAGCCCGGCCGAAAAAAATCACCTTCCACATATATATATATATATATATATATCTCCAAAAAAAAGAAGTGAGTGTTTTGATATTCCTGTTAGGATCATGTCAAGGGCATAATTTGTGGAATGAGAGAAGGCGGAATCAATTGGAGGTTGGGAGTTTTGATTCAAATGCATAACAGAATCAAGGAGGATGGTCAGACCGTTGACTTGATGCGGGTGTCCTTATAGAGGGACTATGAAGACCGTGCAAACTATGAGAATCTGCTACATACAGGCAATTAACGATCATCATGATTTTGCCTTGCTATGTTTCAATTAGTGTATATACAAACAATTTATGTCATATAAGGGTCTTTTGCAGTGTCTTACAATTAATCTGATGTCTGTTGACACAGACTCTAATGGGTTGCTATCAAAGCTTAGTTGCAAACGTGAGTATTTGTTTTAAGATTCTTTTCATGTGATGAAATTCTGCTAATAGGTCTTCTCATCTAAAAGTTGTGGGGACAGTTCTGCATGTAGGCACGCTTTTTCTACTACAAATATTTTAACTGAAAGAGCTTATACCCTTTTTTTTTATGGTGAAAGAGCTTATACTTTATTTATTCATATTTTTTTCTTTCTTTCTTAAAAAGCAGAGCACACATGGCCCAGGGCTTGCTTACCATTTACATTGTAAACACTGCATTAACCACCACTAGTTTTTGCTATGTCTGAAGTGACATTATGACCATCCCCAACAGCTTAATTTGGACTGTTTTCGCTGAATGCTCTGAGTATATTAGTTTCTCTTTGAGTTGTGTTCTATTTCTTGACATGCTTTGATGACATCTACCATTTCTAGTATAGTATAGTCCATTTTAGAGAATGAAACGTCTTTGTAGAAGAGGGCAAGATACTCCGATTTAACAGTTTCACAGTTAGAAGGGACAGCTTATATTCCAATTTCATGGCTATATGTTTGTTACTTTTTGAATCATATATATGGCTACTGGTCAGTAAGGGGGTATGTAATTGATGAGATTGTTCAACAGCATTAGTTAAAGATTATAAAGGAATCTGCTGAGTTAACCTTAATGAAGAAACATCGATTTGAAATTCCGCCCCTAATTCTTTTATGAGCCATGATACGCTTGTTATCGTCATCAGCTTACATTTCAAAACCAGATTAGCCCTCAAAGTCATACAACTTTCAGGTCCAATAGTCTTTTATGTTGTGTAACATCACATCATGACCTCTGAATAACCTTTACTGCCATTTTAGGAGCATCTTTAGACATCCAAGAAAAAGGTGTTCAATCATACACACTGAATAACCTTACTTTCACTTTTGAAAAATTAAATTATTGAAAAACTGATATTTTTGCACTTCCATAATAGGCCTTCTTAGCCAGAATTTTTTTTAGAAAATTGGGAAAAACTGTGCGTAAAGCTCTGCTCCATCCAAAACAAGGAGTTAATAAGCGCGCAAAGGCTGGGCAAAAGCAATGCCAAATGGACCCTCCTAGTGTCATTGATGTTCTTCGTTTTCGTGTAGAAATTAAACAGAACTTCCCAAAGCCCAGCCCGTAGTTGTGGACGTGGTGCTTGACGTTGCAATTTCACCCAACAGTCTGAGCATTGCAGGCCCAGTGCCCTTCCATTAAATAATCTTCAAGCTTTTTCCAGAATCACAAAGATGGTATGAAGTTGAAGATTGATTGAAAGGTTCCCCCGTTTGGCAGTCTGAGTCCGTTAATCTGATGGCCCGGATCCGGTTCAAAGCAGGGGATCATCGACGAGGCAGAGGTGAAAATTGGTATGGTAGTAGAATACATTATTCTAAATACAATGGGTGGAGTAGATCATGATTTCATGATCATGTGGGGCCCATTTTGGGGCCACTGCACTGCTGTTCCGGTGCAGCGTCACTGCACCGGAACAGCTCTCATATATATATATATATATATATATATATATATATATGATATCCGATCCTGTGCAGTCCGCTGTAAAATGGACCCCATGTTGGTCCCGAGTTAATGGCAAAACCCAAGAGGGGAGGGGTGAATTGGGTATTTAAAAATTTATAACTTAAACAAAAAACTTAACCCCGGATTAATCCAGTCCCCTTAATGAAGAAACGAATTGGAAAGCAATATAATGTAGAGAGCAGATAAATAAATCAAACACACAAGATTTTTATAGTGGTTCGGGCAACCTCCCTACTCCACTCTTCCAAGCTCACACTCCTTGTGACTTGGGTTCCACTATTGTATTCTCTCAATACAATTAGAGTCACTGCTCTCTTCTAGATTCTAGCTCTAGGGGGCATATAACACACTGCTCAAGTAGGTGATGAGTCACACTCCAATCACACACTACTTAGCATACACTTGATCCTAGTTCCTCAAACTAGATCAAGTTCAATCACAAATAAATGAAACACAAGGAAATCTACACTTTACAGATGTGTAGCAGCAATTAGGCGCAGAGAAGAACTTGAAGAGTTGGCTTTTAAGATTCTGAAATGAAGCTCTTGCAGTTTGAAGTAGAGTTCTTCTTCTTTGAGTGACTTGATCTCTTTTGAGCTCTTGAATGTTGTAGTTAAGCACACTTAATGATTCTCAGCTACTTCCCTCGTCCATCTTGAATGCTATTTATAATTTTGGAGGGAATCCGAACGTTAGAGGGTAGGTGGCGCGCATTTAATGCGCCAACGTTCAAATAAATTCCGACCGTTGTGACCCAAGTCGCATGTGGAGTCGACTTGGCCTGCGACTTGGCTTCCAAGTCGCACCTGGAGTCGACCTCGTGTGCGACTCCAGTTCTTAAGAGTTCCAAGTCCGAGTCTGGGTCAACATGGCCTTCAGTCTTCAACTCAAGTCGATCCTGGAGTCGACTTGGGTTGCGACTTGGCTTGGTCTTTTGCAAAAACACCTTGATCCTCTTGAACTGTCTTGAACTTTGTAAAATTGGTCTTCATGACTTGGGTATTGCTTTATTTGGAATAAGCTTGAAACTTAGCTTTGGACTTGATAGACTTGATTTGAACTTTGAATATGCATCTTAGCTTTTGATCTTCAAGAAACTTTAGTTGCTTTTTGAGAATGAACTTTGCATCCTATTTGGATTTGATAAATTCCAAATGGATTCTTGAAATAAGCTTGAAACTTCAATCTTCA
The DNA here is from genome assembly GCA_030490835.1 of Annona cherimola. Taxonomy (NCBI): domain Eukaryota; kingdom Viridiplantae; phylum Streptophyta; class Magnoliopsida; order Magnoliales; family Annonaceae; genus Annona; species Annona cherimola. The sequence goes on from CM059974.1 coordinate 13,905,433, forward strand.
AGTCTGAACTCCTCAAGTCGTAGTTGGAGTCGACCTCGTCTGCGACTTCGCCCAAGTCGCACCTGGAGTCGACTTCGCCTGCGACTTCGTCATGTTCGTTTCCACTTTTCAGCTCTGGATACCTGAAGTCGATGCTGGAGTCGACTTCGTCTGCGACTTGGTTTCCTAAGTCGCACCTGGAGTCGACTTGGCCTGCGACTTCATTTGCTTGTTTTCTATTTTCAATGCTATCCACCTTTTGCCATTTGAAGTCGCTTGTGAAGTCGACTTAGGTATCGACTTCACCCCAAGTCGAAGTCCAAGTCGACTTGGTAATCGACTTGACTTCTTTGTTTTCCTTAAACACTTGGCAAACTCATTAGTACACTTTATATACTCAAATTAGTCTTTGTTTAATCATCAAAACTTATGCTTTGGTCAATTTGTTTTGTTTGGAACATTGTTTCCAACAATCTTCCCCTTTTTGATGATTGACAAAACTACATTTGAGTTGATACCTTTCAACACTTTAATCATGTTCATATATATTTGTTTGAAAAACAGAGCATTGTCCTAGGTACTTTCAACCATATAGTTCAGAGCTTTTCAAACCATTATCATAGAAAAAATATATTCATGACAGAGCATTAGTTTCATATCATTCATATCATTTAAACATATTAATCATTGCAAGCATAACACAACTTTCATATATGTATCAAGTTTCAAAATACAATGTAAAACAAAAATGAAACCTATACAAATTACCCAACCCAAAAAGAAAACACTCAAACCTATCTTTTCTCCCCCTTTTTGTCAATCACTCAAAAAATTTGTCAATTACCAAAGACTTGGTAAATTGAAATTGGGAAATGAGATAGATAGATTGAGTTGGTTTGATGGGACGGACATGGGCGGATGAGTAGTAGGATGAAACGGGTGCAGGAGAAGGCTCGCGATGAACTGATCCCGATTCGAAGGGATCAAGTTCAGGCATGGGTCGTTTCTTGTGATGACCGGAGGCGAGATGATATCGGATGGTACGCAATTCCCGATCGATTCGATCTTGTCGGGAATGCATATTATTGATTGCCGTCAACACTTCGGTCACAAGACTCGTCAGCCGGTCTTCTTGGTGACCCATTTCTTCACGGACGGCAACGATTTCATCTCTCAAATCTTTTAGAGTGACCTCCTCAGATGAGGTTGGAGGCACCCGTTCTCGTGCAGCGGACCCTTGTGGAGAGTAGAATCCGTGCGATATGGGAGATGCTGGCTCCTCTTGAGCAGATGGTGCCGCGGGGTTGCTCCCCCTCAGCTTGTGCATTGTCTTCTTGCTCTTCTTCGGAAGCTTCATGCCTTAGTTCCAGCAGATTGATCTTCATCCTTTGGATTAGTGCTTTATTTATGGCATTTGTGGATTTGAGCACTTCGAAAGGCTCGCCTTCAATATCCACTTTGAAGAATTCAAGAATCTTTGTGATCCATGTGCCATAAGGGAGGACTCCTCGTGGGTTATCCTTTCTAGATGCCAAGGCTTCAAGAAATAACTTTGGTAAGCTCACCTTGACCCTGTTGGCCACTTTCCATAGTATCCCCGCTTCTTGTGGGTTTAATTGATTTCTTCCACCGCCCTTTGGGTAGATGCAGTGGGCAATGAGAAGTCTGAGCACTCGTAGCCTGGGTGAAAGATCCATGTACCGAAGGAATTTGATTCCTGGATGGTACTTGTTACTCCGGGTGAGCTGATTATACATTTGATCCAAAGTGAGGTCTTCTGGAATAGGCTCATCCTCATACGGGACTCCAAGTATGTGTCCTAAATGACTCATTACTTCAGTCGGACCTGCAACTATCCCGATTCCAAGATCCATTTCTACTCCTTTGACGAAGGTTCCAAAGTATTCTTCATCCCATAGATAATAGAACATTCGAGTAAGATCTGGATAGACCCTTTCGTCTTCCTTTAGCAAATTGGTCCATCCTTGAAAATCCAATAGATTTTCTATGTCGGATCCATATTCTTTCAAGAAATTAAAATCTATAATCTTGGGTATGAATATCTTCCGTTCGTAGAACTTTTTGTAAAAACGGCTATGTTGGAGCTCGGTTTTGAAGTAGGTAGTGGGCATCTTCAATACTTGGGCTTTCCCAGCCGCAGTGCCCCTTTTGCTTATCCCGGATTGTGTGCTCTGTGAGGTTTGTCGTTGACTTTCCGACCTGGGTGCTTGATCAGATGATTGAGTAGTGGTTTGGAATCGAACCCGTTTACCCGTCGAAGTTGATGGTTCCTCTCTATCTCTTTTTGATGGAGTCCTAATTCTTCTAGGAACTTCTTTTGAGTGAGATGAAGGTTGTGGTTGTGTGGGAACCCGTTTGGGGTATGGTTTTGATACGGCTTTCTTTGGTGCCATTTGGAGCTTGGAGTTTAGGGAATCTGAGAGGGAATGTTAGTGAGAGAGAGAGTTTGAGAGGGATAGAAACAGAGGGAGAGTGAGAGAAAAAATGAGAGAGGGAGTGAGAGAGAGAGAGTGTGAGAGGGAGTGAAAGAGAGAGAGTGTGACGGTTTGCCGGAGACAAGGGAGAAATCGCCGGAGAAAAAAGGCTGTCGCCGGAGAGGGAGAAAGAAAAAAAGAAAGGAAATAGAGAGGTTGGAGGGAAATGAGGAAGAAAGGAAGAAGAAAAAGAAGAAAAAAGTCGGCCGAATGCGAAACGTCGCGCGCGGAGTCGACTTTGTCCTAGGCGAAGTCGACTTCGGTCCCTCGGAGTCGACTTCGCCTGGGAGCGGAGTCGACTTCGACTCTGGCGGAGTCGACTTCGCTTCTGAAGTGGAGTCGACTTGATGCCCTTGGAGTCGACTTAACTCATCGACTTGACATTTTTCAATTTTAATTTTCTTATTTAATTTTCTCTAATTTAGCTCTATCATACCCATATCATTCCTAATTTTATAAAATGATTCTTTGGCTAATGGTTTGGTAAAGATATCAGCAATTTGGTCCTCAGTTTTCACATATTCTAAGCATACATCATGATTTTCAACATGTTCACGAATAAAATGGTGTCTCACATCAATATGCTTGGTTCTTGAATGCAGTACAGGATTTTTAGTCAGACAAATTGCACTTGTATTATCACATCTAATAGGAATATCAACATAATCAATGCCATAATCTTTCAATTGTTGTTTCATCCAAAGCAATTGGGCACAACAACTACCGGCGGCTATGTATTCGGCTTCTGCAGTAGATAGAGCAACACTTGTTTGTTTTCTTGAATACCATGAAACTAACATATGTCCAAGAAACTGACAAGTTCCACTGGTACTTTTTCTATCTACCTTATATCCGGCAAAATCTGCATCCGAATAGCCGATTAGATCAAAGGTTGACCCCTTTGGATACCATAGTCCAAGATTGGTAGTTTTTATCAAATATTTAAAAATTCTTTTTACAGCAAGGAGATGTGATTCTTTTGGGCATGCTTGAAATCTAGAGCACATACAAACACTGAATAGAATATCGGGTCTAGAAGCAGTTAAATATAACAAGGATCCTATCATGCTTCTATAAAGCTTTTGATCGATACTTTTACCGTTTTCGTCCGTGTCGATCTTGATTATAGAGCTCATTGGAGTGTTTGCCACTTTGCTATTCTGCAATCCAAATTTCTTGAGCATTTCCTTGACGTACTTGGACTGGTTCAAGAATATCCCTTCACTTTGTTGCTTAATTTGCAGTCCAAGGAAGAAATTTAATTCTCCCATCATGCTCATTTCGAATTCGCTCTGCATAATCTTAGAAAATTCTTGACAAAGATTTTCATTAGTAGCACCGAAAATTATGTCATCTACATAAATCTGTACAATTAAAATATCTTTGTTTTTGTATTTGATGAACAAAGTAGTATCTACTTTCCCTCTTAGAAACTCATGATCAATCAAAAATTTGTTCAACCTTTCATACCAAGCTCTTGGAGCTTGCTTTAATCCATATAGTGCTTTGGTCAATTTATAAACATACTTTGATTGATTCATTTCTTCAAAACCAGGGGGTTGTTCAACATATACTTCTTCATTCAAATAGCCATTCAAAAATGCGCTTTTTACATCCATTTGGAACAATTTGAAATTCATATAAGAAGCGAATGCTAGTAGAATACGTATGGCTTCTAATCTAGCCACGGGTGCATATGATTCTTCAAAATCGATTCCTTCTTCTTGAGAATACCCTTTGGCTACTAATCTGGCCTTGTTTCTAATTACAAGCCCGCTTTCATCTAATTTGTTCCTAAATACCCATTTGGTACTAATGATAGTGTGATTATTTGGTCTAGGAACTAAGTGTCATACATTGTTCCTTTCGAATTGGTTTAGCTCTTCTTGCATTGCAATAACCCAATTTTCATCATTGAGAGCTTGTTCAATGGTATTTGGTTCAATTTTAGATACAAAGGCATATTGACCATAAACGTTTTGTTTTGATCTTCTAGTTTTCACTCCTTCATATACATTTCCAATAACTTGCTCAATTGGATGGGCATTTTTAAACTTTAAATCAGTTGGAGGTTTATAAGAATCATTACCTTCACTTACCTCTTCCTCCATGAGATTTTTTGGCTTGAGCTCAAGTTCCTTTGGTTGTTCTTTGCCTTTTGTCTCATCTGCATCACTTAGTTCATCCTCCTTTCTCGGAGTTTGGTTAATTTCATCAAATACAACGTGTATGGATTCTTCAACAACTTGGTTTCGTTTATTGAAAACTCTATATGCTTTGCTATTTGATGAATATCCAAGAAATATAGCCTCATCACTTTTAGCATCTAACTTTCCCAAGTTAGTTTTTCCATTGTTCAAAACATAACATGTACATCCAAAAGCATGAAAATAAGAAATATTTGGTTTTCTTCCTTTCCATAGTTCATATGGGGTCTTTTTCAAGATTGCTCGAATGGTGACACGATTCAATACATGACAAGCTGTACTTACAGCTTCACCCCAAAATTTCTTGGATAGATTGCTCTCATTTAGCATAGTTCTAGCCATCTCTTGTATAGTTCTATTTTTCCTTTCTACTACTCCATTTTGTTGTGGAGTTCTTGGTGCAGAAAATGTGTGGTGAATTCCTTTTTCATTGCAAAATTCCATGAATCGTTTGTTTTCGAATTCGCCACCATGATCGCTTCTTATGGTCACAATAGTACTTTGTTTTTCATTTTGCACCAAATTTACAAAAGTTGCAAACGTAGAGAAGGCTTCATCTTTACTAGCTAAGAGAATTATCCATGTGAATCTTGAAAAATCATCAACTATGACAAATACATATTTCTTTCCACCAATGGTTAGAATGTCGGATGGCCCGTATAGATCCATATGTAGCAATTCAAGTGGCTTGGTGGTGGAAATTTCCTTTTTGGTAGAGAAAGGCATCTTGGGTTGTTTTGATAATTGACATGCCTTACAAATCTTGTCCTTGTCATATTTTAATCTTGGTAATCCTTCTACCAAACTCTTTTTCCATAGGGTTTTTATGTTTCCCATATTTATATGTCCAAGCCTTTTATGCCAAACCCATGGATCATTATCAATGGCCATTAGACATTGACCATTCAATTCATCAAGTGAAACCAAATATACATTTCCATGTCTTTTACCACTAAACATGATATGCTCTCCATCAAATACATTACATATAGATGATTCAAACACAACTTTGTATCCTTTATCACATAATTGGCTAATGCTCATTAAATAGTGTTTGAGTCCTTCAACAAACAAAACATCTTCCATGCATGCATTTGAAATACTATGTATATTTCCTTTACCTTTAATTTTACCTTTTTCATTATTGCCAAAGGCAACCATTCCATCATTACAAGGCTTAAGTTTGTGAAACAAACTTCTTTCACCGGTCATATGCCTTGAGCAACCGCTATCCATGAACCATTCATTATTTGCCTTTGCCTTAAAACATGTCTGAAAAAAATAAGCAAGTAAATCTTATCTCCTTGGTACCCATTTTATGGGTCCATTTGGGTTAGTAATATATATTAATCTTTGTTGTTCTAACTTGGAAAGCTCAAACCTTGTGTTCCTTGGAACCCAAACTAATTTTGCACCACGGTCATATAATTTCTTAAAATTACATTTGTAAGTTTTATGACCCAATTTATTGCAGAAATTACAAGCCATAGGTAATCTTGGAGTAGGCCTCCAAGTATGCAATGGTTCAATAGTTGGTCTTCTAATCCACTTAAAATTTTTCTTTTGTGGCTTGTATATAGATGCAGTTTTAGTTTGATATTTCTCAAGTATTTGCACATTTGTTTTGCTACTTTCTCCTTGCTCAAATGTATGATATCCAAGACCTCTTTTATGTGTTTGGGAGGTCATATTCAGAAACATTCTAACATTTTCTCCTGGATTAGAGAACTTAGCTAATGATTCATTTAATGATTTGTTCTCTTTTTTTAGCAAATCATTTTCATCTTTCAATTTGTCTAATCTTTCTGCAAGTTTACCATTTACAATTATTGTTGCATCACATTGTCTTTTCTTAATTGTAAACTTGCTTCCTAATTTCTTCATTTCTTCATACAATGAATCATATGCAGTTTGAAGTTCTTCTAATTCAATACATTTGAGGCAATCTTGAAAAGAAGAATAACTTGACTTAGAATGGGAGAGTTTGGAACTTACCTCTTCATTACTTGTGCATTTTGTTGAGGTAGTTTGTTCTTCTTGCTCGATTTGTGCCATACAGCAGATTCTTGCACATTCTTCTACTTCGATTTCATCGGTTGAGGAGTTACTCGTTGTAGATTCCTCGTCATTCACGTACATGTCTCTTCCTTTGTATCTTTGGAATCTCTTATTGTCCCCTCGATCTTTTCTTTGTTCTTTTACTTTGCTTTCTTCAGGAGTTGGACATTGAGCTTGCATATGTCCCGAACCGCCGCATCGATAGCATTTGGTTGATTCTTTCTTCTTTTCTCCGGAAGTTCTATCCTTGAAGCTTCTGAAATTTTTGCCTTTCCTCACAAATTTTCTGAAACGTTTTGTGAGTAGGGCGATTTCATCGTCGTTTTGAGAAGAAGATGAGTCATTTGTGTCTTGCGCGGCTTTCAAAGCAATTGCTCTTTTGCCCCTGTGTTGATCTTCATTTCTTCTCTTGATTAGCTCATGTGACATGAGTGAGCTAATTAAGTCTTCAAGCTTTAGAGTGTTAAGGTCCTTGGCTTCTTCTATTGCAGTGATCTTTGGAGTCCATGATTCGGGTAGAGCTCTTAAGATCTTCATGACCTGCTCAGATTCAGATATAGCCTTTCCGAGACCTTTTAGAGCATTAGTAATTTTAGAGAATCTAGCAAACATTTCAGAGATGTTTTCTCTTTCTAGCATTCTAAAGTTTTTCAGTTCTCCAATCAAAATATTTCTCCTAGTCCCTTGGACTTGGGAGGTTCCTTCATAAATAGATGTTAAAGTATCCCATATCTCTTTAGCGGTTAGGCAAGAGGATACTCTATCATACTCAGAAGCTGTAAGAGCACAAAATAGTGAGTTCATTGCCTTAGCATTGCTCTTCACAGTTCTTACTTCCTCTTCGGTCCATTTGGAAGCTTTGTCATCTATGGGCAGTGTTACACCATCTTGGATAGCAATCCAAGAGTTCATATCGGTAGCCATGATGAGTTGCTTCATACGAAGCTTCCAATATCCAAAATTGCTCCCATCAAACAACGGTGGCCTTGTAAAGGATTGGCCTTCAGCAAATGCGGGAACGGAAGTAAATTGGGATGCCATATTAATAAGATCTCTTTGGTAAACTCAAAGAACCGCTCTGATACCACTTGTTGGTCCCGAGTTAATGGCAAAACCCAAGAGGGGAGGGGTGAATTGGGTATTTAAAAATTTATAACTTAAACAAAAAACTTAACCCCGGATTAATCCAGTCTCCTTAATGAAGAAACGAATTGGAAAGCAATATAATGTAGAGAGCAGATAAATAAATCAAACACACAAGATTTTTATAGTGGTTCGGGCAACCTCCCTACTCCACTCTTCCAAGCTCACACTCCTTGTGACTTGGGTTCCACTATTGTATTCTCTCAATACAATTAGAGTCACTGCTCTCTTCTAGATTCTAGCTCTAGGGGGCATATAACACACTGCTCAAGTAGGTGATGAGTCACACTCCAATCACACACTACTTAGCATACACTTGATCCTAGTTCCTCAAACTAGATCAAGTTCAATCACAAATAAATGAAACACAAGGAAATCTACACTTTACAGATGTGTAGCAGCAATTAGGCGCAGAGAAGAACTTGAAGAGTTGGCTTTTAAGATTCTGAAATGAAGCTCTTGCAGTTTGAAGTAGAGTTCTTCTTCTTTGAGTGACTTGATCTCTTTTGAGCTCTTGAATGTTGTAGTTAAGCACACTTAATGATTCTCAGCTACTTCCCTCGTCCATCTTGAATGCTATTTATAATTTTGGAGGGAATCCGAACGTTAGAGGGTAGGTGGCGCGCATTTAATGCGCCAACGTTCAAATAAATTCCGACCGTTGTGACCCAAGTCGCATGTGGAGTCGACTTGGCCTGCGACTTGGCTTCCAAGTCGCACCTGGAGTCGACCTCGTGTGCGACTCCAGTTCTTAAGAGTTCCAAGTCCGAGTCTGGGTCAACATGGCCTTCAGTCTTCAACTCAAGTCGATCCTGGAGTCGACTTGGGTTGCGACTTGGCTTGGTCTTTTGCAAAAACACCTTGATCCTCTTGAACTGTCTTGAACTTTGTAAAATTGGTCTTCATGACTTGGGTATTGCTTTATTTGGAATAAGCTTGAAACTTAGCTTTGGACTTGATAGACTTGATTTGAACTTTGAATATGCATCTTAGCTTTTGATCTTCAAGAAACTTTAGTTGCTTTTTGAGAATGAACTTTGCATCCTATTTGGATTTGATAAATTCCAAATGGATTCTTGAAATAAGCTTGAAACTTCAATCTTCAAGTCTGAACTCCTCAAGTCGTAGTTGGAGTCGACCTCGTCTGCGACTTCGCCCAAGTCGCACCTGGAGTCGACTTCGCCTGCGACTTCGTCATGTTCGTTTCCACTTTTCAGCTCTGGATACCTGAAGTCGATGCTGGAGTCGACTTCGTCTGCGACTTGGTTTCCTAAGTCGCACCTGGAGTCGACTTGGCCTGCGACTTCATTTGCTTGTTTTCTATTTTCAATGCTATCCACCTTTTGCCATTTGAAGTCGCTTGTGAAGTCGACTTAGGTATCGACTTCACCCCAAGTCGAAGTCCAAGTCGACTTGGTAATCGACTTGACTTCTTTGTTTTCCTTAAACACTTGGCAAACTCATTAGTACACTTTATATACTCAAATTAGTCTTTGTTTAATCATCAAAACTTATGCTTTGGTCAATTTGTTTTGTTTGGAACATTGTTTCCAACACCCCACACATATTAGATTGTAATGAAACTTTATACAATCATTTATCCATATATAAATCATACTTTAGACGGTTTAGATGTTGAAAAAATCACTTTAAACTTGATATTTACATTAAACTATTTTATTACGTTGATTTTGCATCATTTTAAGATGGGGACTACACACATGTTGGATTTGGATGAAAATTGGTATGCTAATAAAGTGAACAATTCTAAATACAATGGGTGGGAAGGATTTTCTATTTATGATCAAGTGGGGCCCACAGTATATGGACTGCACGGTGCAGTCGCATGCACTGGATTATTTCTATATATATATATATATATATGAGAAAGAAGTACAACGAATTGAAATATGGTTGGTAAATATCCTTCGGTTTGCTACCATAACAAAGGTTCTAATCCTAATAACGCCAGCGATGTCATATGGTCACCTGTAAATTGGGCGATTTATGGGCGGAAAAATATTTTTATTATTTTATTTCTAATAGAAGTGTAGGCTTCTATCTAGATCTTCTATCCTTTGAAATTTGACATTTTTTAATTTATTTTTTATTTTAATTTTTGAAAATCAAAAAAAGATCATGGATACGAACGCCAGGCATCCCATTCCGTCCTGTCGAAGGAATGTGATGTGGGTGCGGATGAGATTGCCCGTTCTAAAAAAAATTTCCCCATTTTTCAGTGCATAACAACCTTATTTTTTTTCATTTTTAATATTACTTCTGGTCCCAATATAATTTCCGATGAGTTGCAATCTAAAGTACTCCTATCAGCATGGACAAATTCGTATTTCTTCAGTGCGTGAAGGTACATTGAATGCAACACCAGGCTGCTCTCATCTTAGCAAATCAAAATAATCAAAAATAAAAAAGAAGACCCTCCAACAATAGTGCATTCGGCCATTTTTCCAAGGCAGCCACATGGTCCGAAATTGTTTCTAAAGTGAGTAACCAATTTAAGATGTCTCATGCTGTCATCCATGCATATGAACCAGATTTCCTTTCATTGTTATTATTATTATTTTTTCCAATTCGATTCAAGTACTGTAGCCTTAAAATATCTGTCAGTGTGACTAGTGGTAACAGCATGTCTAATACTACTTTAATTTGAAATCCCGCTCGATCGAGACCATTGCATGACAGGCAGTTGCAGAAGAGTCAGGCTTATCTTCCCCTGGCGTCCATGCTCCATAGCCTCTGGGTGAACCGGCTGCCACTGTCATTAGGAAGAAAAGGTATAAGAGATGAACAGCCACTTGGGGCTGTAGTGTCCAGGCCCTAGGCAGTCAGGGACATGTTTCTGCTGGGGTAGGTAGTAGAAAAAGGGAAAAGATTAAAGAAAAGTGAAAAAATGCAAATCAGAAAATAAGTTACTCTTCTAGACATGTTATGGAGTTATTTTCCTAAGACGATATTTGCATCTTGCAGCCATTTTAGGTTATAGCAACTTGCCCAAGTTTATTTTTCTCTTTTACATTTTATTTTGAAAATTTCCAACAATTTCATCTCAGAAAACGACAGCCATCCCAAAGCACATGCAATCTTTATAATGGCAGCTGGAAGAGACTTCACCACAACGTACTCCCCATCTCATCCAATTTTTTTGTTCCTTGCCCACGCATGAAAAATGATTAAGAAGCAATCATAGAGACCATTTCCAGTATTTATTATAGATACAATCTTTTAGAACGGATCTTTTTGCAACCTGATCCAATATAACTCCTAATGATCATTTCTAGCATTGCAATCCCTTCTTAAACCATATGTGGGTAATCGATCAAGTAACGTACGCATGCATAGGCTTATCAATAAACCATGTTCATTAGAATTTTCAGGTTTATTTCTCAGTCCAGCCATTTGAGAGCATCTGCTTGCATAGAATTGTAACTAACCTTTTCAGCGATGAGATAGATTTGGCCTTCTCGAGAATTGATACACTTTTTCTTTTATCTCAACCCAGATGAAAATTCACATTAAATGCCAATGAGTGTACAAAGGTGGGCCCAGCAAGAACTTTCAGCAACAGCAATAAATTCTACTAACCACTTTGCCCCATTCCTCCATTTAATTTTCAACCAAATTTTTCCAAAATATAGCCAAGTGAAAAACAAAATGATTTGAAATGTTAATGAGCAACATCTATACCATCCGAATTGTTTGGCCTGTTGCGATATAGCATTAAACTAACCGCTGTGGCAACCAAGTTAAAAAGAAATGGTTAGTTTGATAAAAAAATTAGATATAGTGAGATTGTACGGCAAAATCTTCGTCTTTGGATTTGTTGTCATAAATAAAGCAAGCTTCGTTCGGTGAGATATAGATTTAACAGACATGTACGCATGCATGTTGCTGCTCTACCAAAGAGAGAGTAAAACATAGAAACCTAAATAAACTTAAGAATTTATAACGGGTGTTGATTCTGTTAGCCACTGGCACATGGGTGCATGTTTTTTCATGAAATGTGAATCCCAATGTATTTAATTCAATACTAAATTTTACAATTTTGGTGTATATAAATATATTTTTTTTATTTCAAAAATCGACAGTTTTGGAGGATATTTAAGTAATTTTCACTCCCAAAGCTATTATTTTTTAAATTCAGAAAAAAAAAATACATGTGCATATCCGAAGGTTGTAAATTTTGGTATTTGGATTAAATACACTTGATCTTGTATATCCATAAAAAACAAAAAACAAAAAACAAAAAAAAAAATCAAAGAAATATACACCTATGTGCCCGGTGGGCTAACAAGAGAAGTGATCCTTTATAAATACCAACATGGCATCCACTGTCTAACCACCAAGCGGCCTTTGCTCGATTACCTTACAAAGCAAGCAGTTCTCAATCACTACAATGTCAAAGGTTCCATTCTCTGTGTTCCACATTTTCAGCACATCTCTATTTGTCTCTGACACGTTTGGCTTGTTTCTGAAAACTTTTTTTTTTCTTTTGTTATAATTCGATTTTTTCCATTCTCTTCACTTTTTATTCTCTCTGTTCTCTGACATTCGTTGCAGAAATATAAGTAAAATCCCCATTCCAGATTCTCTGATGCTTTTCGTACCATCAACTCCATGAGCTCAAAACGACTAAACGTGTCTTCCAAACATTTCAGAAAATTGTGGTGTCGGTAGCCATGCAGTGCTGCAAGTGCCAGAAAAAGGTGATGAGGTTAGTTGCTGGCGTAGAAGGCATCAATTCTATCGTCCTTGATTCGGCCAAGGGAACAGCCACAATAATCGGAGACGCCGACCCAGTTGTGATAATTAAGAAGGTGAGGAAATTCAGAAAATCAGCTAAGTTGGAAAGTATAGTCCCTCCGAAAGAAGAGAAGAAGGAAGAAAAGAAGGAAGTGTGTTCTTATGTGCCAAAGACATGCCAGAAATGCGAGACGTGGGTTGTAGTTTCTGAAGGCAATTATTGGCGCTGTCCCATATTTTAATAGCGAAGAATATGCTACAGATCGGTATACAGATACTCTGGAAGGCTAATTTCAGGGCCACGTTGGTACCATAATCTTATAGTCTTATTTGGCTTTTCCAAGATCGTTATGGCTTTTTATTCCTCTTAAAATGTGTATCAATGCTCTATTTGAAATATTTGTTTCATGGAAGCTATGATTTATGATGCTCTCAGGCTATTAAATTCCATTGCCATATTCATAGTTTTCAGCTTGGATCTTGAACTCGTATTTTAAAGTATGATTGATAAGCTTATGGTTCTACAAGCAAGAGCTGGATGGATCTGTCCTTTTGGAATCCAAGATGAAAACATCCTTCTAGGAATAGAATAGGACTACAGGAGTCAACGGTTTAAAAAAGCATAGCAAAAGATTATATCCAGGGCAACAAAATGAAGGATCAGTAGCTGTATAGTTCAGATCCAGGATACTTTAGCAGGTTCACATCCATTATTTGAACATTCAGATCACCAACCTGAATTAAATCACCTGGTTTTTATGAGGACTAAAGAAAAATGGTGTGCAGCCCCAAAGAGTTATCAAATACAGCAAAGAAAATAATTTTTGGGGCAATAAAAGCAAGAACCACCACCATGTTGCTGTACCAACGACTAACAAATAGAAGTACAGTACAGAAAAATCTTATCAATATTTCCAATGAAACCATTCACCCAGACTGAGGGTATGTCATATTCCTACTTCATAAACAGAGGCGAATTGGAAAACTCTCTTTCATTAGTGTTTAACGCAAGAATGGTACACAAGATATAAGTAGTCAGAACTCTATGATGCAGAAGATTTATTATTTTTAAGTAATCAAAACCCCTTGTCTCAAATGGTATCTAAAATTCAAAATACAAAGACAAGAACTCTACATTAATACATCCATATGTAACTGACCTGGTTGCTGATACTCAGCTGTGACAATGTTGGTTGAACCCTTTGGTGACGCCCATTGTTCTGTATCTTTGCCCAGATATCAAAATGATCATCCATGCAGTGCAAGGCTTTGGAATGTCGTCAGCATAATATGACATGCCGAATTAAGGGCTGTGATGATGACATGGAGTTCATTCCCCTTTTCCTCGTTTATCAATCATTTATAACGAATGCAGCTCTTATGTTTTCTCCAGCACATCAGTATCCTTAATTGCTATATTCTGTCAATCCAAATCATTAAAGTGCATAACAGGGACATCGTTGAATAAAGCATGCATCACATCATCGAACAAGGTGAATGACATAACTATATACTACACTAGAATGAGCAAGAAGCAGAATTGTGAAGACTTCAAAAGAAGGGGCATATAGGTTCCCACAGGTGGGGCTTGAAAGTGTCGTTGTCCCTTCCACTTCAAAGTAGATTAGAATGATGGATGTCCGACCGGCTAGATCAAGTAGATAGACACAAAAAGATCAAATTTCAATACGTCATTTTCCATTTGCATATAATATTATGTTAATGAAAGAATTGACGGATGCATGGTAGCATCAGCATCACCAGAAAAAGAATGATGGGGAGATCCAGCGTAGCTTATTTCGGATGAAAATGACTCAGAATATTTTCGCCCACAAAAAAAGAAGAAATGAAGTCTTATCTCAATCTGTGGTATTCTGTCCCAGAATGTTTGCTTTAGGTAAGGAATTCATTACTCTTTAAAAAATGCGTATTTCCATCCACATCGGTTGCAAAAAGGAGGAGGAGGATTATGTCACTTAGGTCACATATTGTGGCACACTTTGAAGGAAAAGTTGGGATGTCAAAATGGAGAATGAAGAATACCTTGAATTAGAAGGAATTCAGTGTTTGCTGATAGACATGTTGCGGGTGATCATTCAAGAACACAACGACTAAACCAAAGTGTGGGACTTGCCTTTGCATCCGATCCAAGAGAAATCTTTAAAGACTAAAGATAAAAACGTTAAAACCACGATCAGACTACAAGAGATGCTGGCGTTGCATTGAGTAAAAAGCAAGTGTGATTATCAAATTCGATTTACTGAAAATCAAATTTAGAAAAAGCTAGTAAAGCACCAAGACATAGCAACTCTCATTACTAGTTGCAAAGAGAATCCCAGTCACTGACAAATCGGGAGATGCCAAAAAGCCGCAACCTGTAGTGCTAAGAGCAAAATGAGACCTGGATATCTAGAATTTGGCCCCACTCGGTCTCTGCAACTCCCTACTTAGACACATGTAAGTTTCAGAAGCTTATACCGGTAATGCAGCATCATAAATCACTGATTCCATCTTTTTGATCTTCTAGTAAATACAAAACATAAAGGATATTGCTTTACCGACTGGTCGGAAAAGATCAAAATTCTTATAAGATTCATAAGATGAGATGTGATATCTTGTTTGTCACTGCCCTTTGGCTGTTTTTGTCCTTTTTTGTCTATCACATGTTTAAATTTCTGCAGGCAATATTGGAAGCGGACCTTCATTTACTCTTTATACGTCACCTGGATTTTCTGCTCGTATCATTTCTTCATGGAGTAGGAGACAGCGGCTCAATGAGGGCATCCATGCATATGGCAGACAGTAGGTGATGGAGAATGCATAGCGGGGGAACACAATTGAAGTGCAGAGTAATTATTCTGAACGAAAAGCTCATCAGATAGTTAGAATGTGGTCATTGTTATAAACTGTTTCCCAATGGGTCAGCCATAGGAATCCAGAGGTCATTCTTGGGTTTGTCCATCTCGAATGGGTGAGGCCATTCCTGGTTTTGTCTGTCTTGAATGGGTTAGAGAGTGGGTGAGGCCATTCCTGGTTTTGTCTTTCTTGAATGGGTTAGAGAGTGAGAGAGCGAGGGAGGGAGCGCGCAGGAGAGAACCACTTAACCAACAACGGGAGGAAGAAAAACAGGTCTTAGCTGCGGAATTACAAATCCAAGTAGCACGAAGACCATGAGAAGGATGAGGAAATCAGAGAATCCGAGACCAAGGCTATTCACACGAAAAATAAAATTTGATGATGACCAAAAATCATTTTAATACATGCAGAAATGACAACTAAACGGAGAAGAGCAGGCGGCAATTTCCCTGCTTGCTCTTTGTGGGTATGGGCTTTTCTCCATCTGACGGAAAAAACAAGAAAGGGAGAAGGCAATAGCGGCAACATCAATAATCCAAACAGTTTTGCCTTCGTGTAGTGGTATACTAATCCACATGCAAGTGTGACGGAATCCAATTCAACATTCTTTTGAAACGAAACATATTTTTTTGCATTTTGGCCCTTCTAACCATACGTATTAACTTTCTAGCCCATGAGTTTTATATATTTACTTGTTAAACCCTGTAAGTTTGTCCTCTTTGTGTTTTAATTTATGCCATTACATATATGAGTCAAATCATATACGCAGTTAACAATAAATTTATGAGTTCACTCATGAGTATAAGTAGTCTCATATATATAGTTAACAACAAGGCATCTGACGTGCATCAATGACAAGGACTACAATGCAAAAGGGACAAATTTACAATGTCTAAAAAGCAAATACGTGAAACTCATGGACTACAAAGCAAATACACAAAATTAAACGGATTAAAATGAACTCACCCATCCTAACTAGACCGACTGGTTGAACCATTAACCAGTCAACCGACCAGTCCAATCTCATCTAGTTTATTGTAGTGAAACTTTTTTTAAAATTATTGGATAATGAAACTGTTTCTATATGCAAGAAATTTTTTTAAAGAGAATAATTTATTATTAGTAGAATAATATATTAAGCCGATCAAGTTGGTTTAATCATACGGGTGCCTCAGTTGGGCCGTGAACCCGGATACAACCGGTTCAACCTCAGGTCCGGTGTACGTAACGTTGCTGAAAACTGACAGATGGCGCACACAGAGAAGAGACTAAAGGACACGACAACCCGGAAGACAAGTGCCGACTCGTCGTTGAGTACGGACCCTTTCGAAATGCACCATTGTGTCCGATTCGTTCAGTTCAGGAATTTTCCCGACTACGTATTTCGAAGTAAAATCTTTCAGCAACAAAGCTGATCATCAGACCGATCAGTCGATAGTCTCAAAAAAAAAAAAAAAAAATTTCCTTTTTCTGAAGGTAACGATGAAAACTAAGTTTTTTTTTTTATATATATATGAGTGTGTTTAATAATGAATAAAACTTTTAATGAAAAATTATAAAAAGTAAAAGTTATCAAATGATGTGATATGACAAGGATAATATTGAAAAATAAATAATATAAAGTTGAAATAGATAAATTAGTTGTGTTGTTAATTGTGTAGAAATGATTAAAAAATATAGTTATATAGAAAAATGTGAAAAAACGATTAAAAAATAAAATAGTTGTGAAGAGTGAAAAGTTTTAGATTGAAAAATTTTAATTTAACAACTTTTACTTATTACCAAACACACCCAATATATAAAAATTTTCACACCCCATAGCCGTCTTTCAGCAGCGTGTCCGTGTCCGTGTGCGTGCAGAATCCTATGCTCAGAAGCGGTTGTTAGGGAACGCCCAAAGCCTTGAAGCATTTCGTTGTGCCCACGTTACGAGATTTCAGGTTCATTTGTTTAGGTCAAAAATATTGACTGGCTGGCGCATTTAATGTTCAGCAGATCCCTCAGCCATAAATACGTCAGCTGCACCTGAAAACGACAGTTTCTACGCCCAAGAATTTGTCACCAGATTTTGCATGGTTGCCAAACAGCCCCCGCTATCCGAAGAAGAACCGTTAAGATCTCTGTACAGCAGTTTCATTACATATTTTTTCTTTTTTTCTGTTTCCTTTCGTCCTTTTCCTGAAACATAAGTAACGTCAGCACAACTGGGGGAAAAATTTCCCAAGAATCAGTGCTAAGAAGACGGATGAGGAAAGTATTTTCGATCTTGACAGCGACGTGGCCTAGATTGCCATCTTCATTTCTATTTTCTGGTGAGGATTATAACCAACTAGTGTGAAATCAGATTCCGCAAAAGAGTCGATATCTTTCTTCTGAGGATTGATCTTCAAAACCTTCGGGAAAGAAAAATTTTAAAAAGGAAGAAGAAGAAAAGTTAGAGGATCAGAACCTAAGTCATGATAAGTGAAAGCAAATAAAATGAAGTCAAATTTTCCTACTTACTGGAAAAGGTTTGGGAAGTTTCTGAAGCTGCTCTTGCAGAGGCCTAATGTGAGTTGTATAAACATGAGCATCTCCAAGAACGTGGATAAGCTCACCAGGAATAAGACCTGAGCAATAAGAAAAAAGAATGATTCACTCAGAAACTTTAGCCTTGAAATAAGAAACCGTTGATAACTTACTGCAAATAGAGTCACGCGAAGTAATTCCATGTAACCCCACCCATTCTCTTCACCTTAATGATTGATGAGAAATTCACTCCATCTATTATACTTAGACATCATTGACTTCACTAAAGGGACCAAGTTTCATCTAAATCAAAGATGTATATCAGCTATATTTGCTTAAAAATACATATTCATATGAAAATTATAAAAAATGTTTAAATCTTTACAAATATACACTAGAAATAACAATATTTTGAAAGATCATTTATCCACATAATAATTACATCTTAGATAGTTTATTTGTTGAAAATGTAATTTTAAACTTGATATTTAATATCAATCTACTTTATTACGTTAATTTTACACATTTTTATAAAGGGCTCATCCACAGTCACACTAAGCAAATGAGGGGGTTTCGATGACAATATAAATGTTACCAAATACAAAGGATGTAATGGAGTTTTCATTAATCACTAAGGTGGGAAAAATACATGGGTTTCACAGAAGCAGAACTCCTGTGGGCAAGTAATCCTAAAGGACAATTCTCGTGTCTCCATATAAGAATCAGAATTCACGTTAAACCTATTGCATTCTCAAATGCAATGATTTTGTCCTGATTCTCATGTATTACATGATAGAAATTAAAAGCTTCAAAGCAGAGTTTAAATTTTAAAATCTGTACTGAGCCAAAACCATGATTAACTAAAAAATTTAGGGTATTCTTAGCAAAATGGGCAGCTCTATGCTGCAGTGTCTAGAGGTCTGAATCATAATCCAAAATAAAAAATTGAATCTTTTACCCTGGATGTTCAGGAAAAGTTTCTTCCAATGAAAATGATAATCATTTGTGCTAATTTCCACTACCATGTTTAGAGAGTTGTGCATCATTTAAAAATGGTGTCCAGTGTTTAGTCATTTATTCATGTACATGCTCTAGAATCTAATACTTTTAGGATTAGTCATACAACTGAATATTTGAAATGCAACTTCAATAATAGTGAACACCTAGATGATAAACCAATTAAGATCTGACATCAAGTAATACCAGGAACTGATTACTTCCAGTATTTGGGATCAGTAGGTCAAGAGAATAGAGAAATTAAAAAAGATATCATGAATAGGATTCAACCAGGATGGAAGCAATGGCAAGTGCTTCAAGAATTTTATGTGACTATCAAGTTCCAATTAAATTAAAAAAAAACTTTTATAAGATTGCAATTAGACCAACCATGCTTTATGGGACATGCTGAGAAGTAACGGATTTGTTCACATCTAGGATGGGATGATCCTAGAATGGAATCTTCCATTTCCCCAAAAAACTTTTTCCATTCCCAAAAATTAACTTCTTACTTTTTTATTTCCAATACAATTTTTCCCAACTCAATAAATCTTTTCTCGTTCCCAATACACAACGACACTTTTTCATCTCACATGCGCATCTCATCCTAGCTGTGAACAACCCTAAAGAACAACATACACATAAAGGAGTAGCAAAAATAACAATGTTAAGGTGGAGGAGTGGTAAAACAAGAAAAATTAAAATTAAAAATGAAATAACTCAAGATAATCTGAAAATTAAGCCTATAAGTGCTAAAAAAAGGGAAAACAAACTACGGTAGTTTGGCAATGTTAAACAAAGGCCTGAAAAATGGCACCAGTCAGGAGTCAAGTTTATTCAAATAAAAAGCGATAAGATACTGAGGAAGATCAAAGAAACATGGATAGAAGTAATTAAAAAATATAAGAAAACATCAAAAACTACTAAAAATTTACTTTCTAATGGTTAAGAATGGTGCAATAGAATCCATACAGCTAACCCAACTTAGGCAGAAAATGGCTTTACGATGATGATGATGACCAATAATGAATGGCTACCCATGCTGAATGTCAACATGGTCATAAGACTGCAGCTTGGGGGATCATCATCATTTTTCTTCGGTAAGGTCAATATAATGGTATTTTCATAAACATTCCCATTGATTCCACTGTCCATTCGCAAAGAAAAAAACAAACGCTTTCTTTTGGTCAGTAAATCACAGATATATAAGCATACCACAAACATGAGCTATCAAGCACGTCAAAAGAGAATATGAAGCAATGTTGAATGGCACACCAAGGCCCATGTCTGCCGATCGCTGGTACATTTGACAAGAAAGCTCTCCCTTTGCCACATAAAACTGCAAAAAGATGTTAGTGTTTAAGACCAATTCCAGCATTCAAGGAAAATTAATATGCAAGTAAATCATCCGAGCACCAAACTCGGTGATAAGGTCAATGCTTCCCCAATGAAGCAACTTAATGGATGAGCTGTATTTCAATTATCATAAGTTTCCAACTGCATGCCTTAGCTTTGTAATCATCGTCAAACTCAAGCCTCAGTAAAGATATCTCGTGTACATCTGATGAACAGAAAGGCACAAAGAAAAGAAACGTCTCCATGTTGTCGCATGGCAATGTTGTGAAAACCAGACCAGTTTAAGAAATGGATGGGCAACCAGTCACCGATTGTTCTAGTTAAAACCCACCCAGTTTCTCAGTTGAATTGGTTGGACCAGCCAGCCAACCGGACTGGTTGAACCAGCCAGTCTGAGCTGGTTTTGATAGAACTGTTGCGTAGTGCTAACGACAAAGATTCATATGGTACAAGATTTCAGTATTGGAAGTATTGGCATGCCATTGAATCAAAGAAAAATCCCACTTCATCCGACTCCATTCTCTCAATAAGCACGCCTCTGAATGGCAACATTCTTTGGAATCGCATAGGAGAAATTTCAACATCAAGACATGAGGGTGGCAGTAGATAATATGTAGTTTAATAGACTATACCATGTAGATAATGTGCATAAAAGAATGCCTGTTGGGGTAAAAATGTTAAAACGACGTGCCAACCTGAGCAAACATGTGGCAGGGTGGCAGTGCCATAAGTTTGAGATCCAGAGGATTCCAAGCTGAGAGAACAATGCGACGGTCATCTGGATTATTCTTTATCTTGTCAATTACATCCAAAAGCTGATCGAATCCTTTCCCCGTGTAATCGGCATGCATATCAGTATAACTGCAGAATAAACAATTCAACTTTATTCCTTTTATTCCTAATCATTCCCCCTATCATATCACATCATTACCCCATCAACTTCAAAAAAAATTTCCACCAAATTATTTCTCCCTCTTTTCCGACTTCCCAAATGCACCCTAATAATTCCATGGAAATTTTCATTGTGACCTACACCTTTTGCTGTCAGATTCAAGGTAACCTACATGATATTCAACATTACATATTACTCTATAAGGTAATACAGGACTGTTCAATAAGACTAAATCATTAGTCTCCATCAGGAGATGTTACCAAACAAGTGCAATCACTACCGTGGAATACCCAAATTGGCCTCGTGTCTTCACGTACCGAGAAGGATGGTGAAATGTAGCACCAAGCTGAGACATGGCTGGAAATACATAGATTCTAGATTCTATGTTTGGGAGCTGCAGTGACATTCCTGATATTCGAAGACAGATTTCAACAGATAAGATTGTGAAATGGTGAATGGTGACAATTCCTTTCTTTCATATGAGAAGACAATGGGGCAACACCTAGCAGAGGCTAACAATGTAACCCTATATGGAAACTTTTGGAAACATGTAGGTTAAAGGCCAGTGTAAAAAATTTCAAATATTATGTAGTATATAGCTAGATGAGCTGCAGCCAACCTGGCACCAAAGTGTCTCCACTGAAACCCATATATTGGTCCCAAGTCACCTTCTTCTCTATCAGTCAAGCCAATGCTGAGAGAGGAAAACATGGAAGTTAATGTGCATGTCTGCAGTATATGTATGCAAGCAGACATGTGTAGCAATCTATATACCTATCAAGGTAATCTCTCGAAGCATTGCCATCCCAGATGTGAATCCCTTTATCTTGTAAAACCTGTTTGCATGAATACCAATAGGCCAAAGAATGCCATAAGGTCAAAACAAAAAATATACATATATAAAAGTTGCAAGTTTAAAGATTTTCGACTAGAAAAGAATTCCAATATTTTATTAAGCATCCATTAAACATGTGCATTATGAGTAATCAACTTGTTTATAGGAAAACCTCAACTCCATTCAGCCACTAGAAAGACACAATTTAGGTGTGTTTGGGAAATGACAAAAATTTTAAATGAAAAGTTTTTTATGTAAAAGTTTTTTAATTAGGAAAAAAAATGATGTGATATGATAGGGATAATGATGAGGAATAAAGAGAATAAAGCTAAAATAGATAGGTTAATTATATGGGTAGTTGTATAAAAATGATTGAAAGGTGAGATAGTTATATAGAAAGATGTGAAAAAATAATTAAAAAATAGGATAGTTGTAATGAGTGAAAAGTTTTAGTGAAAAACAAACATGCCCAAAATAAATGCTTGTGTTTTCTAGAGTTGAGCAATGATTCAGTAATATAAAAAGTAAGATCCTGCCCTGCTAACATAAGGCAGGGAACCATGCACAGATTGATATGGATGCTTACTAAATAGATGATACAAGCAGTATTTCTAAGCCTACATAAATTAGAATCCAGGTAGACCAGCATTATCTGCATATCTAGATTCCAAAAAAAAATTTACCAGGAAGCAGCTATAATACATGTAACCTTAGTACAGGAAAACCAGCATTATTTGCATATCTATATTCCAAAAAAAATTTTACCAGGAAGCAGCTACAATACATGTAACTTTAGGTGTAGCGTCAAGAACATCCAAGAACAATTCACATTACACATCTAGATTCTATACAATTTCATGCAGCAGCTACAACATGTTGTGGCTCGACCTTTAACTTCAAATCCATATACAAGACACTGACATTATACCTAACAACTGATGCAAGGAGACTTGAATCAAGAAGGTTATGAATTCAGTCAAAATCACCAAAGCAAATTTAGCCAAATATAGCTTGCAGAACAAGCCAATGTAGAAAACAAGTTCCAAAACAAGAAAGGTGACAAAAAACTCCATGTTTCAATCAACTTTTCACATTAGATAAAGAAACTCCAACAAAAATATAGATATTCTATATGCTATTTAGTTATACAACCTTTGCATTTGTTGAGCCGCTGATAAACCATAGAAGTTCTTCAACAACACCTCGCCAAAATATTTTCTATCACCAGAATAAAGAAATTTATCCAATCAAATACATGTATGCACTAGAACCCACACAAGAATGTAAAAACATTTACCATTAGAATATTAACCAAAAAGTACCATGCTGATAAAAGAACAGGCAAAGACTGGAGCAATTTTGAGTAAGTTATCGTCTCACCTTAGTTGTGAGAAGTGGAAAAGATTTGCGCAGATTAAAGCGCATCTGTGTAGAAATCAAACAAAAGTTTGGATGAAAAACTCAATTTGTCATTGAACATAAGTTAACTAGACATAATAAACAGAAGAAACAGAACTAATCATCCAATAACTTGAAATGTAAATGAACAACCGAAAAAAACTAGACTCGACAGGAAGATTCAACCTCTTATGATATTAAAAACAAACCAAAAAAAAGAAGCGTGTCCCAAAAACCTCACAATAACTACAGACCCCAAGTTCTAAAATGCTGATAATACCTCACATCCAAATTTTGATATCGTGCCAGTTCCTGTCCGGTCATCTTTTTGAATGCCATTTGACATTATATCTTGCAGCAGTTTTAAGTACACAAACTCATCATGTCTTTCAAAAATCATCTTTGGCAAAAAGGAGAACTTCTCAATCTCAAACTGAGGGGTTCCTGAATTACTGTTTGTAAGCAGCCCATTTTGGTTTGCCAGAGGTTCCAGGGCTGAACTTCTAACACGAGCATAGCTTACAAAAGAATATCTGATGTTGTTCTCCACCAATGGCAAGGACGCATGCCAGGGTCGAAAGAAATATTCATCAATAAGAGGGATGAATGTATCACACTCAATACTTGTCTCAAGTGCTGTAATATGAATGGCATCACATCCCGGTGCATTAAGAGTCTCCCTGCAGGTAGAATCGCTAATCTCATCAATGGAAATCAAATTCTAATCAGCAGTGACCTAGTCCAGAGTAAAAAATGACTCACCTAAATACCTGGCCACCACCTATAACAAAAACTCTCTCAATTGATAAGTAATAGGGTGATGCTGCTAACAACTCCAATGCTGCACCAATGCTTTCACAGATAACAACATTCTCAGCTAGTGCAATGTCAGAACTCCCAGAGCGAGTAAGAACAACATTCAGACGACCAGGCAAAGGCCTATGAGCAAGTGGGATACTCTCCCATGTTTTTCTACCCATTATCACTGCATTCTTTTTAGCAGGATCAGAGGTAACAGTCGTGACCTCCTTGAAAAATTTTAGGTCAGATGGCAATCTCCAGGGCAATTTTCCATCCTTACCAATGCCCATATCTTGAGTAGCAGCAACAACAATTTGGAAATTCCTTTTGGGTTCAGATTGTGCATTTGTGTTGCCATTTGGGATGATGTTTCCAGACATAGCTGAAGGGCAAACAAATGGCTTATATTGTGTTGACTTGTTTAATGTTTGAAGCAGTCTGAAAGCTTGGGTTCCTGGAGCAACATCAAATGACCTCCTCTGCTTGAAGGGTGAGAGATCCTAAACATGTGGGGAAAAAAAAAATAACAAATAACAAAGACTATTATTTATGAAGCAAGTTTAAGAAAAGAATGGGAAAGCATTTTGAAACAAGCACACCACATGCAAAGAAAACTCTCTAAAATATATTAAGCATGATGACAAAACCTCTCTAGATATAAAAAGTAAGAATCAAGCATATTGGATAAAACCTTGCAAAATGGCATGTTCCTTGAGCATGATGATATCCCAAACTTCAGCATCTACACTCTGCTATAGACTAAGAAACTTCACTTGGTATTCGGAAGAAAAATAAAAGAAAAAGGAGAAAAAGAAAAGAAACTACATGACTACTTCTTCATGATAATGATGCATATGGATCAAGTATTACTGAAGCATAGGATATGCAATAACAACAGCATCGAGTTCCAGCCAGTTTATAGAAATCATATAAATGAATGAACTCTACATCAAGAAATATCACAGATTCTGAAAACAAGTCATCATCAAATCATATCCTATTTCCCTCCAAATGGATCCCACTAATTGGATTAGGTCAAATCATTCTTATCCAACTTGGATATGTTCTCAAAAAGCACAAATTTTTCCATTTCTTTCAATGACAGCTAATTTTGTCCGTTCTTGCTTTCCCTTTTCTGTCTAGCAGCATTTTACAGGGATAAACTCACTCTTATAATGATGTAATACCCAAACTCTATTGTAGAAGACAAAACTATCTAAATCTATTTTTCCTCATTTTATCACCTTCTACCTTGAGATTATATTGAATTACTTTATCTCCAATTTCAGGACACATCTCAATAAAATCATTGTGGCCATACCCAATCACTCGTCTTATAGATATTTCTAACATTGACTACCTAACATTCTATCAAAACTGTTATCTACAAACAATATTTACCAAGGCACTAAATGTTGAATAACTCATTCACAGGCAAAACAAAAAGAAACAGTCTCAGCCTCAAACATTAAAGTAAACCAACAATATCGAAACCTCAGTTTTCTGTTCACTCACGGTTCTCACATTAGTTATAATCCTTTTACGTATGTACATATCATATATATCTCTTGTAATATCAACATATCTATCAGTGATTTCTCATTTTCCAAATGCTTGTCGTATCAATTCCTCGGAAACCTTAAGATACTTTTGTTCCAAATTAAAAACCACATTGAAGTTAATTTTTTCTCACAATTCTAATAATAGAAATAAGCAGAATGTGAAATTTGGTGAAGGACTTGCAAGAGAACTGATCTGGGTCAGGACAGTTTCAAAAGAGCCAAGCCTTGAAGACCAAGACGCAAAACTTGGCGAGCAAGTGCAGTGCTTTCAAGAATTGGAAGAGAGATGGGAAGTTTTACAAAGGCACCATTGACAAGAGAATGGACAAGCCAAAGGCTGCAAGGGGCTGAAATAGAGTTGTTGTTCAAAAATAGCCTACTGTTTAAGATATAGAGGGTGTGTTTGGGAATGAATAAAACTTTTGGTGAAAAGTTTTGAAGAATAAAAGTTGTCAAATGATGTGATATGATAGGGGTAATGATGAGGAGTAAAGAGGATAAAGTTAAAATAGATAGGTTAGTTGTATAGGTAATTGTGTAGAAATAATTGAAAAGTAGGGTGGTTTGTGTTGGAAGATGTAAAAAAATAATTAAAAAATAGAAGAGTTGTAGAGAATGAAAAGTTTTAGATTGAAAAGTTTTAGGTGAAAAGTTTTTGTCATTGCCAAACACCCCCAGAGAGTGGCTGAATGCAAATCAACTCAAAACATTCTGAAGTTCTCAGACACCAGGATGGCGAAATCACACCTAGTAAACATTCTAATAAACAACCTGTCCTTCTGCAAGTGAAGAGCGAACCAGATCATCTACTTCTGCCAGACAGAAACTCAGGTCCACGAATCATTTTGCGCAGGTTAACCCCCCCCCCCCCCCCCCCCCCCCCCCCCCTTTCTCTCTCTCATTCACTGTAAACTTTATCACAATATGTAATTGAAGGAAATATGGCTCCATTTTGGCTATATAACTTGAACTAGAACAAATTCGAATTTCCACAGATTGCATCAGATCAAAAGAGCAGCCAAGAATAGTGTGGTAAAGGCAGTAAAAACCAGGCATTGAGTTTTGATAACATAAGTCAAGTTAGAGACTCTGTGGGCAGTAGGTTCAAAATAAGGAAAAGTGATTTTTTGCCCAGAAAGATCAATACTATAACCTTTCTCAGAGTATAATGCTTTAACGAACTCCCTTAGCATTTACAAGGCAAGGACTGTCAAGTTCAGTACAAAGGGAATTTTCCAAGATAATATTCTTATAAGTGCCACCAGTTAATCATCACAGGCGTAAAATATCCATCAAAGCTAATAGGTGAATCAGGCTGCTGAATTATCTACCCAACTTACGCAACAAATAATTTAAAAGGGCAAAAAGCAAAAAGGAAGGATGCCAATAATGAAAATCAATGCTTTCGGAAAGAGATACTCTAGACTCACGTAAGACTTCCTATCAAAATAAGCAAAAACCAAGTGAAGCAAAAAATGCTTGTAGAAAGCTTGAAAATTTTAAAAAAGGAAAATGAAAACGAAAAAAATATACAAGATTGCAACATCACCGTGGTCATCCTCATTATCGTCTTCCATTCCATTTCATTCTAGCGGGAAATGTGTCAGGCTCCCCGCATGTGCAAAAAGAGAAAAGAAACATATAGATAGGGAAAAAAGAAAAGAAAAAATGAGTAGGAGAAAGATTCGCCCATTCTTGTCAAAAGTAACCGTCAGAAAATTCACGGAGAGAAATCAGAGGGCCAGTTTCCAGGATGAAATTACGAAATTATCTAAAATCGGTAAACTCTTAATTCCTAAGCCATTAAAAATGTTTCAATTGATGCCGTGACTCCTCTACGAAAAGGGGGAAAAAAATACAAAATCTTTCAACGCACACAGAAATATACAAAACCAGCTGCCTGTGGAGGTAAAATGACAAACATCGAGTAGGAATATCAAATAAAAAGCCAGAAAAAAAAAGCAGCCATTGCATCCAAATTTTCATTCGCTGGTAAAGAGCAAAACGAGAAACGATGATAGTTGCCACCTTAGCACGGATGAAACAGCAATTCCTCGGTCCCACGTATTTGTAGGCTGGATCCGGCGGATCCTCTGCTACACTGAAATTAGGGCTTTCGCGAGCCCGGACACTCTTCTCTGATCGCCATTGCCTGCAAGAAATCAAAGGCAGACAAAGCGCGATGAAAGCTCTGAAAGACCAGAGGCGAAAAAACCGCTGCTCTGAGAGAGTGTGAAAGAACAGGAAGAGAAAGACACCCGGCCCGTAAAAGCAAAAGCGCCTTAGACGTGCGGTGCCGCCAATATTTATTTAGACAGGATATAGGTAGGGGTGCAACTTGGTACCGGGTCGGTCCGAACCCGCCCGACCCGACCCGACCCGACCCGGTATCAAAACCAAAAAATGGGTTTTACTTTTAAGACTTTTTCAAAATAGATCCGTTTCAACCCGACCCGTAGAAACCCGAAACCAAAACCGGGTTCGCACCAACCCGGTACCAAAACCCGACCCGGTCCGAACCCGATGTAGTTTATATAAAATTTTCATCATTTATACATGCTTTTTTGTAATATTAATATATATATATACATGTTTTATGCATTACTAACTCTAATTCAGACAAATCACCTCTTTCTTCATTATCAAAGCATACTTGAGGTAACTTAATTTCTAGGATGATTTTTTATAATTATTATCTTTTTATTGTTAACAGTTGCATGTATTTTTTCGTCTCGGTTGATGCATATTATTTTCAAATATGTAAATCGAGGAGGAAGAACTTGACATTAGAAATGTAGATGAAAATCAAGGGAGAATTTACTTGGAAGTCTTCGAATAGTTTTTTAATTTTTTTGGAAACTTTGGAGACATGAACTCATTTAAAATTTGAATTTGCTTAAAAGTAGATATAAACTTATTTAAACTTGAGATTTGTTTATATTGTCATTTTAAATTTGGATTGCACTTAAATTAGATTGGAATGTTGAACCATTATGCTTAATGTATTTAGATTTAGTTACTTTGAATAACTGTTATGTGGATTATGTTTGAATTTGAGTCGACATGATAAATCTATTTCATATTATGTTTTCTATTAGTATGAGAAATCTGTTAGTTTGAATTTCAAATTGTAGTATAAATTTGATTCATATTTTAAGTTTATTGGTATGACAAGTGGTCAATTTTTATTTTAGCAATTTGTATGATAAATATTCAATTTGAATTCAATTTCAGCAATTTGTACGATAATGTTTAGTTTCAACTACAAAGTTGGTATGATATTTTCATTTTCTATTTGGTATACTTGAGTTATTTCCATTAGCTATTAAATAGAAATGACCAACTAGTCATAAAACTAACTAATTTGTCATTTATTTGTGTCTATAGTGTGCTGAAAAATTGCTTGCAGAGTTCATTCAAAGAATATTGCAGAATTCAGCATGATGTTGCAAAATTCTTTGAAAGTATCTTGTAGAATTCAGCGTGAGGCTTGACTTCATAAACACATGTATGTATATTTCAATAATTTTCTTTTAGATTACAACTGAATTTGGAAAAAAATAGTTTATTGGTAACCCGAATTCTAACCCGAAACCAAACCAAAACCAATGTGAACCCGACCCAAACCCGGTCCGAACCCAAATTACATTCTTAGGGTTTGGGTTTGGGTTTACTCCCACCCGGTTGGCTTAGGGTTTGGGTTCACTCGAACCCGGTATAACCCGACCCGAGTTGCACCCCTAGATATAGGAAAGGCCCACGAATACGCAATTACCTAAATACCCCCTAAAATATCCGGTGGTAGGCAAAGTTCCTGAGCATGCGGTCCAAATCCGTAGGCCCCATGTCGGTGTCAAATCTCAACGGCAACAGTATGTTCTTCTCTTAAAATTTCATTGGATTTTCGGGATTTGCCATTTTCATCAAAATAGCCCAAGCTAAAATTAATTTATATTTCCATTTGGTGACATACAAAAGTTTTAAAAAAAAAATTCTTTATTTAACGTTTCGATCATCTCGTTCTTCCAATTTTTTCTACTATAAGCTTTATTTTCAATGATTTGTAATATCTTTTCATATAAACGCTCATCTTAACTTTATTTTCTATGTTTGTAATGTTTACACTTACCGCATCGCATCGTCTTTTTCTATTTTTCAAAACTTTTTTCTGGTACGTCCTTTCTCACGGCTAATTTTGCATTTTCGCACATGGACAATATAATATTCGTAATCCTTTTCCGGGTAAATATTTCGCAAACGATTTGATTTTCAAATCCAGAGAACACCGACATCAGGTCCGGGTTTGAAATGGAATTGAAAACTCAAAGATGCACTCCCTAGAATTTCCAAATCCATTGTCAGCCGATGATAGACAGTTCTGAGTAAAGTTGAGAATTGGAAGGGGGTCAACCAGTGACCTAGTCTTGATCCGGTCACGAAATTTTTTTTTTTAAACTTAGTATAAAGGTTGATTAAAAATTTTTAGTTTTAACTTAGTATAAGAATTGATTAGAAATTTTAATTCGAATATAAAAATAAGGCCAAGGTGAGTCAACTATATTCCGATCCGTTCCGCATATATTAATTTATTAAAAATCATAAGTTTATGTTTAAATCTTATTATTATTATTTTTGAAAATTTTCACATTTTTTATAATTAACTATATCAATAATAAAAGAATTAATTTATCTAAAAATAATATAAGAATTAATAAGAGTAATTCACACAATGCACATATATATAACTCTTATGTATAATTTATGTTAATCTAGTTTAATAAATTTATATTATATTTTATCATATTTTGTTTTAGTAATAATGTGCTTTTTAATAATTAGTAAAATATCAAAGCAAATAATATTTAAATTTAGTATAGATATATTTTTTATTTGAAAAATATATAAATTTAAAAAATTATATTCTTTTACTTGTATTTTTTACCCAGCTCGTCATTTCGAAACTAGTTTGAAGTCAACACAAAATTTGTCCTAATGCTTATTTTAAAAAAAATAATAAGTTAAACTAGCCTTATCTAGTCCGAAATAAAAATAGAGTTAAATTAACTTTTAGAAAAAAGATGATGAGGACCGGACAAACTCTGATCCGGTACTGGCCCGACTCTCCCCCCTCTAGTTCTGAGCAACCATCATTAGCACCCGCAAGGATTATGTGCCCGAGTTAGGGCAAGTTTGGTAATATTTATGGAAAACATGGGATGAAAAATCATGGTAAACACGGTTTTCAAGATCCATCATCTCACAATTAATTATCATATTTTCCACTTTTACTCCTATATTTTAATCATTTTTTCTATAAATATCTCATAACAAACTTATTTATTTCAAATTTATCTCTATCATTTCATATCAATTATACAATTATCAAAATATTTCATTTTTCACTTCCCATTCCATCCCAGTTCCCAAAACTTACGTGGTACCAAACATCCCCTTAATGGCACGCGTGCCCGACATTCCGATGATCCCGCAGATGCACGATTGACGCCCGAGATGACACTGACAGAACACCGTGTCATTTCATTTCCCTGGCCTTTATTTTAATCCCACTTTTGTTCTTTTTTTTCCTAATGAATTCTTTTTTCTGACTCCGGAGTGTATATTAAGGATGTCTTTGTGGAGACAGGAATACAAACGGAACCCCATGCTCTAGGTCCTTTGAGGCAAGAGCCCCGAGACCCACCGTGGACTCCTTTTGATATTTGGGAATCTTTGGTTCCCTGTCAACACTTATACAATTTTTTGAGAATTTCAAATGGATTGAGATATAATGTATAAGAGTATGCTCAAAGTCATATAAAATTTTTAGATTGAGGTTCCATTTGATATCACATTTAAGAGTTTCTTACGGCTTATCTACTTCAAAAGCACTATAAACTAAATTCCTATTTGACAAACATTATAATTTATGAATATACTTATTGGTATTTTTAAATAACAAGACAATTTAGAAACATTTAATACAAAAGTTCCAAAATACCTCTTTTATTAAAAGTATTTATTTAAAGTGTGTTTAGAAATGAATAAAATTTTTGGTGAAAAATTTTGAAAAATAAAAGTTGTCAAATGATGTGATATGGTAGAGATAATGATGAGGAGTAAATATTATAAAGTTAAAATAAATAGGTTAGTTGTATAGATAATTGTGTAGAAATAATTGAAAAGTATGGTAGTTGTATAGGAAAATGTGAAAAATAATTTTAAAAAATATAGTAATTATGAAAAGTGAAAAATTTTAGATTGAAAAATTTTAAGTTAACATTTTATATATATTGTCAAACACACCCTTATTTCTCTCAAACAAAAGCAATACGGGTCATCGCAATACCAAATAGAGACTGAATTTGTATCACCATGCCCAAAATGGTTTTTTAAATTTAGTATAGCTTTACTCATTTTCAATATTATTCATTGAATTATCATTTCAGATGGAGATTCGATCTAAGAATCTTATATAATTTAGAACAGGCCTTTAGCGTCAAATAAAAAAATAGAAACTAAGAATAAAAATGTGATTATATGACATGGTAAACCTCAAAGAGCTACAATACCATTTAATCATCACATGAATTTTATATATTTTTTTGTTGTCGCTTCACTTTTATATGTTCCAAGCGCGTTTATACTATGTACTAAATTTTATTATTTTTAAATTCTTACATAGCTTTACAAAATTTTATAATATAATTTTTTTGCATTATCTCGTGGGGAGAGTGATGTTGGTGAATTTTTTTATTTTAAAAATTTTATAAAAATATATAAAAGAATACACACATTGTAAAATTCGGTATATAATATAAACACACTTGCGTCTATATAAAAGTGAAATCAAAAGTAATGATATATACATATAAAATATAAAATACGCGAGATTGTTGCTTAACTAAGTGACAACTAATTGTACGGTATTATGTGTCTGTAAGAATTAACACACCATGGTTGTATGCCGCATGGTTGCTGGTTCGACCATCCCTTCCCTTAAGATGCCCAATGTAATAAAAAAAATTTTGTATGATATTATAACTTGCTTATAAATAAAGGAAAAATAGATAAAGTATTTGGTGTGAGAAAATTATTAAAATATAAAAAAGGAAAAGTATGATAAGTAGGGGTTGACTTTTACATTCTCATTACAAGATTCTCATTTTTTATTAAACAGACATGCATGTGTTATTCTTGTCGTGTTCAACAATTAGAAAAAATGAACTTCCGTATATAAATGATCACTGTGCACCAAGACCCTAACTTTAAATTATTTATTATCGCATGTTTACAAATTATCCTTTTTTCCATCATTTATACACAATTACATATACAACTAACCTATCTTATTTTAATTTATTTTTCTCATCATTATTACCCTTATCAGATCACATCATTTTATTCTATTAATTTTTTTATGAAATATTTTTAAAACTTTTATAATAAAAACTTTTTATCCAAAAGTTTTATCAATTACTAAATACACACTTAATATAAAAAAAATAATTTTACTTAAAAATAGTTCTAAAATTAAAACTATAGACGATTATCTTAGTTAAAATACATCTTCTAATTATTAAATGTATATTTCTTTTCACTTCGATGCAAACATTTATATAGCCACTTTTATTTTTTGTATATTTTGGTCATAAGTCATAACACGTGATAACAAGCATGTACTTTCTATGTATAAAACTTTAGGGTGCGTTTGTTTAGGGTAAAAAAGTGTCAACTAAAACTTTTCAATCTAAAACTTTTCACTCTCAATAATTACTCTATTTTTTAATTATTTTTTCACATTTTTCTATACAAACTACCCTACTTTTCAATTATTTCTACACAACTACCTATACAACTAACCTATCTATTTTAACTTTATTATCTTTACTCCTCATCATTACTCCTATTATATCACATCACTTTCTATTGATTTAACAACTTCTACTCTAAAAACTTTTCATCAAAAGTTTTACCTCCAACCAAACACACCCTTAATTATATATAAATAGCATTACATAATTATAAATGGGGCTTATTCAAATAATACTAGAAAAATGAAAGAATTCTACTAATTAATAAATAATATTACATATAATTGTTGAAGCATATTTTATATAAAATATAAAAATATTAATAAAAATATATAAAAAATTCGATAGAAGCAAAACCATTTTTCATAAAGGAGGTTATGCCCAACCGATCCATATATAATTACATAATGATAATCGATTTGAATTGGTTTCATGGCCCAGAGAATTCATGAATCAGAATTAAACTACGTCAAAAACATGTTTAAATTAAATATTGCAATGTTCACTTTCAAAATAATTTAGTTCTGTAACTCATCGAAATTTTTTTCAATATAATAATTAAATTCTGTATTAAATAAATAATCTAAAGCACCGTTAACAATTTGGATCTAATAAATTCATCCATTAGCTAGGCCGTCAAACCAGATTTTGCGAGAAAAAAATTTACGTTTTCTTCGGTGAGATGAGCCCGGGCCAGGAATCCATTTTGAGCCATCGTCAGATGTGGGCCTAAATGACTCCCTCTCCACAGTCCACCCCCCACGCCCCCGCCCCGATCTAATCCCGCCAACCGTCAAGCAGTTTGGTCTGATTATTATGAAATTGCAGCCAACTAGCCAACCAGCTGTAGCACCTCATGTGTGCACTATTATAGATTAGAGCTCTTCTCTAACCTTACAAATTTAGATTTGATCAATTAGTTGAAATTTGTGATTTTCATCAAACAGAAATGGTTAATAATGTTCATAGAGAGAGAATAATTGTAGAGAATGGAAGTGGGTCTGGATTTTGGGTTTTATGTATTTGGATTAGCAATGTATACTTTTGAATCCTGCATTTCTATGAAATAAAATCTATCAGTAAAGTGCTTTTTAAATAATATCAAGGTGCATACATCTTTTCGACAGCTTATTTACCATAATAGCTATATGTCTTGTTAAACATAGCTAGGTTACATGAACTGAGCTAATTGTTACTCTAGAAAACTAAATGTGTTAGTAATGGACCAAGCAAATCATATCTCAGTACATACACACAATTGTAGTAGTACTGGATGGAGTCGCCGCCAATCTTTGTGAGAGATTAAATCCCATTTCACTCAGATAAACAGTAGTCTTATAAAGTTTGGATTCCGGTCTCAAGATCAAGTAGTTATAATAATCATTCTTACTTGATCATGAGCAGTCACATGGACATGAAAATGAAAAAGGAAACAAGACAAAACAAGATTTGATTGAAGAACTAAGAGGCTGAAGAGTTGGAACTGAAACTAGAAAATGAAGGTTGGAAAAAAAGTGGAGGCAACATGAAGCTGATGCGCGGGGGCTGGTAGGAAGCACCCAGCAACTGCACTATCTCCCTCCCCTTTCTTGGGCCTTTCTCTCTGCCCCTTTGCTGCTGGCCATCACCTCCATTTATAGAGGTATGCTGCTGGATACTTGGACACATCTTCTGGTCCTTCGCATGGCTGGATAAAATGTGATTTCATCACGTTTTTGTCATGCCATTTGATGGCATGTGCTTGTCATTTGGGCTGCTGTTGTTTCTCCAGTGGCTCGACTGTAGGTTTGCTTCTGGTAGGCTGCTGTTGGAACCCTGTTCTTATGAGCTGCAGCTGGTTGGTTGGTGGATTCCTTTCACCTCCAGTAGCTAGGCTTTACTATTGATGAATTCAGGTCCATGTGAGAGGCTTTTAGTTAGCTTATGCGTGTCGTGCAATGCTTTCTTCGTAATGCTGCTGCTTTTTTTTTATTTGATATAACATTTTTCTTAATCTCGTTTTTTCCTTTTAGTCCCGGTAACAGGGGTGTCTACACCAGCCAATCAGCCATCTATCTAACCTTGCATTCCGCGTCTTTCTCTCAGCTTTACGCGTAGCATAGATTTTCTTCCCTAAGACCGACGCTAGCTGAAAAACGAGGACATTCCGCGCCTTATTTTGAAAAAGGAAACATTGGACTTCCTTTCATTGACGGAAAGACCGATTAAACTGATCATTCGTGTCAGGTATCTGCCTGGGCTTAACAAATGGAGATAGGTATGTCTTATGCGATTTGCTTGGATCTCGTCAAAAAATCACAGATTTATTAAGTTCAGTCGCTCACAGGTGAAATGTTTGTATTAAGTTTAATCATCCATATGATTTGAATGCAGTGAAAATTTTGTAGGGACTAATAAAAAGCGTGCCGTATTCATTTTTCGGCATGCGATTTTAAAAATTATGTTATCATGCCGTTTTAAATCCCGGATAATAATATTAAAATTAGATGGATATTCTAAAGTATTTATCAAGAAAATAAATAAAGATAGTTAAATTTGTCTTCCTTTTTGCGCTTTCTGGCTTTCTCCCGATGACTTCGTTACATTGCAATGGACCAATAATCTACATTTTTAGATTTTTTTTTAAAGCTCTTGTGATATATTTTGAAGATCTTTTAAAATTATTAGTTGCCAATTTATCTTTTTACATGATTAGAATGAAAAATTCTAAAAATAAGATCCATGATGAATTAATCTGTTATTCATCAATGTCATATTAACGCCATTATGGCGCACTTTTGAGTTTTTAATGGCCCCGGCCATGTTAAAATGAACATAGAATACTGACAAAGTCTAACCATTTGAAGGCGCTTACTCAGTTAAACCTTCAATTTTAGGGTGTATTTTATTGATTCTAACTTATTCACCACCAAAATCAGTTAGGGTGCATTGTGAGGCTATATTTAAATGGTATTAATCGTGTTTTGTACGGCATGAAAACAGCAAAAGCATTGTTGTACTTAAAGCCGACTCAAGTTTAAGCCGGTTGAGTATGTAGTCAACAGCCCAACGGATTCAACGGTTAACTGGTTCCATGCTTACAAACATCTCTATAAATAAGAAGTTTTAAGTTTCAAACGGTATATCTTATTCCAATTGCTTAGATATTTCTTCGATTTGTCTGTTTAAATGTTAATATATATTTTTGTATAAGAAATTACGGTAGGATTTCGGATTTCCGCGACATAGCGAGCCGGTCAGAAGGTGGGCTCCCATTTAGTTTTTGAAAACCGCCCTGATTTCAACGATAAACGATGTTAGCTTCCGCATCAGCTCTAAAAAAATTACTAGCCTTAAATCATCACAAAATGTAATCCGCCTAATGCTGACCCGATGATGCCAACGGACTAGATCATCACGCGATAGGCCTCATCCGTGGGAATAAAAAGCCCGCGAATGTGGGGGAAATACGCGCGCGAAGTGCACCGCAATTGTCCGACGGGTGGCGCATTCCAAAATTTGAACGGAGTTGCCTGCATTTCGGCTATCCCTCTCGAAACCCAAATCTCATTCCTAAGAGAAAAGCGGAAGCAGAAGAGGAGATGGCCGGACCCTGTCAACAACCATCTTTCCTCTCCAGAGGATTATTCGGTCATTTATACTCCATCCCTCCGTCGAACCCCACAAGTTTCCCGGGGTGAGTTCTCCTTCCCTCCTTTCTCCCGTCTCCGCACTCCGTCTTGACACCACTTGCATGATTTCTATTGGAAACTCAGAATTCGAGCTCGAATCTCCTGCTGCTGATTAAAATGTCGATGAATTTGCTTCTTTTCCACATCTGAATTCGAAAAACACGTAATGCCGAACTGTCGCTCACGTAATAAATGCCTTTGGTTGATTCTGGAAAAGTCTCTTTGGATCTGAACCAAAATGCG
This sequence comes from Annona cherimola, assembly GCA_030490835.1. Taxonomy (NCBI): domain Eukaryota; kingdom Viridiplantae; phylum Streptophyta; class Magnoliopsida; order Magnoliales; family Annonaceae; genus Annona; species Annona cherimola. The sequence goes on from CM059974.1 coordinate 13,943,002, forward strand.
TGTATTTAGTTTCCCGTTCTTTACTGCCCATTAAATTCTGGAAACAATTATATCTTTATGTTTTTATTACATTTAGAAAGAAATTTAAGGTATGTATAAGAAGATGGAATGCATAACCGGATTGATAATGGTCTTGGTTTTTTGTTTAAGAAGATGGCGGGTTTTGCGGAATTTCTTGAGTTCGTTTGTGTTTTTGATACCGAGCTAGTGGAAATGTAGGTTGTTTGGGGCGGGCAGATGTCCTGATCCTTTCGATATGCGAGCTTGAATCTCCCACCCGTCTCAGATTGACAAGCTCGCGTGTGGCATATCGTGATGGAAGTTACATCAGGACCTATGGATCGGTCACTTAGATCTGGTAACTATTTGGTTCCTCAATTTAATCTCTTTTATTTATGAAGCATTTTCCGACAATCAGGTGGATCATGGATGCCACTCTTATTCTGTTATGTATTTGCTGCTGCTGCTGCTGCTGCTTTTCGTCTTCTTCCTTGCGAACTACCAGAAGGTATGCATTCCTGTGCTCGTTGCAAACCAAAATTTCCGTGTAATATATTTATAGTTGGTGTTTGAGTGATCTTTTCATTACTTTTCGGATAGGTCTTGAGGGAGATATGTCTGAGACAAGGATGGGGTCTTTCAAGAAGAAGGCAATCAATGCCTCCACGAAGCTCAGGAACTCATTTACGAAGAAAGGAAGAAGAAACAGTAGGGTTATGTCTGTTGCCATTGACGATGTCCATGATGCTGAGGAGGCACAGGCAGTTGATGTGTTCCGCCAGGCTCTTGTTTTGGATGAATTGCTACCTTCAAGGCACGAAGATTATCATATGATGCTGAGGTTGAACTTTTTTCCTTTCATATCATTATTTTTCTTATGCATTGAGATTCAGAAGTAGTCAGTGACATGTGTACGTGTGGTGTTTGGAGGAGTAACATGGTGAGAACTGAAATGATTTATGTAACAGCCTAGAATTGAATCTCACATTAAAAAGGGGAGAGAGTTCTCAAGAGTTGATAAATGAGCCTCAAGTTAAATATGGTGTGACGTGGTTTAAGACCGTGCAATTGAGCTGCTAGACTAAAATGGATAATATCACACTATTGAACTTATAAGCCTAAGGGCTCAGGATAAGTTTTCTAGGTCTAGGTTTTACAAATGGTATTAGAGCAGATCTTCTCTAGTAGATGTGGAGTAGAGGCTTAGAGTTGAGTTGAGTTGTGGTTCGAGGGCAAACTAGCCAATTAGGCGATAAACATAGCCCATAGGCCCAAGATCGTTATATTGGGTCTGTACATTACAATGTATCTTCCAAACTTTTCATGAATCACCATTGCGACTGATCTTTTCCAATGGCACACTAGTGATCTTTTTTAAAAATCATATTATGCAGATTTTTGAAGGCCAGGAAATTTGATATTGAGAAGACAAAGCAAATGTGGACTGATATGCTTCAATGGAGGAAGGAATTTGGCGCTGACACAATTTTGGAGGTGCTAATGTTTCCTTCGGCCAGATAAATCACCCATTGGCAATTAGTTATTTGTTAGATCTTTGTTGAATTCATAGTTTGGATAATTTTCTCATACCAGACCAGAAACTTTTCCATATTTTACTCGGGAATCATCCGGCTTTCAAACTTAAGTGTATCTCTTCTGCCTTACGTTTCCTAGGCAACAGATGTAAGGAACAAAAAGTACCTGCTAGCCATGTTGCAAATCATATTTGGTGAGCTCAAATGATACCGATGGTCATGGAATCCTTAACACCTAATATCTACAAAACCATGACAGATTAAAGAAATTATATGCTTTCCAAAATTTGAAAACATCAATCATCTTTATATAGTCAACCCAGAATTTTTTTTGTCAGGCTTCAGTTGTCTTGTTTTACTGATCTGTTATTTGACTAAGAGATTCGTCCTCTCAGTTTATCCAGTCTTTTATGTTGCTATACCTTCATGCTAGTTATTTTACTTTGAAGGATTTTGAATTCCAAGAAGTTAATGAAGTCCGCGAGCACTACCCTCAAGGTCATCATGGGGTAGATAAGGATGGAAGACCCATTTACATTGAGTTACTGGGCAAAGTTGATCATACGAAGTTGCTGCAAGTAACAACCATGGACCGTTATGTTAAATACCATGTGCAGGAGTTTGAGAGAAATTTCGTTGTCAAGTTCCCAGCTTGCTCAATTTCTGCAAAACGACACATTGATCAAAGCACAACTATTCTGGATGTACAAGGAGTGGTATGTATGTAGAATTGCATTAGTATTAGAGAAAAGTTTGCCTCAGATGGATACCGATGTGCCCCACTGATTTGACCAAACTGACTAAATTTCTGAGTTGGCTTTCTACTGGACATGCTGGATGCTCAGACTGAATTTTTCACTCGCATTTCTAAGTTGATGTGCTGGATCTTCTATAGCCAGCACAAGTAAGCATGAAAATCAGCTAAGGTGCTTTCACTTAGTTTGAGAGTTGTGAAGCATTTTTGTCTGTCCCCTTTCTCTCTTTTCTGTGGAATGCATCTGTCCTGCTCTGCTGTTTATGACACATGAATATTGCCTCAGGGACTCAAAAATTTCAATAAGAATGCAAGGGATCTTATCACATGTCTTCAAAAGGTTGATGGTGACAATTACCCTGAGGTACATTTTAGGTCTCTTGTGAGGCAAATGATTTGATGTGGAATCTTTTTGAGCCACTGCAATGCTGTTTTAACTTGTTTGCTACTTGTTCTACAGACATTGTGCCGCATGTTCATTATCAATGCAGGTCCTGGATTCAGAATGTTGTGGAACACTGTTAAGAGTTTCCTTGATCCAAAGACTGCTGCAAAGATCAATGTATGTGCAAACTTCAGTGTGTGTGCAATATTTGCTCTAGAGCAACTAAATACAAATGACTTGTGATGTTGTGTCTTTCAGGTTCTTGGGAACAAGTATCAGAGCAAGCTGCTTGAAGTAATTGATGCTAGGTAAATCATCCATGTTCTAATATTCTTGTGACTTGACTGTTGAAAGAAATGTCAAAAATTTTCATACAGAGATCTTTTCGAAGCCTGTGGTTATTGTCTTTCTGTCTCAATGAAACACAGCCAGCTTGATTTGTGGCCTTTCTATGAGCAGATGTTGCATTCATATTCAAACTTGGTCGGATGTAAGAAAGTGGAGTTTTCTGTCACTTGATATTATCTGAAACTTGTAAAAAGAGCTTTATTTTTTCATTTGTTTTATAGTTGAAAGCAAAAATGATATCTATCATATTTAGTGATCTATTTAATTCCATAGCTGATTGTATGTGTTTATTTCTGCTAGCGAATTGCCTGAATTCTTGGGGGGAACTTGCTCATGCGAAGGCAGTTGTTTGGCTTCTGACAAAGGGCCATGGAAGGATCCAGAAATATTAAAGGTTTTCTAGCTTCCTTGCCAAACTTCTTTCACTTATAACTTTTTTTGGGTAATTTGGATCCATGGCTCTGGGGTTTGTGGAATTTGTCCTTGCTGTCACATGAACACTGTTAAATGAACAAACTATGTTAAACATTTTAACGGGGAATGGCAAATACTCCTACCACCTACCTACCCAAGTGGGGTTCTTATGCCATTTTATGTTTATCCAATTGTTCAAGTTGTCTTTAATATGATTTACTTATTTTATAACCAATATTCATCAAAACCAAGCAAATAAGTTGGCCGTGCCAAAGAAACAATTTCAATGGTGAAAACCTCTCTTGGATTTTTTTTTGGTGTGTGCATCTATACATGTTTCATTTATATAAATTTATTACAAAATAAATTCATTTTACTTTAAATAGTTTGGACGATATGCTGAATTGAAATTGACAGCTACATACCACTTTTTCTGGATAAAATTCACATCAATTATAAAGTTGTTTGTCTTTCAAGAGAGTTTTTGCTTTTACCAAATGGAAATGATAGACATTGACGTCAGGACATCACAAAATAGCATATACTAATATTCTCCGACCTTTGGACAGATATGCAATATTGTCATTCCTTTGGGGGCATGATGCAAATTTCACCTTTTTTAGGAAAAAAATTCATCAGTATCATATGAGTAATGCTTCTCGATATTATGCAATATGTGAATTCTTAATTAATGCTTTTGATAATCAGATGGTTCAAAATGGCGAGGCAAAATGCAGGACCATCACAACTGTTGACGAGAAGTTGATTTCTGAAGATGAGGCAATGCACCCTAAGGTATCATTCATTTGCAACTACCCAAAAAAGAAATTTCAATATCATTTCTTATTTAAAAAAATTTGATTCTCCTTTTTCCTTTCTTCTTCAAACTTGTTTTTCTTACAGTTAATTCTTTTTGATTGATGAACTAAGCATTCAGTGTTCTTTTAAAAATATATAATCTCCCTTTTGACTTTCTTCTTCAAGCTTATTTCTCTTTCTGCTAATCCTTTTGTGACTGATGAGAGTCGTCTTTTTCCCATTTATGCCTGACTTCCAGGGTTCTGGCTCATTCAAAGGGGTGCAGAAATTTCAGCGGGAGTTTATTGAGCATCCACAACTTTCTCCTGTTCATGAAGTATGTGGTCATGAATGAAGTATTTATACAGTAATCAGATGATGCAAAAGATAATTGAAATGTTAGATGCACGGCTTCTGTCCAGATATTTAGGCTCAGAGAGTCCATGGTGCAACTACCTGGCTTTGACCAGGAATCTACTTTGTCAACTATTTATACCCCACAACATACTAGCACATTGCCTTGGTGGTTTCACTAGACTGTTTTTCTGCCTCCATTACACTTTTCTGAACATTAACCACCTCTGCCAATAAGGCATGGCCAAGGATAACCATTCATCAGTCTAATTTTCTACATTTTGAACTAAATGGAAAAAAAACTCCCTTTAGCAAAAAAATGCCACGAATGTTCCCACAAGATAAAATGCAAGTATGACAATAGAACAAAGGCGAGATTGTAACATAATGTTGAGCCATCATGTAACAATAACTTTGAGGACAACGTTTGTCAGCCTTGCCAATCAGATGCCAATCACATGTTCTTTAAATTTGTTCATATCCAGTTGAGAAACTACAGATTATGGCAAGCAGTGTTGGAGGCCTTCACTTTGCTTGCTTTTTGACAATGACCTTGCCGTCACTATGTGTTTGTGCATAGATTCAAAATTGTCTATTGCATAATCTTTGATTTATAAAATGATAGAAGATGAAATTCTGATAAATTTTGGTGCTGTTATGTGATATTAAGTAAAGTTTTTGAACTTACAAATTATTAAAATTGATGTGCATCACATCTATAATATGAGAATAGAGGGAAGAAGGAAAATCAGGCGACTTGGAACCATCCTTCAATGAGTAAGAAGGGAACAATTAGTCTCTTATGGTCTTTTGCTATATAAAAATCTGAATGAAAATATGTCAAAGATAAAATTAAAGCAAGTCAAGGTAATTAGGATCTAAAGCTTCTTCCTTTCAGTGCCCACGAGTTATGGTCAATTTGACACAACTGATGAGAAGTCCCATCAAATAGTCTCCAAATAAAAGTTCCATGCCTTCACTGTTGATTTAGCATTTTTTCTGTTTGTAAGAAATGAGATTGCAAAAGAACACTATACTGTTGATTTAGCATTTTTCCTGTTTGTAAGAAATGGGATTGCAACAGGATACTGTCATTTTGAGAACCTTAATTAATTACAGTTAGAATCCTACAATTAGGGAGCCAATCATCTGCTGCATATTTTTTTATGTCCACTTAATAGGCCTGGGGTTTTAGCTGTCAATATTCATAGTGCAGGGCCCCTTGTTCATGGGTACATGAGCTGTTCTGCAAACTTCATCCCTTAATATTCTGAATGAGGGTTGGATGTTTGCTGTTCAAAAATTAACTTTCCAGTTCTATCATACAAGAGATGGGGAAAACCTCCAAGATTAGATATTTAGTGAACTTCAGAACCACTTGCCTAAGCACCTAAGCAAGTTTAAAAACAACAGAATTTCTACCAGCATAAAATAATGGTGTCGGTTGGATTACAGACTGATAGCATTGCAGTGCTAAATGCACAATGAGAGATGTATTGACCTGTGTGGGAATCTGCACTTAATTCAGCCAAGCAACAGGTTACAAATATAATGCTGCTCAAAAGATAACGATGCATGAAAATAATCTTCTATAGAATTGAGAAGGAGAAAATGTTGGATAGTTCAACCTAGACATGCCATCCATCCCCATTGATCTTTGTGCCTTCAGAGATGATAAACCAATTTAGATTGTGTGAGATGGCCCGTATGGCCCGGCTCCGAATTTTGTAAAGCTCAGATGTCAAACTGATGGTGCTTTTTTCTGAAATATTTTCAGAATGAAGTTCATTATGTCCTAGAGGCTTCATTTTCTTACTTACAAGTAGAAACTCTTATTATTTTAGGAAAGTGATTCAATGCACCTGGATGTATTGAAACTTTAGTCCACCAAGGTGCAAAACTCAAATTTTAAATTTTTTTTGAAGATTTTAAAAATTGTTACTCCAGGTGCATTTAATATATGTATTAAGTTTTACTATTTTCGGAGATCTTTAAATATTTTTAAGAACAAAGGGGTTTTAGTCATTTTTGAATTACTAAAATATTCCTGTTTTTTAAAATAAAAAATATACATTTCCAAAAATAATAAAACTTAATTTATAGATTAAATACACTTAGATTAATAGATTTATAAAAAAATTTTAAAAAATGGGTTTTGCACCTAGGCACACTAAAGTTTCAATGCACTTAGGTGCATTGAATCACTTTTCATTATTTTATGGTTATTTTCTTTTCCATCTAGTCAAATTTAACCCTAACAAGAAATAACCATGAATTTTTAAATTGAGTTTCTTTCTCTTCTTGTTCATTTGTACTATCTGCAGGTTCTGGCCAGAAGTCAAAAGTCCTTCAAGTCTCGTGAATCTAATGATTTTATCCCAATGGTTGATAAGGTTGTCGATGCTAGCTGGAAGAAAGATGCACAAGATGAAAAGCTTGGAGCTAACTGTATAGGTACCACTTTTTTTTATACTTTTTATTGCCCCATTAAGACTTCTGTTGGATGAAATTGCAAATATGCCTATCAAATCCAGGATGAAGATTTTTCTTCTTTTAGTTAGATAATCCACTCATTTTGTTGCTTTTCAAATTTCGAATCCAATAATATTTGGTGCTCATGTCAATAAGGAGATCTTCTTATTGGAAGAAACTCAAATTTCTTCCTGTTCTAGACATCTGGTTAGAAGTTTGTTTTAGCTATTAAAACTCCGGATAGACTTGTAGGTTTAAACAACAACATTGTGAAGAGTACTCTGAAAAAACAATTTTGTCATATGCCTTATTTTATTAAGAAAAGCATTAACTATCTTGGAAAAGACTATTTTGAGCAAAATTTGAAGTTATTAAATTGGATAATTATTCAAATTGGAGCCTTTATGCTTATTGTGATGGATTAAATAATATGATCCCCTCTAAGGAAGTTTTATGCTTGTGTAGCACAACAAGAATATTAAACTTGGGCTCATTCTTACAAAGGGCCTTTTCGGAGTATACTAAGAGGTTCAATGGGATGGAATTTTCCATTCTTATAAAGTCTTTTCTCATTTCCAATACAATTTTTCATTTTATAATAAACAACAACACAACCTTTTTCCATTTACAATACTGTTTTTTTTTTAAAATTTCCAATATGATCTTTTACTTTTCAGTACACAACCACCCCATCCCATCCAATTTCCTCTACCATTCACATTCGCATTTAATCCTTTTGAATACTCTTGAACACCTCTGATGACAATGAAAAATATAATTCATTGCTAATTGGGAAGATTTAGTAATGAAAATTTAAAGTTTTAGCAATGATTTGAAAATCTGTTTGTAAGTGTGGGTTATTAGCAACGAAATTAGTTTTGTTTCTAAATTTCAGTTCGAATACCCAATATTCTTCCAATGTAGGTTCACAATTTGATTAAGAAACAATGAGGTAGTAAAATCTCTGAAAATTATTCTTTGAAATTGTTCTTCGGCATTGACGAGAAAGGGCTAGAAGTGGTCCTATGTAACCCGTCAATTTTTAATATATTTATGATTGATGATCACTTGTTTAGCTAGGAGATTAAGTTTCATCCAAATTAAGTATGTGCAATTTACTTTAAAAAAAGTGCATGGGTCACATTTGCTTAAAAATATATATTCATGTGTAAATTATGATAAACGCTTAGATCCATTCACACATGTATTAGAACGTAATAATAATTTATAGAATCATTTATTCACATAGTATAATATTTCAGATGGTTTAGATGTTGAAAAAAACTACTTTAAAATGGATATTTTAGCATTGAATCATTTTGTTATGTTGATTTTACACAGTTATAGATGAGACTTATATACAGTGAAATTAAACAAATTAGAGAGTTTTCATGATAATATAAATGATACTTAATACAATAGATAGAGTGGATTTTCCATCAACTATCAGGATTTTAAATATGAAGGGGGTTACATAGAAAATGGGTTTCATAGACGCGGGACCAATATGTATATCTTTCCTTATTTCTATGTAAATATCTTTCTTTCCTTTTATGTTATCCTATTCTTCTTGTATGCCAGACTGGATACCTGACAAAATTTAATTCCTGAATATTGCAGGTGTGCTTTCTGTGGCTGATGCTTACAAGATCTCAGAAGCTCCTAAGTTTGGTGGGGTTATGGCCTTTGTTATGGGCATTGCAACTATGCTGCGAGTAACACGTGACATGCCAAAGAAAATTCCTGATTTTGGCAACTACCCTCTTTATTCAGTTGACAAGATGCATAAGGGCCAGTCACTTCAGCAGCCACCTGTCCCAACTGTTTCTGCAGCAGAATTCTCTGCTGTTGTCAAGCGCGTTGGTGAGTTGGAAGAGAAGGTGACTGTTCTCAGCATGAAACCTGTTCAGATGCCAGCTGAGAAAGAGGAAATGTTGAATGCTGCTGTAAGCCGTGTTAATGCGCTGGAAGCAGAGCTTGCATTGACCAAGAAGGTACATTTGATGATTCTTTGCACCCATTAATGCAAAGTGTATATTTGCTTGTGAGAGGGTCCTGTGTACATGGATATGTTCAGGTCCTTCAGCAATCAGCAGGCCATATTTATGTCTATTTGGGGGCAGTATAAAAGATATAAAAGATACGGAAAAAAGTAGAAATTGGATTTTGGACTAGTGGTGGAAAAGTCAGGAAACGGAGTAAAATGATCGGGGGTAATGACTGTAAATGAAGAGCATAACGATAAAATAGTTTGACTTTAAGGATAAAAAGATAATGAGTGATGATTAAAAATATAGGTAATAATTACGAAAAAGCAGAATTGTTAGATGAGGTAAAGGAGGAAAAAAGGACTTTCCTTGGTCTATTTCCTTGTTACCGAATAGACCTATTAATGTTTTCATGGTTAAACTTATCACTTATCATCAGGAGTGCATGTCAGTCTACAACATCTAAGTGCATTCGACGTTTGATTCGGATGAAAATTGTATGCTATTAAAGTAAATAATTCTAAATACAATGAGTAGTGTAGCTGTTAATTTCATGATCAGTTTGCATTAGAATGCTTTCTAGTACTTGCCATATAATATATAATTAGTGATGGAACTTTTAACCCGTTTTAGTAATATCCGTAAAAGCTAATAGGTATGTGACGTTAGATCACAAAAAGGCATTTAGTATTAATTGGTACAATGTGGTGGATGATAGACCACGGAAATGCATAAATGAACATGTTGTCCTAATGAGTGAACTGTGAATTGCTCCTGGATGTGTTAATTCAAAGGTGCGTCAATTCTTTCTTTTTGTCCTCTTCAAAGACCATCCAGATATAAGTGAAGTAGTATTGTTCATTGTATTGTTGTCGTTGAAGCTCAAACATATGATATTATAAGTTATTTAATTCCTGCTTTCCCATTATCAGTCTGCATCACTTTATGCATTCACTATGTACTTTCAAGTACTGACAAATTTCCTTTCTTCATACTGTGTGTAACAGTGTGCCCAGTCAGAACATTTTAAAATATCAGATTCAATTGAACATGCGTATCGAAATCTTTTTTGAAATTTGCAGGTTGAATGTTGGGTAGGTCCCATGCATCTATAATAATGATTCGCATGGTGGAGGGAACTGTGCATTGAATTCTGGCCTCGGTAAACCTTTCTATGACTAAACAAATGTGACCAAATAGCATGGCATCGTAGGACATTCTGACAGTGGCTGACAATTCTGCTTATGTATTGTAGCTGTACCCTATGGTTTTCTTGTTTGTTTAGGCGGATGGATTTGCCTTCATGTTGGCATACTATATAACATTGTCTAGTATGTGCAACTTGAGTCGCATGCATATTCTTATCCTGGTTTGTTTGTCTGATTGATTTGGTATGCAATTCTATTCAATTATCTATGACTCACTATTGTTTATGCAGGCTTTGGAGGATGCTCTTTCAAAACAGGAAATAGTCCTCGCATACATTGAGAGGAAGAAGAAGAAGAAGAAGATGGTAAGCTCCCGTGTTAAAAAACTAGGCTCAAAATCTAGAATCTCTTGATAGGTCCATTTGCAGCCATTCTGACCAACAAGAAACTTCATTTTTGTCTCCATTTTTTTTACTGTAAATGTTGGGATCAGAATGAAAATACTTCATTCTGATGACCAGGCTTTGGGCTTGCTGCCTATCTCTCACTGGTGGCAACAATGAGAAACTTGAATTTCTGGACTTCTTCAGCCCCTGCATTGTCATGACCTTTACCTTGCACTCTCTGTTTTTAAAAAATTTGTTGTATTAATTCCAACTATGACCAAAAATTTTACCCCTAATGCTTGGTTGCAGCTTGCATGCTTCATTATGAGCAACTTTTCTCTTCTTATTTCCAGCATTTGCTCTCTAGAATTTTACTCATATAATTTCTGAATTACATCAATGATTACTTCCTTATTTTCATTGATCATACTTGTTCGATTTGCTGCAAAGCATCCTTTTAAGTTTTTCCCATTATTCTGGAAATCCACTTCCTTAGAAAATCCTGCTCCATTGTTTGAATTGTATATTAGTTTAATATCATGCATTCGTGGTAATAGTTAGCATGGGAAGGTTGCAATTCTGGCCTGGTCCATTATTGCCGAGATTTTACAATAAGATTGAGATGGGAATCATTTGTCCCCCTACAGAGGTTCCAGCTTATCCCAATCTGAGACTTTTCCTGTATTCATTGTATACACTCTATCGTTTCCGGGTTTTTTACATTTTGATTCCTCTAACTATACGTATTTGTTTTCTAGCCCACAAGTTTTACTTATTTTCTTTTTAGACCCTGTAAGTTTGCCCTATTTGCATTTTAGTCCTTATCATTAATGACATGTCATTAACTGCATTCATGAATCGACTCATACATGCAACTAATGACAAGGTTATGAGTCAACTCATGAGTATGAGTTGACTCATATATACAGTTAACCGCACGTCATTAACGGCAAAGATTAAAATGAAAATAGGGCAAACTTACTGGGTCTAAAAAGTAAATACATAAAACTCGTGGGCTAGAAAGCAAATATGCATAGTTGATGGATTAAAATGCAAAAAACCACCGTTTCCTGTTTTTATAAGGTATACGATCCTACCCTATAATTTTTTTTATTGGCCTATCTATTTCTAACTTGATCAATCTGTCTCTCTTGCGGTTGCAGAATCCCTTCTGGTAAAAAAGTGCAATGCAGAAACTTCGTACCGTGAATGAAGCTGGGAATTTGCCTCTGGAGCCCATACGACAAATTTTCCGTCCTCCAAACCCCATTTTAATGTAATTTGCCATGCTTGAATTTGCGATACTAATACAATGTTTTGGCTGAAATTGCGATTTTGTCATCCTTGTGTTCCTAATTCAGATGGTGCCTTTGAAGCACATCGATCAAATCCGCAAGCAATGTCACACGGTCTTTTGTAGCCGAGCAAGCAATATGCATATAACCATTAACCTTAACCTTCTCTAAAACGATCCAATCCAACCCAGAAGATGGAGTAGAATTTACGATTTCGTTAATTGCGTTTGGGACTTTCTTAAAAATCAATAGAAGGATTAGACCGGCGTCAGTTGTGGACTTGATATGGCTCAAGGATTTAGAAACTGGAGGCTGTGCCGAAACGAGCCGTGCCTGGTGCATCTGGCAGCAGACATAAAATATTGACCACTTGGAACTGAAATTGGAGTGGCATAAAAGTTGCTTAGAAAAATATATAAAACGTGTTCAAAATCCACGTGAATCATAAGATAATGCTGATTTTTTCTACTGGATTTGATGTTTTAAAAGCGTCAAGGTTTGACGCCGCTGGCCTTGTGGAGGATTTGCTGGTGGTATGCGATTCCTGGTGATGACGGTGATTGTGCGGGTGGCAAACCCTGTGACAATGTTCAGCTCGTTCCTGGCAGTCATGGCTGCTCCACTTTGGGGAAGAAGATGTAATGCAAGCCATGACTGTCTTTGAATTGGGGATGGTACAGCACCATTTTTTGGTGCTCTGGCAGTGTAATCGTATGCAGGCTTCATTTTACAACAGGGCATTTTTTTTTTTTTTTTTTTTTTTTGATTGGGAGATATATACACACATCTCAATACATATTACATTGAAGGCCTAAGACATTCTTACAAATTTGGAAACACTTGCTCCACTAAATAATCTGGAAGACACAGCTTCCAACCACTAAACGGGAGACACCGCTCCCACCACCAACCAGGAGACACACTCCTACTATCATTTTTCCGTTTCAGAGATTTGATCCATGGACCGATGGCAACCATGCCATCATGAGTTACCGCTGCGCCACATCGCCGGACTCTACAACATGGCATTTGGTATTTAAGAAACCTAACATCATTTGGCCTGCCACTATTCGCATGTGAAGGAATGTATTTTTTTGTGATTAATGCAAACATAGTGTGTATATTTAAAATTTTAAAAAATTATTATAAATATATTTAGGAGTAAGGTCAAATATTGCTTACTTTTTGTTTTGTTTTGTATTATTATTTAAAAAAGTTAGAAGCATTTTGGTCCTTAAAACATGTTTTTACTTTTTGCAACGTACGTTGAACAGTTTGTTAAAATAAGTAAATTGGGGCAGTGCGTGCCAGGGACAGTGTCTCCTATACGTCACGCCAGCAGCTGCCGTTTCGCCTTGCTTTGAACAGGGGTGCAACTCGGGCTCATGAAACTCAAGTTTATCTCGACCTTAACTCTAATCCTATTTATAAAATATCAAGCCTAACCCTAATCCTAACCCTATTTGTAAAACTTGAACCCTAACCCTATTTTTGAAAATCGGGTTCGGGCTGAGTTTCGGGTTGGAATTTATGTTAATGAATTTACATTTTATTTAAAAGTGATAAGTTTAGAATTTCATATGAATAAATAATAATAACAAATTATGTAGGTAAACATAATAATATATAATCAAACTACGTATTTTTTAAAAATAGTAATATAAAGAATATTTCTAAAAAAAATTTAACATCAAAACTAAGATAAAGAAAAAAAATTAATAAGTGTAAAAACGAATGATAGAAATAAAAGATAAATATAAATGAAATAATATACTTTATTTACAATAAAATTACAATATGGCAAATATGTATTCAAATATAGATATAATAACATAAAATATGAAGAATATAAAGAAATATTGTTTAAATAGTATGTATATAATATAAAATGAAAAATCGGGCTTGGGTTCACTTGAATCCTATCATTTTTTCAAATCGGGTTTGACGGGCCGGGTTCGGGCTCAACCCGGCCCAAGTTGCACCCCTAGCTTTGAAATTCAGACCAGCCGAACCATCTGGCGCTATCTCAGCGGTGAAGGCGCGGATGTAGATGGTAGGGGTGCAACTTGGTACCCGGGTCGGTCCGAACCTGCCCGACCCGACCCGACCCGGTACTGAAACCAAAAATGGGTTTTATTTTTAAAATTTTTTCAAAAATAGACCCGGTTTCAACCCGACCCGTAAAACCCGAAACCAAAACTGGGTTCGTACCAACCCGGTACCAAAACCCGACCCGGTCCGAACCCGGTGTAATCTATATAATTTTTTCATAAATTATACATGTTTTTTTGTAGTATTAATATATATACATGTTTCAGGCATTACTAACTATAGTTTAGACAAATCACCTCTTCCTTCATTACTAAAGCATGCTTGAGGTAACTTAATTTCTAGAATAATTTTTTATGATTATTATCTTCTTATTGTTAACAATTGCATGCATTTTTTTTTGTTTAGGTTGATGCATATTATTTTCAAAGATATAAATCGAGGAGGAAGAACTTGACATTAGAAATACATATGAAAATCAAGGGAGAAATTACTTGAAAATCTTCGAATAGTTTTTTAGTTTTTTTGGAAACTTTGGAAACATGACCTCATTTGAATTTCGAATTTGTTTAAAAGTAGATGTAAACTTATTTAAACTTGAGATTTGTTTATATTGTCATTTTAAATTTGGATTGCATTTAAATTAGATTGGAATGTTGAACTATTATGCTTAATGTATTTATATTTAGTTGCTTTGAATAACTGTTATGTGGATTATGTTTGAATTTGAGTTGGTATGATAAATTTATTTCATATTATACTTTCTGTTAGTATGAGAAATCTGTTAGTTTGAATTTCAGATTGTAGTATAAATTTGATTTATATTTTAAGTTTATTGGTATGACAAGTGGTCAATTTTTACGTTAGCAATTTGTATGATAAATATTCAGTTTGAATTCAATTTCAGCAATTTGTATGATAATGTTTAGTTTCAACTATAAAGTTGGTATGATATGTTCACTTTCTATTTGCTACACTTGAGTCATTTCCATTAGCTATTAAATAGAAATGACCAACTAGTCATAAAACTAACTAATTTGTTATTTATTTGTGTCTATAGGATGCTGAAAAATTGCTTGCAGAGTTCATTCAAAGAATATTGTAGAATTCAGTATGATGTTGCAGAATTTAGCATGAAGCTTGACTTCATAAACACATGTATGTATATTCCAATAATTTTCTTTTAGATTACAACTAAATTTGGAAAAAATAGTTTATTGGTAACCCGAATTCTAACCCGAAACCAAACCAAAACCATTGCGAACCCGACCCGAACCCGGTCCGAACCCGAATTAAATTCTTAGGGTTTGGGTTCACTCTAACCCGGTTGGCTTAGGGTTTGGGTTCACTCCAACCCGGTATAACCTGACCCGAGTTGCACCCCTAGTAGATGGCCCGCTGTTTTCGGTTCAGGTCTTCCCCTGGGTACCTGAACTTGGAAAATTTGTAAGAATATGTTAGGTGCTCAAACTCAAAGATAGTAGAAATTGAGACAGTATAAATATATACATAAAAAAAAAATAAAATTTCGGGCCAACCGCTGGCATGGAAGCATGTAGTCCATGTATATTTGAACCTGGTATATTGGAACTTAAAAGCGCGCCTCCGCAAAAAATAGATGAGAGCAGTAGATCTTCCTTAAAAAATTTATAAGAATGTATGAAGGGCTCAAATATAATAGAAAGTGATATGGTTGTAAATATATACATAAAAAAAAAATCAGGCCCGGGTATACTGGAAGCATTGTCTCTCCACGAAAAATAGATGAGAGCATGGAGCATGTGGTCCATGCATCTGCTTCCTCCTTCAAAGCATGATCAAGTCACACTCAAAAACATTTTCAAAAATAAAAGAGTTTGTTTGGAAATTCATGTGTGTGAGATTCTATAGAATTTCATAAAAATGTACTGCGTTTACATTTTCCAAAAAATTATTTAATAATTCAAAATCTTATTTTTTAAATTTTATTCTGATAATCAAATTATTTTTTCTTTTAACTATTTTATTTATTCCAACCTTACATCTAACCTCTCATATTTCAAACAGCATGAACTTGAACCCAATCCTATGCACCCGGGTGCATTCAGCCTCAATGCACCCGAGTGTACTTCACCTATTTTTTTTTATTTTTTTTTGAAATTTTTTTTTACACAATGGTTAATCTAGGTTTATTTAACATATGTATCAATTTTTACTATTTTTGGAGACTTTTAGATATTTTTTTTAGATTTTTAAAAATCAGTGGCATTTTCGGTAATTTTTCGTTACCGAAAATGCCATTGATTTTTAAAAATCTAAAAAATATATCTAAAAGTCTCCAAAAATAGTAAAAATTGATACATATGTTAAATAAACCTATATTAACAGCTTCATGAAAAAATTTTCAAAAAAAAAAAAAAAAAAAGGTATAGTACACCCGGGTGCATTGAGGTTGAATGCACCCGGGTGCATAGGATTGGTTCCCGAACTTAACTAGGCTTCCGTCTGGCAATATGAAATCCCCAAAATCTTCCCGTCCCCAATTAATTGCAGAGAAACGTCTTATCGTGGGTTGTGATCGGTCGGCAGGGAAGGGAATGCATCGGGAGGTAGCCGCGCCATTGGCATGGAAGGGACGATGGACAAATCGGTAGAAGTGGAAAGGACAGAGGAGGAGATGTTGGCAGATGAACTCAAAACCTTAAAGATTCAAAGAAGCATAAAAAAGAAGATCGACCCGGGGGAGAAATTAACTATCCTGTGTACGATATGAGCCATGAAAAACTACAAAAAGGAGGTCTTTAAGGCCACAATGCGAAAGGTATGGAAGGTTAGAAGCCAGTTTACCTTTATAGATTTTGGGGATAACTTGTACATGGTGGTGTTCGAGTCAGGAGAGGACTTGGTTATGGTTCTTCAAGGGCAACCATGGCTGTTTGATGGAAACTTGGTTCTTTTTATGGAGCTGAAAAAACCTATTAACCCGGAGGAAATATCAATGGTCACTGCACCCTTCTGGGTCCACGTACATGACGTCCCATTTCTGCTGGAAAGAGAGCCATTAGGAAGGCTAATAGGAAAATCATTTGGACAGTATACAGAAGTAATGGCATCGGAAAATAGTCTAAAGATATTGTGGAGCTGCACGTTAGAAGACCTTTGAGAAGAGGTATATTTATTCAAGAGGAAAACCAACAGAAGAACTGGCTGAACTTTCAGTATGAAAAGTTGCCAATATTCTGTTTTCTTTGTGGGAAAATGGGACATGCCTTCAAGGAGTGTCTTGCAATGACACCGGAGAAAAAAGAAGCTAAAAGAATCGGAACCACCTTTTGGAAGTCACCTGCAGGCAGGGTTTATGCTGGCAGGCTCAAGGATTGAAAATGGGAGAGGTCAATGGGTGAAGCCAAGGAAATATATAGCAGTTGGGGGGTTGGGGTGGGATGTGTGCAACAGTCAGCAAGTCAGCAATAGAAACATCTCTGATGAAGAAAATGGAAAGAATGTAGGAGAAGACAGGAATGATGGAAGAACGAAAGAAAGGGAAGCTTTAGCTATGCTCACAGATAACCAAATGGGAGCATGGTCAGCTGAACGGGAATGGAATAAGCAACTGACACCAAGAGCGACAAAAGATAACAAGACCTTGGCAGCAAACATGGGTAAGGAAAACACAACAACTGGGGGTAAGGGAAGTAATAAGGAAAATAGGAAAAATTGGACGAATATCAATCCCTCACAAGACACCAAAGGTATACATAAATATTAGATGGAAGTGGGTTGGACAGAGACCAAGAGAGAGACATATGGGAGGAAAGGTAATATAGAGAGGCAAAAAGAGGAGAGGGGTGAGGGGAGCTGGAGCAGAGGAGCCTGTGCTGGGGAAGAAAGGGGTATTGGGAAGGAAAAAGGACCTGAGAGAAGCCAAATCATAAGAGGGAAGGGGAAACTGGAAACGGGGAGAGGGAAGACAGAAGAGACAACTGAGAAGATCCTATGGGAGAGAAAACAAGGGGAAAAGAAAGGAAAGATTCAGGGAAGAAGGTGGAGGAGAGAATCAGAAATAATGCCAATATAGGCTAGGAGGAGGGGTTGCTAATGAAGGAGAAGGGTAAAAGAAGAAGAGATGAAGATGAGGATGAGGAGGAAGCTATGGAACTGAGTGCTCAAAATAAAAGGAGGGAGGCAGAGGGGACCATGGATACGAAGCAAATGGCGGAGATTGGGTGTGAGTCCCAACTCCGCCAAGCAAAATGAGAATTTTGACTTGGAATTGCCGTGGGCTTGGGAACTCGCGTGCAATTCAAAATCTACTTGACATTGTCAAGAAACAAGATCCCTAAATAATTTTCCTGATTGAGACAGAGAAGAAAACAGGATATGGATCCAATTAGGAGAAGGCCAAATTTCCATAACTGTTTGGCTATTGACTTGACAACAGGAGAGGACGGCTAGCTATCCTTTGGCTTAAGGAAACAAATCTGGTGATTCAGTCATGCTCAAAAAATCATATTGATGCACATGTGCGAGGAAAGAGGCAAAGCTGGTGGAGACTTACAGGGATGTATGGTAGACCTGAATCTACAAAAGAGTGGAAAGCTGGAATCTAATGAAAATGCTAAAGAACCAAGACAGCTCTCCATGGGTTCTTATGGGAGACTTTAATGAGGTGCTGAATACTTTAGAATATAACAGTAAAAGCATTAGGAGTGAACACCAAATGAGAAGCTTTTGGGAGACTATAGATTACTGTGAAATGCAAGATTTGGGATTCAATGGGCCAAAAATGACCTGGAGTAACAAAAGGAAGGAGGTGGATAGAGTTGAAGTAAGGCTTGATAGAGCCTTGGCATCAGCGAAGTGGTTGGACATCTTCCTGCATGCCAAAGTGTACCACCTGTCTACAGCTACATCTGATCACAACCCCATTATTCTTCATCTTGACTCCAGGCAGATAAAATATAGTACCCAAGACAATTCCGATATGAAATTCGTTGGGCTAAATACTTGGAAACAAAAAGAATTGTGCAGGAGACGTGGAATGAGGATACAAACAATATTTCTCTACCTTTCAGCAAGGTTGTGTGGAAGTTATGGAGGTGTGGGATGGAGCTGTCGAAGTGGAATGCGGTAATGAGGGGCAACTTGAAGAAAAGAATAATGCTGAACAGATAATTTTGGAACAGCTTAGAAAAGGAGATCCATCAGATGAAAGAGATGACAGAATCCAAAGTCAAGAAGCCAAGGTGAACTCCTTATTAGAAGGCGAGGAACTTTTGTGGAAGCAAAGATCAAAAGTGAGTTGGCTGCAAAATGGTGACAGAAATACATGTTTCTTCCACAAGGCAGCTTCTAAGAGAAGGCGAAGAAACACAATCGACGTTATAGAAGGGGAGGATGGGCATATTTATGAGAAGCAAGAGGATAAAGAGCAGTATGTCTGGGGTTATTTCAATAATTGGTTTTCTACAAAATCATATGGTACCAAAGAGGAAGTTTTGATGGGTTTGGAACAGAGAATTATCCCAGTAGTCAATGAGATGCTTGTCAGGCAGCGTGATAGAAGGGAAACGTGGGCAGCCTTAAAGGAAATGGACCCGATGAAAGCTCAAGGAGAAATTGGAGGAAATAAACAAAACCTCTGTTGTACTGACACAGGAGAAATTGGGAGCATCAAAGCTCAAGGAGTTCAGACCATTCAGCCAATGCAATATTATTTATAAAATCCTGTCTAAGATTCTGGCAAACTGCCTGAAAAGATGTTTGAACAGCATTATAAGGAAGAACAGAGTGCCTTTATTCCTGGACGCCTGATAACAGATAATATGTTGATTGCCTATGAGGCAGTTCATACTTTGAGGAAGAGAACGGGAGGAAGCAAAGAAGAAATGACCATTAAAATCGATATGTCAAAAGCCTATGACTGCGTCGAATGGAAAGTTCTGATCAAGGTTATGGAAAAGCTTGGATTCTGCAGAACATGGATTTAGTGGATCGAGGGATGTATCACATCTGTAACCTACAGGATTTTGATTAACAGCAACAAGACTGTGATAAAGCCCAGCAGAGGATTGAGACAAGCGGATCCACTCTCCCAGCACCTGTTCTTACTTTGTGCAAAAGGTTTATCCTCTTACATAAAAACCACACATGAGAACAGGCAGACTCGTGGCATCCACTTGAGCAGGACAGAACCCATACTGACTCACTTGTCTTTGCGGACGATACTCTTCTGTTTCTCCGGGCAATTGTGATTGAAATAGAAAACTTGAAGCATCTTCTGTGACAATATGGGAAAGCATCAGGCCAGAGAGTGAATCTGGAGAAAACAACACTTTTATTTAACAGAAACTCTAGGAAGAAAACCAGAATTGCTTTTGATAACAGATTGGACACTGGGGGTAGCACTTAGAGACCTACCCGGGGCTGCCTGTATGGGCTGGAAGAGATAAGACAAAGATGTTCCAGAATTTAAGAGAGAAGCTATGGAGGCGGGTTCAATGCTGGCAGAACAAAAATTGCTTTCTAGTGGTGAAAAGGAGATCTTCATCAAAGCAATTGCCCAAGCTGTGCCCAATTATGCAATGAGCATGTTTTTTCTGCCAAAAAGGATAAGGAGGAGCTAGACTCTATTGCTAGCAGATTTTGGTAGGGAGAAAAGGAGCGCAAACGACAAATCAGCTGAATTGCGTGGAGGAAACTTTGCAATATCAAGGAAGGAGGATTGGGGTTCAGAGATTTTCCAAGTTTTCAACATGGCCCTTATAGCAAAACAGGTATGGAGATTACTAACAAATCTTTCCTCTTATTGTCGCAGATTCCTAAAAGCGAAATATTTCAAAGACGGGAATCTGTGGGAATGTTGAGCTGAACCGGGATGTTCATATACCTGGAAGAGCCTTATGCAAGCACTATCCTTAATAAAAATTGGTACGCGATGGTGCATAGGAAACGACCACAAAGTTAGGTTCTTCAAAGACAACTGGGTGCTGGGAGATGTGCAAGCTGCTGGCCCACTACGTAGGGGATTTAGCCTCCAGTCAAGGGTCAAACAATTCATTGACAAGGAAGGAAGATCATGGAACGATGTTCTCATAAAGATGATAGCGGGGGAGGAGGGCTGGCTGAAGATAAAGGACATCCCACTGCCAAGAGAGGAAATGGAAGACTGAATGTGTTGGGGAGGAACAACAAAAGGGGAATTCACAGTCAAAGTTGCCTATGTGTTGGGAGGGACATGATAAGGAAGGAGAAAGAGAGGGAGATGCTTGATTTGGAACCTAACGAGTTGGAGGTCATCAAGGCAACATGGAAAATGAAAGCCCCAAGGAAAGTGCAGATTTTTGGATGGCGGCTTGATACAGATTCACTACCAACTAAATCAAATCTGCAAAATAGAGGCATCTGTGTGCCTAGTACCTGCCCAATGTGTAAATGCCAAGACTCAATGGAGGACAATTTTCATCTGTTTTGGGCATGTGACAGACTAAGGGAGATACGAAGCTGGAACCTTTTGGGGCTACTGAAGAGGAGAAATCCTGCAAACATGATGAAGGTTCTACACAGATTGATTGAATCGAAGAATATGAACCTCATTTCGCTATTCATAACTTTTTGCTGGAAGCTTTGGCATGAAAGGAACAAATGTGTAGCAGAGGGAACTGATGGACACTTGGAGGGTATCATAAATTGGTGCTGCTGCTATCTCCACAGCTACATGTCCTCGAATACCATCAGAAATGGTCGTCTAAACCTGGTAGAAAGCCCAGCTAGATGGAAAAAACCAGAGTTGGACATACTCAAGCTAAATGTCAACGTTGGGTGGACTGAGACTCAGAAGATGATTGGCTTTGGTGCTGTCCTCAGAGATTGGGGGGGGGGGGGGGGGGGGGGGGTGCTGCATTGGTTGAAAGAGAATGGTTGCAAAAGAATCTTAGTGAAAAGTGACTCTTTGATCCTAGTTGAAACTCTCCAGTTCAACGGAAAAGTGCTTTCCAATTTGAAATTGCTGATCGACGAGATGAGGAACTTCTGTTCATTCTTTTGATTCTTTATCTTTTGTGCATGGTTTGAGAAGCGGCAATGCTGTCGCTCACACTCTAGCAAAGCATGCTTGTTATAGTGCTTGGGGCACAACGAGTTGGTGGTCTTCTCCGCCTGAATTCTTAGCCCCTTTTTTGGTAGCTGACAACTCTTTTGTGTAGTTGTGGGGTTTTTTATATATGAATCCTTACCTTTCAAAAATATATATATATACAAATTTGAAAATATTTCTTTTTTTAATTTCCCACTGCATCATAAGATTATATCAAAATCAACATTTCTGTCCCCGAAACCTGGCCGACTCCTGACCAGGTAATACCTAGAGGAGCAGCGGCAGGTGAATAGGAGCAGTGTCCGTAAAGTGCGGCCCTGAGTTGGCGCTGCCGAAGACGTCCATGCCCTCGCCTGAAAAGCTTAGATTTTTTAAAAAAATTTGATTTGTTTTAAAATCCAATTCATGCATTACTATTTATATGATAAAAAGATTATTTAATTAGATTCATATAAACACACAGCAAGTGCAAAGGCATTATATTCTTTATAATTATATAGATAAAAATTTTCAATCTAGTTGATTTTTTTATATTTAAGTTAAATAGTCAATTTTAAATACATTGCACGGCTTGAATCTTAAAAATAAAAGAAAATAAAATAATGAAATAGACAATGGTGTGCAATTCGCAATGGGTTTCATGAAAGATAATTAAACCCTTTTCGGTCGGATCGGAAAGGATATTTTATTCCATGACCACCACACGAGCTGCTGCTACGCTGCCTTGCAAGAGCAAAGGAGCTGGCTCATGGCAGTGAATGATTGGCTACCAAGTAATTCCTGCTGACTCGCAAATATCCTTTTTTTTTTTTTTTTTTTTGCTGAAAAGGGCATCGAAACTAATATTCTCTGAACCGTCACGAATCAAAAAAAAAAAAAAAAAAAACTGTTGATGCTCTGTTTTAAAGGTGCACAGCTTTTTACAGCGCAGGTGAACCTTGGGGCCAATCACAGATCCATCTGAGCTTCTGAATGCATATGCCCCTTACAAAGGGAGATGATTTTTAAGACCACCAAGAGTCGAACCCGCGACCTCTTTCCAAGCCACCGGTTGTGAAAAATTGGAATATCTCCTAGTTGGCTAAGCTTGTTAAAGTTGACTCCAACCTGAATTGGGCTGCAAACCTAGCAACTTGCGCTCAGACGTCGCGTTTTTGTTGAGATTTGGGAACAATGCCAAGTTCATGAAATCACGTGGGATCTCATTTAGAATTTCTCAAAGATTGTCATTACAAATTTAATAAAGAAACACCCTTATAAACAGGCAATTGGAATACAGTTAGATTCTCCTCTTCCATCATTACAAATTTAATAAAGAAACTCCCTTATAAACAGGTAATTGGAATCCAGTTAGATTCTCCTTTTCCATATCACATCATCCAAGCCACTTCCCAAGACTCAAGATCACCAACAAAATTTCCTCCTCTGCAACAACATAGATACAACTCTTTCATATTGCAAATTAAAAATAAATAGCAAATATGGATACACTGTAGTCCTCAACTTACATGGAGCTTGGCATGATGCTGGCGGTCTATATAGGCGAGGATTTCCTCCTCCCTTATCAGGGCATCATGTAGTGCCTGCTCAAGGAAAAGGTAGGAGTAAGAGCTGATGGCACCAGTTTCACAATTAAACTTGTTACACACAGCCCATCCAGCTACTGCAATTGAACTGATGGTCGATAATGTCATGTATATAGGGACAGAAGCATTGTAATGCATATTACACATTGTTTGTACACTGCGGATAAAGGGTTTTGTTTTAATGCAACCGGATGCATTGAAATTTTAATGCAACCGGTTGCGTTGAAACATTCTCCAGGGATAAACGCGTAACTGATACCATTCATATGCAAAATTTTATGCCAGGAGTATGCAAATATTGCACACACAGAAGCATAAATTTGAGTCCAAAACCAGTCTTTCCACGCTCAAATTACCATCTTCATGCAAGAGGATCATCTGACTTGTCGTGTTCAAGGTTATGTGACAGTGGATCTGTGAAAAAGTAAATTTCCCCCTTCAAGAAATGAACAAAAATGAATTGTACCTTTTTTGTAACAATGAGCTCTGCCTCTAAAGCATCCACACGGCAAACAGCTGCATGCAGTAACTCCTCTTTCTCGGAGGGCATCTCAGCTGGCCTTGTTTGAAGTACATCAACCTTTTCCTCCAGTTCTGCAAGCCTTTTAAGGACTGCAAGGAGGACTTCTCCAGTTGTCTGCATAGCAGACAAAGGAACACAAGCTTTGTTTTCACACAATGGATCACTAACAGCAGCTGGATAGGTGTGATTAGATTCAGATGTCACATCATTCTTCCTCAGCACCATACGGCAGATGAATGAGTACATTAAAGTGAAGAAAGTCATGAGGAAGGCGAAAACTGCTGCCAGAATTCGAGATTGAGTTCCCTCTGTAGGATTGTTCTTGTCCTGCTTAGGAAGATTTCCTGGGTATATGATATAAGAATCAAGTGAAAATTGTGACCAGAAGAATGATAAGTGGGTATTATCCTAAAATGCATCACTATCATGATGGAACTAGAAAACACAAAGAAAGAGCAATTTCAGTACTCAATCTCTGCAGCTGCTCAATTGGAATAATTTATTGGAAATTGACATATGCAATGTACTTGAGAACTTTCAAGTCAACGAACCGCACAGCATTTCAGTTCGCCATAACTAAGCCCACCTGACTCAACAGCCTCGGAAAAATTTGAAACGAGCGATTTTTGGAAGGAGAAAAACCAAGGTGAAGATGAGATTCCTTTACTTCTTAACATCTAGAGTTCAATTTCCTTTTCCAAATCATTATAAGACCTCTGGAGATGCCAGCTTTGTGATATCGGGATAGGATTAACAGTCAAATTGTATGCACATTCAGATAACAACTTTTTTTTTGTTTTATGATTTGATAGATACCAACTTTTGATTTGTATGTTTTTATAACTCTTTAACCTCATTTTTCTTCTTAAAATTTTTAATGGAATCTCACTTTCTCAGTCTCACCTTCCAGAGAAGCCAGCTTTTGGCACGGTGCCCTCTTCCATCCAGCATCCACTACTTTGTCCACCATGGGAACATGTTCATCAGGCTCCAAGAAACCCACCTTTCCAGCCCCTTTGGCCTGCGTGTTCATCAGAACAAAAAATTAAGCATTGGTTTGGTGTGTTGCTGAATATGCAATTCAATGATAGGTCAAGACATACTTCTTCATGAACAGTAGTCAACTGAGGATTTGGATTATATGTAATTGAAACTTTGGGGGAGCCAATGTCCTCAGCTTCTGATCCAGACTCAGCAGCAGAAGTATCACTGCCCTTAATCTGTTTAATCAACAGCACAAAGGACACAAAAAAATTAATGGGACAACAACATGCATCAGAAGTGCATTGATCAATGGCATAGATTTAAGATGGTCTTACCATTGGATACTGCGGTCTAACATAAGTGATCTTACCATCAGCATTTGAAATTGTTACAATTTGCCGGGCGCATCGTGCTTCACCATTAAGAACCATCTACACACCAAATTGGGCACAAGACAGAGTCAACAGATTATCTAAGAAACTACTGCATGAAGGAATGACAGGTTAGAAGATTAACTTTTTCAGCAGATAACAGCAAGGAAGCAATAAAATATTAGTTCTGCAAGAAAGTAGAAAACCTTCAAAATGACCGGGTCATTCCATGGACCTTTATCTGATTGGAGACAACCACCACGGTCTGCACAGGTACAAGTACCACCTAGAAATTCTGGCAACTCACTTGAAGTACCAAGCACAAATATTTGATGAAATTCAGTAGATATGAAAAGATTACCAATGTCGCAAATTGAGCAATATAATCTCGTGCCTTGAGAAAGAATGTTATTACCTGGCATCAATTATTTCCAGCAACTTATTTTGGTACTTGTTTCCAAGAACCTGGCGAAAAAATTAAGAAAATTAAAGATATTAGATCTTTACAAAGTTGTGTAGCATCTCAATGTTGTAGTCATAGCCAGTGCAAAAATGGGAAAGAAAGCAACTTTCTTAAAAAATAATAACAGGCATCTTTGCATACGTGAATCTTTGAAGCAGTTTTCGGATCAACCAAGGACTTCACAGTGTTCCACAGCAGCCTAAATCCTGCGCCAGCATTTATGATAAACATTCGGCGCAATGTCTGCAGAAACATTAAAATTCCCAGGTAATAGCAGGTTGTTAGACATCTATGTTTCCAACAGCGGTGAGCACTTCAACTATATTTGGGCCTGCATCAAAATATCACATCCACATACCTCAGGATAATTGTCACTATCAATCTTCTGCAGCCGCATGATTAGTTCACGTGCAGTCTTGCTGAAATTCTTTAAACCCTTGATAATGAATGGATCGTTCAGCAATGGCCAGAAAGAGAAATTTCACTTGTTGGTATTTGTGTGTTATGAAAAATGCAATAGATAACATACCAACCCCTGAACATCTAGAATTGTTGTACTGGTATCAATGTGCCTTTTTGCAGCAATGGAACATGCGGGAAACTTGATGGCGAAAGTCCTCTCAAACCCTTGAACGTGGTACTTTATGTATCGGTCTATTGAGGTAACCTGCATAAGTTTGTTGGGTTCGACTTTCCCCAGTCTTTCAATATAAACAGGTCTGCCTTCCTTGTCCACACCATGATAACCATGTGGGTAATATTTCAAAACTTCATTTAATTCTTGGAACTCAAAATCCTGATGGAAAAAAGCTACATGCTAAGCAATGATATGTGCTAATAATCAAGATTCCCACATTGAAAGAAGAAAGAGATGCAGGATGGAACTTCACAAGTAATAACCTCCATAATAGTGTCAGCCCCAAAGTCCTTCCTCCATTGAAGCATATCAGCCCACATATGCTTTGCTTTCTCAATGTCAAGTTTTCTTGCTTTCAAAAATCTGCAACAGGGAAAATTTTTGAGGAAGATAAGCAGCTAAAAAAGATAAGAAAATCATACAAAAAAAAAAAAAAAAAACTGTTTCATGAACATTTCACAGGAAAATTCCTCCAACTAATCGCTGATTTTTTAAACATGTAATTGATATGCATTTTGTGAAAGCGAGATCTCCCATTTCACACTGTGTTAGAACTTAGAAACAGTTTAAGACAACCGAGGCCCAGTTAGAGAACAAATAAAACCTAATAGAAGAACCACAGAAGGAGATTTGTTAATCTGGTTAGGATAAACATGGATGACTTGAATCAGTATGGAGAGTTTCCTCAATTTACCTACTTTTGAAGGTGTATTCTCAATGAAGTGATTTTCATCTGTATGGATCATTGGTTCAATGTCCAATTTGGATGGCATGTGTTGATGAACTGTGTCGATTAAATAACCAGAAACATCCAATCCATAGACTGTCAATATTTGGAAGATTATATTGGCAAGAGAGGAGATGATCAGTTATCACAGCAATCATCTTCATGGATACCCAATGGGCCACTCCAGATAAATAATTAGACCATTCAATTCTCACGTGTCATCTAGTTAGTGCCCAAAGAAAATTTTCTGATATCTTAAATGTGATGATTACATACTATAGACAACGATGCAGTTGTGATTTATCCAGCATAAGGCTGGAAAGATGAAACATCCAAAGCAACAACATGCAGCAATCAATAAAGAGAAAAAAAAAAAAAAAAACCAAAATGGCAAGCTAAATGACCCCATTAGAGAACAGCAAAATGGTAACAGTTAAGAAAGTGAGGATAAAAAGCAACATCGATAAATCTGCATGAAATTTTGTACCTTCACATCTGAAAGGAAGATAATTGATTTATCTTCAAAAAAATATGACATAAAAGTTAACTAGTAAACAATCATTTTCTAACGGTTTATTCCAAATAAATTGATTCAGCTGAATGAATTGAGCTATATTGTCCCACACTTCCACTATGTCTTTGATATGACTGGACTTGGTGCGAAGCTAGTTAACAGTAGATTACATACAAAAAGTGGAAGAGGGAAAAGGAAAATCTGTCCCCACATGAAGTCAACTTCACAAAGATGCATGTCATACAACAGCAGGGAGCGTGAATAAGTAGAAAAAATAGAAGAGAAAATAAAAGAAATTACAAGGTACCTTAACATCATATGATAGTCATCATGCCTTTCAGGCAACATATCTTCTGCAATCAATGCCTTCCGAAATGCATCTACAACCTGTAACTCCTCAACATCTCGTACATCTTCAATTGATATGGCTCGACTCAGACTCTTTCTACTTTTCCTTCTAAGAGAGTGTCTGAATTTATTAGATGCATTTATTGCCTTCTTCTTCAGTGATCCAATTTTTGTCCTCCGCTCATCCTCTGAATTTTCAAAATCAGATTTCCTCTCTTTTTTCTCATCATGACTTGAGAAGCCCTCAAAACCTGCAAAATCTCACAAAGGATACAGCAATAATCATCTCACAAACAGATCATTCAATTCGTGGGGGAAAAATAAGTTTGTTCTTAAAGACATCAGCTCCAAATGCCCAAGTATGAATACAAGCCAGAGAAGTCAGACAAATGTAAGCAGTCAGGTTCGTATTTGTCCATTTCCCATTACATAAACAGCTATTCCAATAGCACTTAAGATTAGAATGATCCACGGTCGTTCATCCCAAATGGGCCACCAAAAGTGATATTTCAAAATTGATCTGTCAAGAATATGTGGATGGGTAATGACTGTACAAATGACTGTGACAGTCTCTACAGCTCTGGTGTATAACAATGACCATAAGTTCTCCAAACAATTCCCACAACCAGAAATCGTCATCCAAAGCTGCAGCAGTCAATAAAACATTTCTTCAGAAGAATGGCTTGCAAATGTGAGGTTTGGCCAATTGCCAAACCAGTTCCAACTCACTACTACCCGGCCAAGTGCATTTACGGAGAGTGGACCATCTCCAGCAAAACTGATACATTGTTGTAGATTCATTTTGATGCTTTCAAGTCATATTCTGGACCATTTTTATTGAGTAATTTCCGACCGGTCAAAAAATATAACATGTTAATCTAATTATATTTAATCTATTAACCAAGTTTTATCATTTTTGGATATGTATATATATTTATTTTGGATTTTTAAGTATTTAAAAATCCAAAATAAATATATATACATATCCAAAAATGATAAAACTTGGTTAATAGATTAAATATAATTAGATTAACATGTTTATAAAAATATTTTCAAAAAAAAAAAGCAAAAAAATATATTTTTTGACCGGTCGGAAAAGGTCATTCCGCATTTTTATTAGACTCGAACATCTTCCCAAATTCTCAAAACCGAAATTATAAATATAACCAAATAAAATTTATGAACACCTTCTAGCTTCCAATTACTAGCCAACCACCTGATATCTCCAATAAAACCCACAGAAATAAAAGAATTCTGTTTTCTTGTTTCAGCATACAAGAGCTTTTTCATTAAAAAAAAAAATTCAAAAATCAGAATGCTTTTCATATCGGATAATTCTTACAAATCTAGCTTTGCTGAATGTTCCAACCACCCAATTTTATACCTACCGCATATATCATCAATCTCAAAAGACCGAAACATTCTGCTGAGTTGCAACTATGGACAGAGAAACAGCTGAAGCCAGAAAGTAAAGAAAAAGAAGTTGAAAATGATATAAAAGCATCAAATTTAGGTCAGAGTAGAGACGCTCACAAGGCCGAGCGAATCGATCAAGCGGCCCAGACATATCGGCAATTCAGGAACGGAGAAGCGGAATTCAACACAGCAACCGAAACCGTGGAAGGAGTCGAGCTAAACAGAGAAAACGTGGAAATCAAGCCCGAACCGGTCGACGCCTGGAGAAGAGCTGAGGCCGACGGTGCCGGACGAGCTGAGGACGTGGTCGTCCTCCCGTAGGGGGTGGTGAGAGCGAGATTGCGTGCAGGAATTTTTGGAGGGATTTCCGACTTTATCAAGCGTGGCTGTGGAGTTGGATTAAGCTACTTTTGTGGGGTGATAGTTATTAGAATTTCACACGGTCGGAGTGGGATGCTTGAATCTTGATACGTGGGTGTCATTCTAGACGGTGGAGTAACAGCTTTTTTTGGGTCATATATACATCCTTATACGGTGAGATTGACGGATTGGATCATCTTGGTTTTATACGGTAAAAGAAAAAACATGTCATATCATGTAAAAGTTTTCAAAACGCGGTGGTGAGCAGGCAAAAAACTGTCTTGTCACTTCTGCGCAATGTCTGTTGGCCTGCTGTCCGTACGAAGAGGTGCAGAGTCCGCATTCTCTTGTGCCCGCGTTCAGGGCGTACAAGAGATTTTCAACGCATTTGCTTCTCCCTTGTTGCGCAGAAGCCGTTGATGGGATTTTCCACGCATGCAATGACCCTCATTAACCGTGCAGGCGCATTAATGATGTACAGGCATCAACCTCAGTTCGATGTACGCAACGGCCAATTGTGACGGGTTTTAAAACATTAAACACGTCAAAAAGTTTTCTAGTTTCCCAAACGCACCCTAAGCTCCATCAATCCATATTTTGAATTACGTTGCCGGAAGGCCATAGCAGTGAGAGCGAAAATAACTTTCAAACGAAATGGATTAGATTCCTTCCGTCGTCGAATTTTTTTTTATATTTAGACAAAAATAAAGTTTAGAAGTTTCGATAATACGAATCTAAACATTTTTATTGAGCATTATGATCAAGCCCGTGGCGAAAGATATATAGGAAATGTCAGCTTTAGGATATCTAAAGTTACTGTAGAATTAAATTAATAATTTACTTTTCTTAATTACTTCTACCATATCATATTATTTTTTACTATTTTAAAAAATTTTATACTAAAAAATCTTTTCATAAAATTTTTTGTATCATCTTCCAAACACAAAAAATTTGAAAATAATTTTCAAACGAAATGGATTAGATTCCTTCCGTTGTCGAATTTATTTTTATATTTAGACAAAAATAAAGTTTAGAAGTTCCGATAATACGAATTTAATCATTTTTATTGAGCATTATCAAACCCATGACGAAAGATATATAGGAAATGTCTAAAGTTACTGTGGAATCTAATTAATAATTTATTTTTCTTAATTATCTCCATCATATCATATTATTTTCTACTATTTTAAAAGCTTTTATACTAAAAAAATCTTTTCATAAAAAGTTTTGTATCACCTTCCAAACACAAACTTGAAATGCATAATACTTTTGCTTATGATAAGCATGTTAAGACTTCGATTTCCAATATAATCAAACAAGGCATTTAATACTGACATTAAAAAATACCATGACAATGAAATTGACTGAAAATATATTATATAGCCAAATTACTTTCATTTTGCTACACCCTCCCAACCCTTGTCGAGTTTTAAAAATAAACAATTTTTCAAGGAGGATAAGTGGTGATTTATTAGGAAAATAGTGCGGTTGTTTTGGGAAAAATAAAATGTGGTTGTAGGAATCAGTCACATGGGCGACCGTAAGGTTTTTTAAAGCTCCAGGGTCCTACACTGTCTCGGAAACCTTGGTTGACCAGCGGACACATAGGAACTTGCTACTAATTTCCAGCGTGACAGGATGGGCCACGTGCTCGGGCGGGGGCATGTTGCTGTGTGCCGTATAAAACAAAGGAAAATCATTAGGCGGTCCACCCGCTAAATTTGATGGCGATGCATGAGCATTGGATGCGAGGGAAAAGCCGGCATTTTCAGCTTTATTCATTTTAACTTTATTTCTTTATTTCTTTTTTTTCCCCCTTTGTCATCGAAAAAAACTAAAAAGTGGAGCACGCGATTAGGCGGACGAGAGGGAGTGTGTATATTTTAGGAGCGCCCGGCTTTGACCAACCAATCAGGTTATCTCTTTTTACTTTTTCTTTCCCGAATTGAAGGAACCAGCTCCGCCGGGGAACTGAATTCCCAACCAATCGAATCCATTTCATGGGTTTCGCGGGCAGGCTGCAAATCGGATCGGAATGCTTCAAATCGTATTTACATGGGATGGAATATATTATTTCATAAGAAATTTCATTTGGATTGAGTCTTTTTAAAACATTTATTGCTCATGAATTAGAACTAAGTTTAGGTGTCTCGAAATCTCCAAAAAAAACCCACCAGGGGTACTGCGCTGGTGGTACTCGCAGCCCACGCAAATCCATGCAGGCGCGTGTTCGAAACCCTGCTGATGCGGGTATAAGGTTTATTGTCCCTCCTAAAAATGAGAGATCTATAGATTTCTTTCTGAGATGAGTGTATTTTAAAAAGATTTCCTCTATCGTGTAAGAGTTGTAAAAATATCTGATTATTATAGATTTCTTTCTGAGATGAGTGTATTTTAGAAAGATTTCCTCTATGGCGTAAGAGTTGTAAAAATATCTGATTATTGTATCAATTGTCACCGTGGAAAAAAATCATTCTGATTGAAATGTCCTCATGCTACATTAATCAAGGAGAGGTGGAGTCTCTCCGTAATTTTTTTTTTTTTTTTTTTTTTTTTTATGTGTATAGGTACAAAAGGAGGAAAGAGCAGACCTCCCAGCCTCATGTGTCACACATAATTTTCAAGGCATGCGGGGAGAGATTCTCTATTGCCAAGGAGCAAAAGAATCATTAGATAGAGAATCAATAATGCAAACAGAGGGTTCGCCCCTCCAAAATATATTACTATTCTCCTGTTTGTAGGCTCACTTTGCAAGGTTGTGAGCACACAGATTTGCAGTCCTAAACACATGGAGAAACTGCAGCTGCTCAAACTAGTCCTTCAAACTTCTTATTTCATCAACCAGCCCCTCAACATTTGATTTCACATTTTCATCGCTTATTAGCCAGTTAATCAAGATCAGAGAATCACTTTCACACTCCACCTTTCTTACTCCCATTTCTAATAGCCATTGCAAAGCCAACAAGATAGCTTTGGCCTCCATCCATTCTGGTGTAGAAAATCTTTTAATTTTTCAGCACCCGCCGGCCAAAAACAAACGAGAACTATCACGAATGACAACTCCCAAACTCATCACATGAAGATTACTAGACATACCGGCATCAGTGTTGAGTTTTGTGAAACCTTCCTTTGGTGGACACCACTTGGATGGAGAATCCATTAGAGATAAGGAAACATCATTGCATGAAATGGATGAATAATAAAAGTGTAGAAAATTTATACACCACTCCAACAAATTATCAAAGTTTATAGACAAACCGTTAGATGAGATGGTAATAGGACAGAGGTCGGTGAACTCTTTCTTTTCATTTTTCATTCCTGAAAAATTATATACTAATTTTCATATAATTTTTCCTACTTTTTACATAATTTTTTCATTCCTAACATATAACCATAATTTTTTTTTTTTTTTTCCATCACATATCCTCGTCCATGAGCATATATAAAATTTAATTCTCTTCTCTTGAATTTTTATCCTTTCGTTCTTAACATGCGCATGTGGCAGCAGAAGTAGAGTGGCATGAAGCCAATGGATGATCCCGATGAGCTCATACACGCACGAAACGGAAGGCTGTTGGTGAGAAATATTGGATCGACATCAATGAGGGCCCTGTGCGCACATCCACTTGCATGGGGGCTGCAGTTAATGAGGAGGTTGGGATATGATGGCCGCTGTTGAAATTTATGAAAAATTTTCCATTATCGCAATGGCCAATAATGGGTCTTCGCCTTATTTAAATGATGTCGAAATCGTTGAATCTGAAAATCAACAGTTTCAAGATGTAGTCCTCATTTCTTTTCGATATGTTGCTTACAATTTGGACGGCTTGGATTAACCTAATCTATCAAATTGTTGATTCGGGAAATCTGAGAAAGAATGAACATTTCACCGTCCACTTAGCTTTGTCTGCTTTTATCATTGGTGATAATTCATAGCGAATTCGCATTATTATGTATCGCCCTTGTCGCTAAAATGGCTGTAGTCTATACCATAGGCTCTTTTTTTTTTTTTTTTTTTCACA
Source organism: Annona cherimola (assembly GCA_030490835.1). Taxonomy (NCBI): domain Eukaryota; kingdom Viridiplantae; phylum Streptophyta; class Magnoliopsida; order Magnoliales; family Annonaceae; genus Annona; species Annona cherimola. The sequence goes on from CM059974.1 coordinate 13,976,953, forward strand.
TTTTAACAATCCCATCATTGAATCCAACCCACCTAGGAAATGACACATCATGTTGATCGAAATGTTCCAATTGTGTGTTTGGTAACAACAAAAAGTTGTCAAGTTAAAATTTTTCAATCTAAAACTTTTTACTCTTTACAATTATTCTATTTTTTAATCATTTCTTCACATTTTTCTATACAACTACCCTATTTTCAATCATTTCTACACAATTACCAACACAACTAACCTATATATTTCAACTTTATACTATTTATTTTTCATCATTACCCCTATCATATCACATCATTTGACAACTTCTCATTTCTACAACTTTTCATCAAAAATTTTATCCATTCTCAAACACACTCCTAAAATATTTTCCATTAGTATATTATTATGGAGAAAATCCTGAATTATTTTCCACTAGTAGATTATCACTGGATAATCATTTCGATCGCTTCGCCCCTACAGTAGTTATAATCTTACAGTTAGATCCAAAAACGAATTGGAAAGAGACAAGCGCATCCAGCAATTGGTGCTCATACCCAATTCTGGCGGAAAAGTCTCTAAGTTCGACTCCCGAGGGAGCTATTATCTTTCATATAAGATATTATCTTCTGCCTATACCTATATAAGTTAAAAATTAACTAATTAAGATGATTGATTATCTTTAAAAAAAGAGATCTAATAAAGTAAGATTTCAAAATGAAACAATAAAAGAATTGCAACGCTAAGGGTTTGATTTACTCTTCATTTACCATACTTCGGTATTGGGAAAATGCATGTAATGGTGGAATTTCCTTTTTTTTTTTTTTTTTCATATTTACATATCATTGTATACCTACGAGAATCCTCTACTTCTACATTATTATTCAGAAGAGTTTATTTGTTCTAATGTTGTTCACCTTATTAGTTATTGCTCGTACGTTTGTATAATAATGCCTTCGGTCTTGTATCCAGTAAACCAGTAATCGGTACATCCCTCATTTCCTTTTTCAACTACGTTACAAATCTGGCCAATTACTTGCATCAAAAAAAAAAAAAAAAAAAATCTGGCCAATTAATTTAAAGTTGGCGGCGAAATTGTGTGCTTCATATTGCGCTTGTCCAAAAATAACTCATGATTGGCATCAGATATTTAAACTTATGGTTTCGTGGTGGAACCACAACTTAATGCCTGTCCCTTTGCGTCTTGCGTGTCATCCAAGTCCTCAAGGCCAGCTTTTTTTTTTATTTTAAAAAAAGCTGATAAATAATAATGTTTCAGTTGCGGTCATTGTAAGACTGCGTTCACTTTGCTTTACCAGTTTCTCTAGTACTATTAAATTGATTTTTCAATGCACCCACGTGGACTTAACTTCAGTGCAATGAGTATATTTAACCAATTTTTTTTATTTTTTTTATTTTTAATTAAACAGTTAATCTATATGTATTTAACATATATATGAATTTTTACTATTTTTAGAAATTTTTAATCAATTCACAAATTACGAAATTGCCATTAATTTTAAAAAATATCGACAAATATCTAAAATTGGTAAAAATTAATATACATGCTAAATAAACCTAAATTAACACATGTATAAAAAAAATTCAAAAATATATAAAACTACAAATTTTTACACGAGACACACCAAAGCTAAGTACACCAAGCATACTAAATCCGTACTCAATAAATTCAGAAATGGGCGGTTCGAGCAGCTGGACCGGGCGATTCCAGACGAGAGATTTTATCCCAAGCCTCCCTCTAGGTGGGAAGTTGGAAGATGGGATGAAATCCCAACAGTGCACGACAATCGAACGCAATCGCTCTGGCCAGAAATCTCCACACTGGCACGTGCCTGACAAGTGATATCACCAATCATACTCCTGATTGTTACTTGTTTTTAAGTTTTAACCCGTCGTTGTAAACAGATTCACTCCGTTCAGTTCGACTGTCATGTGAAGTTATCCGAAAGGCTACAAAATTATTGTCATCATCCAACCGACCACCCGTTCCTCCATACGCCAGCTATACAACCGACGCCACCACATGAAAAACATCCAAGGAACCCAAAAACAAGCTACGGTTGCTTACTATTGCCAAGATCCAAGAAGCGCCAAAACAAGGCATGGCCGCTTCCCACTGCCAATTTCGTAAAGAGAATAGCAATTGGACATGGCCGGCTATATCTGGCCAACAAGAATCTTCAAGAAACGGCACAAAGGCGGATAAGGAAAAAAAAAATAAAAAATTCGAGCATCCCGCGTTTGTTGAAAATCGCTCAGCTTCATTAACAGAGCATAAACAATGGTAGATTATGCCAGCATGTAATCAATGCATGCGTTATAAAGTACTTAGGCGGAAAACACTGTTCTTCAGACCAACTGAAACCAGTGGTAAAACTGCATTCGTGAAGGAAGAAAGCAATTGTACTTCCATACAACCAACACATGGTTGACCGACTTCCACATGGAATCATAATTAGATCAATAGCAGTTGCCATGCTCAAATGTTTCACATCAGCAGTTGCGTCTGTACAGTTATTCACAAATTTCCCAGCTACATACAGTAGATATATTTAAGGTTGGATAGTGGCCGACATTGACTGCCTTGCATAGTTGATTATATACAATCTGCCGAGGAGTTGACCTGCAGCAGACAAAATTTAGGTTTTAGTAAACCAAAACAGGATTTTTGTAGAATAAAGCTCTACTTCTAAAGTCCCTTCACCTTTGAATGGCTCCTGTAAATGGCCAAACCACATTCAAGGATGCAATTCATTCCCAACGGGTTTGCCAACTATTCAAGATATAAGTGATCAGATCAGAAGTTATAGGGAATATGAACGCACAAATCACATCCTCACCTATCATGTCCATTTCTTCTTCTTGGTACGGAATTGAGTAAGCTCATCTCTCCATTGGGCTGAGAAGAAAATATCAAAAAGATATGGAAAACACACAAATGATTGTAAGATTATGGAAAAGGATTGTGCATTTAACACAAACAATTAATTTGCAAGCAGAAGGTTGGTACAAACGCTTTTGACTTTCAAGAGAGATGCTGTTCCTGGTGTTCCATTAGGGCCTATTCAGGATCATCCTATTGAATGCAATGGGATTGGATTTCCCATTCCCAAAAAAAAAAAAAAAAAAATTCCATTTTCGATACTAATTTTTTTCATTCTCAATATAATTTCTTATTTTCTAGTAAACAAAACCCTTCCTCTTTCAATTCCATTGTCCAGATCTCATCCCATTCCATGATCCTGAAAAGGCCCCAAGCTTATTCAACTAGTGAACAGGAAAGCAGTTTTTTTATAAAAGAAAATTAAAAAAAATCATATCCCCCTCTTAGATGACCAGGCAATTGACGGAAGACAACTCCAACAGAGGAGTAACAAGGCAACCCTCCTTAAATGATCAGACAACTGACGGAGGACTACTCTAAGGGAGAGACAAACGAGCAAAGGTGCCTCTATCCCTCTTCATACCTTAGAGCTCACACCTTGTACATCCTCAACACACTCACGTCAACCACTTGGTCATCCAAGCAGTGACAGCAGAAAAGAGTCCTAAAAATATACAGATAAAAACAGTTGACCCTCTACAAAAAGTGACATGCATCATGCATCATGCATCATAGGATGCAGTGCATCTTTATTATCGCTGGAGGTAAACTGAAGGGTGCATAATGAACAGGAAAGCAATCCTAAAAATACACAACTAATAACAGCCGATCCTCAACAAAAAGTGAAATGCATGATACGCATCACATTATTGTTATACAAGCTTTATTATCCCAGGTAGATTGGAGGGTGCAGAAGGACGAATGGTCCATTAATCCTAGCAGTCTCAGGTATTATTCAGGGATCACCAAGCAAAGTATTGCGTGAGGTCATTTGTGATTTTCAAGTACTCTTACAGACTACAGTTCTTCCATGGAGTATAAGCCAAAAGGTTGAAACTTGAAACCTAGGCTAACAACAAATATTGAGTGCCCTACCAATGTCATTGAGATTTTCATAAGGCCGTAACAAGCAAGCACCAGGTCTGTGAACATTCATAAAACCAAAAGCAGTGACTATCACTAGGACTCTGTTAATTAGAAAGATACAAGAATCTTGTTCTCCCTATCTCCAAAAAAGGAGCAACCATCACAAGGACTCTGTCGATTCGCTATATTTTCCCCAGTCAATGGATGAATTCGGTGTGAAGGCAAACCCAGAGTGCAAACATGTATATTATATAATGAGAGGTAATGGATACATGTTGCAAATTGCACACGAAGAAATTCAATTGTGTAGACAATATCATGCCAGAAGTGTAGAAGACAAGGGCAGAACTCCAATACAATGTGAACTCTAGCATGCATGTTTTCACTCCGAAAAAGAGGCAAATTTCCCCAAAGGTTCAATGGGCTCCAAGTTTTGATCTAAAGATCACAGATCCATTTCGAAACAGTTGTAAGAATGGAACACTGAAAAACAGCTATCAAGAAGCAAGGGGCATGATGCATATTCTGGTTTCAATTCACAGCAGCGTTCACAAAATGAGTCTTTTAATCCTGCAACCAAAATTTGAGGGAGCGAATGATGAAATATCTTACCTGCATCAACATAGCGTTCCTCAACAACGGCGATCAGCATGTTGCGAACCAGATTAAACTCTTTGGCTTCCACACATGGCTGCCCATCAGGTCTGCAGGAATTGCCGCTGAGTCAAACTACTGGTTCAGGACCAACTTGTCTGCATTTTTTTCTTTCTTTTTTGGATTTTTCGATCTCTTTGAATTTCACCAAAAAAACTATACAGCATTGAAAAAAAAAAATGCAAACATTGTGAACAGGATACTCTTACCTGTCTAGTTCTGTGAACAGCAAGCCATCTGAGAGAGAGGACTGGACCAAAACTTTTGCAGGCTCAACAACTCTCATGCCATCACTGTAAGCAAGGTGCTTGTTCACCTGAATTGGCACCTGTATTGCGTTTTTGCATAAGTGTATGGATATATTAAACACTATATATATCAGCATTCACATATAATAAAGAGAAACACTGAATGAGCATTAAAGATACCTTGCATCTCACTGCAATGTTTATGGCATCCGAGGGGCGTAGGTCAAAGCTAACTGTGTCTGTTTCATCACCAACCTATGTAGAACTCACAAACACTAGCAATCAGCAGCTAGTAAACATCAACTCTTTGCCCCAAATTTCCATTAGGACTAGACAGGAGGAATTTACCTTTTCAATGTACAACTGAGCCAAATATGCCTCATTTACTCTTTTAGTAACTCGAACTAATTTCACCTGGAAACAAAGGTCAGACCACACTGTTTGTCAAATGTGGAAGGACAATCATCAAACCACGATTGGTTGTATAAAAATGAACTTACAGAATATCCCATCTTCTCAATCATTTCCTTCATAATTTGATATAGAGTGGGCCTAGCCTGGGTTACAAAGACTGAAAATCTTAGCAAATAAGAAGGAGAAATTACAAATGTCTAAAAAGTGATATTACAGGAGTGCATACAATGTGAACATTTCGTATGGCAGCCATGAGCAGCACACTAGGCATTTCCACTGGAATTAAACATAGGGAAGTGCTGGTTAGAAAGATAAAATAAATAGATATAATTTTTTTTTTTTATAAAAAAAGCCATCAAGTCTTGACATAAATGGTGGTTTTTAGTAGCTTTGCTACATACACAGTCAACACAGAACAAATCACACAAGAAATACTTACAGACGATGATGGGAAGAAGAAGATCACTTCCATCTTCCATCTTCAGAACAATGGCGGGATGTGGAGCATAATCTGGTAAATGTCCACCCTGAGGGTTATTGTGTACACATCTTAAATGTCTCCCGTCTCGCATTTTTATTACAAAGCCATCTGCACCACTTTTAACCTCAACTGCAAAGGCAATAAAAACACGGAAAAAAAAAACCATTCAACATATTGTAAATCACTTTCTTAAGTTGAAAATTAATTGTTCTTAGAAATTAATTTGGCTGGTTTTCAGTATAGAAAGAAAGCATTCATAGTAGCTCACATTAAACCAAATAAAACACCAAAATATTGTTAAAATGATAGAAACTAAGAATATCCACAAAAGAGATATGAATCATAACCCAGAGAAAAGAGCCCCATTATTGAAGTATACAACAGCACAAGAGAAAGAGAATGGTTGTTGGTCTAGATACAACATACCAGCCTCAACTACACTGGAGTTAACATAGTCTTCATCATTCTCGCCAAAGTTCTCTGCCTTCCTTCCGTTGCCATTTGAAGATGAACTAAAAGTACAAAAAATCCTCCTATGCATTCCCCTGTATGAATGTGGAGATGAAACCCTGAATTGAATCAGGTTCCGGCAACTCACTTTAGATCCCCAAAGGCTACTTCTAAGAACCACAGAATTCACAAAAGGTCCATTCACTGGCAGAGAGCAAAGCCCTGCATGTCTCGTACGGACAGAAGGGCAAATGACTGGTCCATACAGAGCTCCCATCGTGTCTATTCAACAACAACAACACAAAGAAGAGTAAGATCTTCTGACCACGGTGGCCATTTGTTGAAGAAACAAAAGACTAAACTTCATCCAACTATGCCCCAAAGGAAGATGGATGGATGGACGGACGGATGAATGGCACCCGTTCGCAAAGATTGCCACTTGAAAACTCTGTTGGGCTCTGCATGATTTTTCAGTATTTTATTACTAAAAACATCAGATGCATTTCCGTTTTAGCACAACTGACAGGAATTGCCGACTAGAAAACTTAGAACATGACCGTCCACTTATTCCATTTGCAAATACCAGGAAAGTATTATCGGACCTAAGATCTTCATTGCACACGGGGCAACCCTTCAGTGGTCCAGACCATTCACCTACTTATCGCACAGGAAAAGCAATCCCAGTAAAAATACTTGCAAACCGACGGCGGAATTTAATTGACGGAGCCATCAAAGATGGCAAATTAAGAGATTTAACTGTCCGGAGGATCAACTCTAAAGAAAGACATACAATAAATTACGATAGCTATAAAGCGCACGCTACGACGATTTCAACAGGGGAGCAAAGAAAGAACCTTCCAGAAGTATTCTCCAAGCCAAGCAACAGCTAAAACAACTCCAGAATTTAACTTCCAAAAATGAAGTGCCACAAGCTCTGTTTTTTAAGAATATAGAAGGGAAAGACTAAAGACCCTGGTCACCTCAACCAACACGAAGAACCCATGGGCACAGAACCGTTTCAACCACTCCGTTTCTAAACAGACACGGGAAAACTGCAGTAACCGCGAAGAGCAAGACATTCTAGAAACTCAAAACCGCCGGAAACATCCCAAGAATTACCGCAAAGGAAAATCTCGAAACCAATTTACCTTAAATTCTCACTAAACCCCGAGTGTCCGGAACTCTATCAGATACGCCAAAACCCCTGATTATTAGGAAGAACCGGAAAACCCTCAGACAATTCGATTCCGCAAGGGAAGTACGAACTCCGGCCGGCAAAAGCGAGAGCACCTTTGAATCGGAAAAGCCACCCGTTGCCGGTTTTCCGAAGAATCGAGACGATCTCAGGCCGATCGGCTAGAAATGAAGAAGAAAATGGACTGGATTTGAATTAAATGGCATCAAAACCAGCCTTCTTCCAGGATTAAAGAAAATCGGACAGAGAACATAAAAGAAGATTGAAGAGGAAGCTATCCGGTTCGAATACTTCGAAGCGACGAAAGCGTGCAAGGAGGAAAAGTTTCTATATAAGAACCGAAAAAAAAAATCTGAAAGTGGATGAGGATTAGAATTATGCGGATATTAAAAAAGCAGTGAACGTTTGCATGCATCCGGATGGACCGGCGGCGGACTGTCCACCATAGCAAAAGGACCACCGCTTCAGGCGAATACGACACCACGGCCACTGAAAAATGTGGGACGCTTTCTAAACACCGTTGCACTCAAATTTCATACTTATCCATGCCGGCTATGATGTGGAAAAAAAATGACAAATGGCCGATTAGAAAGCTGCTGCATTATTCATCGCTCAATTTCCGTTTTTGATTTTTTTTTACATTTGTTCCTTTTGAAGAAGATGCAGACTTTTTGACGGACGAGATTTTTATTAAGATCGCAATTTACCGGGAATTTCTCAAACGGACGTCGATGTACGGTCCATCAAAGTGTACCCGAACATCCTCGGGAGATACAAACGGGGCGGGCGTCGAGGCTGACTGGCGCCCTGAGCGCATTATCCACTTCTCGCTGCTCGGGCGGAGCCATCATATGCCGGCGTGCGATCCATCTCTAATACGTAATAAAGTTACAAAACTGGAATGTAGGGGTCCTCTCCAGAATCAAGTATATAGCCCTAGAAGACGGGTCCATAACTTTACATCATGTTTTGCGTATTGCAACTAGCCAGCCCATATTCCGACTGATTTTGCTTCATGTAATAATTATAAGTGGTGGAAAAACCTACTTGAATTTCTCTTACAGAAACTCTGTATAAATAAGTTTTTATCAATCATATATTTAGATGGTTCTATCTTCCCTTCGTGCGAAGCGATATTGTCCCAGACGTTCGAGAGACGGTCAATATTCTTTTCGTCCAAAAAAAAGAAAAAATAAAAATAAAAATGGAATGTACGATTCCGGGGAGAAGCACATGACATGTGCGTCGCAGGCAACAGTCTACACCTAGCCCACCTGGTCATGCTGCTATTTTTAGCCGCTATTAGCAAAGGGATCGTAGAGCCGGCGAACTTTCGTGGGTAGGTAATTAAATGCACAGTGCTTGGTATTGCTAAATAAATCTTTTATTTTCTTGCCTCGTTACTCGTTAGTTGAAAACGGGGAGAGGAAAAAAAAAAAAAAAAGAAGTCTGCGGAAAGTTAAAACGAATAATTATTAGCTGCCAAGCACATCAAAATATATTTAAACCTTATTTCAAACTTTTCGGCGTTGGAAAACTCATCTGCAGGTGGAGGCATGCTGGAAAATCCACTATCAAACAAATTGCATCTCAATCAAGCTTCGCTCATAAATTTTTTTGAAATTAAGTGAAGAATAGAAAAAGAATATTTTAAAATTTATGTGATTGATTTGAAATTATAAAGATAAAGTTAAAATATATAAGGTAATGGGAAGAAAAAAGATTGAAATATAAATGTAAATTTAAAAAATGAGGTTGTTGAATTATTAAATCATTTATGAAAAACTGCATAGAAGATTCTTTCCCCACAATTTACCATTGGGTACTGGCCTTCTTCATTATTAAACGAGTCCTAAACAAACTATTTTAATTTTTAAAAATGTAAATCGGGTGCCGGGGTGATAAGGGATCTTCCTTTTTAGCATCTTTGCAATTATGGACGTGATGTATATCTTAATTTTTTCTTGTAGTTAAAGACTCTCTTAATATTCGTCTAAATATTTTATTATTTTTTATAAAGTAAAAGTATCATGGAATTATTAATTTTCTAGAACAAATGGGGAAAAAGACAGAAGAGTCTACATCCATCCTGGCAAGAAGTACCCAGCTCGGCTATAATTCCGGTTGTCGTGGCTGCAAGGAAAAAAACATGTTAGCGGCTAACAATTGCATGCGTAATAAACCGAGTTGTAAATTTCAAAATGGCGCGGGAGGGGATGATGCAAAGTTCCAGGAAGCATGCAATTCAAACATTAATGGCTTGAAGTCGGGAGGATTTATAAAATTTGGGTTCTTTTCTCCCTTTTTCTATTTTTTTTATAAAACGCCTGGCCCAGCCAACATTAAAATGAAGCGTATGTCGCGGGGCTATTATAGTTCATAACATCCCCAAATGATGCTAAACATGTGAAAGACAGTTGACATGTCAAATGTCCCAAATGATTGCTTTTCTTAGCCATCAAGCTTCTAATTTTAAATAAATCCATGAATGTGACAACATAACCAAGGTCCCGTCTACTTAGCTTTAAAATATTTTTTTTTTCCTTTGATTGGTACTCGGCGGGGAACCTCTCTGTTTTTTTTTTTTTTTTTTCCTCCCACTACTGCAATGATGCTTCCAATTTAAGAGTGCAATTTGTGCAGGATATCCATGGGTACCCACCGACCTGACAATAATTTGAGTAGTGTAAGGTATAAATATTACACAAGGATATGAGTAGGGTATAAATTATTACTCACTTCCTCAAATAGATATAGATAGAGTAAATATGTTATATACCGAAAAACCGACCTGCATGGGTATAATTATTAATATATATGTATATGATGTATATTATATAATATGTGTTGTGTTTTATTTGTGATGTCTTGTGTGCATACTAATTTTAATCAATCTTATGTCCCGTGGAGTTATGGATTATAAAGTACAAACTAGTTAAGTTTTTGTATCATTGACTTTTGAAATTTTTTTTATAAATAAATTTGTGAAGTGTAATGTAATATATTAGTATTTTAATGATTAGATTGTGAAAGTCTATAATTTATATTTTTATATAATAATGCAAACAATAATATATATACCGGTGATTTTAAAATATAAATGAGTATTACTTTATATTATTGAAAATAACTTAGAAATATTTTTAAGAAAATATTAGATAATAGGTAGTGTAGGGCAGACTTTTTACAAATAAAGTACAAGGTAGGGTGAACCACTACCCGAACGGACCCTAGTTGCACCCGTACTACCATTGGAACCAAATATAATATTGTGTAATTATGTCTCTTTTGCACTTTGCTACATTTTAACATTCCCAATTACTTTGATGTTGGGGTCATTGTTCAGATGCCTCTCAGTGTCCTGCCTTCAGAGTACACGTTTGTCAGGTACTTAGTTATCTGAGACGACTGCTTATGTGGACCAGTATTGGAAACTTCGTAAAAGTTAGAAATGTCCATCTCTTACCAACTGAATTTAAATCTAGAATTCAAATGGAACCCAAATTATATTAGAGGCTAGGATTGAGAAAAATAGAACTGGAGAACATTTGTCCAATTTCTGGGTGGTGTTGAGGTGCCGGGTTTCAGACGCATTAGCTAGGAAGTGGAGTGTTGATAATTGGCCTTCCCTGTCGAGGAATCAAATAAGACACTCCCTAGTGAATCAAAAAATGGCATTTTAATAATCCCTGCTATGGAATGAATGTTCTAGAATGCATTTGGTGCTTTTAATATAAAACGTTGCAGGCCGGGCATAAATTGAAAAATGAAAACAACCCAACCACCTCCATAGATTTCATTTAAGTTTCCACTCCCCGCAGAGAGACAAAGAATGGCATGCCCTTGCACGTCATATAGCAACAAGACGACAAGCGAGGTTTCGTAAATAGCGAAATACCACATGCCCCACGGGATTAGTGGCGAAATCAATTTTTAAATTAGTGGAAAAAATTAAAAATTTAATCCGCTGGCATGATAAACGTACGGGATTTGTGGCAAATGTAGCTGCTGGGATTAGAGCCGGTCTACACGACCACAGTGTGAATTCTCACCCACCACACAAATAGTTTGTTTAACTTAATGCGCATTATTAACAATTATTTCATTTTATTTTTTGACATGTTAAGTAAAAGGTCAAGTAAATTAGAAAGAGAAAGTGAGGATGTGACACAATTAGATTATCAAAAAATAAATAAATAAAAGGCTCCCGGAAGCATGCGATTTGGATACTTTGCTATTTCACTCAAAAATTTCGTGAAAAGTAAATATTCGAGATGTTCTATTCATCGCTCATTCGCTGCGTGGCTTCACCTTTGAAAACCACATGCTGCCACCTCATTTGAATGTATATCAAAGATATTGTAAATAAAGCAAATGCTGGTTGAGAGTTGAGACAAATCGATTCCGTATGCAACTATGCCTCAATTTAATAAAAACAAGAGGAGTCATCCTGTTACCCGGGCTAAGTAAATACATCACTTAGTCTATCTTAAAAGTCTTATTTAAAATAACTTTTTTTTTTTACTTCTTTCTTCATACAATTGTTTATCTAAGTATATTTAATATATAAATCAAGTTTTACCATTTTTAGATTTTTGTATATATTTTTTAAAAATTTTAAAAATAAGGGTATTTTAAATATATATATACACATAGATATTTAAAAATCTCAAATAAATAAATAAATATATTCAAAAATGGTAAAACTTAGTCTATTTATTAAATACACTTAGATAAACAAGTGCACGAAGAAAAAAGTAAAAATAAATAAATATTGTAAACAGGTTTTTTAAGGTGGGCTAAGTGAGACATTTACTTAGCCCAGGCTAATAAGATCACTCCTCTAAAAATAAATCATTGTATAGTAGATGCTGATACAGTGTACCCTTGTGCACTTAGCTTTAGTGCACTTGGTGCTTTAACCCATTTTTTAAATTTTTTTGAAATTTTTTTATACAATTGTTAATTCAAGTGTATTTAATATGTGTATCAATTTTTACCATTTTTGAAGTATTTTAAATCTTTATTTTTGAAAATCATTGGTATTTAGAAATTTAAAATTATTAAAATGCCACTGATTTTTAAAAGTCAAAAATAAATATCTAAAATACTCAAAATATAATAAAAATTGATACACATATTAAATACACTTAAATTAACAATTGTATAAAAAAAATTAAAAAATTAAAAAATGGGTTAAATGACCCTTGTATAGTTGCCGTTCCAAACAAAATCATTTATATTAATTAAGGTTGTTCGTTAATTTACATGACTACATAGAGGACCCCTCCGTTTTTCATATACTATGATGTTTTCAGAAGATCAAAGCTAATTATTGTACTTGACATGATTTATTAGCTAAGACTTTAAATATTGTTCCAGTTAAAAAAAAGTTTTCATCGTATGCAGCCAGCTACACTTAGCTTCCGTGCACCAGAGCGCAAATATCCAATTTTTTAAACTTTTTTCATAAAACTGTTGATCTGCGTGTTTTCAACATATGTATCAATTTTTATTATTTTTAGAGATTTGTACATATTTTTATTTTTTTTAAATCAGTAACATTTTTAGTAATTTTTTTAACAATTTTATTTAAAAAGTTTGAAAAAAAATGAGGTAACTGTACCTGGGTGCACCGAACCTAGGGGTGTAAATCGGGTCGGGTTGACTCGGGTTGGCACAAATACAACCCTAACCCACCTTGTAAAATCACAACTCAACCCTACTTTCAACCCTACTTTTCACATCTTAACCCAACCCTATTTCAACCCACCTCAAATCGGTTCGGTTCGGGTTAGAAATCGGGCTAATAGATTACACATGTTATCAATGCTAGTTAAAGTTTTGTTCACCTGAATTTCTAAAATAATAAAAATAATGATAATTATAAAAAAAATAAGTACCAATAAAAGTTCTACATAGCTCAAAAGTGGAGGATAAGTTTAGTAATTGATTCGTTTTTTTGTTTTTGTATTTTTGAGCAATCGATGTCTTCTGCAAGTCAAAAAGTGAAAGCCAAGTAAAATTATTACAGTAAATTATGCAAAATAGAAAAATAAATATTATAGTCTTACTTACCTTCTTAGTTGGCTTCCAATCAAAGCTACAAACATCTTAAGTTCTCAGTTGACCTGTTATGTTATTCTAAATCACCAATGCGAGCAAATATCTAAACAACCTATTTACGATGCAATATAACCAAATAATCCAAACACAATTTCACAACTAATTAACCAAATATATTTCCAAAACCAAATAAATTCAAACAACATTTGACAACCAAATAGTCAAACAAATTTCCAAACTCAACACAATTTTACTAAAATATCTAAGCAATATGAATGAAATACACTCTCATAAATATATGTAAATACATATCTTATGAAATCGGGTCGGGTCGGGTTGACCGACCCCTAACCCAACCCAACTCATTTTAAAAATCGGGTCGGGTTGAACCCATTTTTTAAAAACCAAATTTCCAAAACCTCAACCCAACCATGGTATAAATCGGTTCGGGTTGATGCGGGCTCGGGTTGAACCCAACCCTATTTACACCCCTAACCGAACCTAAGTGCACCCAGGTGCATACAACCTTTACCCGTTAAAAAAATTCATGTCGGCTTTAAAATTCACAAAAAAAAAAAAGAAAAAGTCAACATTTAATATTGCAGCTAATCTAGTAGAGACATGACAGTAAATCAGCTTCTTGCAGGCTTTGCTCTTCCTTTTATCTTCCTTTTCTTTGTTTCTTAATTTACAACACACTACGATAATCTTTCTCCATGTCTTGGAGGGAAAAGGAATCAGCACTTCTATATTGACTCCAGTCATAAATATCTGGACTTTCATAAGACTTTACAGTACTCTCAACTTCATGTTCTAAACTGCTTTTCTCTTCCTCCTGGATTTCATCTGCAGAATCCTTCTTCAATTCTTTCCGACTCTGCTCATTCTTCTTAGGTTCTTCCTGATTCAGCTCTGATCCTGCTGCATCCTCCTGAACCAGCAGATAAAAAAGGATCACATTGTCAATGCAGAATTCCACTATGGAAGTCATGGCCAGTCATGACTCTGTCATATAGAGTGGACCTAGAGAAACTTTTCAGATACGGAGCCACCAGCATCAATAACATTGAAGTAAATGTAGAGATCCGACAGCTACCTCATTTCCAATTGACATGTCCAGTGATTCGTCATCTCTGGTGGAGTTCTGCTCTACCTGAGACCTTAGCCGTTCAATCAGCAGCTCAAAATGAGAATGATCTGTTCACAGGATTGGATGAATGACCACATTAAAATCACTATGAGACGTTCAGCTTCCCAGACAACAAAGAAATCATTGAAAAACAATAGAAAGGGATGCAGGATTTTCAGGCATGTGCTAGGAGTAAAAAGAAGCCTGCAAAAATTTTCCCATGAAGCAAAGGAATGAAGGTGCAGCTAATCCGGACTGCCACAAGACCATTCATAGGAAGAAATAGTAGTTAATTGTGTTTTGACTGACAGGCAATCCATGTAACTTAAGCCCGCAGTGAAGTGATATAATTGGGAATCCCCCAAAAGCTACAAATATGAGAAAATCATGGCCATTGACATAGTAAAAGTGAAAAGCAGTTAAACATTGTTACTGTGGAAAGAAAAAAACAAAGATGGCTAGAACAGTTTGGCAAAGAACACAATTTATGAACCATTGGATCAAAGCTTGTTCAAAATCAAGGAACCATCTGCAAAGAACAAGATGTCAAGTCTTTGCTTATCATGATAAACCACAGGGTGGCAGTCCTGATTCAAAAAAACAGAGAGAAAAGTAAAACAAAAGCAGTATGGAATATATCTCAGTGGGGGACTAAGTTGCTCACCTTTGGAACGGTGAGCCAAAGCATCAGAAAGCTGCAAGGGATGTTTGCGTTCTTCGGCCTTAAATTTCAATTTCACTTGATGACGTGTTCGACCAGGGAAAAGCTGTTGAATCATTGCAAAATCTGTTCCAAATTGGCGAAGGGCCTGAAAATTGACTTCATTAGGTTGCAGATCATACTCAGTAATATCGATTCAACTACAATTATTTGAGAAATACATGGAATGAAAGTATAGAGATTAGAGAGTTCAACTTTTATTGATCCACTTTCCAAAAATCAGTTTGGTCTTATGCTGGGAAGATCAACTTCCAAAGTCATTTCTTGCTTAGGCAATTATTTGAGAAATATAGAGAGAGAAAACTCTGCATGATTTCTATTGATTTAGAAAAAATATAAGATTGAGTTCTAAGAAAATTATTACAGAAAGCAATGAAAAAAAAATAACAACAAATACATAAATGTTATTAGAGATACGCATGAAGGGGGGCTATAACAAATGTGAAAACCGCAGAGGGAAGATACAGACGTTTTTCCAATTGCAATAGATTTGCATCGAGGCTCAATTTTAAGTCCTTACCTTTTCACTTTAGTTATAGATAAACTTACTAAACATTTACGAGAAGAAATACCTTGGTGCATATTATTTGCAAATGATATAATTTTAATAGAAGAAACTAGAGTAAACTTGATATTGAAGAATTGGAAAGATGCTCTAAAATCTAATAGTTTTAGAATTAGTTACACAAAAAACTAAATATACGAAATGCAACTTTAATAATAGTGAGCACCAAGATAAAAAAAAACCAATTAAGATTTTCAAATATAGTAATATCAAGAACTTATCACCGTCGGTATTTAGGATTAATAGTTCAAGAGAATAAGGAAATTGAGAAAGAGAGAATCTAAATAAGATGGAAGAAATGGTGAAGTGCTTCAGGAATTCTGTGACCATTGAGTTCCAATTAAATTAAGAACGTGTTTGGGAAATGATAAAACTTTTAAATGAAAATTTTTGTGCATAAATTTTTGAATTTGAAGAGAATGATGTGACATGGTATGGGTAATGATGAAGATTAAAAAGAATAAAGTTAAAATAGATAAGTTAGTTGTATAAGTGATTATGTAGAAATGATTAGAAAGTATGGTAGTTGTATAAGAAAATGTGAAAAAAGATTATAAAATATGGTAGTTATGAAGAGTGAAAAGTTTTAGCTCGACATTTTTTTCTTTTGGCCAAGCACACCCTAAAAGGGAAATTTTATAAGATTGCGATTAAACCAGCTATGCTTTGTGGGGGCAAATGTTAAGCAGTTAAAGAACAACATTGACATAAATGAGTATAGCAAAAATGAGAATACTAAGGTGGATTAGTGGTAAAATAAGAAAAAATAAAATTAGAAATGAATAACTCGAGATAATCTAAAATTTTAGTAATGTTAAATGGAGGCCTGAACTAACAATAGTTAGGAGAGTTGAGTTTATTCAAATAGAAAGTAGTTAGAATGAGAGAAACCCTCCTGATTGAAAACATTAAAGATTACTAACTTAGTTTTTGATTGTCAAGAATGGCATAGCTAGCCCCACCTTAGGTGGGAAATGGTTGACAATGATGATGATGATGATTTGTGTAATTACAAGTAGCATTGAATGTAAAAACTAGGGTTGTGAAAACCTCTAGGAGATTTGACCAAGTCCATGGAAAGCTCCATTTTGACATACTTGATACATGTTACTTGTACATTATATAGTCCAAGGGTGTGTTTAGCAATCAATAAAAAATGTCAAATTAAAACTTTTCACTCTCTATAATTACCATATTTTAAAATTATTTCTTCACATTTCCTACATAACTGCCTTATTTTTTAATCATTTCTACGTAACTACCCCTACAACTAATCAATCTATTTTAACTTTATTCTCTTTACATCTCATCATTACCCTTATCGTATCACATCATTTTCTATCAATTTAACAACTTGTACACTAAAAATTTTTTATTCAAAAGTTTTATTACTTCTCAAACGCAACCCTAAATGAACCAAGAGGAGTAAATTTGAAATTAATGAGTGAAACACGCTCTTAAATATAACGGTTTTAAAATTAGTCAAACGAAAACCGAAAATATGAAATGTAACTTTAATAATAAAGAGAACCTAGATGAGGAACCAATCAAAATTTGAGACTAGTTATGCAATATGGGGTAGAATATTGAGCAATTAAAGAACAACAAATACACAGAATAAGCATAGCAAAAATAAGAATTTTAACATAAATGAGTGATAAACAAAAAAAAAAATACACTTAAAAATGAAGTAATTCAAAATAATTTAAAGGTGGAGCATGTCAAACGGAAGCCTGAAATGACATCAATTAGGAGAGTCAAGGTTGTTATTCTTCTTCTTTTTTTCTTTTTTTGATTGGAGTCAAGGTTATTCAAACGAAAGACAATGAGAGAATGAGAGAAAGAAACGTCAAAAAATTGAACAAAAGTAATTAAACAAAATATGAAAACATTAGAGATTATTGAAAGCATAATTTATGATTGAATACTAAAGACATAATTTATGATTGTAAAAAATGGCACAATGGGATCCATGTAGCTAACCCCACATAGGTCGAAAACAACTTATAATGACAATGATCACTTATTGAGAAATGGAAAAAAGCAACAACAAAAAAATGAATAGGGTACCTTATAGAACATCTCTGTATCTGATTTGGACCACCGCTGTTTAGGTGTCTTCCTCATAAAGGAGTGATAATTGAGTTTCGAAACTGGCTCATCTCTATGAGTAGTTGGACCATCATCTGGCTCAAAGCCATCTTGTGAAGCTAGGGGATCATCATTATCATATGGAGAATCATTCCTCAAGGAGTTATCAGCACTGTAGAAATAAAAAAAAGATCAAAAGGCAGTACATTCCTAGACAGTGAATGAGAAAATGGCAGCTCTTAAACAACAAATTTTTCTAAATCATGTCCTCACCTATGGTAAAATGTTCTCAAATTGTTATGAGCTTGGGTTTTACATGCAGCACTTCTGGGTACACATGTTCCAAATTAGTTTAAAATTAGGATTGTCAGATAACTTCACGATATTTTTGTGGATATGCAACAACCCAAAAAATGATTTAGAAGTAAAGAAATCTGAGGAAACGGAAAGCAATTCCTGATTTCATTGTCAGTCATAAACAAAAGTCAGGCAATTGAGCTAAAGCAACTTCCATTTCCTCAAAGTCATATTTCCGAAAATTCCAAATCACTCTAAAACCATTTTATTTTAGCCCGTTTGACATCACAGGCAGCATAAATGAATGCTGCCAACCAACCTTTACCAAAAAATTCATTGAAGGGGCTTGATTGGAATGTTATTTAGAAAGGCACACCTTTCAATGAAAGCTCTCCTGCGGAATATAAACAGGGTCCCAATGACATCAGTTAATAGGTTCGCATGTTGGACAAACTGTCAAGGACTCCTAGTGGGTGCACTCCCATGCCCGAGTGAGGACAAACTGGATTCCTCCACTTGCCAATACCATGCACAGGGTTAGACGCAATTGTCATTCTCTTCACAGCATTGTCTTTCCAATAACAAGTACAGATTGGATTTAACAACCAAAACTATTAAAAGACTCTGCATGTGACTATGATAGTCTTCAACACATTTGATAGTTTTGATTAGCAGAAAAAGGAGAACCAACTTTATTGCATAGCAGACAGTACATTCTAACACCCAATCCTTGTACATAAGATCATGGTACCTTGAAGTGGGGAAAAATTTCTTTGCTGCTGCTGCTTCCTTAATCTGCATATTAAGATGAGTATCAGTAACTTTTATCAAAAAAAAAAAAAGATGAGTATCAGTAACAACCAAGAATTATATTGAGAATATGCAGTCTGCAGTGTGCCTCAAAAAAGCAATTCACAATTAAAAAGCTTAACGAAGCTATAAGGGTAAACAAGCAACTATCCCCATGGTACATATTCCTCAAAGAACAAAGGAAGGAAAGATGAGAATACATACTGATTGTCGTTCCCTAAATTCCGCAAGCATAATAAGATCCTTCATCGTCAGCTTTCTAGGATCAATTTCTTCTTCTGGAGTTTCAAGCAAGGTCTTATTCACTACAACACAAGATAACATAAACAAATGTTAAGATGGATATACACAAATTTACTGGATTTGTCAATGTACATAAAGAGATTAATAAACCCAGTCCCGTAAGAATGCAGTACCGCTCCGTTTACTTCTCTGAGTTGTATGGGAGAACTTCTTTTTGGTGGGCTCACTTTTTACAATATCAGGTTCCTCAGATGCCTTTTTACGGTGTCGTTTAACTGGTTTGTCAGTTTCACTCACAGACTTCTGTGCTGCTTTGGATAATCTTTTTTTCTTGGGTTTATCTCCCCAACTGCCATAATCATCATTGTCACCATCGCTGTGCTGCTCCTCGGAAATGTTTGAGGGTTCATAATTCCCATCTTCAATGTCATCAACAGTAGCACACTTAGTTCTCCTTCTCAGTCGCCTTGTTGGGCCAGCTTCAATATCTTCAGCAGCAGAAACATGTAGCTCATCCTCGACACCTTGGCCTTCATCAATAGAAGTATGAATGGCATTATTCTTTTTTCTCTGCCTTTTTCGTGGACCAGCTTCATTCTCCTTAACAGAAGGAGAAATAACTCTTTGCTCCTGGACGATACCCTGTGCTCGGACATCAAACAGTGGTGAGCAATTAGAACAATTAATACCTCGATTTCTAGAGTACAGTAGGAATTATTGCCAGTCAAACCAGATAAAAAGCAAACTGCAAACAAAATAAAGGTTAAAAATTCACTCACTTTTAAAATGCAGAGGCTCATCTGATTCCACTGCATATTTGCACCAAGATGATCCAAAACAGGTCAATAATTCGATTAGCGCAAGACCCTCAGATTACCCTACAAGCTGAGGTCAGCTACAAGAATCCAGTACCCATCCTTCCTCTCTAACATAAAGAGATTTGATTATTTGAACATGATTTATGGTGTGTTTGGTATTCGCTAAAAAATGTCTTTTCCATCTAAAACTTTTTTCCCTCCACAACGACCTCATTTTTCAATCATTTCTTCACATATTTCTACACAACTACCCTATCTTTCAATCATTTATTCACAACTTTTCATACAACTACTTATCTATTTTAATTACATTTTCTCTACTTCTCATCATTACCTCTATCATATCACATCACTTTCTCCTATTTTAAAAACTTCTCTTTCAAAAATTTTATCAAATCCCAAACACGCCCTTAAGGTAAAAATAGAACTTTTTGCAAAATTGTAATATAGGCAGCAGACTAACTTCATTTGTAAATAATACCTGACTATATTATCCTCACGAAAAACACCATCTAAATGGGGTTAAAACGAAAACCATCAAATAATTTCCTTTCGGTCATAAAGTACCACTACAATTCAAATGGTGACTTTCATGGATTTTTCAATGAGAGCACCCAATGTCATAAAGTCAATTCATAAAGTCGATACCTAAGTTTAATAATTAAAACTAAACCACCATTGGTTATTTTTTAGACATCCTTGATCCAACTGGGGCAATGGAATGATCAAAACTTTCAAGAGTCCACATGAGCAGAATCCAGCAGAAAGGTTCACTAAGTTGCAACATGGAAACTACATTATAGTTACCTCTACTTCCAATGTGTCAGGAACATTTTGTAAATCCCCTTCACCTCCAGCAGTTGTAGCTTCTAAATTGGCAATCACAAAATGGCCCTCTGCCTCTTGGTTTCCTGGCTTTGAGCAATGGTTCTCTGACATAGCTTCAACTGCAGCAGTTTCAGTTTCAACACTGGTGAGCCCAAAATGGTCCTCTGCCTCTTGGCTTCCTGGCTGTGAGCAGCGGCGCATTGATGTAGAATCAATGGTTACAGAATGAACAAACGTGTCAGTAGAGGCCTCCTTCAGGCATTCATTTCCTTTAAGGAAATGAGACTTCTGACGAGGAGAGATCGGCTCCATGTTATTAGAAGAAACCGATGGTGTGAAAAGCTTCGCAGTTGGTGTTTGATTTTTGGACTTGGGTCGGAATTTGCCCACTCCCCGTGCTGCCAGTGACATACATTCACAATTCAAAATCTCAAACCAAATGTCCAGCTAAAATTCTGAACGAGAAAGCGTTGATGCTTACACGTAATAGTGGCAGGCTCCAAAAGAATATCATTGATAGAATCCAATGCTGGAGAAGCTGCTGCTTCCTGAAAGGAGAAAAGATTGTTGTTTCAAGTCATTGGAGAAAAAGAAAAGGAAAGAAAACAAAGAAGCAGACCTTCAAGACCCACCTCTCTTGCTGAGCTGCCAGCATCTATACCAAAATCTCTGTTTGCATGAGTTTCAGGATGTGGAATATATATTGGCTCTACAGTATTTTGGGATGTAACAGGCTGCTGAGAGGAACTTGTTTGTGCAGATATACCATGCATACTTATTGAAGGTTCGAGAGGAGCACTGTGCTGAACAATGTAATGGGTGGATCCTTCCAATCCCTCAATATGATCAGAAACAGACACTGCAGCTTCAGAAATCACTGAGGAAGAAGCAATGTCTTTTTTGCTTTTACATTGATCAATCGGCTTGGGTACAAATTTACTCAGAGACTGACCTGTCAAATACATCAAAAACCTCAGAAAAGGAGTTAAAGACAAATAAAGGTCTAGCATTAAAGTCATTTACTTACCTGTGGCTATAACAGGCTGAAGAAGAATGTCAGACAAAGACTCCAAACTAACAGAAATATCAGAATCCGAACTAGAAGAAGCTCTTGCAACCTAGAATAGATGAACTTTAAAAACTATGATCAAAGGAAAGGCACTAGAACAAGCACAGGGTTTCTGCATCTCTACCTCTTCCCTAAAGCTTTGCTGACCCCTTTGCAGTACACCATCATTGCCAGAGAATTTTTCTTCATGCAGAACAACTGTAGGATAAATAATCTCTTGGCTTGTGAGAAGCTGGGGTGAGAGTTCCACCGGGGAGGAATTCAGAGTACCAATGGAAAAGGCTTCTACAGAAGTACCAGAAGGAGTCTCCTTTGATTGCCCAAGCTGGGGAGAATGGCTTTTGGTACTGACAAGAGAGGAAACTGATTGCATAACTTCAGTACCCAAAGAAAGACCGTAGTTGCACTTAAGAGTAGTTTGGTGCACAATAACCTAAGGATGAAATTAATCCAATCTTAAAGACATAAAAGTGTTTTGGATTTAGTTTCATCAGTTCGCACAATCGCCTCAAGATGAAATTCATCCAGTCCTTGAACGGCCAAGAACACAAAATTACTGAATAAACAAAATGAACCCCAAAAAATTTAGTGCCAGGAGCACCTCAATGCTCACCAGCAACAGGGGTTGGCACCACTCATTCTGCAGGAGAAGTGCTTTAATACTTTGAAACTGTGCACGTGTTTCCATGAAAGGCATTTGGCAATGTTGCGTAAAAGCACCATTTCAATTTTTGTTTCCCCTAAAAAGCAAGAATGATAGCTTTTATGGAAAGCTAAGAATCCTAGCATTCCCCAGAAAAAATAAATAAATAAATAAAGCTCCACACGTTATGTATTTTGCTTATTTTCAAACGCATGGCCAAACAGGCCCTAGAATTTTTCAAGTAGTTGGATGTCAAAGCATATACAAACCACAATAGATAACACATAGAAACACAAATTCTAGTACATGCTTTTTCCATTCCTTTCATGCCAACTGGTTGCTCAATTTTTGACATGTGCAGGGCCACGAGATGCCAAAATGTACATTTGATATATCAAAACACACTAGGCACGACAGACTCTGGAAACAAGAAATGAGATTTACATGCTAATGGATCAATTCTGGCATTGAAATTATCAAGATAGGCCTATAGAATTCTCAAAGGATAAATTCAATATTTAAACTTCACCCTAATATGAAATAATAAAACATCTCGAAAAATGGTATGCAGCCTTCTGTTGCTTTATTGCAAAGAGGTCATTTCCCGTTACTCAAACTGAAACCTCGGGTCACAAAGGTAGCAATTCTTTACCATTACAGCAAGGCCCGCCCCCTCCTATCAACACCATTGAATAATGTCTCAGATGGCTAAATGGGCTGGGTAAACTAAAGCCCCAAAATTTAGGATGTGGAAGGGGAACCATAATTTCTAGTCTGTTTGTGTTTAGGTAGCTGCCAAATCCTAGCCAATATTCCTATTTAATTCAATCAACTCTATTAATACAGAATCTTCTCTGGAATGAAAGAATAGAATTGTTAAAGACTTTCGTAGCAGCACTTATTTTACAATTATTTTAAGAGAAAAAAATGAAATGAATCAGCATTTCTAACAAACTAAAAATAGAGAGAAGAATCAGCATTAGCAAAATAATGGATAAGCAAGGGTACGCCTGGGCAAATCACGCAACCAGGCATGAGAAGCAGATGTAGACATGAAGGGTCATTTCATGGTTCTGGTGAAGTTAAAGACTTATGAATCTTTTTTTTCCAAATGGTAGAATGGAAGCAATAGAATTTGAAATTGCGTAGGACTGTGTTTTGCAGCAAACATTATTAGGCCTTAAGAAAGCTCTTTATCAAAAGTGGGCAAGGAGACGGTTTACCAAAGTACTAGCATGTGAGGTGGAAACATCATAGACCCACCTAAGACAGGTCCAAGCCTAAGGTAACCATCTCAGAGGGTCAATGAAAGGCAAATCTTGGCACACTGCCTGGACAAGCACCCAGCTTGCCTTTGTCACCCACTCATGCCAAGAGTGGGTATAGAAAAAAAGACGTAAACAGAAGTTACAATTGATTGGGTCAGAGCTTACCAAGAGTCACAGTGGGCTGAAGCAGCATGTCATCAGGAACTACAATTGACTGAAACAAAAGAGTATGTCATCATAACAAATCCATCATAATGTACAATAGTTTAAAACATGAGCATTTACCTCAGCTCCAGAACACCCAAGCCTACTTCCTGAATTATCATCACCTTCAGAAAACACGGGTTCTGAATGTGGAGCACCTGACCAGCATTCTAAATCTTTAGCAGGAGGGATTTCATCATAACTGTCTGCCAGTTGATGGGCAGAGGACTCACCAAAAGAGGAATCAATTGGAGGGAATACTCTGGTACTAGAACCATCTAGTGGAACATCATGCTGAGAAGAAAGTGAGTTAATGGACTCAGGTATTACACATGATGGAATTTCCTTTTCATATTCAGGCACTGCTTTGACTGTAGGCTCAAATCGACCTACCAATACAATGTGCACAAGCCTTTCAGTCCACATAGGGGAAAAAAATCACTAAAACATTAATAGTCACAAGTAAAGATTCTTACTGGTAGCAGTAGTGGTTTGAGGATAAATCCCATCGATGGATTCCAAACCTAAAGAGGTAGTGTTCCCCTGAAAGAAAAAGCCATAGTTGTCATATGAAGAATAACTTGCATACAGAAAAACGAAATCAAGAACCTCATCAAAAGGTGCCAAGATTAAAGATGCGTTGTTCCCCTGAAAGAAGACAGCCCAGTTTTCGTAGGCAAGCAACATATAAACAACATAATGGCATTATGAATGCCAAGATGGATTCCAAGGATAACCAAGAACGGTAATTTTAAATAAATGGCATTACTGTAAATTCCAAGAGGTTCATTCTCATTCAAGAATATTTCCAATTCTCACTTCATGAAATTCCCACATTAGTTTTATGAATCTGCATTATCATAAGGATGTATTTTAATCCACCAATGAAATGATTGGCCTTATGAGGGAGGTGAAAGCCTGTTTCCAAACTACAAATAAAATCAATCTGGGGCTGGAAGGACAAACCTAAAAGATTAACACATCTAGGCATCTGAATAAAGGGAGAAATCTATGTTTTAAATTTATTTTTTACCTTTATTTCAGCATTCATGCAAGCATATGTGTGTACATAGTAAGTGTGACAATAACAGAAGACCCAATTAACAGGTCATTATCAGCATGCCTACCAATTATCTGAATCAGCAGCAACGGTGACTTACTGCATCTGCATTGGTAATTTTCCAAAATCAGGTATATGTACAAATAATTGTTACGGACATGCATTTTGAGTCCACCTTATCAGTTTCTATGTCTAATACAATTCCCCACGTATCGCTGCATGATATGCCAAATTTCAAACATAGCAACTTTAACCTCTGTCCTGGCCTTTGATTCAGCGATACAGATCACTGAACAGATAATGAATGGAACACCCCCACTGTTACCTAGCCTTGAGGCAATTTCAATAAGCAGGCAATGCAATTGAATTATCCTGGCAAATTATGCAAAGGCTAGGAATTGATCCTTACAACACGGGGTCAGAAGGACTTATTGAGCAGAGTCCAGGACCGAACCATGTGTCTCACTGGGGGTATCCAAGCAATTCGTTCGACAAGAAGCACAATGCAACAGGACAACAAAGATATCCATACCTCTGCTTCAACTGGTTCTGGGACTTTCTGCTGCCCTCCATTGCCTTCAATGCAACTTTGAGCTTCCTTAATGCCCACAGACACCGCCTCGGATGACAATGGGGTGGAGTCTTTTTGCGCTGTGGCGCTGGTACACGGCCTCACGGCCGTTGAAACGGAAGCGGGCTTCAATTTCGACTTCGGTTTGAATTTACCCGCAGGTCGAGCTGCCGAAAACCAATTGACGTGACTATTCCACGCATGGAAGAAAATAAACGAAGCAAAATTTTCATTTTAAAAAGGGGAAAAAAAAAGTTGAAAGAAAAGAACCGACATCCTGAAGTAGTGCTTGGCTGAAAAAGATCATCCAGAGAATCCATAGAACGCGCCGCTTTTCTTCCTTCTCTTTCTTCTCATTCAAGAAGGAAGTTTGAGGTGCTTCGTCAGTCTTTGAGGGCTTAAACAGAAGCTGTGCGAGGGTTCCGCGCAGGTAAGACGTGTTGGAAGGACAAGCGGAGAGAGGGAAGAGTAAGGATGAGCAGAAGAAGACTTCGCTGGCGAGATCTTTCGTTGGCCAGCATGAGCAAGAGACAGACGCCGTGTGTTGGGAATGAATCAGTGTGATGAGAGTGATTTGAAAGACAAAACCCAGCACAGGAGCGCTACGACTGCGCTAGCAGACTCGATGGTTCGAAGAGCCATGCTTCCGCAGCTTCACTGCGGTTAACATCGCCAACTGAACCGTTGTGTCCGGTTTAGGTTCGACGGTTCCAGCTATTTGTTCGAATCGGTGACGTAAATATAACATAATTATAAAGTCTTGCCTCGTTAGCTAAATTCCGAGGTTCGAATGATAAGGGCATACGGGGGTTTTATCTTCCATTAATACATGAGAGCATTTATCTTCCATTAATACATGAAAGCCTATGTTCTCCCTCTTGAAAATTTGTAAAGATGTTTTCAAAATTTAATGATTGGATGTGTTTGGAAAGTTGGAACCTATCAAAAAAAAAAATTATATAAAAATCGTTAAGTTGATAGAAAATAATATAATATAATAACAGTAATGATGAAGTGTGAAAAAATAATTTTAAAATATGGTAATTATGGAGAATAAAAAGTTTTAGTTAAAAACAAATATGTTTGTAATACAAGTTGAGATGTGATGTAAGAGAACTCATCATGTGCAAACCGACCGTACCATAATTATAGTACAATTTAGTGCAAAATGAGTCACGCATATTAAAATATAATAATATTTTATACAATCATTTATCCATATAAAAAAACATAACTTAAATAATTTAGATATCGAAAGTATCACTTTAAACTTGATACTTATATTAAACTATTTTATTATGTCGATTTTGTACCATTTTAAGATAAAGCATATACACATGTTGGATTTGGTTGAAAATTAGTATACTAATAAAGTGAATAATTCAAAATACGATGGATCGAGTAGATTCTTATTCATGATCAAGTGGCCCCACAGTGCATGAACTGCGTCGTGATTATAGTGCAGTCCGAATGTTTTTGAATAAATTCTATGATGTAAAAGTACGCTAATAAAAGAAAACAGATTTACAATATAGTAATTGGTAAATATAACATAATTATAATATAATAACTTTATTAATTATTTATTATTCATTAAAATTTAAGAAAATATACATTATAATGTCATCAAAACACAACTGATAATCAAATTAGGATGTAAATTGAGTTAGTTTGACTAGGGGTGCAACTCGGGTCGGGTTATACCGGGTTGGAGTGAACCCAAACCCTAAGCCAACCGGGTTGGAGTAAACCCAAACCCAAACTCTAAGAATGTAACTCGGGTTCGGGTCGGGTTCGCATCGGTTTTGGTTTGGTTTCGGGTTAGAATTCGGGTTACCAATAAACTATTTTTTTTCCAAATTCAGTTGTAATTTAAAAGAAAATTATTGAAATATACATATGTGTTTATGAAGTAAAGCCTCACGCTAAATTCTGCAACATACTTTCAAAGAATTCTGCAACATCATGCTGAATTCTGCAATATTCTTTGAATGAACTCTGCAAGCAATTTTTCAGAACCCTATAGACACAAATAAATGACAAATTAGTTAGTTTTATGACTAATTGGTCATTTCTATTTAATAGCTAATAGAAATGACTCAAGTATACCAAATAGAAAATGAACATATCATACCAACTTTGTAGTTGAAACTAAACATTATCGTATAAATTGCTGAAATCGAATTCAAACTAAATATTTATCATACAAATTGCTAAAGTAAAAATTGATCACTTGTCATACCAATAAACTTAAAATATGAATCAAATTTATATTACAATCTGAAATTCAAACTAACAGATTTCTCATGCTAATAGAAAGCATAATATGAAATAGATTTATCATACCGACTCAAATTCAAACATAATCTACATAACAGTTATTCAAAGTAACTAAATCTAAATACATTAAGCATAATGGTTCAACATTCCAATCTAATTTAAGTGCAATCCAAATTTAAAATGAAAATATAAACAAATCTCAAGTTTAAATAAGTTTACATCTACTTTTAAACAATTTCAAATTTCAAATGAGTTCATGTCTCTAAAGTTTCCAAAAAAACAAAAAAACTATTCGAAGACTTCCAAGTAATTTCTCCCTTGATTTTCATCTGCATTTCTAATGTCAAGTTCTTCCTCCTCGATTTACATATTTGAAAATAATATGCATTAACCTAGACGAAAAAAATGCATGCAACTGTTAACAATAAGAAGATAATAATCATAAAAAATCATCCTAGAAATTAAGTTACCTCAAGCATGCTTTGATAATAAAGAAAGAGGTGATTTGTCTAAATTAGAGTTAGTAATGCCTAAAACGTGTATATATATAGATTAATATTACAAAAAAACATGTATAATTGATGAAAAAATTATATAAACAACACCGGGTTCGGGCCGGGTCGGGTTTTGGTATCGAGTTGGTGCGAACCCGGTTTTTGTTTCGGGTTTCTACGGGTCGGGTTGAAACCGGGTCTATTCTGAAAAAATCTTAAAAATAAAACTCATTTTTGGTTTTGATACCGGGTCGGGTCAGGCGGGTTCGGACCGACCCGGGTACCAAGTTGCACCCCTAAGTTTGACTAGGATTGAAGTTTTCTCAACCCCAGGCGATTATTAGAAACTCAAATTAATCATATCTACAATCGGAACGCGGTTTACATGTACGATGTAATCAGCAATTACGGTTTATCCACTTAGCCGTGCCGCTTTTAACAGTTGATGCCCTTATAATCATGAGAAATGATTCAACCTATTTATAAAAAAAATTATTTTTCTTAGTATACTTATTTATCTAAGTGTATTTAATATATAAACTAAGTTTTACCATTTTTAGATATATTTTTAAGATTTATAAAAAGTTAATTTCAAATATATCCACTCCATGTGCCGTTAGTTACAAATATACTTACTACATTTGAAAATTTTCACTTGAACCCACTAAGTATTTCATTAATTTCAAAAATAATCAATATGATAATAAGGATGTTTAATGATTTTAAAATCCCAAAATACCCTTCATTAATCTAGCATCCAATGTCACTGTGTCATACCCAGATCATCAAAACTCATTCTTCTTAACTTCTCTCTCAAGTTGAATAGGTTTCCATCACACCATTCAACTTTTTCCATAAATGGACAACCCTTATTATTAGGATTAATTTCAAATACATCCACTACATTTGCCCTTAATTACAAATATACCTATTAAATTTAAAAACTTTAACATATACTTACTAAGTATGAGTACAAATATACTCATTCCATCAAGTATAATTAAAAATCACGAAATATCCAAAATGTCTCTTATTATTTAATAATAATTGTCATTCAACTATGATAGAAGTTGAATGATATGATGGAAATCCATCTAATGTGAGAGAAAAGCTTAACAGAATGAGTTTTAACATTCTAGATATTACACAAATCACATTAAATGTTAATTTAATCAGGGATATTTTGAGATTTTAAAATTATTAAACATTTATAACTGTCATAATTGGTATATTTGAAATTTCACTCATACTTAGTAGCTATATGTAAAAAATTTCAAACTTAGTCGGTATATTTGTAATTAAATGCAAATGTAGGGTGTATATTTGAAATTAACCCTTATTACTAAATAATAAGGGGCATCTTGAACATTTCCTAAAATGAATAACGATGATTTTTAATTGTACCTGACAGAATGAGTATGGATGAAATTTCACCCATATTTAGTAAATATATGTAAAAGTTTTTAAATTTAGTAGGTATATATATAATTAAGGGCAAATGTAGTAGGCATATTTGAAATTATCCTTTTTTAAAAAACATGTGTATTTTTTAGCCCTTTTCAATGGTGGAAAATGACTAAAATACCCTTATGTTTAAAAATCTAAAAAATATATATATGCATACCTAAAATGATGAAATAGCATTCGAAATGTCGTAGCGTAGGCTATTGCAGTGCGAATTCCACATGCCTTGATTACCTCGTAGATTGCTTTGTCCTTTATTTACTCTGGTCTCATCTGAAGACCATGCAACTGGAGTCTTCAACATGCATAATAATGGATTTGTTTGTGATACCTCGTTTGCTTGTGGTGATCTCGGGGCCGTGAACGACATGGTTTAAAACTTGGTCACACCAGGCTTAGGCGAACAGATTCTCTATTTGGTTGTTACCATTGAGTTCAAACTTCAAACTCCTCGATTTCATGAGTTCAAACTTCAAACTCCTCGATTTCATGGAATTTTGCTGGTACTTGATTCAATTGCTGTCTCGACAGAGGTATGCAACGTTATTCAACCACGCCAATTAGTATCAAGCTCGGCGTTGAAAATTGAACATGTTCGTCGCTGGAGTTCTCGGCGGCTAATTCTTGTGGAATTCAAGCTGCTTTCAGCTGCAAATTCCATAGGATGGCAGCGTTGAACCAAAGCTAGCTAATTTAAATGGGATGATTTGGAGGCTGCGATTAATTTTCATGCATATGAATTTTTAAGGTTGAACTTGTGTATTGTTATGGTTTACAGAAAATGGCAGTAATAAATGGAACTGGAGTTCCAGGGAAGCATTACACCAATTTCGTATATTACTTTTGAACTGTCATGCTTCAACAAGATTTAGTTAATCCAACTCGTATTTCCTTCTTCAAAGTGAATTTGCTCTAGTTTTCGTGCCACTGGTGACTGATATGAAGGTAATTTTTGTGAAGCTCCCACGCCATCAACTAAGACTTGCTGCATCTGTGATATGCTGTTGTTGCTTCACTCAATGCCAACTGTAATGTGAAGGTCTGTGATTTTGGCCTTGCCCACACTAAAAATGATAAGTCCTTGGCAGCATTACTGATGCTGTTCTACATCGACAACCTAAAGTCAAGCAGACACGTCAAAGTCACTCCCAAAGCCCTCGGGGACTAGGACCCCATTTGCTCCTCTATATCCCCAGCCACATGCTAGCCCCGTTGCCATTTCGATCTTCTAAGGAAGATGCCTGTGTTCAATCCATCCAAGAGGGCATCCTTAGGTGTCATCTCTGAATAATGAAGAAGCAGAACCAACGGCCCAGATACTGCATCGGGATCTTTATGTTGATGAGAACATAGGGGAGGCCAGGATTTGGGAGTTCATGTGGGATGAGATGCTTTAGTAACCTAGAAGCAGCTGCTGCCAAATGAAAAAGCTCAGCTCATCAAGGGGGTTCCTTATTTCACTCAAATGCAAACAAATGCATGCTTTAGAAGCTTGCATTCAGTGAATCGGAAATCCTTGGCTTTTCCCGTGTGTATTTCATTATTTCTTTACACCGTTTGTCTTAGAAACAGCATCTCTCCGTTGGTGGTAGGAAAAGGTAGCTGCTGATGCCAAGTTAATTTCCCAGCCCCGTCATTTTGGGCCGAAGACGGCCTTGTCTTAGACCCCCGTATGTCCGAACGGATTGGTCATCGATTGTGGAATGGTTGTGGGGTTTCATACTTTCATTTGGAGGGGAAATGCCTTTGGGTCCACGTAGTAACTAATAATTGAGAAAAGATGTGATGAGACGATGACAAAGTAGAAGCTGAAATGTAAAAGAAGAGAAAAAAAAAATGATTTGACATCGTAAAAGGATAATTATCATGAATAAAATAAATTAGACTTTATGGATAAAAATGTAATAAAATGATAATTGGAAATTCAAGTAAACATACTAAAAATATAAATATTAGAGAAAGGAATAAATCACATCAATAGAATGGTTTGAAGATGGGAGAAATCAGTTTCTTGCTGGAAAGAGGAGGAAAGGAATTTGCCAAAAAAAAATAATAATAATGATAGTGATAATAAGAAGAAGAAACTGATGTGATAAAAAAATAAGACAGTAATTAAAAATAAATAACCACAAAAAGATAACCTATTTAGATATTAAAAACAGATTAAGCCTTCTATTAAAAAAATAAGCAGTTTGAGACGACAGCAATCTGATCTCCACCGCTCAAAAAACAAAAAACCAGCACCATTGCAATCATTGCCCTGCTTATGAATTGCCACCGACAGCCAGGGCATTAATAAGGGTCTGATTCATTAGGAAAAATTTCTAGGTTTGCTGTGCAGACGGTCGGCCAAACAGGCCTTCGATGGCTGTCCACTGTCCAGCCCACGGGGCAACGTCATTAGGATTTAGTTCTTGATCTTAAATACAGGCAAGTGAAGCTAAGTAACTCTCTCAAATTTTAAGATGTTGGCATTTGATAAAAAATTCAATACATTCATTATATTTATTATCATTCGTTTAATCAAGAGACCAAATTTTATTTAAATCAAGTATATACATAGGTCTCATTTGCTCAAAAAATATATATTTCTGTGTAAGTTATGAAAAATATTTAGATTTATTCACACGCATATTAAAATATAACAATACTTTATATAATTATTCATTCACATAGAAATAATATTTTAGATAGTTTAGATATTGAAAACACTGCTTTCAAATTAATATTTTAATATTAAACTAATTTATTATGTTAATTTTACATATTTATAAATGAGACCCATATACAATGATGTTAGACAAATTTGAGGATTTCTATAAGAATATAAATGATGCTAAATATAATAGATAGATTAAATTTTTCATCAATCATCAAGATTTTTAATATAAATGATTACATTGAAAATCGATTTCATATAAGCGGACCTATTCCATAAAATACCTATTTCATGACATCAATGGTTTGGATCACAAATCCAAAGGCCCAAAATGCACAAAACTAAGAATAAGCACTGATGATGTAACTTAGGTCAGGTAAGTTCGGGTCATTCGGAGCTTATCTTATCTTATTTTTAAAGGGCCAATTGATTCTAGTTCCGATTCCAAATAATTCCCTAATATATCATGCAATATTTCAACATTAACTATCTTTTATATGCAATTAGTTGCAATTTATTGCATGTATTATGCTACAATTTGTGTCACTACAACAATTTGTTACATGAAATCTATTAATAACATAACAAACTTGAGTTCAACAATCTCAAGTTTGAATAAACATGTATCAAGTTTAACACTATAAATTATTGATAAACGTCCAATATAAGCATGCTAATAGCATATCAAAATGCTGATAAACATCCAATATAAAAGTTCATTATACACAAGATATAAACATGCTAATAAAAAATAAACTATCTCATACATCCGAAGAACTAGTCATTTAAATGAATATAACAACATCAAAGATCAACAATCTCAAGCTTGAAAATTTGATAACAATCCAAGTTTATCACAACTCAAATGAAAAATATTTATCACCAAACAAAAAAGAATATTTGAATCAACGGTAATTTTTTACCCCAAAAAATTTTAAAAATATTGGCTTGGCAGCAAATCTACAATGTCCTTTTAATACCTAAAAGGAAAGCACAAAACTATCACCATTGTATATACTTTTCAACAATATAGGAGACAAAGATGTGGCTTGACTAATTATTAACATGAGTTATGATCTTGTGAAGCCGGCTTCACGGAAGCTTCTATGAAGCCAGTCCAAAAACCTATTTAAAATATTTTTTTTTGATTTTTTTTTCATGGGTAAGTAAATCTAGGTGTGTTAAACCTATAAACCAAGTTTTACCATTTTTGGATGCTTTTAAGTATTTTTTTTTATTTTTAAACACAGTGGCATTTCCGTAATTTTCTGAGATCAGAAAATTACGGAAATGCCACTGTGTTTAAAAATAAAAAAAAAATACTTAAAAGCATCCAAAAATGGTAAAACTTGGTTTATAGGTTTAACACACCTAGATTTACTTACCCATGAAAAAAAAATCAAAAAAAATATTTTTAAATAGATTTTTGGACTGGCTTCATAGAAGCTTCCGTGAAGCCGGCTTCACAAGATCATAACTCTATTAACATTATCCAAATATATTGTACATATTAATCCATTATGCAAATCTCATAATAATACAACTATTTCACCAAAAGGATGGCATCTGATTTTGCAATTTTTCTAAATGCGGTGTTCAATCATCATAACCTTGGAGCAACTTGAATATGCAAGAAAGGGTGTTCAACTGAAGTAGAATTGGAGAAAGGTGTAAGAAGCGAGGCGAATTTTAAGAAGAGACAATTTTGACGTAGAAATCGAAAAAAAAAATTGAAATCAACTTGCACCTCAAGCTAGAATAAAGGTGAAATCAAAGAAGAGATGAGAACTTCTATGCGAAGATGATGAGACGATGAAAGGCGAAGCCATGAAAACAATGAGATGATGAGAGCCAGAGATTTAAGCGGATTCTTCTGGCTGCTAGTGAGCTGGAGCATTCGACGGTTTGTTGCTATGCCTCTACTTGCTAAGGTTTTTCAAGAGCTGTCAACTGTAAGAGAGGAATCATCGTATGGGAGAGGAATTGTTAGAGAGGGGTTAAGTAGATTTTATTTATTAGTATAAAATAATATTATATATCTTACACATTGTATAAATATGATATTATATATTTGGAATATGTAATATGGGTCACTTTTAGGTTTTTGATATCTAAAACCAACTCTACTCAAATTTGAATGAGCATCTTGTCTTCAAAATTGAACCGCCTTATAGATAGGTTCATTAAAACTGAACCTACAAACCTCCCTCATTTAGGGTATCCAGCAAGTTGGTCCGCGAATACCCATACTGAGTTGGCACCCTTGATAAATACTACAATAGAGGGAAAGAAAAACAGAGAATTGTTCATGTTCCCTCGTTAAAGCCGGGAATCCTTGCAGGACACCCATAAACATGGATTCCCAATGTAGAGAAAAACATCAGCGTTAATTGAAAGATAGCTGATCAAGGAAAATAAAGCCTACGTCGATGCCTTGTTCTTTGGCCTTTTCTCAGCTTAAATGCTAGCTAGTTGCTAGTGGGGCTCTCCTATCCACGTGCTGACATGAGGCACACACGTGCTTACATGAGGCACACGGGCCACATCCAAAGTTTTCCATATGTGTGTCCATTCGTTTTTTTACAATAGGTGGGGCTCTATTTTGGATAGTTCCTCGTTTTTTAACTTTTTTATCAGAAATTAAGTAGTTAATGAAATGTTTAGATTTTGATAAATGAAAAGGATGTCCCACTGGAAAAAGTTAAAAAAACGTGTTTCGACCCTGGACAGAGTCTTAGAATCCCGCCCATAGATTCTTGATGATGTGGTTTCGTTTTATATGCCGTGTTTATTGATGCATGTTAATCACATTCGTGCAATGGGTTCGATGAGGTTTTTTTGTCTCGTGTTTTTTTTTCCTTTTTTAATAGAGCATATACTCATATGCAAGAATTATTTTAGAAAATATGAATCATTAATACAAAAATAAAGTATACTTATATGCAAAAAAAATTAAAATTAGAGCATCAGCTCACGGCGTTCTAGAAGGCCAGGTAATACTGCGACTGGCTCCGTCCAAATCCTTACGGAGGAAATCAAATTTCCAATATTACTCCGAGGAGTAAAATTAAACATAGAATAAATAAATATGCGTTAAAAAATGGTTGAGAAGATAACCGGTTTATTTTCGTCTTTTCGAAACAACAGTTCAGGGGTGTTGACAGATTAGTGCATAATCCAAATCCTAACTTATTTCAAAAAATTGCAAACAAGTCAAAGCCAAGTTAATTTAAAGTTGAGGGTGTGTTGTTTATATAAGATACCTGATATTGCCAGATCGTCATCAAAAGAGAAGTATGTATTCAATGCATCACCACAAAAAGGACAGGGTCTAGATGAGATAGAAAAAAATAAAGGACTAAGGGGGGAAATAGAAATAAAAATGGAGAGAAGAACAATAGGAAAATAAGATAAAGAGATGGAAGGAAAGAGAAAAGAGAGAGAAAAGTAAATTTAGAAAGAGAGGTGGAGATGGGATAATCCAAGACAAAGGAAAATAGAGAGAGGCATAGACGAAGAAGAATCTTATTAATGACTCTCACAAGCAGTGGTAAGGATAATGATGACTACGCTATAGTGCTTCTACAAGAACATGCTATAGAATCGTAAATAGAATGATGCAAATAAAAAATCGAAATAGAAAAAATAGATTTAGGATTTCTAAAATATATATATCCTTTTTTAATGAGTTATAAACTAAGTGATGGATTATATGGGTTAAACGAGTTAACGAATTGTTAAATCTAAATTTGTTTATTTATTTATTTAAATAGTTAAATAGGTTGTCGAATCATAAACCATTTGTTTAAAAATTTCAACTGAAGTTCATTTATAAATGAGTCGGATGGGCGAGTTGATGGGTTGACTATAACGATTGACACTCTTAAATAAACAATGCCAATTAAGTAGACATGGGTTGATTTTTTAAAAATAAAAAATAAAAAGTAAACCTGGATTAATTTTGTAGACAAACATAGGGATGAAAATCAAGTTTGTCTAACACTGATGGTACTTTTTTTAAAAAAATTTAAACCCTATTTTTTATGTCAGGTTGTGAAAAAGTTGATTTAATATTCACTTTTTTCAACAAATATTAGGATAAATTTCACATTTGTCTCAAGTTGGTATCAGAATGACGGGTCAAGTAACAATTGTAGAACAAGTAAAATAATTGTAAGAATACTTTATGCGAAATTTAGATATTACGTATTTCATTATTTTACTAGTTAAAAAGTAAACATAATTACTAAACAAAAGATGAGTAAATATAATGTATCTTTATTAAAACAGGTTAATAAGATATATTTCATTCGAGATGAATTTTTGCATTATAAAAATAATTTCCTAAAATAATAGTATTTTTGTGAGTTTTCAAAATGATGAAAAACTACAATTATTATAAGATTTATATATATATATATATATGCAAATGTTTCTAATTGATTTTTATTTTGTTAATATAATTAATAATAAGTAATGTGAGAATTTTAAAAGAAAATGAAAATAAGATTAAAAATATCCTTATAATTTATAATAAATAAATATATAAAGAGTGGATCAAGATTCTTTGGGTCCAGACATGGTTGACCCATCCTGACCCTACTTTTGATTTCATGTCAAAATTTATGACTCATTCCTATATTGAGTCAAAAAACGTCAATTTTACCATCTGAAAAATAGGACAGGTCACGGGTGGACCCACCCTAATTCCCATCACTAGATAGAACATGGGTAATTTATAATTATCACAGGCTACAACAAATTTTGTTGAATATAATTAATCTTTTTACTATGTATTTCGCTTTATTATTTAATTGTAATTGATAATTTGACTATAAATTTTTTATTGCTTTAGAACTATACATGTAGTTAAATACAAATATTTTTACATAAATACGTATTGTATTTTGGATATGTATATATACATAACTAATTATAAATTATGTACTATCATAAAGTTGGCCCAAATTAAAAGTATTTTTAAGCATTAAAATTAAATGGGCATAATTCATCTAACAAGTTAAGGAATTTATGTGTAGAAACTTTAATATTTAATTTCTATTTTTTATTTTTTATTATACGCTAAGTTAAAAATAAGAAAAATATGTGCTTAGATAAACGATCATAGTATTCAAGTTATGCAAAGTGTTTCTTTTTTGACATTCTATTATTGGAAAAAAATAAAATCAATTTTCTCGAAAAAAATTCTTGTCGGAGCAGGATTCAAATCTGCTTCTGCATTTAATATATTGTTATTCATTAAGACATGGAGGATTTTAACATGATCTATTTTTCACGATGACTTATCTTGGTATGTAAAAATTTCATCAATAAAATAGTTTTCTAACAATTGGGATTAGAGTCATTCTATTGTGAATGATTGAGAAATGTTTTCTAAAGTTTTGTTGATGTACGCTTTTTCAGCCATATAGTATTCCATTTCGTTGAATATATATATATATATATGAGAGCTGTTCCGGTGCAGTGACGCTGCACCGGAACAGCGGTACAGTGAGCCCAAAATGAGCCCTACATGATCATGAAATCATGATCTACTCCGCCCATTGTATTTAGAATAATGTATTCTATTATCATACCAATTTTCATCCCAATCAGATATGTATATGGGCCCCATCTGAAAATGGTACAAATCCAACGTAATAAAATAGTTTGATGTAAATAACAACTTTAAAGTATCTGATTGAGATGAAAATTGGTATGGTAATAGAATACATTATTCTAAATATAATGGGTGGAGTAGATCATGATTTCATGATCATGTGGAGCCCATTTTGGGCTCACTGCACTACTATTCCGGTGCAGTGACGTTGCACCGGAACAGAATCCTATATATATATATATTCCAGTTGAATTCTGAAAATAAAACAAAATACGGGCTTCGTTTCAACCCCTGCCGAAAATTCCAAAGTTGCAGAAAATACGGAGCTGCCGGTTTCCGAATCAATTCGATATAAAACGCAGTCAGAAGTTAATATTTAGTACAAATATGTGAATTAAAATTTTGTTGTAAACTGCTATAAAAAATAAAAAAAAATCGTTGTAAACAGTAATAAAACTTTTACTTCAGAATTCGGTGCATGCGTTTGATACCAAATACATTTGGCTGCAAACGGATGGGCCGAATTCGAAACCGCACAAAGGCGAGAGACGTGCGACAGGGTCGTGGATGCCAATATGCCATGCTCGGGGCCATGCCGAGCACGTGTTGTCCACTGTAGCACGACGTCACGGAGAAAGTGGGAGCAATGGATGCGGATTATTTGCATTTTCGTCTTTATAATTATACATATTCTCCTTCTAACGCTTGAGTTTCATGCGTTTACTTTTTAAATCTTGTAAGTTTGTTTTTTTTTGTATTTTAAACTTTGCTGTTAATATAAGTCACCAAACGAATAGAAAATCTGTCAATAGTTGTATAAATTTTTTAACGATAATATTAACATTAAAAGATGTTGTCTCTTAAAAATTAAAATGAGTAGACTTAACTTAGTCATAACAAAAAATATATTTTTTATGTTTAACAAAAGCTGTATTTTCTACGAGCTTAAGTTAACTTAACTAGACTCTTAAAAAAAAAAAAGTGGACTTGACTAGGCCATATAAAAATGTTATATCCACATATACAAGTTGACTCATGAACACAAATCCATTCATAAAAATAATAATAGTATTTTAGACTCTTTTTTTATTTATAAATAACAGTCATTGGTTAGGTATTTTGACAATAGCTTTAAAATGCTAAAACATGAAATTTATTGATTGAAAAGTAAATACACATAAAATAATAATAATAACTCAATGATTGCTGCTCGCGCGAAAACCACAGCAGCTGCAGCAAATTTTATTAAAAACAGCTGGCTTTTTTACGCATACAATACCTACTTTTGTCGTGTATACGCATCTGACCACATATGATTCTTGTTCAAATGCAGTCAATTTTATGTCCTATATATAGAAATAATTACAACAAATTTAATAAGAAAATAGTATTTAATATAGAAAATTAAATGTGACTACAAATAATTATAACAAATTTAGCCGCAAGAGCATAGGTTGATGAACTCGAAATCCAAAATGGTATCGATGGCCTCCCAGCTATTCTTATGCAAATTATTTGTAAAAGACCGCCAGCAGTAAGTCGCGCTAGTTATCTGGGGCTGGAGAAAATTTGTGAGTAGCACGTGGGGCTGTTAAAAAAAGCGTATTGTGATTGGGAAAGGACTTTTTTTTTCACACAATACCAAATATATCTCTAAATTACAAAAATCACACTAGCTTATTATTATCAAGGAAATTTTAAATTTGTTGTACCATAAAAATTCCGTAACAAAGCGGCAGTATTTACAACTGAGCGCATTACACGCTCCGCAAGAGAAAGTTTACATATTTTTCCCCTGCCTTAGTTCCTGTTGCCGTTTCATTTTTATGAACCATCTATGCTTTACGGATGGATGTTTAAAAGCTCTTTGCCAAAGGAAGCTAACTGTTTTTTCGAGGAGGAGTTAGGTTGTTAGTTCGAATTAAGTAAATATTTAGTTTAATTATTTTTAAAAATTCATTTACAATAAATTTTTTTACTTTTTTTTCGTACGCTTGTTTATCTTAATATATTTAACATACAAATCGAGTTTTACCATTTTTGAACATATGTATAAATATTTTTTAGATTTTTAAAGATAAGAGTATTTTAAGTATATATATATATACATAGATGTTTAAAAATCTCAAAAAAAATATATAAATATATACAAAATTAGTAAAACTTGGTCTATATATTAAATACACTTAGATAAACAAGTTTACGAAGAAAAAAATAAAAATAAAAATTATAAATAATTTTTTTTAAGATGGACTAAGGCGAACATTTATTTAGCCGCGACTATTGTCATTTTTTTTTCCTGAAAGCATTTTCTTTTCTTTAAAAGATAATTCAGCTGAGATACTCATTTTCAACATGACACAATTGGATACGTCACAAAACCGCTTTACGACAGCAGCGGTTTTCGAAAACTGGAATCACGTGACTCGTAGAACAGGAACGGCTTCAGTGGGAATTCCACGAATTTGGTGGGGAACTCATCCATTTCAGTCCAATTTTTTTCTGCTGTTGTTGTTGTTCTTTGAAGAATCAAACCGTTCATTAGATTGGGTGTATTTGAGAAATGATAAAAAAAAAAAAGTAATGAAACATTTTTAGTGTAAAAGTTATTAAAATAATGTGATATAATAAAAATAATGATGAGAAATAAAGATAATAAAGTTAAAAACGATATGTTAGTTATATAGATAGTTGTATAAAAATGGTTAAAAAGTATTATAATTTATATAAGAAGATACGAAACAATAATAAAATAATTGAATAGCTGTAAAGAGTGAAAACTTTTTGATAAAAACTTTTATTTAAAACCAAACGCACACTTAAAATATTCTTTTAATCGTTCATAATGAAAATCATATAAAAGCATATAAATCATATATAAATATAATTCTAAATACGTAACAGGTTATAGAAATAATTTGTTCATTACATAAAATGGCATGAAATAATTCGAATAAACAAAAAATAATTTTAAATGAATATAAGTATTTTTTAAGATTTATCTTGTTGAAATTCATATATATTACGTTTCATATTATAGGAATAATATCTAAAAATATCTAATGTTAAAATTCTTCTGTTGTATTTTGGTCATTAGAACTTTCTGATTTGTAAGAGTCTTGCTATCAATTTTAGCAAATCGTGACCAATTAAAAAAAACACTTTAGTAAATGTTTTGATTTCTTAAAAAAATAAAAAATTGAGACCACTCCCACCATCAGTTCACACCGCAGCTGCTGCCTAATTATTAAAACCTAGTCCCTTGCCGAGTTCCCACATGATGACGCGTGTGAAAAATCGAGGCCTTTGACGATCGCAGGTAAGACTTTTCTATAGTAGAGACATGTTTACAGTGCAAATTAATGATTCGATCAATTGTTAGCTGGAGATTTTTTTTAACAAAATCAAACGTTACGGGATCATATAACCAAATACTTCATCCCCAAACCACATTTTGGGTATCTTCAAAAAAAAAGTTTTAGGTGAGTAGAACCTACTTTAGAATATGTTTAATCATGCATGAATTATCAAATATTTAGATTCAATTATAAATGTATCAGAACGTATTAACGATTTATGAAATGATTTATTCATATAGGAATAATGTCTAAAATAATTTAGATGTCAAATACGCAATTTTTAAAATTAAATCATAAACATACTTTCGGTAAAAAAAAACATAAATATATTGATCATACATTTCCAGATGGGCAATGAACACATGTGAGTTTGGATGAAATTCGACTTCTTAATTTAAATGAATTGGGTGAATTATGTTTTGATTCCTTGTTCAGAATGGTGATAGCACGGGGAAATCTTCAATTTTATTTGTGCCATTTAAGTATTCCCTTGGCTATGGATAAGAAGAAAACCTCACGGTTCTCCGAAAGTATTATTTTTTGTTGATTTTCATAATTTTACAATTCATCCTAACTTGTAATCAGATTACAGAATATACATATTCATCTCATTTTATTTTACAAATTAATCATTAAATATCCTTATTAATTTTTTTATTATATTTTATCAAATGAGAAACCGAATACTTCTCGTTTTAGAGACCATTATGGTATACCCTAGGGGTGGGAATCAAGATGGTTGAGATAGATCAAGGTGTACCAACCATGACTCTATCCTTTAAAAATCTTATTTTACCCCCTTATTTATACCGAGTCAAGACATTGTTGATTTAGCTCTTACTTTTTCTAATAGGTATCTAATATAAACTTTGGGTCGATATCGAGATAATGAGTCAAGTAAAAATGCAGGTCAAGTTGACTACTTTTAAGGATCTATGAACTCATCAAGTACAAAAATATATCTACACTAAATTTAAATATTGTATGCTTTAATTTACTACTAATTGGTCAAAGTAAAATGTCAATACCTAAATAAAACATGAATATTTATTTAACTTTATTAAAATAAGTTAACGAAACATAACTCATTCAGAATTCTACTCACACGTTAAACATTCCAACCACTGATTGCCTGACTCACTCAACATCCTTTGTTGTTTACCAATAATAAGAATAATATCAATGTCATATCTGGAACCTAAATGAAAATTGCTGAAATATATAGTATGATAATAATTGTGCTTAAAAAGTGTAGAGAACATTAACAATACTTTTTATGCGGTTGCGAAATCTTGTAGAAGATATGACCTAAACAACACCTATATAAATGTAATCACTAAAACAAAAACCACATCGAATAACACTATCCATCATATTTAGTAACACATGTATGCACATAAAAAAATTAAAATCACAACCATTTTAATTAAAATAACACTAAAATGGTTGTGATTTTAATTGATAATATAAGTCATTCATCCATCATTAAAGGAAAGTTTTAATTTTAGCAAACACACATGAACTAACACATATTTGTCCTACACATTAATTGCATGCTAGCCCATCTCCTAAGTCCCCCATGCTCAACAATCTTAAATGATTTTCTCATCTATAATGATCATTTTAGTAAGTCCCTTTTGCACTTAACTTAGTCAAATTTCCATGTACAAAAAGCCATTCTTCACTATAGTTAGATTGTGTTGAAGAGAATGTCAATAAATTTTGTCTCTTATTTTGCTCATCTTTTGGAAAAGCTTTGCTTTTTATGATGTATCTTAAAAGTGAACTGGTATCATGCTTACTAACACACTTGTTATAATAGTTACCTAATGTAATTC
This sequence comes from Annona cherimola, assembly GCA_030490835.1. NCBI lineage: Eukaryota > Viridiplantae > Streptophyta > Magnoliopsida > Magnoliales > Annonaceae > Annona > Annona cherimola. Next base: position 14,020,453 of record CM059974.1, read on the forward strand.
GTTCTTTTACAGCATTCTTTTTATTTTTAGTGAAATGCTTTCAAACTGAAGAGGTAAGTTTGCAATTCATAGCTACATCATTATCATCATTTGTAATTTTTCAATAGCCATAGGTTTTATATTCTCTCCATCAACATCCACAACTTGCTTCTCCTCTACATTCTCTTCCACATTTAAACTCATATTCTTATATCTAACATAATTCTTAAAAATGATTTCAAGTACAGGCCATCAAAATCTAAATATAATGCAAGCATATCCCCAAATATAATAACATAAATTAACATAATGTACACAGATATCAAACATACGGGCACGCTTCTATGTAATCTAGTTACATAGAAGTGATTTCATGTAACCTCCTCTAATTTTTAGATGATGACGATTGCTGCAAAATTCAATCCATTCATTATGTTTAACATCATTTGTTTAGTTAAAAAATCAAACTTCATCCAAATTCAGTATGTGCATAGGTCACATTTACTCAAAAATAGGTACATTCGTGTATAAATTATAAAAAATGCTTAGATCCATTTACATATGTATTAGAATGTAATAATATTTTATATGATCATTTATCTATTTAGTAATGATATTTTTTATAGTTTAGATATTGAAAATACTGCTTACAAATTGATATTTAGCATTAAATTATTTTATTACATTGATTTTACGTGTTTATAAATGGAACCCATATACAGTGATATTAGACAAATGAAAGGGCTTCCAAGATGATATATTTTATGCTAAACACAATGGATTAAGTGAATTTTCTATCAATCATCTAGATCTTGAAAATGGAGAGGATTACATAAAAAGGAGTATCATAGAAGCATCCCTGTCAAACATAATACACATAAAACTATCTATTAAAGCACAACTCTATCATAGCTATGTCTATGCAGACCAAAAACTAACACATGATGAAATCAAATATTCGCGGGAAAAAAGCATTATAGACTTGTTGTGAGTTGTGACTGTGAAGCTAGTAATTCAGCAATAAAAACATGTTACTGCTAATAAGCATTAAGCAATAATACAAGTTCATACAGTATAAAAATACAATATAAATTCATAAATTATGAAAGAAAACCTAGTGGATTCCGATTCCATACAATATCCATTTCGTAATGGTGATTCGATATTTAAGCTAACTACCAGAAATGGCTATTGGATACGTTGTTGGAAAAGAGCAAATGGGTATGAGAATCGAAATGAAAAATAAGAGATATGAAAATAGAAATGAAAGAAAGATCGAGGATGAAATCTTTACGAAAACTCATCACGTGATTGTCGCTAGAGTTGGTTAACCATAGTTAAGATGTCCGACAGTGGCTAAAGGAGATCAGCCATGGGCAAGATGAGCGTGGAAGATTGGGGATGGGTGCATGCATTGTTGAAGCAGATTTACCATAGCTCGAAAGGGAGCTAATTGGTGAGAAATTCCAGTTAGGAGAGTTAGGACCCACATTTTCAGAAAATTTATCTTTTATTGCCCCGCCACTAGACCCACCCTAGTTTCCACTCCTAATATGCTCTTATTACCATTATTTTGAGAATCTGACAAAACTGGGCTATCCAATTGGTCTTGTCATGGTTTAGTTATTTTTCCGGTTCAATCCAAGTTCCACCACAAATTTGCACCACTTGAACCACAAAAAAAACAAAAATTTGGTTATGAAGCCAGTTCATTGGCTTGTTCGGTTTTTAAAACATTGCTTATTCTACTGATCGATGACACAAGTCACCTATATATAGAATCTCACTTACGGGGCTTGTGATACAAATTAATGAGTCCTATTTAAAATTAAACATATTTATATTTCATTTTATTCGCATAAGACTGATTAGGGGATCGATCTTCATCTGCCCATGACTTGAAGAGGTGGACATAGGGGTGCAACTTTGTATTGGGTCGGTTTGAACCTGTCTGACTTGACCTGGTTTCAAAACTAAATTTGAGATTTAATTTTGAAAATTTTCACATTAGACCCATTTCAACCTAACACGAGAAAACCCGTCCGATATTCTTCCTAATTTATTAAAATAATTATATTTATTTATGTTTTAAGTATTTCAACTATAATTATTATCAAAGTTATTCCATATAATTATAACCTAATTAAATTGTAAAACATGTATTCTAAAACATAAATATTATATACATTTGTTCATAAAAGTTGAATACATTACATCTGTACTAACTTTATTTGTAAATAATTATAAATATATTAATTCTTTAAAATCATTTCAAATATACTAATTAACTATGAGATATCTAAGTTTCACTTTATTAAATTTTAAATAATAATTTTATGTAATCTCATTTATTTTTCTTACCTTAATTTTTATGTGTAAATTTATTACATTCATTGTATTTATAATTATTTTGGGTTCACGTTAACCCGATAAACTTAAGATATGTTCCAAGTGATATGAGATTCTTTGATCGAATCTGTATTTTGGATGATAATATAATAATTTATATTGAAAATGAGCAAAGTTATATTAAGAATGGATAAAGTTGTATTGAAAATTAAAAAAACCGAATTAAAAATTGAAAAGTTATATTGAAAATGTTGATACAAATTCAATCGGATAATCTCGTATCATTTAAAACATACTAACAATCCCAGTACAACCCAAACTCGGTATAATTCCACCCAAGTTTCACCCTCGGTGGACAGCCGGACATGGGCGAAGTATTGCTGAAGCTGGACGCACCGAGGCTGAACGAATGGGCGAGGAGGGAAAGGAGCAGAAGCCAGAGCTGTTGCTTTTCGCAACAGAGCCAGTAGCGCAGTTGTCAACCATCATCGGCATTCGGCAGTCAGAGGCAGGCAAGGGAAGGATGGAAGGAATCTGCAAGTACACCACAACCAGTGAGTGGCCCAGCGACAAAAAAAGTGAGGTGGACCCTTGTTCCTTTCTGTGCGCATGACCCACCCACAACAGCTCTTGCATGCCTTTTATTCCCACAAATACCGCTCCCGCATTACATACACATACATTCCTCCGTCGCTAGCTAGCTTTCTGCCGTTCAGGTCTAACTCTAACACAACAGCTAGCTATTAATATCAAGGAATGGGTGCTATGAGGTATCAGAAGTCTGCTTTTCTGTCAGCCGCCTTTTCCTTCGGCCCTCGCCAATGCTCCTTTTTTTTTTATAAAAAGAAAAAAAAAATAAAAAGAATCCACTTGTCTTCTGCAGATGTCTTTGTTGATTTTGTGATGCGAGCAGAGTTATTATTTTTACCCGCAGATTGTTTGTATCCTTTAGATCATTTGTCTCATTTCGGGCACCTTTTCCCCCTTTGCTCATAAAAGCCAACGATCGAATTCATTTAACCATACATTGTTAGTCTTTTGAAAGCTATGTATATTCACTTCCATGACCGTACATGCGAGTGGCATGTCCACCACGAATCCTTACACATGGTGTAATCTTGATAAACCGGAATAAAACCTCAAAAATTAAAAAGAAATAAATCAAGATGCTACATGCAATAGAAACATGAGAACAAAAACGGGGCCCTTATACATCTTCGACTGACTCGAGATTTGAGTGACTGGATTTTTTTTAAATAGGTTTTTTTTTTCAAATATAGTCATTATATTAAATTAAAATACCAAATATAACCATTATGTTTTTAAAATCTCATATATACCCTCTAAGTTTGCAGTTAATTCCGAAAACGTCCAACCCGAGAGTTAACACATTAGTTAATATCTAAAATTATTAAAATACCCATCAAATTTTGTACATAATTGAAAAGTTTAATGTCATAATTAACTAATGCTATAATTAGATGTGAGCTCTAAATTTGGAGACCTTAATTTTATTTTATTTTATTTCTATTTTATTTTATCTTTTATTATTTTATTAAAAATTCAATAACGGTTTTTAACGGAATGAACACTTTTGAAATTAATTGCAAAAGTAGTGGGTATATTTGAAATTTTAAAATATAGTGGATATATTTAAAATTATGGTTAAATGTAGTAAATATATTTGAGAAAAAACTAAAAAAATATTATTATCATCTTTGGAATAGGTTGCAATTGATCATTAGGAAATGTTCTCACTTCCACGAGAGCGAAAATATCTAGTCCGAGCTTCATTAATGTGATTTTGTGAAAATTGAACTATTCATCTTGTTTAAAATAATATTTCATGTATTGCAAATAAAAATTATTTCAAACGCATAGGCATTAAACTTGATTTAAAAGTTTAAATATAATTAAACATGTTGTAAACTTATTCTAATTTTATGGTGCATTACCATAATTTTGGGTGCAAATTTTTTAAAATAAAATGTTAAACATGGGCTCTATTTAGAAGAAATGAATATATTTCATTTTTAATATCTTAATTTTTAACTAAAAATATACGCTATCTATTATATTTAGCATCATTTATACTATCATGAAACTTCTTTTAGTTGTCTAGTATTATTGTGCATGACCCCGTCTACTAATGTATAAAATCAACATAATAAATAGTTAATACTAAATATTAATTTTAAAGTTATATTTTTATATCTAAAATATTATTACTATGTAGATAAATGATTTTATAGAGTATCATTACATTTTACTACATACATAAATGCATCTAAGCATTTTCAATAATCGACACATTAATATATGCATATATATTTAGCAAACATAGCCTATGCATATATTTGGTTTTGATAAAACATTATCTCTTGGCTACGTAAATGGCATTAATCAATTTCTTATAAAGCGTCAACATATTAAAAGTGAAAGATGTCACACGACTGCACGTATATAACTTGGCTATACGGACCAATTAAACATGGTGTGTAATTTAAAATTTTAAAAATCATCTTGTATTTATACAATGTGGGAACTTGATATTACAATCCAGCACATTCATAACTCTCAGACGTTGGATGAAATTTTTCTATAAACAACTTTGTACCAATGCCAAATCAAGCCTAAATTGCTGCCCTTTTTGGCATATGACCTATTTTGGGCGGCTTCCATGCTTTGCTGTTCTTTTGTACTGTCGTGGGAGACTGGGGTAAACTTTTATAAAGGTTGGAAACATTGCAAGGTCTTTTGCATAATTGAGCTTCTATGGTTGTGAAATTGCATATTTGCCTTCGGTTTTAAATACCTGCAAAGCAATCTTCTAAGGCTATATTTGGTAGTACGAGGGAAAAGTTTACCGTAGTTTTTTCTCTCTTTTATACATTATTGTATAAATAATTAACATTTTAAATATCTAATAACCTTACTTTCTCAACTTTACCCATTTACTTTATTCATTTTTTTAGTGTAACTATCTTACTTATTCTAACTTTACATCTCTTATATCATATTATTTATATAATTTTCAAAATATTCTTTTTCATGGCCTTTGGTTTCCCACTGTCTAATCAAATTTCATGTTATCAAAAGTAGCCGAACTCGAGAGTTTTTGCAAATTGAAGCATACACTAGAAAATGATTACTAATAGTTTTATTTTGGACCACACTGCCCATACATGCTTTCAATTTTTTAAATAAGTGGCCCCTTATTTCTTCTGGATATCAAGTAAAAATGCTATAATTTATTTTTAAAATTTGTATCGCATTCCAAAAATAAGCAAGGATAATTTTGTCAAAAATTATTACCATTTGTTTTTTAATTGAGAATTTTATGTGCAAAATTTCTAAATTTAGAGGGTGTTTATTAATACATAAAACTTTTTACGTTCCATAATTATCTTATTTTTAATTATTTATTCATTTTTTGTATAAAATTATCTTACTTTTCAATCATTTATACATAACTACTCATATAATTGTCTATCTATTTCAATTTTAACTTTATTTTTTTTACTCTTCATCATTATCTTCGTTATATTACATTGTTTTTTTACATTTCATAAACTTTTCGTTAAAAATTTTATATTTTTCAAACACACCTTTAGATTGTTATTTTTCCAAACATATGAAACTTGGGGTGAATACTTATTTCACAAAGGCGAAATTATGCAGAAACCCGTGAATATTGCAGTGTTTTCTTCCGATTCCAGTTCCGCCAGTGGTCCGCATGGCTGCGCACTCAAAAAATGAAATCTGCGCGCCCTGGCTGATGATCCACTTGAGAACACGAGATATTCGATGCGCTGGCCAGAAAAAGAAGCCCCTCACCTTCAAATTTAGGAAATTCTCGGTGGCCGAGGAATTCAATTCCCACTCTTTAGAAAAGGGCGGTGGACGAATGCCCTTTTTACCAAAATCCAAACCGCCCAAATCGCCCAAATCAAAATCAGATGTAGAAATATTAACCAAATCTGCCTAAAGAAGTCCTTTTGCTACTCCATCGAAGAAGTGCAAACGTGACCTTCGAATTCATTTCCATCCAGATCTAAGCCCGTGAAAGCACGCCAAGTTTGTTTCTTTTTCGCTATTGGTTGAGTAGCATATCTTCAGCTAAAAAACAAGGCCATTTTGAGGTCCATGCCTTGCTCCATCACCTTCAAATTTCCTATCATCCATTTGAAATATGTGGACCACACAAACGACCCAGTTGGATGAATGGAAATCCAATTCGGAAGTTGTTGCAATCAACTGAGCGACTGGGTTTGGTGCAAGACAGGTGGTCATCATCATGCGCTTTTGGACAGAGAAAAAAGTCACGTAGAGAAAAGTTACGGGTTCGGGTCATTCTTGCGAAAAAGTCTGTTAAAGCGTACAAGTGATTCAAAAAATATGGATAAATGATCATAATATGGATAGTATGTAGAAATAAATAATTAAAACGGTAGAAACAATTCCACTTTCAAAAAATAAACTATAAAATGATGATTGTATATACTTTGTGTGTTTGAGAATGGATAAAACTTTTGATGAAAAGTTTTGAAGAATAAACGTTGTAAAATGATGTGATATGATAAGGATAATGATGAGAAGTAACGAGGATAGAGTTAAAATAGATAGATTAATTGTGTAGGTAGTTGTGTAGAAATGATTGAAAATTAGAATAATTGTATAAAAAAATGTGAATAAATGATTAAAAATATGATAATTATAGAAAGAAGAAAGTTTTAGAATGAAATTTTTTAACTTGGTAACTTTTAAACATTGCCAAACACATCCATAAATGATAATAAATAATAAGTGACTATAGATTATGGTGGTCGCAAGTTTGATTTTCACCGCAAATGTAAGATTATAAATCTTACAGGGCTCAATCATAGCATTTAGACTAAACTTAGAAGATTCGAACAAAAAGATTTGTGCTATCCATAAGTATTGAAGAAAAAGGTGAGACATAAGTAAATCATGTTCAGTTTGAATGTACATTATTATTTTTATGGATGACTTTCATATTATAAAGGATTGAGAGTGTGAGGGAGAATATTGCTTGACAATGTCACACATGGCATGATGTGTGATATTATATGATTAATTGATATAATGCGTAAGTTAGTGCACTTGGGTGTACTTAGTATCAGTGCACTTGGGCGTGTTCAAACCATATTTTTCATTTGTTTAAAAAAATTTTATACAACGGTTAATCTAAGTATATTTAACATGTATGCATTACGAAAATGTCACTAATTTTTTAAAACTCAAAAAAAATTATAAATCTCAAAAAATGATAAAAGTTTATATATATATTAAATACACTTAAATTAATAGTTGTATGAAAAAAAATTTAAAAAAATTAAAAAATGAGTTAAAATACACCAGGATGTACAGAAGCTAAGTGCACCGGATGCATTTAAAAATACTTCTATATACCTTAACAATATAAAGAGTATATTTTAAGTATGGATAGCTACAGTGGGTATTACTATTACCTTAATTAGTTGGAATGTGGAATTCTGATAGAAGAGATATATTTACAACTCCGTGAAAATACTTTTAAGTGTTTTACAATTGCATAGAAGTAAGAGATACGCTTTTTTTTGGATGGAAGAGACAGGCCCTTAATTTCACACAAATTATATCATATTGGTGCGTATACAAAAATCACTATTATTTTTTTTTTATGAACAAGTTGGGGCTGGAAAAAGCAAGTGTGAGAATGTATTTATAATGAGTAAGAGGGCATCCTATGCTGATGTTGTTCAAGTGTTCCAAAAGGGGCTCGAAACAAGGGCCCCACCAGCATAGCCCCTTCGGGCATGCAACCAAAAAGGGCCACCAGACTCTTAACACTGGCCATAGGCAGGAGCACACGTGGCCTGCTTTTTTGTCAAGGTAGGTGGGGTGGGCTATGATCATGGGCCCACCGGTTGGTCATTTATCATGGCTAGTTGTTGAACCACCAGAGGGGCCCACGGGGGCCGTTTGTGGGTCACGCCTGGTAATTTCGGATGGCCCCACACACAAGCTGGTGGACAGGAGCCGTCAAAATGATTGGCCGGGTTTCGGTGGAGTAGGACAAGACAGCTTTTAAATATTCGGGAGCCATAATCATATCGTGTTTCCCAGTTTCAATCATCCAATTACTCGTGCCTGCTTATCAACATCCAATCCCGGGCAAGTATAAATATCACTTAGTTTAATGTGTTCTAAATGATACGATATTTTTGGACTGATGAGAAGGTAATGATGTGTATCAGAAAAGAAATGAGTAAATCTATATTGAAAATGAGTAAAATTATATCGAGCATTAAAAAAGTTGTATTTAGAATTATGAAACAAATTCAATTCAAGAATCTCGTATTATTTATAACATGTCATAAGCTTTTCTACATTCAATTGTCCTTGCTATACACTGCATCGAGCAATCTCAGTCGTCTGCTTGCGTGGTTGCCCTGCTACCACGCATTTGGGCGGTGCAAGATCTGTACATCCATTGAACCCTAGTTATCTTGGGTACAATGATCTTTCGGCAAACGGGCACTCTGAGATTCCACAACGACCGTGAACGACAGAGGAAATCAAGAAAAAAGGGTGATTAGCAACAACGCGCTGACGTCTCCTGGACTTGCATGTTTAACATGGGTTAATCTTGTTAGCCTCTACTAATATCAGCGCCTAACCAATGCAACTTTGCATTGGGCATGCAAACCTTGCCATGACTTATTTATTTATTTGTTTGTTTATTATTATTATTCATTTGCACTAACGTGTGCACCAAAGCATGTACTTGTTAGATATAAATTTTTATATATTTTACATAAAAATTCATTTTTATTTTCAATATTCAAAAAATATTAAACAATATCCAAATATTATGAAATTGTATATCTAAGTACCACAATACTATATGCTTGAGCCCACAAATTTTTTTTTTTTGTCATGATAATATTTTCTCAATTCATTAACTTATATTCTAAAAATGTGTGTATATATTTTTATTTTTTGATAACCGTATGTATTTTTATTTTCAAAATCAATTTTTTTAGATCAAATGACTTAAATTTCACCTAAAATATTTTAAAGTAAAAAGGCGTATGTATACATATCTACAAATTATAAGTTTGGCATATGAGTTAAAATACACTTAAAAAATATTTTTAAAAACTAAAAAACTTTAAGAATGCACCTTTTAGTCTAGACTAAGATAAATTTATATTACAGCTCACTTCTATCAAACATCTTTTTTATGTAATCTTTTTCATTTTTAACATCCAAAAATTTGATAGAAAATTCATTTCATTATTGTATTTAGCATTGTTTCTATTACCATAAAAATTCTTTCATTTATCCATTTGGATCCCATCTAAAAATGTGCAAAGATAACATAATATAATAGTTTAATGCTAAAATATCAATTTTCAAGGATTACTTTCAACATTTAAACGATTTAGAAGATTAATATTATGCGGATAATGATTTTACAAAGTATGATTACATTCTAATATATGTGTGAACAGATCTAATCATTTTTCATAATTAATATACCACTTCTATGAAACTCATTTTTTATATATCCCCATCATATTTAAAATTTTGATAGTTGATGAAAAATCCACTTCATTCATTATATTTAACATTATTTATGGTATCTTGCAAACTTTTTTATTTGTTTAACTTTACTATATATGGATCATATCTATAAATGTGTAAAATCAATGTAATAAAATGATTTAATACTAAAATATCAATTTTAAAGTAGTTTTTTTTATATCTAAATTCTAAATCATCTAAAATATCATTATTATGTAAATAAATTATTCTATAAAGTATTTTTACATTATAATACATGTGTGAATTGATTTTAAATATCTTTAATAATTTAAACATGAATATATATTTTTAACAAATGTGTCCTATAAATATACTTAATCGAGATAAAACTTAGTCTCTTAGATGCAAAAGATGTTAAATTCAATAAATAAATTGAATTTTCTATCAACGATCAAAATCTTAAAAATTAATAGGATTATATGACTCTACTTCTAATTATATAAAAACAAAGCCCTGTATATGAGCAAATGTGGCCCATCCACATATTTAATGTAGATAAACCTTCGTTTTCTAGCTAAACAAGTGATATTAAATATAGTGAATAAATTTAATTTTGCATCAATCATAAATATTTTAAAATTAAGAGAGTTACATAAGATCGCTTCTCTTTGTAACCTGATTATATAAAAGTGGAACTCATTTATACTGGCAATGCCTAATAAGGTCTTAGGAAAATAGACATTAATGCTAGAAAATGTATAACATGTATTTATAACTTTCTATTAAAAATGGGTTGAGTTGATTATCTTAGTTGTAAGCGATGTGAATCAAATCCAAAGGTTGCCCTGTTACCACAACCATTTATACGGTTACCAGTGTAAGTTTTTCGAAGGCATTATTATGAGCATTGGCAGAGCTAGACACAAGGGCCCAATATCTTTTAGGGGAATTTTGAAATATATGTTTTTAAAATTTTAAGAGCTTTTTTTATTATTTCATATATTATAGTATCTCGACTAGTACTACAATCAGACAATGAGAAATTCTTATAAATATCTAACTAATAATCTAAATTTCTAACAATAATTATTAAAATACCTACTTGTGGACACTCCCACAGAAAATTTGAGAAGGCTAAACACCACTTGCTAAAATTCTACAGAAACGCAGTAGCTGTGGGTCGAAGCAAGGATGCCCAACTCACTGGCACCCATCATTGACCATTGGCCAAGAGAATTTTTAAAATTTTAAAATTTTGAAAAATTCACCCAAATATACGTTATGCGAAAGATAGTTTTCAGTTGTTATTGTTTTTCTGTTTTATTTTTCTGCTTTTGAAGTTGTCCTCTCAACAAAATGGGATTCTCGTATGCATATATGTTTGCATTTTGGCCATTTTAAGTATGCGTATTTACTTTTTAATTCACGAGTTATGCTTATTTGCTTTTTAAACTCTTCCCACTTTACACTTAAATCCTGACATTAAAATACCTAACTAATAGCTGTTATTAGTAAATGAAAAGTCTATAATAATCTTATGACTCAGTGGAGTCAACACGTTTACATAGACAAGACAGTTTTATACGACTTAATTGAGTTTCACTTGTGAACATAAGTTGACTCATAAAAATGATTCAACTTAAAATTTTAAACAAGTTGATGCTTGAAACCACATGAGCCGGCTATTTTAATGCCAATGTTGTTATTAAAAATTTTGTATAGTAGCTACTGGCAGATTTTTCATTCGTCTGGTGACATGCATTTACGTCAGAATTTAAAAATGTAAAAGAGGCAAATTTATAGGGTTTAAAAATTAAATACACAAAACTGGTGAGTTAAAAAATAAATACGTATAATTAAAAAACCAAAATGCAGATAACCCTCCACTAGAGCAAGATATGCCCAATAACTCTGCTTCTCACTGGGACAGAAATGCCCACCGAAGGCTCTTCACATGAAATTGGTTCCCACCTGGGAAATGCGTAGCGTGTAAGTGCCGGGCATTAATACGGATGGTCAGATTCTGAAAATAGAATCTCAGAGTGCAACCTACCCACTTAGCTATGGTGTTTTTGGATTGGCTTTTCTCACGAAACCCAGATTGCAGCTCCTTAGATTTTCTATTTTTATTTTTTATGTCCAAATCATTCAATATATTATCCTTTATAAATACTTGTATGGTATGAAAATTTATTTTAGCTGGAGTTATATATAATACAATGCAAATGCGAGTGGCAGGATTTTTTTTTTTTATAAAAATTTTCGATAGATTTGATTTTTTTTTCATGTCAAAGTTAAACAGAGAGTTTTAAACACAATTCGTGATTCAATTATAAATATCTACATAGTTTTGAAGAAGCCAAGGACCAAGTTACTGAGAAGATATGGCCCACTTTACTCGACCAAGCGGAACATATAGTGTACAGTTCCGCACAAGTTTGGAAATATACACAAATCTACCAAAAATTTTAAAAATTAATTCCTCCATGTTTGAAAATATATTAATCTTATCCAAAATTTTAAAAGTTAATTTTTCCGAAGAAATTAAAAACCGTGTGAATGATAATCCCCTCTCTTCTCAAGTAAAGATTTCCCCTTGGCAACCCATTGCATCAAAGCCATTCAGATTCAATCCATTGCCGCAACACGGATGCTGACTCCGCAGCAGGGACGTTGGCTGCAGCCTTAGGAGTTAGGATGGGAGTTTCCAGTTCTGTCACCATAAGCGGTAGCATTTGGTCTTTTTCGTTATAAAAGGATGTGATCTTCCGTCTAGCCTACCATTTTCCGTAGTCACTCATACGAGCACAATCATGTGGCAATTATGATTTCATGAAATCTTTAAAACGATATTACCGTACTGAAGCATTTAGGATCAATGATTAAGTTCTATTCCAAACTTCCATGCGATTCGGAATATAAGTTCATGAACTCAATTCCCCTTTTAGCAATAATTCGTATATTCAGAGCATCCAGAATATCTCCACCCTGTGTTGGTAGAACTTTGCTGGTAATAGCCTAATGTTCTTGCCATCCAGGAACATGCTACTGAAGACAAGCAATTTGTTGGCAGAAACAAAATGCATAACACGTAAACTGAAAAATGATAATTTATAAAACTTTTTGAAAACATTATATAGTGGTGTATTTGTTTATATATAAAACTTTTAAGAATATGTTTAGGAAGTAATTAAAATTTTGAATAAAAAAGTTTTTGGTGTAAAAAGTTTTGAATTTGTAGAAGATGATTTGATATGATAAGAATAATAACGAGAACTAAATTGATATTAAGTGAAAAGAGATGGATTAGTTGTGTATGAATAATTGAAAACTTTTCATTCTCCGAAACTAGCTATTTTTTAATCATTTCATTATAATTTTTTGTATAATTGTCTTATTTTTCAATCTTTTTCACATTTTTCATAAAATTATCCTCTTTTTTTAATAATTATTTATGTCATATTGTATAATTTTATTTCGTTTATTTTCTTCCGTAAATTTTATTACTTCTCAACCACTGAAACACACCCTTAATTTGGTTTTTAGAGGCAAAAAAAAATGATCTGTGACAACAACCTAGCAAATAAAGCAGTCGAGATGAATAAGGTGATTTGTAAATACACCTAACTTAGTTTAACTGTAATTACAAATATACTCACATAATTTCAGAACTTGCAAATTACCCCATATAACTTAACCATAATTGAAGATATACCTACGTCATTATAACACTGTTACTGCACTATCGTGGCGTAAGTATATTTGCAAAGGTTTCCAAACTATGTAGGCATATTTGTAATTTTCAAAAATTAAGTGCGTATATTTAGTTTTTGCAAATATACCCACGTCATGATGATGCAGTAACGGAATTTCAATGACATAAGTATATTTACAATTATAGTCAAACTATGTAGGGTAATTTGTAATTTCTAAAACTATGTCAGTATATTTACAAATTATACTGATAAATAAGATGTAATGTGGATAATTTTATAAGCAATGCGACATGATATATATATATATATACATGTGGACATAGCCAGTTGCAGTGGCTTCAATTAACCAACAATGTCTCGGTATAAAAAATTGATGCTTGATTATTTTAGACTGGTTTGAAATGGTCTGAAATACAAATTTATTATATTTTAAATTTATTTACAAAATTTTTATTTTAGTTATGATTAATTTATAAATCAATTTTTACCAATTTTAAAGATGTATATATATTTATTTTTTATTTTTAAACATAGGGGTATCTTAGTCATTTTAAATTATTAAAGCATGGCTAAAATACACCAATTTTAAAAATTCAAAATAAAGATATACATCCCAAATTGGTGAAAATTAGTTTATAAATTAAACATAACTAGATTAAACATTTTGTAAATTTTTTTAAAAAATATGTTTTTGGACCATCGGACCTATCCAAAATGATCATTTTACTAAAAAATTTACAATTTTTTTTTACAACTTTCCAATAGAAATCGGTTTTTTATATGTTTTTCCCTTTTTGAAAAAAAATTATATGTTTTTCCTTCGCTGTTTGGATTTCCATAAAACTCATTAACAATTTTTTACACAATGTAAAAATTATTTTTATTAATGCGTAGTTAATCGAAATGGGCATTCCAAGGAAATAATGAAGCCAACTCGGATTTGAAATGACGTCGTGCATGCATTTGCCCTATCCGTGGCCAACATTTGAAGATGGAGTTGACACGAACATTTTCCCGCCATAGCCGAATGCAACGGATGGGTGGAGTGATGGACGACTTTCACGCACCAACAAATAATCGGCATCATAATTTTTCGGTCTCCGGCGGTCGTCAGCCATGCGCAGGGACGGCTCTCTCATCCGCCCGCAGTTGTGCACTTGATTTGACTTCTTTTTCATGGAGCTTCTCAACTTCGAAAACTTGTTTACACTCGGGGTGTGTTTATCAATGAAAACTTTTCAGGGTGTGTTTGGTTGGAGGTAAAACTTTTGATGAAAAGTTTTAGAGGTAGAAGTTGTCAACTTGATATAAAATGATGTGATATAATAGGAGTAATGATGAGGAGTAAAGAGAATAAAGTTAAAATGGATAGGTTAGTTGTATGGGTAGTTGTGCAGAAATGATTGAAAAATAGGGTAGTTTGTATAGAAAAATGTGAAAAAATAATTAAAAAATAGAATAGTTATAAAGAGTGAAAAGTTTTGGGTTGAAAAGTTTTAATTGACAAGTTTTGGCCCCAAACAAACAAACCCTCAATCAAAAACTTTTCACTTCCCATAACTACCTTATTTTTTAATTATTTTTTCACATTTTTCTATATAAACAACCCTACTTTTCAATCATTTCCACATAAATACTCATACAACTACCCTATCTATTTTAACTTTATTCTCTTTACACCTCATTATTACCACTATCATATTACATCATTTTCTATCAACTTGACAACTTTTACTCTAAAAAGTTTTCATCAAAAAGTTTTACCTCCAACCAAACGCACCCTCGGCGCTTAGTTTTCATGTTCCTGAAGCGAGTTTTCTTTAATTTATAGGTACTGAAGCGGACCCTGATCGCCTGCTCCCGGGAGCAGGCAGCGTTCTCTGCTCCCGGGAGCTTATACCCATTTTTTAATTTTTATTTTTAAAATTTCTCATAAATAGTGTTAATCTATGTGTATTTAACATGTGTATAAGTTTTTACCATTTTTGGAGTATTTTAGATATTTATTTTTGATTTTTGAAATTACTAAAATGCCACTGATTTTCAAAAATCAAAAATAAATATCTAAAATACTCCAAAAATGGTAAAAACTTATACACATGTTAAATACACCTGGATTAACATTTTTATAAAAAAAAATTCAAAAAAAAATAAAAAAATGGGTATAAGCTCCCGGGAGCAGGCGATCAGGCTCCGACTGAAGCTTCGGGTATAAATATTGTACTCTTTGGTGGCAACGAGCACGCAGGAGTCGTCGGGTACGTCATCTTGTATGGGCCCACAGGTTTTAGATAAACTCAAAATCAACTATTTTCTTTTATAAAAAAAACAATGTATGGATCATATCACTTCCCTACAGATCGACCAAGGAAGATAAAGTACCTATTACATAACATATACACGTTGACAAAAAAAAAAAAAAACAATGTACTCATCAAATACTTTTCTTCAAATAATTTCTGCGTGTGTTCGGTTAAAGATAAAAAATTTTACCTAAAACTTTTTATCCTCTGGAATTAGTTTATTTTTTAATTATTTTTTCACATTTTTCTATACAAACTATCATACGTCTTAATCATTTCTATATAAATACTCGTATAACTAATATGTCTATTTTAATTTTATTCTCGTTATTCTTTATCATTACCATTATCCTATTATATCATTTTTTTCTTATTTCAACAACTTTTAAGTAAAAAAGCATTTTATTTAAAAGTTTTAATTCTCCCTTAACACGCCCTAAAAATGAAGAATATTAGATCCACAAATAATAATAATAACTTTAAAAATATTTTCCATGCAAATGATTCATTGAGAAAGCTAATTAGATCAATGGCTATGACTACTTGAATGTAGAAATCCTATTATCTTCTCAATGCGATTTGCCGTAGTTGCATGATTTAACAGTGCAATTTGTGGTGGACCGGTGGTCGTGTCAGAATTGTCATGTCTGACTTTCGTTGGTTACGAATGGAACACGTGATGGGAGAGGGAATAAAGCACGGCTCACCTGGCAAGTAGAGCCGGGAATATTGAAATTGAAGTAGTATATAACTAAATTAAACAATTAATATTCTTTTTTTGCCAAATAGGTGTAAATGACATTATTATTTACAAGGATATATTTTAGTGGCGCAGGTATCACTGAAAATTTAGACCTACTTTAATTACTAAAATAAAAAACTACCATGATTTCTTAACATATTTTTTCAAAAGTTCAACGACTCATTTTGTTTGACATATTTTTGTTTCAATACTGCATTAAAATTATTTAAATCAAATTCTTAACGGCCTTTATTAATTATAAATGTATATAATCATGTATAAGTTATTAAAAATGCCCGATCTATTCATAGATGCATTAAAACATCATAATTTTTTACAAAACCATTTACTTATTTGGGATCATGTATTTTGATAGTTAGATATTAAGCATGTATTTGTTTACATTAAAACTTTTCAAACAAATTTTTTAATCTTAAACTTTTCACTTTGCATAACTACTCTATTTTTTAATTATTTATTGTATCTTAGTATATAACTATCATACTTTTCAATCATTTGTACAGAATTAACCATATAGCAACGTATCAGTCCTAATTCTATTCTTTTTATTTCTTACCATTATCTTTAATTATATCATATTATTTTCTTCAATTTCATAAATTTGTATTCCAAAATCAGTCCATCAAAAATTTTTATGACTTCTTGAATGCATCCTAAATATACAACTTCAAATTTTATATATATCAAATTATTTTATCGAGTAAATTTTATATTTTTTCACAGGCAATCATGCAAATGTTTAACTTGGGTAAATCTTAATAAATTTTTTTTGATTACTAATCCTACTAAAACTTAATTTCATAGTTAAGTAAATTATTTTAAATAGACTAGATAGATTAAATTTCAATGCATTATCAAAGGCAGCCCAAAATGAAGTTATTGACCCAATTCTTCAATAGCCCTTGTTCGTTTCCCTTACCTATATTAATATTTTAAAAGTTGAAATTTGAACTTGCGAATATTTTTGCAGCACACATTGTTGGTGATAAAAGTGTCGTATTGAGTTATGCTTAGGGGTACAACTTAGGTTGAGTTAAGTCTGAACCTAATTTTTAGCGATGTTAAAACTCGTTTTTCACAACTCAAGCCCAAAGAGCCTGAACTCGAAGAACCCAATTTATAAATATGATAGAGATAGAGTTTGAGTAAATTCGTGACTTAAAGAACTCAAGTTTGATTTACCATTTTATATTCATTATAAAGTATATTATATACATAATATTTAAATAATATTTTTATATTTTGCATATTTATATTGTTTATATTTATATCTGAATATATGTTTGGTATATTGTAATTATATTATAAATAAAATATATTATTTTTATTTCTATCGTTTACTTTTACATCCATTAATTTTATTCCTTTATCTTGTTTTTGATATTAAATTTTTTCTAAAAATATTCTCTATATGTTATTTTTTAAAAATCTATAATTTAACTATATATTCTTCTGTTTACTTACATAATTTGTTATTATTATATATTAATATGAAATTCTAAACTTATCACTTTTAAACAAAACGTATATTCATCAACATAAATTTTAACCCGAAACTTAACCTGAATTTAATTTTCAAAAATAAAATCAGAGTTAATGATTTACAATTAAAGTTAAGATTAGAATTGAGATGAATCAGCCGAGTTGCAACCTCGCTGTGCGCAGCTTCTGCTGCCCAACCATCGCCTGCCGAGCATGCTACCCTCGTGCGCCCCATCTTCCAAGTGACGAAATGGTGGAAAAAGCACGACGATTCGTCTCGACGGAAGGGAAGAGAAGGGCGTACGATTACAAGAGCGAAAAGCCCCTCGGTTTCTCCGACTATATGTCTGTGCCCGTGCCACGTGGAAGGGGCGGCGGTTGAAAATGCAACGGTGGGTTTTTATTTTCGTTTTACTGCTGTGGTGAACGTGAAAAATCTGCCACTTCTTATTTGGCGAGTGATGCTTCCCAGCTGGAATTGGATGGTTTTGGTGATTTCATCTGCGCCCCACATGCCTCATCTCCCAGTGCAGCATCCTTTTTCTGGAGGGGATTCCAGCCCGCCCGCTACACTGACATCTTTCTCGAGTTTTTAATATCATCGGTGGTGGGGCTCTTGAGGTCTATAAATTCCAACTAAAATAACCTCACAAACCTCTTCTTCCCTCCCTCTTTCTTGCCATTTCGTCTCGGTTTTCTTGTTCTCTCTCTTTTTTTCCCACTTGTTCCGAGGCTCTAAGACTCCCCTTTCTCATTTTCTGTTCTGTTCCTGGCGCCTGTTTCTGATCAGGGTCTTGAGTTTTTTTCTTTTGGGTTTTATCGAGATTTCAGAGACCGGGCGCTGGTTTTCTGATCCAGAGCAGACAACCCATTTGCTGCCTCTGGTTTTTCTTTATGCCTTTTTCTTTTTCTTGTTGAAACATTTTCTGCTGTTTCCCCTGGGTCCGTTTCTCCTCTGCTGGGGGGATCTGTTGAGCTTTCTGCCGTTAAAGATGGTTTTTTATTAGATTAAATACGAGAAAGCTTCTTCTGGATTTGCTGGCGTCCTTCCTTTTCTAGAAGTCCCTGTTTTATTTCAAGAAGAGGGGCCGAGCCTCTGTTTCTTTCTCTGAGTCTTGGTTTTGTTTCTTAAAAGGAAACTCCAGCGGAAGAAGCATCCAACCATCTAGCAGAACTTGCTGTTCGCCAGATTCCACGTTGGATTGCTCTCCCCGCTTGTTCATCTCCAAACAGCAGCAGACTTTGGGAGGACTGAAAAGACGCCCTTGTTCCTGCTTCAAGGAACCGCAGCCCCCTCCGTCATCAACCAATTCACATGTATCGCCCGTTGTTCTTGATGTGTCCTGATTGATGTCTCCGATCATCTGCGAAATCCTCCTCTCCGGGTTTATGATCAATTCCTCCCTCCGGCGCAGGACCCATTTAGTCCAATCCTTCTCAGTTGTATTCCTTTACTGGTTTTATGTCTTTTCATGAACTCGCCTTGAGAAATCTAATCGTCTGCCTATATATACTATATCAATAATCCTTCCGTAATAATACCCAGATCGTCATTTCCGACCTAAGTCGCTTGAAATAATCAAGATCTGGGTCTGTCTTCGTGTTTTTGTGTTCTCTACCTATATAATTCCAAGAACATATAGATAGATGATGGCTGCTTACAGTGGGACATCCTCCGGGGGATCCACCGCGCTGCAGAATTCCGGATCGGAAGAAGATCTGCAGCATCTGATGGATCAGAGGAAGCTGAAGAGGATGCAATCCAACCGTGAATCAGCCCGGAGGTCGCGGATGCGCAAGCAGAAGCATCTCGATGATCTGATAGCTCAGGTCGCCCTCCTGAGAAAGGAGAACAACCAGATCCTCACCAGCTTGAACCTCACCACGCGGCAGTACTTGGGCGTGGAATCCGAGAACTCGGTGCTGCGGACGCAGATGATGGAGCTCACCCACAGGCTGCAGTCCCTCAACGAGATCATCCACTACATGCACGGCGGCTACGGCTACGAGCTTGATGATGGGCCTTACGGCATGGCAGCTTGTGAGAACTACTCTACTAGGCATTGGAACATGCAGGGCTTGCATCAGCAGCCCATCATGGCCTCCGAAAACGTCTTTCGTTGCTGATTCTTTCCGGGGCTGCTTTTCTTTGTAGCTGGAGACATTTTGGAACGTATGTGAACGAGGTTGGTGCCCCCCAAAAGGTTGGGCCGTGTGATCATTGAGTTCTGGGTCAGTAGTGTTACTATGGAGTATGGACTATGCACGTACCTACCAGGGTTATGGATGTCATGGGTCCTTCGTTAATTAAATAATATTTTGCGATAATTTTTATTATGTTTTCCTTCCTTCGATCAATTTATTTATCTGTGCGGTCCTCTTGATGATTGTTCGTAGAATAATAACAATGTCCTAGATGTCAATTGCTTGTGTCGATTGGATATTTGGACGGTTGAGACTTTAGGTTAGAAAGCAAATATTCCAAACAAAAGAAAAGGATGATGAGATTAGCAGTTAATTAATAACATATTTCCGCCACCAGCCTCTGGTCTAGTGGTACACTAGTACTATGCCCTCCGCACATTGTAAGTTCTTGTAAAGCTGTAATAGCCCAGAACCGAATCCCACATCGAAAAGTGGAGAAAGTTCATGGTAGTTTATATGTGGGTCTCAAGTTCAATATGGTGTGACGCGTTTTAAAGCCGTGCGGCTAAGCTGCCAGGCCAAAGCGGACAATATCACACTATGAGGCCATAGCCCGCAGGCCCAATGGACGTTTTCTGGGTTTGTGTGCTCTGCGCGTCAGACCCAATGGTTGCTTTTCTGGATCTGTGCGTGACAGTGATATCAAAGCGGCTCCCCCTCCAGTAGATGTGGTTTGGAGAGTTGAACCAGTGAAAGTCAGGGCTGCAGGCAGAAGCCCAGAGTTGGGTTGTGGTTCGGGGACGAACCAGGCGGAAGCTGGTGGGCTTGTAATAGCTCAGAACCGAATCCCACATCGAAAAGGGGAGAAAGTTCCTGGTAGTTTATAAGTGGGTCTCAAGTTCAATATGGTGTGACGCGTTTTAAAGCCGTGCGGCTAAGCTGCCAGGCCAGAGCGGACAATATCACACTGTGAGGCCCAATGGTTGCTTTTTTGGGTCTGTGCGTGACAAAAGCTATATTTCTTCCCCCCGTGTGGAAGTGTTTACAAGTTCCTTCCCAGTATGAAGGTAGAGTTGAATGTGTTTAACTATAATATTAAACCTCATAGTGTGTATGTACATACCAATCAATAAAAAAAATTAATAAGATACTTCAGTGTAATGGACTCCTTGGGAACAAATGAATGATGTATCCTATATATAATAGTAGAGATTGGCTTATCCCATCGGCAGCTTGACTAAGCATTCTCATCGACTTAGACACAGCCGCAGCTAAAAAGAAATGGAAGAAGAAGAAGAGGGAAAGACGAAAAATAGGAAAAAGGGCAAAAACTAATGATGTATGCCCATATCGAAGGCCATGAATTACGAAGTTTCAAAACATAATCAATCGGAGAAATTCGTGGCTGTCGTTTTCGTCGCAAATTTAATTGGGAATCAATGTTGTTCGCCACGTTCGACTGCCAAGTGCACTTTGCTTTACGGACAAGATCGTCCAATTGACATGAGTATCAAAGCAGTTTCAATGCAATATGGCGTATATATCTGGAAACATCAGAAACTGGCTGACGGAGATCGTGGACTCCACCCCTTCCACAGGGAACATGCATTGCATGATGAATCAAGCTTCCCGTCTCCGTGATTTCCTATTAAGGGTGTGTTTGGTTGGAGGTAAAACTTTCAATGAAAAGTTTTTGGAGTAGAAGTTGTCAAATTGATAGAAAACGATGTGATATAATAGGGGTAATGATGAGGAGTAAAGATAATAAAGTTAAAATAGATAGGTTAGTTGTATGGGTAGTTGTGGAGAAATGATTGAAAAGTAGGGTAGTTTATATAGAAAAATATGAAAAAATAATTAAAAAATAGAGTAATTATGGAGAGTGAAAAGTTTTAGATTGAAAAGTTTTGATTGACACTTTTTTACCCCAAACAAACACACTCTAAGTTCCCAGAAAGTAGGATATATAATTTCGCATTTTGGATCGAATATCTAATCTACAGGAGTTAAACAAATATAAGATAGATTTTAAAATAATTTAATTAATTTCCACTAAATTAAAAATCAGATTTCAAGTTTTGTATTGATCTCACAAAACAACATTTTCAAGCTTCATTTATTTTAACTTATCTAATCGTGTTAGATAGTTATATTGTTTTAAACGCTTAATTTATTTCTGCTGTGATATATACAATGTTTCCAATGTTTAATTTATTTTCGTTTTGGGTATGTTTGTTTAACATCAAAGCTTTACGATCTCCACAATTATCATATTTTAATTAATTTTTCACATTTTCCAGTACAACTATTATATATTTCAATTATTTTTACAAAATTATCCATACAACTAATTTATCTATTTTAGGAGGTCGTTTTAATGCAATCGGATGCATTTGAGTTTCAATACATTCGGCTAGAATTCCATTTTAATTTTTTAAATTTTTTAATAAATCTTAATATTTTTGTATTTAATTTATAAACTAAATTTTACCATTTTTAAAAATATGCACATACACTCTATCAAAAAAATGTGCATTTATATTTTTTGATTTGTAAAAATAGGGGGTTTTAGTTCTTTTTAAATGAATAAAATAGTAAAATATCCTTATTTTCAAAAATAAAAATATATGTATTCAAATTTTCAAAAATGATAAAACTTAATATATACTTTAAATATACATAAATTAAGAGTTTTATAAAAAATTCAAAAAAATTAAAAATAGAATTATTAGTTGGATGCATTGAAACATAACTCTCCATTTTAACTTTATTTTCTTTACCCATTATCATTATCCCTATTACATTACATAATTTTCTTCTGATTTAAAACTTTTTACATCAATAACTTTTAATCTAGAAGTTTTATCACTTCTAAAATACAACAGTGATCTCTTAATAAAAATATAAATGTGTTAGGTATTTTAAAAAAATTTCAAATTTTTTTTTATGAAAATGATTTTAAAATATAAAAAGAGTAACGTGACATGATAAGAATAATAATAGAATGTAAAAAAAAATAAAGTTAAAATAGATATAATAGTAGTACAAAGTTATGAAAAACCATTGAAAAATATAATAATTGTATAAAAGATATAAAGAAATGACTGAAAATAAAATAATTATGAATAAAAATACATATATAATTTTTTTATAAAAAATTTGGTGAGTACCAAACACACCCGACATTTAAAGTCATCTGTTTATTCGGTTACTGGGTGCTTGCTGTCGTCTCCGTAAGCAGCCTCAGAGGCCCCCGTCGGCGAGTGCAATTCAACTGGGGAGGGACCACGTGGTTGTATTTTTGGATGTGCTCCAGGACATTCGTGAGTTCGCGGTTTAACTGACGGAACCGAAATCTTTGGTCCGAAGCCATGCCTGTTGACTCTTGACTGTCCGATTCATGCATACAGCTGTACATGCGCCGCTTCACGTGGGGCAACAAAAGTCTAGCTGTTTGCTTCGAATGAAATAAAAATAGGTCTTACATTTTCAGAAAATTTCCTCTTTGAATACGATGTGGCAACCACAAAAACAACAATATTATTATTATTATTATTATTATTATTATTATTATTATTATTATTATCTATAATTTTTCATTATCAACGTCTAGTTTTTTGAAATTTATACAGGCAATTGAATTGACGCTGTATGCCGTCATATATTTTCAACGCCAAATTTCGCCATCCAGTGGCGCATGCGGTTCCTAATCATTACATATTTGAAGGGTGGCAGAGCCCTTTCATTTTGGTTCACTTTAATGGATAAATTAAATTTTAATTAATTTCCTAGGTTTATAATTATCTATTTTATTAGGAAATCAAATTTCACGCGAACATTCAAGACATCTAATAAGTGAGCAAGCCAATGTTAATAAAATTGTTTAATTCATACGTTAATTTTAAATTTATTTACTTGATATTTAAACTACCTAAAAATATTATTATTATTATGTAAATATATGATTTGATAAAATATTATAATGAGTTTTGATCTTCTTTGACCGGTCGGAACTAATTGGAAACACGTTGCATTTCTGACGAGCCGTATGAGCCGTCCAATTCAATAGCACGTGACGGGTTAAACCTAAGCTATTGAATTAAAATTGACGGAGACAAAATTAATGACCATGAAAATAATAGGCAGGTCCTTGCCAGATGAAACTATTTACAAAAAGCGACAACAGTTGGTTTTTCTCTTCCACAACAGAGATTTTCATCAACATTTGCTGTGAAAGTTTGGCAAGGGACAAGCACCCTGGTTTTCCCCTAGTTTTCTTCTCTACCCTCACAAATCAGAAAATATCTCTTGTTCTCTTCTCCTCAAATCGCCATTGCCAGTCAGAAATACAAAAATTCATCATCGCTCGAATCTCATCCTCCCTATTTCATCCAAAAAAAGTGGTTGATACTAATGCTGCAATTTGAAGTTTGAAATAGTGGAAGATGATGAACCAAAGCTCATCTGTTGCTACAGACTGAAATAAAAAAAGTCACATCCAGCTATTGCAATTGAATGGACCATTAGAGAACGCTGAAATCATTAGAGATCTAACTAGAATCATTAGAGAATACAATTGGATTAGCTAACGACTTGGAGGATGATAATTGCTTATGGAGATCAAGTCGATGAGCACAAATTTAAGGCAATATGAGCAGAGGCACAAGCGAACTGCTATTGCGGAAGATGACAGATGTTAGATTTGCAGTGATTAGATCTGAGCTACGATCAAATTTGTCCAATTTTGCTGTGATTTGCTGTAGATGTTGCTGGTTTTAGAGGTTGTCGATTTGGGTGGAGGATTTGGAGAAGAGGCTCATGGAGATTCTTATAGGGGAGACGGTGCTAGAGCCGCATCGAGAAGGTTGACGGTGACGACGATCTCCGAATGTTCGTGCATTGTGATTAGTGCTCGGGCATCTTTCCTGCATTTCTCCACCACCTGGCGCCGATTGAAATGCAGGTAAAAATCTAATGGAAACTTCAGAAAATTGCTGAATCTAATCTAAGAGTGAAAAGGAGAGAGATTGTCAGGGGAAGCCCTCAAATTTTTTGAAATTTTGATGTTTGATAAAAAATTCTAAATTTTTAAACGATTTATTATATTTAATACTATTTATTTAGCTATGAGATAAAATTTCATTTAAATTCAATATGTTCATAGGTCACATTTGCTAAAAAATAAGTACATTCACGTGTAAATTAAGAAAAATTCTTAGATTCATTCTCATATGTATTAGAATATAGTAATACTATATAGAATCATTTATCCGCATATTTATAATATTTTAGATGAGTTAGATGTTGAAAATACTATTTTAAAATTAATATTTAATATTAAATTATTTTATTACATTGATTTTACACATTTGTAGATAAGACCTATATATAATGATACTAGACAAGTGAAATTTTTTTTATAATAATATAAATGATGTTAAATACAGCGTCTGAAGTGAATTTTCTATCCATCATTTAAATATTAAAAATGAAAGAAATTACATAGAAAAAGAATTTCATAAAAACGCTCCCATTTCAAGTATTGTTGACTCAACTGAGACTTCAATGGAAATAAGTTTCGTTATCATAATAAATAAATAATGCTCAACCGAACGAGTAGATTGTATGTTAATTAAGCCATCCAAGTGGGCCAAAATGGGCAGTACGATTGAAACACTGCCCTTTTAAGAGATGTGCATTCACTGATTCCAGAATCACTGCACGTACGAATATTCACCTGCATTGCGAGTGAAACTCCACGCAAGCTGCAAAGCATGGATCGCATGGTGCATGAATCAACCTCGTGATTGAGTAGGTTTGTTTGACCAGAGCTCCATTAATCTACCAAGTCGGCCTAGCTCCCAAGAGCCTCGAGCGGCTTTCCGCCTTGTGTTTCGACTCTATTCGAGTTTCGGCTGTACATGGTCCTCAAGAAACGAGTTCCTTGAGGAATTAATTAACGGTGGAGATCAGAAGCACGAGAAGTCCGCCAATCGATCATTTTGCGTATAACTTCGTACACCAACTCCAATATACATATATATATTTATATATTATAATGTATACATAATACTGAATATTTTCCCCCAAAGCCGGGAGATTGAGTTGTGAGACTCGGAAATTGGAGGTAAAATCCAAATGGGCATTAGCATTACCTAAAAAAGCAGTGGCTTGAGAAGCAGGGCAGAGAGAGACAGTGAACGGGTTGATGGAGCATGGCTGAAACAAAAGCTTATGTCTCGACTCTTGAAATATTATGCATGCTCATGTTTTTTTCATCTAAACAGGCGTCGTCGCGTCGAGTAATTAAACATTCCGTGAGTTTCCAAAACCCATATGGCCTTTAACGCCTCGTTCAACTTCCACATCAATTATTATTTTTTATTTTTTCGAAAAAAGCAAGTACAGGGCATCGAGCAGACAAGTGCTGCCATGCTTCTTCTTTAATTCACGATCTATCTTCTTAATTTTATAAGAAGTGGTGCTTAAAAGATTGCGGAGCGATGCTTATTTCAAGGAAAGAGAAGTTAAGCATGTGGCATAACATTCCACGTGGTTGCACTGGCATTTAATGGAGCATCCGGTTACCGGGCAGATTGCTTCATCTCGCCTTCCGTTTCTGCCGGACGACGTTTCGGAATATGGTCACTGGTACGGAACTGGAATAGCTTTCAAAGGCAGCAAGCTTTTTGCGACTGATGCCAATTCCACATAAATTGTATAGCAGCATCAGCAGGAGACGAATATATATATATATTTTTAAATGGTTGGAAGCTGATAGTTCAAACGTCCAATAATTTCTGCCAACGTGCATGTCCGGGGTCCTCGTTTACGCGATATTCATCTCACTAATGGGAGCCACTGCTCCGACGGTTCGTACGGGACGTCGACGAAATCATGGTGCTTGAGCAACTTGGTCGGTTCTCGCAGTTGCTTGTCCTGCCGCTTTACGCATGCTTCAGTCCCAGTTGGAGACCGGCACGGTGCATTGAGGTTACCAAATTTATTTGATAATTTGGGCAGACGCAAACAATCCTAGCCGTTCGATCCGATCATTCCCGAGTCATGGCACGATAATATATCAATTTCAAACGTCGATGATGCTTGAGGGAATGGCTCGTATCCATGACAGATTGCGAATCCTCGAGTTAAAAGCACTTCCCATCCAGCCTGGCTGACCGACATTTCCCGGCCCTGCTCCTACGTACAGCCAACAGGCTTTTGATGTAGATCACTCGGTAAGAAACGAATGCCGTACGTATGTGTGTTATATTCCATTTGGCGTTTTAACCATGTGTTGCCGATGCTGGTTTGGTGGTGCAGGCGTACAGCTTGCTCACTGGCATTCATGCGACGGATGTCAATGGTTGGTTGTTCTTGCAGATGCCGTTGCTCATGTGCGGGCGTTTAATATTAATGATAATAGTAAAATATTAGTTCTGTTTTGAATAAAAGCAGGCTGTGGAATCAAATAGCTCTGCAAAACGTATGCTATTGACATCCACCGAATAAAGAGAGGATAATGCAATCACATGTCATTCTTTTGAGAAGAAATTATCTTATTGGGGGAAACTAATAAAGCAATATGAAGAAGATGGAAGCATGTGGCCAGCCAGTCACGAGAAAGTCGTCACTAATCAAATGAGGTAAGACGAGGCAACTTTTAGACCTAATTTGTTTGGTGGCTTGTAATTAAGAAGATGGAAATCGACAATGGGAAGTTGGCAACATTTCTGTCTTTATTTGTATTGAACACAAGGCAACTTCTGGGCGCCATTTGTTTGGTGGGCAG
Source organism: Annona cherimola (assembly GCA_030490835.1). NCBI lineage: Eukaryota > Viridiplantae > Streptophyta > Magnoliopsida > Magnoliales > Annonaceae > Annona > Annona cherimola. The sequence goes on from CM059974.1 coordinate 14,048,536, forward strand.
TACTTGAGAACATGGCCGTTTACGATGGGAAAATTTCCATTTTATTTGCATTGATTACAGCATCAATACAGCAAAAGGTAGCTGCGTACTTATAATTTTAGGAGGAAACTTTTAAAATTTATTTGTAGCTCCATGTGCAAAATGAATTTGATTCAAAAGGGTTTGAATTAAAAGAAAATTTAGTTACGCAAGCATCACAAGAGACTCTCTTAATGGTTGGTGATAAAAATGAATAACCGTGAAATAAATTAAAAACGATAACAATAAACAGATTATTGAGCGTTGGAAATGAGTTTTCCATTAAAATCAAATACATGAAAGTTATGACCCCAATGTACACGAGGATTGAAATTAAAAAAATTATAATTAAAGTGAAGTTATGGTGCGTTTGGAACTGACAACAAAGGGGAAAAAAAAGTCACATCCTTCTTTACCTCTTAGATATGACTTTACATCTTAGTCATTTAACAGTGTAATTTTTATTGGTATATATATATATATATTAATCACTGCTTAAGATTTTTTATACCATTTCTGTATCCATTTTTCTTTATTATATTTAATTATAATAATTACTTCTATCAAACCTTATCACTCTCTCACTTTTGTCAAAATAATTCTGCGAATCTGTGCTTTTTCTTCACTACCGAATATATCCTTAAAACTGCATTTTAGAAACCATAACATTTAATTCCCTATTAGGGTCCTAACAGCAAAAAGAAATTCTTCACCCAGTTTGATATGATGCGACATTTTCATTATCTAATAATATTATCTTTATTATAAAAAATATTGTTACTTAATCATCTATATTTTCAATTATTATTTTAATTCTATCTTTCCGATTTTTGCTCATACTAATCACTCTATCATATCGCATTATCGTTTCACTTATTCAAAAATTTTCCTACAAAACTTTATGTAATTTTTTCTCAATACCAAATGAACCTTAATGAAAATTCTATTTTATCGGATTAAATGTTTTTCTAATTTTTTACGCCCACAACGAAATTCAGTCGAAACTAGAAAGTTTTGCTTTCGCGTTCACAGAGTTTGAACTGGGGCTGGATAGGCCCGTGAATGCATGGGCTGAAGGGGCTGACATCAAAAGCAATCTGAGCCCACAGACGTGCCGCCTTCAGCTCGCCAAGACGCAAATTGTATGAACGGCCACAGCGACGCGAATCGCTCCCGAGGCCGTTTATAGACTTCCTGGCTCCAGCCAACTGTCGGCCTGAGCCCGCTACGTCAAAACGAGAATCTCAAACATTTGGCGGGAGAAGGAGATGCAAATGCCTTGTTCTTCTTCCCCTCTTCTGGAAGACCCAAATAACTGGCGGGAGAAAGAAATGCCAATATCTTCGTTCTCCTCTCTCGCAGAAAGCCCTAGCTCAAGAAAATGGCGATTCACGTGGGAAACCCTTGGCCACTTTCCAACTCTCCGCCTTTTCCTATTTAATCCCGAAGTCAGCCCATCGATGCAATTTGAGAACCTCAGATCATCACTCGATTTCGAGAATTCAGTTCTCATAGTCACTTGGAGCGAAAAAATCGAGGACGTTGGAGATGGTGCATGCTACTCTGATTTTCTGCTAAGGGTCCCTCTTCCTAGGGTTTTGGTCGATCCGGGTTCCGTGGTTGATTCTACAGCGCATGAAGATCACATAGAAGTTAAGATTGCTCTCATTCTCCCTGTTGAGCATCCGCTCGCTGTTGCGGCTTTGGAGTCGGTTTTGGATTTGACGGAAGAAGATACTTCTGAAAGGAAAAGAGGAATTTCCGGTCGGTTTCTGCCGCTTTCACTGGCTTCTGGTGAGAGCTCGAATGATTCTTTCTTTTATGAAGCTGAGCACATGCATGAAATAGTGTGCTACTGATGTGAATCTGCTTCGGAAGATGGCAGATATATTCTTGCCGTTCTTGGAGGGAAATCAGCAAGGTTCAGCTTAAAAGGGGGGAACATCTCCTCTGCAATTACAGTTGCAAAACAGAAATCAAAATTACAAGACGCACCACTTACAATGAATTCTTCCCCCATTTATAGATTCCGATGTCCTAACGCCTCTCTGAAGCGTACGATCGCCCTCTTGCCTGTCTGTCCTAACCACCCTCCGCTCATGACTCACGTGGCTCTCCTCTATTCTATCATCTGCAGTCACGAACGGCACATGCTTTATAAATTCCCCTTTGATTATGAGATTGCCTTTGTATTTACCTTAAGTTGCTCTTTGAGATTTGGGGATTCTGAGAGAGATCCTTATCGCAATAGATTCACAGGTTTATAGCAAAATTTTGATTTTCTCATTGTTGTAAATGATGTTGTATTTACTGTAAGGCAAAATCCTTTTCTTTAACACTGGTAGGAGGAATGGTTGTGGTATATTTTAAGGACTATAGTCATGGAATAGATGGCTTGCCAGTAGAGGCTTCTTTCTTTTTATGTGCACAATGCGCTATCCTATTGTTGTATTCTGCAAAGATTTTACTAGCAGTGATGCTAGTAAACTTGGACCACTATAACATAGAAAGAAATAAGCGAATCTAAGATTCCTTGTAGATGTCATTCACAATTTATAATTTCCACAACTTTCATTCAATTGTGTTAGCCCTTAGCAATCAATTTCTGTTTCATGTGATTGAGTTCCTATGATAATGTTAAGAATTGAGGCAAAACATCATGTTAGTTGTTCTGGAGCAGAAGTTCATGTTCAATGTTTTCAGGCGTGAGAAATTTTTCTAGAGGCCCTATTGCTGTTTCATGATTTTCCCTCTTAACAGTTTTTGGCTTTCTTTGTGTGATTCATGCAGATTTAAAGAGTCTTTCTTCCAATGTTGCTGGTGGAGGGGTTCATTTTTATTGCAAACATTGTTCTGCAAAATTAACAAAGGACCCTCTCAGGTATCTGCTTATTTTCTTTCTTCTTTTTCCTTTATGGACATCTTGTATCAAGGTTATTTTAACTTGAGTATTCTTTGCTGAGTCTTGTTTCCCTTGTTGTTGCCTTCTTTATTGGCCCCTTTGTTTTCTTTATTTTCTTGCCACATGCATGAATATACCTACAAATTCTACCCATAAGTGTAGTTTTACCAAAAATTTTGATTTATTTACAAAATATTTATATTTTTTCATAGTATTTAACATGATAACATTGTTAATTTTTGGAGGATGTTAACAATGTAATTATATCTGATGGTGTTTTTCTATGATCATTATTTTGCTACAACAGAGTCTGGACAACTTTTCTAAAATTATAGAAGCTTCTTTTTTATTTGGAAACTATTTTTTTTGGCTTTTCAGAAGTATTTTGATAAAACCTTGATATTTTTAATAAGATTTCACAAATATTGATAAAGCTGCAGTTATGGTAACAGGTGTAGGTGTATCTGCAAATGTTCCTAATTATTGGCAATTGACTGATTTTAGTTAGTTGTGGAGTTCTTAGTTTCCATTAGTTATTTTTGCTTGTAGCCAACCCAATTAACTTCGAAGCTCTTATCTTTATAGATCTTTTGTAGAAATGCCATCAGTGAATTGGCAGGATGTGGCTGATAATTGGTTTGGGGCTTGCTGCTGTTCTTTTGGAGGTGCAAGTGAGAGACTAGTTTCCGAATATATCAATAGTAATGTATGGGCAGATGGTGCATGTTTAATAGATGACACATCAGTTATCATCTTCAAGGATAACCTGGCTGAATGCATATTTTCAGACTTCAATAGTGGGGAAGCAATGCTTGAGCCCAAACTCAATCTTGTTAAAGAAGTTGATTTAACTGATGGTGCAACAGAAGCTGGAAGTCAGGGAGAGTGTGGTTTAGGCTGTGTAAATGGTAATGAAGGGATTCTTGATATCTGTCAGACATTGAGTAGGACATCTCTTACAGACAAAATGCTGAAGTTGCAAAATTCTTCCTGCTGTACATCTCTTTCAGCTCCTGATTGCTCTGAAAAGATGGAACTAGGAACTAATAGTTGTTTCGTGGAAAATAATGATATTGCTTACTTGAGTTCAAGCAAGGCATTCAGCGTCAGTCATGAGAATTCCTTGGAGTGCACTTCAAGGGTTATATCTGGAGACATCAGTACAGCCTGTAGAGGTTCACCTACTGATGAGCTTTCAACAAAGGATCATTGCTGCATTGCTGGAGCGCAATTTCTTATAAATCATGCAGAACAAGGAACAGCACTGGGTGTCTCCATTCCATCTAAGAACAATGCTAAGTCCCAAGCAAATCTGAAGCATCTGAGAGTGGGAACCATTGGGGGTGGCTTCATGATAAGAAACGTGCATCTTCCGAAGGATATAAAGTGGGCTGAATTGCTTTGCCATCAGTGCTCATCTCTTCTTGGGTCCTATCCTTTGGCGGAAGATAGCCATGCCCCAGTTGATGGTGGCATTCGATTATTCAAGTGCTGCATTTCTACTAGCTTGCCTGTTGGAGAGTCAGATGACATATTCAGGTCTGTGAATAGGATACATCCATGTTAAATTATTCGTTATGTAACTCTTTGTTTTTACCTCTTTCCTATGTACTCCCACAACTGCGAATTTCCTAGCTGAGTGTTTGTGGTCCAGTAATATGAAGTATATATTGTTGATTTGTTCTACATAGAATAGAATTTTAGAGATTTTGAACTTGCTTCCTAATCTTTTTTTTTTTTTTTTGGTGATATTGCTGTTTTTACCCCATAAGTATTGGGTGTATTTGGGAAGAGGAAAAAAGAAAAAGTTTTCACAACTTTTTTTTTAGCACTTACATATTTTTGATATGATGTGATACCATCTAACTGTTCCATTTTCCAGTCATATGGTAGTTAGGTAGTTAAGATGTCGAATCACATTAAAAGGTGTATAGGAAAGAGTAAGAGTTTTTTCCCCTTTTACCTCATGCCAAATAGACCCATAGTCCATAGATAGTAATTTAAAACTATCTTTTGTCCTATCATTTGTAAAATGTAGGTGTTTCTTGATTCTTACTGTGGCAGGGATCTAGTTTAGGATTGTTGCTGTAGTACATTAGGTTTTCCAAATTCTGATAGATGTTTCATGACTTACAGAGCTCTCATGTGAATTTAAATCTACCCAGTAAAATGCATTTCTGGACTGGATTACTTTGCCGCCTCTGACATGTAATTGGGCATTGTGCAGGAACCATACATTGCAAAGAGTGTTTGTGACTCAATTGCTAGATAGTGCTATGGAGGAATTGTCATTTCGAACAGTGATTAGAGATCTGAAAACCAAATCCCCAATGCTGCAGATTGTCATCGTGAATTCAAAAGTTTGGTGTTCCACTGGCTTCTGCTTAGATGCTGAAAATGGATCTGGACCTGCTTCTAAAATTGATCTGCACCCTGTTGTCAAGGTGCTTTATTCTGACTGCAGTGTTGCTTCAGAGGCTGAATTGAGGTTAGTCAATTTTACTGTTGTTTTTCCTTCTCTTTTTCCCTCTGCCCCCTCATTTTCTTTTCCTCTTGTTTAGACTTTAGAGTTTGCTGATGTTGCAGTGTCTCTTGTGAAACGATACCCAATGGGTGTACCAACAGAGTTTTTGACTCTTCTGTGAACCAGACTCTATTCCAACCATTGTGGTTAAAAGCCCCAATCTATTGTTTCGATCTTCCAGTTGGTAGCTGATTGGCAGTCTGGCACTCATTGGCAGTTTTTACACTTTAGAATTTAGAACAATGATTATGAAGCCAATTCCCAAAAACATGACTGATTTCTAATCTTTTAACTACTTCTCTGGGCTTTACTCTCTGTTTTCTGTTAGTAGTTACTAATCACTAGTAACCGGTGCAGGGCAGTGGAGGAATGGCAAATAAAAAATCATGCCGATGAGTCATACATGATGCAGTGCCAAATAAAGCAATTGATTGAGTCCCTGAAATCAGTGCAGGATGGACTTCCAAATTCACGTTCTTTCTTACAAGGCTTTTCATTGTCGTCAATGGAAAGATGACAGTAAAAACAAAGGAATGGAACTGCCTATTTCCATCCATTTACGATGGAAGTCTAGGAAACCACATCCCTGTCAGCCATTCCTTTAAACACTGGGGAAGCATTGTCAAGTTCTTTGCAACTTGAGTACATGTGGATGAGAGGATTCTGAATGAAGCGATCAGCTTGAAGGCCAGCATTGCAGACAATTGCATCCAATTGCCTGCTCTCTCTGGCTGCGTGCAGATGGCTACACGACTTGTGGAGGAAAGGGGAAGTAAATTTGTCCGCTGAGCGCCCTGGGTTCTCTTCTTGATGCTGTAATTGCAATGAGAAGAAGAGAAGGGATTGGTTTGGGTCAGGGCTCCTGGCAATGGCTGGCATAGGCCCTGGTAATGGTGCAGTGCTAGGAGTTTGGGTGGAAGAGAGAATTGTAGATGGAACGGGCGTACGTAGGGTCTCTGGGATTGGTTGGGGCCGAGAACTCAGACGGTAAAGAGCTTGTGAGCGTGGGGGAGTTTTGGCCATTTCTTCTTGTTTTGATTATCTGTGCGTGCATCTGCATGGCTTTGGAGAGGGTGCTGATTTCCATGGTATGCCAGACAGCGGAAGAAGGGGATAACGTGTGCTATGATGCTATCTCATATGTATTGCAACGTCGTAATATCGTATCCTGCTGAACTATTCATTTTAGTTAAATATAATTTCCATAAAAACATTTTTATGAAAGTAAAGAAAATTGGTGACAACGAATTATGCAAATTTTTGAACGTCATAGATTTTCATATGCTATAAATGTAACAGAATTCAATTCCATCGTTTCCGGGAGTTTGAAAAGCAGTTCCCAATGCCCATTCTATCTAAGAGAATGTTTGGTAATATATTTTTTCGTGAGACAGGGATGAGGTGGAAAATGAGAAATAGAATATTTTGAGATTTGTGTGAATGATATGGAATGATAGGGGTAAAATTGAAATAAATAGAGTTGTTGGAATGTAGTTGAAAGAAAAAATAATTGAAATGTAAGGGTAAAGTTAGAAAAATAAGATTATAAATGTTTCCATGACTATTAAATAATAATTAAACTTGGGATGTGTCAACTAAGCTGACAATTGGATCCTATTCGGGCAAAAATTCAATAATCGTCTATTGCCTTCTTAAAGATGACTGAGCAAGTTTCATCAGGAAAAAAAAAAAAACTAATTTTAAGGTGATAAGGGCAAGAATTTCCCACAAGGGATGCTATGAACGGCGAGGACTAACAGTCTTAACACCTACTACAATGAAAAGATATTACGAAATTTCAGAATGTTATGACCTACAGCGCGAAATCAAATAAATCAAGTGATGTGATATGGAATTAATATGTTGCTTCATACGGTCGGTACTCTCGAAAATTTCAAGGTTGTTTGGCCTATTGAAGTGCATTACGTTTCTTCCTCTTATTTCATTCACATTCCCAAAAAAAAAAAAACACTTTTTTTTTGGGTACTGATTGCCTCAGTTCGCATTGAGTCCGGATCTCGTACACGCATACAATCTTGACAATTTTTATTTTTCATGCAACTTTTCTTAATATACTTTCAATCCCATCCACATCCCACTCCATATCAAGCGTATTGTCTGGAATTCCCGAGCACGTTAGTGTTTCTCGAGTCTGAATTCTACCATTCAACGAAGGAACAATTGAGACGGAAGGGTGGCTTTTTGCTCCAAAAATCTAGAGAGGAGAGATGCCGGGGAAGCCGGGAAAGCTGCAGTGTTTTTAAGTCACTCCCGCGCACACATGCCCAGAAAAACTAATAACTAAATCCGTTGGGCCTCCAGGGCAACATGGAGTAGATTCGAGTGGAATACAGAATGATATCACCAGAAAGTAAAATTAAAATCGACATATAGAGTAATAATTGAAAATATAAACAGTATTAAAACTATAATTATTCAAGCTTCCAAGCAAAACCATCAGAACATAGTTATTCCGTTTTGAAAAGAAAAGGACGTGTACATAGTAACATCTATTTTTACCTTATACACCGAGAGTCTGTGACGTCATTTTTTTGTTTCCTGTTTTCTGTTTTATGCCAGTTGATTCCAGTCCATACTACAGATCAGGCGATATTAATCGATTTGGCAGATTTATAGAAATATGTTACCTACCGTAAATCTTATAATATAGAAATTCGCTAAAAATATTTATTTCCGGTAAATACAGTTGTAAACACAACTGTATTTACAACATTTCCGGTAAATACAGTTGTAACTATAATATAGAAATTCTGTCGTTGCGCGTGTTGCCCCATTTTCTCACCTGTAAGAAACCGACGGAAAGACGGGGAGGATTTAAAAACCGGGGAATCATACTTCCCGTGGCATTGGAGCTCGTACAGCAGTATCAGCACTAGCATTTCCGTCGTAATACCGACTCGCAAAGGTCGTTCGAGCATCGAATCCTCTTCTTTCCTTCAGTGGGTAGGCCAAGTCCAGCTCTCTGCGGCCAGTGCTCAACTTTTCCTTACATTTCGTGAGTTCCGAAACTCGGAAGTTTTTATACCCTTTGCTTTTCGATATTTGCTGGTGCTGTTGAGACTTTTGTTTCGCTCGTCATTATCGATTTTGAAGTTGACATTCCATAACCTCTTTTTTTTTTTTTTTTTTTGAAGGCACACACCCATTTTTTATTTTTGGGTTTGGGTACTGAAAATGCTTGTGTTGGCGTAAACCCTATTCGTATAATCGTATTGGTGTTCAGCATGAGTTCATGAATTGAATTTAGCAGCTTTTAGGTTTTGGGTATTGAAGATGTCAGGGTGATGTATTTGTTGGCTCCTTGTATTTTCATTCTCTGGTTTTGCCATTTGGTTCCCCGCTCCTGTTTCGTTACTCGATATTTTATTGAATTTCTTGACGATTAATCTTGATCTGCTTTGTGGTTCGTCACTTCTCATTTTGGGAAGCTAATTACTTCTGAAATTCTGAATAAGTAGCCTTTCCGTAACGCAGGAGAGAAGCGATGGTGAAGGAGACCGAGTATTATGATGTATTAGGTGTGGGTGTCGATGCCTCACCTGCTGAGATAAAAAAGGCCTACTATATGAAGGTGGGTTTGAATGCATCAACTGAAACATTTTATCCTAATGATTGTTGTGGACCTGGAAAAGTGAATATGAAAACCTGATTACACTTGCATGCATGATATAGAATCAGACTAAAATTTACAGATAGACTGCTCTCAAATTGAATTCAATAGTACGTTATTGTAAGTTTGCAATTCATACCTGAAATGAATGAAAATCAATCTCATTTGTGTATCGCGGTTCAACTTGATTGTTCACTCAATTGATTTCCACCCGCCCCCTTTTTTGTGTGTGCACAGGCAAGGCTAGTACACCCTGATAAGAATCCTGGTGATCCCAAGGCTGCTCAAAATTTTCAGGTATTTCAACGTATCTGAGCGTCTTCATTGAGAATTTGAGGTATTTGAGAAATTCACAATTTTCTCAGGTTTTGGTCACCCTTTTAGTTCTTATGTGGATTCCTAAGATGGACATACGCCATGGCCCTGGGAAAATCTTGGCCATCATTATTAGCTGCTAGATTGCTAACAGGTCTGACCTTGCTGTGGATAGGCATGATCCTTGACAATGCAAGTTGTTGCCACCTGACACAATCTGGTCTAAAATGCAGTTGTAATATGTGCTTGACAGCCGGTTGGTCAACTGTAATCTTATGCTTTGTTGGATAATTAGTTGAATGTTCCCAGCTCCTTCATTTTGCTTGTCGCTTAAATTTGAAACCTTCCCATAATGGACTTTTTACGCCCTTCATGTCAGAAGGAATTTTAATTAGAGAAAAATAGATTTATATGAATGAAGCTGTTCTCAACCAATTCATGAGACAACCAGATCCGATGCAAATGTGACATGAGCGATAGTAATTAACTAACTGTTACAGTTCCAATAATGCAGTAGTTGATATTTTCAATCTAATCTTGGGATGGATGCTTGGGGTAAAGTGTCAAGTAGACACTGTTTTGGATTTGTTGACAAGTCCGTACCAATACTTTTATAGATTCTTGGATGTAATACTAATTTAACTTTTGAGTCATCCCATATGATTTGATTGAAGGTTTTCAAAATTTTTTCTGATCATATATTTCTGTCAGTTGCATCTCTTCTGCTAAAAAGAAAGTATTTATTTTGAAAATTCATGTGATTTAGAATCATCATAATCATCCAGGAAGACTTCTCTAATAAGAAAAAAAGAGGACAGTAGAAAATATATTTATTTAGGTATCTCTCATGGAAGGACAAAGTGATTTGATTACTGCTTTTTGTATGTATGAAGGTTCTTGGGGAGGCTTATCAAATTCTAAGTGATCCTGCGAAGCGTGAAGCATATGATAAGAACGGAAAGGGTGCTGTACCCCAGTAAGTTCCTCAAAGTCTTATAGAATGTCTTTAATGGACATGTTAGCTGCTTCTTGCTATCTCACAGATTCCTTATTCTGCTAGACTTTTCCAGCAGAGAGCACTAGCAAGTATCTACATTTTTTTTGCTGCATTTTATTTCAAGGATGGAATTAGGTTCTTCCAATGCTTGTTATCAAGCATCTAATATCCACTTATGCAGCAGAAGTGAATGGATTAGGACCTTTTGTCTGCTGGGAGCATAGTGCTGGTTCCCATCACTTGGGATAAGTCTCAGATGGTGTTGTTATATTGGGCCCATCCACGGGTGCAGCATACCATAAAAAGTCCAACCAATAGTCAAGTTTCGGTAGGATATGTCCTACTACCATTAACTAGGATCATATGTCACTGATTTTCAGCAGCTAATCTGTAGCAATGTAGAATGATGTATGAACAAGATGTTTCACTTGTGGACCGTGTTTTCAAGTACCAAGTGCTTGAAAACTATGATGCTAGAAGCACGGTGTCGTTTTAATGAACGTGGAGCAGCAGCATAGGGAACGAAGAAATTTTTTTAGAAATTACGACATGCCAATATGCTTACATGTTAAATGATTGTGTTGGGCATGACACCATACCATAAGGGTGCTTTTACATAAACTTGCATTGGGTTTAGGCTATGTTTGGTAATGGAAGATTTGGTGGAATAGTGGGAAAGTGAATATTTTAAAAATTTTGTGAATGATATGATATGATATGACGGGGGTAAAGTTGAAATAAATAAAATAGCTATAAGAAAAATGAGTGGAGTATAAGGGTAAAGTTGGAAAAAGTAGGATTGTTATATAGTTAAGATGTCAAATCATTTATGGGAGAATGTGTGGGAGAGGAGAAAACCATGGGAAACCTTTCCCATGAATTACCAAGCGTGGCCTTATTATCGGGTACTATCAGCAAGCTACCTACAATCTTGCATTGTATGTGCATCATGTGCAAATATATTTTTTTCGAAGAGCAAGATTGTAGTGATCAACAATTCCATTTTTTTAGCAAGCTAGAAAGGTTGAAAGGAATCATACTGTTTAAGTAAAAGCTATACGAAAACGGAATGTGTAAAACAATTCAGCACAAAAGCAATTGGATTTATGATCTAATAGTTATGCAAAAGAAGTATCAATATACCAGTACTGTTTGTTGAAATAGTAGGAAACGAAGAGATTTGCTGACGTAGGATGCCAAATGGATGAAATCCTTGAGTGGATAGGATTGTTAAGATGCAAAATAGAAGGTTCTTTCGCAATAAAAGAGTAAGAGAATTTTAAATAATTATAATTTCTGATCTCGGTGGAGTTATAGGTGGTGCAGGACGCCAAGCGGATGAAAATCGAAATAGAATTGTTAAGATGCAAAGTTGAAGGTCTTTACACAATAAAAGAGTAAGATAATTTCAAATAATCATAACTTTTAATTTGGGTGGAGTTATGGGAACAAAAAGCTCTTTTTGAGCCCAACGTCATGCAACTCTTATAAATTCTGATATTTATTAATTTTACTAAATTTCATTTTTTTACTATTTTTAGTAAATCACGTTTATTAGGAGTTTTGCCAATTTTCTTTCATAATTATGCTGGTGTATGCTTGCTAGCATAGGGTTTTGTTTCTGCACTTCTATAAATTCATCTATTGTTCTCTTTATTTCACAGACTTAAATAATATTTTAGATTTTCTCTTCAAATTAGAGCATGAGTTTCTGTATATGAAATTTGCTTATCAACCCTAAAGGTGTAGTCTTGTGCTAGCCTTGTTATTACACCTATTCGCTGCATCATATGTTCTTATTGATGTTATGCATATTCAAACCAGCATGCGTACTCAATATTGTAGCTTCAACTATAGATCTTTGACATTGCCATAGATTTTTGTCAATATTCTTTGTTTCAGGGAATCTATGGTGGATCCTGCTGCTGTGTTTGGGATGCTTTTTGGGAGTGACTTTTTTGAGGACTATGTTGGGCAGCTTGCTCTGGCTTCCATGGCATCTGTAGAAGTTGAAGAAGACTCACAGGTCCCAGAAACAAGGAAAATGAAAATTGAGGAGAAATTGAGGGTATGATACACTCAAGAGTGGTTTTATTGCTGAAGTTTTGGGAATAATTAATTTTCTTGTCTTTTCTTTATCTAAGGGATGTTATCTATATAACATGTAAATGGATCAAATAGTGGCATCATTAAGAGGAACGATGTGTTACCGATCTGAGGATTCAAATCTGCTTGTCTTTCCAATTTTGCATCAGTCAAGCAAACTATTGTTTTTCATGTCGGACCCATCTCACTTCATACCATGAATCTATAGGTATCCTAGACTGGGAAATGATAGTCACTACTTTTGATAACTTGTGCACATCAGTGTGGATTCTGTGCATTTTTCTGTTTTAATCACCTTTGTTTGACTACAGTTTATGATTGTCCAGGCCAGGCTTCCAGCTAAGGGCATTAAATTTCAATAAACTTTTTATGCTTAATTTGCAACCATTTAGGATGAGTTCTAAATCTGGTTATAGATCCTAAATTGAGTACTTTTAGTATTTGGGTATTTCTTCTGCCTCATCTCTGATAGAGGCCAGGCGTGATGCATTTGCCATGATGGGTTGCATAGAATTCATAATCATGTAATTATGATCCTTGTGAATTTCAGTGATTGGTGACCATGTTCTTATTTGCTTCTTTAACATTTGTTGCGCCTGTGGATTTTGCATTGTAAACATGTTTCATTTTGCTAGTGCAGGAAATGCAGAAGGAAAGGGAAGAAAGGCTTATACAAATTCTGAAAGGCCGCCTTCAACCATATGTGGAAGGCAAAAAGGATGATTTCATTATTTGGGCAACGCAAGAAGCTCGACAATTGTCACAGGCAGGTAACTTATGTAATACAACGAAATGTGAAATTTGTTCCTCATATACTCCATTTTTTTCATTCACTATCATCTTTCATAAACACCTTTTTCGTGTTAACTAAGTTCTTAATGAATCAATCTCTGTATTTGCAACCCAAGGATTTCAAACCAAACAATTGGATTTCTAACTTTGACTTTTTGTTATTTCCAGCTTTTGGAGAGGCAATGCTACACACGATTGGTTATATCTACACAAGGCAAGCTGCTAGAGAACTTGGGAAGAACATACTTTACATGGGTGTACCATTCATAGCAGAGTGGGTGCGAGATAAAGGCCATCATATAAAGTCACAAGTGACTGCAGCTTCAGGTAATGTAGCCATTTAAGGAGGAAATTTGTTGAGGCAAGGAAACTGAGCAGCTTTAGATGAATTTTAAGGTTTTCTTTTATCAGAATCATTCATGAACTTCCTATAATCCATAGTTCAATTTCATTAGATGGCCCTTTTTTTGATGAAAATTAGATGGCCCTATTTGGTATGATCAACAAGCAAAGTTCAGAATAGTATCTTGTTGCGGCCTTATCCCAGTTGACTTTTGAATTGCTAATCCCAAATCATCAAGATTTCTATGATGAAAGCCATACTTGCTGGTTTTTTCTTGGTACACCAACCTCCATGAAAAAAGAGGTTTTTATTAAGCTTCTCAAGCTAACCTATACCTACTGATCTCCCTGAGACACACTAGCTAACCATTATGTCTGCAACAGCCAAGCCTATTGCAATTCCTACTTCCTTGGCACCTGTTTTTTAGTCCAAAACATGTTCAAGAAATATAGTGAAAGTTATGCAGTTGCTTTCTTGCATAAGCTTTCCCCATTGGCAAATGTGAAATAATTACTGTCCATCTTTGTGAGTATTCTCTTCAAAATCATTGCGGATTGTTTCAATTGTTTTTTTGGATTGTGCAGGTGCTGTATCTTTGATTCATATACAAGAAGGGCTGAAGAAGCTGGAGGAAGATGAAAAGACTGAAGAGAACTTGTTAAAGCACTTGGAAGAGAGAAAAGATGCTATGATTAACTCACTCTGGAAGATCAACGTAGTGGATATTGAAGCAACCCTTTCTCATGTCTGCCAAGCAGTAAGATCACAATGACATCAAATATTGATCCAGTGCAAAACAGCATTGCTGGGAACTGAATCAGTTAGGAGTAGGTATCATTAAGTAGAAGCCACAAGAGAACAAGAGAATCAGAGAAAAGTACATTAGGGTGAGTTTAATGAGAGCTAAAAAAGGGGGGAGAAAAAATTTGTGGGAAAGATTTTGAAAAAGTGAGCGTGTGATATACTGATATGATACAATGGGGTAATGTTAGGAGTAAAAGGAATAAAGATAAAAGGATAAGGTAGTTGCATCAAAGATGCGAAAAAATGATTTAAATGTAGGTGTAAATCATATAAAAGGAGTGTAAAAAGAAGTGGGGATTTTTTTTCCTTAGGAAATGCTAAGTGGACCGCTAGAGATTGTTAAAAAAATATAAAAGTACTAAAGTTTACCAAGTGCATTATCCAAATGTCTTGTAACTTTGGGAATCATCGTTTCTCAAGAGTCATGTTGGAGCAATGTTCCTTCGCTTTTTTCTGCCCTCTATGCTCCTTGAGTTATGGAAAGGAAGGATTGCATAATTTTAGACTTTCATCTAATGCATATGTTTCAGGTTCTCAAAGATGGCAGTGTTCCGAAGGACGTGCTTAAATTAAGAGCCAGAGGACTGAAAAAGCTGGGAATTATCTTCCAGGTAAGTCCTTGTAAATAGTCTCATATTTGTTGCAACCATAGTTGGTATTTGCATGTGCATGTGCATGTGGATGACGCCCATGAATGAGTTTGTCATGGTTTAATTGATGCAGAAAATAACTGCACATCACAAATCAAACTTACCAAGAATCCACGACAGACCATGGAAAAAGACGAGATGAATCCATTTTTAGGCATCCATATCGATCTCTTATCGCCTGTATGTCCTTTACGGCTCTCTTCCAAAACTTCTCCCGTCAAAGTGCTCAAAATATGCTTCTTTTTACTTGTTTTTCAGGGTGCTAAGGATCTCTATAGGAGAGAGAACAGCCTGCGGCATGAGGACAGTGCGAAGAAGCATGATGCCTCAACTTCCTCAGCATCCTAATCTTTGTGTAGTAGTTAGTAGTTACGGTGTTGCACAAGAATATCATGGTTGGATACTTGGATTTTGTGTTTATACTTAGAGATAGCTGATTCGCTTATGGCTACCTCCGGTTTGCGAAATCGATTATGGGCTTTAACAATTTCGTTATTTTGCATCGTAAGTCGAATATTGTTATAAGAATTAATATAAAAGGACTATGATCTTCTTAATTTTAGGCCGGCATGAGAACATTTTTTAATAATTTTTTTCCTTAAGTGTATTTAATTCATGTGTTAAGTTTTACTATTTTTGGAGATGGGTAAATATTTTTTTAAAATTTTAAAGTCAGTGATATTTAGTCATTTTCAGTTTTACTCTTCAACTGTTTAAAATTTCTAATTAAAAATCCATTATCATCTAAAGTATTTTTGTTTCCACAGACGTGAACTTTTACAATATTTTTCTAGTATTCAAGTGCTTGAATGAACAGATTTAAATAATTTTCGTGACGTATTTTTTGAAAATGCGACTCTATAGGATTTGAACGGAAATGAGTTCTTGACACTATAATAATGAGATAATATAAATATGATACTGATTGAATTCTATGCGATAATCAAGGTGGATAGAAACAAGGAGATTTGCACGTCGTAAGGTACGAACGGAGCGTGGTTCTGAGGTGCAGATGGGCTGATGGGCGCTTCTCGAATCCGGCCTGGCATACCTGCTTCGCCGGGCGTTCGGTGCCGAATCTCCCTCTCCTCGTAACCCTGCTCCATTTATTTTTGAGCCCTGATCTTTTACGTTTGGTACAAAAATATATATTTTTATTATTTTCATTGGCAAGTAGATCTAGATATATTAAATTTATAAATTAAGTTTTAGATAGTTTTAAGTATTTTTTTGGATTTTTAAATATAGTGACATTTCCATAATTTTTGGGTCTCAAAAAATTACGAAAATGTTACTGTGTTTAAAATTCAAAAAAACTTCAAAAGATTCAAAAATGGTAAAACTTGGTTTATAGATTTAATACATCTAGATGTACTTGCCCATAAAAAACGAAAAAAAAAAATGTTTTTGTGCATCCGGCCACAAATGATCAGCCGGATTTATTTTTCTCCCGTTATTATCAAACATGCTCTTAAATAATTATTATTTATTTAATCTGAAGAATATATAAATATATATATATATATATATTCTTTTTTCACATATTTTCAAAAACCTACTCCGCTTTTTTCCTTATTATCAAACATATTCTAAAATAGTATTTACTTATTTAATCGGTAGGGACGCTTTTATGAAACCTCCTCCATTTTTAAAATCCTGATAGTTGATAGAAAATTCATTCAATCTATCGTATTTAATATCATTTATAATATCTTGAAAACCCTTTTATTTTTTCAATTTCACCGTATATGGGTTCTATCAATAAATGTGTAAAATCAACATAATAAAATAATTTAATATTAAAATATCAACTTTAAAATAGTTTTTTAAACATCTAAACTGTCTAAAATATCAATAATATGTAGATAAATAATTCTATAAAGTATTGTTACGTTCTAATACATTTGTGAATGTATCTAAGCGTTTTTCATAATTTACACATAAATGCACATATTTTTGAGCAAATGTTACCTTTCAACGTATTGGATTAGGAAGCAACTTGGTCTCCTAGATAAAAAAATAGTATTAAATTCAATGAATGAATTAGATTTTCTATCGAGGATCAATATTTTAAAAATAAATTTTTTTTCACAAAATCACTTTTATGAAAACACTGTTTCACATAAGTATTCCTGTTTAATCCGAAGAATATATATATATATATATATATTGATGAGTGAAGAATATATATTTTTAAATTTTACGCAGTTTCAAGAACTTTTTACTTAATTTCTTATGAATATTTTTGTATTATGTTGAAATAATATTAATTATAAAAAAGTTATTTATCAATGAAAATTGTTCTGAAAATAAAAAGCTAAATTATTAAAATGATGAAGAGTTTTATAAATATTTTTATTTAAGATATTTTGTTCAAATTTTCTTTTATATTACAAGAAAATTAATTTTTATACTATCTTTTTGGGGAAATTTGCAAAATGTGAAAACATCAAATTAATTGATTTAACGTGATAAATATTTATTTTCTTGTATTTAAAATAAATTTTTTCATTTTATTTAAAGTGATAAATACTTATAAGAAATGAAATTTTGTATAATTATTTATAAAATTAGCTCCTAATTTAAGGAAAAATGGGACAATTTTCTTACACAGAAATTATAAATTAAAGAGTTAAATTCGTAGAACTTTTAAACTTTGAGGCTTATTTTTATAATTTGAAATATAAAAGATTTTATTCCAGATAAATCATTAATCAAAATAAGAGGCAGAGCACTGCTTGTGACTAGCGCAAGTAGGAGAGGAGACGTTCTTTTAGGCAAGTGGTCCGAGTTCGAAACTCGACGCGAGAGCTTTGTCTTCTCTTTAACAGTTGGAAGCTTGGAAGTTGGAATCTCCCTCATTAATATTTGGATGCATGTAGTTTTCTTATTTGAATCTTATAAAAATTGTCTTATAACTTGACTATATGATATATTTGATTGATTATGTAAAATATCCTAATAAAAAAAAGAGAGGCGGGGCAATTTCGTCAAACTAAAATTTACGAGGCTTTTTTTTTTTTATAGATAGATAGATTTGCAACATTTCTTCGATTTAGAGTGCTAAGTTTACAAATACCTAAAATTTTTGGATAAATATGTAAAATCGTAAACTTATCCGGTTAAATTTGCAAAACCCCCCGCCAAAACCCTCACTTTCCCTCTCGTCCGCTGCCGGGAGAGGCGAACCCGTAGGAACTGGAGGGAGTTTCAACACATTTCAATGCCGTAAAGAAAAGGAGAGAGGGGATTAATCGGGTCGCGCCAGAGCTCATCTTTGATAATTTGCTTCAAATCCACTCGTCACTGGACTCTGGGTTCTGCTTCCTTATCTTTTTCGGCTTCGTGAATTTTGGTAAGACATTGGCATCCAATCACTGATAATCCACTGTTCATACGGCATATGTTCAGCGGTATTCAAACTGTTCTTTAGTTTGTTTATATTCCCATAACATGGAAATCGTTGTGATTTCTAACCAGTGAATGATATTGAAACGGATGCTCAACATTTGTTGCCATGTAACTCCCTTGGACAGGACAGTCTCGTGCAAGATGATAGCAGCTGTGTGCTGGATCCCTAAGGGCGTTTCAAAGGTTGTTCCTGTTGATGCAGAGCCACCTTCCAAGGAAGAAATTGATGACATCCTGAAGAAAGAGGATCTGCACACAAGGTAAAAATGTTCATTTGTCGTGGAGCTGACTTGTAAGTGGTATATTGTTGATGTTTTAAAGCTTGGGCATGGCAGCTGTTACGTTGCTTAAACCTCGATTTATCTGACAAAAGAATTATATATTATCGTACAGTGGAGATAGTGAGGATGAAGATGATGAAGAAATGGATGTTGATGCCGGTGAGAAGATTGATGAAATCTCCCAGGCATTAGCTGCTGCAGATGCTCTTGGAAAGAAGTCAGGAAGCAACTTCGAGGAGATAACCGATGGCCTGAAGGAACTTGATATGGATAATTATGATGAAGAAGATGCTGGTACTGAAATGACTCATCCCCATCTACTGCATGTCATGCTATCAACATATTTTTGTAGAACCTAAAGATTGATAAAACACATATCTGACAGAGGAGCACGGATCTCTGTGTTCTTTCTTTTTCACATTTATACATTTATAGATATTTTCCTCCATGAATTATCTTTATAATCATTTCAAATGATTACTTTCTATCATGTAAGATTTTTTCCCCTATAACTGGGAACTAACAAACTAGTTTCTAAAGCTTCCTTTTTGCCACCAAACGAGTGGATAAATGAGATCCCAATAAGCGAGCAATCTGTTCCAAGGTTTTGTTGTTTGCAACTGCTGGTTTAGATTCATAGTTCTTTCATGGTTGTTGAGGCAAGCATCCTATTAATCCTAAGCAACCTATTAATCCTTTGATTGTGGAAAATTTTCTTTAGATATTTACTGATGACGTATTTTTTGAGAATATTAGGAATTGAGCTTTTTAGTACCGGACTTGGTGATGCCTACTATCCAAGCAATGACATGGATCCATATCTGAAAGACAAAGATGTAAGAATCGTGCGTTTTTTTATTTTTATTTTTTAATGCGAACTTGTTTCTATTGTTAGCTTTTTATGATGCATGGATTAAGGGATGGATCTGCTGGCAGGATGATGATGAGGAGGAAATTGAGGACATGACCATAAAACCATCAGATGCAGTTATTGTTTGCGCACGTAATGAGGATGATGTCAGCCATCTTGAGGCATGTGATGGAGGCTCTTTTACTTATGTTTGACTTTCTTGTGCATTCACATCCAAGCTTTCAATTTCCATACTTGTAGGCACAATAGTAGGTGGGAAACCATCTCTCCTCAAAAAATGATCTGATATCTTAATTACTAAATACCCTACTTTTTCCATTTTACCTTTACTTTTCAGTCATTTTCTCACGAAATTACCCTATTTCTTTCCACTTTATCATTTATCATATTACATCATTCTTATACTTTTTCAAAAATATTCCCTTCTCCACTTCCTCACTTCCCTCCCTACCCACATTACCAAATGGTGCTTCAATGATCTTGTATTCTTTGATGCTGCCTTTTTCATTTTACTCACATTGCAAATTGTTGATGCAGTTATCTTTCAGCAGTCACATTGATATGATTGTCACAATGAAAGCCAAGCTTGACTGTCGCTCTATTTTCTTTGCCAGGTTTGGATACATGAAGAATCACGAGATGGTGATTCGAACATGTATGTGCATCATGACATAATGCTTTCAGCCTTTCCCCTCTGCACAGCATGGCTTGATTGTAACCTAAAAGACGGAGAGAAAGGTGTGGTAGAGATGCATGTGTTTGATGACTTGCTTTAAGCTTTTCAATTTCTTTTGAAGTTGACTTCTTTTTGCATGGATGTATTGCCTAAATTTAGAAGTGATTCTTTGTGCTTCTTCTGTATTTTCTTCTTCTGAGGGAATCACTACAACACTTAGAAGAAATTGAAAACTTTATTCACAATCCATTGGTGTAAAAAAATATTTATATTAAAACTCTAAAAAGAAAGAAATGATAAAATACCACTAAAAATTGGTTATCCTTTTAGGTATCTAATTTATGTGGGCTATAATTTTCCAAATGGCGTTTGATTTGTTTAATATTAAGCCTGTTTGAATTCTAACCCAATAAATAATCAAATTGGACTATTTTGACACCCGTTGGGTTTTGTTTAATTCCTTAACATTGATCCACAAGAAGGTTAACAAAATACCTGAATATTTCATTACATAACCTATGCTAGAAGTACAATAGATCTTAGACAGTCAAGAGTATCTAAGAAAAACTGATTTTACTAATTTGATTTTTGATCTGCATCGAGTTGCTTTTTCCTTTTCTGTTTCTATTATGGACACCTTAGCTGTGCATTTGAGTTTACTGCATCTGTCCTTCAATTGCCACTTCTATATGGGCATCAGCTGAGCATTTCAGATGGTGGCAGGTAACTTCATAGCTGTTGGCTCAATGGAACCTGCTATTGAAATTTGGGACCTTGACCTTGTGAGTGCCTTTATGTTTCTTATTAATTTACAGTTGATCTTCACCAGGGGAAAACAAGAACAGAGAAAGCCTCCATGACTCATGTATGTTTTCTTTTCAGATTGATGAGGTCCAACCACATATAGTATTAGGAGGCATTTCTGAAAAGAAGAAAAAAGGCAAGAAGGTCTGTGATTATCTTCATTACACCTGGAAGTTGATCTCGTTGTTATCATTGATAGGAGAAAATGTGTTGTTTTGTTTTGTACATGTTCCTTCTACCATTTTCCTTCTTATTCATGATTTTATATGATTAAAATTGTGAAATTATGATATCCCAGGAACTTTCTCTTTTCATTTGTGAAGCAATTTACTTTCTCATGTGTTTTGGATGTGGCCTTTTTCTATAATTTACATGCAGCTTCCCCTTATTTTCTAAATATAGGATTATATTACTATTGATAGAATGGAATATGTTGCTTTTGATTGAATGACTTGACTACAAGAAAGAAACAAGTGAATGCTCATGATATTATTTTCCAAAGAGTTTGAATGAATTACTTCTTTCTGCACTCAATCAAAGCTCTTTTCCTTAATGCTGAAATTTATGTCTGTTCAGTATCTTCCAATGGACATTGGGTACTATCATTAGAAAGTATGCTTTCTTACGGATATTGAATTTGATTGCTTTAGGCATCGATGAAATACAAAAAGGACAGTCACAAAGATTCTGTGCTTGGTCTTGCTTGGAACAAGGAAATAAGGTATATTGTAGACATCTTGACAATATTGTCATGTATCTAGTTCCCAGTTTTATCAGAAGTCTGGATTACCAAACCATGAGTTGAACAACATATATCTTTATATTTCTCCATGTTTCCTGTCCTTAGGTCATGATTCCAATAACTGAGCATAATTCTCAGGTTGAAAATCTTAGTAGCGATTTTGGTGAGCTCCATGAAATGTGAATGAGTTATTTCCAGGACGATTTCTCTATTGGGGATATTTGTAACCCTCCTCATGGCCATTTAAGGAGCCAATAACACTAGGTTGTATTCAACAGGGGAAAAATGAAACTTGGGTAGTTGGTCTTGTTCCCTCATCTCGACAATGAGGATATTAATTTTCTATTTTTTTTAATTTTTTTTTTGTACTGAGTATAACTTGCTTCCTCTTATTCTTATGGATGTTTTTTTTTTTTTTTTTTCCTACCGTTGTTCTCTTATAAATGCAGGAATGTCCTTGCAAGTGCAAGTGCGGACAAAACTGTCAAGGTCTGGGATGTGGCTGTAGGAAAGTGCCCTCTCACAATGGAGCATCACACAGACAAGGCATTTTCCTCCCTTTATTCCAACATTGTCGATATTTAGATAAAGGGGTCTAATCATTTCAGGCTGGTCTGAAATGAGGCCACTTCAGACTAGTCCAAAAACGTTTTTTTTTTGTTTTTTGTTTTTAAATTTTTAATAAAATTGTTAATCTAGGTGTATTTACTTTTTATAAACCAAATTTTACCATTTTTAAAGATATGTATATATTTTTTTCGATTTTTAAACAGGGGTATTTTAATCATTTTCAATAATTTAAAATGAGTAAAATACCGTGTTTAAAAATCCAAATTAAATATATACATCTCCAAAAATGGAAAATTTGGTTTATTAGTTAGATTAACAGTTTTATAATTGTTTTTTTTTAAAATATGTTTTTGGGCTGGTTGCAAATAATCTTTTGCCTTGGATAAATTGATTTTGCACTTGGGAATGCAAGTTTTGGTGCCATTTAGAGATCTGATATGATTGTTTTGGAACCATTTAAGAATCTGGGATGATCGTTTTATGTCCTTATTCTGTTATAGCTGTGATTAGATATTAGAACTTCAAGCTTCCATCCCCTCCCCCTTTCGAAGGGCTGCAGATGTGAAATTGCTCAAGCATATAAACTGTTATTGTTGCGTTGTTTTGCATTATATATTCTTAAAACAAGGGAATCCTGGACATGGGGAATTCCTCTCGCAGAAATGGAGAACTGTCATTACTGCTTTGTCCAGTGGTATAGAATTGAAGCATAATTGAGTTTTGGTGTGAAGCTGGGATGCATTATGAAATGGTCATCCTCTATCTTGCTGTAGAGAAATGCCACCTGTGAACAAGATGAGCATGAGGCAATAACAGTTTCAAATGATGAAAAATATTTAATTTCCCCCCACTGATTCCTCATGTGCAAATTGGTGTTTTTTTGGTTCAACATTCTTGCCATAAAAAAAAAAAAATTGAATAAGCAGAGCAGTTTGATCTGTGCGGTCCAACCGAGAACTGGGTATAGCCCGCTTCAATGGATCAACTGTAGTTGAATCAGTTAAAACCATGGTTAGTTTAAGGCTTTAAGCCACCGTTCAGTTTTTAAACTTGTAAAGCATCTCTCGAGATGTTGTGCTTTGAAATTGTATTGCTTCCATTTGCCTTCTGTTTTCAAATTGGATAGGTTGTGGCGCCTGCCATGAGAAATGAATTAGTTGGTTTTATATTGTGACCAACAAAAAAAGAAGAAAATGAGAATGCAAACCGCATTACTTGCCTGAGTATCAGAATGTAATCTGCATTACTTACCTCTGATTGGATAGTCTTTCCTTTGCACCATGTAGTGCCACAAAAGTAATGCTGTTAACTTAGGAGTCTGATGATAACTGATTAGACTTTAGAGTTTGTAAGGGTTATATGTTTCTCGTTATTGCAACTTATGTTGGTATGTTTGGGGAATCTGGACTCTGGATGATACATTTATATTCATATGGTATATGCGTGCATGGATAAGTGCTCATATCATGTGTGTATTTGTATTTTATGTATTGGTTTTGGTACTTATTCAGCCGTAATAACCCTTGTTTCTTTCTTCCTTTTTTTTTTTTTTTTTGGGTATGCATGTTTCGTCATCACTTATCAACTGTTTTCTCTCCCTTTGCACTCAATTCTTGTCGTTTGACTTGGGAGAATTATTAGTGATCTTCCTTTATCTTTATTTTAGTATTGTGTAAATTAATTGAAGAACACTAACTTTGTATTTATTCTATTTTGCAGGTCCAGTCAGTTGCATGGAATTGCCATGTGCCAGAACTCTTACTCAGTGGATCATTTGATCATTCAGTAGTCATGGTTAGAGAACCTTTGCTATGAACATGCAAGTTTGCTTTAATACGATTTCTTTCTTCTAATGGGCATCTGGTCATTTGTTAAAACTAAGGTTTGCAAGATTTTTCTTGTTGTGCACAAGATCCATTGAACTCATTTTGGAGAATTGATTTTGCTTTTTTTTCGCTGACTGAAGGTGAGGTTTGAAAGTCGGAAGATATGATTGTTAATCACTAATGGGGTTTTTGTATCCATTACTACATAATTTGGGTGAAATTGCAAGTGTGTTAGTTTTATAAAATTGCAAAACACCCTGTAATATTTAATGAAATTGTAAGCGCATCCCTTCTGTTAAGATTTCATGGATCACAGTTAAATTATTTAATGGAATGATGAAAATGTCCCTAGTATTATATATTACGCTAATGCTACTATTTGTAACATTATTTTCATTTTTAGTGCTGTAAAAATTATTACAAATAATAAATAAATCATAAGATAACAATATTTATAAATAAATATTTAGTAATAAAATAATAACATTAATAATCAGTTTATTATTAACAGGGGCATTTTTGTCATTTCATCAACAAATTTAACTGCCATTCATGAAATCCTAATGGAAGCGTCGCACTTGCAATTTCATTCAAATGTAGCAGTGTGTTGTACATTTTTATGAAACTATGGGATACATCTGCGGTTTTTCCCAAACTAGATAGGTACAAATGCAAAACCTCAATTCTTATACATGTTTGAAAAATCCTTTTCTTGATTAGTTGGATTCTAGAGATATCTGTTCACTAGTGTGCCTATTGTTGGTATGAATCACCACCTTTTAGAGATTTTGGAGAACTAGCGAGGAGCTGAACAGCTAGACAGCTACTTTGTAATTATAAAACTTTGGTACTTTTCAGATGTTGAGATTCAAGCCTTTGGAAAATGTCTGTGCATACTGTTTGTAAAAAGTCAGCTATTGAGATGGTCAAAATTTGAATATTAATCTAGAAGAAGAATCAATTCAATCCAACAAAATCTTCCTTTCATGACTAAAGTTGTGCAAACTTTTATAAACTGGGAATGATCATTTCTTGTAAAATATGCTTGCGGATCGTTTGGAAGAAAATTTTGTGGTCAAATTGCTGAGATTATCTTAATTATGCTTTGGATAAGGAGCAGGTAGATTTGATATGTATGCAGACATCTTGAATTGTCTTAATGTTTTTAATTTCGTATAACTGCAGATGGACATGAAAGCACCATCCCAATCTTGTGCCAAATGGGTGGTGACTGCCGATGTTGAAAGCTTGGCCTGGGATCCACACAATGAACATTTCTTTGTGGTATGTCTTTCTGACCCATTCCATTTCAGTTAGTGAATATTATTTATCTGGCTTCAAAATCTCTTGGGTGACTTGGACGTGGAATTCATTGCTGGGAACATTTGTAGATTCATTTGCTGATATTTTAGTCTAGGAATTGTCATGATGCATTGTACTGTTAATAATGACTTTGATAACTCCTATAAATCAGGGAATGCTTATGGGTCCATTTGGTAACATATAAAACTCGATGCCTTTGGTAAAACTTTTCAACTAGAGGACCGTTTGAAAAAAACCTGTCATTTCAAGCTGCCAATTTCGGTTTCCAATGCAATTATTGCACAGTTTTTTGACTGAAAAAATAGCTTTTGTCTCTGCAATGCAATTAATGTGTCATTTTTTGTGGCCGAAAAAATGCCATAGAAATTTCGTCTCAGTTATGCAATTAACCGTGGCAACTTTTTTCAACTATAAAAAACGTCATGAAGTTTTTGTTAAATCCAAACAGTCCCTATTTATGTAAATAATCTTTTTCTTCAGTTGGAACCTGTCTAAGAAACGCAATCAAAGGTCTTACCCATTGACATATAACCTGATGGGTCTTCTTTTTTTTTTTTTTTTTTGCCCCCTTACATTGTGTCATGGAAAAACATAATGTATACCATAGCTTGTGCTGGATTCTAAAAAGTAATATAATAAAATGGACAGTGTTGGCACTCGCAACCCATTATTTTGTCTTTCCCTCATTATCGGTTGCCTTAAATTTATCTTAGCAAAATGATTAATCTTTCCATGACAAGGAAATTCTGCTTGCATAAATCCAGCCTGTATTGCAGACAGTAACTTGCATTTCAACAACTTGAGTGTCATCAAAAGATGAAATTCAGATAACCAATAATCAGCTTTATGATCAGGGATCTAGGATATTTAGCTCCTCTCAATTTTGATGTTATAAAAAAAGATTAATTTTAAAAAAATCCAAGGGTCACATTCTCATAATTGTGTTTCTGTATGTGGACGCTAGTAACTCTAAAAAGCAGTTATCTTGCTATGCGTGTGTTAGTCGAGCAGCCTTTGGCAGGCTGTTCAACTATAAACTTCCATGTTTTGATTATTCAGAAGTTGACTGGACACTTGGTGCAGTCAATTCACTTTAGCTTTGTTCTTCGCAAATATGGTATACTTCTTAAAAAAAAAAAAAACTTGAAGTTTGATTTCCAATTATAATTCTTTTCAGATGGAAAATATTAATGTTTTTGTTCTAATTCTTTCCTGAAATTATGCAGGTGAGCCTTGAAAATGGCACTGTTCAAGGGTTTGACATTCGAGCTGTTTCCAACTCAAGTTCTGCCTCCAAACCAAGTTTTACTCTCCATGCACATGATAAAGCTGTTTGTACAGTCTCCTATAATCCCTCTGCCGCTAATGTATGTCCTTAGTCTTTTGCCGAACACAACCTTTGTCCAAATTGTGAAAGAACTATGATGGTTTTTGCATTTGTCATTCTCAACAACTCATTGTTTTTTTCTTTCTTTTTTAACTATGATGGTTTTTGCTTTTGTCATTCTTAACATCTCATTGTTTTTTCTTTCTTTTTTAAAAATTATTTTTTATGCAGCTGCTTGCGACAGGATCCACTGATAAAATGGTAGAATTCACTTTTCAAGTTCTTTTTTCTCAGATATCCTTTTATTTTAATTGGGTTTTCTCAGATATCCTTTATTGTTATCATAAGCGCTTGATACTGTTTATCTCTTCAGGTAAAACTATGGGATGTGACAAACAACCAACCCTCTTGTATCACATCCACAAATCCAAAAGCTGTGAGTTTCTTAATTATTTTATCGATGCAAAATGCCAAGCATGCAAATCTATGGCCACACATCAGAAGTGTGACTAATTGGAGATTGTTGACTTCCATTCAACTTCCATGTGAATTTAGGGTCCATTCAGTAACATGTAGAAGTAAAAAACATTCTACTCTTCTTATACTTTTGATATAATTTGACATTTTAACCATCTATCCTATTTTTCTATTATTACCTCTACATATTAATCATTGTTTCACTTTTTTCTGTGCAATTATCCTATTCTAACTTTATTCTTTTTACTTCTAATTGTTGTCCCTATTATATCATACTATTATTTACTTTTTAAATTTTTTCCTATTCCTGCTTTCTCAGTTTTGCTTTTACATCTTCCCAGTGGGATCCTTAGATATTGCTTCTTAGCAATTTCCTTGTTATTAGTCTGAATTCTCTGTGGAGAGTAGGGTCCATTAGTAAGATTCTTAAGGTTCACTTCATAAGCAGTATGGGATGACTTGAGAATATGAGCACATGATTATAAAGTGCACTGCACCAGTAGAAAAATTGTTGACATTCCACAATGTTTGGTCACGGGCATTGGGTTTTTCTTATTTCCTTGTTTATTGCTGCATAAACTTGTCGAATGCAAAATAAAAAGAGAAAAGTGCCTGTTTAGTTGGTGATTAATTTTGATGTGGATGCTATTTCAGGGTGCAGTGTTTTCAGTTTCTTTCTCCAAGGACAGTCCTTTCTTGCTGGCCATTGGGGGCTCCAAAGGGAGACTACAAGTGAGGATTCCCTGTCAAGCTTTCTTTCTCCCATTTCCTTCCATCCTTCCCCCACTTTTGGATTGATTACTGATATTTGGGAGGCATACCTTTGTCACAGATTTGGGACACATTATCAGATTCAGGAGTTGCTAGGAGATTCGGGAGCTCCAGCAGCCAAAGAAAAGTCACCAAGCCAAAAGCTGAAGGAGATGACTAGCTAGGAGGCGTATAATGTTCGGGAAAGCTCAATGAAATTTTCTGGAATGAGTCCACAAAAGTGCTTGTATTTTTGGCTGCCCGATGAGGTGATGCTGTTGATTAATTTATTGACTCACATATAGAGGAAGATGAGTTTTGAGCAGTATCAATATAGAGATGAAGTTAGTGTGTCAATAACACAGGTGTTGCAATCTTGTACCCATTGGTTCAAATGGTTGGGATCAAATGGTACGGATTGATATTGTAAATCAGAGGGAGCAGCTTGAGAAGATGTGGATTTGTGCTGGGATCGTGTCTCAATGACTAGTTTCACCCTTCTATTTTGACAGACACTGTACGAATTTAGTGTCGGTGACAGGAATTTTCCTGGTTTTGCTTTCGCTTGAAAGAGTTGGGTCCTTCCCAATTGGAATCGTGATGGAACTCACATGCAGATTGGTCCATGGTTGCGTGATGTAGTCACCGTGGTTTATGGGTGATATGAAAAACTAGCCCAGCTGTTAAGGGGGGAAGATCACTAATTTGTGCACAGTGGTCAACTTCCATATATCATATCATTCTGTTCGGTGGTGATGCTGATGTACGAACCTCGCCGAGGAGTGAAAAAGAAAAAAAAGGAAAATGCAATAGCAGTCTCCGTCCTGAGGTGTTTGTTTTGACTGCCGTATGGTATGGGAGCATGCAGCCCGATTCTTTCCATTTTCTTCAAATCTATTGGCACTCCATGTTTCACGGTAGCACGTTTTATGTTCCACTCGTCATGAAATGCACAATGCGGCATCCATTTTCAAGTTAGTAATATATATAAATATGGTTTATTGGGAAGTCAATAAACATATTCCGTAAGACTATACATTGGGTTTCCTATGATTTTAATATCTCGGCTGTAGAATTGTTCTTCCAATCTGAGCGTAGGATATGAGGGAGTTTTGACTGCCGCGTCGCGTTGTCAGCTGCGGCGGTGGTCAATAGTGGGAAAGTTCTTTCGCCAGCGTGTTAACGGGTTGTGTTTGCGTGTAAACTAACTTTTGTAAAAAGTGGCCACCGTCAAAATTCCAATGTTTAAAGGTTTTGTAATGCTTCATCACAAGTGCTGTCGCAAAATTTGGATTCAAAACAAGTCAGAATCACATGCCAATTTGTGAATTTTATTGCCAATTGATTGAGATAGCTTCGCTTATTTTCATTATGACTACTACTACAACTAATAAAAAATAAGGAAACAATTTTAAAACCAAATCCCCGCCCCTGTTCTTATTAACTATCTATTTTGTTGGGCAATTTTGGTCCAGAAATTGACAGACGGCTGTCCACATTAGAAAATATTTCGAGTTCATTAATATTTTAATATACAAGCAACGTACGAGCTTGTCCAGAAGATCACGCCACACTATACATACGCGCACGTAACAGAAGTCCAACGAATTTTTAGACATTATATATACAATCCTTAAAGAGGATACCATTGACAACCAGCTACCCATCTTTGATTCGCTTATACCCATTATTTTTCTCTTACGGGGAATTGAAAGTCGTGGTAGTTTCAATCTTCAAATGCAATTCATAATGGCACACTACAACGAAGTATATATTAATTATAGCTAAAGTTTTTTTACCGTCTCCAGCTAAAAATTTAACTACATTTAACGACATTTGATGTGGTGGTAATTAAGATGGCGAAAGACTTGGTTAAGCTTGGACCCTGATTGATTCTATATTGACGAAAAAAATATACAGATAGATATAAAATCAGAAAAGATAAGCAAGGATTAAAAATTATTTTTTTCATGAAAATTTTTTCCTCAACCAACCACCAAGGCTCTTAGCCAAATAAAAAAAGAGAGAGCGGTTTTAGCCGGCCTAGCTTATCATTAGTTTTCAATATTCCAGTACTGTACCGGAAAACAAATAAATAAATGGATCTATGTATAATGATAGATGTTAGGCTTGAGTCACATTAGAAATCAAGAATCGGTCACCACAAGCTTTCCCGATTTCTTTTTCTAATTTTTAAACAATAAAGCATAATGACTTCATCGTCACAGCAATAAACTAATCCAATGTCAATGCTTCCCTTCACCAATCTTATTCTTGGTCAATTCGTTATATATTTCGACTTAGTGATAGAGATTTGCTCAAAGAGAAGAAGGCTACCTTCGATAAACGGATTGCAACAAGGAAGGTGGATCATCATCATCATCATCATCATCATGGCTCTCCTAATTCTCAAGAAAATCTCCCTGCTCGTCATTCTCATCCTAGCTTCAGTGCTTCCAGCTTCATTTGGAGGTGGGTCTCAATGAATATATAGCTATATTTTCTGAGCCAGACAGAGCTATATTCATGCGCTAGCCTGCCATGAATGAATGACTGCAGACTATTGGTTTATGTTTCTTAAGAAATATTTTCTAATGTGCAGGATATTGAAACTTAATTTAAGGTGCAGCATCTGGATGCTTGATTGACTCCATTACCCCTCTCCAATTCGAAAAGCAATACGTGGTTGATGCATAATTACAGTTGAATATATCATTCTATTTCAAGTTTCGTGTGCATATTGGTAGTCCAAATAATATTTGTTTCACATGCACGTACCTTGTTATTGGATATACACAGGATGCATCGGTTGGCTGCAAATGGGTTCCATATCTATGAAGAAATAAAAAAATCATATTGGTCGCATGGTTTAAAATCATTTGTGGTGCTCTACCTTGCAGTATATGTCGTCTCTTGGTATTGGCTGATGAAGCTTGGGTCTCATGAACCAAATAATGGCATTGATAAGAATGAGAAATTTGCTTTACGCAGGTGGTCATGGGAGGTGCGTGCAGAAAAAAGAAGTTGAAGTTGAAACTGTCCCTCTGCTAAAGGTATTCCATTCATTCATTAACTATGTTAGACTAATTAATACAAACAGAATGAATTTTGTTGTCCCAAGTTTCTTGTTTGTCTCCGACTTCATAAAATTGTTTATTTTAGTGTTAAAAAAAAAAGGTTGACCTTCTTATGAAAACTAAATGGCACTATAACTGCGCATACATAGATATATCTGTGCTCTAGATTTGCTAAAAAATTTGTCGTGAGTT
Organism: Annona cherimola; assembly: GCA_030490835.1. Lineage (NCBI taxonomy): Eukaryota > Viridiplantae > Streptophyta > Magnoliopsida > Magnoliales > Annonaceae > Annona > Annona cherimola. Next base: position 14,079,945 of record CM059974.1, read on the forward strand.
GATATTTGAAGAATTGGGGGGACTTGTAAATTAGCAAGGGAATTGCATTGCATTGGGGGCGCTTCGCACAACTTTAGTGGAGATTTTGAACACTGTTGTTACACAGTAGGTAACATTAACTTCCAGGCCAACTGTTATGGATGACATATATAACCTTGATTCCAACTAAGCCCAAAGCCGGCACATCACCTTAATTCCTTCCTTTCTTGGTTCTTAGATACAATGTCAAAGAGGTGCAAAGACAAATGCAAGGAATTTTAAAAAAAGTCGTGGCCGATGCACATTGCGTGCTCTCGGCTCCGAAAAATGCCTACAATTCTACATGGTAAATTTACAAGCCACCAGGCACGACTTTGCCTATGTATATGCTTTGTATGACTGTCACGTTAATCTGAACTTGACGTCTTCACGATTTTAGCATGATATTGTTAGTTTCGTCATTTTGTTTTAGGTAAGACGCGTGCGCGTCATGATATTCTCTCCCTAGGGATGATGATACGCATAAAATGTTGCTCAGCCATGCACTTACATAGTTAGATTTGCAGTCACTGAATTGAAGACCACCCAAACTCATTTCATTAATTCAAATCAGACCCACCGTAATATTGCAGGAGTACACGCTGGCTGTTTATATTTGATCCAGTACTGGACCAGATTGGGTGGTCTCATTTTTCATTTAGCACTGACTGGAAAGAACGCAGAAAAGGAGGGGGGCAAAAAAAAAAAAAAGAAGAAAGAAGAAGAGAGAGAGAGTTTGGGTTACACCCAGTTTTTCATTTAAATTTCCTGATCTAACATGTATATATACCTGGCTGTAGGCAGCTGTATCAGAGGGAGTGCAGACGCAGAAAGAGACGCTCATATCCTACCGAAGAATTCTGAAAGTGCACACCAAAGACTATGAAACATATGATCCAACTCCAGCTCTACACAAGCCTCCTGCCAAGGATATTCCAAATTAATACCTATCTCCGTCGTCAACATACAAGCGTATATGTGCTATATATACGTATACATAGGTTTTAGTGACAAATTTTCCTGTCCCATTTCATGGTTATTTAATCATATCACACAGATACATGTGAAGTGATCATGGGAACTAGAGGCATATGGAAGCTTTTGAAGTTGATTTTCCTCGATCACGTCACCAGGAATTAATTTTCTTTGGATTGTATGTAATTTGTAGAATGGTATTACGGTCTTGAAATGACGGATGGTGGCCCATGTAAGTCAGAGAATTGATTGAACATGTATATGATTGATTATTATATTCATAGCTTTGAAAATGTCGAAGCATTTGTAACCTACACTTGCGGCATGCATATATCAGATCCACGTGTGGAGTGGGCTTTGGAGGATTTTATGCAAATGGAGTCGATTATCTCCGCGACCGCGGCCCTTGTGCCATCGTCTTCCTTTCCCATCTATATTCTATGCAGTCGACGATCTATACACGTTGATGCATATCCGGTTGCTGGCAAAGTGCCTCACTTAGGGTTAAGGTTTTATCTCCTATTTTTTCTGGTGATTAAATTCGATGGCCTTGTTTTTCTTATTTTTTATTTTTTGATTTTTTTCTAAACAAGTTTTTTAAGGTATATTTAACTTTTTTTTTTTGTTTTGAATAAGGTATATTTAACTTATATACCAAGATTATCATTTTACAATACTGTTATATATTTTATTTCTAAAACTTAGATTTTTAAGGACTAAAAAATAACTTAAATGCCTCTGAAATTGATGATTTTTAAAAATAAAAATAAAAATATAAAAGTACTTTAAAATGGTAAATGTTAATATATAAGTTAAATATACTTAGAAAAACATTTTTATAAAAAAAACGTAAAATACGATGCCATCGTAGGAAATCATGATTCGAATAAAAAATTATCTTTTATGAAATTCCATGCCATCTTTCTCTGGAGTTGGACGTTTAAGATTGGCAATTTATTGAACATTACTAATGATATGATTACGTGGGTGTACATGAAGCATTTACGACGAGTCGTGATCTCGTTAGCATAGCGCGGGCCAAGAAAAAGTTTTTTTTTTTAAAAAAAATATTTTTTGCTTTTTTATAGCTTCGTTAAACTAAGTGTATTTGATATATAACTAAGTTTCATGATTTTTTAAAATTTTAAACATGGACGTATTTTATGTAATTTAAATGGTTTAAAATGGCTAAAATAACCCTATTCTTAAAAATTAAAAATATATATCTCTCTAAGAGGCCTGATTGTATGAATATTCTTAACTTATAACATTCAATTTTATTTTATTTTAAAAATTTTCTTTATAAACATGTTTTCCTAAGTGTATTTAATTTATATACTAAGTTTTGACATTTTACACCATTTTTACATATTTATTTTTAATTTTTCATCAATTTCAGAGGTATACAAGTCATTTTTACCTCTTAAAAATTTGATTTATAAAAATTAAAAATAAATATGTAAAAGTATTTGTAAAATGACAAAAACTCGGTAGATAGATTAAAACACTTAGAAAAACATATTTATGAAGAAAAATTAAAATAAAAAAAATGAATATTGTAAGTTAAACATATATTCAACTAATATAATTCGGCCTCTCTAAAAATAGTAAAACTTAGTTTATAAATTAAATACACATACATTAATCTAAAATATACAGAACCAAAAAATACACAGATTAACAAATAACTGAAAAAATAAAAAAGGTTCTTGGCTCGCTGAGAGACAACAAGATCATGGCTCTTTAACGACACCAAGTAACAAATACAAATAGCTTGCGATAATCATTACCTCGGCCTAACTTCACGAGGAAAAGCAGAATTTTCGGGCTTTTTAACCAAGACGGTTTGCCGTTGCCCGTCCAGAGCAGTAGTTCCACGGGTCCAGGGATGCGAAGCCAGTTTCTCTCTGGGCCAGGATTCATCTGAGATCCGGGCTCGGGGGACGGCATGGACAGCCAGAGTAGACTAGACATCCTCAGTCCTCACACCCAAGGGGCGTTTTAACAGCTTTCTGAGCATGACATTCATAAAAAGAATTCGGCATATCTCAAGTAAAACAGTAAATCCAATTCATCTATTAACTTTAGAATCATGTAAAAAAGACATAAATTAAATGAGAATCATTAAAAATTTGTTTACTACGTCGAAATAGTTAATGTAATAGAAATCTTAACGGCTCAAAGAGGTTTTGGACAAATGGTTAAACCGAGCTAACGAATGCACCGGTTTGACTGTGGGTTCGCTTGTTAGTTAACATTGCCGGAGGACAGGAATAGAAAGTTACCGAGCTGGATAAATACAGAGGGACTCAGGCCCCTAAATTGTCAAAGATCCATAACAAAAATAAGCCGTTTGTCCAAGCAGCTAACTCAATGCAAACGGGATGGTGGATATCGGATATTTAAAGGTCCAGATCATCACAATCGCGTTCCACCTGACTCCTGAGTATGTGTGATGCGGGGGAGCGTTATGGGCCTAAAAGACTCTTAAACTAGCCACCAGAACTTCACCCAACTATACATCCGCTATGCAAATAGCTAGTTCATGATTAAAAAAAAAAGGGTAAATTTTCGTGAAACATACAGCTGTGGAGAGACAGTGGGATACCGTTGCCGATCAGCTCAACGTGGGAAAGTCTTATACCCGTACGGGAAATAGAAGAATCCAAAAAGACTTCCATTGCGACAATTTCATCTGCTTTTATCTATGTGCTATCATCTGACATCGTCTTGGGCGGTTCCCTGAAATGGTAGTTGTTTGGAAAAAATGATGCGCAAGCACAAGTGCATAATATTGTTGGGCCGACATATCTGTATCATCTACAAAATTATAATTTCCAACATCCATGTCGCAAATTACGAAAACGTCCAGACTCTAGGCGTAATGCCCGGAATGACAGGGAGTAGGGGGTCCGTGAGTGCAGTTGCGCGTCTGTGACCCAATTGCTACTCTTCTCTGGTGCCAAGTACGGGATGGCAACAGACATCTGCCTCATGGGAGTAATGATGCTAGCCCACCTTCATCCACCACTACCACTTGTAGGCTTGAAAGCATTTTCTATGGAATCTGGCCAAGCAGCAGGTCCCACGCGATGGGCATACATTGGTCCAAACATTCACTGGCGATGAATGGTTAACATCAGGATTTCACTATTTTGGTCGGACTGACTTGATGCTTGTGTAGTCCTGCATAAGCGCACCTGTAAGACTTTCACATCAAACTACTCACTTGTAAGATGAAAAGAAATTGCTTGCTTGTATTTTTCCAGTTAGAGGGTTGCTGCATCGGAGGAGCTACTGATAGATTATTTCATGGATTCAATGATGCTCTGCAGTCCTGAACGGTAGGTCGGATAATGAAGCATCACCCCCAGTTCCTTCTTAAGCCGAGCATTGGAGACTTGCTTCTCACATCTCATATTTTCTTTCCAGCTGACTGAATCTTCAGTATCTGTGGTCAGGCTTTGTTTTATCTGCCCAGGCCACCTTTCCTCTATTAAGGCCCTAGCAAATGCAAAAACTTCTGCACGAGGGGCTGGATCATCATCAACAATGTTGTATATTCCCCTGAAAGGAAATATTGAATGCACACACATCATTGATCCTCTATATCAGGATCAGGCTTCAGAAAATGGCTTATAAAACAGAATACTTGACACTGTAGTTGACACTAAGGAAATATGGCTTCAAAGATTTCATAAGTGAATTCGCTTAAACTCCTCAAAGTACAGATGCAGGGTAAGGCCCTGCTCAGGTATTTCATTAGACAAGATTAACATACTCTTCCATTTGTCCCCACTAAAAAAACTGTCAAGATTACAAATGATTTTTCCTACAACCTCAGATGAAATGGAATTTGATGAACTTCTCGGGGGCATGTTCATCAACGATAAATCCCAATTGTTCTGACAATATGATTTTGCAGCATTAACTCAACAATAACATGCTGCAATACTTAGTTTTAGCATTTACCACAAATATAAAGTTCAACCAAGGTCAAATATCACTTAAGATTTGGGTGAACAGCAGTATAAAAGGGGCCATTTCAGTGGGCGGGGGAGTGAAATCGAACCCTGATGATGGAATTTCAATGCAAGCCATGAGTGCTTGACATATATCAGCAACATGAATTCTTGCAGTGTAAAGTCTGGATTCCCTCATCTTCTGGTATTTAGATAAGGATTCCTGCTTGACAATGGTATCAACAGCACTGAAAAAAAAAAAGATCTAGGCTTAGGTCATGAAAAGCAAATGGTATGAACAGATTGGTAGCTAAATAAGCAGTTGACAAGGTAGCAGATTCATCAAATTGGCACACAGAATTCATTTCATTATCATGCCTCTAAATGAACATAAAATAAAAGCCAAAATTTCTTTTTAAAAAAGTAGACTGATCAATCATGAAATTTACTGCCATTGATGCACAAAGGTAGCACTCAATAAGGTTGTATAAAGTAATGAAGTCTTAGCAGCATGGAAAGTTGGAAACAAAAAGAGCCACACATAAGGCCATACCATGTCACATCCACTTGCATTTGGTGAAAGAGAAACACCATAAAATCAAGTTCATTCATAAGCCTCATCAATCTGGTTCACCATCAAGCAGATTAACGTCTACATGTTCTATGATGATAAAAACTATTCACATGTTCGACCTCTAAATAAGTCATATTTTGTTATTTGAACACTGAATTACCAATCAGACAAAACTTTAGAAGTCACTTAATATATGAAACCTTTAATTTGTAAATGGAATGAAATCAACAACTTGTTCTATATTCTGCATGGATATATAAAGTTCGCTCTTAACATGTTATTGCTACCTCGCTAAAAGGATACATTGCTCACATCAAAGATAAAGTAGATAATGACTCTTATAAATGAAGCTATGCAGTACAAAGACAACGTACAGCCAAACAATCCAAGCTAATCTCACATAATTGGCATAAGAATGAAAGCATTGGCAAGCATCAGCACAACTTAACAAACCTTCTTCCAGGTCCATATATACCCCCCAGCCGAAAGACATTTGTCTGTGCCCCCAACTCACGGCCTAGATCCATCCATGCTTTTTCAGCAGCTAACCTTGCTTTGGTTCGCTCACTTGTTGCACTAATGGGAAAACTGCAAGTGACTGTGTTTGTAAGTCAATATTTAAATGGAATTCAATTTGCATTCCATGGTGCTGGATTTAAATAGTCTACTTACTCCTCATCCACCAATGCACCAGCACAATCTCCATAAACACCTGTTGAACAACCAGTGCTTAAAGATTTAAAAAAAATGTACAACATTCTAGATATATTTTGCATAATGTAAAAAATATCAATAATGAGTGTCTAACCATTATGCGAGGGTATGACCAGAGTTCTGCATTATGCATGATCACCATCAAGTTGGGTGAGGGGAAGGGAGGGGGGAGTAGTTTTTACTGACATATCTTAAAATCTTACTGGTTTATCTCAAAAACATTATGGGCTAATTCTTGACAGTGACAAATGTAAACCTCAATGCCCTCAAATTATAGCGGAGATATCAGTTAATCTGTCCAATTTCATTATGAAAGTGCCCAAACTTTTACCATTGCCCAGCAAGTAAAAACAAAAAGCTTTTGATCAAGGTTATATGCACTCAGACCAGAAAACCACTCCAAGCCAGATGTTCAGTATAGCTAGCACTAAACAAAGGTGTACACATCTTGTTAAACACAAAGTATTTGGAAAAAGAAAAGAAAAATCATCCTTCCTTGAGTACCTAACTTATATCAAAAACCAAAATACAAAGACATCCTATCATAAATTCATAATCACACCCTACAACTTTGTACAAGATCTGAATATATAGAGATGCTTAAATGAGTCTATTATCGCTTAATAAAACATATTCTATTATCACTTAATAAAACATACTTGTTGAAGACAAGTAACACATCCATTCAAGATTTCCGTTGCCTAGATTACTTCGTAGAAGGTTTTGGTTTATGCCAAGCACCTGTGCAGCACACCGTGAACAATCCATATGTTAAATGGTCATCAAAATGCATCTTTGAAAGCCCTAACAGAAAATGAAAGATTAACAGACTCGTATACAAATGCCAAAATGAACATACATGTTCAATTCAAAGAAAATTCTGTATTGACTCACAGGATCACCAATGCCAGGAATAGGAGGAATAGAAATGAGGAGATGAGTTGCATCTTGCAGAGATTTTAGACTAGTAAATCTGTAAAGTAATCTACATGTCACTGAGAGCTGCTACAGGATGGAAACATTTGAAGATGCTGAAAGTGAAACAACCATTAATCAACCACTCACTCTCTAAAGAAGCATGCATTACCTAATAATTAAAGAAGAAATGGGGCTTACTCTGGATCGTTTGAATCAAAAAGGGCCACCTCAAATCCTGTTTCTTCGAGTTTCCTCCTCTTAATTTCACTCTTGCAAGTCCCAAAAACTTCCCTACAAGTATACGCTCCAATAAGTTACCTCTCTTCAGAACAGACAAAAATGACTAAGGATTACAACCCCAGTACATGGCCAAAACTTGGGACTCATTTTATTGTGCTTTCTCAAAGCAATTATTTAAAAGGCAAACAATTGACTAGTGAGAAGTAGCAATAGGGAATTCTCAATATGAGTTCAAATGATACAGTACTAATTTACTTAAGTAACATTGGCTGCTTGTGCCAATAACTGCTGGGCTAACAATTCGTACATAACTCTTTTCCGGCTCCGCCCGTTTCAGCATCAGTAACACCAGGAAGGAAGAGATGCTCAATGTCTGAGACAGTTGCTCGATGATCCAAACCGTTCAACCGTCCAATGTTGGTGGCGGGGAGCATGACCATGATTATCCCCAAAATTGGTGCAGCACCATCTCCCACATCCAAAACAGCGGCGACGATCTATCTTAATACGACTTGCAAATGCCAATGCAATGGGCGGAGGGAGATAAGGTGCGCACCGTTGTTAAGTTTGAAGTACTTCGCAGCTGACGAAAATCGGAGTTCGAAAAATACCATCCGTGGTGTCTGGTCCTCAGCTCCTCTGCGAAGTGTTGTCCTACGAATCCCAGCCCGAGTATAAACATCGTCTTCGCTCGAGGTTCGAATCTGCGACGCGCATGTCGAAGCTCCCTCGAAGAAGAAAAACGAGGGATGCTCCGGGGTTTGCTGAGAAAATCGGAAAGCGAGAGAGCCGGAGCGGAGGCACGGCAGGCTCCGACATGGAAAAAGGCATGAAATAGAGCCTCCGACTCTGGCATGCGAGTGCCGCTGGTTGAACTGTCTCAGGGAAGACGAAAGGGTACGGAATAGAGAGCACCTAGAATGGAGGCGCAAGGTGGGTCGACAAGCACCTGCCACTTTGCCTAGAGAAAGCGCAGCAAGGTCAATCGCTCGATCGGGACCATCCATCTAGTTCATCGTCCAATGGACGGCCGGATGTCCGCATACAGCTGCCCAACGAGGCCATCTGGCCAGCGGATTCATTTGGCCTTTTTGTTTTCTTATCAAAGGGTAGTTCACACGAGTATGGGATGGATAGGATGTCACATTTCTCAATCTACTTTTTATCTTTTTCTAATAACCTTTACTCTTTCCGGAATACATATTTATTTATTCCCAATATATTTTTATGCATTGGAAGTACCTTTCTACCTGAAATTCTCATCATGTCCTCATTTCATTTTATCTCTGAACTACCCCTTAGTATTCATAACTTTTTAGGCCAAAGTAAATAAATCTTAGAAAAAAAACTACTTTTATTAGGATGTTATGATATATGTATATATATATATATATATATATATTATAAAAAAAAAGTTGCTTTTGACAGCATTGCTCCTAAGCTTGTTTCAACATATGTGGTATGGGATGATAGGGTGTATGAGCACATATTTTGAGAATAGCCTTTCATCAAATAATAACAATATTTTTTTACTTTTATCCTTACATTTTAATTATTTTTCATACCAATTACCCTCTATCAAACTTTACTCATATAATTTCCTATCAATTATATAATTTTTAAAATATTTTTTTTATTACTATCTTATACCACAATTTTTTTCGATTCCAAGGCACCCAGCGTCCCCACGGAATGATCCCTTGCAAAATCCTGCCTGACCCAAAATTCGAGGTGGTTCATACAGATGACCCAATATCTATTCTATCTATAGTCCATCTGACGGCCCAGCTGAGGGTGACGAGCGCCTCTAACAGGCCACCCAAGCGACGACAGGCCCATGTGGCCACGCCGAGTTCGGCCTATGGCATTACTAGTCAGGCTGTGAGGGCATCGACGCAAGCAAGAAATCTTGTTCGGAAATTCGATTATTTTTGAGTACTCACGGCTGAAGATTTCTACTACTTTTTTTTTTTTTTTTTGGGGGACAAAGATTTCTACAACTTTAAAGTTGCCCAAATCAAATTATTTTGTATTGTTCCCTCCATAGTTCGGACCACGACCTAATAGATTTGGTCCACGCACAGCCGATTTTGGAATCTGGATGTTAGGCCATCTGTGAAGAGCTTGAACGTACAAACATTTGGGTAAATGTATAAAGGATTCTTTTATCCTTCTGATCTATCAAGAGCCAGGTAGTGGAAAGATCCGCCCGCTTCCCCAATCACGGAAGGCACGTGTTCCAAAAACGCAAACGGACCTTTTTATGGGTAGTTGGACAGTTGCACCTACCTACAGCATTCATACGCGCATTAATTTGGCAGCCGTGGTGGTGCACGAATTTAACACAACCGTTGGAATTGAACATGTTCCACGAAAATCGGAAGATGCTTCATGGTTTACAACTTGGCATTAGGGGTGTTAATGGTCATGGTCAACCCGTTAACTCGCTCGTTCAACCCGTTAATAAATGAGTTTGGGTTGGGATTTTTGAATAAATGGGTTATGATCCGCCAACCCGTTCAACCATTTAATTAAATAAACGGATTAGAGTTGAGGTTTCACAACCCGTCAACCCGTCCAACCCGTATAACTCATTTAATATAATATATTATAATATATATATGTAATATTCATAACAAGAATTGACATTAAAGAGATGACTTGAGATTGAAGCTGATGTTTTCAAGCTAAAATAAATTAAATTCAGGTATGTTAGCTTCGAATTATTTAATTTATTTAAATTTACAGACTTTATTAAAAAAATTTAGCATGAAAATTAGTAACAAACACAACCCGTTAACAACCCGTTAACCCGTTTATTAAATGGGTTGTAAATGGGTTAGGGTTGAAGTTTTTTAAATGGGTTAATAAACGGATTAGGGTTGAGATATATTAAATGAGTTAGGTTTAGGATTAGGCTCCAACCCGTTCAACCCGATTCGTTAACACCCTTACTTGGCATGCACGGCGGGTAACGATCGTAACGCTTTAATTTCAGTGAAAATTTTTTATTTTTAAGTTTCCCGCGATTTAAATAAAAGCAATTTAATCAAATTGCTTGCATTTGAAACTTAGTCCAAATTAAAGGAGTTTGACGCGGGGCCGATCCATACATTGCAACAAATCAAAATTAGTGGGGGGCATTGATTCATTTAATTGCCGCGCCGACGCCGTCCCATCGGTGTGATGGACCCATTCCATTCAATCATGGTCTGCACCACGTCAGACTCATACAACTGGCTAGCTACCGATTATAAAAAATAAATTCCTTTTACAGTAATGGCGTAAAATCGCAATCTCATTAAAACATTAAAGGATCGGATTGGTTATTTGAGACGTCTGGTCAGTATCCAGTCCATTATTTTTATTAACGATAAGGGGTTATCGTCAGGTGACGTGAGTCTCACAAATCCACCTTTTTTCCTGGGCTATGGGCTAGGTTCCTTATTTCCATCGTCTTCGGTCTTCCTCTCTCGCTTCAATGGCGCACGTCAGCTTGCCACGAGATAACAAATTAGCCAACCGCGAGAATATGAAAACAGCTGAAGCTTCTCCGTCGAAGCATTCGGATCAAAAGCGGTGTGCCATCATATCGGCACTCAATCGAAGGAACAGTCAACGTAGCTTACATTGGCTTGGAAGTTCATCATTTTTTTAAGGGTAAGGAGAAGTTCATCTTAAAGTAAGACTCGAGTTCAAAATTTTGTGAGAAGCTCACAAATCAAGCACAAGCTACAGCTAATTCATTTGGCACTCGATTCACCATATCCGAAGTAGTAAATTAATCGTATTTATTGGTGTATTTTTTTCATTTAAAGATAAATCCAGGCGTGTGATTATCCACACCCATATATGGAGAAATCATCACATGACTAAATGTGATTTTTTGAATTGGTAATGTACATTATCATATTTGATAATATAAATCAAGTACACTTATATATGAGAGGTGTACTAAGCTTTCTAAATTATCTCTTTGGAAACAAAGCTTCACCTCTGTTCAAGGGAGATAAAACTCCCTAAAGTTGGGCCTTCTTAACGTTAAGAGAAATTCCAAACTTTGGAGAGAAGACAAAATTCCCACTTGAAGATCATTATAGTTTCATTCGATAATGAGAAAAATGGAAAAAATTATATAAAAATTCTAAAAATAGAGTAATGAGTAGGATGAGAGTAATAATCAGAAGTAAAAATAAAATAAATAAGATAATTGTACAAAAATAATTAAAATATGAATATAATAATTAAAAATAAAGTAGTTAAGATGTCATTCCATAGAAGATAGAAATTGTGAGAATTGTTTTTCTTTTTACTTTTCATTATTATACTAAATGGAGGTTATCTTTAGTTCCAAGTATGTAGTTGAAGGAAGATGCCAATGATAATAAGATTGTAATAATAACAAATTGATATGCTTGGTAGGGACATTGAGGATAGTGCATTTGTGCCTTTGGAAATCTGAATGGGGCTTTAGTGGACATTTGAAAATGTAAAAGTTGGTGAAATTTTGGGATGAGGTCAAAGTGGGAACAAAGTGAGAAAATAAATGTTTTGATAATTGTGTGATTGATATGAAATAATAAGGTTAAATTTGAAATAAATAAAGTAGTTGATAGGAAAAATGATTAAAATATTATCATAAATTTGAAAAAATAAGGGTGCTAGATAGTTAAATCATTTATAAAATTTTCTTATTTTGCCTGGCGACCTCATTACTAATACCCCTTTTTTAGAAATAGAAGACCTTTATTCAATGATGAAGCCTACATTAAAATCTTGTTGTCTAAGATATAGATTTACAATATGTTAATGAGTTTATCCAAATATATCCATTACTTTATACATAAGATATAAATTTACAATATTTTAATAAGTGTATCCACATGTATCCATTACGTTATACACAATTACATATATCCTAAATATAACTATTATATTTCCAAAATCTTAAATATACTCCTACACTTGCATGTGATCTCAAATCACAACCAGCTGCTAACTAAATATTAAAATTACTGAAATGCCCATAGAGTGCATCATCCTCCTTCCTCCCCAGTGCAGCCATTGCTGCTGCTGGAACATGACCACCCACTCATCGGAAATATTACTATAACGAGTTCCCACTTCCTACCTTGTCTTGCGATTTCAAGCGCGATTTTGAGTGCATATCGCAGAGGAACCGGCGAAATACCGAACTCACCATTTTCATTTCTCCTTTTTATCTCCGGCCCCACTTTCTCGATTCGACCGGCCATAAGGATTTGCTGCTCTAACTGCAAAGATTTTTTTGCAATTTCTGCAATTTGGGCTAGCCTTTGGTGCATTTCTCACAATTTCAGAAAATCATAAATAAGGAGAATCATAAGATAATTATATTCATTCTTAAATCATTCTAACTTTATGGTTATATACTAGCCTGTTTAAAAGTATATTGATGTTTATTTATCTAGATAAATAATAATAAATATTATGATTCAATCAAGAAAACACCGTAAATTGAATGTCATACCTTACAAATTAAGAATATTTAATTAATTATGAAAAATCAAATACTAGAAGATATTACAAAAAAAATTCGCATGCAAGTTTTAAAATGTAGGTGTTTATATGAAAATGTATACTATATTTTGGAGAGATTTTGCTTTTATAAAATATCTTTTTTATGTAACTCATTCTATTTTTAATATTTTGATGTTTGATAAAAAATTATTTTATTTATTGTATTTAGCATCATTTATATTATCGTGTAGATGCTTTCATTTGTTTAATATCATTTTGCATAACCTTATCTACAAATGTATAAAATCAATATAATAAAATAACTTAATGATAGAAATCAATTTTATATTGTATTTTCAACATCTAAATTATTTAAATGTGATTTTTGTGCGGATAAATAATTCTATAAAGTATGATTACATTTTAATACACAAATAAATATATCTAAATATTTTCATAAATTTATATATAAATATATATTTTTCAAAAAATTTAGCTTATCTACATATTTGATTTAGATAAAACTTAGTTATTCAACCAAACAAATGAATAGAGTAAATTTTCTTCTAAGTATCAAGATACCAAAAATAAAAAAGTTAATATGGAACTGTTTCTACGTGACCTAAAGTTCTTTTCTAAAAATGAAAGGAGTTATATAATCTCATTTACAATATGAAAAATTAATATAATAAAATAACTTAATGCTAAATATCAATTTTAATATTATATTTTCAACGTCTAAACTATTTTATTCAATTTTAATATTATATTTTCAACGTCTAAACTATTTTATTCAATTTTAATATTATATTTTCAATGTCTAAACTATTTTATTCAATTTTAATATTATATTTTCAACGTCTAAACTATTTTATTCAATTTTAATATTATATTTTCAACGTCTAAACTATTTTATTCAATTTTAATATTATATTTTCAACGTCTGAACCATTTAAAATGCCGTACAAACCTAGCCTACGCGCCACATGGTTTTGGAATAAAAATCCACACAAGATTTGTAATAATTTATTTGAAAGTAAGACGTCTTTTGATATTTTCTTTTGGAGGTATGAAGCTGGAAGAATAATGTCCAGAACATCTTTTGATATTTTCTCTTGGAGATAGGAAGCCGGATGAATAATATGCGGCCCTTCAGTACATTAAAAACCATGAAATTTAGGCTAGATTTTCTAACAAATCTGTTCGGAATTATTTTTTATTCAATCCACAGAAAATCTTTTCGTGCAATTGTAAAAGATTGAAACATTCAAAAAATATTTTAAATTTCGAATTATTTAAATCCTAAATTAAAGTGATTTTTGGTGTTGCGCATCAGGTACAATGGATGAATTGGATGTTTTAGTAAAAAAAAAATAAAGTTTGTAAAAATAGAAAAAATTACCGTGAAACTCATTAAAATGAAATAATTTCCCTCTATTTTTGTCCTTCCTTCATGAGGTAATTTCAAAGAAATACGGATGATTAAAATGGAGTTATCACTCATCAAGTAATAAGCAGGGAGATCTTATTTAATATTACCGGGAAACATGGTAAGAAACCAGGCCGCATGATAATTGCATTTGTAGTATATATAAAAGGAAAAGAGTAGAAAATGAAAAATGAAAGTTCCCCATCTCAAGGTTGATGAAAATTTGTCTCACTAGCAAATATATATTTAAAAATTAAATTAATATATTTCAGTGCAACATGAACTCACCGGGCCTCGATCGAATGCTTTCAAGGGTCATCTGTTCACGAGGAATTCAAATTGCACCGGATAATTTTCATGTTTTTTTTATCGTATAAATTTCATGTTAAACTTGGTGTAAATTGAGAAAAAAACGATTCAAAAATTCGTAACCTAAAAAAAATAATAAAAAACTGAAATTTACAAAATTCAATTAAAAATTGGAAATGGTTATTTGAATAAAAAAATATTTCTTTTATTAGTCTAAAAGATAAAAAAAATGATTTTTTGTTGAATCCCTTATCATGAGTTTTTGAGGAGTTTTTAAAAATAAATTCACATAATCACATCCATTTTATCACCGGGTCTGCGTAGGCACATGTAGCAGCCTAGAGCGGAAGACGTCCCCAATCGCGGATAAAACTAGGGGTGCAACTTGGGCTCATGAAACTCGGGTTTACCTCAGCCCTAATCCTAATCCTATTTATAAAATATTAATCATAACTCTAACTCTAACCCTATATGTAAAACCTAAACCCTAACCTTATTTTTGAAAATCTGGTTCGGGTTGGAATTTAGGTTGATAAATTCAGATTTTATTTAAGAGTGATGAGTTTAAATTTTTATATGAATGTATAATAATAACAAATCATATAAGTAAGCATAATAATATATAACCAAACCATATATTTTTAAAAGATATAACAATATAGAAAATATGAGTGATCCTGTTAGCTCGGGCTAAGCAAATGTCCCGCTTCGCCCACTTTAAAAAACTCATTTACAATAATTTTTTTTATTTTTCTCTTCATACACTTGTTTATCTAAGTATATTTAAAGTATAAACCAAGTTTTACCATTTTTAGATATGTTTATATATTTTTTTAAGATTTTTAAACATCTATGTGTATATATGTATTTAAAATACCCTTATCTTTAAAAATCTAAAAATATATATACACATATCCAAAAATGGTAAAACTTGATTTATACATTAAATATACTTAGATAAACAAGTGTATAAAGAAAAAATAAAAAAAATATTGTAAATGAGTTTTTTGAAGTGGGCTAAACGAGACATTTGCTTAGCCCATCGTTCATCTATTAAAAATATCTCCAAAAAAATTTAATATTAAAAATAAGATAAATGAAGAAGATTATATGAATAAAAGATAAATATAAACAAAAATAATATACTTTATTTATAATATAATTACAATATGCCAAACATATATTTAATATAAATATAAATAACATAAAATACACAAAATATAAAGAAATATTGTTTAGATATTATATATAAAATATATTTTATAATAAATATAAAATAGAAATTGGGGTAAGGTTCTTCGGGTTCAATTGAACCATAACCCTATTATATTTACAATCGGGTTCACCGGGCTCGGGTTGCAGAAGAACGAGTTCTAACACCATTGGAAATCGGGGTTCAACGGGCCGAGTTTGGGCTCAACCCGGCCCAAGTTGCACCCCTAGATAACATGATCATGTGATCGTGATCCATGCCGTTTATTTGTAGGTTGGAAAATACCCTTGACATTTATACTTTATAGGCAACCTGGATCGACGCTGGGCGAGGCATTGCACCATGTAGAATTTGAACTTGCCAAGCCCAGGAAATCGACTCTAACTGGAGTAGGATTCAATAAAACCTAAATTCGAGCCTACTTTTCTATTTTATATTAAATATAAAATATATTATAGAGCTATGTAACTATTACGTACAAACCCAGAAAAAACAATGATTGGGCCTGACACACGGAGCACATGCGCTCAAAAAAACGACCGTTGGACCTGTGGGCTATGGGCCTCATAGTGTGGTATTGTCCACTTTGGCTTAGCAGCTTAGCCGTATGGTTTTAAAATGCGTCATATCATGACTCGGTTCTAAGCTATTTCAAGCATTCCCATTTTTGCCTAGTTTGTCCCTGAACCACGACTTAACTCTAAGCTTTTGCCTGCAGCCTTGACTTTCAGGAATTTAACTCTCCGAATCACATCTACTGGAGAGGGAACTTCTCTGATAACACTTGTAACACACAGACTCAGAAAAAGTAACAATTGGGTTTGACGTACAACTTGAGACTCACTTATAAATTACCAGGAACTTTCTTTCCTTTTTAATGTGAGATTTGGTTCTGGACTATTACAATAACTTTTTAATTTTTAAGATGTTGATGATTGATATAAAATATAATCTTCATTATATTTATCATCACTTATTTAAATTGACAGCTAAATTTCATCTAAATCTAGTATATGCATGAACTACATTTACTTAAACAAATATATTTTTGTGTGTAAATTAAGAAAAAATGATTAAATCTATTCTTATATATGTATTAGAATGTAATAATATTTCATATGTTGATATTTTAGATATTTAAATATTATAAATATTATTTTAAAATTGATATTTAGCATTAAATCATTTTATTATGTTAATTTTATACATTTATAACTAGGACTTATACACAATAATATTAAATAAATAAAAGAGTTTCTTTAATAATATCAATGATGTTAGATACAATAGATAGAATAAATTTTCTATCAACCATTAAAAATATTAAAATGCTCTATATTATATACATAATACCTAAACAATATTTACTTATATATGTATCTATTTTATATTATCTGTATTTATGTTTGAATATAGGTTTGACATGTTATAATTATATATCGATAAATTAGGTAATTTTTATGTACATTTATTTTTATATTCTTGCTTTGAAATGTTAATTTTAAAAATATATATTATATATTGATATTTTTTTTTAAAAAGTAGTTAGATCATGTGTTATTATTGTGGCTTACGTGACATGTTGTCACTGTATGTTCTTGTAAAATTTTAAACTTATTAAAAGAAAATTTTAATAAAAATCAAAATTTTTTTTTGTTGAACTCGAATTCTAACTTAAAACTCAACTTAATATGAATTTCACAAATAAAGTTAGAATTTAAATTTTATAAACAAAATAGGATTAAAGTTCAAGTTTTATAAATAAAATTGAGTTACGCGGACCGGAGCTGACCGTCCTAATCTCCAACCGGTTGAAGCTACGTAGCCAAAAGCCACCCATTTGGCGATTTTATTTCCAGATTGCAAGAATGTCTCTTTTAAAATTTTTTTTTTTCAAAAAAAAAAAAAAAACAACACAGTGCAAGAAGCGCCTTGCTGAACTACCCCAACTAACATAGCTTGGACCGGAGAAATTCAAAAGAATCCAACCGAATGCAATAGCAGCAGCCGACAGATCCCGTCTGCAATTATTTTAAGTCAGTAAAATATTTTTTCTGGGAACATGTCAACATGAGCAGCATCTGAAGTGAAAGAAGTCTCTTTTTTTCCCCCCATTAATTGAAGCTTCCAAGTAACCGTTTGGGCTTTCTTCCCTGCATTTTTTTTTGCAACATATTTATGGTTGGGATATCAGTCGGTTGTTTGCTTCTCTGTCAATACAAATCTCTAGAAGTTTGAATTCTGTTTGTGGGTCTCCCAGCTTGTGTTTCGAGTTTCGGTTGATCTTGAATTCCCCATTTAGAGGTGATTCGTTTGAATTCTGTCTTCTCTTTCATTGAGGACTTGAAAGCCAAGACATCGAGTAGATGGAGGAATACATTTCCAAATGGGTTTTTCTGGGTGTTCTTTGCTGGACATTTCTTTTCATGCTAGTTAGAAACATATTTCCTAACCGTTCTTTCGATTTTTGTAACCGTATTGTATCCATTACCCATGCTTCACTGGCTGTTTCTCTGGCTTCGCTTTCCGTCGAGGATTGGAAGTGTCCTGCTTGTACCTTGGGTTCGAAGTCTTCTCCTCGTCAGGCAGGTATTCCAGTTATTGACCTTTTTATCTGCTATATCCATTGGCGATATATATATATTTGGTTTTCTTGTTCTTAGCTGTTTCCCAATTGTGGGAAAGATCAGGTGTCAAAAGAAACAACCTCTTCATTTTTCATTACAAGAATTGCATTTGTTTGCCAACTTCATTTCTCATTCTGGATGTCTGTTTTTGTGTTTTCGCTTGCAGATGGAGACTTTGGCAGTGACATTGGCTTATCTCATCTATGATCTGATATGTTGCTTCTTTGGTGGTCATGTTGGACTAGATAACGTAGTTCATCATTTGGTCAGCATTGTTGGTATAGGCGCGGGCCTTGCGTATGAAATGGTACGTGACTACGTGCGTTGATTTAGATGAAAAACAGGTGATATGTGTCTGATCTGTTTCCCTCCAATTCCATGTGTCTCCAGGAGCGACAAGCAGTTAAAATTCTAATAAAATTCATTCTGTTTGATATATGAGATACCTCACAACCATGTTATAGAGTACAGTAAAATGAGGAATCAAACATGAACCTTTGTCAGATTATTCACCTGTAAGAAACCCAACAAGATCATTGCAGCATATTTTCATTTCAGATCAGTTTCATCAGCTGTGCTTTATGACAATGGATTGCTTAAAAATGTGAACCCTAGATGCTCCCTAGTATTGATCTTTACTTACAATGACACGTCAGTTGCAGAATATTTTCGAAATTATTGCTAGTCTAATCTTATCAGCTCTAATGATTTTTTCCCCTTTACCTAGTGTGGGACAGAGATGGTTGCAGCTTTGTTCATAACAGAGATTTCTAGCCCTTTCCTTCATATGAGAGAGCTGCTAAAGGAGCTGGGTTACAAGGATACCGACCTTAATTTGGCAGCTGATGTGAGTTTGACTATTGAAATTTCTCATTTCACTTCTCGAACATGTTTTGGATTTTTTTTTCTTTGTACCAAATTTTTTTTTTGATAGAATTGGTTGTACCAAATGAAACCATCAATCATGAAACTTCTTGATTCTTGAGTTTGCTTGATTTATGCAGATTGCATTTGCAGTCATTTTCTCAGTGGCAAGGATGATTGGAGGACCTTATCTCACATATGTGACACTGACATCAGAAAACCCTACGCTCATAAAGGTAGCTCCACACTTTCAAGTATATAAAAGACTAGTCCTTGAATATACTAGGCCGCCAAAAATATAGTGAGTACTTGCTCAAGTGTCAGAGTTGCATAGGCAGACAAATCATAGGCGGATCTACATACACTTCAGCGGGGGCAATTGCCCCCATTGAAATTACAAAAATTATATAATTTTCTATACTAATTTGCAAAAATATTCCAAAATTCTATTCATTTTAACACGACTGCCCCCACTCAAAATAATAATATAATCTCTTCATGTCAAATTGCCCCCTAGGTAAAAGTCCTAAACCCACCTGTGCAGGTAATCAAAGATAAAAATCATATTAAATAAAAAAAGAAGAAGATAACAATCATAATCATCAATGTGCAGATGCTATTAACGGTTTGTTGATAGGAAAATTAGATGTTCCCGTTAGTGCTTTGCTCTAGAATTGCATTCTGCATCTCAAACGCGTGCGAGAAATATAGCCTGCTGAAACATACATTTTCCTGTGAAGTATTGAATCAGTAATTTGTTTCGATCTCACCCTTACAGGCAATGGCACTGGGTTTACAGTTGGTGAGTGCATTTTGGTTCTACAAGATCACAAGGATGGTCAGATACAAACTAAACAAGAGAGGTGCAAAGAAGGTGCCATAAGCAGAACGTTTTTGTTTATTATTTTGTTGTTTGACCATTAGTCATGTGGAGTCATTAGCTGTAAGAATCGGAATAACATCAAATAATCACTCACTTGGCTGCAATTTTGTAGTCATGTTTCATTACCTCAAGGGATGTGAAACCACAATCATTATAATTCTTAGAAAAATGCAAGTAAACTATTAATCACATATGGAGGGTTGCCTGAATGCTCACGGATAGATGGAATAAATTCCCGTAAAGCTAAAATTTTATATAGATTTGGAAAATCCATCTCCATTGATACTACTGAAAAGGCATCCCAAGCGTAGCATCCATGTATGAAGTTCTGCAATTCTTTTCCTCTATGAACTAGAATTGCTTCAGTACTCAGTTGTGAATTAGTGATATGTTTTTCAGAAAGAGTTTCAGATTTTTTTGAGGTCCGGAGCTTTCTCATGCCTTCATAGCCTCTTTTTTTTTTCTCGTCCAATTTGTATGTTTTGATAAATCAGACGTGGCCCCGACTTTTGAATCTTGCAATGGTGTCAGGTCTGAGGTTTTAGTCTGGCTATTTTGTCCGCCTGTTGCCATCTTCTAAATCTCAAGCAGTAATATAGGCTGTGTTTGTTTGGGGCCAAAATATGTCAACTAAAACTTTTCAACCAAAAACTTTTCACTCTCCATAACTACTCTATTTTTTAATTATTTTTTACATTTTTCTATACAAGTTACCCTACTTTTCAATCATTTTTACACAACTACCCATACAACTAACCTATCTATTTTAACTTTATTCTCTTTACTCCTCATCATTACCTCTATTATATCACATCATTTTTTTTTATCAATTTGACAACTTCTACCCTAAAAACTTTTCATCAAAAGTTTTACCTCCAACCAAACACACTCATAGAATGGAAAGTATTCCCGTGGATTTGGGTTACAATGTGTAGTCCATGCATTACGGGGGCTCACTTGATCATGAACAAGATACCAGTTCGTTAGCATATTATTTTTCATCCAAAATTGACTATGTATATGAGCTCCAAATCTAGGTAATAAAATAGTTTGATATAAATAATAATTTTAAAGTTATTTTTTCAACATCTAAACCGTCTAATATATGTTTTTTTATATAAATAAATGATTATATAAAGTAAAGTCACTGTCTTCTCAAATCAGTTTGAAATTCGGTGATTTTAGACAAGTCCAAATATATATATTTTAATTTTTTTATAAACATGTTAGTCTAGTTATATTTAGTCTATAAATCAAGTTTTACCATTTTTGAATATGTGTATATATTTATTTTTATTTTTAAATACAAGAAAATGGTAAAACTTGATTTATAGATTAAATATAACTAGATTAATATATTTATAAAAAAAATTTAAAAGAATATATACATATTTGGACCCGTCCGAATAAAAGTATTATAATATTCTAATATGTGTGGGACCCATTGAATAGTTCTCATATGTAATATATATAATATATGTGGGGGGAGGGGGATTTTTTTTTATTGATAATGTACAATATAACATTATCATAACATTTAATATTAAAAATCAAGCTCATTCATATTGGGAGAGAGGGGGGGGGGGGGGTATGAGGAAGGGTGATTTGTCTAGTGCATCTGACTACACCATGCAGTCTATGAAAAAGGGGCCCAGTTGATCATGAATAGGGCATCTACCTCACCAATTATATTTAGAATTATTCACTTTATTAATATTCCAATTTTCATTAAAATCAAACATGTGTATATAGCCCGTCTTAAAATAGTGCAAAATCAATGTAATAAAATAGTTTTAATATAAATATCAATTTCAAAATGATTTTTTCAACATCTAAACAGTCAAAAATATGATTTTTATATGGATAAATGATTATATAATGTATTATTATATTTTATATATCGAGTAGCAAATTACAAGTTTCATATAAGTGACTTAGTGAAACTCTCCACGTATTTGAGATGTTGCAAAATCCGATCCACTCATTGTATTTAAATAATTTGTTTAGCTATGAAACCATGTTCCATCGAAATCCAATCTATGCATAGACCACATTTGCTCAAAATAAGTAAATATATGTGTAAATTAAGAAAAATGCTTAGAACTATTCACATATATATTAGAATTTAGTGATACATTATAGAATCATTTATCCAAATATTAGTGATATTTTAGATAATTTAAATGTTGAAAATACTACTTAAAAATTGATATTTAATATTAACTTATTTTATTATGTTAATTTTACACGTTTGTAGATTAAGCCCATATACAGTTATACTAAACAAACGAAAGGATTTCCATGATAATATAAATGATGTAAATATAATATATGGAATCAATTTTTCATTAACCATCTAGACATTAAAAATGGAGGTTGTAGAAAAGAGTTTTTATAGAAGCGTCTACTATATATGCGTTGCGCGCCAAATTTCAATGCCACTCTTGCTTGATGGTGGAAAAATGACCAAAAAAAAAAAACAAAAACTGTACCCAGAAACACCTTACTTTTTGTTTACAAGACTGCATTTCTTTCTTACTTCTCCTTTCTTTCCTGTTAGTACTTCAATCTCCCCCATCTTGATCATTGCCTCAGCGAATTTCTTCTCCCAAGCTGATGGTTGAGCTGCATGTTCTACCACTAGTGCCTTGGTGCATTTGTTTGTAAGCAATGTCTGGTCTGATGTGAAGAGCCCCTTGTTTTGCAACACACCCTCATAGTATTTGTTATCCAAGATGGCTGGTGTGTGTCTGTCCATTATAACAGTGGGATTCGCCTTACTCTGGCTTGGGCATTCTGATCTTAAACTCCTTGCGAGGCCGTGGTCAAGAGTTGGGTCTGGCTTGCCAGTCTGTCTGAAGTCTACCTGCCTCCTCTGCAACGATGAACAATGAGATACACCGATGGAATGTGCTCCTGCGCAAGAAATAGATCTCTTGTCACTGCATTGAAATATTCCTTGAGCTGTTGCATCATCCAGTTACTGGAAAGCAGGAAAGCGTTGAACTTGAAAAGAAGAAAAAGTGGAGAGAGAGGCGGCGCATTTGCACCATAATAACGGTATATTTGTTCAAAAATGGACCTTATACATATTAAAATGTAATAAAACTTTATACAATAATTTATTCATATATAAATTTTATAGGAAATGGTTTACATATTTAAAAAAATCACTTTAAAGTTGTTATTTATATCAAACAATTTTATTATATTAAATTTATTCTATTTTCAGATGAGGTCCATATACATATCCGGTTGGAATGAAAATTGGTATAGTAATAGAATACATGATTCTAAATACAATGAGTGTAGTTGATCATAATTTTATGATCATGTGGGGGCCATTTTGGCGCAACCGCACCGCTGTTGCACCTGAATATTTTTTATATATATAATATAGAAAAATATTGAAGTGCAGCTTAACTGTACCACAATCACGGTGTGGTTACCTTAAAACTGGCCCCAAATGATTATAAAATTATAATTTATTCTACCCATTGTATTGACACTTATGTATTTTATTACAATATCAATTTTCATCTCAATTAGATATGTGCAAGGACCCAACCTGAAAAGGGTATAAATTCAATGTAATAAAATAGTTTAATAAAAATAACAATTTTAAAGTTGCTTTTTCGACATATAAACTATTTGCCATAAAATTTATATATAGATAAATGATTGTATAAAATATCAATACAGTTAAGTACATGTGCGACCCATTTTAGGCTAAATGCACCATTACAAGAAAGGTTCTCATATATATATATAGAGACTGTTCCGGTGCAGCGTAGCTGTACATTTGCCCAAAAATGGGCCCCACACATAGTAAAATGCAATAAAACTTTATACAATCATTTATCTATATATAAATTTTATAGCAAATAGTTTGCATGTTGAAAAAACCACTTTAAAGTTGTTATTTACATTAAACTATTTTATTACGTTGAATTTGTACCATTTTCAGATGGGGCTCATAGACATATCCGATTGGGATGAAATTTGGTATGATAATAGAATATATTATTCTAAATACAATGGGTGGAGTAGATTATGATTTGATGATCACGTGGGGCCCATTTCAACGGTGCTGCACCTGAATATCCCATATATATATATATATATATATGGGTTCGGTACACGCGGGTGCATTGAACCAGCATCCTATATGTATGTATATAAAGTCTCACTTCTATGTAACTTTACGTAACCGAGTTACATAGAAGTAGATCCACGTAATCCCTTCAAAATTTAAAATTTTAATCCTTAATGGAAAATCCAATCCATTCATTGTATTTAACATCATGTGTTTATCTAGGAGACCAAGTTTCATTTCAATCAAGTATGTTTAAGGGATTCTGATCTTATGCTCCCGGGAGCATGCAGTGTTGCATGCTCCCGGGCGCATACACCTATTTTTTTATTTTATTTTTGAAATTTTTTTTACAATAGTGTTAATCTATGTATATTAATCTGTGTATAAATTTTTACTATTTTTGGAGTATTTTAGATATTTCTTTACCTAAAATGTCACTGATTTTTAAAAATCCGAAATAAATATCTAAAAATCTCAAAAAATGGTAAAAATTGATACATACGTTAAATATACTTGGATTAACAAGTTTATGAAAAAAATTTCAAAATAAAAATAAAAATAGGTGTATGCGCCCGGGAGCATAAGATCAGAATCCATGTTTAAGAGCCACATTTATTCAAATATATATATATATATATACTTATGTGTAAATTATGAAAAATGCTTAAATCTATTTACACATGTATTAGAATGTAATAATACTTTATAGAATCATTTATTTACATAGAAATGATATTTTGGATGGTTTAGATGTCAAAAATACTATTTTAAAATTGATATTTTAGCATTTTCATAATCTACACATAAATATATACATTTTTTCACAAATATAGCCTATAAACATACTTGATTAGGATAAAACTTGTTCCCTTAAATAAACAAATGATGTTAAATACAACGAATAGATTAGATTTTCCATTAAAGATTAAAATCATAAATTTTAAAAAAATTACATGTGTCTACTTCTATGTAACCTAGTTATATAGAAGCGGAACCTATATATAAAATATATTTTCAAGTGCAGAGTGACATTGAAATGGGCCCCACACGCTGATCAAATTATAATCTCCTCCACCCATTGTATTTAAAATAATGTATTCTATTATCATATCAATTTTCATCCTAATCGGATATGTGTATGGACCCTATCTGAAAATAGTACAAATTCAACGTAATAAAATAGTTTGATATAAATAACAACTTTAAAGTGGTTTTTTCAACATTTAAACCATCTAAAGTATAATTTATATATGAATAAATGATTGTATAAAGTTTTATTATATTTTAATATGTGTGAGGCCCATTTTTTGGGCAACTGCACCGCCGTTCAGTTGTAGTGATATAAAAGAGGCAATACAGTGAAAGGGCTGAGCATCTTTCTCTGTTTTGCAATGCAAATGAACATACCTGAGAGTGTGACCAGCTCATCAACCGACAGGCCCTTGCTCGCAAATTGTTTCATGAGAGCATCAGCACCAAAGCTGGGTGCTGGAATATTGCCAGCAACTTCGGAGGCTCGGGAAATCTTGCCATCTTTCCTTCCCCCGCGAACTGGATAACGTTCAAACTTTCCTGCCTAATCAATGGTAGGAGCAGAACAGTGAACACCAATGACATCAACATCAATATGCTATTTCTAGGTTTTCTGTAGGCTTTAGCAGACATTACCTTATGAACACACTCCCTCGCTGCATATGCTATTATGTCTGCACATGACACAACCCCGGGGCATTGATCCTCCAAAACTTGTTTAATTTGATCAATCAGCTCAAACCCTTGAAGGCTTGGATTGTTCGCCGGTGCATCTCTCTCTGCTTGATTGTCCTCCGTAGAATTTAAGAGAACTGATGCGTCACATCCCTGCATCACAGCACGATGATCTCATGTTCATGTTATCATGCTTGTTATGCAATGTACCACAACAGACAAATTGCAGTAGTCTTCAATTAATGCAATTCTAAATGGATCCGAATTCCAAACACATCCTACAAATTCCTGCATTAATACTTACCCTTACAAAACAATCATGGAAATGCATCCTTATAATCCTGGCAGGCACTCTAGCATCATGGCCAATGAAATCATCCATCATCTTGGCAATTGTTGCCTCAGCCTTGGGACACGTCTCACAGTAGTAATCATGCCGCAGTACGTCGTTCCCAGATGTTGGGATGACTAGGACACCAAGTCCCCAAGCAATGAAACAGGCAACTTTAAGGCCCTTCATTATAGAATTTCAAGAGATAAGGTAAATTTTCTCTGAGGCTCACATTGGAAGATCCATGTTTATATATTTATTGGTTGCTGCATCAGAAAATCTTCTTACCCAAGATACGGTAAGCCAGCTTGCATACACCAAACAGGTTTCTTACCATGTTCAAAAACGTAAGACTGGCATGGAGCTGGCTTAAATGTTTGGCGTTGTAGAGAGGGTTTTCTCCCACTTGGTTGGTTGGTTTCTTGTTCCGGATTGCTAGATAAAATGGGACCTGCGGGTTGAGTGCTGAAATTCGATCCCGTAGCAAGTGGGCTACTGCAAATCTGCATGCGGATTGCATGCAGTGCACTTCTAGAACTTGGGGGTTGGGCAGGTTTGAGCTGAGAAACATAGAAACATCTTCACACTCAGAAACATGGCTAATCACTAATAGCAGTTAGACATTGAGCTCAGCCATTTTGGAGCTTGCAAGCGCCTGGTTGTACGTGGAAGCATATTAATTACTTGGTAAATACGCAAAAGATCTGCGCTTGCGCTCGAGCACGTCCAATTGTTCCGATGGTCCACATTCAATTGGCACCTCAAGACCTTTTTTTATTTTTCCGGTCATTCTAGCTGACAGAGAGTTGCATGCATCGGTGGCTGACCAAAGCAGGTCGCATATTTCAACGGGCAAATTTCATCGTGTACCCATGAGTTTTACATCTAATTCCGCTTAACCCAGACTTCTTAAAAATTTCTAACATATCTATATATTTTACCTAAAATATTCACTTATACCAATGCTATTAAGGATTCATTAAATAAGCGGTTAGCACCCCTGTTAAATGATAAAAATAGTTATCCGTAATTACGAGTTTATAATTAAATATTCACATTCAAATGAATTTTTAGCACTTTTACAACTATGAAATCATGTATTATTTAAATATAAAATTTTTGTTTTGAGCAAACCAACTGTAAATTATATTAGGATTTGAACATATTCGTTATTTTATGAGGGTGCTAACAGTCCTTTTAACGGATTTCTAATAATTTGGGTATAAGTAGAATTTTAGGCACAATATATGGATAGATTAGGAATTTTTGAAAATTCGTGAATATAAGTGGAATTAAGGATAAAATTTGTAGGTATATGTAAAACTTGCCCTATTTTAGCCGGCAAAGGCTAAGCCATAAAAATTGTACTCTATTCACTAATCTCTTTTTCGTGTCTTTCTTGCTGAGATTGATTTCTTGGAAAATTTTCCCTCCCACTGCATGACAAACGCTACAATAAACAACCACCTTGAACAATGCCTCTGTGAACTTGGCATTTTAGTGTTTTACCTTGCCTGTAATGGTGAAAATTAATACTTTCAAAGCTGTCCCTGGCAGCAGTTGCCAATAGGCAACAAATAGTCCCAATCGAGATCCCACTGCTGGTTTTTGGAGCCAGGCATTGATGACTGATCACAAATAACAAACCTAGTGCACCCGAAGGTTGCGTGATCCCTTTTTTTTCCCCCAATCTATATGGCTATTTTTTAAGGAAACCGACCCAGTGCACCTAACGGTTGCATGATCCCTTTTCCTATTTTTTTGGAATTCGTATATATGTATATGTATATGTATATGTGTATATGTATATGTAGACACACATATATATACACACACACAAACACACACAGAGAGTAGAAGGTACGAACGGTGTCACTCTTTGTTTGTTTTTTTTTTTTTTTTTTTTTTTCATTTTTACATTCAAATCATTAAAAACAGCTTGAAAACGTCCATACATTTGGTGAAAAAAAACAAAAAAAAACAAAAACAAACACAAAACTTGAATAAAATCACTTCCAATGAGAAGATAACATGATTCATATTTTGTCATAACTTGTCTGAGATTAGATAGAAGAGGAAAAGGAAAACCGCAATTTGATCAGTAACCAAGCTTCATCAGGAAGGAACATTAGCTCATACAACAAGCTGTAATTTTTTTCCCCTTTCCCCTTTCCTTTTGAAAACAATCTTGGGCCATGATGCAGCGCCCCTAGCATCCTTGATCCTTGTGTGCAATTGCATGTTCTAATCCTTTCCAAAATCAGCGTTGTAGTGAGCACTTGACTCTAGCTTTTTAGCATCATTCAGTTTCCGGACAGCCTGAAACAAAGGACAAGATTAGCTCATAATCAATTGCAGAATCATTAAAGGACAATGAATTTAGGTAACTGATACAACGTTCCATTCTTTACTATAGGCAATATCATTGTAATAAAAAGTTTTAAATTAATATCCTAGATGTTGACAAATCAGGGGATGAAGGTATAGCATGTTTGATGAAAAATAATATCCCAATAAATGTCTGGAATTCAAAGGAGAACCATGACCGGGAACAAGTATATTACCAGTGATTGGAAAAAAAAAAAAAAAATCAGAAATGTGTCAACAGATAAAAATCAGGAAGTGAATTTATTAGCCCCACTGGCATTTGATTCAGATTTACATTTACAGATGCACTTTGAAAAGAAGGAAAATATTCTCAAATACCATAAAATGATAAAAGGTCTGCAATCAAATGCAACAGAAAATGCACATACATTCCTTGCTGAGGTCATTCATGGAGAAAGAAAAGGGGGCAAAAAAGCAATTCACCCTATGGTTTGAAGTATTAGAACAAAGACAGTCAAAATGGTCAGATGAAATGCATATCTACATCACCATAACTATGATACCTTTAACATTTCTCTTTTTGTACTTCATGGAAGCATTTCATTTTTATTAATTTAAAAAGAAGAGTGGATTAATGTGTCATTATTGTTAGAATTTGCAATGCGGGGATCAAGGACTTGAATCTGGGAAAAAAAATGACACACTCATGTAAAGGAGCTTATCAACCAGTCCAAGAAATCCTGGCTGATGAAGTGTTATTGTCATTCATAATATGGAAAAACTGTTAACCATCATGTGGAATCCCACGACCATGAAAGGGAAATACCTTCATAAAATCTTCATGTATGACATAATCTCGTTCTGCACGGATTGCACACATTCCAGCTTCTGTGCAGACATTGCGAAGATCAGCACCATTGAAGCCCTGGCAAGATAAAGTAGGAACATGGCAGGTGAGGATGTAATTGTAATCCTGGTACAAGGCTTCTTCAATAAATAGCAGTATGACAAACCTCTGCAAGTTTTACAACAGCTTCATAGTCAGTGTCACCATGTTTGGCAATCCCTGCAGCATGAATTTTAAGAATTTCCATTCTTGACTGCTCATTTGGCAATGGAATCTCTATCTTTCTGTCCAGTCGCCCAGGACGAAGGAGAGCAGGGTCCAGAACATCAGGTCGGTTTGTAGCCATAATCATTTTAACCTTGAATGCATCATAATAATCAAACTTTTGCAGTAGGGAAACACAAACAGAGAGAAAACAGAGAGTAGTAATGACTACCAAAATTATATGGTTTCTTCAAAAAGCATATGTCGTTTCATTAGATATGTTGTAGCCTTTTAATAGAAATATCATATCACTTTAAACATGACTATGCAAAGGTAACATAATATGTTTTTATTTTGGCATGCATGCCCCTTGACTGAAGGCCATGTTGGAATGATGTATATAGAACACATTTCCTAAACTTACTGCAAAGAAACCAATATACCTGCACAGAAGTGAGATGAAAGAAGGCACTACCTTTCCAAGCTCATCAAAACCATCCAGCTGATTAAGCAGTTCCATCAGTGTCCTCTGGATTTCACGGTCAGCACTCGTTCCTTCACTAAAGCGGCGCCCACCAATTGCATCAATTTCATCCATGAAAATTATGCAAGGCTTGACAGGTATAAACATGATTATCAGAAAATGTTTTCTTTTTAAGAGCAAGAAAAAGCCAAAGAAATAAGGGACCAAGAACATGAATGTTAGGAAATCGAACGTGCATCATAAATATTAAATTAGATGCACCAAAGGTCACAATGTGGTGCACAATGCTCCACTGGCAAGGTTGATAGTTGTAACAGCCAGGATAACAATAATGATCACCGGCGCTGATCAGATGCGCCCGGAAGCATTGACCCTCAATGCTCCCGGGCGCATACACCTATTTTTTTAATTTTTTTTTGAAATTTTTTTTACACCAATGTTAATCTAAGTGTATTTAACATGCGTATCAATTTTTACCATTTTTAAATTACTAAAATGCCACTGATTTTAAAAATCCAAAATAAATATCTAAAAAATATCAAAAAATGGTAAAAATTGATACACATGTTAGATTAACAAGTTCATGAAAAAATTTTCATAAAAAAAAAAAAAAAAAAGTGTATGCGCCCGGGAGCATTGAGGCTCAATGCTCCCTGGCACACCTGATCAGTGCCCAATGATCACTGAGATGATCAAAGCGACAGCATGAGGAATGCCCAATGATGTGGAAAGTGAATTATGCACCATTTTTACATCTAATTGATCCAATCATGAACAAAATATGTAAGCAGGAAAATCTGGTTCTTACTTGGTGATCACGAGCATATCCAAACATTTCTCTGATCAACCGTGCACTCTCACCAATGTATTTATCAATAATAGCACTTGAAACAACCTGCAAGCATTAAATTTAAAACAGCATAAAAATTGATCTATGATTAACAGAGCCAAAAAAAGTCCATCAAAAATTTTGCAAATAAACTCATGCCTACCTTGAGAAAATTGGCATCAATATTGCTGGCAATAGCTCTAGCCAACAATGTCTTTCCTGTTCCAGGAGGACCATATAGAAGAACACCCTGCAATTGTTTATTCAATGTAGTCAGTCGTAGTATGGACTTAGGCGGGTAGAGAAACTTTAGGCAAGTAAGCCACTCGCAAATTATAATCGAATAGTACTTACTTTAGGAGGCTTGATCCCTACTCTAAGGAAGAGCTCAGGATTCATGAGAGGCAGCTCAATAGATTCTCTAAGTTCTCTGATCTGATCAGACAGACCACCCACAGCAGAGTAGCTAACATTACCAGGATCTTCATGCAACATGTTGTACACAACAGGATCCACCTGAATGAATTATAAGCCCATGTACTCAAACCCAATCACTTCTATTAAAGAAATAGTGAAAACTATACAAGGAATCCAGGACAGAAATGTATCATGTTTAGTATGTTTACTAATTGCTTCATTCATTAGAAGAGACCCAAACTTAATTGATGGATCTCATGATTGCAGATGTTCATGGGGACATGGAAAACAGGAAGTGTATAAAGTTGGCACGCCAGCCAATTTTCTACTAAAAAAAAAGTGAAAGCAATTTTACATCATGGGTCATGGAAACAGGTACCTCACGTGGAAGAGCCCGCATAATTGTGAGAGTTGTCATGTCAAGAACCACTCTGGTTCCTGCTACAAGCTTTTCTTTATCTACTTTACTGCGACAGCCAACAACATATCTAGGGCCACTGCTTGCTTTGACTATTACTGCAAGAAGAAAAAGACATCAGCTGAACCTGGTAACCTGCTGTGAAGAGAATCTCAATAGGGAATAAAAGGAAAACCCTTGTGAACTATGAGGCAGCTTTCCCATGCTAAATCAATAAAACAGAAACTCGTAAAGGAAATAAGAAACTTTGCATGGTAAAAGGATACAAGAACCCTTTCAATACTTAGAAGCTGTTATATATATATATATATATATATATATATAGGGATTTGTTCCTGTGCAGTCCGCTGTAAAATGGGCCCCACACATATTAGATCGTAATGAAACTTTATACAATCATTTATCCATATAAAAATCATACTTTAGACGGTTTAGATGTTGAAAATACAACTTTAAACTTAATATTTACATTAAACTATTTTATTACGTTGATTTTGCACCATTTTAAGATGGGGATCACACACATATTGGATTTATATGAAAATTGGCACACTAATAAAGTGGACAATTCTAAATACAATGGGTGGAGAGGATTTCCCATTCATGATCATGTGGGGCCCACAGTGCATGGACTGCACGGTGCAGTCGCATGGACTGGAACAAATCCCATACATATATATATATATGAGAGCTGTTCCGGTCACTCGGTGCAATGGCCCCAAAATGGGGCCCACGTGATCATGAAATCATGATCTACTCCACCCATTGTATTTAGAATAATGTATTTTATTACCATACCAATTTTCATCCCAATCAGATATGTATATGGGCCCCATCTGAAAATGGTACAAATCCAACATAATAAAATAGTTTGATGTAAATAACAACTTTAAAGTATCTGATTGGGATGAAAATTGGTATGGTAATAGAATACATTATTCTAAATACAATGGGTGGAGTAGATCATGATTTCATGATCATGTGGGCCCCATTTTGGGGCCACTGCACCGGAACAGCCCTCTATATATATATATATATGTTTGATGGATAAGAAGCTGTGATTTAGAGACAAGCAGATTTTTAATTTTTACACAGAGACCAATTGTTTTCTGCTGCTTTATAACTTTAGTTCTGGTCCGGATCACGATTCCACAAAAATTTGAAAAGAAACCACTTACTGAAAAGAAACTATTAGTGGGGACTGCAATTGGCAGTGAAAAATGAATAAAGGTGGAGAAAAATGCATTAAAAATTTAACATGTGCAACAAAATTTAATTCAATCATTTGAATTATATGAAAGAAACCAAAAAAAAAAAAAAAGACAACTTACAACGCTCATTATCAAGGGGCCTGAGAACTTCTCCTATGATCTGTCCCACACTCTGAAGAGACTTTAAATCATCCTCCGTTTTAGTAAACTCTTTTCTAGCAGCTCGTAAATTTTCCCTCACTGTTATTTTACAGTTAAAAGAAGTCAAATATGGAGCCTGTATCAGCTTAGAACATGGACCAAGCTAATTAAGGAAGAAAAACAGACAAAAGCAAAATTTACCATTCAGTCCTGCAATTAATCCTTACCTTTGTAAATCCAAACCATGAAATTATATACTCTATATTTTCCAAGGCAAATAGCAGCACCAAACCTTGTATCTTAGTTATATTTGTACTTCAGTAAGATATATCAAAGTTTAAAGAGAAATACCCTAAAATAAATAAATAAAGAGAAATGTTATAAAATAAGAGAACCTAAAAACTAGATCCAAGGACAGATGTACAAGTCAGGGGGTGTAAAGTAATAGACCTCCAGTCACAAATGTTACCTGAAAGCTGTCGGAATTTTCAGAACAAATCGTATAAATGAGATTAGGCATCTGGTTCCCTTATATGGATTGTTCGATTTTCCAAAGAACTACAAATCTGGTGTCTAAAGAGTCCCAACACCTGGTCCCTCGAGCAGTCATGACTTTTTGACTGTTGGAGAGTTTTGATTACCTCCCAAGTTCCAACAACCTGCTAAGGCCTATAACTTAAAGAGGTGGTAGATCAGATATTAGAAAGAACTTTTAACTTGTTTTTGGCAAGCTTCTCATAAGGTTTTCAAAGATCGAAGAGCTTTAAAACACAAATCTTCAATCCATTCAAGAAGTTTCCCCAAGCTCTCAAACTGTGGTTAGAAAGACACACTTACAGATTTTGAGCAAGTTTCTCAAAAGGTGGTCAAAGATCAACAAAGAGCTGTCCAATGAAAGTCTTCAACCCATTAAAAAGGAAGTTTAAACTATGGTAAATTTACACTTAGATTATGTGTTAACTTTTATAACTTTTATAACTTTCTTACCAAGAGAGGAATTACTTTCTTTCTCGTATTCCTTGTATGTTTGTGTTCTCAGTCATATAGACAACTGGGTTGACCCTCATAGATAAGCTCCCTATAGCTTAAATCTAGATCACAGTCAAAGATGATTGCCATGTTGTAAAACTAGTGCTTACAAGTATCCCAAACATCATGTAATCATTTAACAGAATGTAAGAATCTAAGACCTCTTTAGGCTAGCTGAAGAATTTTGTACTTATCAAATTCACGGCGTGGTGACTCGGTCAGCCATATAGATAGAGTTGTGTACCTTAGGTTGGCTGAATATGTTATGCATTACACCTCCATGGTTTGAGTAGACTTGCTGTGATACCCCTGAATCCCACATCAGATACCTTGAGCTGTGAAGTCCATTACTAAATCTTATGAGACACCCTTTGGACGAAAGAAGCAGTTCAATGAGCCAAAGTAGGCAATGCCTCACATGTGTTGGGCCGGAGTGCTACATTTGTAAGTCATAGTCGTATTTATAGTCCAGAAATTAAGATCTCGATTATTTTCTATCAATATGCATCAGAAATTCATGATTTTTCCTACTTTACGAGGAATTCACCAATTATACAATCCCAAGAAACGAACTTTCGTAACAATTCACACCATGAAAAGCCCGGATCTATGTCCATGGCATCGATGTATTTAAGATATTAGATAGAGACACTAATCAAATGCAGAAAGAAGAATTAAAACCCTATTTGGAATTAGGAACGAGACGGTAGTTGAATTGAGGTTCTTGCGCTAGTTTTGGCTGACCTCCTCGGACCCTGGAATCAAGTTCTTTGTGCTGGAGGAGCTTTTTCCGGTAGTCGCTGACGATGCTGGGCCGACGGGAAGCGTCCTCTCCGTTCATCTCCAGGTCGACGGTAAGATTTCTCTAAGCCGTCGGATTCCTCTCGTTGGTTTTTATTCGCTCTTTGCTTGGGCAGCTGCTTACTGAGAGAGGAACGGAAAAATCAACGCAGCGTCTGAGCTGAATGCATATCTTGCCTTTTTTTTTTTTTTGATATCTTGCCTTAGTGGCACGTGCGACAGATCACATCCATTAATAGAATTCCACTAAATGGGTTCTGGATAGGGTGTTAATGGTCATGATCAACCTATCAATCCGCTCTTCCAACCCGTTTACAAATGAGTTTGGGTTGAGATTTTTGAATAAATGGATTATAATCCGTCAACTCGTTTAACCATTTAATTAAATAAACGGATTAAGGTTGAGATTATATAACTCGTCAACCCGTTTAGTAACCTGTTTAACTCATATAACTCGTTCAACCTATTCGACTCATTTAACTCATTTAATTCATTAAAGTTTTATATATAAATGTAAACTCCTTAACTATTTTTCCTCTCTACGTTTTCCTCCCGTCATCTAATTTTTATTTTTCTGCTACAGTCGCGATTTCATTTCCTATTACTGCTCTATTTTCATTTCCCCTGCGCCGAAAATATTCTCGTCTCTCCCTGTAGGATCATCATTTACTAGAGTCTAAACTTCCAGGTCATCTGCTAGACAACTCATTAACAACCCGCTAACCCGTTTATTAAATGGGTCGTAAATGGGTTAGAATTGAAGTTTTTTAAATGAGTTAATAAACAGATTATAGTTAAGACATTTTAAATGGGTTAGAATTAGAATTAGGCTCCAACCCGTACAACCCAATCCGTTAACATCCCTAGTCTTGACTTGATGAAGCCAAGACTCCTAAAAACTTAGATAGGGCACACTTTGACTGATATCCCCAAACCCTAAATATAATTCTAATGAAATTTTAGTATTTTTATAGCTACAATTCATATTTTTACTATCATGGAATTATATATCATTTGAATATTAATTTTTATTTATAAATTTATAATTAAATTATGAACATATTCATCATTTTATATAAGGGCAGAAATATAAATAAAATTTCAGGCAAAATAAATGAATATATGAGAGGAAATATAAGGGTAGAAGAATAAGCTGATTTCAAAGGGAGGCGGAAATTTTGATAAAGGTTGTAGCTCAAGTAATTTTGAATTATACAATGAACTTGTTTTTACTTCTTTGAAAATTGCGTGATGACTTAAGTTTTATGGTGAATAAATTTTAGTGAGGTGAGAAAAATGGGAGGAAAATTAATTGGAAAGCTAAGAGTAAGTTGTGCCTCCTAAAGAAAGAAGATAGAATGAGATTTAGAGATTTCATAGCTTTCAATCTTGCTCTTATAGCTACAAAAGCTTAAAGGATAGCAAATGTAACTAACACATTATGCCACAAAATCTTCAAGGCTAAATATTTCTTAAGTAAAAATGTTCCATACTAGAACGTAAGAGTTGGATATTCTTATATATGGTGCAGCATGATAAGGGTGAAAGAGATTCTATAACAAGAGAGCAAGTAACATATTGAAAATGAGAGAAAAGTTAAATTCTTTAAGGACTGGTGGGCTAACAAGAGACTTTAGGTGACCAGTCCTCTTTCTCAAGGAGTTATTGAAGATTTGTGTGTATGTTCCTTGATCAACATAGAAAAATAAGAGCTGCAAAAAAGATCTAATATGCATGTTAGTTGGGTAGAAAGGGCGGAACTTGATAAAAGACATCACTATACCTATCCTTTGAGGAGGAAGATTGTATTTTGGGATTGAAATCAAATAGGGATTTCAATGTGAAATCAGCCTATAAGATTGCCAATCGGAGAAGATAAAAAAGAAGGCTTGGACAACGTGGAATTGTACAATGTAGCAGCTAGATTTGTCAAAATTACTTGGAAATTGAAATTGAAATTGTTTTTGCTTGAAAAAATGATAATGAATGCGCTTTCAACAAGAGCAAAGTTAATCAATAGGGTCATTCATTTAGTGGAGGGAGCCTGGGTAATCTGAATGATGAAATTAAGGATATGAATCATCTATTTTGAAAGTGTTCTAGAGTTCAATGGATTTTGCAAGAACAATTCCTATCATCAATTGGGCAACAAATTGGTGGAAATAGACTTACTATAATCTATGAATCGACAAAACTGAAAAATAGGTACCCTCTCATGTTGTTTATGTGCCTTTGCTGGAGAATTTAGTACGTTAAAAACACAGATGCAAATTGATCTCAAAGATGTAATAAGTTGGTGTAATTCTTATCTACATTTTGTTTTGTCTTCAAAGATCATCCAGAATGGCAGGATGAATCTTGAGGGAAGCCTTGCAAGATGGGTAAAGTTAATGGAATATTTCTTCAAACTTAAGATTGAAGTAGGTAGCAACTCTAAGGAACAAATGCTAGGATTTAGGATTGTCCCTAAGGATTGATATATTAGTTTTATAGTTACTAAGAGCTAGGTCAAAGATGGAATCATAGACCCTTTTGGTCTTGAGACAAAAGTTCTTTTGGGAATTAGATGGATCACTGAGCTAAGTTTGCCTCCCATAAAAGTAGAAAGCGATTCGTTAATTCTCATCAACATTCTATAAGACACCTATAGATAATGTCAAACCTGAATTTTTTTATTGGGGAGCTTCACTCTCTGTGTAGTTGTTTTGAGCAAATTTTATTTTCTTATATTCTTTGACAAGGGAATTCGATAGTAGGTAGCATACAACTTATCTAGGCAAGTAGCTTTTGGTGGGGGTGGAATGCTAGTGGGGGGCACACTCCCTCATTTTGTTGTACATGCCTTTGTTAGGGATTTAGAATTGTGTATTTTTATATAGTTAGTCTCTTTCCGTCAATCCCCTTATTCGTTTTTATAGTGATGGTACAGTTCTTGTGGGAAGGTTGAATATTGTCTATATTTATCTTTTGAATAAGAATTCACATATCAAGAAAGGGATAAAATTTATGTGCAATATTTTAATACACCCGGATGCAACATTTTTTAAATTTTTTGAAATTTTTTATAAATTATTGACTTGTGTATATTTAATTTATAAACTTGACTAAAATACTTGATTTTTAAATGTTCAAAAATATATAAATCTCTAAAATATTAAAATTTAATTTAAAAATTAAATATACCTTGATTAAAAATTCTATTAAAAAATTTAAAAAATAAGTTTTGCACATAATCATTGAAATTTCAGTGCATTTGAATGTATTAATTCAAGAGTACTTGTGGGATTCATTCTTTATTTTATCCTACGATAAAAAACATTTTAGTTAAAATCTTGGGTTTGCCATGCTTACCTTAAAATATATAATTATGTGTGAATTATAAAAAAAAATTTGCTATCTTTTTTATTAGTTTTTGTTGTCTTTATAAAAAAAATTTAAATCCACTCATTTAAAATATATTTATAAAAGCATTCATCATTATAGAAAGAATATTGTGGAAAGTTTAAGGGCATATTTGAATTAAAAAAAAATTTCTTAAATTAAATTTTTCATTCTCCATAATTATCATATTTTAAAATTATTTATTTACACATTTTCATACAACTATCTTATTTTTCAATTACTTCTACACAACTACATTTACAACTAACATATTTATTTAAACTTTATTTTCTTTACTTATCATCATTATTTATATTATATTATATTATTTTCTTCTATTTTAAAAATTATACATAAAAAACTTTTCATCAAAATTTTTATCAATTCTCAGACATACTCAATTAAATTAAAAGTTTGAAATTGATATATAAATTAAATTATTTTATTAAATTGATTTTATACACACATCAGGTATCATTATAACATATTTGATTTAGTTGAAATTTCTAGTAAAACGAATTATTCTAATACGATAGATTGTTTGGATTTTATATCATCATCTCGGTGGACTAAAACATTTATCTTAGTGGGAATAGGTTTGGGAACTGGTTTCATAAAAATATAACCTAACTAAATTTTAACTACAAAAATACGTATTTAGTAAATAAGGTTTAATGATGAATGAAAAATATGAGAGACTTTAGTACAAGTCAAAAGTGATTTTGACATGGTTATACGCGATGCATTATTGCATTGTTGGTTAGGTAACCCACCATGGGCCCAAGTGCATAAATTTTCGAAAATTGAAACTTTTACGTTTTTGGTGCAAGGGGAGTGTGAGATAGGTGAAATTTTTTATTTGTAAAAATATGTAAAAGATGCTAAAAATGGTATATTTTGGTATATAAATTTAAATGCACTTGGACTCACGTAAAAATGAAAACAATGCTTAAAAATATTAAAAAAAAAAAATCGTTGCATCATAGGTTGCCTTGTATAGAATCAGCGCTCTAAGTTAACTAGCACTTAAATTATATGAGTAATGGGTGCAAAACGCATTTTTAAAATTTGTTAAATTTTTTATTAATTTTTGTGTATTTAATCTATAAACAAAGTTTTATTATTTTGGAAGATGCATTCATATTAAGGGTGTGTTTGGTTGGAGGTAAAACTTTTGATAAAAAGTTTTTGAAGTAGAAGTTGTCAAATCAATAGAAAGTGATGTGATATAATAGGAGCAATGATGAGTAGTAAAGAGAATAAAGTTAAAATAGATAGGTTAGTTGTATGAGTAGTTGTGTAGAAATGATTGAAAAGTAGGGTAGTTTGTATAGAAAAATGTGAAAAAATAATTAAAAAATAGAGTAATTATGGAAAGTGAAAAGTTTTAGATTGAAAAGTTTTAATTGACACTTTTTTGCCCTAAACAAACACACCCTAAAAATAAAGGGTTTTAGTTATTTTTAAATGACTAAATTACCCTTATTTTAAAAATAAATATATAGACACATATCTAAAAATTTTAAAACTTAGGTTGTGTTTGGCAATTGACAAAACATATCAAGTTAAAATTTTTCAATCTAAAACTTTTCGCTTTCTACAATTATCATATTTTTTAATTATTTTTCACATTTTCCTATACAACTACTCTACTTTTCAATCATTTCTACACAACTATCCACAACTAACCTATCTGTTTTAACTTTATCCTCTTTACTACTCGTCATTACTTCTATCATATCACATCATTTGACAACTTTTACTCTCCAAAACTTTTCACCAAAAGTTGTATACATTACCAAACACACTCTTAGTAAATAAGTTAAAGGACCATGTGTAGTGCACTTGGGTGCAAAAACTTATTTTTTAATTTTTTTTAATTCTTTTTATACAACTGTTAAACTAAGTGTATCTAATATGTGTATAAATTTTTATCATTTTTGAATACTTTTATATATTTATTTTTGATTTCTTAAAATTAATGGCATTTTCATATTTTATGAATTACAAAAATGTCACTGATTTTAAAAAATAAAAATCTAAAAGTCTCCAAAAATGGTAAAAATTAATACACATGTTAAATACAGTTAGATTAATTGTATAATAAATTTTCAAAAAAATAAAAAATAGATGAAATGCACCCGGGTGCATTCAGTTTGTTATATATGTTAAATACATGTATTAATAATTATATAAAAATTTTAAAAAACAAAAAAAATGAGTTTTGCATGAGGCGCATTAAAATTTGAATGCATCCGAATGTGTTTCATCAGATGCAAGTACAAACTCATTTTTTAAAATTTTTTAATAAAATTATTAATCTAAGTGTATTTAACTGATACATTAAGTTTTATTATTTTTAAAAAATATTTTTTTATTAGGAATATTCCATTCATACTCACAACATAAACTATTATTCATTTTATACCCATAATATTTCAGAAATTCTCTTGACATCCTCAGCATTTCACCCTTAATTCTCCATATGTCCACATTGTGATTTTCAATCCGAATGGATGTTCGCTACATGTAGAAATGATAAATTTGCCTACACACATTATGTAAATAAAAATAAAATAAATTCCTACTTTGTTTTTATTATAATTTGAACAAAAAATATATTAGATTTATTTTACCGAAAATAGATAGAGATTTTATTTAAAATCTTTATTTGTAAATGGTGTCGAGGGCAAAATCGACATTTCCACGTAGAATTGACATTAGTTTGGGCTAAGAAAAACAACATGAGCACCTGTAGGTTAGAAGTGAAATGTTGTGGGTGTCGAAAAAAATTCTAAAATGTTATATGAGCAAAAAGAGTAATAGGTAAATGTTGTAAGTATGAGAAAATTTTCCGTTTTTATTTTTAAAAATAAGAGAGTTTTAGTCATTTTCCTTATTTTTAAAAATCAAATATATATACATGTATCTAAAAATGATAAAACTTAGTTTATAGATTAAGGGCATGTTTGACAACATATAAAACTTTTCAATTTAAAACTTTTCATCTTTTATAACTATCATATTTTTTAAATTATTTTTCACATCTTTTTGTACAATTATCATACTTTTCAATCATTTTTACACAACTACTCATACAATTAACCTACATGTTATAACTTTATTTCTTTATTCTATATCATTACTCCTATCATATTACATAATTTTCTTTCATTTTAAAAAATTTTATAGAAAAAAAATTTTCATCAAAAGTTTTATTTTTTCCCAGCACACAAAGTAAATATACTTAGATTAATAAATTAGTAAAATAAAATAAAATAAAATAATGGGTTTTACATCAGAGTTCATTGAAATTTAAGTGCATCTATTATTCAATGCACGGAGACAATTTGAAACTTGAATGCTCTCGCCGGAATCGATCCGTCCATTTATGCAGGATCTATCCAAGCCGTAGCTTTAGATGTCGGAGTTTTAGCCCTTTAAAGCCATCGTTTCCTTTTTCAGAACGCCCCCTTCCAAGCCGCGGCTGCAGCGTGTGACATAGATGAGCGGTGTAAATCGGTTGAATATGCTAAATACAACTTTAATTCATCTTATAAAATCTCAGCCTAGTCTTACTTTCAACTCTATTTTTCACACCTCAACCTAACACTATTTTTTTTTTATTGGTACAATTACATATCTCAACACATATTATACTGAAAATCTGAGACATTCTTACAAATATAAGGGACACATATTCCCAAAGAAGTCTGGAGACACAGCTCCACGAAAGAATAAGGAAGACACAGCTTCCAACAACTATCTGGAAGACCACCCGCTCCCACACTCCATCCATCCGGGAGACCTATTGCTCTCACGTATATTTTTTTTCCCGAAATCCGAACGCGAGTCGAAACCTCCACCGACTGCCCGCACGCTTTTTTGCGCCACTGTCAGCGACCAACCGAGCTAGCCTCGGTTGGTAACCTAACACTATTTTAATTCAATAGAAATTGGGTTAATAAATATATAATATTTAAAAATATTTTACTTAATTAAATCTATTTTAAAATATAAATTATATGAAAAAATAAAAATTAATCCTTTTTAGAGGAATACTTTCAACCTATGACTTATACAATGATATAATTGCTAAATAATTTATTTAAAAATAGTAATGTCTAGTTAATTCTTATGTGTTATGTTATAATGTATGACTATTTATTAGATTATATACTGATAAATAAAATTGGGTTGGGTCGGGTTGGCAATCATCCAACCCAAACCAATCCACTTTTGAAATCTGTTCAGTTCAAATTGAGTTATATAATTTATTTTTTTCAAAATACTTAACCTAACTCTATTATAAATCGGGTTGGTTTAGTCAGTTTTAGGTTGAAATGAATCCTATTTACATTTGTAGACATAATCCATTTCTAGTACTCCTTTACCTATTCCTAATACAACTTTACTTATTACTAATTCAGATGCTTATTTCATGCACTCTGGTGCACTTATTTTTAATGCACTCGGGTGCAAATACTCATTTTGAATCTTTTTTTTGAAATTTTTTTACACGACCGTTAAAATTATTAAAATGCCACTAATTTTAAAAATGCTAAAAAATCTAAAAATCTCAAAAAAAGATAAAAATTGATACACATGTTAAATACACTTAGATTAATAATTAGATAAAAAAATTTTAAAATAAAAAATATATTAAACACACTTGGGTGCATTGATCCCTCAAAATATATGTGGATCTCGATCTTGTACACCCGGGTGCACTTAACTTCAGTGCACCCAGGTGCATTAACTCATTTTTTCGGTTTTTTAAATCTTTTATACAAGTGTTAATATGAGTGTATTTAACATGTGTATCAATTTTTACTATTTTTGGAGTATTCTAGATATTTATTTTTTATTTTTGAAAATCAATGATATTTTAGTAATTTTAAGATTACCTAAAATGCTATTGATTTTCAAAAATAAAAAATAAAAATATTAAATACTTCAAAAATGGTAAAAATTGATACACATGTTAAATACACTTAGATTAATACTTATATAAAAAAAATTCAAAAAAATTTTAAAAAATAAGTTAAAATGGCTTCACTGCATAGGATTGGGATCCAATATATGCTTACCCATTCCCAATACATTTTTATCTCAAATTCTCATCCATCCTCATCCTATCCCATCTTTGAACGGCTGTCTAAATAATATGCATTAGGTAATATTGGAAGCGGGGAGTTGTTAACAATACAGTACATAATTTTAACAAATGCAAGACACAAAAGAAAAAGAAAAAAAAGAACTGGTTTCATCACCCGCTTCTCCATGTGAGAGCTCCGGGTCTGTTGCCTGCAGCCTTGCCCGAGTTGCAATAAGTGGCATTTGGTCTAGGG
Organism: Annona cherimola; assembly: GCA_030490835.1. Taxonomy (NCBI): domain Eukaryota; kingdom Viridiplantae; phylum Streptophyta; class Magnoliopsida; order Magnoliales; family Annonaceae; genus Annona; species Annona cherimola. The sequence continues at coordinate 14,123,745 of CM059974.1, forward strand.
TCCAAAGCACATAGACTCCTTACTCCCCGCGCTGCAAATGACTAAAATGTCTTCGCTATCAGTTTCTGAATTTAAATTAGGCTAATTTCAAATATACTCACTATATTTGCTCTTAATCATAAATATATCCACTATATATGAAATTTTCATATATACCTATTAAGTATAAGTGAAATTTTATTCATACCTATACTGTTAGGCATAATTAAAAATTTCCACTATCCATCATATGAAATGTCCAAAATACTCTTTATTATTTAATAATAATAGTTATTTAACTATAATAGAAGTTGAAGAATATAATGAAACACACATCTAATGTGAGAAAAAATAGACTCAATGAGTTTTAACGGTTTGAATATTGCACAAATCACAACAAATGCTAAATTAATTAGGAGTATTTTGAGATTTTAAAATTTTTAAATGTTTGTAAATGTCATAATGGGTATATTCGAAATTTCAAATATACTTAATAGGTATATATGGAAGTTTTCAAACTTAACAGGCATATTTGTAATTAAAGATAAATACAGTGGATATATTTGAAATTAACGCTTCCAAATTCCCGATCCAGAGCTGTCGTTAAAAGTGGGAGCCGTCATCTCTGCAATTACGCTGTTCCGTCCTTACTCAGTTAAGAAAAACGAAAAAGGAATTTCCAGGTAGGTGATGAAATTTCTTTGATTCGATGGAGCGTTCCTCACAACTTCTCCACGGCTGCGACAGAGTCATGGCTAAAATTTTGGAAATCTGCACGAGGAAAAACTAGCTCATTACCTTTTTTCCTTCTTCAAATACTGGAAATTAGTGCAACTAGGTTTTGATGCCTGAAGATCCCATGGAATATGTAATTGAGTTAAATCCTCTTTTTCGCTATAAGGAATTCAATTACCGTGTTTACTATCGTTTACTGGGGAAATGAAATAATTGCCATCGATTCTAATAAGCGACATTTCCTGATTTTAATAAATCTCTTAATACTGAGAGTTCTGTTGATTTCATTTTTCCTGGGAATTATCGGATTGTTTTATGCAATCCCAATGGACTTTTTTCCCAACTTGGGATCTGGTCATTTTATTATCGATTGTGGCGAAACCTGTGTGATTAGCGTAGTAACACGTGCTTTTAATTCTACAGAAGAATGAGGCCTGATGGAAGAAGCATATCAAATGTCTGCGGTTTCGCCTTTTTGTTTCTATTCCTAGTTGTAGGTATGTTTCCTTTAGTTTGCTAATTGTGCATGTTCGGCATTTCTATGCTTTTCTGTGCCTTTCGTGTTATATATAGAATATGTTTGCATACTATTGTTGATCTATTCTGAGGTTGATACTTGTGACAAAATCTTGAATCGGACTCTCGCAGTGCATGTAACTGAGCAGATGTATGCATCAGACTAAGCATGCTATTCAGGAGACTTGGTGCCATAGGTGCCTTGTGGCTGGCCCAGTTTGTTTTATGGAATTTGTGCTGGCGGTTGTACATTTTGATCATTTACATTTCAGTCATTATCCTCTTCAGCATGTGATAAAACATTTCACCAGACTGGTCCATTGCTCTGGCTTGGACTTCTTGGTGGCCACCTGGAATCTGCAGAGAGTATGATTCAAGAGCCGAACAGGAGAGTGTTTTTTTCTTTTTGATGAAAAACAGGACAGTGTTTTGACCTCGTTATAACATGCTCTTGCTGTTCCAGCATTCTTGCAGGTTCATTGGGTGTCTTCTATTGTGGTGCCAACCTCAGATTGTTACGTCCTCGATAATAGCAGCCACATTTATGATTTTGTATCCTCTATCTGCCCAAACAGTTACACCACACAAACATGCTCTTTACTTTTGCTGGGATCTACATAAATTTATATTTTTAATGTGTTCATCCTGACCTCTGAGTCAGACTGATTGGATTGGTCATGCTTTTGAATACGATGCAAAGGTAATGCTTGATTTTTTTAATTTTTTTTTCTTCTGGCCATATGGTTGTAACATGTTTAAATGGGACATCCCCAAATACATTATAGTTAATGATAAGGGCTCCTCCATTTATATTTATGTTTATAATTTGTTCATGTTCAACATAGTATTAGTTATTTCCCAGATACATATTTGATTCTCTAAAGTAGGAATGATTGTACATTTACTGTTTGGGTATTTTCAAAGATTTATCAGTGATTAGGTGATTATGCCATTACAATCATGTAGGATGCTGAATTGGAATCTGATTTGGTGGTTCGGTTCTGTAAAGATGTGGAGGCCAGATCACAAAGGGTATCCTAGATCATTTATTCTACATTATACTTCAGCCCATTTTTTTGCATTTTTACATTTTTTTTTTCTTGTAAGCATTTTGGACCGTTTTACAATGCACTGCTGGGTTTAGCTTAACATTGATGTTTTTAACATTCTTCAAAGGTTATTTTTACCTTGGGTTGCATGTACTCATAACACTAATAGGGAGAAAACAAAGATGAATTATCTTGAAATATGGGTTCTTCTTGTCTCTGAATTTAACTGCACAGGACAGAGAGTCTAGACAAATGAAGGAGAGACATGAAGCCAACTGAGCAGATTATGTACCTGAATCCTGCTGCCAATTGCATTAATCATCAGAGCTAATGTTAGACAGTGTATTTTCCTGCCCTGAGGTGTCAAAAGTCTTAGACACTTTAGCTGTCCATAACCCAATGGGAGAAAATTGACCACCTTAACAATGTTATCATTGATGCAGGACCTACAAAATAGTTACTAGATAAGTTGATTCCTTTTCATCCTAAAAGGATAGTTGATAGCCCCCTCTCACCCCTTCTGCATAAGAAATTCTTCTACTGTGGCTGACTGCTGTCAAAATTGCAACTTGATCATAGTTTTGTTTATTTATGATCATTTTTTTTTCCTTTTCTGATGGCACAGGGTTATGTTGACTATGGTCGTTATGCAACTTCCAATTATTTCGTAGCTGGATCTGAGCATGCAAACTTTGTTCAAGTAAAATCTCCTATTGCTTCATTTCAAAAAAACAAAGAAAAAAAAAAAAAACTCCAATTGCTTCAGATAGATGCAATGAATTCATATCGTAGCTAGTTTTAATTATGTAAACATTGTCCCATAAGTCACCAATTGGAGTGCATTTATTGTATCTCTACAGTACATGGCTCTTTTTCATGCACAGGCACACATACATGATCCTCACCAAGGGGATTGTATTAACATGTTTCCGAATATTGAATTGAACTAACTGTTATTTCTATTGGAAGTGTGCACTTTTAACATTTCTGTTCACTGCTAGTATAGAGTTTCTTCAACGGTGACTTGACCAACTGTGAAGGTAGTTATGACAAGATGGGGCGAACGGCTGAGGTTGGTCTTGTATTAGTTAATCTTCCAGTAGTGAAATTTGGAGATTTCTTTTGATTTTGTGTAACAGCATGCTGTAAAGTCTTTACCTTCTTTTTTTCCCAGGTACATATCATCTGTGGAAATTGTGCAAATAAACAGTGCAAAGGTGCATAACTTTGACATATGGTCAATGATATTTTCTGCTGTGCTCTCCCTTGATGGGTGGTTTTATCATTTTTCTGTGATATTCAGCAGTGAGCATCTGTCTGCTATGCTCTGGATTAATATCAACAGTTTGTTTGGGTGCTTTTTACTTGTGATATAAACTGTGTTTATTGTTTTTTTCCCCTTCTTTTATGTTATTTCTCATCATTGATGCTTTTTGTCTTTGGTTCTCAATTCGTGCATTTTTTAGTAGTCATTATGGAAAAAATCTCATATGTCAAATGAAAACACACATGCGCTGTGTATTAGGATAAAAGAAATGTTATTTTCTTCATTGATTTTAAATGCACTGTCTATTTATTTGATAAATTTAGTATTTTTGGTTTTTCTTTAGACAGACATTATGCTTTGAAGGGTAGCTACTTGTTTTCTAGCTATTCTCACGACACAATCCCATTACCTGAACTGACAACCTTATTTCTTTTCACTGCATCTTTAGGGGGGTTTGGCTGCGTATGCAATGTAGCTTATGATCCAACAACGTGCAGGTCATTTCTCCATTTTGAATTCATTTACATACTACAATCTTATTTGGATGTGCATTTTTATTACATATAGCTGTGTTGCAAGTTTCAAGTATTAATTTCAGGGCCTCTTTTGTCTGCTTCATTTGCCTGATGGAATTATGGATACCCATCTTATTTATGCTCAGCTGTATGTTGCAAATGACAAGTATTAATTATGAAACACAACCAGGGCTTTTATTGAGCTAGCCATCCCATGTGTGAAAAAGGGTTTGCGGGTTTTTGAAGGTTTCACTGTTGGGTTTCATCCTCGATCATGGGAACTGGTAAGAATTTGTTACTTGTTTATTATGATTTCCTCAATATCTGTAGAATTTTGACTGGATCAGTGGATTGTGTTATTTCAGGTCTACAATGGCTTGACTCAGATAGGTTTTGAAAAGGCTCGCCATGAGTTCAGGTGTGAAGTTTGTCTTTGTAGATATAGCCCAGTTAATACAAAAAGTTAAATGTCTAGTTCATTTTGCCGTTTTCTCATTGTCATCTGCTGGGTTGGTGGTTGAGGGTATTTAATATTCTGCAGGTGTTGGAAAATGTAGATATGCATTACATTGAGCATGCTTGCAGCAAAATTGTATAATTAAGCAGGCAACATAACAAGTTGGAATCTTCTTTGGGTTGTGTAGATGGTGGTTTGCTAGTAAGTTAACTGAGAGATGTGGACTTTCTGGATGAGTATCAATTCTCTATTGTTTTGGTAAACAGTGGGAGGACAACTTTTTCCTTTATTGGAGAGCAAAACACTAGGGATGCGGCTTGAAGTAAAAGAAATATAAAAATGTGGAAAAGTAAAAGCTGTGTAAAAAGAAAAGTGATGTTATGAGTCGTGTAGTTGCGATATTATCCATAAAGGGAATAAAGATTAAATCAGCATAATTAAAACAAACCAGGGGTATAAATGGTTGTCCAACAGGTTGCTGGTTTTTCTGGTTTGACCTGACAGTTCTTCTGGTTGAACTAGTCAACCTTAGTATGACCTATCCCCAATTAAGCTGGTTTAATCAGCCCAGTCCGGTCCAGTGTTAACAACATTGGATGAATTAGATGGGGGCTGTTTTTAGAAAAATTAGATGATATTGAGGAAAAAGGAAGGGAAGTAAGAGTAGTTAAGGTTTGTTGATCGCTGCACAAGTACTAGGAGGAAAATATGGCTTTTACTCTCTCAATTATCCTTAAAGGGACTTTTCTTCCTCCTTACCTTAAAAGAATTTTTTTTTTTTAAAAGAACTTATCCTAATGAAAAAAAATGTCATAGGAGAAATTCTACATGTTGTGAGCCTGAGGGAGTTTCTTATAAATCTCCTGTAAATGAGGCACAATCAATTTTGTTGGGCTCCACATGTTTTCCCTGAATGTTTTCTGTTATCAAGCATACAGCAACTCTCACAGCCGTTCTGATGGCATTGTTGGTTAGCTTAATTTTTCTTGTTTCAATGTTGAATTATCCATGCTATTATTTTACATATTATACTCAACAATTTAACACTTTTTGCAGCTTTGGAACTGAGCAGGCTTCCGTGTCTCTTTACATGACAGCAATTTCAGCTCTTTCACATCTGGTTGGAAAGCCAGTTTTCAGGGTATGGTGTTACATGTTAAATGCTCACTGTTGGTTGAGAATCCTGTCGTTCATATATTTTTCCTTGCATTTCCTTCTGAGAACCATTAGTGGAGATACTAATGTCTTCCCAGTTAAAATAGGTTTACATCAAGGCTCAGCCTTGAGTCCTTACCTTTTTACCTTAGTAATAGATGAAATTACTAGACATCTCCAAGAAGAAGTACCTTGGTGTATGTTATTTGCAGATGAAATTGTTCTAATAGATGAAAGTAAAGAAGGACTAAATTTAAAATTGAATAGGTGGGTAGATGCTCTAGAATCTAATGGTTTTAGAATTAGTCGCACAAAAACTGAATATATGAAATGCAATTTTAATAATAGTGAGAACCCGGATGATGAACCAATTAAGATTTTAGATCAAACAGTAACAAAAACTAATCACTTTCGGTACTTAGGATCAATAGTTCAAGAGAACGGGGAAATCGAGAAAGATATAATACATAGAATTCAAGCAGGATGGAAGAAATGGAGAAGTGCGTCAGGAATTTTATGTGACCGTCGAGTTCCAGTCAAATTAAAAGGAAAATTTTATAAGACTGCGATTAGACCTGCTATGCTTTATGGGGCAGAATGTTGGGCAGTTAAAGAGCAACATATACAAAAAATGAGCGTAGCGGAAATGAGAATGTTAAGGTGGATGAGTGGTAAAACAAGAAAAGATAAAATTAGGAATGAAATAATTCGAGAAAACTTAAAAGTGAGACCAATTAATGATAAAATGAGAGAAAATAGATTAAGATGGTTTGGTCATGTTAAAAGGAGGCCTGAAGTAGCACCGGTTAGGAAAACAGAGTTTATCCAAGTAGAAGGTGGTAGAAGAATGAGAGGAAGACCCAAAAAAACATGGATGGAAGTAATTAAACAAGATTTAAAAATATTACATATTACTGAAAATTTAGTCTTAAATCGCCAAGAATGGCGTAACAGAATCCATGCAGCCGACCCCACATAGGTGGGAAATGGCTTATGATGATGATGATGATGATGATGCTTTCCTTCTAAACAGATTGAACCGAAAAAAGGCCTCGCAGTTAAGTTGCTGGTCTCAGCTTCAAACAAGAGCCCACCTACAACTCTTTCTCCATCTATTTTGATGGTCAACTGGAGATGTATGGTTTGTAACATTTTACTTTCACACATTCTCTTCCATCGTTGCACCATTTTCTGGAGTACATTGTTGTATGCAGGTGAAAAGGCTCATGATACTCCATATGAAGTTGTTGTTTCCATCCCAGTGGAGGGCTATGAACCTATTGAGTTTACCCTTACAAAACTATGCGGTTAGTTCTGGTATTCTATTGTTCTTCAACTTCCATTCATTTCACAGAAAATGATGATGATGATGATTATAATAATAATAATAACAGCAGCAGCAGCAGCAGCAGCAAATAAATAATGAACAGTTTGGCCTCAGATTTTCAGAGCCACTGCTGGGGAATGCTTTGCAACGTCTGAATATTTAACAGATTAGTTTTACTCCATGCGTCTCCATGGCTAGCTACAAATTTTGACCTACCGCACTTGTGAATGTCTGATTTCTGCTGGAGCCTAGAATGTCAGGCTGGATGCCTCATTGTGTGGGGCCACAGTTGCGCATCCCATGAGCTCTGTTTGTGATTTTTTAAATTTATTTTACAGCTTTTGTAAATGGCAGATGCAGTTCATATTGCGTTAATATATGATTTCTATAGTGTGCTACTGTATTTGCAGAATATAGACAAGAAGGAGCTAGTGAAGCTGCAAGTGGATGGGCTACATTTGGTGTGCTTTCTTGTGTGTATGTTTTTGTACTCTCTGATTCATACGCTGCTGCCTGCTACTAAGTAATAAATGCAATTTTGTGGACCAGTTAACTGATTCAGAAGGAATTAGTTCTCATAGTATTTATACACGCACACAAATGTAACTCTCACAAGATATTTCCAGCCCGGTTCCTAAGTTGCATGATTGCTGTGTTGAGCAGATTCATAGTGTTATCAACAGCTTTTTGTTGTGGAGGATTCATTTACAAGACAAGAGTGGAGCATGAGGTTCATCTCTCTCTCTCTCTCTCTCTCTCTCTCTCTCTCACACACACACACACACACACACACACACACCCACCCATTTGGTGGAGGACAACTTAAAGATACCATTTTTTCCGTCTGCAGCGGGGGCTCAATGCATTGCCAGGCATGACCATTCTTTCTGCTTGTTTAGAAACTGTAAGTGATATATTGATTCAAAAATAATGAATGTTTTTATCCTTTTTTGTGGCCAATTAATCCCATCTTAAAGTTACTATTGTTTTCTGAGATTTAACCCAAAGCAAGACTTCATAATTTTTTCACTCATTGTTTATAGAAATTGAATTTGGATTTGGTACTCTATAACCAAACAAAACTTGTTGGTTCATGTGCATCATACATTATTTTATTTTTGATTGACATGGAATGGTTATTTGGACTCTGGAAATTAGGTAAGTGGAAGGGCTAGAGGTGGTTATTCGGAAGCAGAGAACAGTGCTTTCATCAATCAAACATCCTGGGACCATGTGCCTGTTTCGGGTGGTGGAACACGGAGAACCACTGGAGTGAAATATGGCGCTATATGAAGTTTTGTCTTTTATATGTTTTTAATCACCAATTTTTGAGGTCCTTTGGTTACCTTCTGTGTGTATTCTGATTTTTTCTTTCTAGGGTGCGACAGAGGCTGTGGACTTTTTTGACAGGAGGAAAGGGAATATAACAGTAAATTTCCACATGTGAAAATACCGAAAGTGCCCGTATCTTGTATTAGCTTACTTTTCTAATATTCTACACAAAGTCATGAAGGTTATAATCATGGTGGTTAATAGAAGAATGATAATCTTGAGTAAGTGATTTTATTTGTCTGGACTTTTCCTTATATCGAATTAGCCTTTCGCTTGTCAGTTTTCACGTGTAAGTAAAAGTTTTGTTCTTAGGACAGCTATTGGCTGTATTGAATTTCGGGCAAAATTTCAGCAGCTTTTTGCTAAACTTGCTTTCCTACTGTAATTCATGTCAAACAGGATGCAAAATAGATTTTCATTCTGTATCTAGTTATTTTTATTGGCTATTGTGCTTAGGAAGGTGAAATTGGAAAATGTTTCCCCAATTACTGAATTCTGATTGGAACAAAATAAGAAAAAAGAAAGTGTATGTGCCCCATTCCAATGAAACAAGAAGCATAGGATCCTTTGTTCATTAGTCACTCATTAGTTGAATTCGGTATGAATTCCTAGACCATCTGTTTTATGACACCAAATGGATAGGCAAACAGCCACCAAGAAAATAAATAGCGATGTAGCAACATGCGAAAGAAGCCCACAATCTTATTATAACTCAAAGCTAAATCTATCAGCTAGAAACTCCATTCCATTGCAACCCAGACAACCTAGTACAATTGACACGCTTGCAAGTCCTTTGAGGTTTAAACGTAAAAGGAGATGCAGAAATCAACGTACAACACCTGAAACTTTTTAATTTACGCTGTGGCAGTTCTTCCGGACCTCACCATTGTAGCCTGTGAGGGGACCGATGCTCCCCATTTTAACCATGGATTTTGCAAATTGATCGAAGAAAAGTCCTTCATCTTCTGCATAACCCTTTACTAAATTCATTGTGTTAAATCCATTTCCAGTCAGCAGCACTTCATCTGAATTGAGAAGACCCTTTCCCCACAAGATCAGCTTGAAGTAAGTGTTATCGAACTTTGCTGGAGAAATGAAATCCAATGGGGAAATGTTGTCATCTCCCCCAGAGCCAGGGCAGACTGATGTCAAACTTACGTAGAAGCTCTTCTCCAGTGTCTCATCTGGTTGGTTGTTTCCATTCTGGTTGTAGAGCCTCTGCTTGAAGCTCACACATCTTGCCATCCCAATTGTGTGACTCCCTAGAAAGAAAGGAATATTGTGCTTTTATGAAATGCGCTTGTGCATCAAAGTGTTTAATGCAGCAACCACGAAGAAAATGCCTCGTTTTAATATTTCTGAGCAATTTTTATCGAGTCACGATTCTGTGCACTTAGCCTCCTGCCTTCGGCTGCAAAAATTTATATTTTAATTTTTTGAATTTTTTTATACAACTGTTAATTTAAGTGTATTTAACATAGGTATCAAGTTTTACCTTTTTGGGGATTTGTAGATATTTTTTAAGAAACAGCCACATTTTAGGATTTGTATTCTTTGACTTCTATTTAACCACAATTCTGGATCACAAGATAGGATTTTTTATTTTTTTTTAATGGAACACAGGGTAAGATTTTGATAATACTTGTTGCACCCATGTGATGTTATGCATTGAGAAACCAAATTATAATGAATTAACCAATTAGCATTTCACCCCTCTTGGTCAAAATACGTAATTAGAGTTTTTCTTGGAGTGAAAAGCTGACCTGAGAGTGCAACCAGGTCACTTTCGTCAAGGCCTTGACGATTGAAGAGTGTTATCAAGTTCTGAAGAGTCGAGTTGGGTGGGGGGATGTTATTGTTTGAGTCGCTCAGGCTTGCTGTCTTTGAGTCTCTCCTTCCCAGCGGAAGCTCCCAGCTAGGCCCACCGCTCTGCAAAGTCATCCACACCAAACCATAAAAATAGGAAAATGGCATTTTCTGATCTTTTTTCACATATAAAGAAACTACAGGAATATATAGACTTATAACGAATGAAGATTATGATACATTACCAGCACAGTGGAACCTCTGGCCGCCAGTGCAAGGATGTCTGCACAGGAGACCGTCTGGGGGCATGCCTCTTCCAATTTAGCCTTTATCTCATCGATCACGTCGAATCCTCTGACTGAATTCCTGTTGGGGTTCGATTGTTTCTCACTGACTATGGTAGCACTATCGTCCAACAGAATCGATGCATCACAGCCCTGAAAATGTCAAAGTTCAACCGACGCATGATATTATTAGTTATAGATATATGTCCAGTTGGGCGTCAAACCAAACAGAAATTTGTGTTTGTTTCCAAACATAAATATGATTGCATACTATTGGATGAATGGATTACTTTCTTGAATAATCAGGTGATGAATATACAGTTACAGATTGGGTGGGTGGAGAAGTTTGATGATGACTGTAGAAGATATGAATGCAGAATCCAAAAAATACGCCTTGTTTATAACCATTATTTGAACCTGAGCAAAGCAGTCATGGAAGTGAAGCCTAAGCAAAGAGGCAGCCATCCTGGGCTCTTGTGCAATGGCCTCCTGTAGCACAGACATGATAATGTCATTAGCTTGAGGGCATGAATACTGGTAGAAGTCTGGAACAAGACCAAAGTCCACTCCTCCATTAAACCCCCCGCCAGCACCGCCACCGCCCCACCAGCCAAAGTAGAACCCAGGATTTGCCAGGGAATACGAGGAAGAGAGCAAGATAATGACCATGACATTGAAACAAGCTCTCAATAGCTCAGACATGTTTGTGATCATTTGTCAAGTAACATAAGAGCTTAGTTTTACTTACTGATGGGTAACTGTTGTTGGGGTTTGTACTTATAGGCTAGGATGATCAACTCAACTGCTCTGCCCTCACCAAATCCTCCCAAAAAGGAGAACTACGTAGAATGAGTCCATCTGTAGGATACTGGAATTCAAAAAAGATATAGATCCATCTTCCGACCTGGACGAGTATACCGTTCAGACCTTCGTGCCGTCTATGGTTTGAAACCCACTCTTGAATTAGTTTCTTTGATTGGCTGTGAATTAACAAGGTGAAACCATTACTATGCAATATCAACATATAAGACTGCAAATCACTCAGTGACATCCACTGTACATTGGCCTGCTAACCTGGAGTACATACAGACTTACTAAATAACGCAAAAAAAAAAAAAAAAAAAAAGTGTTGGCAGCTTTATTTGATTTGAATGGTCGGTGCACTTTCAACCTGAATGGATGGCCCACTTGAGACGGAACCCAATTGATTTTTCATATAAGTGGTCAACTTCAATTCATGGCGGTTGATTAGCATATATGAAAGCCGAATGATCTTTTACGACCGGTGATTTCCGACCGGTCAAAAAATATATTTTTTTTGTTTTTTTTTTAAAAATATTTTTATAAACATGTTAATCTAGTTATATTTAATCTATAAACCAAGTTTTACCATTTTTAGAAATATATATATATTTATTTTGGATTTTTAAATACAGGGGTATTTAATTCATTTTAAATATTTTAAAATTACTTAAATATTCCTGTTTTTAAAAATTCAAAATAAATATATATAAATATTCAAAAATGGTAAAACTTGGTTTATAGATTAAATATAACTAGATTAACATGTTTATAAAAATATTTTTCAAAAAAATTAAAAAAATATATTTTTTGACCGGCCGGTCGTAAAAGATCGGTCCTCTGTGTGAAAAGTAAAAATAAAGAATGAATGAAGAAGAAAAATCTGGCCTTTGAGATAAGGTAGCATTTGGTTTGGGTTAACCTGCTCCCACAGTCCATGCACATGAATTTTGGATAGCTTTTCACACAATCCTTCCCTCCATTCAACAGGGCCCCTTCAAAAGGAGCAAACTTGCTTACATAAGCTTTCTTGACAGCGTCAAATGCCAGAAGGTTCCATTTGCTGAAGTGAGTTGCAGAATCTTTGTCAGGAAAGCGCGTGATCCGTTGCTCCGACAGTGAACTTTCACTTCCTTGAAGAAGTCACGAGTTTTCCAAAGTAATTAGATTTTATAACATAATTATAATTATTTCCTTCAGAAAATTTAAAACGCTTTGATTTTTAACTAATTAAAGTAATGACAGCTTTGTTTCTCATCATTTATTTATTTCATGGCACTTATATTTTCCATTATTTTATTCTAAGGATGTGTCTGATAATTTGGAAAAAAAAAAAAAAAAAAAAAATGTGGAAAGAGGATTGGTGATTTGCTGGGCCACCCAGTAAAAAGGATTTAAGCTTAAACTGTTTAGCCCAACATTTTGGAAAGAGCGTTTGCTCCACTGAAATTGAATTCCAGCTTCCGATATTGGTAGTCAGGGTCATTACGTTGAATGTATGCGAAGTCCTGCTATTATGGTAATCTTTACGTTGAATGTATAAAAAATTTAAAAAAAAAAATTCGTCATAAAATAATCATAATATACAACACGATTGTAATCAATTAACAACACACGTAATCTGTTAGAATTTTTATATCAAGTTAGATGCATGTACAAATATATTAGAACTTTGATTTTTAATGTATATAACACTATTTTAAATAATTGGAATGGTTTAAAATTTTCAAAATTATTTGTTGGGTGAAAGGAGGAAACGTTTTCAACGAATTTGCCCAACAAACTCGAATAAAATCTGCTTTGGACCAACTATGATGAGAAATACTCAAATGGCGTTGGCATGAATGTGTCTGATGAGCTGTGGGCTCCACGGAGATGATAAGGACAGTTCCATTCTTTACGTGGTTTAGACAGAGCCAAAGACATGGGACATATGGTCAGGTCGAATGTTAGGTTCTGGAAAGAAATCCCAAAACTTCTGATTATCTGTTTTGATCAGTGAAAGATTAGTTGACCCACTCCCACATCCACTTCAATTAATGCCATGGAATAATGAGTGGGCTATCTAGTCTTGCGTTGTCACATCATTGTTCCAAAGTCCAGTAGTTTCTTGAATCGGATAGTGTATGGGATATGTTTTCTTATTCACAAGACATTTTTTTTTAATTTTAAATATAATTTTTTATATTTTTAATATACATCATTACATTTTCGTTCATTTTGCTTCCTATTTAAGTTCATTGAATACTTTTTGAATTTTGAGCAAGACCTCAATGATTTTTCTAGTTTTGAAAGTTAATCTAGCTGGCCAACTAGCTAGATTTCTAGCTATAGCCCAAATTAAAGGGATGTTTGGTATGTCGAATTTTTGGGGTTGCAAGAGAAGATGGGGAGTAAAAAATAAAATATTTTGATAATTGAGTTATTGATAAGAAATGGTACGGATAAAGTTGAAATAAATGGAATAGTTGAAACTGAAAATAATTAAAATATAAGAGGTAAGGTCGGGGAAATAAAATTGTTGATTGATAAATTATTTATTGAAACACATACCCCCGTGCTTTCCCATCTCACTCCATGCAACCAATGATCTAAACGTGCCCTGATTCGTGGAAGATGTATGGGATGCAGAATGCAATAGTTCTTGAACTGATGCTTAGCAATAATTTTTAGCGTTAGTTGGCATGCTATCTTGCTGAGCATGCTATTAATCAATGTAATGGTCAATATGCTCACCAAGATAGCATGTTATTTTTGTGAGATAATTGTTGCATCAAGACAGGTTATGAACTGTATTAATTCGCATTCAGATGTATGTGGCTTTGATCAGAGTGAGAAATCATAACTTGAATTCTTATGATCCGCCGGTTATACCATATCGATCTAACAATGTTTCAAAAATCTTTAAGGTAATGTTTGGCATTCCATAAATGTAGTGTGGGATGGGAATGTGTGGGATTATATTTTTCAAGAGTAATCATTTATCAAATAATAACTCTATTTTTCTACTTTTATCTCTATATTTCAATTATTTTTCCTAACAACTATTCCTATCGTACTTATTTATTTCAACTTTATCTCCATCATTTTATATCAATCGCATAACTTTACCTCTAAAGCTACAGAAAACTCACTTCTTTACACAAAAAAACAATTAATGGACAGATTGGAAAGGTTATTAAGGATATATATGGTTCAGACTCTAATCGACCCTAATTAACCGGACGACGGCCCTTTGTCCCTCCTAATTATTTCTTTATAGGTGATCGAACTCATTTTATCCGGACAGCTTCAATTTCTTTAATTATTTCTTCGAATTTCTGCACAACCCAATGATGTCATTCGTCTGAATTTTGTACGAATAATGATCAGAGTGGCAGAATACAGATTAGAACAACTGTTCTCTTAAGACAGTGCTTGGAGGTAAATGCTCCACGTCCTCCATTAAAATAAGTGGCAGCTTGGGATCATTTTTCACCAACTGCAGTCATCAGGGGAGAGACAACAATATTGCAACTGTTGCGTTGAAAGAAAATGACACGCAATGAAATCCAGAGAAGCTTATTTAATTACCACGTTGTACATGATTTCCTTAGTACTTAGAATATCCAGAACATGTACGGTAACATGTATGGGAAGTATGGGGTCGGAAGTGGGGGTAGCGTGTTTCCCGAGGCTCATTATTAATCAATTAATAATCATAACTTTTCAATTTTACTTTATATTTTAATCATTTTTCCTCTTAACTATCATCCAACAAACTTATTTATTTTTATTTTATTTTATATCAATTACATAATTTTTAAAATATTCCATTTTCTATTCTCAACATATCTAACATTTCCGACAAAATTCAAATTACAAAATTATCTCCTAAAACACTACAATTGACAACTGTAACGACAACATTCTCTCCTGTGGCACAACACAATTCAATGACTATCCCTTAGAGATAGTCAAATGTCATGATCCATGCTGTATATTCTTTCTTAAGGGTGTGTTTAGCAATAAATAAAAATCGTCAAGCTAAAACTTTTTAATTTAAAACTTTTCATACTCCATAAATATCATATTTTTAATCATTTCTACACATCTTTCTATACAACTAACATATTTCAATCATTTTTATACAAATTATCTATACAACTAATTTATCTATTTTAACTTTATTCTTTTTACTTCCCATTACTATCCATATAATAACATATCATTTTTTTAATTCAAAAATTTTACCTTTAAAATTTTCATCTAAAAATTTTATTGTTTACCAGACACAGTGTAGATGTCCTCCCCCCACGCGCTTGCAGGGTTGGATTGTTCATGGACGTGTGGGGGCCAGGAACCAACCAACTCAACCTAGCAAGCCACCAAAATTATAATTCTTTATATATTGCTGCGCTGGTGTAGCTGTTGTTACAAGTGTAGTGGGTTGATCATCGATCAAGAATGTGAGGTGCCTATTTTTTTTCCCCTATGTTGGGAGATGTTACGTAATAGGTTTACCACTGCAACAAATATTGTTAACTTAAGTAGCTAAATTTTTTTGTCGTATATAAGATAACTTCTGGCTAATATAAATAGATTTATTTTTATATACATTTGACTATAAATACATTGTTACTTTAAGGTGATGGCACAACAATTTTTGCATTTTACAAAAAAAAATTAATGAAGCTACTTATATGTAGCTACAAATAATAATAAAATTAGCAAAAACTAAGTTGCTGCATTTGACACCAGCTACAGGCAACAACAGAAAGGTGGCTACTTAATTTTATGAACTTGTAGTGTACTGTCGTATAATATTTTTGCTTTAGGCAAAATTGTAATTTATTATGGTTTTTTTGACAAACATCCGTGGAGAGAGATTGAAAACTTAAAAAGGGTATGGATGTAAATATATCCTAGAAGCTAAAAGGACGAATACTTTAAGCCAAATATCAATAGCTTAACCGCATAGATGTAAAAGCATTCAAAAGCTTAATTAGGCTACAGGATTTACAAGGGCTCATATGCAGACTGCTTGCTAATGCTGGATTACAAGGGCAAAGATCAGAAATTACTTGAAAGATATTTATCAGTTAACAGAAAAAAAGCGGCCATTATGTTGAAATATTAAGGGCCATAATAAGAAGTCAGTCATGGAAAAATATAATTCGAAATATTTTCCAAAATTTCAGTAGGAGGTATTTTAAGTGCTCCTCGAGTTCTATCTTTGATCAGTCTATGAGTAAACACCATAATAAAGGTATGTTTGTTTATATAAAAACTTTTTAAACTAAAATTTTCACTTTTTATAACTATCATATTTTAAATTATTTCTTTATATTTTTTCATACATTCACCGTACTTTTCAATTACTTCGACAAAACTATGTATACAACTAAAATGTTTATTCTAACTATATTATTTTTACTTCTTATCATTATCTATATTCTATCACAACATTTTCTTCCCGTTCGAAAACTTTTATATTAAATTTTTTTTATTAAAATATTTATCACTTCTCAAACACACTTTAAATCTCATTAACTAAAAGAATTTTGGCAACTAAGGAAATTTATTCTATTTTAATATATATACATATATATGTATATATGGAAACCCAAATTTTGCATAATTAAATAGAAATTTTTTCTACTTAATTATTTATAATACGATTCATGTATTATGTTTAAAACTATTGAATTTTTTTATTTTTAATATCCAATTCATGTATTATATGTAAAACTATTTATTTAGCTTATATACATATAATAAAGTGAATCAAAAGTTTATATAATCAATAAACTTAAAAATATAATTACAAAAACCTAATGCATTCGTATCTATTGTGAAGTATATACAAATCCAGATAACATGTTTTTCATATCATGTGAAAAAAAATAAAGCAACATATAATGAATGAATTGGATTTAAAGAAAATATCGAAAAATTTAAAAATAAAAATACAACTGACTGTATATTACAATATTTGGTTACACTGAAGAAACACTCATTTATCCTAATCCTTTTCCACTTTTTTTTATCCGTGCAGTGATATTGAACTTTTCGCCATTTTATATTTTCATTAATCATATTTCCTCATAATGTTTTTAATATTTTTGTATAAAAACTGTTTATTTTTTTTCGTGGTGTTTATTTCATCTTTTCTAACCTTAACTTCAATTATTAATATATTCTCTATCATTTCACCTCATTTCACAGCCAGCAATATATCATAGAGTACACAGAAAAACTTGAAAGAGTATAACAATTGAGTTGACAACTATAGTTGATTAATTAGAAGCATCCGCAACAAGAAATTTAAATTTTTACAATAAATTTTTATCGTAAAAAGTTAAAATCTGTTACTATAAATGTCATTTATTAGAAATACTTTGTGGCATATATTTATTTGCAAAGAAAATATTCGCTTGGTTGTAAATACTTTGCAGCTTATTTGCTTTGGTAACAAAAACTCCCTTACAAATGACTATTTGATACAAATAATAAAGTTTGTAGTTACATAAATTGATGACGGTGACATAATCAGTTAATTGATGGCTAAAATCGATTTTTTTTTTTTTTTTTTTTGTAATTACCAAATACTAGCAACGTGAACAGCTTGTGCAGATTATATACGCCAACAACTTCCTCGTAGTTTAGCCAGGTTAGTCGACCACATCCTCGCGTGACTCAGCTGCAGACTTTTATACGGAGGTGAATAAAACGTGCTTTGACTACAGGGACGAATGATTTTTTCCGGATAAGTAATGTGTTACTTAGCTCTCTTGAAAATTTAATTTATAATATTTTTTTCTTTTTTCTTCGTATACTTATTATTTAAGTTTATTTAATATAAAATAATATTATAAATGAGTTTTTTTAAGTAAAATAAGCAAAATGTTTGCGTAGTTCAAGCTAACGTGATCATTCGTTAACTATATATATTTCAAGCTAATTAATTAAAATGAACAAAACTAGCAAAAGGCGTTAATTGTATTCTGTATTCTTGCATCTTTGGATCAATTTTTCACCCGATTGAGAATTTATTAATTACTACAGTTTATATACAGGGTCCCTTTGTCCGAGTCCGAGTGCAATGAAAATGGGTTATATTTTTTTTCAAAATTTTTTTACAATATCGTTAATCTATTTGTATTTAATATGTGTATAAATTTATACTATTTTAAGTAATTTAAAATTATCTAAAATGCTACTGATTTTCAAAAATTAAAAATAAATATCTAAAATACTCCGAAAATAGTAAAAATTTATAAATATGTTAAATACACTTAGATTAACAATTTTATAAAAAAAATTGAAAAAAAAAAAAAAAAGGTGTATACGCGGGAGCATACAGCCCGGGCTCCGTATGTTCGTGGCATGCAAAAGAGTTTAATAGAAAAGTATCAGCGTTATGTATGTATACAATGGATTAGTTTCAACGTAACCATACTGTACGTTAGCAGAAAGGAAAATGCAACCATTGGACCCACCTCTTACACTTAGAGTTAAAAATACGTATAAAATTGTGCGCAGACGTGGACCACACCCCACTTCAAGTCATGTAGCTAGTGCGGCCAACCTTTTTCTTACTATAAATATTCAAAGCCGTAGTGGGTTTGTTCAGGAAGTAGAGCGACGAGGAGTACACGGACAAAGGAGAAATGAAAATGGCTGTTCCTATTAGCTACGTTATGATTTTCTCAGTTCTAGCTTTGTCTCCGGCATGTTTCTGCCAGTACCTATATCCACAGTTCTATGACCATTCGTGCCCCCAAGCTCCAGAGATCGTCCAGTCCGTTGTGGCAAAAGCTGTGTCTAAAGAAGCCCGAATGGCTGCTTCTTTGCTCAGGCTCCATTTTCACGACTGTTTTGTCAAGGTTGTTCATCTGGCCGCCCATGCATAAATCTATTTCTAGAATTCTTCACTTGGTTGCTAGAAACACCCAGATCGAGTTACAATATACAGTTACCGGTTGCATGCATTCGATCTTCTACATACGTACTATCATTGCATTAATTTTACTCAAATTTTCCTTAATCATTGGAATGGCAGGGCTGTGATGCTTCAATACTGCTGGACAGCACTGGGGACATAATCAGCGAGAAGCAATCGGGCCCCAACCGGAACTCCGCAAGAGGGTTTGAGGTCATTGACAAGATCAAATCCGAGCTGGAGAAGGCTTGCCCACACACCGTCTCATGCGCTGATATTCTGGCCCTCGCTGCCCGAGACTCTACAGTTCTCGTAAGTCCATTTATACACAGCAAGAGATACTATTTTCGCTAACTTTGTTGCTGTCGGGTCAAATTCGTTGCCCAAGAAGATAA
Organism: Annona cherimola; assembly: GCA_030490835.1. Taxonomy (NCBI): domain Eukaryota; kingdom Viridiplantae; phylum Streptophyta; class Magnoliopsida; order Magnoliales; family Annonaceae; genus Annona; species Annona cherimola. Next base: position 14,143,287 of record CM059974.1, read on the forward strand.
CATATAAAGGCATAGGGCTACGGAAATTCTCCAGTTTTGTTTCCGATGCTTAAACGCAACACAGCAGCAATAACAAAATTAACAACAAAATCTCACTAGCTTCGTTGCTAAAGCTAAATTATATAGTAGTGATATATCATATCCGATCCAGCTCTAATCATGCGTTTTGGCTACCAAAACGTGTGCTTTCTAAATTATTGTATTTTGCACTTTGCAGTGTGTGTATTCATCGTGGGCTTGGATCTTTGCATCTGCAATAAGATTGGTTTGAATTTTAGACGTGGCCTTCCAGGCCGTTTTCTGAGCCCAATTGCCCGGCCGAAACAGGATGGTTAAGACTCGTATTAAAAAGTTTTTGGCTTTTACAAACAATATTTAATTCCACGTGATGAGGTTTGCAAGTGTGACATGCCATGCAGGCTGGCGGCCCAAGCTGGGAAGTTCCGCTAGGAAGGAGAGACTCTAGGGGTGCAAGCGTGCAAGGGTCGAACAACCACATTCCTGCCCCAAACAACACCCTCTCAACCATCACCACAAAATTCAAACTCAAAGGCCTGGATACCGTCGATCTCGTCGCACTCTCAGGTAATTAAATTCATCACGCTGCATGCTGTACTCTCTTTTTGCTAAAAATTACCGAGCGCAAACATCCATGTAACACGTACTCAGAAATCAAAAACACCAAAAGGGCTCTTATATATTTCATGCATGCAGGAAGCCACACCATCGGGCTCGCCCGGTGCACCTCCTTCAGGCAGAGGCTCTACAACCAGACGGGGAACGGGCAGCCTGACTACACCCTCGATCAAACCTTCGCCACGCAGCTCCGATCACGTTGCCCAAGTTCAGGTGGCGACAACAACCTCTTCCCCTTGGACCTGGTTTCCCCCACCAAATTCGATAACTACTACTTCAAGAACATTGTGGAATCCAGAGGACTTCTCAGCTCCGATCAGATCCTATTCACCAAAAGCACAGAGACGATGGAGTTAGTGGAGCTGTACGCAGAAAACAACCAACTCTTCCTTGAGCAGTTTGCGAAATCGATGATCAAGCTAGGGAATATCTCGCCCTTGACAGGTCCCAAGGGGGAGATAAGGAAGCACTGTAGGAGGATCAACAGCTCTTGAGACATACGGATCATGAACTGAGGAATACATATTGTTGTGGGCGACAAATAGAGCCCTCGAATATCGCTTCTACTTTTTCGTTCTTCATTTTCTTGTAATTCAATTTGTCGCTGTTGTCGTTGGTGTTGTCGGATGCTTTTCTCTAAATGAATTTTAATTATCTGCAAAACATGCATTTTGCTATTGTCGCATGGCCCAAATTTCACAGATCAAATGGGCTGTTGCTTAAACTAATAACCATACGTGCAAGTGGCTGCATGAGATCATTTTTCACCAACTACAGTCATCAAGGGGGGACAGCAATATTGCACTATTGCGTTGAAAGAAAATACACGCAACGAAATCCAGAGAAGCTTACTTAATTACCACGTTGTACATGATTTCCTTAGTAGTTCGAGTATCTGGAACATGCAAACGGAGGGCGGGAAAATAGTAGCGCACGTGAAATGTCACATTGCAGTAATCCTTTTCCAACCTTGTGCCCTTCCAAAGCTAACGACCTTTGTCAAAAACCAGTAACTGCAGAGGCAGACGTGCCAACCGCCATCTTGGTTCCATTAATTGCTTTAATTGGATTGTCCATCGATCAAATCAGTGTAACTAGTTATACTTCCTGTGTCTATGTGTATGTACACACATTCGTTATTGTTTAATAGAGGGACAGTACTAGAAAGGGAAACAATTAAAGTATCCCCAGAAAATGCCATTATATATTGAAACATGGTCTATTATTACCTTAAGGGATTGATCCAAGGGGCTAGATTCCATTGAAATTGTCAGAGCTTTAGTTTAATCCTTTTAATAGCTTAATTTGTGATTTAGCATGTTCATCGTCTTGAGAATATAATTATTGTCTTAATAAAAATGTTTACCCAAATAGACTTTTATTAAGTTGATAATTATATTGTGGCTAAACACGTAATGTTACTAGATTTCATAAATTAAATTATTACGACATTAAATCAAGAAATTCCTTTAAAATTTCCAAAGAATCAATTCCGTGAAGTATTGCCGTATTATCTTCTAGAGCGAGCAAAATGACGGTGTATCTGTTGTCTACATCTAGCACACGTGCAGACTAGATAAACAAGAAAGCGCCCGCACATACAGGCATGGAAAGCCCAGCTCCGCGGGCGGCAGATCGCGGGAGATTTTCAGCTCATGAACGAGTTTAATTCCACCGTACATGTATCATGCCGCAGTGTCTGACGTCATAAATTCAGCGGCGGTTCACCTCACTGAAAAATAAAAATTTCCAATTTCTATCCCGAAATTAAGATGTGACATATAAGTTAAATACATTTATAAAATTTAAATAAATACAAGCCTCAACCTAAACGAACATAAGCTTGTTGGGGCTAACAAGATCATAACTATAATGATTTGTATAAGAACTGGAGCTCTTGTGAAGCCAACTTATTTTTTATTTTTTATTTTTTAAAAATTTATATTATCCTATGTATAATTTAATTTATATACTAAAAAATACATTTTCCAACCTAAACGAATATAAGATTGTTGGAGCTAATAAGATCATCATCATAATGATTTGTACAAGACCTGGAGCGCTTGCAAAGCCAACTTAATTTATATTTTTTATTTCTTCCGAAAAATATATTATCCTAAGTATATTTAATTTAGAAAAATAGTTTTGTTAGCTCAAGCTAAATAATTGTTTACTTGGTCCATCTTAAAAAATTTATTGATTTTTTTTTTTACTTTTTCTCTCATAAACTTGTTAATATAGATGTATTTAACATATAAACTAAGTTTTATTATTTTAAATATATGTATATATTTTTTAAAATATTTTTAAAGAAATGAGTACTTTCGCAAAAAAAATTAACGAGTTTTTACACCTAGGCTAAGTAAGTCATTATTTAACTCAAGTTAACAAGATCATTTCTCTTTAATTTATATACTAAGGGTATTTTTGGAAAGTGATAAAACTTTTTATGAAAAATTTTTTGTATAAAAGTTTTTAAATGTAAGAAAATGATACGATAAGATAGGAGTAATAATGAGAAGTAAAGAGAATAAAGTTAAAATAAATAGGTTAGATATATCAATAGTTGTATAAAAATGATTAATTAAACAGTATGATAATTGTACATGAAGAAGTGAATAAATAATTAAAAATATGATAGTTATGAAGAATGAAATTTTTTTGAAAAGATGTGTGTTACCAAACACTTTCTAAATGTTATAATTTTTAACGTATATATTTTTATTAAAATTTAAAATCTTTATTTTGAAATTCAATAAAAATTTAAATTTTAAAGTTTGGTATATAAATTAAATATTTTTAAAATTTAATAAAAATAAAATTTGTAAATTTTAATATATAAATTAAGAACAATTAAGATAGTATGTTTTATAAAAAATAAAAATATCAATAAGCACAGCTTCATGAGAGCTCATCTGAAGCCCGGCTTACAAAATTAGCCTTATATATAAAGTAGGATAGTACAGTCATATTGTATAATACGAATAAAAAAAAGTAGGATAGAAAATACAATAATTATCATTTAGTTATGATAAGAAAACCCAGGAGAAAAAAAAATAGTCCAGTTGATAATTTTTCTGCCAGTGGTGGGACGTACAAATTCAACAGTGGCATACGCGTGTCGCAAAGTTATTTACTAGCTGTGCAACCAGCTGTACCATGAATGAAGTCTCCCTTCCCGGTGTTGGTGGAAAAATTCGCAAGATGTTTTGAAAAGATAAATTTACATACCTGCCCTCGAGAAAGAACATGGAAAGCATATCGTGTGTATATCATTTTTTATCTCAGCAAGTAGAAAAGCCGTTTACAACCCAAGAATCTTTTTTGGTTCACACAACTTAATCCAAAAAAGTAACATTATTTGTGATTCCGTAAAGAAAAAAAAAAAGTAGAGGAAACGAAGGAGGGAAATGGCAGTCTGAGAAGGATTAAAGCTTCCCTACTTTGAATCTTTGAGAGAGAGAGAGAGAGAGAGAGGTGCAAAATCCAAAGAATCTAACAGAAATTCTACAGAAAGTCATCTAATGGACAGCCCCACCAAATTCACATTCTAAATCTGCTCAAAGAGATCGAAATTTCCCCTCTGCTAGATCCCGGACAGAGACACCAACGGAAAGCTGCAGTAGTCTCCAGGAATCTGAAAGTTCTGCTGTGGTTCTTGCCACGAGCTCGGCTTCATGTCTTGAGATTTCATTCCATTGAGTTGAAAATGGAATAGAGATTCCAATTTACTGTCTGAATCCCACCCAAAAACTGCATTGCCAAGCGTGTCGTTGGTCTGGAATTCCATGCTGCCGTTCCTTTTGCAGCTATTGATGGCGCCCTCCCCTGTTTCGTTCAAGAACAATGGGCTCCTCATCGTCGTCGTCGAGTTGTCTGAAATCTCGGTCGCATTGCTGTAGTCGGAGACGGATAGATTGGGCATCGAAGCAAACCCAAAATCGGAGTTTGTGGTTTCGAGGTGGGTCTGATCCAAGTTCCCATAATTCTGGTGGCATTGAAGGAAGAGGTTTGTATTTGTCATGGCTGGATCAATGCCTGCCTGAACTTCGAACAAAGGGAAAGGATCGAAGACGGATTTCCTTAGAAATCTACCATTTGGAGCATTGTTGAATCAGCTCCACCAGCATTGTAGCTATCAAT